>OX451741.1:1179040312-1180382373 GCA_948472305.1 Vicia faba | reverse complement strand
CCGTCTAAAATATCCATGATATCTTTACTGTTGTGTTTTGAAGCCCATGTACAGGCTTTAGTTAAATTCTTGAAGACTGGTCATGTGCCGCGGGAAATTTCAGCTGATCAATTTGGAAGTTATGTGGCTAGTCTGGCAACTGATAATGGTTTGGGTTTCTCCGATGCTGATTTAACTCCGGAGGGGAGAAATCACAATAGGGCTCTGTATGTCTCTATTGAATTCAGGGGAACTATGTTTTCTCATGTGATAATCGATACTGGCTCTTCTCTAAACATTCTGCCAAAGGGCGCTCTTGACAGTTTAGATATCAAAGGGGTTGTGCTGAAGCCTAGTAATATCATATTTCGAGCCTTTGATGGATCCAAAAGGATGGTGCATGGAGAAGTGAACCTTCCAATCAAAGTGGGTTCACATATATTTTAGTCCACCTTTTATGTAGTGGACATTAGGCTTGCCTATTCTTGTCTATTGGGACGCCCCTGGATCCATGGGGTAGGTGTTGTCACCTCCACCTTGCACCAGAAACTCAAGTATCCAGTAAAAGGAAAAGTTGTTACTATCTGTGGAGAAGAGGAGTATATGGTCAGCCATCTGAATTCGTTCTGATACATGGAGATGGATGGAGAATTTATTGAATCACCCTATCAAATTTTTGAAGTGATTTCCCCTGCTGCTGTTGAAGATGATTCTTCCATTCCGAAGATCACTAAAACTCCGCACAAGATGGCTTCCTTGAAAGACGCCAAAGCTACTATTGAAGAAGGTGGTAGTATTATTTGGGGTCAATTTTCTGATATCCCTTATAAATATGACAAGTTTGGTTTGGGCTTTACTGCAGAAGGTCAGAGGGTTGTTCGTCGTGCTCAGGATGTAAGACCTCTATTCCGTATCAGCAACAACAAGATCAACTCTATAGAGGATACTGACAATGATAGTGACTTCGACAGCTGGATATTCCCGACCATTGGCGATGGACTTGATAATTGGAGAGAAGAAGACATATTCCCTATCTCCTTTAGTCAGGAGTAATAGCTATATTCCTGTTCTTATTACTTTAAAAGTTTTGGTTATGTAATAAACAATGACTTTAAACCATGTGTCTTACCCGGGGCACAATGGTTCATTTGTTAAGGGTTGATAATTCATAAACATTGCTCATTCAATAAAAACATTGGACGTTTTGCATGCAAATTTTGTGATCTCTGTTTTTCTTTTATCTTATTTTCATTTTCAAATAGCTATGTGTTCTTACACACACTGACGTACTACATTGCAGATCCTCATCCACTCTGGATCTCGTCGATAACAATTCAGTTATTGCCGCATATGACTTCGAAAATCCAATCTACCAAGCCGAGGATGAAGGTGAGGAAGATTGTGAAATACCTGGAGAACTTGCCAGACTCTTAATATAAGAAGAAAAGGCTATCCAACCACATGAAAAGCCAGTTGAAGTTGTAAACTTGGGTACCAAGACAGACAGAAAAGAGGTCAAGATCGGCACCAACCTAGAGAGCAATGTCAAGAACAGGTTAATCCAGATGTTGCACGAATATGCTAAAATATTTGATTGGTCATACAAAGACATGCTAGGGCTTGACACCGATATTATGGTCCACCATCTGCCGATGACAGAGGATTATGCTCTGATTAAACAAAAGGTTCGTCGCATACGTCCTGAAATGTTAGAAAAGATCAAAGTTGAGGTCATGAAACAATTCAACGCAGGGTTCTTAGCAGTAACGTCATCCTCAATGGGTTTCTAATGTTGTTTCGGTGCCAGAGAAAGACGGAAAGGTGCGTATGTGCATAGACTACATGGATTTGAACAGGGAAAGCCCCAAAGATGACTTCCCACTACCATATATTGATGTTTTGGTCGAAAACACCGCACAACACAAGGTATTCTCTTTCATGATTGGTTTCTCAGGTTATAATCAAATTAAGATGGCGCCTGAAGACATGGAGAAAACTACCTTCATCATACAATGGGGCACTTTCTGCTACAAAGTTATACCTTTCAGGTTGAAGAACGTCAGGGCAACTTATCAGCGCGCCATGGTATCCTTATTTCATGACATGATTCACCACGAGATAGAGGTCTATGTTGACAACATGATAGAAAGGTCACAAACTGAAGAAGAGCACCTTGATCATCTGCATAAATTGTTCGAAAGACTAAGGAAGTATAAGCTAAAGCTCAATCCGAATAAGTGCACCTTTATGGTGAGATCTGGTAAACTCATGGGTTTTGTCGTCAGCGGTAAAGGTATTGAGGTCGATCCTGCAAAAGTTAAAGCCATTCAAGAGATGTCGGCCCCTTATACTGAGAAGGAAGTCAGAAGCTTCTTAGGACGGCTGAATTACATTGCCTGTTTCATCTCACATTTGACTGCTACTTGTGAGCCAATCTTCAAGTTGTTGAAGAAAGATCAAGTAGTAAAATAGAACAACGACTGTCAAATAGCCTTTGACAAAATTAAGGAGTACCTACAAGAACCTCCAATTCTGATGCCACCAGTTAAAGGAAGACCTCTAATCATGTACTTAACAGTGCTAGAGAACTTAATGAGGTGTGTACTGAGGCAGCATGACGAGTCTGGTCGAAAAGAGCATGCAATATACTACCTTAGAAAAAAGTTTACCGACTGTGAAACAAGATATTCACTGCTCGAGAAAACTTGTTGCGCTTTGGCATGGGCTTCTCGCCGACTAAGACAGTATATGTTGACCCATACTACCTTGTTAATCTCTAAATTGGATCCCATTAAGTACATATTTGAGAAGCCAACTCTCCCCAGAAGAATATCCCGGTGGCAGATGGTCTTAACAGAATATGATATCCAATACACTACTAAAAAATAAATCAAAGGAAGTGTACTGGAAGACCATTTGGCGCATCAAGCTGTAGACGACTATCAGTCTATGAACTTCAAATTCTCGAACGAGAACATTATGCTAGTCAGAGACTGTGAAGAACTTGGACCGTATGAAGGACCTGAGCCAGGATCCCGATGGACTATGGTATTTGATAAAGCTTCTAACACACTTGGTAACGAATTTGGTGCAATAATCATCTCTCCTCAGGGTTGTCACATGCCCTTCACTTCTAGACTTTTCTTTGACTGCACCAATAATATGGTTGAATATGAAGCGTGCATCATGGGTCTTAAAGCTGCTATTGACCTAAGAATTAAGTTCTTGAGCGTATATGGGCACTCAACCTTAATAATCGGTCAAGTTAAGGGAGAATGGGATATAAAGCATCTGAATCTTATCCCTTACCTAGAACTTGTGCTAACTTTGATTTTGTGTTTCGAAGAGATTACTTTTAAGCATGTACCCAGAGAGGAGAATCAGCTGGCGGATGCATTGGCCACCATGTCATCCATGTTCAAGGTCATATGGGACAATGAGTCTCCCTGAATCACCATTGAATGATTCAATGAACCAGCACACTGCTATGAGATTGACACTGATGGAGTAGAGGAAAAACCTTGGTTTCATGAGGTGAAAAGGTACCTTGAGGCTCAAGAATACCCTGAAGGGGCATCCATCAATGACAAGAAGTTCCTATGGAGGTTCTCGGCTAAGTTCTTCTTGAACAATGGAATTTTATACAAACTCAATCATGATTCAACCCTGATTCGTTGTGTGGACAAGAAAGAAGCAGAAGAAATTATGCAAAATATGCACGAAGGTGTCTTTAGTACTCACTCCGGAGGGCATACTATGGCTAAAAATATTTTGAGACCTGGTTACTATTGGTCGACTATAGAAACTGACTGTCACCACCACTCAAGAACTTGTCATAAGTTCCAAATTTACGCTGATAAGTTTTATAGGCCTCTAGTACCTTTGAACACCATGACTGCTCCTTAGCCATTCGTAATGTGGGGCATTGAAATGATTGGAGAAATCAAGCCCACCGCCTCTAACGGACATCGCTTCATCCTCGTCGCCATTGATTACTTTACAAAGTGGGTGGAAGCAGCTTCATTCTCCTCTGTTACTAAGAATGTGGTCGCTCGGTTCATAAAGCATAACCTGGTATATCGATATGGCATCCCCGAGAGGATTATGATAGACAATGGTACCAATCTCAACAATACAATGATCACTGAGCTCTGCACGCAGTTCAAGATCAAGCACCACAACTCTTCTCCGTATCGTCCAAAGATGAATGGCACAGTGGAAGCCGCCAATAAGAACATAAAGAAGATTATACAGAAGATGGTTGTGACATACAAATATTGGCACGAGATTTTACCATTTGCTCTCCACGGCTACCACACCTCGGCAAGAACATCAATTAGGGAAACCCCATTCTCTTTGGTCTATGGTATGGAAGTTGTCCTACCTGTTGAAGTTCAGATTCCTTATCTAAGGATTATGAAGGAAGCATACTTGGACGAAGACGAGTGGATTCAGACCAGGTTGGATCAGTTAAATCTAATCGATGAGAAAGGGCTGGAAGTTGTCTGTCACGGTCAGATGTATCAGAAGCGCATGATTAAGGCATTCCAAAAAAAAGATCAAGTATCGAGTATATCAGGCTGGTGACTTGGTAATAAAGCACATCATTCTACCGCAAGGTGATCCCAGGGGAAAATGGACTCCAACCTATGAAGGACCATTTGTGATCAAGAAAATATTTTCTGGCGGAGCTATAATATTAACCACCATGGAAGGTGAACATTTCTTGCCCCCTGTGAATGCTGACATAGTCAAAAAATACTACGCATGAAAATGGCCCGCTAGGTTGACTAGCCTAGGAAAAAATAAGGGCATCCCGGCAAACCAAAAGGGTTCGGGAAAAAATCAGGGATATATATAAAAGATTATACACCCGGCAAGTCAAACACCTGGAAAGGTGGATTGGGCCAAAAAGGGTATCGTAGTGGACTGAAAACCCGAAAGGGCGGTCCAGGAAAAAGTTAGGGATAAAAGCGTACGACTATGTCCTCATTGGATCACTTACAACAAGCTTTATTACCAAAGTCATAGTTCAAATGATACAAATCAATTCAATCAACTTCTTTCGACAGCAAGGGATGAGATGCTTGAAGACATAGGGGCAATAGCAGAGTTGGAACCCGACGAGATTATTTCCACATAGCTATTATCTTGTTTACACTTTATACTCTTTTCATTTCATGACAATTTCCCCTTATCGGGATCTCTGTCTCTTTGTACAAAATCGCCCATTTATGGGCAAACTATCAATTAAAATACAAGTTTCAAATTCAAACTTTTTGTTTTACCTTTTTCTGTTTTGTGTGCAAAAACGTCCAATAACTAAAATTGAATGAGCATATGCATATGAATATGACTAACTATTAATAAATATATGCATAAAAACCAGAATAAGCATTTACTCAAGACTCTAGGAGTTGGGATAACGATCAAGCTATCCATAAAATCCCCCACTGAGCCACTTCCATGGGATTATCCCCACAGAGTAATCATACTCACTAGCAAATCACTCTAGCGGATAAAAGAAACATGACCTTTTTCTAAGCAATATCACCCATCTACGGAGTCCCAATTAGTACAGTTTATGGAAATTCTCTCCCCAAGCTGAGTTTACTCCTCCAAAATAGTAAAATCCCCTGTAAACTACTTCTCTCCAGCATAGCTCATTTCCTCGGCAAGGGTGTCTCCTCAACAGAGTATTCCTCCATCAACAGGGTTTACTACCCCAACGGAGTTCAGATTTCCGTCAACAGGATTTATTTCCCCAGTGGAGTTCAATCTTCCCAGCTTGAGTATGCTTCTACCATGGATTACTGACAAGATTCCTGTCTCCAGCAAAGGACAACCCGGATTTCTATCCCCAGAGAGTTGCTATTAAGTTTGAAACTCGGTTAAATAGCACATCGAAAGGATATCCATCTCTTTTATCCCCATTTAAGGTATACAAGAATTATAATCCCTAGTAGAGCGAGGAACACCAGTGTCCCTGAACTCCTCTCCCCAAGCAGAAATCAACATTCCCCAGCAGAGTTTCCTCAAACAGAGAGCAGGAATCCCCAGCGGAAACAATCCCCATAAGATCGAAGATACACATACTCTTCACCCCCAGCAACAGTCAGGGATTTATTTTCCCCAGACAAAGATACTGCTCAAGTTTACAAATACACTTCGACAACATTTCACATCCATACATCATTTACAAATAGCATAACATAAGCATACAACAACATAGTCTTATTTATTTTGAGAACATCATTACACAATGCATTTCATACATCATGACATTGCATACAACTAACTCTTCACCTTTCTAGGAAAGATCAGTCAATAGGCAAACATCATCAACTACTTATACGACCAGACAGTCTTCTCAAAGGCTACATCTGACAAATAGCTACTTAAGTAATTTCCTCAGAAGGTCATCCTCAAAAACAAAATCTTCTGGCCCAGTTTAAATCGACCATAGATTTATTCTGATACTTCTTCCAAATGAAGACGAGCGTGGATATCTTTTGGCTCAGATTAGATCGAGCATAAATCTATTCTGATACTTCTTCCAGTCAAAGTCAAGACAACATTTTCTGGCTCAGTTTAAATCGACCATAGATTTATTCTGATTCTTCTTCCAGTTAAAGTCAAACATATACATCTCCTGGCTCAGATTAGATCGAGCGTAGATCTTTTCTGATACTTCTCCCAGTTAAAGACAAAGTCAAACCCCTTCTGGCTCAGTTTAAATCAAGCGTAGATTTATTCTGATACTTCTTCCAGTTAAAGTCAAACATATACATCTCCTGGATCAGATTAGATTGAGCGTAGATCTATTATGATACTTCTCCCAGTTAAAGATAAAGTCAAACCCCTTCTGGCTCAGTTTAAATCAAACATAGATTTATTCTGATACTTCTTCCAGTTAAATACAAGCGCACACATCTTCTGACTCAGTTTAAATCAAGCGTAGATTTATTCTAATACTTATTCCAGTTGAAGACATATTCTAGCTCAGATTAAATCGATCATAGATTTATTCTGATACTTCTTCCATATAAAGTCAAACATATACCTCTTTTGGCTCAGATTAAATCAAGCGTAGATTTATCATGATACTTCTTCCAGTTGAAAAGAGGCATATACCTCTTCTGGCTCAGATTAAATCGACCATATATTTATTCTGATACTTCTTCCAGTTGAAGTCAACAGTTACTATGGATGGCATCTATAATCCCATCTCCGACGACTCTCTTTCACCTCTCCAAATGGCATCTATAAGCCTATTCTCGGCATAATCAACCAACAACATCACTTCTTGCACAGGCGAGTGCAAATTTCTGGGCACTTAAGTGTTCAATCCTCTTCTACCTTCAGGTTGCGAATGGCAGATATGCCAATATAACTCTTCAGGTTTAAGAAGATTGACCGGGGCAGCTGTTGTACCCCAAAATTTTCCCTCCCATTTTTTTTTCAAGGCATTCTTTCAAGGCTTCTCAAATACTCAAGAATCTCATGGGATGACCAGTCAAATGCTCCTCCTAAGCCAAAGGTCTACAACTAGGGTTTTGAGTTTCTCAAGTAAATTTGGGTTGCAAAGGTCTCAAGTGATTTCCATGGTCATCCATAGGTCTCCAAGAAGATTCATGTCAAATTTCAAGCCTTGCATCACAAGTTTGCTCAGTCAATGACTCAGATGAGTGAAAATAAATTGTATTGGGTAAAAAGTCAATTATGGTCAACATATAGTAAAACTTCAAGATTTTTGGTAAACATCAACATTTTTAAGTCATATTCATCATTTGATCAAGGGTTGATCATCAATCATCAAGAGAAGCCCTCAAATCATCAAAAGTCAAGAATTGCCAAATTAGGATTTTTTTAGGAGAAGTCAACTGAACTTTGACCAAGCATAACTTCCACATGCTTCATCAACTTTTACCCAACCAAGCATATTTTGAAGAAAATTCAATTATCTACATCTTTGTTCTTATGCTCAAGTCCAAAAAAGGTTTCATTCGAAAAATATGAGCTAATACATTATAGGTCATTTTCAAAAGTCAACAAAAGACACTTTTTGTCAAAGCAACTTACATCAAGATAATATCTCCAAATGCAAAAATTATAAAAAGAGAAAATGTAGAGAACATCTTGATATTTTCAAAAAGTCCAAGATCATCTTCAAAATTTGAAAATTGAGCAAGTTATGAGTTTCACAAGTTGGGAAATTTTGAGGAAATTCATGAAATGCAAAATGAGCAAACTTGAGATTTTGAACTAATGGGCCTAATTTTTTATGCTCAAACATGTTCATAAGATGTTAGAGGACCTCTAAATCCATTCAAATATTTTTCATAATTTTATTTCTTTTATTTGAATTTTAATTAATTTAAAAATAAATAAAATCAAATAAATGTAAAATATTGGTATGAGGGCTTGGGCCTCTTGATTTCAAACATTAACAAACCCAATACAGCTCATGCAGATCTGTTAAAACATGCCAAATCCGTGTGGACTCAAGAAGGAAGAAAATATTGCAAGTTTGGAAAATTTTTAAAGTGTTTGATTAGAGCCTTCATGGCTTGATTCCTTGCCATATTTGATGGCTCATTCCTTTCCTCTATATAATGCAAGCAAGACAAATCCAAAGGGAGACGAAAATCACTGCCTAAGAGAGAGCTCCAAAATTCACAAAATTCCAAAAAATTTGCAAAATCCGTAACTACATTTTCAGACGTTGTCAATCCAAACCAAGGGCATAAACCATTCCCTAAAGATCAAAGGAATCATTTCCAACCCTTACACGAGCCTGAAACAAGCCAGAAGCTGCCCTTACATCAATTCTGATTGGTAAGTGGGTACGCTTTGTTTCTCAAAGTTCATCGTGGTTTAAATGATTATGAGCATGCTTGTTTGATTCATATGCATTTTATGGGGTTTTCTAACATTTTACATGGGAGTGTTGATGCAAAAATAACATCATGCCATAGTTAGGGCATGAAGCGTTTTAAACTTCAGATTTCATGATGCAGGGGTTTTTAGCCCAAACGGATCCCAGATTCGGATTCATGGGGGATTTTAAGGAGGGTAGGATACCTCGCGTGCTTTGATTTTGCATTTTGCAGGTTTTTTAAAATTCTTCTCGTTAGAGAAGATGAGGGAAAACACCACAGACGGTGGTTTGACTCTCTGACTGACCACATGGCATAATGGAGGGCTATGGTTGGTTCATTCAAATCCAGGAGGTCCACCTGGGCGCGGGCGTTTTGCTTGTCTGACATTAGCATTTAATTTAAATTATATTGTTATGGTTTGATTAATGTACCGGATGTATAAGCCACCCCAGTGGCAGCACACTTGCACTTAAGTCTCTCATACGCCTGGTCCTAGGTTCGATCAAGGCGCGAGGTAATTTTTATTTCTAACATTTTCTTCACAAATCCAATATGAGCCAACCCAGCGCACGCATGGTGCACCTCTGTATAACAACCATCAGATCCCATAGCTTCAGATCTAGCGCTTTAAAAAGCCACGCCCATGGTGCATCCTAAAGAGCTGTCTTCACTGGATCTCACATGGGCATGGGCTACTTTGTTAATGGGCCTGGGAATTTTTCTTTCTAACACCCCCTCAATTTCTTTTGCAGCGCAGGCCCATTGAACTTTTTTTTGTTTTGATTTAATTATTTATTTTTAATCATTTATTATTAAATCAGAAAAAATAACACAAAAATCATAAAATCATTAAAAAAAAGGTAGATTTAGGTTTTGGTTTAATTGATTAAATTTTTTTTAAATAAAATTAATTTAATTTAAATCACATTTTAATTTTTAATCAAATAATTAATTAATTAGAATTAGGTTTAATTTTTATTAATCAATTCAATCATTTTTCCATAACAAAAACAACAAAAAATATTTTCTTAAACGTTTAGAAATTTTTAGGGTTTTGACATCTCTTCAATCTCCGCGCGCTTATCTATTTTCGCATTTTTATTTTCATGAATTATGTAATTGACAAAGGGATGTAATAGTTTAAAATTAGGACTCTTTACATTTTTCTTCCCCCCATTTGAGATTTTGTACTCCCCATCCGCGAAGCACTGTAATAGCGTAGATTCAATTTCCCGCATTTTTTACTTTCTGCACTACTGTATGAATGCTTGTATATATTTAACTGCTAGCTTAATAGGATCACATGGTAATACCTAAAAGCAAATGTTAGAAAACCTAACATCCAAGAAAAACATAACTGAAACACAACAGACTTCGCACACGCGCACCTCTAGGATACCCCCACTTGTTGCCTTCACAAAACAACAGTCACGTCCCTCGAACATGGGATGTTTTAGCAAAGATCCTCTGATTAAAAGATCGTAGTCCCTCGATGACAATTCGATGATGCCTTGGTAAACGATCTTAGTACCTTATGATAATTTCTAAAGTATCCTATGAGTTTCCTTCATGATTGTACGATGACTCGCGCCTGTCCCTCAAATATCCAATGATAGGGCTACCTACTAACTAATGGTAGAATAACACTATCTAAAGGAAAAGAGGAAAAGAACAAAGACCTTTTGAGTAGGTATATAACTTATAGTTGCTTGCTCAGAAAGAAAAACAATTTCTCACACACTCTCTTTTCTAAAATATTTTCAAAGATAAAACACTTTGTATGCATTCTCAACGATACGAGAATAATTACAAAGTTTGCCGCACTAAGGCATCTTTTCAAAATATTTTCTAATACACTTACACAAAAAGCCTTTTCAAAAGTGAGCTAGTAACTAAGAGCCCGTAGATAACTACGGATGAAAAGAGTGCTAACACCTTCCCTTTTCATAACCTACCCCCCGAACTCAAAAATTCTCGAAGGTCTTTCCTGTTCTTTTCACCCTTTCCTTTATTGGATAAAAGAAAATTCGGTGGCGACTCTTCCTATCTGAATATTTGCGATAAAATGCAAAACCAAAAAGTCAGTTCTCCCACTGTATTACACATTGGAAGTTACATATAGCAGTCAAAGAGCTCATGTTTCTCCTATGGTTGTATACTTGCCTGGACCTGTTCCTTATGATTCTGATAAAGTTGTGCCATACAAATACAATGCTACTATGATTGAAAACGGGAAAGAGGTTCATATTCCTCACCTTCTTATGTGGTTAACATAGTTGATGTTAGTGTTTTGTCCCGTAAAGTTCGTGTGTTCTCCACTGTACCTCCATGGAAAATTAGGAGTGTCCCAATTGAAGCTCGTGTTGTGATTCATAATCCTGGGATAGAGAATGGGCAATCCAGTAGAACCAATCTTAATAATGATGCTGATGAAGTCTTGAAGTAGATTAAAAAGAGTGAATACAAAGTAATAGATCAGTTGTTACAGGAACCTTCCAAAGTATTTGTACTCACTCTACTGATGAATTCTGACACCCATAGAGAAGCACTGATGAAAGTGCTAGACCAATCATTATTGACCATGATGTAACAATTGACTGATTCAGCGGAATAGTGGGAAATATTACTACATGTAACAACCTAATCTTTAGTGATGAAGACCTCCCAGAGGAAGTAAATAATCACAATTATGCGCTACACATCTCCATGAGTTGTTTATCAGATGGTCTATCTAACATGTTAGTAGAAACTTGTTCATTGCTAAATGTCATGCCTAAATATACACTGTCTAGGCTCTCATACCAAGGAACTCATATGAGAAGTAGTGGAGTTAATGTTAAAGCATTTTATGGCTTAAGGAAGACGGTAATTGGTGAAATAGACTTACCAATGAAGATTGGTCCTCACTAATTCCATATAGCATTCCAAGTGATGGATATCCATGCTGATTAGAGTTATTTATTGGGACGGTTGTGGATTCATGATGCATGAGCTGTCACTTCAACGCTCCACCAAAAGCTGAAATTTGTAAACAATGGAAAGTTGGTTTTAGTAGGCAGAGAACAAGCTTTGATAGTGATCCATCTCTTCATTCTCCTACATTGATGCTAGTGAAGATGTTGGAACTATGTTTCAGGCACTATCTATTGCTGATGAGAGTACTAAGAAGAATGGGGCATCCATTTCTTCATACAAAGATGCACAACGAGTGGTGCAAAGTGGTAATAATGCTGGTTGGGGGTGTCATTTTGGAATTTCCTGAAAACAAGTTCGGAGAAGGCTTAGGTTTTGCTCCTACATCCGCCAAAGCTGATAAAAGAGATACTATCATTCGTCCTATCCAAGAGACAATTTGTAGTGCATGCTTTATCTTCCCACCTGCGCCTGAAGTCAATTCCATTCTTGAAGATGATCCTAAGGAGGATTCACCGAGCTTCATGACGCATGGAAAGATTAGCCAGAATTGGATCATTGTTGGTGTCCCTTCTACCGTTCATATTTCTGAGTAATACTCTTGTTGTTGTTTTCAAAACCTTTTGCTCTACCCAAGGCAAAAGAGTAGTTGTGGGGCTTTGTTAAAAATAACTCTTTCCTCTATGCCTAAGGTGGAAAAGATCTTGTATGAGACTTTTGTTTCAAGTTTATCATCATTAATAAAGTTATGTTGTCTCTTATATTGTTATTTTTTACTTTTCGCTTTTTCTGAAAAATGGAAATCCTAAACAACTTGATAAGTGAAAAAATCACTTTCAAAACTCAGCATAAACTTTCTCACTATTTTTATCTGTCTCTAAAATCAAACATAAATCATATGTGCATATTAGATCATAAACCCATTGAAATACATGATCTTATGCCCTCTCCCAACTTTGAGTTCCCTGTGTTTGAAGATGAAGAGGAAGATATAGAAGAAATTCCTGAGGAGATTTACCGATTATTGGAGAAAGAAGAGAAAACCATTAAGCCTCATGAAGAACCAGTAGAAATGATCAATCTTGGCACTGAGGAAGATATGAAAGAAGTCAAGGTTGGAGAATTGCTTAACCCATATGTTAAAGAAAGGATAATGGAGCTTCTCAAAGAGTTTTTTGACGTGTTTTCTTGGTCCTATCAAGACATGCCAGGGTTGGACACCAATATTGTGGAGCCCCATCTACTGTTAAAACCAGAATGTCCACCGGTGAAGCAAAAGCTTAGAAGAGCTCACCCTGATATGGCTAAAAAGATTAAAGAGGAAGTTCAAAAATAGATTGATGTATGGTTTCTTGTTACTTCTGAGTATCCTCCTTGGTTGGCCAATATAATTCTTGTTCCTAAGAAAGATGGCAAAGTCAGGATGTGTGTTGATTACTAAGATTTGAACAACGCTAGGCCGAAAGATGATTTCCCGTTACCACATATTGACATGTTGGTTGATAACACTGCAAAGTTCAAATTCTTTTCCTTCATGGATGGTTTCTCCTACTACAATCAGATCAATATGGGACCTGAAAACATGGAGAAGACTCTTTTTATTACACTAGGGGGAACATTCTGCTATAGAGTGGTGCCTTTTGGATTGAAAAATGTTGGTGTGACATATCAAAGGGCTATGACTACTCTGTTCCATGATATGATGCATAAGGAAATTGAGCTCTATGTGGATGACATGATTTCCAAATCACAAAACGAAAAAGACCATATGGAAAATTTTTTGAAGTTGTTTCAGCGCCTAAGAAAGCATCAACTCCGGATAAATACAAATAAATGTACTTTCGGTGTCCGTTCAGGAAAGCTGTTAGGTTGTCAATTAGATAGGTATTGAAGTAGATCCTGACAAAGTCAGAGCTATTCAAGAGATGTCTGCGACCATAACAGAGAAACAAGTAAGAGGTTTCCTTGGACGTTTGAACTATATATCCAGATTCATATCGCACATAACAGCTACTTGTGGAACGATCTTCAAACTTCTAAAAAGATACCAAGGTTGTGTATGGATCGATGATTTTCAGAAAGCATTTGATAATATTAAAGGAATATATACTTGATCCTTCCATTTTGATCCCTCCAGTATAAGGAAGACCGTTGATCATGTATTTAACTGTGTTGGAAGATTCTGTGGGCTGTGTGTTGGGCCAACAAGATGAAATCGGAAGAAAATAACACGTCATTTACTACTTGAGTAAGAAATTCACAGATTGCGAGTCTCGCTACTCCATGCTTGAGAAAACTTGTTCTGCTTTGGCTTGTTCTACTAAACGTAATCGCCAATACATGATTAACCACACTACTTGGTTGATATCGAAAATGGATCCGATCAAGTACATCTTTGAGAAACCAGCTTTAATTGGAAGAGTCACTCGTTGGTAGATGCTACTATCAGAATATGATATCGAGTATCACGCTCAGAAGGCTATCGAGTAGATGCTACTGTCATATATGATTTCCCTCACGAAGATGTTATGTACTTAAAAGTCAAAGATTGTGATGAACCTGAGTTCGGAGAAGGACCTGATTCTGAATCTCGTTAGGGTTTAGTTTTTGATGGAGATGTTAATGCTTATGGAAATGGAATTGGGGAAGTTATTATTACTCATGAAGGTGCTCATATTCCTTTCTCTACGAGATTAATGTTTGATTGTACCATCAATATAGAAGAATATGAGGCTTGTATTATGGGTCTTGAAGAAGCGATTGATCTCAGAATTAAAACCCTTGACATATATGGAGACTCAGCTCTTGTGATTAACTAGATAAAAGGAGAATGGGAGACTCTCCACCCTGGCTTGATCCCCTATAAAGATTATGCAAGGGGATTACTGACTTTCTTCAACAAAGTTGAGTTATACCACATTCCCCGTGAAGAGAATCAAATGGTTGATGCTTTAGCTACTTTGTCTTCCATGTATCAAGTAATCATTGTAACGATATGCTTATAATCAAAATCATGCATATAGAGATACATGCTCATGTGTTCACAACATAAGAGGTCACAAATAACAAACCTTGGTTCCATGACATTAAGTGTTTCCTGCAAATTCAAGAGTATCCTCTTGGGGCATCCCGTAAAGATAAGAAGATTATGAGGAGACAGTTTCTTTCTAAATTGTAATGTATTATAAAAGAAACCTTGATATGGTTTTTTTAAGATGTGTGGATAAATGTGAAAAAGATATGCTAATGCAAGAAGTTCACGAAGGGTCCTTCGGTACCCATGTGTTGTACCCCAAAATTTGCCCTCCCATATTTCTCAAAACATTTCAAGAAAAATTCACAAGTCCAACCCGGCGCGTCATATTCATGTGTTCTTTCACCAAGATATCTCTGATAACGTATTCTCAAATTCAGGTTCAGCTCAAGAGTCAATTCTTTAAAGAAGGTATCTGAATGTGTGAGTTTTCTCGAAGAAATATGGTGAAAAAGTGTGCTGAAAGTGCAGTTTTTACGCGCTAAAAAATTCATAACTTGAAGATTGTGGCTCGTTTTGAACCCGTTCCGGTGGCCAAAATTTCGTCTTGACATTATCTACGTTTTCATATATCATGACTGGAAGCCAATTTCGATCAGAAGGTCTTCAAAAATGTGGATTTATCAAGTATTTTCGTACAGAAAATTTATGACAGAAGTTTATTTGCGTCATGTTCAGAAAATCATAACTTGGTCGATTTTCATCGTATCGAGCTGGTTCCGACGCCAAAATTTCACAAATTGAGTTGGCTACATTTTCACAGAAGGTATTGGTTCAAATGGTATTCAAAAGACCTTCGTTTTCTTCTCAGAGTGCATGACGCGCCGAAAATCCTGAATGCTGAATATTATTTCATCTGGGCCGAAACTTCGAAAATTCATAACTCGGTCATTTTTTATCGGATTGGACTCATATTTTTACACAAGGTCACTGACTCATAGATCTACAACTTTTCTTCAAAAGTCGAGACCGGATTATGCAACGATCAATACCAGTTTTTTATTGAAGAACGTGTCAGAGTCGACACTGGAGCCCAAAATAAGTTTGTCTGAGCTGAAACTTCAAAAATTCATAACTAATTCACCGTTTATCCGATTGAGCCGATTTTCGGACAGGAGTTAGTTCTCGATATCGGCTACATTTTGTTTTCACATTTCAACTTCAAAAATTGCACTTAAGTCCCTGCGATTTAGCCTGGAAAATGACAAACTCAAGTGAACATTGGAGGCCCAATTGCACATTCAAAGCCCATTTTCTTTACCCTAATTTGCATTATATAATCACCTTCTTTTCACACAAACCAGAGAGGAGAAAAAAGAGAAAAAAACTTTGCCACAACACTGTTAGAATATCAAATTCTTTCAAGAACCCTAAAACCTTGAAATCCTTATTACAAATCCCTCTCTCACTACAAACAAGTCATCCCAGTTACAAACCAACATCTCACTACTTCTTCAGTAAGGGTAAGGCTGACTTGATCTCCACGATCAAAAGGGCATAAAAGCATTCATGTTACTACTTTTCCAGTAAGGGTAAGGTTGATTTGATCTCCATTATCAAAAGAGTATAATCATTCATACATGTCATATTGTGCCTAAACATTAAATTTCTTCATATATTGGCTTTATTTGCATTTTATGATTTTATTTAATGTGTTCATGAGATTCAACACTGCAGATTTTAGACAGGATCCCATGCAGGTTCATTAAGGAACGTTGAGGCCAAAACACAAATGGCCAAAAGCCAAATGGCCAAAACAGAACAGCTTACACATGACACCAATACATGGCGAGGCAGACATCTTGAGAAGGTTAAGGAACGTTGAGGCCAGAACACAAATGGCCAAAAGCCAAAGCACAAATGGCCAAAACAAAACATTTTACACATGACGCCAATAATTGTTTCACCCCTCCAATCAGGCTCGTATACTCCTAAACTCTCTCTCTCTATTTGTATTATGTTCCTTTAATTAATTAATCGTTATTATTTTTATTAATCACTAACCAATTAACGTTTTTTCCTAATAAAATCAAAAACACAAAAAAATATTTTATTTATTAAAATTAACTTCATCACTTTTATTTTTGTAAATAAATTAATTTAATCAATTTAGCTTTAATTAGATTTAACTTTTAATATTTTTTGCAATATTTAAAATCAATTTAGAATATTAGGTTTTTATTAGCATTAATTCAATTTATTTTATTTCTTTAAAAACTCAAAAATCCAAAAATATTTTAATTAATTAATTAGTTTATTAATTTAATTGTTAACTTAATTTAATTTCTTTTAATCCAAAAATAACCAAAAAGTCACTTTCTTTGTCAAAATCCAAAAAAACTCGCATCCGATTTAATTTCCCGCACGCGATCCATTTTATCATATTATTGTATCTGTTTCTCGAAATGTAATAGCTTTTAATTAGGACTTTAATTATTTACCACTTTATTTTACTTTCCGCAATTTATTTCCAAACGGGTTTGTTTTTGGCGATGTATATACCCGCGCCTTGTAATAGTGTAGATTCATTTTCCGCACTTTATTTTCCGCACAAATATTAACTGTTAATTATGCCTGCAAGACTTGTATGAAAATAAAATCAACTCATAGCTCACAATGATGCATGTATAAGATAAATATAAACTGAAACCTGACACACGTGCACATGCCACTCCTAGGGTACGCCTCATTTGGTTGCCTCGAGGTGGTCGTCAAGTATAGGGTGTTTTAGAGGTCGCCCTCCTGTCTAAGATCCAGTTGCCTCGAAACGGTTGCCTCGGATAAAAAGGATCTAAGACATTAGGGTTACTTCTAAGGTGTCCTACTATTGCTTCGGTGACCACACATGTCCCTAATAATCGAATTGACCCGAATAACTCTAACGACGGTGCTACCTACCTCTCAATGGTGGGATAGCACTATCTAAAGGACTCTTACACAGCCTAATTCCTTAGAGTAGGTAGATTTCTCCTGGGTACTTGCTCTCTCAAAAACAAACAAAAATACTTTTCACACTGACACTTTCAAAAAGTTTTCAAACAAATTTTTCATACACTCTTGAGGACAGATACAAGAGTTACTCAGAAATTTTTCAAACGAAACTTTTTCAAAACCCACACACACTTGAAAAGCAAACAAATTTTGAAAACATAAGAGCAAGTACCTAAGAGCCCGTGGATAACCACGGATAGAAAGGGTGCTAACACCTTCCCTTTCTATAATCTACCTCCCGAACCGAGAGATATCTCGAAAAGGAATTTTGCTGTGCTTTTGTCCTTTCCTTGTTGGAGAACATAAAAGACGGTGGCGACTCTTGCTTACCGCGACATTTCCCGAACCAGCTTAAAAAACAGTCAGTTCTATTTCCATCGATCACAGAACTGGCGACTCTGCTGGGGAGATCTACAAGTGAGGTGTACCTTAGGATTAGACCACTCTTATGTTTTCAATTGCTTGTCTTGATTGCTTTTATATTTGTGGGTTGCGTCGGAGTTTCATAGATCCTAACCCGGATCTGGGGAATACCCTTCTTTAGGTAGCATAAGCTGTGAGGGACCTGTCCGGCGTAGACCGACACGGGTGAAGCAGTGGCTACATTGGTGTGGCACCTTGGTCTGTACCGATATCCCTTGTGTTGCAACGAGGAGAATATGGGTCTTCTGAGGAGTCATTAAGCACCAACCGACCTTAGCACCTTAAATGACCCAACTTGGCCATGGAACAGTAGCAGTATGCTACACTCATTGAGGCTAAACTCTCGCGATGGTTCTGGCCGCAAGAAAAGATTGCGATGCTGGAGTTATGACCGATTGAGGGTAGTCAGTGATATTGAGATCCTTTAGAACCCGATTACTTTTGATAGGACAGGTCTTAACCAACAAAACTGAAAAAGGGTAGTACCTGAACTTCATGCTGGCCTAAACTCTAAGGGCTCTTCTGTGTGACTTGTGTGCCTTCAAACTTGACTACTTGCATACTTGTTATCTAACAACATGAGTTCTTGCAGGTTTTGTTTACAGTCCTTAATTGGGACTCATTACAGGGCCTACTTACATCACTCCATGCATAGCATAACATCATACCATTGCATACATCCTGCATAAGGACTAATCCATTTCAAGGATCTCAAGGGTCTGTGATGCAGGTCACGATGAACCGACTGTCTAGCAAGGGGCAAAGGGGATTTATTTTCCTCTAGCCAGGTTAATACCTTGAGTCAGGGGCTATGACCCACTCGATATGGTGAGCTTAGACTCTTGAAGAAGGACTCTCAACAACATAAAGTTCCTTCAATCAAGCTACCGGATTCAAATTCTAACAATTTTCTTGTTTACCCCGCGAGATCCTTGAAAACATTGCATGTATACATACATATCATTGCATAACAGGTACCCTTTTGACAGGTCACTTATCTTCTTTGCTGTTTATTCCAGCAATCATCATGAATCCTGAATCATCCAATGAACAAGCTATCAAGGCCCTCCAGGCCCAGAATGCCCAGTTCCAGGAGTTGGTTATGAGCCTAGCCCAGGGTCAACAGGATTTGAAGACTCTGCTCTTGAAGAAGAAGAAGAAGAGGACTGTGTTGTTCAACCCTAGACGCAAATCTGGGAATGGATCACAAAATGAGGCTGAGCTGGCTACCTCATCTATGGACAAAGACAGTCCCCAAGAGAGAAGGGTTCCTAGTCCCGT
Organism: Vicia faba; assembly: GCA_948472305.1. Lineage (NCBI taxonomy): Eukaryota > Viridiplantae > Streptophyta > Magnoliopsida > Fabales > Fabaceae > Vicia > Vicia faba. The sequence goes on along the minus strand of OX451741.1, from coordinate 1,180,362,870 downwards.
GGTCTCCGACAACGAGACAGATTACAATGATGAACAGTACCCTCCTGCCGAGGACAGGTACAAATAGCTAGAGGACCGGCTAAGTGCTATGGAGATACAAAAGGTACCCGGTTTGGATTTCGAAGATCTAGGTCTATCCTCTGGGGTGGTGATCCCTCACAAGTTCAAGGCACCTGCTTTTGCAAAATACGACGGGGCATCCTGTCCTAAGCTGCATCTCAGATCATATGTGAGGAAGATCCAACTGTATACTGCAGACAAGAATTTATGGATCCATTTCTTCCAGGAAAGTCTTTCAGGGACTCAACTCAAATGGTTCTATCAACTGGATGGAGCCAATATTCGCAACTGGGAGGACTTGGCTACTGCATTCTACAAACAGTACCAGTACAATTCTGACCTCGCTCCTACGCGTACCCAACTCCAGGGTATGTCACTAGGAACGGGTGAAGGATTCAAAGAGTATGCGCAAAAGTGGAGAGACCTGGCTGGAAGGGTGCAGCCACCTTTGACTGACCGTGAGCTCGTTGACATGTTCTTGGGGACCCTGTCTGGTCCGTTCTTCAACCATCTGATTGGGAATTCTTCTGCTGGGTTTACAGATCTGATCTTGACTGGTGAAAGGATAGAAGCTGGTATCAAGTCTGGGAAGATACAGAAAGGTGACTCCTCGAACACTGAGAAGAAACCATCCAAGAAAGAATCTAGTGCTGTCTATGGTTCAAGAGGGCAGAATAAGTCCGAACACCGCCAAGCTGTCAACACAGTAGTTATTTCAAAACCGGACAGTGATCCTCAACGTCGCAACCAACAAAGGGAAGAGAGACCTAAGAGGCAGTTCACCAGACTCAGTATGACTTTGTCCCAGATATTGCCACAGTTGCTGGAGACCAATCTGGTAGCTCTAAGGGACCCTCCTAAGAATCCCAACAGGACACCTTCAAGGTATAACCCCAACGCCCGCTGCGCTTATCACTCTGACAGCCCGGGGCATGCTACAGATGATTGTTGGACTCTGAGGAACAAGGTTCAGGATCTAATCGACGCAAAGGAGGTCCAGTTCGAAGCGCCCGAGGCTCCCAACGTGATCACTGCTCCCTTGCCAAAACATGGCTAGGATTGGAAAAACTTTTGTTCATTTGAATGTTCAAGTTGTATTTTTCTTTAATTGTTCAAACATTTATTCATGTCAAACGTTGTTATTTCATTAATGCATTACACGTGTCTGTTTTGAAGTAATTGTGTTTACTATGCTTAAAATTGCTTTTATTTTTGATGTTCAACTCTCGATCAATAATTCTAAGCCTCTTGAGGGAGGATGACGAAAACGATACCACAATCTACAGTATGCTTTTAAACAGACCCCGCTGATGAGGTACAGGCATTGTTTCAATTCCTAAACACTGGAGTTATAAGGATGATAATCCCTCGTCAACCCCTTTGAGCCAAAGAAGTCGGAGTTTTTCTTTTCGAAAATTAAAACCCTTAATCATAACCTGGGGCGGGGTAGTTCTCTCAGTTAATCCAGGTGCACAACGAATGGTACCAAAGAAGTCCTTCCAAAGCAAGAGACAATGATGGTTCCCTATAATCGTCAAAGACAGGAAGTCGTCATCTTTCAAAACAAAAGCCCAACAAGTCAAAACCTATGAAGGAGACTTATAAAACTGGGGCATCCCGCTGACTGTAATCACAAAAGAAACAGTTCAGGCAAAAGACAGGGATAACGAAATAAAAAAGAAAGAGGTCCTACAAACCCTCAACAAAAAAAGGAATGACTGCCTATTCCAAATAAACTGTCAATATCCGAACCATCACTGGTATATCAAAGCAAAGACTCAAACAAGGTCTAACGCACGATTAGCTGAGTTTAGGATTGAAGAACATCACGAAGAGCGGGTGGGTACACATATAATTTGAGTCTTTATCCTTTGTTTCTTAAACCGTGAACCAGGCCACGTTATAACCCTCAAAAGTCCTAGCTGAAGCATGGGTTGGTTCGAAAGCATACTGTTACGAAAGGTATCCTGACTCCTTAAGGCTTGCGATAAAATAACGAGTTGACATCACTGTTTACAAAAAATTCACTTGTTTTTATGAAAAAAATGCATTTTCAAAATCTTCAAGACAGACATAAGCTTTGCATCTTTAATATAACATTGCTTGCATATGACTATTTGTTTGAACAGCATAGAAGTTCGCACAACGAATGTCTAATGAACAAAAGCACTTCCAACCAAGGGGCAGACGTGATCATTGTCCGTCATCTGGGGCAGTTAAGTCAAGATTCAGAGAATCTCTCAAAAGGCCAACCAGCTTGGGGCAAATCTCCATCTGGATCATTTGGGGCATTGGACGATCAAACGAAGATCTTCTGGTGGTATGACAACGCAACACTACTGACAGGGGCAGCTCCCTACATCCTGAGAGCATGGACATAGTCGAAAAAATACTACACATAATCAAAGACCCGCTAGGTTGACACACCTAGGCAAAAATGAGGGCTTCCCGGCGAACCAAAAGGGTTCGGGCAAAAATAAGGGATGAAAATAGAAAAATTTGTACACCCGGCAAGTCGAAAACCTGAAAAGGCGGCTTGGGCAAAAAAGGGTATCCCGGTGGACTGAAAACCCGAAAGGGCGGTCCAGGCAAAAGTTAGGGATCAAGAGCGTACGACTATGTCCCGGCATCTCGTCACTTGCCTACCAGAAGAAGATTTGTCAATCGGCAGGTATCAAGCACCTCATAGACCTTCTTCTACCATAGAAACTGGGGCAATAAGAATTATCTGAACGATCTAGTCGCTCTGTCCACAAGGTACCAAGGTAGGTTCGGCTGAAGAACATGACCAAGATACCTTCACTCCCCGCAGAGTAAGACAAATCAACAATACTCTCCCCCGAGCAGAGTTGGTCTCCCATCAGCCCCGACCAGACACAGTATCTCCAGCAAGTCAGCAATGTTCTCCCCTAGCAGAGTTAATCTACTGTCAGCCTTAAGGAAGTTGGGTACCCCCAGAAGATCTCAACATTCCCCAGCGGGGTATGCAGATGTTCCTAAGCAAGCATCCCCGGCAGTCTTAATATAAGATTGTTCCCCGGCGGAATACCAGACACCCCAGTGGAGCCATTCCCCAGTGCAGTCCAAAAAGATTCCCCAGGAGAGTCGAATCATCCTCCCCAGTAGATTCTGGAAGCTTATCCCCAGTAGATTCTGGAAGCTTATCCCCAGTAGATTCTGGAAGCTTATCACCTGCAGAGTACGTACGTCTCTCCCCGACCATATTCAAAGGTTATTCCCCACCAGAGCTTATAACTGGGTTATCCTCAGCTAATTACAACGGAAAGATCATCCTCGGCGAAGTTCTTCCTATCCCCAGCGGAGTTCATCAAATTCCTCAAAAAAACTTATCAACGGTATCCCCAGCGGAGTTATCATCAAAACCTCAGTGAAGTATCTCTTCCCACATAGTAAATCCCCGTAGAGTTATCTCTTCGCCAGGTTTATTCCCCAACGGAGTCATTTTTTCCTACAGGCTTATCCTTGCAATCATCATCCCCAGCGGAAACGAAGAATTCAACTCTTCAACGTCAGCCCAGGATTTAACTTCCCGGCATTCGTCAAGGATTTATTTTCCCAGACGAAATACATTCATAAACATTTCACGTCCTGCTTACATACATGATAAAGTGCATACGACACTATCTCATTTTGAGCATCATGACATCATGCATTTCATACATCATGACATTGCATACAACTGATTTTTTTCCTTTTCAGGAAAAAGGTCAATCCAAAGATGATTACTATCAACTGTCACAATTCCAGATTCGATACCTGTATCCAGTCAGGGCATATCTGTAGACGACTTATTCCAGATTCGATACCTGTATCTAGCCAGGGCACATCTGTGATCAATCTCGTCGTTATAGACACCCGTCGTTATAGACACCCGTCGTTATAGACACCCGTCGTTATAGACACCCGTCGTTATAGACACCCGTCGTTATAGACACCTGACGTTATAGACACCCGTCGTTATAGACACCCGTCGTTATAGACACCCGTCGTTATAGACACTCGTCGTTATAGACAACCCGTCGTTATAGACACCCGTCGTTATAGACACCCGTCGTTATAGACACCCGTCGTTATAGACACCCGTCGTTATAGACACCCGTCGTTATAGACACCCGTCGTTATAGACACCCGTCATTATAGACACCCGTCGTTATAGACACCCGTCGTTATAGACACTCGTCGTTATAGACACCCGCCGTTATAGACACCCGTCGTCATAGACACTCGTCGTTATAGACACTCGTCGTTATAGACACCCGTCATTATAGACAACCCGTCATTATAGACAACCCGTCGTTATAGACACCCGTCGTTATAGACACCCGTCGTTATAGACACCAGTCGCCATAGACAATCCCGTCGTTATAGACAACCCGTCGATATAGACACCCGTCGTTATAGACACCCGTCGTTATAGACACCGTCGTTATAGACACCCGTCGATATAGACACCCGTCGTTATAGACACTCGTCGTTATAGACACTCATCGTTATAGACACCCGTCGTTATAGACACTCGTCGTTATAGACACTCGTCGTTATAGACACCCGTCGTTATAGACACTCGTCGTTATAGACACCCGTCGTTATAGACACCCGTCGTTATAGACACCTCGTCCATGAAGACAACCCGTCCTTGAAGACAACCCGTTAAAAAAAGACAAAACCTCCTCTGGTTCCGTTAAATGGATCCCTAAAGATTTTTCTGAGATAATCTGTCAGTAGAGACAACCCATCCACCTTTTGAAGTTCCTGATTCGATACCTGTATCTAGCCAGGGCATATCTGTGAGCATTTGATTGTAGATTCGACACCTGTATCTAGCCAGGGCATATCTGCATGAAGAGTTTGAAGATCAACACCTGTAACAAGCCAGGAAATTATCTTTCTTTCTCAGGTACGCAAGTTCTCGCTAAGGAATCTCTTACGCGATCGACACCCGGATGGCATCTTTAAGCCCATCTCCACTCCTATCCATCATCTCTCCAAATGGCATCTGTAAGCTCATTCCCGACATCACATTGCTGATACCATACTATGTGAGTGCAAATTTCTGGGCACTCTAGTGTTCAATCATCTTCCACCTTTGGATCACGAAAGGCACGCAAGTCAATCTACATCCTCAGGTCTAAGAAGATTGAACAGGGGCAACTGTTGTACCCCAAAATTTGCCCTCCCATATTTCTCAAAACATTTCAAGAAAAATTCACAAGTCCAACCCGGCGCGTCATATTCATGTGTTCTTTCACCAAGATATCTCTGATAACATATTCTCAAATTCAGGTTCGGCTCAAGAGTCAATTCTTTAAAGAAGGTATCCGAATGTGTGAGTTTTCTCGAAGAAATATGGTGAAAAAGTGTGCTGAAAGTGCAGTTTTTACGCGCTAAAAAATTCATAACTTGAAGATCGTGGCTCGTTTTGAACCCGTTCCGGTGGACAAAATTCCGTATTGACATTATCTACGTTTTCATATCTCACGACTGGAAGCCAATTTCGATCAGAAGGTCTTCAAAAATGTGGATTTATCAAGTATTTTCGTACAGAAAATTTGTGACAGAAGTTTATTTGCGTCATGTTCAGAAAATCATAACTTGGTAGATTTTCATCGTATCGAGCTGGTTCCGACGCCAAAATTTCACAAATTGAGTTGGCTACATTTTCACAGAAGGTATTGAGTTCAAACAGTATTCAAAAGACCTTTGTTTTTTGCTCAGAGTGCGTGACGCGCCGAAAATCCTGAATGCTGATACTATTTCATCTGGGCCGAAACTTCGAAAATTCATAACTCGGTCAATTTTTATCGGATTGGACTCATATTTTTACACAAGGTCACTGACTCATAGATCTACAACTTTTCTTCAAAAGTCGAGACCGGATTATGCACCAATCAATACCAGTTTTTTATTGAAGAACGTGTCAGAGTCGACACTGGAGCCCAAAATAAGTTTGTCTGAGCTGAAACTTCAAAAATTCATAACTAATTCACCGTTTATCTGATTGAGCCGATTTTCGGACAGAAGTTAATTCCCGATATCGGCTACATTTTGTTTTCACATTTCAACTTCAAAAATTGCACTTAAGTCCCTGCGATTTAGCCTGGAAAGTGACGAACTCAAGTGAACATTGGAGGCCCAATTGCACATTCAAAGCCCATTTTCTTTACCCTAATTTCCATTATATAATCACCTTCTTTTCACACAAACCAGAGAAGAGAAAAAAGAGAAAAAAACTTTGCCACAACACTGTTAGAATATCAAATTCTTTCAAGAACCCTAAAACCTTGAAATCCTTATTACAAATCCCTCTCTCACTACAAACAAGCCATCCCAGTTACAAACCAACATCTCACTACTTCTTCAGTAAGGGTAAGGCTGACTTGATCTCCACGATCAAAAGGGCATAAAAGCATTCATGTCACTACTTTTCCAGTAAGGGTAAGGTTGATTTGATCTCCATGATCAAAAGAGTATAATCATTCATACATGCCATATTGTGGCTAAACATTAAATTTCTTCATATATTGGCTTTATTTGCATTTTATGATTTTATTTAATGTGTTCATGAGATTCAACACTGCAGATTTTAGACAGGATCCCATGCACGTTCATTAAGGAACGTTGAGGCCAGAACACAAATGGTCAAAAGCCAAATGGCCAAAACAGAACAGCTTACACATGACACCAATACATGGCGAGGCAGACATCTTGAGAAGGTTAAGGAACGTTGAGGCCAGAACACAAATGGCCAAAAGCCAAAGCACAAATGACCAAAACAAAACATTTTACACATGACGCCAATAACTGTTTCACCCCTCCAATCAGGCTCGTATACTCCTAAACTCTCTCTCTATTTATATTATGTTTCTTTAATTAATTAATCGTTATTATTTTTATTAATCACTAACCAATTAACATTTTTTCCTAATAAAATCAAAAACACAAAAAAATATTTTATTTATTAAAATTAACTTCATCACTTTTATTTTTGTAAATAAATTAATTTAATCAATTTAGCTTTAATTAGATTTAACTTTTAATATTTTTTGCAATATTTAAAATCAATTTAGAATATTAGGTTTTTATTAGCATTAATTCAATTTATTTTATTTCTTTAAAAACTCAAAAATCCAAAAATATTTTAATTAATTAATTAGTTTATTAATTTAATTGTTAACTTAATTTAATTTCTTTTAATCCAAAAATAACCAAAAAGTCACTTTCTTTCAAAAAAAGGGTCAACATCCAAAAAAACTCGCATCCGATTTAATTTCCCGTACGCGATCCATTTTATCATATTATTGTATCTGTTTCCCGAAATGTAATAGCTTTTAATTAGGACTTTAATTATTTACCGCTTTATTTTACTTTCCGCAATTTATTTCCAAACGGGTTTGTTTTTGGCGATGTATATACCCGCGCCTTGTAATAGCGTAGATTCATTTTCCGCAATTTATTTTCCGCACAAATATTAACTGTTAATTATGCCTGTAAGACTTGTATGAAAATAAAATCAACTCGTAGCTCACAATGATGCATGTATAAGATAAATATAAACTGAAACCTGACACACGTGCACATGCCACTCCTAGGGTACGCCTCATTTGGTTGCCTCGAGGTGGTCGTCAAGTATAGGGTGTTTTAGAGGTCGCCCTCCTGTCTAAGATCCAGTTGCCTCTAAACGGTTGCCTCGGATAAAAAGGATCTAAGACATTAGGGTTACTTCTAAGGTGTCCTACTATTGCTTCGGTGACCACACATGTCCCTAATAATCGAATTGACCCGAATAACTCCAACGACGGTGCTACCTACCTCTCAATGGTGGGATAGCACTATCTAAAGGACTCTTACACAGCCTAATTCCTTAGAGTAGGTAGATTTCTCCTGGGTACTTACTCTCTCAAAAACAAACAAAAATACTGTTCACACTGACACTTTCAAAAAGTTTTCAAACAAATTTTTCATACACTCTTGAGGACAGATACAAGAGTTACTCAGAAATTTTTCAAACGAAACTTTTTCAAAACCCACACACACTTGAAAAGCAAACAAATTTTGAAAACATAAGAGCAAGTACCTAAGAGCCCGTGGATAACCACGGATAGAAAGGGTGCTAACACCTTCCCTTTCTATAATCTACCTCCCGAACCGAGAGATATCTCGAAAAGGAATTTTGCTGTGCTTTTGTCCTTTCCTTGTTGGAGAACATAAAAGACAGTGGCGACTCTTGCTTACCGCGACATTTCGCGAACCAGCTTAAAAAACAGTCAGTTCTATTTCCACCGATCACACCATGCCAATGGGCATGCAATGGCTAAGAAAATATTGAGAGCAGGTTACTATTGGCTGAAGATAGAATCCAACTGTTGTAAATACGGGAGAAAGTGCCACAAGTGTCAGATCTATGCAGATAAAATTCATGTGCCTCTGACTCTTCTCAACTTTCTTTCTTCTGTGGCCTTTCTCCATGTGGGGTATTAATATGATCGGTATGGTTGAACCCAAGGCCTCAAATGGACATCATTTTATTTTGGTAGCTATCGATTATTTTACCAAGTGGGTCGAAGCAGTATCCTATGCAAATGTAACTCGCCAAGTTGTGGTCAGTTTTATCAAGAACCAACTCATATGCCGATATGATGTGCCAAGCAAAATTGTCACCGACAATGGTTCAAATCTGAACAATACAATTATGAAAGAACTCTGCAATGATTTCAAGATAGAACATCAGAACTCTTCTCCCTACATACCAAAGATGAATGGTGTTGTTGAAGCTGCTAACAAAAACATCAAGAAAATTATTCAGAAGATGGTTGTAATTTACAAGGATTGGCATGAGATGATACCTTTTTTCCTGTATGGTTGTCGCACATCCATCTGCACTTCGACAGGGGAAACTCCATTTTCTCTAGTATATGGAATGGAAGCATTACTCCCGTAGAGGTTGAAATCCCATCAATGAGAGTTCTAATGGAAGCTAAGTTATTTGTCTAAGTGGTGGAAAAGAAGGTATGACCAATTGAATTTAATTAAAGAGAAAAGAATGTTGTCCTTGTGTCATGGTCAATTATATCAAAAAAGAATGAAGTAGGCTTTTGATAAAAAGGTTTGACCTCGTGAGTTAAGAGAAGGCGAACTTGTGCTTAAGAGGATCTTATCTTTCCAACCTGATTCTAGGGGAAATTGGGCTCTTAATTTTGAAGGTCCATATATGGTTAAGACAACCTTCTCCGATGGTGCAAGGACTCTTATGACTATGGATGGTGAGGAGCTCCCGCGCCATGTGAATTCTGATGCAGTCAAGAAATACTTTGTCTAAAAGAAATAAAAGAACATCTCGTTAAGTTGAAAACCTGAAAGGGCGACTTAGGAAAAAATGAGCGTCTTGATGGACCGAAAATCCAAAAAGGAAGTCCAGGCAAAAATTAGAGACATAAACAGAAAAAATAATCCTGTTAGATTGAAAACCCGAAAGGGAAATCTAGGCAAAAGTTAGGGATCTCTACGACAAGTAACTTTATTGGTCCATGTTTGATTTTCTTCCAAACTGTATTTACAAAGATCCTTCATCAAATCATCTGAGGCAAAGTTTGGGCATAGTTGGAATTCAAAGTTGATAGGGAGAATAGGATTATGTATTTCAATATAAGCCTTCCATATAATTACTATTTTACAAACTTTGTAAATGATCCATGGAGTTACGCCATATGCGAACTACCATTATATTAAATAAATTTTGAGTCTTTATCCATTTGTTTACTACTCTTATCTTATTTAAGCTCCACAAAATCTTTTTTATTCTTGACGATAATTTTGAAACAAATTGTTAATAAAATGTGTTTTTTTCAATATATATATATATATATATATATATATATATATATATATATATATATATATATATATATATATATATATATATATATATATATATATATATATATATATATATATATATATATATATATATATATATATATATATATATATATATATATATATATATATATATATATATATATATATATATATATATATATATATATATATATATATATATATATATATATATATATATATATATATATATATATATATATATATATATATATATCAACCAAAGATGTTTGCTTATGATTTGTGAAATCAGAAGGGAATGTTAATGGTTACCCCTGATCACGGTTAGATTCTGAAATGCAGAACTAAGAAAGCAATGTACTTTTAAATGACTGTTGGATGGCTATGTTTCCCCCCCGGTTAATATTTCAAGGAAATTGTCACCACTTCCATAATAAGTATTGGAGGAACGAACTTCGGGCTTCTCCCATTCAAGAATACTCTCCCCTCCTAAAAGTAGTGACCTTACATCAAGTTCTTACTCCACCAGTGGCTCTATATTTTGTTCCCCAATTGATATTGAGATTACCCGAGTGCCCATTTGTGCTATAATTTTCCATCTCCAGTTTATTTGTTTTGTCAATTATATTTGTATGGTTTGCATATGTAAGACATATATTCATTCATTCATTCATTCATTCATCCATTCATTAATTCATTCATTCACTCATTCGTATTTACATAATTTATGTGCATTATTGTTGATGTTCATGAGTCCACTTACTTTGGTTGTGTTTATCCCCAAGTAGTGTAGTTCCTTCCCCATTGATGTATTTACTCCTTCCAATAGAGTGTCGACTATAGGAAGAGAAGATTATATTCGTTTTGATTTCCCACTGAGTTTGTCCCTCATGAAAGAATTTTTGTTTTACTTTTGTTCTGGACTGGCCCAACAACTAGAATGGGAACAGTCTAGACTCCTCCTCCAGCGCGGCCCGTACGACCATGTCCGGAATCTCTCCCGCCCTCCGACAGGCACCATCGATCGTTTGCTCTCTCGGACCAACACCAACCCACGATGATTAATGAGCACCTCTCAGTATGTCCGACATCAAGTTGCCAGACAACCAGGAACTGACCAGACCGTTACCCGTAACTTACCCCCTCCTTCGAACCAACTGCTAGTTACGGGTACACCTGCCCTATATGACCAAGTCCTAGCAGTTATCTATTTTCACGGACCCGCATATCTAGGCCCAAAAATAGGAACCAATGGCCATGCGCCAGGGGTATTATATAAACCTCACATATGTGAGGGCCAGGTATCAAATATTCACCATTCACCACTAAAACCCTAACACTTTGCTTGTACCTCTTAGCTCTCACACTTACTTGATCATCGGAGTGGCGCCGTCTGTGGGAACTATCTTCCCCGTTTTCTATTCCTCAAAGTCTGAAAACCAAAGATCCTCTTCATTCAACAATCATGGCTGACTTGGATGATCACCGCCCATTTGGAAAAGCTGCGTTTTCCCTAGCCCACAAGACTCATAGAAGTCAAGAACATCCTCACCTTCCGTGATGGTCGGACTGCGTCCCTAGATTCTGTCGATGCCCAATGAGACGATCAGCAATTCTCAAACGAGCAGCATTCCACGATGTTGTACCCCAAAATTTGCCCTCGCATTTTTCCACAATAAATATCAGCTTCAGGCATTTCCTGATTTTTCAGATTGGCTCAAGAATCGGACAAACGGACTTTTCTCGTCAGTCAAACAAAAATTAGGGTTTTATTGATTTTTTAGGACTCTGGATTGCTTCAAATAATTGGCTTAGGGTTTTGGTTGATTCTGGCTCAATTGCGATCAGGCGAATGTTCGTTGGCATTTAATCAGGAATTAAGGTTTTATGGGCATATTCTCAGAAAGGTTAAAATTCCACAGCACTTTGCAAGATATTCCGAGATTCGGGTTGAATTCGCATTGTTTTGATTTAATCAGTAAAAGAGGCAGTTGGTTTGAATTCACGTTGTTTTGTTTGAGCCAGTCAAAAGAAATACGCAGTTTGGATTTACAGTGTTTTTTGAAAATCAGTGAAGAGGGAATGCGCCTGTTTGGTTTGTTTCGGTTAACTGTCATTTTGCTTTGGAAATACCAGGTTTAACTGATCAGTGTGCTAAAGCATTGTTTATTTATTTATTATTCTAAATTAAATGATTGAAATTTATCTTTCAATTATTTTAATTCAAAGAGTTTTAAATAATAAATAAACAATAAAGAGAAAGCAGAATTAAGTTGGATAATGGAAACTTTTATTTATCTTTAAATTAACTGTACAATTGATGTTTGGAATTTAATTACAAACATTGGTTTTACATTGATTTAAATTTAAATAAAAAGAAAACTATCCTATTTATTTCTAATTCTTCATGCTTCACTTTATTCCTCTCCATCCGAATATTCATCTGCAAAAGAAAAAAGAGAAAAGTCAAAAAAAGCAGATAAAATAATAAATGGCAGAAGAAATTCATCATTAAGGGCCACCAATTGGGATCAGTGAACCCTCTCTACAAATCACGGGATTTCTCCCGGTTCACAGAGAGGGACGAGTTTATTTGCTAAAATTGAATGCACAAGTTTAAAAAATGCACAATTCAAAATTGTCAAAATTGCATAAAGTTCAAATCTCAAACAGCATGTTACAAAGCAAACAGCAAGTCCAAACCAAAGGTCCAAACTCAACTTTCTGCCAAAAATAAAGCAACTATCCAAAAGGCTACTCAAAGCTATCAAAGAAGAAGATTTTGAAAGATATCAAAAAGCACAAAAGCTGTCAAGAAGAGATCAAATAGGCAGAGGAAAGTATGATATGCAAGCAACTCATTTTCATCATTTCCCAATTGAAGTGACCCTTTCAGAACTAGGTACAGCCCAAGCATATTAAAATATTTTTAGCTGTACTGAGAAAGAAGAGAGAGAGAAAAAAGATGCAGGTTTTTAGGCTTTAGGCAGGCATAGATAGAAAAGATATACAAAAAGAACAACACAGTTCAAAAGAGAAGAGGCAGAACTTTTCACTAAAAGAAAAGAAAAATATACAAACTGCCAAGCTTGAGGCCTAACCACAACCTGCGTTAGCACAATCTGCAAAACCAGCAGAACCTCAAAAAAAACACATAACCAGTATAACCTCCCAACACCATAACCTGCACCAGCCATTGTACCTGCTAAACCTCAAATCTGAAACATCAAAAACCTGTCAAAAACCAGTACCACCTGCATTAGCCTCATCACCATCAAGCCTAAAACCATTACCTACTGTAAAATTCAAACCTGCTAAAACATGTATACCCTGCCTAAACAGAAAAATCCAGCAATAACCAGCATAACCTAAAAGCATTCAACCTGCTAGGCCTCCAGCCTGAAACCTCACAAACCCTTACCCTGTCAAAAACTAAACTTGCCTAATACTGAAACCTGGCCAAAACCATTCAAAGAACATTGACCATTCAACCGAAGCATACTCAAGCATTTAGGGTCAGCTCTAAGCCCTCAGAAAGATATCATCACTGGGCGTGGAAAGAATCAACATTTTTAGGCATCCAACACAAGTGTTTCAAGGAAGTAGCAAGAGAAGCAAGCACACAGGAGGCAAAAGAAGACCAAAAAACCAGAAAACCTGTTGAAGCTCTAAAATCATTCAAAGCCTCAGACCTGCCACAGCATACTGCATCAAACCTCATAAACTTTCATGGCCTAAATCAATACCAAACCCTCAGATTTACATCATCATAGGGTGTTTCAGAAGCATTCTAAGCTAACAACGAGGCAACACAAGTCAGAAGAAGAGGAAAAGTTCAAGGCAACAAAGGCAACATAAAGCCCTCAGTAAAACATCATTGGGCGAGCAAAATACGTTCAAAGGCAATCAAGAGGCAACCAACGTAAGCAACGAGTATACGGAAAGAGAGGAAGAAAAGAAGACATGCGTATCAAGCCTTCAGTTTGACATCATAAAGCTTAAGGAAAACACAGAAATACCAAGTGTCGAAGTGTCGTTCAAAGCAAGTCCTCCATCGCTGAGCCTCCTAAGCACCTTCACCCTCTTCCTTCCCTCCATCCAGGTAGTTTTCCCCTCTCTTGATTCTACCATATGCCTCAAAACACAACAACAATTTGGAGTAAGAATCAATAATTGAAAAATCACAAACACGCAAAAATCGTAAAAAACCCTAACGAAATTAGGAGACGATTTGTACCTTAGATCGATCGCCATGATGATGTCGTTGGGAGGAGAAAGAGGTGGAGGTCGCTGGTGGCTCTGGGCGGAGGCTTACGTTTCAGCATTCAGAACGAGCGAAGATGAACGAAGAACGACGAACAAACGCGCCGCTGCACAAACCCTAAAGCCTTGTCTCCAACTGAACAACAAAACTCCAAACCCTAAAAGATGTTTGTCCCAAACGGGCCTAACCCGTTCCTAACGCAAGGCCCAAATTATTGCTCCAATTCACCCCCTCCCTTGCCTTCAGTTTTAAACTTATTGCCCAAGGCCCATTTTAAACTCTTTTCTTTTATAAAACAAATATTATTCTTACTAATTAATTAATTTAACCCTTTTAGACAAATGTTTTATTAATAACTTAATACTAAATTTTCTCTATAACATTTTAAAATACTTTTTTTTCTCTAACTTAATTTCTACAACAATACTTTAATAATAAAAATACATTTCTTGCACTATATAATTAAAATTGAAAATAACCCTTTTTTTTTCATTTAATTTAAATATAATTTTGTACATATCATACAATATATTTTAAAATACCTTTTTCTTTTAAATATACTTTTGTACCTAATACATTTCTTTTTTTAAAATATACATAATTCAATTCATAACAAATGAAAAAATACTTTTGTATACATAGTTAAAACTTAGAAATATTTTCTTTTTTTAAAAACATCATTTTTTAATTAGAACTTGAACATTCAATTAAAACACATTCTTTTGTACATATTAAAAATATACAAATCAAAGATTCATCAAACACATATTTAGGTCAAAACAAATACCTTAATACATGTTCAATTTCACATCGTCGCACATGTAAATAATCACTTGCACAATACATAATTACTTACACAAATACATTCACATTGCCCCTATACACATTTGTTTATCTTATATTTGTATATTCGTCATTTACATTTGATCGCAAATTCGATTTGGTTGTAACTTATTGGATACTATAAGTCTCATCCCCATTCATACACATGTACCCCCACTCCTGGATACTATTTTGTAATAGCGTAGACTTTACATTTTCGCAATTTACCGCCTTCAATTATACCATGGTTAGACCTAGGGTTTGCATGTACATAAAATCAAACGCTAGATAACCTAATACAAGACAAATACGTGAAATCAATACACAATCACACTTGCACCCTCTAGGGTAATCCCACATGTTGCCTCCCAAAATGGGCCATGCTTGCACGTCGAGTATCTTTGGCAAAACAAATTCAAATGATCATAAGTCCCTCAAAATGTTGCCTAAACGGAATGATCATAGTCCCCTCAAAGCAAATTGCCAAAGACACTTGGCACCATTGCATTCATGGTCCATACGATGACCCGCGCCCGTCCCGAATAAACATCCTAAACGCAAGATTGTCCATCAAATTCAATGGTGGAACAAAATTGTTAAAAAGGGTTGAAAACATAGAGAAAACCTTTGAGTACAATAGGGTAGACAAAACTCTTAATTACTTGAGATCAACTTGCAAAAACACTTGCCTTCTTTTCAAAAACCACGATCCACAACACTTTCAAAACCAACTTTCAAAAACCTTGAAACATCTTTTCTAAAGACAAAACACCTTTTGTAAAACATTCGAGTAAAGAATTGTTACAAGGGTAGCCTATACAAGGCATCTTTTCAAAACATTTTCAAAGCCACACACACAAAGCACCATTTTAAACAATTGAAAACAAAAGGCAAGTGATCTAAGCAAGTAACTAAGAGCCCATGGATAACCATGGATAGAAAGGGTGCTAATACCTTCCCTTTCTATAATCTACTCCCCGAACCCAAGAAAACATCTCAAAAGGTTTTTGCTGTGCTTTTTAACCTTTCCTTAGGATAAAATAAAAAGTCGGTGGCGACTCTTGCTCAATCGAAACATTTGCGAATACAAACGCAAAACCTCAAGTCAGTTCTCCCACCGTATCACAGAACTGGCGACTCTGCTGGGGATAAATTTTAAAGTGGGGTTACCTTAGGGTTTAGATCACCTTTATTTTCAATTGATTGCTTTGTTTGCTTTTACATTTTTGGGCTTTGTATTGGAGTTTCATAGATCCTAACCCGGATCTGGGGGAAACCTTTTTTAGGTAGCATAATCTGCGAGGGACCTGTCCGGGGTATACCGACATGGGTGAAGCAGTGGCTACGTTGGTGTGGCGCTTTGGTCTGTACCGATATCCCTCGTGTTGAAACGGGGAGAATATGGGTCTTCCAAGGAGTCATTAAGCACCAACCGACCTTAGAACCCTAAATTGACCCAACTTGGCCATTAGAACAGTAGCAGTATGCTACGCTCATTGAGGCTAAACTCTCGCGATGGTTCCGGCCGCGAGAAAAGGTTGCGATGCTGGAGTTATGACCGATTGAGGGTAGCCAATGATTTGAGATCCTCTAGAACCCGGTTACTTTTGATAGGACAGGTTTTAACCAACGAACTGAAAGAGGGTAGTACCTGAACCTCATGCAAGCCTAAACCTAAGGACTTGTTTGCTTTGTGTGAATATGTTTGCCTGTATATACACTCACTTGTTTGTGCATACATGTACATGACGTCATGACATCATACCATAGCATTTTCAATGACCATTTCAAGGATCTCGAGGGTTCTTTTGATGCAGGGTTATGTGAACCAGACATCTACCAAGGGGCAAGAGGTTTCTCCTCTAAACAAATGCCATCAAAGTTCAAATACAACAACTTGAATCAGTGGCTATGACCCACTCGACATGGTGAGCTTGATTCTCGTGGAAAGACATCCACCGATACAAAGTTCTCCAGACAAAGATCAAGTGCAACAACTTGAATCAGTGGCTATGACCCACTCATCATGGTGAGCTTGATTCTCGTGGAAAGACATCCACCGATACAAAGTTCTCCAGACAAAGATCAAGTGCAACAACTTGAATCAGTGGCTATGACCCACTCGTCATGGTGAGCTTGATTCTAGTGGAAAGACATCCGCCGATACAAAGTTCTCCAAACGAAGATCAGGTACAACAACTTGAATCAGTGGCTATGACCCACTCGACATGGTGAGCTTGATTCTCGTGGAGGGACATCCACTGGTGCAGAGATCTCCAATCCAAGAGCAGGGTTCAACCTCTAACATTTTCTTGTGTTTACCCCAAGAGATCCTTGAAAGCATGCATCCACATATCATGCATTGCATCTTGACAATCTTTCCTTTTTCAGGTTTCCTTACTCTCCTGCTGTTTATTTCAGCAAGAGATGGCTCTAGAAAGGTCTGTCAAAGACATCCAAGACCAGACTGCTCAGCTGCAGGAGATGTTCCTGAACTTGTCTCTGGGGCAAGAAGAGATGAAAGCTCTCCTCACCAAGGGCTTGGAGAATTCCAACAATGCCAGGAGTGACCAGCTAGCGGAACTGCAGTTTGATCTGACAACATTGAGGACCCAAGTGATGGGACAGTTGGTGGGCCAGATGGCTCTCATCCAAGACCTATCCCAAAGACAAGAGGAACTCAGAGTTCTTGTCCGCCAACTGCTTCCAAACAACCAACTGGGGTAAACATCTGAGGTCGAAGAGCAAGTCACCGCTCAGCCTCCATCCACTCAAGAAGACAAGGGGAAAGCTCCTTTGCTTGCTTCAGGGTCACAAGCCCATCAACAACCTCGCCAGCGCCAACGGGGTAATCGGCGTAAGCAAGAAACGTCGGGAAGACAGTTCACGGAGACTGAAATACCATCATTCTTTATACTGAAGCGCCTGTTGGAGGTCAACTTGCTTACCGTAAAGGACCCTCCCCAGAAGCTCAACACCTCCTCTCCTAACTATCATCCCGACGCATTCTGTGTTTACCACTCCTACAGCCCGGGACACGACACCAACGACTGTTGGGCCTTGAAGAACAAGATTCAAGATCTGATCGACATTGGGGTGCTGGAATTCATGCCAGACGGCGAGATGAAAATCTTCCGTTAAAGGGTTCTCCACTTGGAGTGACGAAGCTCAAGCTGAAAGACTTTTGCTTCTTTTTGAATTTTCAAAGTTGTAATTCTTTTTGCTGTCAAACAATTATCTGTTGATGTTAAACTCTGTTTTCATTAATGCATTGCATATGTTTGTCTTGAATTCATCCATTCGTTTCACTACTCTTATGCTTTTCTTTATGATATTTGACTCTTGATAAAAAGCTGTAAGCCTTTAGAGGGAGGATGACGAAACAATACCATAATCTTATACAGTATGCTTTTGAACAGACCTTGCTGATGATGTACAGGCATTTCTTTCAATTCCCAAACACTGGAGTTATAAGGAAGTTAATCCCTAGTCAACCCCTTCGAGCCAAAGAAGTAGGAGTTTTCTATTCTAAACGATCAAAACCTTTGATATAAACCTGGGGCAGGGTAGTATCTCAGTTAATCCAAAAGAAAAACGCGCATTGAAGTCGCAAACTCTCAGTTCGTAATTCAACGAACGACGTCGAAAAAGAAAGCATTCCTTCGGAATCAAAAGACAGGGGTGGTTCCCTATCACATAGACAGTCAATCTCTCAAAAGAGAAAAGCCCACCAAGCCAAAACCTGTAAAGGAGGCTTAAGAAAGCTGGGGCACCCCGCTGACAGTAATCCCGGAAAACGGTAACAGTCAGGCAAAAGTTAGGGATAACAAATCAAAATCAAAATAGTGAGGTCCTTACAAAATCCTCAACAACATGAAAAAATGTTGAAAAAGAAAAAGGAGATGATGACTGTCTCCCCAAATTCAAACTAGTGAACCATCTCCCAAAAGTCGTTCCAAACTCAAAACAGAGTATGACGCGATTAACTGAGCTTAGGTTGAAGAACATCATGAAGAGCGGGTGGGTACAAATATACTTTGAGCCTTTATCCTTTGTTTCTTAAACCGTGAACCAGGCCACGTTACAACCCTTCAAAAGTCCTAATTGAAGCATGGGTTAGTTCGAAAGCATACTGTTACAAAAGGTATCCTGACTCCTGTGGGGCTTTGCTCTAAATCTTGTGTTAATCTGTCTTATAAAAAGTTTTCTGCTAAAAACGCATTTTTCAAAACTTCGAGACAAACATAAACTTTGCATTGCTTGAATATCACTGTCTGCATTTGGCTTTTTGTTTGACAGCGAAGAAATTCATACAGCGAATGTTCGGAGGAACGAAAACTCTCTCAGTGAGCAAAATCACTTCAAGAGGATGACACTTCCATCAGATCTCCTATCAACAAGGGGCATGACATGTCACTATTCAATTAACCTGGGGCAGTCCAGTCAAGGTCCAACAGATCTTTCAAAGTTCAGTTAACCTGGGGCAGTCCAGTCAAGATTTCAAGAAATCTCTCAATATGCAGAGTAATCTGATTCAAGACTCCTTCTTCACCACTTGGGGCATTCGAATGTCAAAAGTGTTCAACAAATCAACTACAACATTTCCAGACTCGATTCCTGTATCTAGCCAGGGCACGTCTGAAGAGTTGAAGATTCGATTCCTGTATCCAGCCAGGGCATATCTATCAACTGTCACATTTCCAGACTCGATTCCTGTATCTAGCCAGGGCACGTCTGAAGAGTTTGAAGATTCGATTCCTGTATCCAGCCAGGGCACATCTGTCAACTACAACATTTCCAGATTCGACTCCTGTATCCAGCCAGGGCATATCTGTTGACCACATTTCCATACTCGATTCCTGTATCTAGCTAGGGCACGTCTGAAGAATTTGAAGATTCGATTCCTGTATCCAGCCAGGGCACATCTGTCAACTACAACATTTCCAGATTCGACTCCTGTATCCAGCCAGGGCATATCTGTTGACCACATTTCCAGACTCGATTCCTGTGTCTAGCCAGGGCACGTCTGAAGAGTTTGAAGATTCGATTCCTGTATCCAGCCAGGGCATATCTGTTAACTACAACATTTCCAGATTCGACTCCTGTATCCAGCCAGGGCATATCTGTTGACGACTATTTCCAGACTCGATTCCTGTATCTAGCCAGGGCACGTCTGAAGAGTTTGAAGATTCGATTCCTGTATCCAGCCAGGGCATATCTATCAAACTATCACCTTTCCAGATTCGATTCCTGTATCCAGCCAGGGCATGTCTGAAGAATTCCAGATCAACACCTGTAACAACCCAGGAAAACATCTGTGAACGACCGATTGTAGACCAACACCTGTAATAAGCCAGGAAATTATCTACATCACCACTTGGGGCATTCAAATGTCAAAAGTGTTCAAAAACCGATGCAGTTTTACACGAGCTCATCATCAGGAAGCCCTACACCAGTTCCTCTTCAAGACTTCTGAAAACAGTTTACGGATTCTTCCCAACAACGGATGTTAATCTACCAACTTGTTCAGACTCTTCTCAACCGTTAAAAACAGTTTACGGACGCTTCCCAACAATGGACGCGGCTCTATTGCTGACTCAACTTCAAGACTTCTGAAAATAGTTTATGGATTCTTCCCAACAACGGATGTTAATCTATCAGCTTGTTCAGATGAAACCTTTGAAATTAGTTTACGGACGCTTCCCAACAACGGATGCGGCTCTATTGCTGATTCAACTTCAAGATTTCTGAAAACAGTTCACGAGTTCTCCAAGTAACGGATGTTAACCTATCACTTGTTTAGATTCTTCTTCAAGACTTCTGAAAACAGTTTATGGATTCTTCCCAACAACGGATGTTAATCTATCAGCTTGTTCAGATGCAACCTTTGAAATTAGTTTACGGACGCTTCCCAACAACGGATGCTGCTCTATTGCTGATTCAATCTCAAGATTTCTGAAAACAGTTCACGGGTTCTCCAAGTAACAGATGTTAACCTATCGCTTGTTCAAATTCTTCCAGAAGCTAACTCCACTCAGAGTCAAGCTTCATTATCTCCAGCAAAGCTAAAACTTCAAATTATCAATCCTCAGTGGAGCCATACCATTGAACCTTCTCCCCACAGAGTTTTGGGAGGGAAAATCTTGAGTTCCCCGGTGAAGTCGCCAGAGTTACTTCCCACCAAGCTGAAGATTCTCAATCTTACCTCCCCAGCATGAGCCTAATTTGGAACTCCCCAGTAGAGGTCATCAGGAATTCTCTTCCCCAGCAGCAGCCAAGGATTTATTTTCCCCGGCAGCAGTCAAGATGCTTTTATCTTCAGCCATCTCGGATTCATTTATCCTCAGCAAGATTAGCTCATCAGCTTACATGCGCATTCATCACATTCATGTCATAAACATTGATGTCACATACATTGCATCATGCATCATAACATTGCATACGGCTAACCCTTTACTTTTCAGGTAAGAGCAGTCGACAGACACAGATCATCTCCCGAGATTCATCCAGAAATAGTTCAGATGTGACCCGGACACGGCGCCATTCTGATACTTATTCCGGATCCATTCAGACGCATCATCAGGAAACCCTACACCGGTTCCTCTTCAACTTCAAGACTTCTGAAAACAGTTTATGGATTCTTCCCAACAACGGATGTTAATCCACCAACCTGTTCAGACTCATCTCAACTTTTGAAAACAGTTTACGGATTCTTCCCAACAACGGATGTCAATCCACCAACCTGTTCAGACTCATCTCAACTTTTGAAAACAGTTTACGGATTCTTCCCAACAACGGATGTCAATCTACCAACTTGTTCAGACTCTTCTCAACTTTTGAAAATAGTTTACGGACGCTTCCCAACAACGGATGCCGCTCTATTGCTCACTCAATCTCAACTCCTGAAAATAGTTTACGGATTCTCCAAACATGGACGTCAACCTGTTGCTTATTCGGACCCCTAATTCAGAGATGTTCCAAAACATGGGTGCCCTTCTGATACTTGTCCATTCACTTTTGACATACAGTTCAACATGTCCAGATGGCATCTATAAGCCCATCCTCCTACCAGCAGTCACCAGATGGCATCTTTAAGCCCATTCTCAGATGGCATCTCTAAGCCCATCCCCCGACAAGATTCTTTCGCACCAGATGGCATCTTTAAGCCCATCACCAAATGGCATCTTTAAGTCCATTCACCATCATGTCGCCGAGTGCAAATTTTCTGGGCACTTTAGTGTCCAATCTTCTTTTACCTTCAAGTCGCGAAAGGCAAACTTGCCAATCTAACTCTTCAGGTCCAAGAAGATTGAACAGGGGCAACTGTTGTACCCCAAAATTTGCCCTCGCATTTTTCCACAATAAATATCAGCTTCAGGCATTTCCTGATTTTTCAGATTGGCTCAAGAATCGGACAAACGGACTTTTCTCGTCAGTCAAACAAAAATTAGGGTTTTATTGATTTTTTAGGACTCTGGATTGCTTCAAATAATTGGCTTAGGGTTTTGGTTGATTCTGGCTCAATTGCGATCAGGCGAATGTTCGTTGGCATTTAATCAGGAATTAAGGTTTTATGGGCATATTCTCAGAAAGGTTAAAATTCCACAGCACTTTGCAAGATATTCCGAGATTCGGGTTGAATTCGCATTGTTTTGATTTAATCAGTAAAAGAGGCAGTTGGTTTGAATTCACGTTGTTTTGTTTGAGCCAGTCAAAAGAAATACGCAGTTTGGATTTACAGTGTTTTTTGAAAATCAGTGAAGAGGGAATGCGCCTGTTTGGTTTGTTTCGGTTAACTGTCATTTTGCTTTGGAAATACCAGGTTTAACTGATCAGTGTGCTAAAGCATTGTTTATTTATTTATTATTCTAAATTAAATGATTGAAATTTATCTTTCAATTATTTTAATTCAAAGAGTTTTAAATAATAAATAAACAATAAAGAGAAAGCAGAATTAAGTTGGATAATGGAAACTTTTATTTATCTTTAAATTAACTGTACAATTGATGTTTGGAATTTAATTACAAACATTGGTTTTACATTGATTTAAATTTAAATAAAAAGAAAACTATCCTATTTATTTCTAATTCTTCATGCTTCACTTTATTCCTCTCCATCCGAATATTCATCTGCAAAAGAAAAAAGAGAAAAGTCAAAAAAAGCAGATAAAATAATAAATGGCAGAAGAAATTCATCATTAAGGGCCACCAATTGGGATCAGTGAACCCTCTCTACAAATCACGGGATTTCTCCCGGTTCACAGAGAGGGACGAGTTTATTTGCTAAAATTGAATGCACAAGTTTAAAAAATGCACAATTCAAAATTGTCAAAATTGCATAAAGTTCAAATCTCAAACAGCATGTTACAAAGCAAACAGCAAGTCCAAACCAAAGGTCCAAACTCAACTTTCTGCCAAAAATAAAGCAACTATCCAAAAGGCTACTCAAAGCTATCAAAGAAGAAGATTTTGAAAGATATCAAAAAGCACAAAAGCTGTCAAGAAGAGATCAAATAGGCAGAGGAAAGTATGATATGCAAGCAACTCATTTTCATCATTTCCCAATTGAAGTGACCCTTTCAGAACTAGGTACAGCCCAAGCATATTAAAATATTTTTAGCTGTACTGAGAAAGAAGAGAGAGAGAAAAAAGATGCAGGTTTTTAGGCTTTAGGCAGGCATAGATAGAAAAGATATACAAAAAGAACAACACAGTTCAAAAGAGAAGAGGCAGAACTTTTCACTAAAAGAAAAGAAAAATATACAAACTGCCAAGCTTGAGGCCTAACCACAACCTGCGTTAGCACAATCTGCAAAACCAGCAGAACCTCAAAAAAAACACATAACCAGTATAACCTCCCAACACCATAACCTGCATCAGCCATTGTACCTGCTAAACCTCAAATCTGAAACATCAAAAACCTATCAAAAACCAATACCACCTGCATTAGCCTCATCACCATCAAGCCTAAAACCATTACCTACTGTAAAATTCAAACCTGCTAAAACATGTATACCCTGCCTAAACAGAAAAATCCAGCAATAACCAGCATAACCTAAAAGCATTCAACCTGCTAGGCCTCCAGCCTGAAACCTCACAAACCCTTACCCTGTCAAAAACTAAACTTGCCTAATACTGAAACCTGGCCAAAACCATTCAAAGAACATTGACCATTCAACCGAAGCATACTCAAGCATTTAGGGTCAGCTCTAAGCCCTCAGAAAGATATCATCACTGGGCGTGGAAAGAATCAACATTTTTAGGCATCCAACACAAGTGTTTCAAGGAAGTAGCAAGAGAAGCAAGCACACAAGAGGCAAAAGAAGACCAAAAAACCAGAAAACCTGTTGAAGCTCTAAAATCATTCAAAGCCTCAGACCTGCCACAGCATACTGCATCAAACCTCATAAACTTTCATGGCCTAAATCAATACCAAACCCTCAGATTTACATCATCATAGGGTGTTTCAGAAGCATTCTAAGCTAACAACGAGGCAACACAAGTCAGAAGAAGAGGAAAAGTTCAAGGCAACAAAGGCAACATAAAGCCCTCAGTAAAACATCATTGGGCAAGCAAAATACGTTCAAAGGAAATCAAGAGGCAACCAACGTAAGCAACGAGTATACAGAAAGAGAGGAAGAAAAGAAGACATGCGTATCAAGCCTTCAGTTTGACATCATAAAGCTTAAGGAAAACACAGAAATACCAAGTGTCGAAGTGTCGTTCAAAGCAAGTCCTCCATCGCTGAGCCTCCTAAGCACCTTCACCCTCTTCCTTCCCTCCATCCAGGTAGTGTTCCCCTCTCTTGATTCTACCATATGCCTCAAAACACAACAACAATTTGGAGTAAGAATCAATAATCGAAAAATCACAAACACGCAAAAATCGTAAAAAATCATAACGAAATTAGGAGACGATTTGTACCTTAGATCGATCGCCATGATGATGTCGTTGGGAGGAGAAAGAGGTGGAGGTCGCTGGTGGCTCTGGGCGGAGGCTTACGCTTCAGCATTCAGAACGAGCGAAGATGAACGAAGAACGACGAACGAACGCGCCGCTGCACAAACCCTAAAGCCTTGTCTCCAACTGAACAACAAAACTCCAAACCCTAAAAGATGTTTGTCCCAAACGGGCCTAACCCGTTCCTAACGCAAGGCCCAAATTATTGCTCCAATTCACCCCCTCCCTTGCCTTCAGTTTTAAACTTATTGCCCAAGGCCCATTTTAAACTCTTTTCTTTTATAAAACAAATATTATTCTTACTAATTAATTAATTTAACCCTTTTAGACAAATGTTTTATTAATAACTTAATACTAAATTTTCTCTATAACATTTTAAAATACTTTTTTTTCTCTAACTTAATTTCTACAACAATACTTTAATAATAAAAATACATTTCTTGCACTATATAATTAAAATTGAAAATAACCTTTTTTTTTCATTTAATTTAAATATAATTTTGTACATATCATACAATATATTTGAAAATACCTTTTTCTTTTAAATATACTTTTGTACCTAATACATTTCTTTTTTTAAAATATACATAATTCAATTCATAACAAATGAAAAAATACTTTTGTATACATAGTTAAAACTTAGAAATATTTTCTTTTTTTAAAAACATCATTTTTTAATTAGAACTTGAACATTCAATTAAAACACATTCTTTTGTACATATTAAAAATATACAAATCAAAGATTCATCAAACACATATTTAGGTCAAAACAAATACCTTAATACATGTTCAATTTCACATCGTCGCACATGTAAATAATCACTTGCACAATACATAATTACTTACACAAATACATTCACATTGCCCCTATACACATTTGTTTATCTTATATTTGTATATTCGTCATTTACATTTGATCGCAAATTCGATTTGGTTGTAACTTATTGGATACTATAAGTCTCATCCCCATTCATACACATGTACCCCCACTCCTGGATACTATTTTGTAATAGCGTAGACTTTACATTTTCGCAATTTACCGCCTTCAATTATACCATGGTTAGACCTAGGGTTTGCATGTATATAAAATCAAACGCTAGATAACCTAATACAAGACAAATACGTGAAATCAATACACAATCACACTTGCACCCTCTAGGGTAATCCCACATGTTGCCTCCCAAAATGGGCCATGCTTGCACGTCGAGTATCTTTGGAAAAACAAATTCAAATGATCATAAGTCCCTCAAAATGTTGCCTAAACGGAATGATCATAGTCCCCTCAAAGCAAATTGCCAAAGACACTTGGCACCATTGCATTCATGGTCCATACGATGACCCGCTCCCGTCCCGAATAAACATCCTAAACGCAAGATTGTCCATCAAATTCAATGGTGGAACAAAATTGTTAAAAAGGGTTGAAAACATAGAGAAAACCTTTGAGTACAATAGGGTAGACAAAACTCTTAATTACTTGCAAAAACACTTGCCTTCTTTTCAAAAACCACGATCCACAACACTTTCAAAACCAACTTTCAAAAACCTTGAAACATCTTTTCTAAAGACAAAACACCTTTTGTAAAACATTCGAGTAAAGAATTGTTACAAGGGTAGCCTATACAAGGCATCTTTTCAAAACATTTTCAAAGCCACACACACAAAGCACCATTTCAAACAATTGAAAACAAAAGGCAAGTGATCTAAGCAAGTAACTAAGAGCCCATGGATAACCATGGATAGAAAGGGTGCTAATACCTTCCCTTTCTATAATCTACTCCCCGAACCCAAGAAAACATCTCAAAAGGTTTTTGCTGTGCTTTTTAACCTTTCCTTAGGATAAAATAAAAAGTCGGTGGCGACTCTTGCTCAACCGAAACATTTGCGAATACAAACGCAAAACCTCAAGTCAGTTCTCCCACCGTATCACACACGATCTCCACCGAGGAATTACCGGAGGTCCTGTAACCAATTCTCATTCCTCACAATGCTGATCTGGACATTGCAACATTGCTCGCTGCCATCAACTAGGCCAACGCCCTTATCCTACAGCAGAATAAAAAGATAGGGCCCTGGGAGAAGAAGTAGTCAAAGTCTCCTCCTTAGAGACCCTGACGACGAGATTCCCCCAGCGTATCTCCACCTAGACATGGCCATCCATTAAGAAAATAGAGGTGCAACATTTCTTTCTTCAAGAAATGCAACCACACACCTCCCACAAAAGACCAAGACTCTCCATCATCCAAGAAGAAGAAGAGCGACCGCCAAGTTGACCGCGGTCGATCACCATCGCCCAAGATAAGACAACTACGAATGAGTCCTTCTCCCCGACGAGACCATGACGCCCGAAGGGGAAGGAACTATCACTCCCTTTCTCTGCCTTCCGGGGAAAGCGACAATGACGAACCCCGCGGGCCGCTATCAAGAGAGATTACAGAGGCCTAGCTCCCAATCGGCCTGGAAAAGCCACCTCCCCTGGGAACATATGATGGTACGACTGATCCCGAGGAACACATAGAGAACATCAACGCCCTCCTCGATTATCGAGGGGTCAGGGACGCCATCAAATGCAGATTGTTCCCGACCATCCTCAGGAAAGGAGCAATGTCTTGGTACTAGAGTCTCCCAGATGAATCCATTACTTCCTGGAAGCAACTTGGGAGGATGTTCTCGAGGCACTTCACTGCTTCCCGTTGACACCCAAAGTCAGAGACTTCACTCGAAGCGATCATCTAGGGAAGAGATGAGTCTCTATGAGCATACATCGAGCACTTCAACAAGGAAGCAATACAGGTCTCCACGACCGACAACATGAAGAAATACCTTCTTGAGCATGAGCTCTGTCCCCGCAGCGAATTTGTTAATGCAGTGGGAATCGAATTACCGGCCACGCTCGACTCCCTCCTCCTCAAGGCTCAAGCATACATACAATACTAGGAGAAAGAAGCCGCCAATAGTGCCAGGGAGTCGAGGCACATAGAGAGCACTAAGTCCTAAAGAAGTGACGAGCCCTCGACATCCCGTCTGGGAGAGAAAAGCCGGGAAGACAGACCCCGGGACTCCAAGGACTACAAGAGGACAACTGGTCAGTTCCATGACTACACCCCTCTGACTACCTCGAGGGAGCATATTCTATCTGAGTGCGCCAATTCAGATTTCAAACAGGCTAGGGTACACTTTCCCCGACAGACACCTTCCAAGCCCAGAACCGACAAGAGAAAATATTGCAGGTTCCATAAAAGCCACATGTACAACACTGAGGATTGCATCCATCTCAAGGATGCAATCAAGATACTGATTCTAGATGGGAACCTCAAGAAATACAAGAAGAAAGAGGGTTCCCGTGAAGAAGCTCCAGAAGCTAAAAATGTCGAAGAGGGGAAAGAGTCCCCCGACATCAGCACCATACCAGTCGCCATGAGCATCTCGCAGCCAGAGGGCTTCTACTTCTCCTCTGACATTCATTGGGAGCCATTCCCTGATGCTATGGTCATCTCCGGCGGGGGATTCAACAGGCATACAACGGGGTCTGTGAAAAGAAGATTCGATCAACTCATCGAAGCCAATTCCAACATGGATGCCACACTGACAAGTTCTGAGGCCGCTCTCACCCCCTCGCTTTCTACAAGGAGGAACTACCAGGATGGTCCCCCAACTCGACCATCCCACTGCTCATAAGGGCTCGCATGGAGAACTTAGATGTGCTACGCATCTTGGTCGATCAGGGTAGCTTGGTAAACATCATGTACACCCAGTTTTTCACTACCCTACAATTGAATGAAAGCTACCTGACCCCGTACGTAGGATCGGATCTCCAGGGCTTCAACGGGGCCAGTACAAAACCTTAGGGATATGTCGACCTGATCGTCACCTTCGGGAGAGGGGTGACAGCCAGAGCCATCAAGACCATGTTTCTGGTAGTGGATTATCGGTCTCTCTACCAATGCATCTTCGGGAGACTCGCTCTCACTGAACTAATTGTAGTGCCCTCCACCATGAACCTCAAGATGAAGTACTACAGTACTGAGGGTTTGGTTGCCACCCTCCAGAGGCCTCAGTTCTATTAACATTCAACATCAAATGACCACTAGGGCAGCATTACCCTCCAGCTCCGAGGAAGCTAAGCCACTACCCAGGGTCGACGCCATCGATCTCAACAGCCGCTTCTCCAAAGAAGATCATACCGAACAGAGAAGTAAGGGAAAAGAACCCATGGTCAAAGAAAAGATTCAACCCCATCTGCAGGTAGTGAGGAACTCTCAGATCCTGCATGACTCATCTCAGACGGAGACTTCGAACTCATCCCCCTCGGGAACAACCCCACCAAAGGAGTGAGTATCAGAGCTTCTCTCCCCGAATTGGTGAAGAGGCAACTTAAAGCTTACCTAAGGGAGAATGCTGACCTATTCACTTGGAGCGCGACCGAGATTCCAGGATTAGATCCAGAAATTACATGCCATCACCTGACCATAGATCTTTCCCTCAAGGCGGTCTCCCAATGTAGGAGAAACAGTCCCCCGAAAAAACGGAGGCTACTGAATAAGCTGTAAAAGACTTCCTAGAGGGACATTTTATTTCTGAAGCCCAGTACACTACGTGGCTCTCAAATGTAGTGCTTGTGATAAAACATAATGGAAAATGGCGTTTGTGCATTTATTATACTGATCTCAATTGGGCTTGCTTGAAAGATGCTTATTCCTTCCCCAATATTGATAAATTGGTTGACAACTTGGCTGGTTTTAAATTGCTATCGTTTATGGATGCATATTCTGGCTACTACCAGATTCCAATGGAAAAAGCGGACAAAAAATACACCGCTTTCATGACCGAGTTAGGTAACTACTACTACTACTACATAATGGCATTCGGTCTAAAAAACGCGGGCGCTACATATCAGCGCATGATGAACAAAGTCTTTTGCAATGAGATAGGCAACATGCTCAAAGTTTACATGGACGACATGATCTTCAAATCAACAGAATAGGTCGACCATGCCCTCCACCTAAAGAAAGTGTTCGAGCAAGCCAGAAAGTATTGGATGTGATTTAATCGAGAGAAATGTACTTTCGGCATGCGCGTGGGAAAATTCCTCGAATTCTACCTAATAGAACGAGGAATTAAGGCAAACCCCAACAAATGCCGAGCATTCTCTGAGTTCCCAATTCCCACTTCAAAAAAATCCATTCAAATATTAAATGACATGCTCTCTTCCCTCTCTCGATTCATGGAAAAATCCGCCAAACACGTGCTCTCCCTCTTCCAGCTCCTCCACAAAGAAGCGGTCTTCAAATGAACGCCTGAATGCGAGCAAGCTATCACTCACTTAAAGCACTAACAATCGGAACTTCCCGTCCTCTCTCGACCAGAGAAGGATAAAATCCTCTATCTCTATCTGGCCGTCACCTCCGAGGCAGTAATCACAACTCTAATCAGAGAAACCCCAGAAGGACAAAGACCAGTCTACTTTACGAGCAAGGCCTTGCAAGGCCCGAAAATGAGATATCAGCAAATTGAAAAGGTGTGCCTAGCCCTCGTTAACACGACGAAGAGACTCATGCATTACTTTCTGGCGCATACCATAGTCGTCCGAATGGATCAGCCGATAAAACAGCTGCTCGGAAGACCTGACATGGCGGGCAGAATGTTGAAATGGTCCTTAGAACTCCCTGAATTTGATATCCAGTATGAAGGCAGGAAAGCCCTCAAGGCTCAAGCATTGGCCGACTTTGTGGCTGAAATGACCTCGCCCGGACCCCAGAACACAGCACGCAGGTGGACAATCTTCGTCGACGACACTTCTAGTTCGACCAGAAGCGGCGCATGCATGATATTAGAAAACGAAAAAGGATCCTTAATCGAGATCTCCCTCGCGCTATCTATCCCAATCTTTAATAACTAGGCCAAATACGAGGCATTCCTGGCAGGCTTGCGCCTGGCCGAAGATCTAGCAATCGAGGAAGTAAAGTTCTTCACTGATTCTCAACTGGTTGTGTCCCAAGTTCGGGGGGAGTATCGGGTGAAAAAAAACCAACTCCCTGAATATTGGGCCCTGGTCCAGGAGAGGAAAAAGAAATTCAAATTCATGGACGTATAAAATGTTCCCCGCGAACATAACGCTCGCGAGGACATCCTGTCTAAACTGGAGAGCACAAAGAGAAAAGGGGGAAACAAGTCCGTGATACAGGAAATCCTTCCTCGACCAAGCACCCAGAAATCCCCTTCAACTTTGGAAGTATTCGCCATAGAGGACGGAGATTGTTGGATGACCCCCGTACACGACTACCTCACAAAAGGAAAGCTTCCCGCCAACTTGAAAGAAGCGGTCGTCGTCAGACGAAGAGCTTGCTCGTACGTCCTTGTCGAAGGCCAACAATACAGGAGATGATTTTCAATTCCCCTCCTCAAATGTGTTAATCAAAGCGGCACAGATCGTACCCTGCTCGAAATCCACGAAGGGATAAGTAGCCAGCATCTGGGAGGGAGATCCCTCGCCAGGAAAGCTCTACGAGCAGGATATTATTGGCCCACCATGCAACACGGCGCAAAAGAACACGTGAAAAAATGCGACAAATGCCAACAACACGGGGACATGCATTTAGCTCCCCCAAGCAAGCTCAAGTCCCTCTCCTCTCCTCGGCCCTTCGTCTGGTGGGGGTTGGATCTCATCGGTCCGTTCATGATGGGGACCAATCAAAACAAATATTTAATAGTAGTCGTCGACTACTTCACCAAATGGATAGAAGTCGAATCATTGGCCAAAATCACCACCCAAAACATCATTCGCTTCTACAAAAGAAACATCCTTGCTCAGTTCAGCACCCCACAAGCAATAATCACCGACAATAGGACCGAGTTCACAGATCACACCTTTTAGGAATTCGTCGCCAAGTTGGGCACCACCCATCACTTTGCATCCGTCGAGCATCCCCAAATAAACGGCCAAGCCGAATCCACAAATAGGGTAATACTCAGGGGCCTCAAACGAAGATTACACGAGACCATGAAAAGATAGGTCGAGGAGTTACACAGCTTACTCTGGGGATACCGAACAATAACGCACCCATTGACCGGGGAGACCCCTTTCCGACTAGCTTACGGAATAGAATCCATCATCCCCGTAGAGATCTAAGAACTCTCCAAGAGAACTGAAGCTCCCCTAGACGAGGATATGAATGACGTAACCCTTCGCGAGGAATTAGATCTGGTCGAAGAAATTAGAATAGGAGCAGCCATACGAGAGGCCTCTCTCAAACAAAAATAGCCATGCGTTATGACACCAAATTCATACCATGAGAGTTCGAGTCGGTAGCCTTGTATGAAATAGAAATCGCAAAGAATCTCACGAAGGCAAGCATGCAGAAAACTGGGAAGGCCCTTATCGCATCTACGCAAAAACGGGGGCCGAGTCATATTACTTGGAAAATCTACAAGGGGAACAACTCACTCGATCATGGAATACTGAAAAGCTAAAACAATGTTACACTTAAAACACTGAGCAGTCGGCGAGTCTCGTCGACAAGACAAACTCATCCAGGCCCGACCACGCGTGCATGCCTAGGTACAAGCATAGAACCCATATTATATTGAAGGGGCGAGACTCTTCTCCTTAAACGAGTGTGTCCTCAGCCCGACATGGATAACTCAATCAAGCTCCATCGTCCCCGTACCACAAAGGCAGAACACTCGGCTCGCGATGTAAGTTCACTCCGCCAAGTTCAAGTCCTAGAAATGAAACATGAGTTCCGTCCCACGCCCGACATTCGCCCTGTCCGTTTAACCGGTTTTCCCACGCCGGCGAACACACATTAAACAAGCAAGTCCCTATTACAAATCCATAGCAAAACAGAATATGTCTCGAGCAGACAAGCATTACAACTAACATGCAAACATGAATATTTGAATTTGAAACAACCGCTAAGGCCGCCATTGTACGAGTTTTTACAAAAAAAGAGGCCCCTGGCCCCATATCCATTCAAAATCATGGTCGCAAGAACCACATATGTTCAAAAATTACATAAACGGGCACATGCCCAAAAACAAAATTACAAAATAACGGCATGCGGGTCGAAAAATACTAAGAAAACTATCAAAACATCATTCTTCCGTTCTTTCCTCGGCAAAAGGCGATAGCTGAGAAGGTTCCCCCACAGGCTGGACAACAGGCTCTTCAAGGTAGTCTGGGACCAGGATCTTACCAGCAACCGTATAATAATTAACTCCTATTTCGGAGGTGTTGAGCTCGACTCCAGGTTACAACACACATAGCTGCTTCACCGTGTTCGCGAGACTCCCCTTGAAGGCGGCCTGAGCGTGATCCATCACCAGTTGAAAATGAGCAACCAGCTCGGCCCGGGTCTTCAAATCCATTGTGTCCTCCAGATCGTCTTCAGCAGGCGCAACCTCGGCAGTCAGGATCACTACCTTTTCCTCTAAAGCCTTCTTTTCGAGCAACCAGGCTCTGCGCTCCTCAGAAAGCTTCCCTAAATCCTCCTCGGCCAGCTTCCGAGCCTTCTCCTCGTCACTCCTCCCCTTCTCTGTCATAACCAGCTTAACCCGCAACTTCTTCAGCTCAGCCTCTTGTGAGGAGATCCCCTCGGTGTAAGCAACATCCATTTTCAATATCCTCATTAGGCCACCAACATTATGCGCTAACACCAGCCTCTTTTCCAGGCGATCCAAACTCTCAAGGTGGAGAGACTCATCCCGGGGAAGTTGAAGAGTAGCGCCCTCAAAGAAAGCCCTCTCTAGCCAGCAAGGGGGAAGGTCGTACTTACCTTTCCCCTTCTCCCCGATCAGATTAACACTTCCCTCGACACGTGGCCTCTACGCCTTTGAGGACACTGGACTGGGAGAAAGAGCAATTATAGCTTGGCCTAAGGACAAGTTTCCCGACCCTAACGTAGGAGCGGTCCCCGAACCGGTTTGAGCATCCTTCATGGCTTTCTTCACTTTAGCAACAAAATTCCTGGCTATGCGCTCTTGAGCAGGATTCTTGCTATATGGCGAACAAACAAAAAATCAGAGTTAGCAAACGAGGACCCAAAAAGCGTCGACCGTATATAACTATTCAAAACATAAAACTAAATACCTAAGTATTTCACAAGATCCTCACTCTCAAGGAGATCATTAACGACTATCAAACTGGGATCGCATACGACCTCCCCATTCTTTTCCATTACCGATTTACCTTCCTGAGGAATCCGCGCCACGAAAGCGGTCAAGACAGCAAAGCTCTCATGGTCCTCGACACCGAGCTCCCTCTCCTTCTAAACATAAGAACCTAATTTATTATCAAAGTTTTTCCTCGTCCACTGGAAAGGGAACTTGTAGACTAGCTTGTTCACATGCTCTCCCAACTCGTTCAAAATGGGGGGGGGGGGGGGCATTCTCATTATGTACCGGTGCAGTCCTGAAAACATTCAGCATCTCCCTGTTCGAAAGAGGTTGCACCAGAATATATTTTTCATTGAAATGCGAGACAGAATCCAAATAAGCTTTGAACAGCTTCTCGTTGCCTTGCTTCAGGGAAACCCATTCCCACTTACCATCAATCATTCTCCTATGGAGATGGAAACATTATAATAACGGAGGGATGGTAGCTCCAATCTTCAAGTAGTCGCAAACAATCTCGAATGCCCACATGAAAGAAACCCCGTTCAGATGCAACTGGGAAGGGGCCAGTCAAAGATGACGGAAAATGGCCACTTGAAAATCTGAGAAGGGGAGTCGGAGGCCCATCTCTCGGAACATGATGTCGCACATAGGGATCTTCCTCTTATCATATTTGGAGCAAATCCTACTACCCTTTCTAGGGATCCAAAGCGACCAGCCCCCTCGACCTCCATTGACATGCGCGTATACTTAGGTGAAAACCTCATCACACTGATCAAAGAAGTAAGGAACCAAAACCCAATGGTCTTGCGCGACCCAGGACCACGGGTGTGATACGGTAGGAAAACTGACTTGAAGGTTTTGTGTTTGATCGCAAATGTTCCGGTTAGTAAGAGTTGTCACCGAATTTTCTTTTATCCAAAAGGAAAGGTGAAAAAGCACAGGAAAGACCTTTGAGATTATTTCTTGAGTTCGGGGGGTAGATTATGAAAATGGAAGGTATTAGTACCCTTTTCATCTATGGTTTTCCACGGGCTCTTAGTTACTTTCTAGATCACTTGCTTTTGTTTGAAATTATGCTTTGTATGGTTTTTGAAAGTATTTTGTAAAGAGGCCATTGTTTAGGCAAAACTTTGTAATGATTCTCGTTCGTAAGAATGTATACAAAGATGTTGATCTTTTGAAAATGTTTTCAAGTTTGTAAGATGTTTTGAAAGTGTAGATGTTTGTTTTGAAAATAGCAAAGATGTTTTGTTTTGATAGTGAGCAAGCAATTATGAGCATTCTACCTACTCAAAAGTCTTTCTTATTCATTTTCTTTTCCTTTGATATTGTTATCTTACCATTGAATTGGTAAGTAACCCTATCTTTGGATGTAAACGGGACGGGCGTGGGTCATCGTATAACCATGATTAGCAATGTTGCAAGGTATCTTAGCATTTTCTTTTAGGGACTAAGATCATTTGAAAGGCAACTTAGATAACGTCATCGAGGGACTATGATCTTATATTTTGCTTTGTTTTTGCTAAGATACCTCGCATGCATAATATGACCATTTTGTAAAGGCAATCAAGTGGATTTACCCTAGGGGGTGCTTGTGTGCAAATGTATTGTTTTCATGCTTGATTTTGTCTTTGATTAGGGTTTTCTATTTGATTGGTTTTAGTCTTTCCATACAAACCCTAATTACTAGCATGTTATATATAAAGCGATAAATTGCGGAATTTAAAGTTACTACGCTATAACAATACTTGTGGGAAGGGGGTGTACAAATTATAAATGAGGATTGCAAGAAAATAAACCTAATTAATCTATTACAACCATATTGAATTTATACAAGAATTAAAATAAATAATGTACAAGATGAATAAATATGTAAGAATGTAATGTGAAGAAAATAGGTATTTGTTTGGATTTTTTTAGAGAAAATGGGTTTTTGTTTTAACCTAATTAACTAGAAGAAAATAATTAATTAAACCTAAATTTACTAAGAAAAGATTTTAAATAAAAACCTAATTCTATTAATTGATTAAAGAGAAATTAAGTTTAAGAGAAGTATTTTTGGTATTTTTGTCTTAAAAATTATAGTATTATAAAAATATTTTTGGTCTTTTTGGTATTAAAATAATATATTTTAATTGGTGTAAAAGAAAATAACTAAAACCTATTTTTAATTAAATTTAAAAATATTATTAGTGAGATAAATAAAGTATTGATTAAATAAAATAATTTTTGTGATAAAAAAATAAATAAACTATGTCAAGATAAAAATCTAATATTTTTGTATTTTTTATGATTTTTTAATATTAGGAAAATATTTAAGAAAATAGATAAATAAAAAAAGAAAATAAAGAAAATAAAATTGGGCCAGGGTGTGAATAGCCTGCAAGGGGGTGAGAAATAACAAAAAAAATATGGCCCAAAGATGAAGCCCAGCGCCAGCCAAAAAAGAGTCAGAATGCAAAAATATGAAAAAAATCAAAAGACTGGGGCTCGAACCCAGGTCCCTCTGGTTACAGGCGCGCGCTCCTACCACTGGGGTGACTATACATCCGTTAACATAAGCAAAACAATAAATATATGATACAAAACGCGCCCTGATTTACACTTCATCTTCAACCTCCAGCCATACCAACTGTAACTTGTTTATTTCTCAACAAAAATGAAAACTGTAAACATGAAACTTGTAGCAAATTTCCTCACGATTTCAGAAATGTAAAGCATTAAAGCTATAGATCAAAGACAAACATGAATTTTATTAGCCCTAATCTGAACCCTAAAAATCTCATAAATTTCAATCTTAAAATTCTCTAAGTTCAAACAAAATTAATGAAAACTATGAACGTGGTTAGCTTTAGGGCAATGATATCTACATGTTTCATTCATAAATAAATCATTGATAATGCCTGTATAAAAATTTCTAAAGTTATAAAACTTACCTTGCAAGAGGGTATTGGGTTTGAAGTTTGAGCAACTTTCAGTGAGTTCCAATGATTGGGTTATCTTCCTCAAGTTCCCAGGAAGCTAATGGGATGCTTAGCTTGAGCTGGAAGTGGCTGAGGAGTTTTAGAGAAGTCCAATTGCAGACCCCTGTTTTTTGAAAATGGAGGATGGTGCAAATGGTGTTACAGTTGTGTAGTAAGGGTTTTGATAGCCTTTATATGCGAAATAGAAGCTTTGTGATTGATTAAAAATGAAAACACACGAGTGGATTGTGTATTTGAAGTTCAAGGTCAGAAATGACAAGTAATTGAGGTTTTTGGTGCAAGTTGTGATTTCAAAGTGTTTGAGGGCTTAAGCATTCATTTCTTTTATGGAAAATAGTTTGTGTATGTATAAGCAAAAGATTTTGAGAGCTTTGGACAATCAGAAGTTCAAGTTTTCAGCTTATTGCTAGGTTACTTGATTTTGAAGAAAAGTGTGAAACCAAGTTTCAATGTGAAGTACAAGCATGGGCTGGGTGATTGTAAGTTTCTAAACCATTTCTCTTGTGTTATGAGACATGTATGATCAGAAGAGAACAAGTGCAAGGCTCAAGAATAATTTTTGAGCAAAAAGCCACTTTATCAGAATGACAATGTGCACTTTCTTCCCAAAATGGATATAAAGCATGGCCTTGCATTGAATGCTTGGGATGAGACCTCTAACAGTTGTGCAAGAAATTAATTATGGAGTGCCTAACAATTTTGGGTCCTGCAAAGTAGAATTTATGCAACACAACTTTGAATTTGAATTTTGTTCATCACAAAATGACTTGTAAATCAAGTGATAAAACCCTAACTTCATCTCTTCGATTCTCCCTACTCAAAAATGATATCAAGGAGTTCTTAGACATTTTGGAAAGCTTGCAATGTGCTCTACAACCCATATTTGAATTGATTTTGAATATTACCCTTGGAACTATATGAAAAAGTGCCATGAAGTTGGGTCAAAATCCTGACCAAATTAGGGCAAAATTTCACTAAGTGTTTTGTTTCATGACCACATGTTCTTAAAATTATAACTAGAGATCCAAGCACTTCTGGAAGAAGTTATGTGAAGAAAATTTGTATATTTCATGGAGATCTACAACTTTCATGTTGGAAGTTTCTTTTGAATCAGCTTGCATCATGGTAAAATTTTTGCTTAAAGTTATGAAAAAAATAAGAAATTTCCAACACTTAGAAAAATTTCTAAGTTTAGAAATTTTAACTTTTCAAAATGAAATCTTGAATTTTTTATTTCTTGATCAATAAGTTTCATATTTTGACATGATTTGATGAATTGTGATCTTTGACATTTGATTTTGACCAAAAAGTCAAAGTTTGACTTTTTAGTATACAGTTGACTTTTGATCAGTTGACTGTAAAATTCATCTGTAAATCCATTGGACTTGCAATGTTTTGAGCCATGTAATTAGGTAAAAATGATACAATTGGACTATTGAGATCATTCCTTAAACCAATTGATCATTTACTAGGTCAAAAATCATAAATTGCCCTTTCTCA
Organism: Vicia faba; assembly: GCA_948472305.1. Taxonomy (NCBI): domain Eukaryota; kingdom Viridiplantae; phylum Streptophyta; class Magnoliopsida; order Fabales; family Fabaceae; genus Vicia; species Vicia faba. The sequence goes on along the minus strand of OX451741.1, from coordinate 1,180,324,294 downwards.
ATCAAAACCCTAATTTTGACCATTTTGCCCTTTTGAAGATTTGATCAAATTTATTGAGGAATTATGGTCCAAACTTGATCAAATGATACATATGAGTTTAAAATGTTGATGGGGATAAAAAATTATGAATATTGACTGTAAATTGGCCATAGTTAACTTTTTTCCCCAATACAGTTGTTTTTTAGGTTAACTGCTCAATTGACTAAGCAAAAGTGTGATCCAAAGCTTGAAACTTGACATGAGTAATCCTGGGGGTCCATAATGATCCATGAAAGTCATATGGGGCATTAGAAATTCAAAAATCCTTGTGCAATCTCAAAACCTAATTTTGGTCATCAGTGCTTAAGGAGGTGTCTTGAGTTGATCAACCCTAGTGTAGTCTTGAGCCAAAGGAGATCTTGTGAGCAAATTCTTGATAAGTGAGAGGGCAAATTTTAGGGTACAAAAACGGGTCTCCATTATTGTCGGGCAGAAACATGCCACCTTGATCAACGGGCGCCATCTCCACGTCCTCTCCCCCTAAGTGTTGGTCAAACCTATTTAGTTCGTCCCTAGAGATCTCTTGGATGCTCGACGAAATGCAAGTATCGTTCGTAGAGCAATGAGAGGATCCAATCCGCCCATCTAAAAAATCATCTCTAGTATTGTCGGTCATAGTACCTGAAAAGCAGAGGATAAAGGTGAGTTTGACATCAATGCCAAAACCACCCTTCCACCACCAATCAAGTGAAAGGGCGTTGATAAACGAGGATCACGCCCCTGACCAGAACCCTCACTAAGGCACCTGAATGAACGAACACCTTTTCATCAAGACAAGCTCCAGTCAGCGAACACAACCTAAATCCTCAAGGGCCACCCACGGTACGTCGCAAATATCATGAGAAAACCCATGGCGGTTCTGGCGTTTCTAAAAATTCAAAACCACTGTTCGCTACTAACACTCATCTAAAAATGCCCCAACTGAAAAGATCCTAATCGCATGCATTTATAAGGATAAAATCACGAATATATGAACTACAAAGGCCTAATGACAATGAAGAATTGAAATCTTACCAGTTGGAGAAGAAAGAAGGTTGAAAGGGGCAACGGCGAGCAACAAATCTTCGAGAAGCAACAGCGGTCGAGCAGGCGAACAGTAACGAGTAGTGTGAGAAAATAATGAAAAATACAGAATTCCCTACTCCTCTCGAATTTATAGCTGGAATCACTCGCACGTGAGAGACACGTGTCTAGGCAAACCTAGGGTCTCCATCATTGAACCCTACCCCTAGGCCATTATTGCGCCGCTTCGTCAGGACACTACCCAAAACACACTACTTCTTCGAGTTTAAAGCTCAGAACGACATACTCCTCATCTCCCCTCGAGAAACACACAACGAGCGACGCTCATGCTCCCTGTAAGTAGCACCCCGTCCCACAAGCAGGTGTTAAAGTCATCACTCCTGTTCCTGGAAGCAACGACTTGGGGGGCTACTGTTCTGGACTGGCCCAACAACCAGAGTGGGCCCATCTTAGACTCCTCCTCTAAAGCGGCCCGCAGGACCATGGCCCGGATCTCCCCTGCCCTACAATAGACACCATCGATCGTTTGCCCTCCTGGACCAACACCGACCCATGATGATTGAAGAGCACCTCTCAGTCTGCCCGACATCAAGTCGCCCAGACAACCAGGAACCGACCAGACCGCTTCCTGTAACCTACCTCCTCCTCGGAACCAACGACTAGTTACAGGCACACCTGCCCGGTACGACCAAGTCCTGGAAGTTATCTATTTTCACGGACCCATATATCTAGGCCCAAAAATAGGAACCAATGGCCATGTGCCAGAGGCATTATTCAAAATAAAACCCTAACACTTTGCTTGTATCTCTTTGCTCCCACACTTACTTAATCGTTGGAGTGCCTTGCAGGTATAACCCCAATTTTTCCTCCTCGACAATCCCGCCCGACAGAAGATCATCATCTGGCCACCTTGCAGGTTCTGATCAACCAGTAAGATCAGATTTTCTTACCATATTTGGATAGGATAAATCTCCGGTTGAGTTTATTCCTCATTAGGAAGAGTCTTGTTTGACAGTCTCTCTCCAATTTATTCTTGGATTGACCTTGTCTCTAACATATATGTTTGTTTGGACCTTTCTAGGCAGTAAATCCTAGATTGAGAATGCATTTATTTTGAACTTTTTGAAGACTTTCTCTTTTATTTAAATAAATTTATTTCGCAAGATTGATGACTTGCACTTATTTTGAAGATCCCCATTGAAGACATTATCTCCTCAACAAGAATCTGTTTGCGGTTCCCCAGGAAGTTTAAATTATTTCCCAACACCATTATTACAATACTCTCATGATAATTACCCGACAAAAAGTGGTGGTCTATTTATTTGAGAAGCTTGTGTGTCCCCTGATTCCTTTTTGGACAGAAAAAGACAGTCTCGTTTGAGTAGTCCGTCAATTCCCAAAAAAGTTTGTCCCCAGATATCGATATTTATTTACTCTAATGGATGGTTAATCTCTTCGATATGATAGAGATATTTCATTTTGAAGTTTGTTATATACTCCAATGGATGGTTAATCTCTTAGATATGTTAGAGATAGTTTGTTGTGAAGATTGTTATTTACTCCAATGGATGGTTAATCTCTTCGATATTGAAATTCTGGTATGCAGATATCAGATGTCCTAAGAGATATTAAGACACTGATATCTGATCAAAACATAATGACAAGATAAATATAATTAAAAGTACTGAAAATAAATGAACACGCAGAGTTGTTAACTCAGTTCAGTGTACAACAACACCTACGTCTAGGGGTTACCAAGCCAAGGGTGAAATCAACTAAATAGTACCAGTTTGTAAATCTTCAGCAAACTATTTCCAGTTTATAACCTATTCACCTGATAACTACACATGCTTAACTTCTACCTAAGACTCACCTAGGTATGAGACCCTTCTCAAATCCCTTTTAATCACAACAGTGATGAAAACTCTAACACTTAGAATATTTCAGAAGTTACACTTCAAAGACACACAATCACTCAATTCTTAAAAGCTTAAGAATGATTGACAGAACTTATAACTCAATAGAGAGAGTCCTACTCTTATACCAAAATGATATTAGAGAGGCTCACAATTAACAAGAACAAAAAACCAAAAATATCACTAGAAGATACAATACGTTCCACACTTAATTTAGGTTTGTATCCTTCTTTTTATAAGCAATGTCTGGTTGGATTTGGGCTTCAAAAATGTAGCAGGATAACATCTAAATATTTGCATAATCTTCTGCATAAAAATAGGACTTTAATCATATGTTTCTTAAAATATCTCAACATTTAAGAAAACAAATTAATCTTCTAAATTAAAATAGAATATCTGATTCCTCAGTCTTGGACGCCATATAAAACGACCTGATATTCCCAGGATACTCAGGATCTGTTATAACTAAATATATCCAAGCACACAGTTGTAACAGACAAGATGTCAGATCATCTGGATAAGACATCTTGTTCAACATTTTTCTTCCGCAAGTTAGAACATCCTATTTAATATGTTGCTGCCAAATTAGTTTTACCAAAATTAATGACAATCATAAATTAGAGAACTAACAATCTCCCACTTTGGAAAATTTTAGCTAAAACAAATAAATAATCCATAATTCAGATTCCAATAAAAAACAAAGGTTTGAAAATAAATCAAACACACACATGAGAAGCACATAAGCATAAGGTTTCAGTAGAAAAATCAGACTATCAGAGGTATTTGCAGTTGCAATAAATATCATAATGTTAGTCAGTGGAATTTACAAACACAACAACATTGAGAAAAATAAATTCTCAGTCAGTCAGATTTATATCAGGACATCATGTTTGACATCTCTTCATGCCAGTCCAAACAAGAATAAATTCTCCCCTCAAAACTATTAAGTAACACATCAGAGAATCATAATTCTCCACCTTAATAGCACATGTAATCAGTTAGTGGTTAGTGGTTATACTACTCACCCTTTTTAGCCAAAATATGACAAAAGTAAGTATATCACCCAAAAGAACCACAATAGAACATAAACAAAATTAACACAACATACACACAAGATGTTAAAAGTGTTCTGGTCATTTAACCCTTTCAGAAACATATACCAAAAACAAACAAAAGAAAACACAAAAAAAAGGTCATGCATCAACATCAACATCACCATCATCAGCAGTCTCATACTCTTCTCCTTCACCATTAGCATCATCACCACCAGATGCACTATTCTCATCACCAGTCTCATCATTCTCATATGCACTCTGTTCACCATCAACATCATCACCCTCAGATGCAGTCTTCTAAATAGCATTATCATCTTCAATTTCCCCACCATCTGATGCATCATTGGCAGCAACAATAGTAGCAGCACTAGCAGATCTAGCCTGATTTTCTTCTTCTTCCATCAAAGTCTTCATCAATTGTTCAAGCTTAATTTCCTAGCAGAGCTAGTCCTGATGTATTTATCTAACTCTCTGTAGGTCTCTGTTAGTTGAGAAATAATTCCTTTTCTGGAAGTTGCAGGACCAGATATCTGAGAAGATGTCACAACAATGTCGGGAACATGTGTTCCACCAAACAGTTTATAATGCAAAGACAAAGGAGATTCCATTTTCTTCACACTATCAAACTCCGATAGAATATCAAGGTGCTGATTCAAGACAATTCCACAGTGAGAGAAGGAAAACAGATAGGTAGCTTCATAACATATGAGGATGCTTGCTTTAGAATCTTCTCAGAGATGTATTCCCCAAAATCAAAAGAGTTCTCTTTTCCAACAACATAGATAAACTCACCTAGGCCAGTAGAAACAACAGAGGTATGGTTTGTGGGAACCCAATTAATAGTAGCAATTCTATGAAGAATAACATACTTCACACTAAGCCTTCCAACTAATAACTTTCCTCCATTTGGCCAGTGCTTCACCTTTCCACCAATGATCTACTTGAAGACTTGATCACATGTAACCTCTAACTCAACTTGAGGTGCTTCAGACCTGCCCATAAAGTTGTTGATCATAGCAGGAGAGAATGTCACAACATTTCCCCTAACCTACGCTTTCCTATAGTCTTCACTCTTCACATCATCACATCCATCAGGAACATTCACAACAAACTCCTTGACTAATCTTTCATAGCAAGGACAAAATTTTATGACAATCTTTATCAAACCTGCCTCCCTTATAAGCTTTACAACCTCTTGACATTTTTGGAAATCCTTACCCAATTCCTTTCCAAATATGTCCTCCTTTGTTCAACATGCTTCCATTTATCAGCATTCTCCTCAGAATGAAAATTCACCTTGTCCACTGAAGCCTTATGAGCAACAGCCCTAGCCTTCTTAGAAGCAGACCTTTTGATGGGAATGATGTCCTAAACATCCTCTTCAACTTCAAATTCAGAATCACTTGAAACAACAACTTTCCTCTTCTTTGTGGGAATGACCTTTACTCCATGGTTTTGGAGGGCGATACTGAGGTTTTCGTTTTAGCTCCCCACCTTTTCCTTTTATCTCCTTAACAGGTGAGTTTTCAACCACCACAACCTTTCCTTTTCTTATTTGAAGTATCTCAGCAATTCCATGAGCCAGGTGTTTGGTAATGGGATCCTCATCAGAAGATAGGTCATCAACATTGATAAAAACATCATCCTTCTTCTTACTTCTTCTTTCATGAGTAACTTTCTCAGGAACACAATCATCAACCTTTTTACTAGAGTCATCTACAAGACTGATTTCTTTTGCCAAAGATGTTTTAACATCTGGAAAAACATCTGAACCTACTTTCTTCAAGACAAAAACAACAAATTTCCTAATGTTTTTGTTACTCCTTTCACCTTCAGTTACATTCTCATCAACAACGGTAGACCCAATGGGATTCATCCTCTCATATTTTTCTAACCCGGCCTCCTTTCTAGCACCAGTCTTAACAGGAGAGAAAAATGATTTATCAGAAGTCCCAACATCTTTGAAGCAGATGATCTTACTTTCTTTTGAGGTGGTAGAGGAACAATGGACAATGAAGCGATATCCATCATTATATCAGATAGGTTGATCATTCAAAATGGTTCCTTAACCCTAGCAGGTGACGGAGGTGACCCAGGGTTTCCAGATGATGCATGCATTTGCTCGGATGATGAATGTTGAGACATTTTTTATCCGACTTGAAGAAGTTTGGAAAAACACAAGTGAGAGGAGATGACCACAAATTTCTGAAAGGAATACCAAAAGTCTTGTTTGTGCAGTGGTTCTGAAATAGGTAGTGTGATTTAGTCCAACAAAGTAGCCTTTGAATTAGTGGCTTAGGCAAGCGTGAGAGTGGGAGATATAAAATTTGAGACTTTGCTTGACCCACATAAATAGCAGTAATTGCTACAAATCATCATAAACACAAATACTAAGCTTCCCTCATGATTTTTCAAATTGTACAACATCCAAGGCCTTAGTAAAAATATTAGCAAGTTGATTTTCAGTGTTAACATACTCAAGAGTTATGAATTTATCTTCAACAAGTTCTCTAATGAAATGATGCATGATATCAATGTGCTTAGTCCTACTATATTGAATAGGCTTTTTGGAGATATTAATAGCACTCAAGTTATCACAAAATAATGTCATGACATCTTGTGTGACATTATATTCAGACATATTTGTTTCATCCACATAAATTGAGAGAAGCTACTACATGCATCAATGTACTCAGCTTCAGTTGTAGATAGGGACACACAATTTTGTTTCTTGTTGAACCAGAAAATCAAATTGTTTCTCAAGAAGAAACAAATACCAGAGGTACTTTTCTTATCATTAACACTACCAGCCCAATCTGTCATACCTCAAATTTATCCGTCTCAGTGCTACAGTGAAAATTATTTCAAAATTAGGTTTTAAAATTATTTTGATTCGTTTACACCAACATTCTTTAGATTTTATAAATATTCATTTTAAAATTATTTTATTTATTTAAAAATATACATAATAATTTATTTGTATTTTTTAAAAATAACAAATATTTGCTCACTTTCATATATTTTCAATTGAATTTTTTATTTCAAAAGAGTAATATAGCACAGTCGATAAGGAATGAAATTTCCGAATATAAGGTCGCGAGTTCGAATCTTTATCTTATAATTTTAGCATTTTTTTGATGAGTTCGCGGGTTCAAATGAGTACAAAAGCAAATAATGGCCAACTACGATGCATCTTGATGACTCTCTCTGTGCTGCGAATCCAAAACATCACCACATGTACCGGCAAATTGTTCTCCAGAAAACAGGGAAAATAAATAGAGGACGAATCAAAGACACACACCACACCGTCCGCCAACGCTCATCACTTACATATCCGCGATTCCGGCCGCTTCACGACATCGCGGGACAGCCACCACAGATCCAAGCGACTGCCACTCCTACGAAACAACCGCAACACACCACCGACAGGACTGAGCGCCGTTCAAACTACTTCATGCAAGAAGCGCATCTCAGATCTCTCTCGGTGCCGGCGACTTCGACGTCATCTCCTCAGCTCTGCCACCACTGTTGCCGGTAATGTGAGTCATTAAGTTTTCCAGCTTTATTATTGTTTGGATTTTTGGATCTTAAATCTATGTATTATTTTGGTGAACTGAAATTTGCATCTGAAATTTTGGCGGTGAGATTGAAGAAGCATGAAGGAGAGAGTTTTGTTGGTTTTCTTACTGTATACTGAGCGTGGAAATTAGAAAGAGAGAAAGAGTGTAATAACGTTTTCCCTTTTTTTTTGGTTTATGCATTTATTGTTTCATTATTTTCATTAATTTTTATGCCAAGTGTACACTTTCTATTGGTTAAGTGTTAAATTTTGAAAATAGCTAAGGAAACCAGGAAAGAGGTTCCGCTGATATGAATGTTGTAATCTAAGTTTCTCTCTATTTTTTTCTTCTTCTTATTTTTTAATTATTATTTATTAATTAAATATTTTTTAAAACACTAATCCATTCAATTCTCGTGCATTAAAATTATTTTTTATATATTAATATATTTAAAAAATATTTAACCAATCAAATTATTAACAATTTTTGCTAAAATAATTTAAGGAAATTTTCAAAAAGGACTATGGAGAATTCGTCAACAAATTCTACTATTCACACATCCAGACTTAATTTAAGTAGAATTCGAAATATTTCTGTAATTCATAAAAAAACACCAATCAACTACGAATTGAGACTTTGATTCCTCATAAGAGGATACGTAAGTATACGACTAAAATCGTGGCGAGTTTCTCTAATAAAAATTAAAGTCCTATTTCTTAAACGATAATTCTAAACCCTAATATCTTTGTGAACAAGGTAGATAAAGGGTGCCTAACACCTTCTATTCGTCTAAAACGAGTCAACAACTTAGAATCTCTGACCAAATTAGGGTTATCCGTTATATTCCCTTCCCTAGGATAAAAATTAATGGTGGCGACTCTTATTTTTAAACCGGTTATTACACAATCAACATCACAATATCCCATTAACATGGAGTTTGAACCATGAGAATATAATATTCCATAGTCACATGTACCATTCACATACTTCATAATTCTTTTTACTTGATTGATGTAACTTACTTTGGGTTCTGCCTGATATCTAGCGCATACTCCAACAACAAAAGTTATACCTGGCCTGCTTGCACTATGCCAAACAAGACATTCGACAACGGTTTTTTCCTTCGTTTAACAGCACTTAAAAGCGCTGCCTAAAGCAGCGCTGCTAAAAATAAAGACATCGCTTTTTTTCAATGTAAAAGTACTGTTTTATGCCCACTTTAGGCAGCGCTTTTACATTAAAAGTGCTTTCTTATGCACCCCCTTTAGACAACGCTTTTAAAATAGACAACGATTTTTATATAGCCCTTTAGCAGCGCTTTTGCTTTAGACAGCGCTTTATGTTATTTTTTAAGTTAGGCTTTAGATAGCGCTTTTCTTTAAAAGCGCTGTCTATTCCCCCCCCCCCCCCTTTAGATAACGCTTTCCCACTTTAGACAACACTTTTTTTGACTTTTTACAACGCTTTTCTCTTAAAGCGCTGTCTATTGATCACAATTTTTTATTAATAAAATACCTATTTTGACTTACAAAAGCGCTGTCCAATATATATAATGCATTTTAATCAGATTTTAACCATATTTGAACCAAGTTTTCACCATATTATGCACCATATTTGGTAGCTTCATTCCAATAAAATATGCATATGTAAAAATTCCACATATATATAAATTGATGATATATACAACAACAACTACAAAATTTATGATACAAGTTAAAATTCTACAAGTTGAAAATCCTAAAATTCAAAATTGATGTTACATCTACATCTTACTATCTTCGAGAATTCTCATAAAACAACAACAACATGAATATCTTAGCTCTATCTTCTACACATGTACCTATAAACCTGGAAAAAAAAACCAAATGATCGAAATTCATTACATAAAAATATTAAAGTTGCACTTTATTCGAATTTAATTTATACTCAAAACTCAAAAGTTCTCATCAAAGGAAATAAGACAATATGCCTTAGCTTATAAAATTTTCAACCCGATAATAAATTGACATCATTCCTCCTTAAGTTCATCCAATTAATCTTTTGAGTAATGTGCACTATTGAATTCCTCAAAGTACTATATATATATAATAATATAACATAGTATGTGATTTAGTTAAAACAATATATCATTTTATGAGAAACACAAAATATGAAAATAGTATGTAACTCCTAAGTTAGAAATCCATATCGTGGATGGAATCTCTAATCGATCCAAAAGAATAGTTTCTTTCATAAACCTCAACATGAAATAGCCGCAATCTATACTGTTACGCTGACGAGGACACTACACATGGAAAGAAAATACGAATATATATAAGGATATACCCCTTAAATTATTTTATCAAGTATCATCACTAATGTAATCAAAACTGAATATCTCTTTGTGAAAATATACTTCCACTCTGATCCATGTAACATTATTGGCTCTACTTGTTGGCACTTGAATATCTCTTTGGGAGTGAAAAGCTAGTAGAACGCTATAATATAAATGACTGTTTAGAATAATCTCACATAGAAACATAAACATAAACACAAATCCAGATATATATCTTTGGGAGCGAAAAACTTACGTGTCAATCATCTTCTTCAAATCTGGATATGTTGACCAATCATTATATAACGAATCTAGATAATACACAGTATCTCTTTCAAGATTAATTGCAACCAATAACCAGTATCCACTGTAAGATTAAACAAAGATTAAACAATGGCCAAAAATGAAAAATTATAATAGATCAAGTTATGATGAAAATCTAACCCGTTGCCAGTATTATATGGTAAAAAGAACAACTTTCCAGTATCTTTGTTGGCCACTAATAAACCGAGTACATATGCTATGACATCATCTGGTCTTGTTACGATTAACCCTGAATTGACAGTGTTGGGAGCTAAGAAGCCAAATCTTGCTTCTAATCCACGTGGGCGCACAATGTTGTCATATAGAAACCTTAAATTAAAACATCATTAACATTATACTATATTCATTGAAATGAGGAAATAAATTGTTCATATAATTAAACAAAGTTGATCAGAGTATACCTGATGTATGTACCGATAACACCGAGGCCTAATTCCAAATGTCTAAAAACTTGCTCCATATCCTCTCTACCAATTGCTTCCAGGTATTCAAAACCAAAGATGTCTGCACTCATAGGTATAAGGCGGGTACCACCATCCGAAATATCTGTTATTCCTAAATATGTCCGAAGGCACGACCTGAACTGAGCAGTAGTTTTTTTGCTAGCCACGATCTTCTTAACAACATTCTTTTTTTGTGTGGAAATATTGCTAATTTCAGGCGCCTTACCCCTACTGACTTGTGCAATCTCTTTAGTATGAATCTAATTATCATATAATTAGTTAGCTGAGGTATAAAATCACAAATTAGCATTTTTCATAGCACTATATACCATTTTGTACTCGTCGGGTCAGTGACATAGAACACTTGTTTAGCTTGAGAGGCTAGAATAAAAGGCTCATCTTTGTACCCCTCCCTATTAAGATCCACTTGCAAAAATCCTGACTTATCCATTCGTATGCCACTACTACTTGCTCACTTGCAACCAAAGATAGGAATCTGAAACTTCTCGTAATCAAACACCTAAATATGCTCGATAACCCCAAAAATGACAGATTTACATATTTGGGGTTTAGGTCCTTCATACTTGAGATGTGCATTACTTCAGCAAGCACGGTGGCACCACTATTTTGCATAGTACTTTTATCATCTTGTTCTTTAGTATAAAATGTGTATCCATTAACTGCGTATGCGCTATAAGAAAACACATGCAAACTTGAACCATATGCCAAACATCTCAACCTTTCTGTTATTGAAGCGGGATCTGAATGAAGCTTTGAAAAAATATGATCCTTAAACCATGGTATAAAACTTTGATTATGCTCCCGTACTATCCAATTTTCATTTCTATTCTGATTTAACCCTCAGAGTACATCCTTGTGAATTTCAACATATGGCTCAACCTCACAGTCATTGTGCAGAACATACATATGCACTTGATCCCCTTTATCCCTTGATACTATCACAATTTTATTTCCAATTAATCTTTTACCTTCCTTTTTTTTCAAAAATATGAATTTTGGGGAGTCCAATGGATTGAACTTTGGACAAATATTTAGTACAAAACTCAACCACTTCTTCAACAATGTATTGCTCAACAATACAACCCTCTGGGAGACTTCGGTTTTTCACGTACCCTTTTAATATTTTCATATAACGTTCAGCAGAGTACATCCATCTCATATAATCTGGTCCGCACAACTGTGTCTCTTTCACAAGATGAACAACTAGATGTACCATTATGTCAAAAAATGAGGGAGGAAAATACATTTCAAGATCACACAAAGTAATAAAAATTTCTTTTTGCAATGTTGGTAAGATCTCAAGATCGATCACCTTACTACAAATTGACCTAAAGAAAAAACACAACTTAGTTATCGCGCTCCTTACTTTTTCTGGCAAAATAGAACGTATACCTATTGGTAGAAAATGTTCCATTATAACATGGCAATCATGTGTCTTTAAACTCTTTAACTTGAAGTCTTTCATAGACACAAGTCTTCTAATATCTGAAGAGTATCCTTATGGAACTTTAACTTCACTTAGAAACTTACACAATATTTTTTTCTCCTTTCTAGATAGAGTAAAAGCAGTAGGTGGTAGATATGTTCGACTTCCTTTCTTCACGGGTCCTAGTTCAGTTCGTATTCCCATCTTTAACATGTCCTCCCTTGCTTTAAGGCCATCCTTAGACTTTCCTTTAATATTGAGTAACATACCAATAACACTTTCAAGTACATTTTTCAATATGTGTAACATCGAGAAAATGTCTCACATACAGAGACTTCCAATATGGCAATTAAAAAAAATCGATCTCTTCTTCCCCCCACCTTTGACAACTGTATGCGCAAAAGGATTGCCAAACTGAGTACACACATCTTTCACCTTTTCAAAAATTTGGTCCCTGACAATGCAGGTGGAGCTTTACGTTGTTCGGTGTCTCCATTGAATGCTTTTCTCCATGCACGGTAGTGATGTTTAGAATGTAAGAATCTATGATTACCTAGAAACACTTTCTACTGACAAAGTTCCAAACACGTCGTATCGGTTCCATCTTCATAAATAGGACATGCCCGTTGACCTTTAATGCTATACCCAGATAGATTCCTGTATGCTGGAAAATCATTAATTGTGCCAAACAACATCACCCTCAAATTGAAACTTTGTTTCCTATATCCATCATAAACCTCCACTCCGTTCTCCCACAAAATCTTTAAATCTTAGATCAAAGGTGTCAAGTATACGTCTATGTCATTCCCTGGTTGTTTAGGCTAAGAAATTAACATAGATAACATCATGTACTTACGCTTCATACATAGCCATGGAGGTAGGTTATAAATCATAAGAATCACATTCCATATGGTATGTGAGATACTTTGAAGACCATGCGGGTTCATTCCATCAGTAGATAAATCCAAGTGAAGGTTTCTTGCTTCTTCTCCAAAATCAGGATAATCATTATCAATTTTCGACAACTGTGGTGAATCTGCCGGATGTCGACACTTTCCATCAATAATTCTTTCATGTGCATGCCAAGTTTGCTGTCTTGCATCGATTTCACTATGAAACATGCGCCTAAATCTCGGAATTATAGGAAAATACCATAAGACTTTTGCTGGAGACAATTTTTTCTTATATCGAGTCAAGCCGCATTTAGGACACTCAGTTAACGATGCATATTCGTTTCGAAACAAAACGAAATTGTTTGGACAAGCATGTATCTTATCATAGCTCATGCCAATAGAGCATAACTTTTTTTGGCCTCATAAGTTCGATTAGGAAGAACATTATCCCCCGGAAGCATGTCTCTCACAAGGGCTAATAACTCTATGAAACTTTTATCCGACCATCCATTTCCCGCCTTTAAGTTGTACAACTATAATACCACAAACAATCTTGTGAATTTAGTGCAACCTTTATACAACAGTTTCTCTGCATCACTTACCAATCTCTCAAACATTTTGGGAAAATCATGAAGATCTTCTTCAAGTGCTTCTGCAATCTCTCCGACTCGATCAAAATCGTATGTATCTGTGTCCTTGTCATATGAAGCATAGGCCGTACTACTTTTCTCCCCCGGTTCAACATTGTCGTTACTTTTTTCACCGTGAAATACCCAACACGTATAACTTCTATCAATTCCATGCATCAGTAAATGCGATTTCAATCCATCTGCTTCAACCCGACCCATATAACAACAACCCAAGCAAGGACACTTCATTCGACTGGGGTCTTTGGCGTGTTCAACAACAAACTTAACGAATTCAAATACCCCATTCTCATACTCTTTTGACAACCGATCGACATACATCCATTTTTATCCATTGTTTTACTACCAAGTGTCGTTCAAAATATTGGAACAGAACGGAAACACTGAACAGAACATGCGTTATTTCAGTTACACAAAAATATTATAACAATAAACGATAACACTACAGAGTAACAACTAAAGACTAACACACATAAGCACACTTGAAATCCTACAAACAACAAGAATCAGTAATGTTGAATTTGAACATGACTTACCAAAGAAAGAAGATAGGTTATTGGTGGCCGACGGTGGATGATGTTGCTATGATGTTCTTCAAATCGGTGATGGTCTTCGACTAACTACACATAGCAGAAAAACATTAGTGTTCCATACTTGTAAAAATTTGTATAGATTTTTTATCAAGTTTGAATAAATAACAAATAAAAATAGCTTAGTCCAAGTAAACTAGGACAACAACAGAAATACATAGACTATGTGTATGTGAAGTTGAAGTGTGCAGTCTAACTCTATTTCCCAATTTAAAATTCACAGTATAACCATAATTTTAAATCATACAAGACAACAACTTTGTCATTATCCATGGCATCTCAAGTAGTATATACAACTTTTATGAACGAAAATCCGAACTCTCTATTTCTATTTGTACCCAAACAATCCACAATCTCTTTTTATAGCAAAATAATATAATAAAAGATTATCGATTCAAATAGTCATAAAGAGTTTTTGCCACAATCTCTCTATTTCTATTTGTACCCAACGGTTTCACAGAGAGAAAGAGAGAAGATAAAGAGAGAAGAGTACTTTGAAAGTGACAGTGGAGGACGACGGTCAGCGGCGGAGAGAGAGCCTCGTTTTGCCGAGAGAGACGATGGAGGACGGCAAACGTCGGACAACGATGGAGAGAGAGACGTTGAAAAGGGTTTCGCGTGATGAGGGAAATCATTCTGTGAAAAGAGAAAAAATACTAATTCTAATTTTTAATTTCTAATTATATGACTTTAGACAATGCTGGCTAATATGGGCCTTTAGCAGTGCTTTTGAAAAGCGCTGGCTAATATGGTCCTTTAGCAGTGCTTTTGAGATTTTTTTTAAAATTTATATGACTTTAGACAGCACTTTTGAAAAGCGCTGTCTAAAGTGGTCCTTTACCAGCGCTTTTGATAAAGCGCTTTCTAAAGCAACACTTTTAGCAGCGCTTTTTAAAAGCGTTGTCTAAGGTCACATTTTTAGCAGCGCTTTTAGCAATTTTTGTATACAGTTTCCGTGTTTTTTTTTAAAATTCACTTATAGCAGCGCTTTTGTATAAAAGTGTTGTCTAATGTGCGTTGTTAAAAGCCCTTTTTGGCGTAGTGTTGTTGTAAGATATATAAGACTACCAACCATGCTTATATATAAACTCTAATCAACACTAACTCCCTTTTCATCTTTGGATAACTTCAAGTGCGTGTAGGGGCATAAGTTCTTTTATGGATAGCATTCTCTAATCCAAATTTCTTCACAATATACTTTGCATATTTTCTTTGATAAAGAAATATGGAGTCTTCCATTTGCTTGACTTGCAGACCAAGAAAGTATGTTAATTCACCTACCAAACTCATTTCAAACTCAGATTGCATCTGCTTGACCAAATGTTGGACCATCTCTTCTAACATTCCTCCAAAGACAATGTCATCCACATAGATCTGAGCTATAATTAGTTTTCCACCTTTCTCTTTGAAAAAAAGAGAGTATTATCAATTCCACCCTTTCTATATCCATGGCTAATGAGAAACTTAGACAACCTCTCATACCAAGCTCTTGGAGCTTGTTTTTGTAACAGCCCTATAATCCAATGAATAATTTAATAAATAAATCAGAATAAAGCACCAACGAGGGTGTCACATGCTTCATAAAACTTCTTAAACAAAAACATCTTACTCCATAATACGGACTTTCAACAATCATCTCATTTATCCTTTTCGGAAAATCAGCACATATTCTTCAAAACACTTACGCAACGGAAATCATAATCACAACATAACTTTATTTATAATATCTTTCAAACCATCATCAAATTTACACCATCAATAGTCATAATATTTCAATAACTTAAAACAACTAGAACTACTTATTTTATTCTTTCAACAAAAGGAACACAATATATAAGTCAAACATTTCCCAACCCGATGTTACATATCAGAGCAAGACACCTTCTATTCAATAGAGCTAAATAAATACTCCATAATTGTCCTTAACTTCTACGAACTATTCTCGGTCACCTACGTGTTACCCACGTGGAGGCAACATTCAAGCAGAAAGGGTGGGTAATCACAATCAGTCTAAAAGATATAAGGAAAAGATATAGTAGTTATAAACAATCATCAATCATGAAATCTGTACATCGTCATTTACCAAGGATTATACTCACACATTTACATCATACTAACATATGCGCATATTCATCACAAATCATCGAAACACAATCTTAACTCATTCAGCACGACATCAAATCAAGGCAGTGCAATGTAATAAAACCAAAGGGGTAACATTCAAACAGAAGGGGTGAGATATCAAACAATATAATTGAACGTATGATAACATTATATTAGAATCAATTCATGCAAAATCACCGCTTCACAACTTATAAACAACTACAATCACAACAAAACATCAACAAAATATAACGATTAACTCATCAACACAACAACTTATATATGCAACTTGGAATGCGACTTATTACTATGCACATGCATGTGGTACCATTGGAGCAGAACTTCCAACTTAAAAATCTGCCAATAAATAGAAGCATCAACAAGGCATAAGCCTTCAACTTAATATTTTGCAAATTCAGGCCAACTTAACGAGCATCATCTCCTAACATGATATGCTATATATGCGACAATATGATTAACAACAACAACAACAACATCAACATATAACAACTTTGGCATAAGCCTACAACTCAAAAATTGTCAAAAAATAAGGCACGAGCCCTCACCAATGATATGAATGCAATATTAACATGCAACAACATAAATTAAATAACCACAAGGAATGAGCCTTCAAAAATGTGCCAATACATGCCACCAACATCATTACCATCATAGTAATCAACAACACCTCATAACTTCATCGTAAGTAAAACAACATCATGATAAATAGTTCATCATCATCATCATAACATCATTATCAACATATCATCAACTAATCATCATAGTATCTAAGCATCATCATAACACACAACTCATCATCACGTCCTTATACTATATAAGGTATCATCATTATATCGTCTTAAATAAACAAACATCATAGTAACATCATCATGACATTATAACCAACAAGCATTAGTGTAATTCAACACGGGGAACCTAACTCCATCCTAACTTAGTTATTTGGGTAATGCTTATTTTATCTCATTTTAGTCTATCTAACTAAAGTTAGTTGTATTAGCTACCCTAGGCTTCGAACGGTATCTCAATATGAGATATAAATCTCAAGTTATGGCTATTTTAAGAACGTCTGACGCAACCAATAAAATCTGGACATCATCGCCCGATGAAGCCTCTTTCTCGGCCGACGAAACTTCACCGCTTCCGTATCGCCCGACGAAAGTGCGAGCGAAGCACTCCAGTAGAAATTCTATTTTCTGCCCTTCATCGCCTTCTAAATCGCCTGGCGACAACATAGAAAAGCTTCATCGCCCGGCGACACCACCTCCATCGCCCAACGATGCACACCATATGGAAATTTTCTGTTGTGATCCCTACATTGTTCAATCCTCAGTCTTCTTGTGATTCCACATCAAAGAAAACCCTAAAACTCATCCAAACATAAAGGTTTCACAATAGAATAATATAACAAACATCATGTATATCATTCCTCGGTATTATAACATCAATTTAGCACCAATTTCATCATGATCATCATGTTTATCATCAAAACAGCACATACGTAGTATAATAACATATAATAAATATATCTTATAAACACATAGGTATTGTAATCATGCTTCAAAGCACTCATATAATTTAATTATAATATAGTTCATCGTGTCTGCTTTCCAACGCTTCAAACGGTGCGTCAAACGGACTCCTGGAACTCAAGTTACGGTGCTTTGAAGATTTGTTGTATCGCTTCTGCCATCCATCGCCCGACGAAGCCCTTGCGTCGCCCGACGAAACTGGCGTTGGCAGCACTTCTCCTTCTATGATTTTCCATGGTTGGAAGCCTTCTGGACCTCCGAATTTGATTCCGTAAAAAGTCCCGGTTTCAGAATTCGAAATCCTATGATTATATAACATTCTTAATAGCCTATAACAATTATTTTAAGGTCCTAACATCATACATCGATCAAGGATTCATTTAACACTTGGTTTTCTCCCAATTTCATCAATCCTTATCAAATTCAACACATATAACACAGACCTATCACACCTTAATCCAATATCAATCATAATAAAAACGATTAAACCCCTTACCTTATTTCTTGGAAATCAATCTCTTTCAAGCTCCATGGGATGAATCCTTATGCTCTTTCTTCCTCTTTGTGCCCTAGACTTCCTTTCTTCGCAACGTCAGATTTCACGACCGTACATAATGATCGTATAAACTCTCAAACCTCTTCCTTATACCAAACTTAACCTTTGGACCCCTAATATTGGTATACCCATCATGTCCTCACATAGTCCACATTACTTTACCATTTAGCCCTTCTTGTTTCTACACCATAATTTCCTTTATAATAATAATTCTAAATATTATTATTAAATCCAATAAATCCTAAATAATTATTTAAATTCTAAATAATTATAAACTAATTAAATACTCCTCATATTTATTATTTCAACACTACCCCACAACATACCATCACCAAACACCGTGATGCATCATATAAATCATAATAATTTCCAAATAATCACAAATAACTAATTAAATAATTGATTATGATTTTTGGGAGTGTTACAACTCTCCCCCACTTAAATAATTTTTGTCCTAAAAAATTTACTTGATGTACACAACTCTTGATACGACTCTCGCATGTTCCTTTCCAACTCCCACATCACGTTTTGGCAACATTTCGATCAACACTCCACTTTGTTAACCATAATAATCCAACAAGATGAAACGCTACCGAGTTATGAATGCATAGGTTCATTCACTCTTTGTCCAATCATCCTAGGATCTCGTTCACTCTTGAACATGAGCTACTCTAACTTAAGCCCCCCACAACGAGGCAACAACATAGATTAAGAACGTAGAGTTTCACAACAAGAACATCATCCCCATTATTTCATCATACATCAACACTGTCATATGAACGTTAACATAACCATAACACTGACAACATTGGCACATAATAATAGTACAACAATGCTACAATTTATCAATTGAGCATGTAACTCGATACATCTATTGACATGGCTGTGACTCGAATAATATATTAACCTCTCACTTAACACTTCCATTCTGGATTGCCCAATGGTTTGCATTATTCCCGTAGGATTCCGATGTTTAACCCTTAACTCATAACAAGTCACACTCGCATAACGAACTACACCACATCACGCTTCATCTGCGCTACTCTGTTTTTCTACCTTAAAGTCATTTTCCTCATTTTCGATTTCCATCAACCATGAAATCCACAAGTTTCACCTATAACCTATGACTCTCTTTAATACCCACTATAAAATGATTGTTCACTTTTGATAACCTCAATTTTCCACTTTGCGATGTTAGCTTCCATACAACCTCGGGTCTTCGAACTGTTCAATAAGTCGGAACTCTTTCCCAATCACTTATTCATTAGGTTCACCCGAAATGATGAGCGAATATCCTCTTGATCGAATGTCAAACACTTTACACACCATTAAGCTAATAAGATAAGTCTATCCCATCCAACACAATCCCATCTACTATCAACAAGAGATTAAGGGTGATAAGTTCCTCAATTTGTCAATAGGTAGCCGACAACCATGATGGCGCAAAACCCATAGTTACTAAACTATAATAGTGTTTCTTTAGAACTTATGCTCAAAGTTACCTAAAGCACCATGTTCCAATTAATCTTCGTCACTGTAATCATTCTTACTCGGCATGAGTTGTATCTCTATGTGCTCCTCTAATATCTCCATATTCTTCCTAATACCAAACATCTCATTCCTTTAATTACTTCATTTACAACATATCGTACTTGACCTCATCTCAAACAAGTTGCGACAATAACTAGTTAAGCCCAAAAGCTTCTAGTCCATGTAATCGACTTTGGAGTCTCTCAATGTAGAACTGCATCTAATTGGGATGGATCCACAAATATCATCACCCGAAATAGCATGCTCAAGAAAACTCACCTCCTCAGACCATGACTACACCTTGACAACTTAGCATAAAGTTTCTTCCCTTTCAACATTATAATTCACAACATTCAACATTCCCTTATTCTGACTTAGATTAACTCATAATGTCCTCAACAAACGCCGCAACAAACTAATCTAAATGTTCGTAATGCCTACACAAGTTCTAAAATATGTCCTCTAACTATCTCAGAATAAAAAGCTTCTCCCCCACTTGTTTCAAACCAACTCCCACGGACAAACAGTTAGAAAAATAAGCAAGTACCAACAGTGTTGCACACACATGTCACGTACTATGGAACACACAACATTAGACAACCTGGTCGGGCAGACCGACCTGCTCTAATACCAATTGTAACACCCCTCTAAACCCAATGAATAATTTAATAAATAAATTAGAGTAAAGCACCAATGAGGGTGTCACATGCTTCATAAAACTTCTTAAACAAAAACATCTTACTCCGTAACACGGGCTTTGAACAATTATCTCATTTATCCTTTTCCGAAAATCAGCACATATTCTTCAAAACACTTACACAACGGAAATCATAATCACAAAATAACTTAATTTATAATATCTTTCAAACCATCATCAAATTTACACCATCCATAGTAATAATATTCCAATAACTTAAAACAACTAGAACTACTTATTTAATTTTGTCAACAAAAGGAACACAATATATAAGTCAAACATTTCCCAATCTGATGTTACATATCAGAGCAAGACACCTTCTATTCAATGGAACTAAATAAATACTCCATAATTGTCCTCATCTTCTACGAACTATTCTCGGTCACCTGCGCGTTACCCACGTGGAGGAAACATTCAAGCAGAAAGTGTGAGTAATCACAATCATTATAAAAGATATAAGGAAAAGATATAGTAGTTATAAAAAATCATAAATCATGAAATATGTACATCGTCATTTACCAAGTATTATACTCACACATTTACATCATACTAACATATGCACATCTTCATCACAAATCATCGAAACACAGTCTTAACTCATTCAACACGACATCAAATCAAGGCAGTGCAATGTAATAAAACCGAAGGGGTAACATTCAAACAGAAGGGGTGAGATATCAAACAATATAATTTAATGTATGATAACATTATATTATGATCAGTTCATGCAAAATCATCGCTTCACAACTTATAAACAATAGCAATCACAAAAAAACATCAATAAAATATAACGATTAATCCATCAACACAACAACTCATATATGCAACTTGGAATGCGACCTATTACTATGCACATGCATAGGGTACCATTGGAGCAGAACTTCCAACTTAAAAATCTTCCAATAAATAAAGGCATCAACAAGGCATAAGCCTTCAACTTAAAATTTTGCCAATTCAGGCCAACTTAATGAGCATCGGCTCCCAACATGATATGCTATGTATGCAACAACATGATTAACAACAACAACAACAATAACATCAACATATAACAACTTTGGCATAAGCCTACAACTCAAAAATTGCCAAACATTAAGGCATGAGCCTTCACCAATTATATGAATGCAATATTAACATGCAATAACATAAATTAAATAACCACAAGGCACGAGCCTTCAACAATGTGCCAATTCAGGCCACCAACATCATTCCCATCATAGTAATCAACAACACCTCATAACTTCATCGTAAGTAAAATAACATCATGATAAACAGTTCATCATTATCATCATCATAACATCATTATCAACATATCATCAACTAATCATCATAGTATCTAAGCATCATCATAAAACACAACTCATCATCATGTCCTCATACTATATAAGGTATCATCATTATATCGTCTTAAATAAACAAACATCATATTAACATCATCATAACATCATAACCAATAAGCATCAGTGTAATTCAACACGAGGGACCTAACTCCATCCTAACTTAGTTATTTGGGGAATGCTTAATTTATCTCATTTTATTCCATATAACTAAAGTTCGTTGTATTAGCTACCCTAGGCTTCGAACGGTATCTCAATCCGAGATATAAATCTCAAGTTATGGCTCTTTTAAGAACATTTGACGCAACCAATCAAATCTGGACATCATCGCCCGACGAAGCCTCTTTCTCGCTCGGCAAAACTTCACCGCTTTCGCATCGCCTGACGAAAGTGCGAGTGAAGCACTCCAGTAGCAGTTCTCTTTTCTGCCCTTCATCGCCTCCAAACTTGTCTGGCGACAACATAGAAAATCTTCATCGCCCAACGACACCACCTCCGTCGCCCGACGATGCACACCAGATGGAAATTTTCTGTTGTGATCCCTAACTGTTCAATCCTTAGTCTTCTTGTGATTTCACATTAAAGAAAACCCAAAAACTCATCCAAACATTATGGTTTCACAATATCACAATAGCACAATATAGAAAACATCACGTACATCATTCCTTAGTATTATAACATCAATTTAGCACCAATTTCGTCATGATCATCATGTTTATCATCAAAACAGCACATACGTAGTATAATAACATAGAATAAATATATCTTATCAACACATAAGTATTGTAATCATGAATCAAAGCACCCATATAATTTAATCATAATATAGTTCATTGCACCAACTTTCCAACACTTTGAACAGTGCGTCAAATGGACTCCTGGAATTCAAGTTACGATGTTTTGAAGATTTCTAATGTATCGCTTCTGCCATCCGTCGTCTGGCGAAGCCCTTGCATCGCCCGACGAAACTTACGTTGACAACACTTATCCTTCTATGATTTTCCATGGTTGGAGGCCTTCCGGACCTCCGAATTCGATTCCGTAACAAGTCATGGTTTCAGAATTCGAAATCCTATGATTATATAACATTCTTAACAGCCTATAACAATTATTTTAAGGTCCTAACGTCATACATCGATCAATGATTCATTCATTCATTCATTCATACAACACATGGTTTTCTCCCAATTTCATCATTCCTTATCAAATTCAACACATATAACACAGACTTATCACACCTTAATCCGATATCAATCATAATAAAAGTGATTAAACCCCTTACCTTAGTTCTTGGCAATCAATCTCTTTCAAGCTCCATGGGATGAATCCTTATGCTCTTTCTGCCTCTTTGTACGCTAGACTTCCTTTCTCCTCAGCGTCAGTTTTCACGATCGTACATAATGACCGTATAAACTCTCAAACCTCTTCCTTATACCAAACTTAACCTTTGGACCCCTAATATTGGTCTTCCCATCATGTCCTCACTTAGTCCATATTACTTTACCATTTAGCCCTTGTTGTTTCTACAACATAATTTCCTTTATAATAATAATTCTAAATATTATTATTAAATCCAATAAATCTAAAATAATTATTTAAATTCTAAATAATTATTAACTAATCAAATACTCCTCATATTTATTATTTCAACACTACCCCACAACATACCATCACCAAATACCGTGATGCATCATATAAATCATAATAATTCCCAAATAATCACAAATAACTAATTAAATAATTGATTATGATTTTTGGGGTGTTACAGTTTTAGCCCATATAATGCCTTCTTCAGTTTAAACACTTCAGATTTCTCTTTGATGAAATTAACCCAGGTGAACCTTGAGAAGTCATCAACAACAACATAGACATACCTTTTTCCTCCTAAATTTTCATCCTGCATAGGTCCCATTAAGTCCATATGAAGTAGCTCCAGAACTTTTGAAGTGGTCAGATGTTGAAGCTTCTTATGTGACATCCTCGTTTGTTTCCCAATTTGACATTCACCACAAATTCTTCCATCATCAATCTTCAGCTTGGGAATACCTCTAACAACCTCCTTTGATAAGACTTTCTTCATACCTTTCAGATGAAAGTGACCAAGCTTTTGATGCCATAGTTTAACTTCATCTTCTTGTGACATCAAGCATATGGAGAGACATTCTGATTCTTGAGGATTCCACAATAACAATTATCTTTTGATCTGGCCCCTTCATGATAATTTCATTCTTCTTATTTGTTACCAAACATTCAAGTTTATTAACTATAATTTTGAGACCTTGGTCACATATTTGATTAATACTTATCAAATTAGGAGTTATCCTCTTAATAAATTAGCACATCATCAAGACTTGGCTCTCCTGTATAGTCCACATTTCCAACACCCTTTATTTCTCCTTTTGATCCATCTCCAAAAGTGACATAACTAGTGGAATGCGATTTAATATCCTTCAAGAATTTCTGGACATCAGGCATGTGTCTAGAACAACCACTATCAAAAACCCAATCCTCTCTGGAAGAATATCTGAGAGAAGTGTGAGCTATGAATCCAGAAGTTCCATTTATGGGAATCTACTTTTTGTTTACTTTAACAAAAATATGTTCTCTTCGGGGTTGTGAAACAGGTTTGGGATAGCCATATAATCTGTAACAATAGGGTTTTATGTGACCAAACCTTCCACAATAATGACATCTCCACCTTTGAGTTCTTCCTCCAGTGTAATTATGATGTTTTTCCTGATGTTGGGACATTTGATTTAACATTTTTTATCCCTGTTTTTGTTTTGGATAAACAAACTTCACTTCAGGCTCTTTTCCTTTGATCCTCACAACTTGATTATCATAACCAAGGCCTTTAAAATTTCCAACATTTTTCCTAGTTTGGAGAATCTCATCCTGTACACCAGAACTACTTTTGAGCATCCTTACAAATTTTATCATATTGTCAAGTTTAGACTTGAGCATTACAACTTCATCCTTCAGATTTGAGATGATAGACAATCGCTCCACCTTTTCATCCTATAGTTGAGCAATGACTTTCTTTTGGTGTTCTCCTTGTTGAAATACTTCTTCACTTCTGAGGCACAACTCCTTGTATGAAGCAACAAGTTCCTCAAAGGTGAGTTCTTCATAGTCTAATTCTTTATCAGAATCACAAATTCCAACGATGCATTAACTTGTTTGGCAGATTGCTCTTCAGGAAAACTTTCAGAGTCATCTTCTGACCATGATGCAGATAAAACCTTCTTCTGCTTCTTGAGATAAGCGGGACACTCAGCTCTTATATATCCAAACCCTTCATATTCATGACATTGGATACCTTTTCTTTGGTTAGCCTTTTCTACAATTCTGGTCCTTCTCTCAAAATCCTGATTTTCATTGATGTCGAGTGACTTGTTCTTAGAATTTGATCTTGACTTCCAATCCATCTTCTTCACCACTTTGTTGAACTGTCTTCCAAGTAACACAATATCATTAAATATCCCTTCATATGTATCCAAATCACATTCATCTTTTGAGTGTTAAGTATTAGAGACATAGGCAATGCTTTTCTTCTTTTCATACTTTTCACTGATCCCTAATTCAAAAGTCTACAAAGATCCCATGAGCTCATCAATCTTCATGTTGTTTATATCTTGGCCTTCTTCAATAGCAGCCACCTTCATGTTAAACCTCTTTGGAAGGGATCTGAGAATTTTTCTCACCAACTTACCTTCTAACATCTTCTCCCCTAGGGCACTTGAGGCATTTGCTATATTAATAATATTCATGTGAAATTCATGAATACTCTCATACTAATTCATTCTTAAGTTCTCAAACTTGGTAGTAAGCACTTGAAGTCTTGACATCTTTACCTTAGAGGTTCCTTTATGAGCAGTCTTCAAAATCTCCCAAGCTTCTTTAGAAATAGTATAATTCCCTATCAGTCTGAAGATGTTATTGTCTACTCCATTTAATAGGGCATTCAATGCTTTGGAATTTCCCTCAGCTAATTTTTCATCTTCTTCATTCTAGTCTTCCTCAGCCTTCACCACATTAGTAATCTTGCCATCCTTATATATAGCCATTGGTGGATCCCATCCTTTGACAACACATTTCCAAGTCTATTGTCCATGGATTTAATAAAAGCCACCATACGAGCTTTCTAATAGTAATAATTGGTTACATTAAGAATGGGTGGCCTATTCACAAATCTTCCTTCCTTGTTCATTGTACCAGAAAGTATCTTCTCTAAATCTCACCTAGATACAGAGCATGATGCTTGCTCTAATACCAATTGAAATTATGGTATGCATATATCAGATGTCCTAAGAGATGTCGAGAGACTGATATCTGATCAAAACATAATGATAAGATAAATATAATTAAAAGCACTGAAAATAAATGAACATGCAGAGTTATTAACCCAGTTCGGTGTACAATAACACCTACGTCCGGGGGCTACCAAGCCAGGGATGAAATCAACTAAATAGTATCAGTTTGTAGATCTTCAACAAACTATCTACAGTTTACAATCTACTTATGTAATCACAAACCGTGCTTAACTTCTACCTAAGACTCACCTTGGTATGAGACCCTTATCAAATCCCTTTCAATCTTAAAAGTGATGAAAACTCTAACACTTAGAATATTTCAGAAGTTACACTTCAAAGACACACAACCACTCAATGCTTAAAAGCTTAAGAATGATTGACAGAACTTACAACTTAATAGAGACAATCCTACTCTTATATCAGAATGATATTAGAGATGCTCACAATTAACAAGAACACAAACCCTAAAATCTCACTAGAAGATACAATATGTTCCACACGTAATTTAGGTTTGTAGCCTTCTTTTTATAACCAACGCCTGACTGGATTTGGGCTTAAAAAATGCAGCAGGTCAACTGCTAAATATTTGTAGAATCTTCTACATAAAAATAGGACTTCAATCATATGTTTCCTAAAATGTCTCAACATTTAAGAAAACAAATTAATTTTCTAAATTCAAATAGAATATCTGACTCCTCTGTCTTGGACGCCATATAGAATGACCTGATATTCCCAGAATATTCAGGATCTGTTATAACTAAATATATCCAAGCAAACAATTGTAACAGACAAGATGTCAGATCATCTAGATAGGACATCTTGTTCAACATTTTTCTTCTGCAAGTTAGAACATCCTATTTAACATGTTGCGGCCAAATTAGTTTTACCAAAATTAATTCCAATCATAAAATAGAGAATTAACATGTATGATAGAGATAGTTCATTGTGAAAACCTTGTACAAGTGGTTACCTTTTAAGAAGCTTGACTATTACCCTTTCAAGTAAAAGATTTGATTATAGAACAAACTGAGACCCATTCGTCGTGGGAAAGTTTACTGTTGGCCTTTTCAAGTAGAAGACTTTATTAAAGAAGAAACTGAGACCCGTTCGTCTTGGGGAAGTTTACTGTTACCATTTTCAAGTAGAAGACTTGATTAAAGAAGAAACCGAGACCCGTTCATCATGGGGAGATTTACAGTTACCCTTTTCAAGTAGAAGACTTGATTAAAGAAGAAATTGACCCCACCTTCTTCTATTAAGCCGGTAGTTTACCATCATCTGTGAATCCCATGTTATCATTGAGATGTTGTTACCTTGTTCTCTTTTCCTCTTCTTTGGGCCTTTCCCTAGTAGAGTTGAGTTCTCTTTTTTCCAACAAAGTTGAGTTAATCTTTCTCCAGTATGATTGATTTCCTTGAGATATTTCCTTCTCCCCAGTGAAGTTTTCTTTTCCTTCGAGGATTCCTCGTTATTTCTTGTCTGCATTTTGGCATGTTGCCTGTTGTATCATCCTAGGGCAAAAAATTGTGTGTTGTTTGTATTTAAGTATCTTTCATCAGGTTGATACGAAGACTTAAATCTTCACATCTCCAGATAGAAGAAACTTAAATAGGGGCATCTGTTTTACCCTAATTTTTTATCTAAGATCCCACCTCCTTTTGCATCATTTGCATAATATTAAAAAATCATCTCATTCATATTTGCATTCACTAATCTTATGAGATTGCAAATATATGCTTGTTTGTTTCTTGTGCAAGGTAGGTTAGACCATCCAATAATTGGTTGATTAAAGGGAATGTGTCTCTCAGAGATTCAAGCCCCTTATTCATGGTGATCAAGTAATCTTCATCTTCACCACAACTTCATCATATTAAGGGCTTCATTGGATTCATCAAGTAAATTAGGGTTTTGGTCCCTCAGATGAAAATCAGGAAATTAGGGTTGAAAGTATCCAATTGTGTATCACTCAAGGCTTCACCATATAATCATCTTATAGACATCTCAACAAGATAAGGATTGCACCATAATCAAAGGTTTCCATTAACAAATTGGATTCATCTGGTACAAAGTCAACTACAAAGTCAAACTTTGACTTTTTGAAGATTTTGGTCAACCATGGACTTCTCAAGCCAAGGATCATGAAAATATGATCAATAAAGTAATTTGATCAAGTTTAATGTTTCAAGCATTCTAAAATGTTAAAGAACACAAATTTATCATGCTTGAGCAAGGAGCATCGAAGAGATGAAGTTGGATTTCCATGCTTGCATTATAGGTCATTTTTGTGAAAAACTTGTGATCAAATCTCCAAACCATGCCTTGCAATATTTCTTTTCAAACCTCTTAACTTCTAAATCCATCCATGATCAGAATATTACATGAATTTTTGAGCTATTGTCCTAGTGTTTTAAGCATTGTCCAAACCATTTTTCCATTTAGAGGAGAAAGGCACCATTGCCATTTTGGAAAAGCATGCTTTTTGCACAAAGTCCACTCCTTGAGCCCATACATTGTTGCTTCTGACTTCAAAACATCTCAGCACCAAGAAGTAACCATATATAACCTGCAAAGCACCCCTAAAATCAGGCCATGCTCACATTGGAACTATAACTCTCATGTACCTTCACTTGCAATCCAACCAAACCAACTTTTGTTTGAGAACTCCATTTGAACCGATTACTTCTCTCACAAACCAAAAATATTGCCTATAAATAAAAGGCCTTGCTTCAGAACTCAAACACACCTTAATTCTCAAATTCACTCTCTCACACAAAGCTCATTTTCTCTCAAAACCACAAACTTTTGAATTTGCAAAAACCCTCAAGTTCTTTTCAAATAGATCACTTAAACACTTCATATATATATATCATATATAAGCTATCAAAACCTTAAGATAGCATGTGTAACACATCCACCACCATCCTCCATCTTTCACTTTTCAAAGTTGCAAGTTAACTTAGGCATAAGGTTTGAGGCTATCTCAAGGCAAGCTAAGCATTCCATTAGCTTCACTAAGGTCCCAAAAAGCTCTCTGCATCATTACTTCTCATTCGAAAGTGTTGAAAGAAGCTTTGGAATTTCTCCAAAGAGGTCATTTCTGACCCTCTTCGAACTACATCATAATCTTATCATTATTGCATAGATTTTGAAACAAAAATGTGACTCATAATATGTTGATGCTTAACCCTAAGCTTATTGATCTGAATCGTGCATGTGTGTTAAGATTTATGCTTCTGAAACATTTTTAGGGTTTATTCGTTCTTGAGTAAATTTGTTTTAATCTTTGGGTGTTGACTTAAATGATTGCCATGGTTGAATTATTTGTTAAATTTAGAGAAACTTTGATATTTACATCTTTGAAAATGGTTGAGAAATGAAAGAGTTGAGTTTTTTGAAACCGTGGAAATTGTGAGGATGAAGATGATGTGCAGGGCACACATTTTCCATTTTCAAAAGCAATTTAATTTTATGTTTAATTCAATGTGTGTTGTACCCCAAATTTTCCCTCCCACTTATCAAAAATTTGCTCACAAGATCTCCATTGACTCAAGACTGCATTAGAGTTTGATCAGCTCAAGACACCTCCTAATGCACTGATAACCAAAATTAGGGTTTGAGACTGCACAAGTATTTTTGAACTTTTAATACTTCATATGACATTCATGGATCATTATGGACCCCCAAGATTACTCATGTCAAGTTTCAAGCCTTGGATCACATTTTTGCCCAGTCAATTGAGCAATTGACCTAAAAATCAACTGTATTGGGGAAAAAGTCAACTATAGCCAATTTACAGTCAAACTTCATAATTTTTGATCCACATCAACATTTTAAACTCATATGTATCATTTGATCAAGTTTGGACCATAATTCCTCAAGAAATTTGATCAAATCTCCAAAAGGGCAAAATGGTCAAAATTAGGGTTTTGATTGGGAAAGGGCAATTTCTGATTTTTAACCCAGAAAATGGTCAATTGTTTTAAGTCATGATACCAAGAGTCCAATT
The DNA here is from genome assembly GCA_948472305.1 of Vicia faba. Lineage (NCBI taxonomy): Eukaryota > Viridiplantae > Streptophyta > Magnoliopsida > Fabales > Fabaceae > Vicia > Vicia faba. The sequence continues at coordinate 1,180,293,954 of OX451741.1, read as the reverse complement.
GCATAATTTTTACCTAATGACTGGTTCAAAACATTGCAAATCCATTGGGTTGACAGATGAATTTTATAGTCAACTGATCAAAAGACAACTGTATACTGAAAAGTCAAACTTTGACTTTTTGGTCAAATTCAAGTACCAAAGATAACAATTCATCAAAACATGTAAAAATATGAAACTTGTTCATCAAGAAGTCAAGAATTCAAGATTTCATCTTGAAATGTTAAAATTTCTTAACTTAGAAAATTTTCTAAGTATGGAAAATTTCTTATTTTTTCATAACTTTGAGCCAAATTTTCACCATGATGCAAGATGATTTAAGAGAAACTTCCAAAATGAAAGTTGTAGATCTCCATGAAATTTACAACTTTTCTTCACACAACTTCTTCCAAAAATGCTTGGATCTCAAGCTACAATTTTATGAACATAGGGTCATGAAACAAAACACTTAGTGAAATTTTGCCCTAATTTGGACAGGATTTTGACCTAACTTCATGACACTTTTACATATAGTTCCAAGGGGAATATTCAAAAGAAATTCGAATATGGGTTGTAGAGCACATTGCAATCTTTCCAAAATGTCCAAGAACTCCTTGAGATCATTCTTGAGTAGGGAGAATCGAAGAGATGAAGTTAGGGTTTTGTCATTTAAATTACAATCCATTTTGTGATGAACAAGAAGTCAATTTCAAACCTATGCTGCACAATCTTGTTTTGCAGGACTCTAAACCTCAAGATCTATCCATAATCAGAAGATTACACTTGCTTTTGAGCTATTATCCAAGTGTTCCAAGCATTGTCCAAGCCAATTTTCCATTTTAGGAAGAAAGTTACCATTCCATTCTTGAAAAGTTGCTTTAATCACAAAAGTCAACTTGTCTTAAGCTTCTAACTTGTTCTTTATACACATACAACCCCTATAAACCAAAAGCAATGTGTCTAAGGTCTCAATAAGCTCAGAATATGCTTGTATAATACTTGAGATTTGTCAGAAACCTTGAGTGATTTTGTGCTCTAATCTTTTCCATACATATTAACAAGTCAATTGCAACACAACACATGTTTTGACAAGCCCTAAAAACACTCCCAAGCACCTGGCTGCACAGAACTACCCAAACTTGACAGTTTTGAGCAAAAACTCCCCATCTTCATTTCCACTCGTGCGTTTTAAAAAACTAATCATCCAAACACCTTCCATACATCATATTAAAGTGATCCAGGCCCTTATTTCCTAATTGTAACTCCTCCATCATCATCCACCATTTTCAAAACTAAAGCTTGCAACTTGACTTGAGTTGGGAGTTCCAGCCATCATCAAGCAAAGTGGGAGTTGCAACACATTTAAGGAGGTCCAGGCATGCTACAGAAATCATCAGGCCATCACAAAGGTTGCTCAAACTCCATACACGACTCTAGCTGCAAGAGGTAAGTTTTCAAACTTCTATCTCTTCATACAAGCATCATTTAAGTTTGGTTTGTGAAGATAAAATGTAGATATCATTGTCACGAAGCTGTACATATCCATAGTTTACATTTATATGGCATGAGCTTAGAGAATTTTAGGGTTGAAGTTTTCTAAAATTTTTAGGTTTTGAATTAGGGCTAGAAAAATTCTCATTCATCTTTGATTGTTAGCTTAAGTTGTTTATATGGTTGGATTCATGGGAAAAAATGGCACAACTTTCATGTTTGAACTTTTCATTTTTGTTGAGAGATGAAGAAGATACAGGTCTTTTGGCTGGAGGTTGAAGATGAAGTGTAATCAGGGCGCGTTTTATGTTATGTAATTATTGTTTCAGTTATATTAACGGATGTACAGCCACCCCAGTGGTAAGACAACACGCATTATTGGTAGAGGTCATGGGTTCGAACCTCAGCGCTGCCTTTTTGCTTTTGTTTTACATTTTTGGTCATTTTTCCTTTCTTTTTGCTTCAGCAAACAGGCACTGGGCCTTTTGGGCTTAGCTTTTGTTTTGTTTTTTTGTTTACTAACCCCCTGCAGGCTTTTGACACCCCTGGCCCATTTGTTTTATTTTCCATTTTATTTTCATTTTATTTTCTTAAATATATTTTTTTAAAATACTAAAAAATCATGAAATACAAAAAAATAGTAGATTTATATTTTAACTTAGTTTATTTATTTTTTTTCTCACAAAAATATATTTGACCACACTTTATTTATTTTACTAATTATTCTTGTAAATTTAATTAAAACTAGGATATTATTTATTTTCTTTTACACCAATTAAAATATATTATTTTAATACTAAAAAGACTAAAAATATTTTATAATTCTATAAATATTTTCAAGATAAAAAATGCCAAAAAAATACTTTTCTTAAACTTATTTTCTTTTGATTAATTAATAGAATTAGGGTTTTCAATTAAAAGCTTTTCTCAATAATTTCAAACTTAATAAATTATTTTCTTTATTTTATTAGGTTAAGGTCAAATTCCTTTTTCATAAAACATCAAACAAAATATCCATTTTCTTCATATTTACCTTCTTGCATATTTAATTCATCTTGTACATTATTTATTTCAATTCTTGTATAAATTCAATTTGGTTGTAATAGACTAATTAGGGTTTTAATTTCTTGAAATCCCCATTTGTAATTTGTACACCCCCTCCCACAAATGTTGTAATAGCGTAGTAACTTTAAATTCCGCAATTTATCGCTTTATATACAATTTCTAGTAATTAGAGTTTGTATGGAAAGACTTAAAACCAATAAATAGCAAACCTTAATTCAAGACTAAATCAAGCATGAAAACAATACATTTGCACACAAGAACCCCTAGGGTTATTCCACTTGGTTGCCTTATACAAAATAACCATATTATGCATGTGAGGTGTCTTAGCAAAAACAAGCAAATATAAGATCATAGTCCCTCGATGACGCTATCTAAGTTGCCTTTCAAATGATCTTATTCCCTAAGGAGAATGCTAAGATACCTTGTAATATTTCTAATCATGGTCATACGACGACCCACGCCCGTCCCATCTACATCCAAAGATAGGGTTACTTACCAAATCAATGGTAAGATAACAATGTCAAAGGAAGAGGAAATGAACAAGAAAGACTTTTGAGTAGGTAGAATGCTCATAATTACTTGCTCCATTTCAAAACAAACACCTACACATTTCAAAACAGCTTACAAACTTGAAAACATTTTCAAAAGATCAACATCTTTGTATACATTCTTACGAACGAGAATCATTACAAAGATTTCCTAAACAATGGCCTCTTTACAAAATACTTTCAAAAACCACACAAAGCATATTTTCAAACGAAAGCAAGTGATCTAGCAAGTAACTAAGAGCCCATGGAAAACCATGGATGAAAAGGGTGCTAATACCTTCCCTTTTCATAATCTACCCCCCGAACTCAAGAAATAATCTCAAAGGTCTTTCCTGTGCTTTTTCACCTTTCCTTTTGGATAAAAGAAAACTCGGTGGCGACTCTTGCTAACCGCAACATTTGCAATCAAACACAAAACCTTCAATTCAATTTTCCCACCGTATCACAGAACTGGCGACTCTGCTGGGGATAATTCTAAAAGTGGGGTTACCTTAGGGTTAGATCACATTTACTTGCTTTCATTGATTGACTTGTTTTCTTTACATTATGGTTCTTTGTTTGGGTTTGAATCCTCTACCAGGATTTGGGATACCTTTTAGGTAAGTAGCAATATGTTGTGGAAACTATGTGGGGTATACCGACATGGTCTAAGCAAATAGCTACGTTAGTGCGACATATTTGTGGGTACCGCTAGCCTTTGATTTAATCAAAGAGAATACGGGGCCGCTGAGTAATGTAATGAAGCACTAATGAACTTTTAGAACCTTTACTTGACCAACTTGGCCTTTAGGACGTAGTGAGATGACCGACTTTGGTGCAGTCCGAAGTTGGTAGATACTCGATACTACACTCATTGAGGTTTGGTTTCTTGGGATATTTCGGCCGCCATTAAAAAGGCTTGTGCTGAAACAATGATCAAGGAAAAAAATCAGTGATATTGAGCTCCTTAGAACCCGATTACTATTACTAGGACAGGTTTGAGCCAACTAAACTTCAAGAGGGTACTTACCTATGAGAATCCATGCAAGCCTAAACCTAAGGGCTTGTTTGCTTTGTTTGTATATACATACTTGTACATAACATCATGGACATCATAACATCATATTCATTCACTAACCATTTCAAGGATTTCTGGGATTTATCTTTGTTCTTGTTTTGTAGGACATGGATTATATTCGCAGGAAAACTATTCAAGTCAACCTTGTAAGGATTCATCCTCAACTCAAGGAGTTAGCATCAAGGATTCCTGAGAATTCTACATTCCCCGAGAGACATGGTCGCCTACTCAACTTGGTTACCTCCAACACATATGAAGGTATGATGAAGGTGCTCTTTCAGTTCTTTGATCCCTTACACCATTGCTTCACATTTCCCGATTATCAACATGTGCCAACTTTGGAAGAATTATCCCAACTCTTGAGGATTCCAATTCTCAATCAACTACCTTTCAACGGTATGGAAAGAGACCCAAATCCAGAAGAGATTGCTCAAGCTCTACACTTGCACTCATCTGATGTCGCAACTCATTGGGAAATAAGGAGTGATGTCAAGGGTTTCCTAGCAAAGTTCTTGTTTGAGAAAGCCCAAAACTGTTGGAATTCTTTGGACCTGCAAGCCTTTGAGGAAATTGTGGCTCCCCTAATCTATGAGATGGTTTTGTTTCCAAATCCTGACCAACTCATAGATGTGAACACCGTCAAAATCTTTATATCTCATAACCCGGTGCCTACATTACTAGGGGATATCCTACACTCTTTTCACACTCGTACAATAAGGAAAAGAGGTGTCCTTATGTGTTGCACTCCTCTCTTGGCAAGTTGGTTTATTTCTCATCTTCCCCAATATGTATTAAAGAATGAGCAAGATTCAAGGTGGTCACAAAGGTTGATGACACTCAAACATTCAAACATTCATTGGTGCTCCTGATCCATAGAGAATGTTACTATTGTCGACCGTTGTGGGGAATTTCCTAATGTCCCTTTACTTGGCATTAGGGGAGGAATCAACTACAACCCCTTCTTAGCTTTAAGACAGTTTGGTTACGCCCGAAGGGATGGCCCCCACGAGATGCTAATTCAAGGTTTGGTATTTGACTATTACAACGATGATCAAGGTCTTCGCCAGAGATTTATCCAAGCTTGGAGGATGTTAAACAAGGTAGATAGCAAGACACCGAGACACAAGAATTCTATCCCTCTTGAGCTTTACCTCAAATGGGTACGAACTCGTGTTCAGAGTCTTATGATGCCTTACCCCTCCATTCTCCCGGTAATCATTGAGCCTGTCATGGAAGGAGATGTTCCATACACTATCCTACATCCTGACATGCCAACCTCTCTTGAAGACCTACAAAGGAATTGGATACAACTCAAGGGGGAGAGAGATACCTTCGAAGCCTAATTCTACGCAAGCGAGAAGAAGGTTTTGGAACTCACTAAGCTACTTCATGAGGAGCAGACTCTGAATGCCTACATTGCACCAAAAAGGATGTGCACTACCTTTTTATCTTAGGGTTTTTGTACTATTTTTCCCAAGAAGGCATTGATGTACTCAAAGCTTTAATTTATTAATACAACGTGTGTTTCTTTTTTTTGTCTAAAACAAATTTGAATCTTAAAATCCTTGAAATCATTGCATACACATTTATCATTCATCATAACATAAGCAGGTTTCTTGCAACAAGTCTCCTCATCTCCCTACTGTTTATTTCAGTGAGATGGATCTCGAGCAAACAGTGAAGGACCTCCAAGCTCAGAATGCCCAGTTTCAACAGTTGTTCTTGACCCTAGCCAAAGGACAAGAAGAGTTGAAGACTTTGCTGGCTTAGGAGAAAAAAAAGAAGATAAAGAAGGTAACCAGAGTTCTAAACATGGGAAGAAGATTTCATGGGAAGACAAGAAGGACCCTAAACATTGCAACGACATCCGGTGAAAAAGACAATCAAGACGGGAAGGGTAAAGAAACAATTATCCAGTCAGAATCAGAAGAGGAAGAGGAAGAAGAAGACTATTATGAAGAACAATACCCTCCAGCTGATGACAAGTATAAGCATCTCTAAGAGCGGTTGAGCGCAATGGAAATCCAAAAAGTGTCTTGATTGGACTTTGAGGAATTGGGTCTAGTATCGGGGATTGTCATTCCTCCAAAATTCAAAGCACCCGTGTTCGCCAAATATGATGGAGTTTCATGCCCTAAAATGCATCTCCGATCATATGTGAGGAAAATCCAACCCCATACCGCTGACAAAGACTTATGGGTACACTTCTTCCAAGAAAGCCTGTTTGGAACTCAACTTGATTGGTTTTACCAGTTAGAAAGAGCCAATGTTCATAACTGGGAAGATCTTGCTGCAGCCTTTTACAAACAATACCAATACAATGTTGATCTTGCGCCTACCCGTACTCAACTCCAGAGTATGGCCATGGTTTCCAATGAAGGTTTCAAGGACTATGCGCAAAAATGGAGAGACTTGGCTGGAAGAGTTCAACCTCCCCTATCTGAAAGAGAATTAATAGACATATTTTTGGGCACCTTGTCTGGTCTCTTCTTCAATCACCTAATTGGGAGTTCATCGGTAGGTTTTACTGAACTAATATTGACCGGAGAGAGGGTAGAAGCCGGGATAAAGAGTGGAAAGATCTAGAAAGATACATCCTCTACTGTTATAAGGAAGCTATTTATCGGAAAGAAAGAAGTGGTTGCTGTTTATCCTCAGAGAAATCAAGATAGGGCCGAACTCCGTCCAATGGTGGGGGCTGTTATGATTCCTAAACCTGCGCCTGATCAACAAAGAAACAACCAGCCAAGGATGGAAAGACCAGTTAGACAATTCACCAGAATTAACATGACCCTATATTAGGTATTGCCACATCTGTTAAGATCCAACCTAGTAACCTTGAAAGAAGCTCCAAAGAATCCTAATACAACATCTCATCACTATCATCCTAATGCCCGTTGTGCATACCACTCTGAGAGTCCCGACCATGACACTAATAACTGTTGGGCTCTAAAGAACAAAGTACAAGACCTCATTGAAGCCAAAGAGATTTAATTCGATGCGCCCGAAACGCCAAATGTCATTTCTGCCCCTATGCCCAAACATGGCCATAATACCAATGCCATTGAAGAAGATATGTTTGTTACTTCAGTTGATGAACTTAGGACCCCACTCTTGACTATTAAAGTAAACTTGTTGAATGCCAGTGTTTTCCCGGGCTGTGATGAAGGCTGTCATTTCTGTTTGTCCTCACCAACCAGCTGTCCTTTATTGAAAGCAGGCGTTCAGTGCCTAATAGATAACAAAGAAATTTTGTTTGAAAAGACTCCTGTTCCAACTGTTCCTTTTAAAGATGTTTCTATCATTACCATTTCCGCCAATTCTTCCAGGGTCTCCACCAAAAGACCCGTTAGAATTACATCAGTTCCAAAAGCAACTCCTTTGATAATTACAATGCCTGGACCAGTCCCGTATTCGTCAGACAAAACCATACCATGGAATTATGGAGGGTATGTATACTACCACGGTGTCAAGCAAGATTGGCCAGCTGCCGAAGATTCAAGTTCCGAGAAAGTTAACTCTGATATCAGTAATATTGCGGGGACTAGCAAGATTACCCGAAGCGGAAGGATATTCTATCCAGAAATTGCTCCCCCAAAAGAAGTTTCTGGACCCGTAATCATTCCTGTTGTTGTTGCTCCTCCGAAGGCTATTCCCAGTCCTACAATCATCTCCACCAATATTCCAAGTGACAAAGCTGATACAACCCCTGTTATTACTCCTATTGACATTCCTGCTACCGAGTCAACTGAGACCCGAGGTAAAAGTATTCTGATTGAGCCTGTCCGGACAAAGGCATAATCGTTGGCTATCCCTGAGACCTCCCGGAAAGAGATTGAGAAAATTCTGAAGATTATAAAAAGAAGCGACTACGATGTAGTTGAAAAATTGGGGTAAACTCCATCTAAAATTTCCATGTTGGATTTACTACTATGTTCCGAGGCGCATGCAAAGGCCTTGGTAAAATTCCTGAAAACTACCCATGTACCCCAAGAGACATCTGCCGATCAGTTCTAAGACTGCGTAGCCAGCCTGACTACAGAAAATGGTCTAGGTTTTTTGGATGCTGATTTAACGCCAAGAGGAAGGAAGCATAACGAGGCATTGCACGTCTCAGTTGAATGTAGGGGCACAACCTTGGCTCATGTTTTGGTGGACACTGGCTTATCTCTGAATGTGTTGCCTAAAAAAGCTCTTGATAGGCTTGACTGTGAGGGATTGACATTGAAGCCGAGCAACATAGTAGTAAGGGCTTTTGACGGCTCAAAAAGGATGGTGCATGGGGAGATGGATATCTCCATAAAGGTTGGAACCTAAACATTCAATTCAAATTTTTACGTAATGGACATCCGCCCTTCATACTCCTGCTTGCTAGGCCGACCATGGATCCACAATTCTGGCGCTGTTACTTCTATGTTGCACCAAATGCTGAAATATCCGATTCAAGGGAAGATCATCACCGTTCATGAAGAAGAAAAGTATATGATCAGCCATCTCAATTCCTTCAGATATGTGGAATTAGATGGTGAATTTTATGAAACTCCATTCCAACACTTTGAAGAAGTCCCACAAGACAGGGCAGTAACGAAGGTTGTGTCTCAAGTTCCCAAGATCACAAGGCCTCCACTCAAGATGTCATTTTTGAAGGATGCCAAGGCCGTAATAGAAGAAGGTGGGTGCACTATCTGGGGACAACTCCCGGATATCCCATACAAGTCAGACAAGTTTGGCCTGGGTTTCACTTCAAGTGCTCAGAAGGCCGTACGTCGTGCTCGTGCTGGAGGACCACCCCTGAAGATCAGCAACCGTGAAGTCAACGCGGTAGAGGATGATGAAGATGGTTGCAACCTTGAGGATTGGATCTTCCCAACTGTCAGTGGAAGGCTTAGCAATTTGGAGGCTAAAGATTTTTTCCCGGTCACTTTTATCCCACAGTAATTTGTCTTTACATTTTGGCGGATCTGTAATATTAAAACAATTCAAACTCTTAAAACCTTGTGTTTTACCCGAGGCACAATGGTCCATTTGTAAGGGTTATTATCTCATTTTCATATGACATCAATGAATCATGGACGTTTTGCATACAAACTTTGCGCTCATTGTTTTTATTTTTACATTTTTATTTCTTTCAAAGATAGCTATACCCTTACACACACTCACACTCACAATGCAGGTCTACATCCATTCGGGATCCCATGGATAACGTTTATGCTATGGCTTTTTGTGACTATGAAAATCTAATCTACCAAGCCGAAGACGAAGGTGAGGAAGATTGTGAAGTACCAGGGGAACTTGCCAGATTACTATTGCAAGAAGAAAGAACCATTCAGCCTCACGAGGAACCCGTGGACACAATCAACCTGGGTACCGAAGAAGACAAAAGAGAGGTCAAGGTGGGTGCCAATCTAAAACCGAGTATCAAGGAGCGTCTGATTCAGTTGCTACACGAGTATGTTGAGGTATTTTCCTGGTTGTATGAAGACATGCCAGGACTTAATGCATATATTGTGGTACATCGTCTTCCTACAAAAGAGGATTGTCCACCAGTAAAACAAAAGGCCCGTCGAATGCGACCAGATATGTCAGAGAAGATTAAAGAATAAGTCATGAAACAATTTAACGCTGGATTCTTGGCTGTCACCTCCTATCCGTAATGGGTTGCCAATGTTGTTCTCGTGCCCACGAAAGACGGCAAGGTACGAATGTGAGTGGACTACAAAGATTTGAATAGGGCGAGCCCTAAAGATGATTTACCACTTCCCGACATTGACATCCTAGTTAACAATACGGCACATGATAAAGTGTTTTCTTTCATGGATGGTTTCTCAGGTTACAACCAAATCAAAATGGCGCCTGAAGACATGGAGAAGACAACCTTTGTCACACAATGGGGAACATTCTGCTACAAGGTTATGCTATTCGGACTAAAGAATGCCGGGGCAACCTATCAGCGTGCCATGGTAGCTCTATTTCACGACATGATACATCATGAAATAGAGGTCTATATGGACGACATGATAGCTAGATCTCAAACAGAAGAAGAGCATCTTGATCATTTACAGAAACTGTTTGAGAGGTTAAAGAAGTACAAGCTGAGGTTGAACCCAAATAAATGCACGTTTGGAGTAAGGTCTGGTAAACTCCTAGGCTTTGTAATCAGCAACAAGGGTATTGAAGTAGATCCTGCCAAGGTAAAAGTGATACAAGCGATGCCTGCTCCTCGTACTGAGAAGGAAGTCAGAGGATTCTTGGGACGTTTAAACTACATTGCCAGATTCATTTCTCACCTAACAGCTACTTGTGAGCCAATCTTCAAACTATTGAAGAAAGATCAAGTAGTCAAATGGAATGATGAATGGCAAACTTCTTCCGACAAGATCAAAGAATACCTACAAGAGCCTCATGTTTTAATGCCACCAGTCGAGGGAAGACCATTGATCATGTATCTAACTGTTTTAGAAAATTCAATGGGCTGTGTGCTGGGGCAGCATGACGAGTCTGGCTGAAAAGAGCATGCTATTTATTATCTGAGCAAAACGTTTACCGACTGTGAAATAAGATATTCACTGCTCGAGAAAACTTGCTGCGCTCTGGCTTGGGCTGCTCGCTGGCTAAGACAGTACATGCTGACTCATACTACCCTGTTAATATCTAAAATGGATCCGATAAAATACATCTTCGAGAAGCCTGCTCTCTCTGGGAGAATAGCGAGATGGCAGATGATCCTGACGGAATATGACATACAATATACTACCCAGAAAGAAATAAAGGGCAGTGTACTAGCTGATCACCTTGCTCACCAAGCTGTAGAAAACTACTAGTCAGTGAAGTTCGAATTTCCGGATGAAGACATCATGACGTTAGACAACTTTGAAGAATTCAGGCCATATGATGGACCTGAACAAGGATCCCGATGGACCCTGTTCTTTGATGGGGCATCCAACGCACTTGGCAATGGTATCAGTGCTGTACTCATATCTCCTGAAGGGTGTCATACTCCCTTTACCGCAAGACTCTGCTTCAATTGTACAAACAACATGGCGGAATACGAAGCATGCATCTTTGGTCTCAGAGCTGCCATAGAATTGGGGATCAAATCCTTGAATGTATTTGGAGATTCAGCTTTGGTCATCAGTCAGATCAAAGGGGAATGGGACACCAAACACCCTAACCTTATTCCTTATAAAGAACATGTTTTTACATTGCTACCACATTTTGAGAAGATTACCTTCGAGCATTTCCTGCGAGAAGAAAATCAGCTAGCAGACGCACTAGCTACAATGTCATCTATGTTCAAACTTAATTGGGATAACGAGGCTCCCCATATCACCATCGAACAAATGGATGAACCAGCACACTGTCACGAGATTAATACTGAAGAAGTAGTGGACCATCCTTGGTTTCACGAAGTCAAGAGGTATCTCGAGGCTCAAGAATATCCCGAAGGAGCTTCAATCAACGATAAGAAGTTCTTAAGGAGATTCTCTGCAAAATTCTTCCTTAGTAACGACATTCTTTACAAACACAACCATGACTATGTATTACTTCAGTACGTAGACAAGGTTGAAGCTGAAGGGATCATGGCTGAATTGCATGAAGGCTCTTTTGGCACCCATTCCAATGGGCATACGATGGCAAAGAAAATCCTACGGGCAGGCTATTATTGGTCTACCATGGAAGCAAATTGCTACCAACACTCTCGAATGTGCCATAAGTGCCAGATTTATGCTGATAAAGTGCACGTACCTCCGGTTCCTCTAAATGTCTTGACGACTCCTTGGCCCTTTGCTATGTGGGGAATATATATGATTGGGGAAATCAAGCCGACAACCTCCAATGGACACCGCTTCATCCTAGTGGCCATTGACTATTTTACAAAGTGGGTTGAGGCAGCCTCCTTCACTTCCATCACCAAGAATGTTGTCGCCCGGTTCATCAAGCATAATCTCATTTGTCGGTACGGTATCCTGGAGAGGATCATTACTGACAATGGTACAAATCTCTATAACACTATGATCACCGCCCTATGCGAGCAATTCAAGATTCAGCATCACAATTCTTCCCCTTATCGACTGAAGATAAATGGTGTTGTCGAAGCTGCAAATAAGAACATTAAAAAGATCATACAGAAAATGACAGTCACATACAAATACTGGAATGAGATGCTACCATTCGCTCTCCACGGGTATCGTACCACAACTCGCACATCAACCGGGGCAACACCTTATTCCCTAGTTTACGGCATGGAGGCTGTCTTGCCTATCGAGGTCCAGATCCCATATCTAAGAATTATGAAGGATGCATGGTTGAATGAAGAAGATTGGATCCAGACTCGACTGGATCAATTGAACTTGATTAATGAGAAAAGGCTTACTACTGTTTTCCATGGTCAAATGTATCAAAAACGAATGATCAAGGCTTTCAACAAGAAGGTCAGACGCGAAGTGTACCAAGTAGGGGATCTGGTGATCAAGTGCATCATACTGTCGCAAGGTGATCCCAGGGGAAAATGGACTCCTACCTATGAAGGACCATTTGTAATCAAAAACATATTCTCTGGTGGGGCAATGATCCTAACCACCATGGATGGCAACGATCTGCCACACCCTGCGAACGCGGACATATTCAAAAGATACTACGCATAAGAGACCCACTAGGTTGACACACCTAGGCAAAACAAGGGCATCTCGGCGAACCAATAGGTTCGGGCAAAAATTAGGGATAAAACAAAAAATCTGTACACCAGGCAAGTTGAAAACCCGAAAGGGCGACTTGGGCAAAAAAGGGTTTCCCGGTGGACTGAAAACCTGAAAGGGAAGTCCAAGCAAAATTTAGGGAATTAAAACGTATGAATATGTCCCGTTGGATCACTTTGCGGACAACCTTTGGCTTCAACTGACAAATTCATCGGTTCTGATCAATTCAATCAGCTTCAGACAAGGCAACAAATAGACAAGATGCTCAGAGATACGAAGGCTATAGCTGAATGGGAACCCCATGGGATTATTACACATAGCTATCTTTTCTTTGTATCAAAATTTTCATTTTTTACGACAACATTCTCTTACTAGAATGTTTGTCTCATTGTACAAAAATACTTACACAAAGTCAATACAAAGATATCTCCTTGAAAGTGCAAGAACTATATGTTTTTTTTTACGTTTGTGTTTTGTTTACAAAAACGTCCAATGATTCATTGTTGAACATATGCATTTGAACATAATTACTGTTTACAAATAAACAAAATAAAAGACAATTACTGATGGCTTTAAGAGATAGGGAAATATCTCTAAGTTATTTTCCATAAAAATCCCCACAATGTACAATTTAATCCCCAGCAGAACAAGGCTTCCAATTATCAATCCCTGCTATTAATCATCCAATTTCTCCAGATTCCCCAAACAAATTTTTCAAGAAGTACATAGCATTTCCCTTACAACAGAGTTTATTTCTCTAAACGGAAATTCATCAACACTTCGACTTTAAGACATGAAGACTTACATATCCTCAGCAATATTCAGGGATTTATTTTCCCCAATCCAACAAACAGCGTAATAGACTAGCTCACATACGCATGCATTGCATCCGTATATCATAAACATTGATAAAACGAATGCATTATATCATACATTTCATACAACATGACTTTGCATTTAGCAAACATTTTACCCTTTTCAGGATAAGGTTAACAACTACCATTAACAATGTTCAAAGTTTGCAGATACAGTTCAGATACGCTCCAGACACGGATGCCATTATGATACTCATTCAGATTCAACTCTCAAATACAGTTCAGATATGCTTCAGACACGAATGCCATTCTAATACTCATTCAAATTCAACTTTCAGATACAGTTCAGATACGCTCTAGACACGGATTCCATTCTGATACTCATTCAAAACAAGCTTTCAGATACAGTTCATATATGCTCCAAACACAGATGCCATTTTGATACTCATTCAAAATCAGCTCCCAGATACAGTTCAGATACGCTCTAGACACGGACGCCATTCTGATACTCATTATTTCATCCTACAAGTTACAATTCAAACAATCACTTTTGGATGGCGTCTACAAGCCCATCTCCTACAACTTTCTATCACCACTCCAAATGGAATCTTTAAGCCCATTCCCTCAACCATCACATCACCGAGTGTAAATTTATGGGCATTCTAGTGTCCAACCATCTTCCACCTTCGAGTCACAAACGACAAAGCTTGCCAATATAACTCTTCAGGCTTAAGAAGATTGAACAGGGGCAGCTGTTGTAACCCAAAAATTTCCCCCTCACTTATCAAAAATTTTCTCACAAAATCTCCATTGACTCAAGACTGCATTAGGGTTTGATCAGCTCAAGACACCTCCTTATGCATTGATAACCAAAATTAGGGTTTGAGATTGCACAAGGATTTTTGAACTTGTAATACTTCATATGACATTAATGGATCATTATGGACCCCCAAGATTACTCATGTCAAGTTTCAAGCCTTGGATCACATTTTTGCCCAGTCAATTGAGCAGTTGACCTAAAAATCAGCTGTATTGGGGAAAAAGTCAACTATAGCCAATTTACAGTCAAACTTCATAATTTTTGATCCACATCAACATTTTAAACTCATATTTATCATTTGATCAAGTTTGGACCATAATTCCTCAATAAATTTGATCAAATCTCCAAAAGGACAAAATGGTCAAAATTAGGGTTTTGACTGGGAAAGGGCAATTTCTGATTTTTAACCCAGAAAATGGTCAATTGGTTTAAGGTATGATATCAAGAGTCCAATTGCATCATTTTTACCTAATGACATGGTTCAAAACATTGCAAATCCATTGGGTTGACAAATGAACTTTGCAGTCAACTGATCAAAAGTCAACTATATACTGAAAAGTCAAACTTTGAGTTTTTGGTCAAATTCAAGTACCAAAGATCACAATTCATCAAAACATGTCAAAATATGAAACTTTTTTTATCAAGAAATCAAGAATTCAAGATTTCATCTTGAAATGTTAAAATTTCTTAACTTAGAAATTTTTCTAAGTATGGAAAATTTCTTATTTTTTCATAACTTTGAGCCAAATTTTCACCATGATGCAAGATGATTCAAGAGAACCATCCAACATGAAAGTTGTAGATATCCATGAAATCCACAAATTTTTTTCACACAACTTCTTCCAAAAATGCTTGGATCTCAATTTACAAACTTATGAACATAGGGCCATGAAACAAAACACTTAGTGAAAATTTTCCCTAATTTGGACAGGATTTTGACCTAACTTCATGACACTTTTTCATATAGTTCCAAGGGGAATATTCAAAAGAAATTCAAATATGGGTTGTAGAGCACATTGCAAAATTTCCAAATTGTCCAAAAACTCCTTGAGATCATTCTTGAGTAGGGAGAATCGAAGACATGAAGTTAGGGTTTTGTCACTTAAATTACAAGCCATTTTGTGATGAATAAGAAGTCAATTTCAAACCTATGCTGCATAATCTTGTTTTGAAGGCCTCTAAACCTCAAGATCTATCCATAATCATAAGATTACACTTGCTTTTGAGCTATTATCCAAGTGTTCCAAGCATTGTCCAAGCCAATTTGCCATTTTAGGAAGAAAGTTACCATTCCATTCTTGAAAAGTTGCTTTAATCACAAAAGTCAACTTGTATTGAGCTTGTAACTTGTTCTTTCTGCACACACAACCCCTATAAACCAAAAGCAATATGTCTAAGGTCTCAAGAAGCTTAGAACATGCTTGTATAATACTTGAGATTTGTCACTTCACTTTTCTTAAAAAGCAAGTTATAGAGCCATAACCCTATAACTCAGAAACCTTGAGTCATTTTGTGCTATAATCTTTTCCATACATATTAACAAGTCAATTGCAACAAAACACACGTTTTGACAAGTTCTAAAAACACTCTCAAGCACCTGGCTGCACAGAACTGCCTAAACTTGACAATTTTGAGCAAAAACTCACCATCTTCATTTCCACTCGTGCGTTTTGAAAACTAATCATCCAAACACCTTTCATACATCATATCAAAGTTATCCAGGCCCTCATTTCCTAACTGTAACTCCTCTATCGTCATCTATCATTTTCAAAACTGAAGCTTGCAACTTGACTTGAGTTGGGAGTTCCAACCATCCTTACACAAAGTGGGAGTTGGAACACATTCAAGGAGGTCCAGGAAAGCTACAGAAATTATCAGGCCATCATAAAGGTTGCTCAAAATCCATACACGACTCTAGCTGCAAGAGGTAAGTTTTCAAACTTGTATCTCTTTATACAGGCATCATTTGAGTTTGGTTTGTGAAGATAAAATATATATATCATTGCCACGAAGCTGTACATATCCATAGTTTACATTAATATGGCTTGAGCTTAGAGAATTTTAGGGTTGAAGTTTTCTGAAATTTTTATATTTTGAGTTAGGGCTAGAAAAATTCTTATTCATCTTTGATTGTTAGCTTAAGTTGTTTATATGGTTGGATTCGTGGGAAAAAATGGCACAAATTTCATGTTTGAACTTTTCATTTTTGTTGAAAGATGAAGAAGATACAGGTCCTTTGGCTGGAGGTTGAAGATGAAGTATAATCAGGGCGCATTTTGTGTTATGTAATTATTGTTTCAGTTATATTAACGGATGTACAGCCACCCCAGTGGTAAGGCAGCGCACATTATTGGTAGAGGTCATAGGTTCGAACCTCAGCGCTGCCTTTTTGCTTTTGTTTTACATTTTTGGTCATTTTTCCTTTCTTTTTTGCTTCAGCAAATAGGCTCTGGGCCTTTTGGGCTTAGCTTTTGTTTTGTTTTTTTGTTTACTAACCCCCTGCAGGCTTTTGACAACCCCTGGCCCATTTGTTTTATTTTCCATTTTATTTTCATTTTAATTTCTTAAATATATTTTTTTTAAATACTAAAAAATCATGAAATACAAAAAAATAGTAGATTTATATTTTAACTTAGTTTATTTATTTATTTTCTCACAAAAATATATTTGATCACACTTTATTTATTTTACTAATTATTCTTGTAAATTTAATTAAAACTAGGATATTATTTATTTTCTTATACACCAATTAAAATATATTATTTTAATACCAAAAAGACTAAAAATATTTTATAATGCTATAAATATTTTCAAGATAAAAAATGCCAAAAAATACTTTTCTTAAACTTATTTTCTTTTGATTAATTAATAGAATTAGGGTTTTCATCTAAAATCTTTTCTTAATAATTTCAAACTTAATAAATTATTTTCTTTATTTTATTAGGTTAAGGTAAAATTCCTTTTTCATAAAACATCAAACAAAATATCCATTTTCTTCACATTTACCTTCTTGTATGTTTAATTCATCTTGTACATTATTTATTTCAATTCTTGTATAAATTCAATTTGGTTGTAATAGACTAATTAGGGTTTTAATTTCTTGAAATCCCCATTTGTAATTTGTACACCCCCTCCCACAAATGTTGTAATAGCGTAGTAATTTTAAATTCCACAATTTATCGGTTTATATACAATTGCTAGTAATTAGGGTTTGTATGGAAAGACTTAAAACCAATAAATAGCAAACCCTAATTCAAGACTAAATCAAGCATGAAAACAATACATTTGCACACAAGCACCCCTAGGGTTATTCCACTTGGTTGCCTTATACAAAATAGCCATATTACGCATGTGAGGTGTCTTAGCAAAAACAAGCAAATACAAGATCATAGTCCCTCGATGACTCTATCTAAGTTGCCTTTCAAATGATCTTAGTCCCTAAGGAGAATGCTAAGATACCTTGCAATATTTCTAATCATGGTCATACGATGACCCACGCCCGTCCTGTTTACATCCAAAGATAGGGTTACTTACCAAATCAATGTTAAGATAACAATGTCAAAGGAAGAGGAAATGAACAAGAAAGACTTTTGAGTAGGTAGAATGCTCCTAATTACTTGCTCCATTTCAAAACAAACACCTACACATTTCAAAACATCTTACAAACTTGAAAACATTTTCAAAAGATCAACATCTTTGTATACATTCATACGAACGAGAATCATTACAAAGATTTCCTAAACAATGGCCTCTTTACAAAATACTTTCAAAAACCACACAAAGCACATTTTAAAACAAAAGCAAGTGATCTAGCAAGTAACTAAGAGCCCATGGAAAAACATGGATGAAAAGGGTTCTAATACCTTCCCTTTTCATTATCTACCCTCCGAACTCAAGAAATAATCTTAAAGGTCTTTCCTGTGCTTTTTCACCTTTCCTTTTGGATAAAAGAAAAGTCGGTGGCGACTATTGCTAACTGTAAAATTTGCAATCAAACGTAAAACCTTTAAGCCAGTTCTCTCACCGTATCATAATGTTTATTATGAATGGCTGAAAGTGTAGCGCTGGTGGTTAAGGTGTTTGTGTTGCAAGCGAGAGAGCGAGGGTTCGAAATAGTGTGAACCCCTATTTTGTATATTTTCCAATTTTTTTTGTTTTCTGAGCATTCAACACTAGTTTTCAAATATTATGTTGTGTATATGTTTGTTATCACCACTGAGCGCGAGGCTTAGTGGATATTATTTTGAGTGGTAACCCCCAAATCCCGAGTTCAAGCCTTGGCAGCCCCTTTAATTATTTTTTGTCACTTATTTTTAAGTTTATTTCACCTTTTTCTCTCAATTGATTCTATGATCAAACCAACTTATTTTTAACTATTTTTTGTACACTTCTTATTTATCTATCCTATTTTATGAATACATGAGAAAATCCCAAAAAAAATATTTATTTCACTTATTTTCATTTAAATTAAAATGAGTCCTTTTTAGGTGTTTTAAAATCTTTTTGTGATGTTCTTTGCTTGATTTCTCTTATCTAATTGATCATTTGTGTTTAAGTAACCATAGTATACATTGGTTGAGTTTCCCTTGATGTTGATGATATGTTTAAATAGTTTGACTTAGGGTTAACATGCTGTATTGAATGAACTTTGTGTTTGATAGTTCAAAAACCCTAATTTGATCACGTTGTTTTTTATCTTTGCTTTTAATACAATGTCTTGTTGAAACTCACTTATTTCTACCATGATAATTGTCTTGATGTAGTTACCATGAGTTAAAGCTTGTTTTATGTAAACATTCATGTATGCTCTTAACTTTGATGCCTTGACTCTTTAAAATTTTATGATTACTTTGTTTGAATTATCTTGTTGTTTAAAGTTTATGTTTGACATGATAAAATGGTTTCTTGCTTTACCATGTACCTTGTGTGTTTGTTTGCATATCCATGTGATCTATGATTGAATTTTTTGTCAAAGCATGTTTCCATTTGCTATATTTTGTCACAACGTTTACTTGATAAGCATGTTAACTTTCCCCTTTGTGTTTAACACTTGTTATGTGTGTGTTTGCTCTTATGTTAGTAATTGATATTTTGTTATGTCTCGTGTTAAAATCCAATGAAAAGGATAGTGTTGTTGAATTTATAGTCATGTGCATAGCATTGCCTTAGGCTTACCCTTATGTGTGTACATTTATATATTACCCTTGTAATTATTGATGTTTACCCTTCGTATAAACACCCTTGTGAATGATCACCCTATGTATTCTCATGTACTCTAAACAAATCCTTTTAACTCTAAATCCAATTTCAAACTTTCACCACTTTCATATAAAAACCTTGACTTTTATGTCATTGCATTTTCAAACTCTTTTTTTTAATCAAATGCTTCAATACACTTAAGCATATCAAAACAATTATAAAAGACTAAAAGTGTTTCAAAATCACTCAAATCTTTTTGCCACTTGGATTTTCAATTTAAAACCTTTTCTCAAAGAGATTAGATATAAATCTTCTTCATAGTTGAGATATGATTATCCTATCCCCATAGTAATTATTGAAGTAAATGTGATTCTTTCCACATGAAGATGTTAGTGGTAACTCGTTGATCTTTATATCCAAGTTAGTAGTCCTTATTTCATGATGATGTAAGATCCATCTTCTGATACTTGTGGTGGTACTAGTTGAGCTTTCTCCCTAAAAGATGATGAAACATCTTTTTCTCCTAAAAATAACTTGTTATACCCCAAATTTTGCCCCTAAGATCTCTCATCATTTCAATGTCAACCCAATCATATCAAGATCACACACTAGGGTTTATTTCTTCTTCCCATATTTAGGTTTGTTCATAGGAGATCACCAAGCACTTTTATTTGTATGGTTTTGTACATGTATAATTGCTCTATAGATGTTGACATTATAGGTGATGGCACAACACATTTCATCAGGTTGATTCATAGGTTCATGATTTTATTTCCATGCCTTATTCAACAAAATCTTCATTGAGATTTAAGCTTCATCTTTGTGTGTGCTCCAAGATAACATGATTTCAAAGGAAAGTCAAGAGATGCAAGATTGATTCAAGAAGTTTGACCTACTTTGACAAATTCTTGATTCCTTGACTACAAGTGCATAATTTTCTCAATTTTCAACATTCGGAAGTGATTATTATTGCTATGGGGTCTTATTATCATCCACAACAACTTTTCTTCACATAGCAAAACCAATTATGCCAGAAAGATTGTCAAAAGTTGAAAGGGGTTCCAAGTCATTTTGATGCTTTAAGAGCCATGGTTTTGAAATTCTAAGGACTATATCTTGTTCATCTTTTGATGTTTTTGAGTGATTCCAAAGATATGTTTCTGTTTAAAGGGTTATTAAAAAAATACTTCAAGAGTTTCAAGCAAATTTTATATGGAAGATCACTAATGATTGAGAAAGATTACAAGTCCTCTAGATAGACCATCAAATTCTTTTGAGTGACTTCAAAAGAACATAACTTGGTTAATTTTTATCATCTTGAACTCACTATTTTTTCAAAATGATCTTAAAGAAGTTAAATTTAAATATCTTTTTGGTTCTAAGCTTGTAAATGATTGCAAGATGCTTTTTGAGATCAAAGGATTATAGGTCATCTCATGAATTTTTACCAATCTCACTAGATCATAACTTATTCAATATTTGGAATTTTTGAGTTATATTGTAAGTCTCAGAGTGCCTAAGAGGGGGGGGGGGGGGGGGTGAATTAGGTCTTATAAAAATTTATTCGGTTTTATGAGAATGCTTGGTAGTAATTTTGGTTAAGTGTTTAAAGGTTTTGTTTATATCTTTATCTTTTCCTGATTATGGTGATGAAAGCGATAAATGCGGAAAAGTAAAGAACACGGTGATATATCCTGGTTCCCCTCACAATCCGAGAGTACTCCAGTCCCCTTTCCAACACGAAAGAGATTTCACTATAGTTAGAATGATTGTACAGCCTATGCTTACTATCTAACCTATAGGGTGATCAAAGGTTCTTAACACCTTTAAGACCAAACAAACACTAATGTGAATGAAGAACAATCCTCTTCAAATCACAACACTTACTTCCAACAATCCTGGATAGTAAGGGAAAAACCTTTAAGTAATACAATGATTAATTTTGAAGTATATGGAGAGCTTTATCAATCTTCAGTTGATATTCTTCTTCAAGATAAAAACAATTCTCAACAATGTATATAAATGTTCACAATGTATGTATGAAACTTGTAAGGATAATGAAAGTGTATATAGCAAGTTTCACAAAATTATGAACACATGAAAGTTTATGTGCAAATTTGAATGAATGAGAAAATTGTTAATATGAAGAAGGTTTTTGTTTATTTGAAAATTGAAATATTGAACATTGTTTGAAATAAGAAAAATCTGCATTTTATAAAGTTGTAAGAACCTCTTCATTCATGCCAATTCATATGAAAAGTTGCAATGCATTCATGAAAAGATACCACTTGAAAAATGTTCAAAAAACAAAGTAAAAGCTGCACTGGTTCGCTAGGAACCGGTTCCGACACTGATAGAACCCGGTTCTTAGTGAACGTTAGAATTTGAAATTCAAAATTTACACGCAGGAACCGGTTCCCCTATTGGTACAACCCGGTTCCTGGTACAAAAACCAGAACCATGTTTTTTGAGAAATGCTGGAACCCGATTCCCTGTTAGGGAGGAACCGGTTCCTAAAGGGTTATTTTCAAAAATACATTTTGAAAGATATTTCAAACAAAGTTTTTCTTGATCTTAAAATTATGGAATATGTATATGTTGATGAATGCATATTGTGAACATATATATTCAAGGTTTCAAGAATTATTTATACCATTTTGACATTTGATGATTCTTCAATAATTCTTCAATAATCTTCAAGACTTTTATTTGATGTTGATAAGATTTTTGCACATCCTTTGAAAGTTGATGTCCATGTTGTCTTCATCAAAACACATGCTTTAAATATGACTTGAGAAGCTTGCAATTACATTCTCCCCCTTTTTGATGATGACAACCAAGTATTGAAAATGATTTCTTGAAATGTTTATGTTGTTTTGTGTAGCAAACATGTTGAGCAAATGCAAGGCTCCCCCTAAATTGTATGCTCCCCCTAAGTCCATGATTCCTTGAATTTTGGAGTGAGTTTGATATTTATTTGGGCCTGCAATTTTGTTGAAACAAAACAACATACATGCATATTCTTCTCCCCCTTTGTTAACATCAAAAAGGATGGGGAAAAAGAGTGAAATAGATACATATAAAAATTAAGACGTGCATAAAAAGAGAAACATTAGATATCACCTTCATCCAAAATACCAAGTTCTCTTCAGATTTTGAATAAAGGTTCTCGAGCAAGCGGTTTAGTGAAGATATCCGCGAGTTGGTTATGAGTATCCACAAAAGTGACTTCGACATCTCCTTTAAGTACATGATCACGGAGAAAATGATGTCGAATATATATATGTTTGGTTCTTGAATGCATGACCGGATTCTTTGTAATATTGATAACACTTGTATTGTCGCATCGAAGAGGAATGCATCCGAGATCAAGTCCGTAATCACGGAGTTGTTGCTTGAGCCAAAGAATTTGTGCACAACAACTACCTGCTGCTATGTATTCTGCTTCGGCCGTGCTAAGAGCAACACATGCTTGCTTTTTACAATCCCATGATACTAATGCATTTCCAATAATGTGACAAGTACCACTTGTGCTTTTACGATCAGTTTTACAACCTGCATAATCCGCGTCAGAATAACCAATTAAAGTGCAAGTACTACCTTTTGGATACCATAGGCCGACATTGGTTGTTCCTTTAAGATACTTCATGATCCTTTTAACTGCCATGAGGTGTGATTCCTTTGGATTTGCTTGAAAGCGAGCGCAAATACAAACACTAAACATGATGTCCGGACGACTTGCCGTCAAGTACAATAAAGAACCAATCATACCTCTGTACTTTGTAATATCAATTGAAGTACCGAATTCATCTTGATCAACATATGTACCGGAGCCCATTGGAGTATTCATTGCTTTACAATTGTCCATATCAAACTTTTTCAATAATTCTTTGCAATACTTAGATTGGTTGATGAAGATTCCATCTTCTAGTTGCTTGATTTGTAGTCCAAGAAAGTAGTTCATCTTTCCCATCATAGACATCTCGAATTCTCCTTGCATCATCAATGAGAATTCCTCACACATTTCTTTGTTAGTCGATCCAAAAATGATATCATCAACATAGACTTGAACCAATAAAGTGTTACTTTGGATTTTCTTAATGAACAAGGTTTTATCAACCTTACCCTTTTCGAAACCTTTTTCACACAAAAAATTGCTAAGTCTATCATACCATGCTCTTGGTTCTTGCTTTAAGCCATAAAGAGCCTTTCTCAACTTAAAGACATGTGAAGGATGTTTGAAGTCTTCAAATCCCGGGGGTTGTTTGACATAGACTTCTTCATTGATGTATCCATTTAAGAATGCGCTTTTGACGTCCATTTGAAAAAGCTGAAAATTTAATGAACAAGCATAAGCAAGTAAAAGACGTATAGCTTCTAACCTTGCAACCGGAGCGAATGTTTCTTCAAAGTCGATTCCTTCCTCTTGATTGTAACCTTGGGCAACCAACCTTGCTTTGTTTCGAACAATTAGACCATTCTCATCAAGTTTGTTCTTAAACAACCATCGAGTACCTATGATGTGTTTACCACTTGGTCTAGGAACAAGTTCCCAAACTTGATTTCTCTCGAATTGATTTAATTCTTCTTGCATAGCAATAATCCATTGATCATCTCCTAAGGCATCATCAACTTTGGTAGGTTCAATTTGAGAAACAAATGCCATGTTTAAGCAAGCATCTTTTAGATTTAATCTTGTTGATACTCCTTGGCTAATGTCACCAATAATTTTGTCAATAGGATGGTCTCTGTGAGTTCTCCATTCTTTTGGTAGATAATTGGTGTTTGAGTCTTGTTGTACAATGTTTTCTTGATTTTCCGGTGATTTCTTAATTTGATCAATTGAAAGATCTTCCGGGGGTAAATCTATAGGATCATCATCATCACAAACAACTACTTCCTCTTTGGAGGGGTTAGATTCATCAAAAGATACATGCATGGATTCTTCAATAGTTAAAGTTCTTTTATTATAAATTCTATATGCTTTACTAGAAAGCGAATAACCAAGAAATATACCTTCGTCGGATTTCTCGTCAAACTTACCGAGATTATCTTTGTCATTATTAAGAACAAAGCACTTGCATCCAAAAATGTGAAAGTGAGCAATATTTGGCTTTCTTCCTTTGAAGAGTTTATATGGAGTCTTCTTTATTATAGGTCTAATGATAACTCGATTTCCAACATAGCATGTCGTACTAACCGCATCCGCCCAAAAATATTTAGGAAGATTTGCATCACTAAGCATTGTTCTTGCAAGTTCCACTAGAAACCTATTCTTTCTTTCAACTACTCCATTTTGTTGTGGAGTTCTAGGTGCTGAAAAATTATGAGAGATACCATGTTCTTCACAAAATTCTTCAAATTGAGCATTTTGGAATTCTCCACCATGATCACTTCTTATGGATACAATCTTTAGTGATTTTTCATTTTGGATTTGCTTAGCATACTTCTTAAAGGCTTTAAAAGCATCACTTTTCTGCACAAGAAACAAAGTCCAAGAATATCTAGAAAAATCATCAATAATGACTAAAGCGTATACATTACCTCCGAAGCTTTTTGTTCTTGATGGACCAAAGAGATCCATGTGTAACAATTGTAGTGGTCTTGTAGTAGACACCACATTCTTAGATTTGAAAGTTGTTTTGGTCTGTTTGCCCTTTTAGCATGCATTACATAATTTGTCCTTGATGAACTTCATCTTTGGTAGACCAATAACTAAGTCATGCTTAACCAATTTGTTCAAGTGCTCCATGTGAATGTGAGTGATCCTTTTGTGCCATAACCAAGCGTCATTGTTGTTTACCATAAGACATTGTACCTTCAAAGACAAATCATCTAAAGTAATCATAAAAATATTGTTAGTTCTTATACCTTTGAGTTTTACCTCATTGGTTGCCTCATCCATAATGAGACATTCATCTTTGTTGAATTTGATCTTGAACCCTCTATCGCAAAGTTGACTTATGCTAAGAAGATTGTGTTTTAATCCTTCAACATAGAGAACATCCTCAATTTGAATGGATGGAGGTGTGCCAACTATTCCAACGCCAAGAATCTTTCCTTTGGTGTTGTCTCCATAGGTGACATACCCTTTGGCTTTATGTAGTAGATATGAAAATTGGTGTACATCTCCTGTCATATGCTTTGAACATCCACTATCAAGATACCATACATTTGATGTGGATTTCAAGCATACCTACACAAACAAATTATTCTTTGTTAGGTACCCAAGTTGCCTTGGGTCCTTCATAGTTAGTTCCATTTTTCACCCACACATAATGCCCACTTGCTATACTAAAGTTTCTAACATAGCAAGCATTAGGTGTATGGACTTTAATACCACAATAAAAACAAGTAGGTTCAAAGTTACTTCTATATCTAGAAGGATAAGATTTCTTCTTAGGAAATGTTTTCTTTTTCGATACATTAGCCTTTTTATTTTGATGATTATGAACAACTTGCTTCTTTTCTACTTTCTTGGGATTGGAATTATTACTAGCCTTTACAAAAACAGTGGGATTGTTACTTGGTTTCTTAGAATTCACATAACCAAGACCCCTTTTATCATTAGGGTAACGTTGTTGGCTTAGTAATCCTTCCAATCCTATTTGTCCTTTTTCATATCGTTCAATGACTCTTTTCAATTGAACAATTTGAAAGACATTTGATTCACACTTGGAGCATGCAAAATTTTCTTTTTCTTTAATAAAATTCTGTTTTTGAAGATCAAAATCTTTAGTCAT
Source organism: Vicia faba (assembly GCA_948472305.1). Lineage (NCBI taxonomy): Eukaryota > Viridiplantae > Streptophyta > Magnoliopsida > Fabales > Fabaceae > Vicia > Vicia faba. Next base: position 1,180,267,544 of record OX451741.1, on the reverse strand, counting down.
GGTGTCAATTTTTTCTAAACAACTTAGAAGTTCTTTTTCTTGATTTGACACCTTTTTGTATAAACTTTTGCATTCTTTCAAGAGTTCGTCAATAGCATCTTGAACATCATCATCAAAAAGATTAAATTCATTACTAACCTCTTCATTGTCGGAGTGATGTGAAGCCATTAATGCTAGATTTGCACATTCCTCGCTTTCCGAATCGGATGAAGAGCTTATCTCATTATCTTCCCATGCAACATAAGCCTTTTTGTTCTTGAACTCCTTTTTGCCTTTGAATCCATTTTTCTTGGAGAGTTTTGGACAATCCGGCTTTATGTGACCTTGCTTTCCACATTCATAACATGTGATATCTTGTGTTGATGTGGAGGCTTCTTTATCTTTATGATTATAAAATTTCTTCCTCTTGACAAAGTTAGCATTATGAAGATTATTTTTATGACCAAAATATTTTCCTAACCTTTTTACAAGAAGCAAAAAGTTTTCATCTTCCTCCGATGCATCTTTATCTTGACTTTCCTTTGAATCAACTTTCAAGGCAATGCCTTTGGATTTCTTCTCTAAATTTTCATGTTTTTCGAGTCTACCGAGTTCCGTTTCGTATTCTTGAAGTTTTCCAAATAATGTAGCGGAAGTCATTGCAGAGAGACTCTTCTTTTCCGAGATTGCCGTTACCTTTGGTTTCCATTCCCTAGTCAATGATCTAAGGATTTTCAAGTTGAGTTCATCATTTGTCAAGGTTTTACCAAGAGCATTTAAGTGATTTGTCAAATGCACAAATCTCTTTTGTAAGTCAAGAATGGATTCTCCGGGCTGCATTCGAAATAATTCATACTCTTGACTCAAGGTATTTAGCCTTGATCTTTTTACTTCAGCCGTTCCTTCATGAGTTTGAACCAGGGTATCCCATATTTCTTTTGGTGTCTTGCAGTTCGAGACACGGAAAAATTCGTCCATACTGAGTGCACCTTGAAGAAGGTTTATTGCCTTTTTGTCATAGAGAACTTTCTTTTTATCATCGTCGTCCCATGCAGTTTTGGGCTTTGCAGAACCAACACCATTGATTACCGATATCGGGATAAAAGGTCCATTTTCAACAGCATCCCATACTTCCTCTCCTTGCGCTTCTAAATGCGCCTTCATGCGTATTTTCCAAAAGTCAAAATATTCACCGCAGAATAGAGGAGGCTTGTTGTTACTACCACCATCTCTGAAAACTGGTTGATGATTTGCGGAAGCCATTCTGGATCTTAGGAACAAGTTACCTATAACTTGCTCTGATGCCAATTGTAAGTCTCAGAGTGCCTAAGAGGGGGGGGGGGATGAATTAGGTCTTATAAAAATTTATTCGGTTTTATGAGAATGCTTGGTAGTAATTTTGGTTAAGTGTTTAAAGGTTTTGTTTATATCTTTATCTTTTCCTGATTATGGTGATGAAAGCGATAAATGCGGAAAAGTAAAGAACACGGTGATATATCCTGGTTCCCCTCACAATCCGAGAGTACTCCAGTCCCCTTTCCAACACGAAAGAGATTTCACTATAGTTAGAATGATTGTACAGCCTATGCTTACTATCTAACCTATAGGGTGATCAAAGGTTCTTAACACCTTTAAGACCAAACAAACACTAATGTGAATGGAGAACAATCCTCTTCAAATCACAACACTTACTTCCAACAATCCTGGATAGTAAGGGAAAAACTTTTAAGTAATACAATGATTAATTTTGAAGTATATGGAGAGCTTTATCAATCTTCAGTTGATATTCTTCTTCAAGATAAAAACAATTCTCAACAATGTATATAAATGTTCACAATGTATGTATGAAACTTGTAAGGATAATGAAAGTGTATATAGCAAGTTTCACAAAATTATGAACACATGAAAGTTTATGTGCAAATTTGAATGAATGAGAAAATTGTTAATATGAAGAAGGTTTTTGTTTATTTGAAAATTGAAATATTGAACATTGTTTGAAATAAGAAAAATCTGCATTTTATAAAGTTGTAAGAACCTCTTCATTCATGCCAATTCATATGAAAAGTTGCAATGCATTCATGAAAAGATACCACTTGAAAAATGTTCAAAAAACAAAGTAAAAGCTGCACTGGTTCGCTAGGAACCGGTTCCGACACTGATAGAACCCGGTTCTTAGTGAACGTTAGAATTTGAAATTCAAAATTTACACGCAGGAACCGGTTCCCCTATTGGTACAACCCGGTTCCTGGTACAAAAACCAGAACCATGTTTTTTGAGAAATGCTGGAACCCGATTCCCTGTTAGGGAGGAACCGGTTCCTAAAGGGTTATTTTCAAAAATACATTTTGAAAGATATTTCAAACAAAGTTTTTCTTGATCTTAAAATTATGGAATATGTATATGTTGATGAATGCATATTGTGAACATATATATTCAAGGTTTCAAGAATTATTTATACCATTTTGACATTTGATGATTCTTCAATAATTCTTCAATAATTCTTCAATAATCTTCAAGACTTTTATTTGATGTTGATAAGATTTTTGCACATCCTTTGAAAGTTGATGTCCATGTTGTCTTCATCAAAACACATGCTTTAAATATGACTTGAGAAGCTTGCAATTACATATATAAGTTTCACAATACTATTTAGGGAGTCTACTTCAATCTATCATTGATGATCAAAGCTCAATTTTGAAGGAAGACCTTATTTGGAATCAAAATATTATAGGTCATTTTTGAAGAAAAAACATAATTTTTCTAAGTATAAAAGTCAACGCATTTTCTTGATTTTGACCAAGTATAACTTTCATCTCAAGCATCCAAATGATTTATTTATTAGCATATTATAAAGAGTGTTACACGATCTTTCCAATGCATCAAGAATCATCTCCTAAGACTTCCTAAATCGTGCACACCATGAGTTCAAAGTCAGCTACTTGAAACTGCATTTTTCCTCCAAGTCAGATTTTGAAATCTATAATCCAGCTTCTAAACACTAAATTAGCAAGCATTTATGATTAAAAAATGTTTAAAAAAGTTCCCAAAGTTGAATTAAGGATCAAAATACTTGAATTGGCTGCATTTTGATGCACATGGAGTCACATATTTTCCACTTTCGGGCTCCACTCAATTTCCCTCCAAACTTCAATTTTCCTCTCAATTATTTGCACCATTCACTTCCCTAGAAATAAAAGACCTCACTCCTCTCATTTTATCAAGCTTGGGTAGCCAAAATCATCCTGTCAAACTCTCTCCATAACTCACTTTTCGGAGAAAAAGAACCAATTCCCAAGGCTTCCTAAATCGTGCTAGCCAAGTCCAATTTCAGAGCAAATTCATCTGACTTTGTTCAGGTAGTTTAAGGAACCAAATCTTCTAACTCAAATTACTGGAATGGTTTATGATGTTCACTGATGCTTTAAATTAATTCAATTTTGATGAATCAATGCATTTGATGCTTTTGTTTTCAATTTCAAAAATTTTAAAACATCTCTGATTTTTTCCAAATCGAGTAAGCTGTGTTTTATATAAATTTGGCGCGAGGATATGGTTGTGATCATCTTGAAGAGACGCATCTAATGATATGACTATGAGTATCTAAATTTACAGATTTAAAAATCATGATCTCGCCCTAGTTGTAGGGTAGCTGGAGGTTGAAGATGACCTACGTGGCTTCTTCAACCAATGAGAGTAGGACAATTGAAATGTTGTGACTAGTCTGATTATCGTGACTTCAGTGTGCGCTTGTTGATCGTGGATCACCATACATCATAACTCTTGAGCCATTAGATGTGCCAGCGTGTTTTAATAAACCGGATCCAACGCCTCACATTATTTCTCATTTATTTTATTTTTACAAATTTGTTTAAATTTTCTTTTGGTTTCAAAAATTCATAATTCTCTTATTTTTTATCCAAAAATTATGAAAAAATATACAAAAATACTTTGAACTATTTCTGACTTTATGAATATTTTTTTATATTTTTATTTTGATATTTGATATTTTTCATAATTTTTGTATTGTTTACCTTATTTTAATTGTTTTAAAAATACTTTCTGGTATTTTTAAATTCTGGAAAAGTCATGGAAGGATCCAATGACCTCTTGACAACTCTTGGTGACCTCGTCTCATTTTTATTCATAATTTTTCTATTTTTCACTTTTTTGGTTTGTTTTACTTATTTCTTTAAATTTAAAAATTAGTTTGTGATTTTAAAAAAATTCCAAAAAAATTGTCAACACTTATTGATTTTTGTTTGACTTCTGACTTTTTTTAGTTTTATTTGATGGTTTAATATACTTTGTATATTTTACCAATTATTTCCCTTTTATTAACCATTTAAATATTTTTTTACTAAATATTATTTTATTATTTTTGTTAGGTCTTGATTTGGGTTTTAATTTGGGACAAGTTCCTCAACCTCATTGGAGCTTGCAACCCCAAGTATGTTTAATTTCAAGTCTTTGATCCAATAACCTTGAGGTTCATTGTTAGGAGGCTTTGGTCTTATCAACCTTCAAATGAACCATCATAAACGTTGGTTTAAGCGAATCATTTAAGCATCGTTGATCATATGTTGTCGCTTAGAGAATTTTAAATGGATGATATACTTGATAAAAAGCAAATGAAACTTGTTATTGAGAAGCTTTGATTTTATCAATCTTCTAATGAGTTTTTAAATGCAAGTTTCAAGATGGTTATTCAACTAACCTCTAATTTCTAACTTACTAACAATTTACTTTTACTTTATGCTTTTACTTTTATGTACCATATATTTTGGCATTTACATTTCATGTCATTTTCATCTTTTTCTCACTTGATCATTTATCTTTATGCCATTTTGATTTTTGCTCACTCGAGCTTTTCATTTTCTTTTTAAATATACTTAATAACCAACTTTAACAATAAAAAACTTTAAGGTTACTTGGACTATTTGGTTATTATCCATGGCATAATGGAGTTGTGGATCTCTTGGACTTAGGATTAGAAGCTTTGATACCCTTGGGAACTTGTGACTTTGTTTGTTATTTTGTCTGGAGTTCTTCGGGTTTACCCCAAGACATTGGATTGGTTTTCTTTGTGTGCAGGTTATTCTAATTATCTGCTTCGTCTGTGACTGGGAATTCCTTTGTATACAACCGTTACTCTACCCAATTTTTGTGAAGACCTAATGCATCAGAAGCTTGGTATTCTTAAGAGGTTTAATATCTTTGCTTGCTTGGATTCAATCCAAAGGATAGGAATTCTACATTGACTCATTGTGTCAAGTGTTAACTTCTTGTTGGTTAGATGGTTCTTTTTCCTAGATTTTACGTTATGCTTTAGGGTAGTCCCTTAATCTCCTCCCATCTTCTTTAATTTCAAAAATCTTCTCCCTCCTTTTCAAAACTCTTCTTGTTTTCTAACTTGAACCACTTTCACAATAAACTTGGACTTAGGTCTATGCATTTTTAATATTTTTTCTTAATTAAACTTTAACCAACTTAATCATACTTTGACATTATTTGTGATAAGACTAAAAGTCAATTAATCTCATTCAAACCATTTTTCCACTTTGGCCTTTTGCTTTAAAATTTTCTCAAAAGATTAGATTCTTGTCAATCCTTGTAGTGATGCAAGCTACTATACTTCTATGATATATAATGAAGCGATATATTTTCCACTTGGGTGTTGAGCGAGGCTTTGTTGATTTTAAAACCCAAGATTTATCCTCCACTTTGGGATGATGCAAATTCTCCTTTCTCATAATCGTGGGTAGTAAGTATGCTCTTCCACTCGGACAAGACAATGATGTCTCGTCTCTTAAAATTAACCAATACACATGTGTTTTAATAATTTTTTAAAAGGTGAACTATGAGTGCCCTGATCCCCTATTACACCCAAGATGGTACGTAGGCACTAAAGATTCGCAACCGCGGTAGGTGAAAATTTGTAAAAAATATTTCTCTTCTCACCTCCACCATCTATTTTTGTATACAACATTTATAGCTAACATACACAAATTTTCAAAGAGGTTCCTGCGGAGTACCGTGGATGTTTAGGGGTGCTAATACCTTCCCTTTGCATAACCAATCCCCGTACTTAGATTCTCTCCCCCTATTTTTTTGGGTTATTCGCTCTTTTCCCAATCCCTTGGAAACAATAAAGCATGGTGGCAATTTTTTATTTGATCTGTGCGAGTCAAGTCAATCCAATGTCTTAGTCTCAACATTTCTACTGCTAGATAAAAAATGGTGACTCTACTGGGGAAAGATTGACTAAATGCTGGTCCATCTCTAAGTTGGTTGAGCCTGTCATTGTTTATTTGTGTATGTGTTATTATATGTTTTATATTTGTTTGTTTGTATTTTCTTGGCTTTCATATGTGCTTGGTGATTTCTCATAAGTCCTATACCCGAACTTGGGTAAACTTAAGATACGACAGGCGGTATTGCATGTTAACTTTGAGGGAGTAATCCAAAAGAAGAAGGCATGATATCCCCCATCCAGTGGAAGCCCATTTGTCTGTAGTTTCGTTTACCGAGTAATCGAGAAGACGTGCTGCTTTCGACCTGGGAGCCTGGTGAAGCTGAGAACCGCAGAACCCTTAACCCATCTTGGCCTTTTAGGTGTAGTGCGGAAACTATGACAGAGTAATCCGGAAATAGTTTTCACGCGATACTATACTCAGACGAGTTTTTCTTGAGAATTTTACTAATTACCGAGTTAATCAGGATGTTAGTAATATCCGAAGGAAGGATGTAGACTCTGGGAACCTTTTAGAACCTTGTTAAGGAAGGTGATAAACTATTAGTCCTTACCTTGTGGGTAGTACCTTTGACTTCAAGCTCGTGACGTCGAACCTATGAACCCCGCATGTTTGTGATCTTGTGTGTGATTGTTATATCATGCATTCATGCACCCATAAGCATTCTTTAAGAAATTTGTTTCAAGGACCTTAAAGTTGACCTTTTAAAAATATCTCAGGTACTTTTTTGACCATGGATTCTGGCAAAATAAAGACACAGAAGTACAGTTTAAAAGATCTTAAGATAGAGGAGCTGATGAGTTTGATTCTTGAGATTGAGAGCTTTATAGATTTCCGGAAGAAGTATGGATCCATCGTGCCTCTTATGAAACTCAAGATTAAGGAGGGTATTCTTTCTACACTAGTCCAGTTGTATGATCATTTGTGCTGATGTTTTACTTTTCCTAATTATCAGCTGATGCCCACATTGGAAGATTAACCTAACCTGCTTAGTTTACCTGTTACCGATCGTGTTCCTTTCACCAGTTTAGAGGGAGAGCCCAAGTCTCATGAGATTGCTGCCATGATTCATTTGGGAATGTATGAGATTGAGGCTAACATAACTACCAAAGGAGGAATCAGAGGGCCCTGGTTAGGATGCAATAAGAGAAGGAAGCATGGAAAAACAAGTGTCATACTTTAGAGACGTCCTACCAAATAGAATTGAAAGAGAAGGATGACTTGATCGGGATTTTTGAAAGTTGAGCCGTGGAGTATTTATTTTCCTCTAAAGGTAAGCCAAGACCTAGTGACTCACTTCCTGACTCTGGTGGTTGGAAAGAAGTCACCGACAAGTATGCAGAAGAGAACAAGCAGTTGAAGGCTCAGATTGCAAGACTTAAGGGAAAGCGTCAGTGCGTGGAGAAATATTCATCAATTTTGGCTCCTTAGTGTTGTAACCCAAAATTTTCCCTTTCATTTTACTCAATACATGTCCATTTAGATCTTTAATTTGCTCAAGATTGCTCAAGAGTGGACCAGACAAGCTCTCCCTTAAGGCAGTGTACCTCCAATTAGGGTTTCTTTTTTCATCAAGATGGGAGAACCACAAAGACCTAATATGCTCTCCATGGTATTAATATGTTCTCAAGACCCTACATGTCAAGTTTCATTCCTTGCACAAGAAGTTTGCCCAGTCAACTGCTCAGATGCTTGTGAATCGACTGTATTAGGTCAAAAGTCAACTGCGGCCCACATACAGTCAAACTTCAAGATTTTTGGTCAACATTAACATTTTGAAGTGACTTTCATCATTTTATCAAGGGTTGATCATGATTCCTCAAGGAATGCTCCAAATTCATCAAAACCCAAAAGTTGCTAAATTAGGGATTCTTAGTAAAAGTCAACCCAACTTTGACCAAGCATAACTTCCACATGCTTTATCAGAAATTTTCCATACAAAGATCATTTTTAAGAGGATACAATTCCCTACAACTCATATTCATCCCACAAGTTCAAAATATGCACTCATTAAAAGACATGTTTTTTTACATTATAGGTCCTTTTGAAAATTCAACAAAAACACCTTTTGGGTCAAAGCTTCATACATGAACATGGAAGATCCAATTGAGATGAAAAAAAAGGGTTCTTTAGGGGACATCCTAAGCTTTCTAAAAAGTCCAAGAACACCCTCCTAGGGTCAAAATTGAGAGAGTTGTGCATTGTCAAAGTTGGCAATATTTGGAAAATTGTCAAAAGTCAACATTGATCAAATTTGCATTTTTCCAAAGGGCCCCATGTTTTCTTGCTTGAAACATGTTTCTAATAGGACCCACGACCCCTGAGCTTTTCCACCTATTATTTTATTACTTTTATCATTTGTTTTTTTATTCATTTAAATCAAAATAAATCAAATTAAATAGTAAAATAATGAAAACAAATAAAATCTTAGGATTTTTGTGCACATTTGGAGTCTATGTACAGCTAGCATGATGATCAATTCGTGCAAGACTCATTAGGGTTGAAAAAGATTGGATTGAAGCTTGTTCTAGAAATATATCATACATGAATAAAATCAAATCACATTTCCATAATTCTCAAAGATATGATGCAATTTTACAACCCTAATTCAGTCTACTATATGTATACAACAATTGTAGATCAAAATACAAGGTTTTTCAGTCGTAGGGAGAAAGAACGAAAACTCAGAATTTGTACAAAAATTGGGCATTCGATTTCTTCCTTAGAGGACGATTCCAGGAAATTGAAGGACTCTAATCACTTCCTGGCCATCTCCAGAAGCCAACAACATCATTTGCAGCCTTCAAAATGTCAAGAATCTTCGCCTAGACACATCATGGTTTGCAAACTTTCTCAAATTCGATTATTACAATTTACACATCATTAGCACCTTTAATTGTTATATTTGTGATCCTCATCATGTTTGCAAGCTGACCACATAGTTTAATTGTATTTTTGGGACCCTTACACGCATCTGCCATGGTTAGGGTTTCCACACGAATTTTAGGGTCTTTGTGTACAGGAAAAATTGGGCCATGAATCAAGTACCATGATGCTCGTGAGGCCAAGACGAGTTGATTGGTACCATCACAATGGATTTATCATGCTTGTACTGAATATTTGAATGACACAGGTTTTTAGCAATGGACAAAGTCCGTAGGTATAGGTTGTTTATCTAAAATGACGGGCTGGAGGTAGAAGAAGGTGATTTGTCATCACCCAATTGGTCCATTTGAATTCAGTGCGCGCGGTTTTTGTTACAGGGTCATTGCATTTGTTTTAGATATTATATATTCTTTTTACTATAATAACAAATTAACAAAGAAGCTCAGCTGGCAACGCATCGTTGGTGGGGGAGTACAAGGACCTGGGTTCGATCCCAGGTCCCAACAATTCCCTTGTATTATTTTTTTCTTATGTAATCAGGTGTACCACGCTCTCAACCATCCACCATGCGCTAGCATTTCCTGACCACTGGATGCACTTCCATCCAGATCCAACGCTTCTAGCCATGAAGGTCCATGATACTCCTCCAGGTCAACGCTACACATGATCCATCGTGGTTGACTGGGCTTGGAAATTCAATTCCACACCCCTCTTTCAGCTAGCATACAGGCCCATTTGGTTATTTCTTTTATTATTTTCTTTAATTTCTTTTCTTTATTTCTTTTCCTTTATTTTATTAACACAAAACTTATTTTTATTAAATTAACAAATAAAAAAAATTACAAAAAGATCTCTTTTTCTTAATAAATGTGTTTTGAATTAATTAGTTTAATTAATTTAGGGAAATTTAATTTTCTTTTTATAAATAAAAATTAGGGTTTTAGATTGTACACAATTTAATTAATTTCCTTTAAAATACATCAAAGACCAGTTTTTTTATAAATATCTATTTCTTTAATTAATTAATTTATTTAGAAAATTAGGTTAATTTAATTTATTTCATAATTTTAAAAACAATTAGAAATTATGTTTAATTAAATTGCAAATTAAACATTTTCTCAAACAAAAATCCAAAAAAAATCTTTTTCTCTCAAATTAGGGTTTTAGATTATTTCAATTGTCCTCGCATTTAATTTGCCATGCGCTTGTTAATTATTTGTCCATTATTTTGTAACTGTTCAGGGTTTGTAATAGTTAACTTAGGGTTTTTATTTACTGTTTAAATCCCCGATTTTTGGTTATGTAATTAATCCCCCTCCCTGAAGCCTTGTAATAGCTAAGTTTATTTTCCGCACTTTAAATTCCCGCAATCTTTAACTGTCTAGATGCATGACTAATAGGATTGTATGAAAAGAATGCTTGAAATTTAAAATGGTAGATCACCTAATGTGCAAAGTCTAAATAACTGAAAAAAGTTCACATGCACATATTCACTCCTAGGGTTTACCTCACTTCGGTTGCCTTCGGTAAACAATCATTAAGCATAGGAGATTTTAATGGTTGCCCTCCAGTCTAAAAAGATCAAATTGTCCCATTCGAATGTTGCCTCAGAAAGATCTTAAGACTCTAGGGTTGCTACTAAAGTTTTCTAACTATTGCCTTAATGATTGTACTTGTCCCTTTCAAATGTCCCTTACAACTCCAACGACGGTTCTACCCACTCCTTAATAGTAGGATAGCACTGTCTAAAGGAAATAGAACGAACAATCTTTTTTTCGAGTAGGTAGAATCTTAAGTACTTGCTCAACAAAAACTTTTCACACAAACACTTTTCACACAAACACTTTTCAAAACCAATTTTCAAAACAACTTCGTCACATCCTTGAGGACTAATAGAAGGGTTATCACGAAGTAAAACACACACAAGCAATCTGAAAAATGAGCAAGTACCTAAGAGCCCGTAGATAACTACGGATAGAAAGGGTGCTAGCACCTTCCCTTTCTATAATCTACCCCCGTACTCAGAATATCTCGAAAAAAGGTTTTTTCTGTTCTTTTTCCTTTTCCATGATTGGATGAAATAGTCGATGGCGACTCTTGCTTACCGCGACATTTTGTGAACAAAAAACGCAAAACACAAACCAGTGAAAACAGTCGGTTCTGCCACCGTATCACACTTAGGATTTTAGGTTTCATCTTTATCCTTTTGTGCTTAGGATTATTGAAACTTGTACTAAAAACTGTAATCCTTTCCAAAGTTATTATAATAAAATTTTCAGTATCTCAAAATGTATTTGTACTTTAATATTTACAATTGTTTATAATTATTTGAGTTCCTTGAAATGATGATAATAATGATGAATAAATTACATGCACCACATATCATGCATCATTTTGCGCATATGCTTTGCATTTCTGTTCATACACAGGAATCTTGCCGTGTTTCTCTACTTCGTTCAGTCAAGCAAGTTGTCTCAACAATACAATACTCGGGATAATTCCAAGAATAAAATGGAGAATCTTGAACAAGAGAATAGCGAGCTGCATGAAGAAGTTACTTCCTTAAGGTCTGGTATAACCAATTTGATTGCTTTGGTCGAATCTCTGGTGGTTGCTCAGAATCAGCCACCACCTCCTCCTCCATCTCCTCATGTTGCTTAACCATAACAGACGATTGTTTTCGAAGTACCGTCGGTTCCCATTTTTGTTACTCCAATTACTACTGCTCAGTACCGTATGCCTCAAGGCTACCCGTGGGGAATATTTGAGAAATTTCTGCTAGAAGATTAAAATCCTGATTCTCAAATTGCTCCATTTGTTCAAGCAGTTGTTATTAATGCACCTCCTGTGGTGCATGTTGCTCCTGCTGCTAAAAATTAGACTCATTATGCTACGCCTCCGTCGGTTAATGTTGTGCCGTTTATTAATGATGAAGTTTATCATCCTATTCCTCCACCAAGTGAAAGTGTGGGTTTCTATGACCGACTAGATGACTTTCAAGACCAATTCAATGAGACGCAGAAGGAAATGAAGGCTCTTCGAGGGAAAGAACTCTTCAGGAAGAATGTTAGTGAACTCTGTTTAGTTCCCAACATAAAAGTACCAACGTAGTTTAAGGTTCCAGAATTTGAGAGATGCAAGGGAAACTCTTGTCCTCCTGACCACCAAGTGATGTATACCAGAAAGATGTCCACTCATACTGATGATCAACATTTGCTTATTCATTTCTTCCAGGATAGCTTAACAGGTGCTGCATTGAAATGGTATATGGGTTTGGACAGTAGCAGTATTTGTACCTTCAATGATTTGGGAGAAGGTTTTATCAAGCAGTACAAATACAATATGTTTATGGCACCTGACCATGACCAACTGAGGGCGATGGCTTAGAAGGATAAAGAGTCATTTGAAGAATATGTGCAGCGTTGGCGCAAGATTGCTGGCCAAGTGGTACCACTGATGGGAGAGCAAGAAATGATCAAGGTCTTTCTCAAAACACTTGGATATTTTACTATGAAAGGATGTTTGCTAGTTTACCAAGAGTTTTCACTGAGATGGTAAGCATGGGTGTCCGTCTAGAAGAAGCTGTCACAGAATGACGCTTGACAAAAGATGAAGGAATGATGAAATCATCATATGAGTTTTCTAGGAAGAAAGAGAGCGAAAAAAATGCTATTGTTGGGGAAAGAAAGTTTAGACTAACAAGAAGACATCATCAGTACCAACAACAAGTTGCTTCCGTGACTCTAGTTGTAAATACAGCTCCGACTACTGCTGCCTATCAAAGACCACCTCCTCAGGGAAATTAAGGGCAAGGTTAGAAGAGAAAAGCTTTTGACTCTATTTTAATGAATTATGCAAAGTTGTTTCCGAACTTGATTTAAAAGAAATTGGTACAGACTAGGCCTCCCCCTGTTATACCTTCCTCTTTACCATGGTATTATAAGGCAGATCAGACCTGTGCTTTTCAACAAGGAGCTCCAGGGCATAACATCGAAATTTTTTATCCTTTGAAGTATGAAGTACAGAAGATGGTGAGATCTAGTCTTTTGTCTTTCAAAGATGTTGGACCTAACGTAAAAGATAATCCATTACCCAAGCATGGAGGTGGAAGCACCGTGAATATGGTTGCTGGTTGATGTTGTATGGGCATATCTGTTGTTTTGATTTTTAAAATCATTAATAAAAGTTGTTTTTGATTCCAAAATTATGTCTTTATTTTCTGTTTTTTCATAGAAAATGGAATTAGAAAAAACCCTTTCAAAATAAATGATATTTTCATAATCACTTGTTACACGTGTCAGTTTCTAAAATCAATCATAAATCACATGTGCAGATTAATTAAAAAACCCGTTGAATGCAATGACCCTGCACTCTCTCCCAACTTTAAATTTCCTGTGTATGTGGCTACGGAAGAAGAATATGAAGAAATCCTAGAAGAGGTTTCACGGTTGCTTGAGCGCAAGAAAAATGCCATTCATCCATATAAAGAGCTGTTGGAGACAATTAACTTGGGTTCAAAGGAAGATCCAAAGGAAGTCAAGATTGGAGCACTACTTCATCCTGATGTGAAAAGATGGTTGATTGAATTGTTGTAGGAATATATGGATATCTTCGCCTGGTCTTATCAAGATATACCTGGTTTAGATACCGATATTGTGGAGCATTATTTTCCGCTAAAGCCAGAATGTCCGTAAATTAAACAAAAGTTGCAAAGAACTTATCCTGACATGGAAGTGAAGATTAAAGAAGAGGTTTTAAAGCAATTTGATGCCAGTTTTCTTGTGACATCATTTTACCCTTACTGGATTGCCAATATTGTTCCAGTATCGAAAAAAGGCAGAAAAGTCTGCATGTGCGTTGATTATAGAGATTTAAATAAAGCTAGTCCAAAAGATGACTTTCGATTGCCCCATATCGATATGTTGGTTGATAGTACAACAAAAATTCAAAGTTTTTCATTCATGGACGGATTTTCCAGATACAATCAAATTAGAATGGCTCCTGAGGACATGGAAAAAACAATGTTTATCATGCCCTGGGGAATATTCTGTTACAGAGTGATGCCCTTCGGGTTGAAGAACGCTGGTGCAACATACCAGAGGGCTATGAGAACCCTATTCCATGATCTGATGCATAAGGAAACTGAGGTATATGTTGATGATATGATTTACAAATCTCAGACTGAGGAAGGGCATATAGAAGACTTATTGAAATTGTTTCAGTGTTTGAGAAAGTATCATCTCCGATTGAATCCAAATAAGTGTACTTTTGGTGTTCGTTCAAGAAAGTTGCTAGGTTTCATTGTCATCCAAAAAGGAATTGAAGTTGATCCTGATAAAGTTAAGGCAATTCAATAAATGCCTACACCAAGAATAGAAAAGCAAGTTAGAGGCTTCCTTGGACGTTTGAATTACATTTCCATATTTATTTCCCATATGACGGTGACATGTGAACCGATCTTCAAGATGTTAAAGAAAGATCAAGGTTGTGTGTGGGCGGACGATTGCCAAAGGGATTTTGAAAGCATTAAAGAGTATCTTCTTGAACCGCATATCTTGCTCCCTCCTGTTGAAGGAAGACCATTGATTATGTATCTAATTGTGTTAGATAATTCTATGGGCTGTATCTTAGGACAACAAGATGAAACAAGAAGAAAAGAATATGCCATTTATTATCTCATTAAGAAGTTTACTGACTGTGAGTCATGGTATGCTATGCTGGAAAAAACATGTTGTGCTTTTGCCTCGGCGGCAAAACGATTGCGGAAATATATGTTAAATCATACTACCTGGTTGATTTCCAATATGGATCCAATAAGTATATTTTTGAAAAGCCTGCTCTTACTGGAAGAATTTCCCGTTAGCAGATGCTATTGTCTGAATATGATATTGAATGACGTACTCAGAAGGCTATAAAAAGTAGTGTGTTGGCGAATTATCTTGCTCACCAACCAGTTGATTATTATCAGTCTGTTAAATATGATTTCCCGGATAAGGATGTAATGTATTTAAAAGTAAAATATTATGGTGAACCTTTGCCTGAGGAAGGTCCTGATCCTAAATCCCGATGGGGTATGGTGTTTGATGGAGCTGTAAATGCTTATGGGAAGGGAATTGGTGTCGTGATTATCACTCCCCATGGATCACATATCCCTTTTACTTCAAGGTTGACCTTTGATTGCACCAATAACATGGAAGAATATGAAGCTTGTATCATGGGTCTAGAAGATGCTATAGATCTCATAATCAAAATTATAGATGTATATGGCGATTCAGCTTTTGTAAAATATCAGATTAAAGGAGAATGGGATACTCGTCATGTTGGCTTGATTCCCTACAAAGATTATGCGAGAAGATTATTACCTTTCTTTAATAAAGTTGAATTCCATCATATTCCCAGAGATGAGAATCAGATGGCATATGCCTTATCCATATTGGCTTCCATGTATCAATTAAATACTTGGAATGATGTACCTCAGGTCACTGTTCGACGTCTTGATAGACCCGCTCATGTGTTTGCTACAAAGGGTACGTTAGATGAAAAACCTTGGTATTATGATATCAAGCACTTCCTTCGGACTCAAGAATACCCGTAAGGTGCGTCGAATCAAGATAGAAAGACATTGAGAAGGTTGGCATGTAGCTTTTTCCTCAATGAAGATGTGCTATACAAAATAAATTACGACATGGTCTTGCTCAGATGTGTGGATAGACACGAAGTAGACATGTTGATGCATGAGATCCATGAAGGTTCCTTTTCTACCCATCCCAATGGACATTCAATGGGAAAAAATATGCTTAGGGAAGGTTACTATTGGCTAACAATGGAATTTGACAGTTATAAATTTGCAAAGAAGTTCCATAAGTGTTAGATTTATGTTGACAAGATTCATGTGCCTCCAATGATTCTCAATGTTATTTCTTCACCGTGGCCTTTTTTTATGTGGGGTTTTGATATGATTCGAATGATTATACCCAAGGCATAAAATGGAGTTTCATCTTAGTGGAAATTGACTACTTCACCAAATGGGTGGAAGTAGCTTCTTATGCTAACGTCACCAAGCAGGTGGTGGTGCGCTTTATCAAGAACAATCTTATATGTCGATATGGTGTGCCAAGCAGGATTATCACCGGCAACGACTCAAATCTAAATAACAAGATAATGACACAACTTTTTGAAGAATTAAAAATTATCCATCACAACTCGTCTCCTTACAAACCTAAGATGAATGGGGTTGTTGAAGCTGCTAATAAAAATATTAAAAAGATCATCCAAAAGATGGTTGTAACCTATAAGGATTGGCATGAGATGCTCCATTTCTCTTTGAATGAATATCATACATCCGTCCATACTTCAACAGGGGAGACCCCTTTTTCTCTTGTATATGGTATGGAAGCAGTACTCCCCATCGAGTTTGAGATTACATCTTTGCGTGTAATAATGGAAACCAAATTGTCAGAAGCTGAATGGATCCAGAACATGTTTGACCAATTGAATTTAATTGAAGATAAGAGAATGACGGCCATGTGCCATGGCCAATTATATCAGAAAATAATGAAGAAATGTTTTGATAAGAAGGTTAAGCCTCGTGAATTCAGAGAAGGCGACCTCGTGCTCAGGAAGATCATGTCTTTTAACACTGATCCTAGGGGCAAGTTGACTCCCAATTATGAAGGCCCATATGTTGTCAAGAAAGCCTTCTCTGGAGGTGCATTGATTCTTGAAACTATGGATGTCAAGGAGTTCTCACGTCCCATGAATGCTGACGCAGTCAAGAAATACTTCGCCTAAAGAAATAAAATAACAACTCGCTAAGTTGAAAACCCGAAGGGGCGGCTTAGGTAAAAAAGAGCGTCTTGGTAGGTTAAAAATTCGAAAAGGAGGTCTAGGAAAAGGTAAGAGACATAAAAAAAAAAAACTTCCCAGTAGGTTAAAAACCCGCAAGGGTAACTATTGTACCCAAAAATTTCCCTCTCATGTTTTCCAAGGTCTTCCCCTATATGGTTAGTCACAAACCTTTTCCTAAAGAAAAGAAAATTCGTGAGTGATTGTTTTTAAGTTTCCTTCGATTGACATCTCTAAAATTCCCTTTGATTGGCCTTGTAACAAGATGCTTTGATTGGCATTTCAACAAAGCCTTTCGATTGGCCTTATAACAAGATCCTTCGATTGGAATTTCAACAAAGCCTTTCGATTGGCCTTGTAACAAGATCCTTCGATTGGAATTTCAACAAAGCCTTTCGAATGCCCTTGTAACAAGATCCTGTGATTGGCATTTCAACAAGGCCTTCGATTGGTATGGACAAAGGTCCTCCGATTGGCCTGTTAACAAAGCCTTTAGAGTGCTATTTTAACAAGTACCTTTCGATTGACATTGTAATAGTGTCCTTCGATTGGAACTTTAACAAAACCCCTTTGATTGTGTTGTACCCCAAAATTTGCCCTCCCATATTCTTCAAGAAATTGCCAAATCAAAGCTGCAAAACTCCCCAAGGGTTGCACAGTGCAAAGGTCTCCCATACAGTCAAAACTAGGGTTTGTGCTCTGATCAAGAAAATGAAGTTTTCAAAGGTCCAATCAAGTCCTAGATGCCTACAAATATGGTCAAGCATCCTTATATCAAGTTTCAAGGCATTCAGCTCAAAATTGCACAGTCAAAACCCTAAATTGCACTACAGTCAACTGTAGGGGCAAAATGGTCATTTGACAGTCAAAAGTTCAAATTTTTGGTCAACATATCATTTTGAAGCCACAAACATCATTTGATCAATGCTTGATCATAATTCTCAAAATTTGGCTCAGAAATCATCAAAGATGCAAAAGTTACTATATTTGGACAGCTGAAAAAGTCAACTGAAATTGATCAGAGCATAACTTTCACATGGATTATCAGAAAAATTCCATCCAAAGCTCATTTTGAAGAGAAAGACATTTACTACAACTCATCTTCATACTTCAAGTCCAAGAAATGCTCTCACAAAAAGTTATCAATTTCAACATTATAGGTCATTTTCAAAAGTCAACAAAAAGGGACTTTAAGTCAAAGGCCATAACTTGAGATTGGTAAATCAAAATGACATGGGACCAAAGGCATTGGTTAGAGGACTCAAATACCTTTCTAAAATGTCAAAGAACATGAGCAAAGCTTAAAAATTGAGCAAGTTATGCATTGGAGAAGTTGGGAAATTTTTGTGAAATGGCCAAAATCATTTATCCTTGAAATCCCATTTTTGACAAAAGGGGCCCACTTTTTCCACTTGAATTGACTTGGCCATGCTTCCCACGTGTCCCATCTTTTATTTCAGATTTTTTTATTAATTTTTTCATTTTTATTGATTTTATTGGATTTAATTAATTTTAAATCTTTTAAAATCAAAAGAAATTCAAAAAAATTAATTTAAAGGGATATTTTGCTTTGATTAACCTTGAAGCATCATTATGTGCCTACCATTTTTCGTGCTAAGGCTTAAACAAGGCAAAAATTCAAATTTGAATCAAAAGTGGAAAGTGTGATAATGGTGGTTTATGCCAAATCCTAAACATCAATGCAAGGCATTATTGGCCATAATTTTCATTCATACACATTGCATAAGACATGTACAAGTGAAAGTGTCCAGGTTCATTCAAGAGACATGCATATTTCAAAAAAGGAAAACTCTTAATGTGTCTGATTCTTGTCTCATGGAATTAAAGGCCTGGTTAAATGGCTGTCTCTTACCATTACAAGACCCTCACACTCCTATAAATACAAGGGCCAGTGGCACATTACAACGGACGAAAAAACACACAACAGGAGAACGAAAGAAACATTGGAGAGAGGCTGCCCACAAAATCCATCAAAGGTTGCCAGAATTTTCCAAGCAAAGCCACCCTTCAGCAAAAGTAGCCAAGCCCAGAAGCCCAGATCGAAGGTGCCTACATTCAGGAAGCGCCCAAATCGAAGGTCCAATCTACTGGTAAGAGAGGGTAAACTGTCCAACCTTGTATTTGCATTACACATTCATGCTTGTTGTTACCTTCAATTTACTATCCTAGACAGGATCAAAGGGCCTGGGTTTGGCCCCAGGTCATGTTCTTCGTTTGCTAACATTTGCTGCAGATTTATCCTGAAAAGACTCAGCGCACGTAGGATCGAAGGGCCTGGGGTTCGATACCAGGCCCTGAGTTTATTTTGCTAACATACTTTTGCAGGTATAGCATCCCAGATCGAAGGAGACACCTTCTCTGGATCGAAGCTTCCCAGGCCTCCAGAATTATGCTTTTTTTTATTTGCTGCCTGTTTCCGTCGTTTTTCTTATACTTATTTTGACTATTTTTATTTCTTTTTTTTAATCAACATAAAACCAAAAACACAAAAAAATCAGAAAAGACAAAAAATAAATAATAATTTTATTTTAGTATTAATTTTGTAAATAAATCCCTTAATTAATTTAGATTTAATTTTAGGTTATAATTTAATTCTATTTCACAATAAACCAAAAATAATAAAAAAAATAGATCTTTAACACTTTTTACCTTTTTTTAATTAATTAAATATTTTTATTATAAGTATCATTAACCATTAACTTTGTAAATAAAATTTATAATTAATTTAGTTTTAATTCTAGGTTTTAACTTTAATGCATTTTCTTTAATAAATTAAAAACAATTAGAATTAATCATTTGACTTTTAATTAATTTAATGTCATAAATAAAAAAAAAACATAAAAAACAAGTTCTTTCTTTTTATTTAATTTAATTATTCTATTAATTTTATTTTTCCTTAAAGGGTCCAACGCCCTCGCATTCGATCATATTTTCCTTTTTTTCGCGCGTTTTATTTATTTCTGTTGTAAATATAATGTAATTGCTCCAAAGCCATGTAATAGCTATTAGATATTTATTTTCTGCACTTTATTTTAAATCGGGTCTGGATTAATTTGGCGTTGTAGACCCGCGCCTTTGTAATAGCGTAGGACCCTTTATCTTTTCCGCACTTTAAATTCCCGCACTTTTAACTGCTAAACAATAACATGAAAGAATGAATGCCCAAAAATAAAATCGAAACGTAGATCACCAATGCATGACAAGACAAACAATAAACTGAAAATGACACACAATTCACACACCACCCCTAGGGTACGCTTCACTGTTGCCTTGCCCCTCGAAAGGTGGTCGTCGAGTAGAGGATGTCTTAGTAAGTCCTCATGATCCGGGAACCTGGCATGAGGGTAGCTTCTAAGGTGTCTTCCCATTGCTCTGGTGATCACCATGTCCCTACAAACTCGAATTGACCCGAACACCTCCAACGGTGGTGCTACCTACCTCTCAATGGTGGGATGGCACTACCTAAAGGACAATTACACAGCTTTATTCCTTAGGGTAGGTAGATTCTCATAGATACTTGCTCATCTCAAAAACAAACAAAATACTTTTCACACCTACACTTTCTAAAAGTTTTCAAACAAAATTTTCATACACTCTTGAGGACAGATACAAGGGTTACTTAGAAATTTTTCAAACGAAACTTTTTTCAAAACCCACTCACACTTGAAAAGCAAACAAACATCTTGAAAACACAATGAGCAAGTATCTAAGAGCCCATGGATAACCATGGATAGAAAGGGTGCTAACACCTTCCCTTTCTATAATCTACCTCCCGAACCGAGAGCAATCTCTTTAAATGAATTTTTCTGTGCTTTTGTCCTTTCCATATTGGAGAAAATAAAAGACGGTGGCGACTCTTGCTTACCGCGACATTTCGCGAACCAGCTTTAAAACAGTCAGTTCCAGATCCACCGATCACAGATTGGTATATGGACAAAGACCCTTTGATTGGAATTCCAAAAGGTCCTTCTATTAGAACTTCAGAGTGTCCTTCGACTGGAACATCAGAGTTTCCCCCAATCAGAACATCATAATGAAATGACTTTCGAATGGAATTTCAGTGAAGATTTTGTCTTAATCTAAAATGCTTTGATGAAGGAAGTTCCGAACACTTTGAATCAGAACTTAGACTCATCACAAGGCCAAGGTCTGGTTTAAGTTGCCTAATATGGAATTTTCTTTAAAAGGACAGGAAATCGAAGCAAAGGGTGGTTCAATCGAAAGAGCCCTAGTATTGAAGCTGGCACAATTTGACTCAGAACCATTAAGGAGAACAAGGTTATACTAAGGAAAGTCTTGATTGGCTCGAATTGGAGTTTAAGGCTGGCTAGGAAGGCAGATTCAGAGGAATGAAATAGGCTGTCATGACTAAGAAAAAACACATATCCTAACCTGTCCAGGTTCACCCAAAGTTCAAAATGGCATGTGTCCCTTGCAAATATGGAAATAGTTCAATGCTGATTGTGGGCTCAATTCTTTGAATTAAAGGCCAGATTCTTGCATTGTTTGCTCCCAATCCCACAAGAGCTAATTCGACTGGGGTGATTCGTTTCGAATCAAGTAATCGAAGCAGAGGGAGGCTCAATCGAAGGGGGATATGCAATCGAAGTTGGAGTAATTCGAATTGGGACTTTGAAGCCATTGAAGAGAGCAAATTCGAAGGGAGTTGGATCTACAGGGGCAGGTCAACTTTCGATTTTCATCATGTTGGAGGCTCAAACAACTCATAACAGGCTGGCAGTAATGCATGAAAACAAATTGGCACGTGATTTAATCAAATATAGCAAGTATTTATGAAGAAATCAAATCAAATCTCTTCATCATAATGGGCCAAGATTTGATACACAAATATTGACCTAAATTCCTTTGTCTATATAAACCTCATGCTCTCACAGAAAAATGCACGGAGGTTGCCTCAGAAGAAAACATTGTCTGCCCCACGAGATTCCGTAAAGTTGCATAAAGTTTCCAAAGGTTGTCAAACTCAAAGCCAGTTTTTCACGCAGCCTCCGTCCAGACAAACACCTGAACCGTGTTCTTGGGATTCACTTAGAAGCATCCCTCATACAATCCCCCTGTTGGTAATTTTGCCTTTGATCTCAAACTTGTTAAATACGATTTACATTTATGTCGAACATATATATATATATATATATATATATATATATATATATATATATATATATATATATATATATATATATATATATATATATATAATGCTGCTAATATTCATGTTTGTTTGAGTGTGCTACATGTGAGCAAAGGTGTAGGATTGAGATCGTGCCATTGTTGGGGAAAGATCTAAGCTTACCTTCGATTTTTACTGCTGTAGTCCGTTTTTGATGGGTTAACACCATAGGGGGCCATTGAGTGTGCAAATTCGATATTTAAGTTAAATACTGCGTTTTTGTTTCTAACGTAACATTGCAGTTTCGTTTGTACCAATAAATATCCTTCGACCAGGTTGGTGAGGAAGATGTGCTGCAGCGAAAAGGACCTGTGTTCGATACCCAGGTCACATATTTTTGTGTTTTTCCTAACAAACTTCCTTGGAGAATTCCAGATCGAAGGATGTCATATCTAGATCGAATTCCCCGGACGTGAAGTCTCGCAGGCACCTTCGATCAGCCCCCCTGGATCGAAGGGAAACCCAAGCTTCTTCGAATCCTAGGCCTTGCATATTCAATTTCTAACGTATTTGCTTGTAGATCTAGCACCCCAAGACCCTCGAACGAGGCCTTCGATGAGCCCTCTGGATCGAAGGGAAACCCAAGCCTCTTCGATCCAAGCCCATTTTTCTTCCCTTTATTTTATTTAATTTTAATTTTTGTTAATTAGTTTATATTTTCTATTCATTCATTTTCCCAATAAAATCATAAAAAATCAGAAAAAAATCATAAAAATTAGGATTTAGAATTTTTCTTAATAAAATTAATTTTGCAAATTAATTTAGTTAAACTTTAACGTTTTTTCTTTAATTTAAAATTAGTTAGAAATTAGGTTCAACTTCTAATTTTTTTCATAAAATACCAAAAAACATTTTCAATGAGCAATTAGATTTTTAGGGTTTAGAGCTTGTTCCCGTCTTAATTTTTTGCGCGTCAGTACCTTTTTATACGATTATTTTTATTATTATGTAACTGCGCCCGGTTTATAATAGCTTAATTAGGGTTTTAATTTCGGCATTTTTACTTTCAGTCAATTCCTTATGTACCTACACCAAAGCCTTGTAATAACGTAGGACCTCTATTTTCTCGCTTTTATATTCTGTATATACTTGTATATAATTATTAGCAACCTAGGTGTGTATGCTTAATCAATCAATCAGTAGATCACCAAAACTATAAGATAAAATATCTAAAAAAGCACACTTTTGCACACTTGCACCCCTAGGGTATTTCCCACTTGGTTTCCTTCGGAAAAACAATGGTCATGTCCCTCGAACATAGGGATACTCTTAGCAAAGACCCTTAGTTTAAAGTCATCATAAAGATCATAGTCCCTAAATGTCTCTCGATTTGCCTACGAGAAATGATCTTATGATGATAGTCCTTTTGAAATGTGAAGGTATCCTTACATGTTACCTTCAATGACCATTACGTCCCTTTCGATAGTCCCTCAACATCCAACGACTAGGGTTACCTACTCACTAATAGTAGGATAACACTGTCTAAAGGATAAGAGGAAAAGAATAGTCTTTTTTGAGTAGGTAGATAACTGTTAGGTACTTGCTCAAACAAATTTTCACACCACGCTTTCAAATACTTTTCAAACAAAGTTTTCAACAAAACTTTATCACACTCTTGAGGACTGATACAAGAGTTATCATAAAGTGAATTGCCGCACTAAGGCATTTTCAAAGCTTTTTCAAACCACAAACACACAAGCAATTTTCAAAAATGAGCAAGTACCTAAGAGCCCATGGAAAACCATGGATGGAAAGGGTGCTAACACCTTCCCTTTCCATAATCTACCCCCCTTACTCAGAAATCTCGAAAAAAGATATTTTTTGTTCTTTTCACCCTTTCCTTATTGGATAAAAGAAAAGTCGGTGGCGACTCTTGCTTACCGCGACATTTGAGAACAAAAAAGAAAACCAGTATTAACATTTGGTTCTACCACCGTATCATAGAACTGGCGACTCTAATGGGGAAAATTATAAAGTGGGGTTTGCCTTAGGGTCTAGATCATTTTAAATTGCTTTCTTTGTTTGCTTTGATTGCTTTAATTTTAAATGTTTGTTGGGGTATTCTTGTATAGATCCTATACCCGGATTTGGGGACACTTTTTAGGTAAACAACAATAGATCGTGGAGACTGTACGGTGTAGACCGATATAGTTGAATCGATAGCTGTGTTAGTGTGACACTTTGGTTGGTACCGGTATCCCTTGTGTCGAATCGGGGAGAATACGGGGCCGCCGCGTGGTGTCATGAAGCACTGACGAACCTTAGAACCTTAGTTGAACAAACTTAGCCATTAGAAAGTAGTGAGATAATCGACCTCGGTGTAAAGCTGGGAATCAGTTGATACTCGATACTACACTCATTGAGATCGGACTTTCGGGATGTTTCGGTCGCAAGAAAAGATTGCTAAGCTGAAATAATACCGATAAAGAAAGATCAGTGATATTGAGACTCCTTAGAACCCGGTTACTATTTCTAGGACAGGTTTGAAACCAACTAAACTTCAAGAGGGTATTTACCTATAAACCCCATGCAAGCCTCAACCTAAGGTCTTGTGTGCTTTGCTTGTGTGGTATTAATTTGCTTAAACATGGCATCATGCATCATAAA
Source organism: Vicia faba (assembly GCA_948472305.1). Taxonomy (NCBI): domain Eukaryota; kingdom Viridiplantae; phylum Streptophyta; class Magnoliopsida; order Fabales; family Fabaceae; genus Vicia; species Vicia faba. The sequence continues at coordinate 1,180,242,764 of OX451741.1, read as the reverse complement.
CATTCATTCTTCATTACACTAACCATTTCAAAGATTAGGGAAATTTATCTTTGTTCTGTTTTGCAGAACATGGCTTCCGCTCGTAGAAATACAATCTGAATCAGCTTTGTGAGAATACCTCTTCAACTCAAGGAGCTAGTATCCAGGGTTTCTGAGACTTCTTCATTCACCAAGAACCATGGTCGGCTCCTCAATCTGGCTACCTCAGGTTTTGATGAGAAGATGATGAGTGTGCTCTTTCAGTTCTTTGACCCTAAGCATCATTGCTTCACCTTTCCAGACTACCAGTTGGTACCCACCATGGAAGAGTTCTCTCAGATATTGGTTATACCTATTTTAGATCAGTTGCCTTTCACCGGCTTGGAAGAAGCTTCGAAGCCAGAGGTCATTGTAGCAGCTTTACACCTGAAACGGTTCGACGTTGTGTCTAACTGGGAAATAAGAAGAGGAGTTAAGGGTTTTCTAGCCAAGTTCCTAATAGAGAAGGCTCAACTATTTTGGGATGATTTGGACTTCCAGGCTTTTGAGGAGGTCTTGACCCTTCTCATCTATGTGATAGTACTGTTCCCTAATCCGGACTTACTCATAGATGTGAACACTATCAAGGTCTTCCTTTCTCGCAAACCTATGCCCACTTTACTTGGAGATATCTTGTATACCCTGCGTGCCATTTCTTTCGAGGTGGTTTATTTATCACCTCCCTAAAACAGTACTGAAGAATGAAGAAGGTTTGGTTTGGTCACAAAGGATAATGTCACTTTATCACACGGATATTATTTGGTATTCCCGATCTATGGGAGCTATTTCTATTATTGACCGCTGCGGGGAATTCCCTAATGTCCCACTACTTGGAATTAGGGGAGGCATAACCTATAATCCTTCTCTAGCTCTATGACAATTTGGTTACGCTCGAAGGGATGGTCCTCACGAGATTCTTATCCAAGGAATTATGTTTAACTATGAGGAGGATGTTCAAGGGTATCGCCAGAGGTTCGTACGAGCTTGGGGCATGGTAAACGGATTTGACGTCAAGACTCTGGGGCCGAAGACTTCCATTCCTATGGAAACTTATCTCCAATGGGTACGAGCTCATGCTCAGAATCTTATGATGTCGTATGTAGCCATCTTACCAGTGATTGTGGAGCCTATTGCTGAAGGGGATATTCCCTATACAGTTCTTCATCCTAATATGCCCACTGATCTTGAGGAATTACAGAGATCTTGGATTCAGATGAAGAAAGAGCGGGATACTTATAGAGATTATTTCTATTCCGATGAGAGGAAAGTTTTAGAGCTCACGAAGCAACTTCATGAGGAAAGAAGCCTTAATGTCTATCTCGGCGTGAAGAGGAAGCACCCATGGGAAACCTGATTTTTTTTAAAGTTTTTTGAACCTTCAATTGAAACGCCTAAAAGGCAATTGTATTTTGAATTCTACTAATAAAATATTTGTTTCATTTTGGTTCGCAAATTTAAATTTCCCAAAATCCTTGAAATCATTGCATACACATGTCATACATATCATTGCATGAATAGGTTTCATAACCATTTTCTCATCTTCTTCACTATTTATTTCAGCCGTAAAGAAATGGCTCTCGAACAAACTATGAAGGACTTACAGTCTCAGAACACACAATTCCAACAGATGATCAAGGCTCTAGCCAAAGGGCAGGAGGAAATGAAAGCCCCGATTGTTAAAGACAAGACCAAGAAGCCAAGGAGGACAGCTGGTGTGGTAAATCTGGGAAGGAGGTTCAAGGGACCATTAAAGCAAGTGGTTGATCTGACATCTTAATCCAAAGAAGGAGATAACCAAGAGGGTGAGACAAGATAGGAAGACCCTAGTTCAGGACAATCTGATAATGAGACTTATTACAATGAAGAGGAGTATTCTCCGGCCGACGAAAAGTACAAACAGCTGGAAGAGCGTTTGAGTGCAATGGAGATTCAGAAAGTGCTTGGGATGGACTTTGAAGAGCTTGGTTTGGTGTCTGGGATTGTCATTCCGCCAAAGTTCAAGGTTCCAGTGTTTTCCAAGTACGATGGGGTTTCATGTCCCAAGATGCACCTCCGATCTTATGTAAGAAAGATACAGCCTCACACTGCTGACAGAGACTTATGGGTCCACTTCTTTCAGGATAGTCTATCTGGAACTCAGTTAGATTGGTTCTATCAGCTCGAGAGGACCAACATCCATAATTGGGAAGACCTGGCCGCTGCTTTCTATAAGCAGTATCAGTACAATGCAAACCTTGCTCTCACCCATACTAAACTCCAAAGTATGGCTATGGGTTCGAGCGAGGGCTTCAAAGACTACGCTCAGAAGTGGAGGGACTTAGCAGGAAGAGTCCATCCTCCCCTGTTTGATAGGGAGCTAGTGGATATGTTTCTGGGTACCCTGTCTGGTCCATTCTTTAATCACCTAATTAGAAGTTCCTAGGCCGGCTTTACTAAATTAATCTTGACAGGGGAAAGACTGGAAGCTGGAATTAAGAGTGGAAAGATACAAAAGAGTGTATCCTCCAGTGCAGTAAGGAAGCCATTTGCTGGGAAGAAATAGGTTAGTGATGTGTACAACCAAAGGAGTCAGGACAGAACTAAACGCAATCCAACGGTAGAGGCTATCATGATCCCTAAGCCTACACCCACTCAACAGAGGAATAATCAACAGAGAACAGAAAGGCCGGTAAGACAGTTCACCCAGATAAATATGACTTTATCCCAAGTTTTGCCTCATTTGTTGAAATCTAATCTGGTAACCTTGCGGGAAGCACGAAAGAATCCCAACACTACCTCTCCCCGCTATAATCCAAATGGCCACTGTGCTTATCATTCGGAAAGTCCAGGTCATGATACAAACGACTGTTGGGCTTTGAAAAACAGGGTACAAGACCTTATCGAGGCAAATGAAATTGAGTTTGATGCCCTTGAAATTCCAAATGTTATCACCGCTCCTATGCCCAAGCATGACCGTGGTGTTAATGCTATTGAAGATGATATGTTTGTTACTACTGTTGAAGATCTTGTTACTCCTCTCTTGACCGTTAAGTTGAACTTATTGAAGGCTGATTTATTTCCAGGTTGTGACGAAGGTTGCCACTTCTGTTTATATCTACCGTCTGGTTGTCATTTGTAGAAGGCAGGTGTTCAACGCCTGATGGATGATAGAGAGATTTTGATTGAGAAGAATCCCGTCCCGACCATTGCTTGCAAAGATGTTTCGATAATAACCATTTTCACCAATCTTCCCAGGGTCTCCACCAAAAGACCTGTCAGGATTACATCTGTTCCGAAGGTTACTCCGCTGATAATTACTGTGCCAGGGCCAATCCCATACTCCTCAGATAAAACAGTTCCTTGGAGCTATGGGGGTGACGTCTACTACCACGGCATCAAGAAAGATTGGATGGCTAATGAAGACCAGGTCTCTGAGAATGCTGATCCCGACATTGTCAATATTGTGGGAACCAGCAAAATAACCAAAAGTGGAAGAGTGTTCTCCTCTGAGATTTATCCTCCGAAAGCTGTTACTGGTCCTATGATCATTCCTACTTGTATTCCTACTGATACTACTACTACAATCCCTGTGATTACCCATGCTGACACCCCTATCACCGAGTCGATTGAGACTCAGGGCAAAGACATATTGTTTGGGCCTGTCCAGACGAAGGCACATTCGGTATCTATCCCAGAGGTTTCCAAGTAAGAAATGGAAGAAATGTTGAAAATTATCAAGAAGAGCGACTACAACGTGGTCGAACAGCTGGGGAAGACCCCTTAAAAGATCTCTATGCTAGCCTTGTTGTTGTGCTCCGAAGCTCATGGAAAGGCTTTGGTGAAATTCCTGAAAACTGCCCATGTGCCCCAGGAAACCTCTGCTGACCAATTCAAAGATTGTGTGGCTAGTATGACGGCTAATAACAGTTTGGGATTTTATGATGCTGATTTGACTCCCATAGGGATGAAGCACAATGATGCATTGCATGTCTCTGTCTAATGCAAGGGCATTAATTTGGCCCATGTCCTAGTAGATACGGGTTCGTCATTGAATGTGCTGCCTAAGAACGCTCTGGATAGACTAGACTGTGAAGGTTTGACCTTGAAGCCCAGGAAAATTGTAGTGAGGGCTTTTGACGGTTCAAAGAGAATGGTGCACGGGGAGGTGGACGTCCCTATCAAGGTTGGTTCTCAGACTTTCGACTCTACCTTCTATGCGATGGATATCTGTTTACTCTGAAAAATGGTAAACAACCGCTGATCTTCCAAAAGGTTACTTATTTGGTGACTAGCAGGATCGATCAGATTGATCGTAAGACATGGTTGATTTTCTGGAGTTTGATTAATCCTAATGGTGATTAATACCAATAAAGCAAAGACACTTTAAGTAAATTGCATGAAGAAAAGCTTGATAGAATAAAGAAAAAGCATTAAAGAAATGTAAAGTGGAAGGCTTCGACGGAGATAAGTAAATGAAGAGCGATAAATTGCTTGAATATAAAAGATTTGATTAATTTAAATGGTGTTTCACACATACATTCTCAATGATTCTTTCTCTCACGCTGGGTACTTGAATCTAAATGAGTGACTTGTATCAAATGATGAACACACGCGAAAACTACGTGAACACTTAGTATTTATACTAATCCTAAGTAACCGCTGGGCAGTTATACCGCTTCGAGATGACGCCACATGGCACAATCATACCCTTCTACGCCTATGTTCTCGGCACGTTGCACTTGGTAACTGCTGGGAACCGTTTTCCCTCCAACAATTCAAATCTCAAACCATTCGACCTTGGGCATCAGGTACCTTTGTCGAGAGGTTCCTTCGACGTCGAAAACAACAAGATTCCAACTTAAAGGAATTTCTCTAAGTGTCTTGTCGTTCTTTGATGAGCCTTCGACATGGTCAGTTGGTCGAAGCCTTTTCATGTAGGAAACCCTTCTGACTCATAATCAATGGTCTATATGACAATAAACATGGGTGTCGAATTTAGGAGAGCCAACAAATTTCCCCCCAAGAATGTCTTATTTCGACACTAAAAGAAAAAGGCATTCTTTGATATTCCATTCGACACCTGTCCTTCATCCTCATCCACAAATTAGCTTGTGCGCTTTTCGTCTCCTACCAACCAACTGACAATCTCAAAAAGTCATCATTTCACCTGTTCCCAAGACGTCACTTTAGTAAGGCATTTAGCACGCTCGATGTCCCTTCAAATGTTGTCATCATGACTATTCCCCGAAATCGAGGACGCACGCTGCACCGTTTCCGTTCTTCAGAACGGCTACATCACCAAATGAGTGCCGCGTGTCCCACTCTTGTCTATGACATTAAATGGCCTCGAGTCTTGTGATTTTTCAATCACTATAAATAGCACTAAGTGCTTCTGTTGGACTCTTTACGCCTTCTTTCATCCAAACCTTCAATCGAACAACATTTTCTGCGAGCAAACCTTTGCTTCTTCCTCTTCAAACCCAACAACCTTTGTTCTTCATCCATCCTCGTCTCAAACCAAAAAAATGGCTTCACGTTCTCGTTCTTCCAATGTCCCCAGATCTAGCACTCCCTCTAAAACTGCTCGACCAGAAATCTTTTCAACCGCTCCGATAGTTAACTCCATGGGGATGCGAAGGGTTCCTGAACCCATGGGAGATGCTGAGCGTGAAACTTATTCTTCTCAACTGCTGATTCCTGTTGGATACTCCAACCAGGTTTTCGCCATGTCCGGCCCTCTCTCTGCATGCATTGCTGACCCAACGAAAATCGAGGGTTTCTTCCCTGTGCATGAAGCACTCAAGCCCATTGGGTGCTCCAAGAAGGCGACGGATGACACCGAAGATCCAGCAAAAGAAAAAATAGACCTTCGATTCTTTAACATGGGGGTTAGAGCTTTTAGGTCTAGCCCTAACCTTACACCAGAATACAACGCTTGGCTTAGCAAGATGGAGAAGAGCCAGGCTTCGATTTGGAAGGGCATGGGGATTTATGACCTAGTCATGCTGTCCAAAACTGGTCTCAACTATTGTCCTGAAATGCTGGTAGCTTCTTTGCTGTTCTGGGATTATACTCATTATACCTTCCACCTGCCTTGTGAAATGGTAACACCAACTCTCTTCGACGTGGCTGCTATTATTGGTCTTCGACCAACTGGGGACTACTTAGACCCAGAGGAAATGTCTGAAGACCAAATTGGTTTTTCAGCCACCAAACCCACTTATACCACCTACACCAACCACTACCATGACAAATCGACGGCTGTGGTGACTGATGTAGAGCACATTGCGTTTCTAGCCCTTTGGCTGTCACGCTTCGTGTTCTGCATGAAATCTCTACAGGTGACGAAGAAAATGGTCACCCTTGCTACTCAGCTTCATCACGGTCAAAACATCTGTTTGGCCGAATTAATACTGGCAAACCTGTATGAGTCAATAAGCAGCGGAGCGACTCAATTAAAAATAATAGAGAATAGAGCCAGCTTGCTGCTTGCTGGACCCTTCTGGCTACTTCAACTCTGGCTAAACGCCACTTTTGAGTCTTTTCTACCCCAGAAGACTCAAATAAATGAAAAGGCTCCTGAGATAGCCAGGAGGCGTGTCGAAAGCACCAGGCTTGCCTTATTAACTCCGACGGAAGATGGGCTGGAACTCCAAAAGACCTTTGCAAACTTTGTTCAGATGTTTGCAGGGAGGAAGGAATTTACCTCGACCATGGCTCCTTTCGCTAGTCGAAAGTTTGGTCCAGGGTGGTTCACCAGGCCCCATCCTAAGTCATCCAAGGATCCCCACCTCGAAGAACATACAACAATGTGGGAGGCGTTTCTCACTCCAAGGATAATGCCATTGCGCTTCAAGACTTCAAAAAATCAGCTGAGCCTGATTGCTTACCAGCCAAATCTTGTCTCTCGACAGTTTGGCATTATCCAATCACTTCCCTCTCCCATCTATCCTAGGGAGAAATCATTATTGTACTTTTGTAATGACTACTCTGAGGATGCTGCTACTAGGCATATTAGTAGGTACGTTGGTCGGATCGTACTCTCATTGTTCGAATATCAACTCAACTTCCTCTATTCACCATCTTTTGAAGATTGGTGGAAGAGATATTATGTCGAAGAGTTCTTCGACGAAAAGGATTTTGAGGATGAACTCCAGAAGTCCTTTGTCTTGGTTCTCGAACAAATAAAGAAATGTACGTTCCCTCTTCAAATTATATTTTGCCTTTCCAATTCGACTTAGATCTGTCAATTATAACTTGTGAACGTTTTTCCTTTCAGTTGTTCGAAAACCTGTGGCTAAGAAGGCCATAGACGGTAAACAGGGTGGAGGTCCCTCTACACAACCTCCCGTACAGGTAACAATCTTTCTTTGTTTCCCTTGGTTTTAAACATCCTGGTTTTCGATGCTGTATCTTAACTCGACCCCTTTGAGATTTTCAGGAACCTGCGCCAAAGAAGCGACCCGTATTAACGGTCGAAACTTCAAGTGGCGAGGAGGATGAATCTCCTCCTATTCCTCTCAAACGGAGGAAACTGAAGAAGGCTGCCCCTGCTCCTGAGCCTCGACCTACGATAAGGATCAAGGTCGCAGGGAATAAACCCAGGCCACCTCCTGTGATCATCGAAGAGCCCACGGAGGAGGAGCTGAACGTCTTGCTCAATAAACTCGTTGAGAGTGACAATTCTAGCCCTGGGGCTGATGTTCCTGTACAGGTAGTGCCTTCGACCACTTTTAATGTCGACGATCACCTTCCAATGTGCATCTCTCTAATCAGAATATTTTTCCTTTTCTGTTTTCAGGAGACAGCTGGAACTTCAGCGCCCACTGGGCATCCTGTCGAAGGTTCTGATACCTTCGTAAGCAGCGCAGGGGAACCCACTCACCATCATTCTTCTTTCGTCAGTTCTGCTAACGAAGTAAATCAAACTTCGGAGCCACAAGATTCTGCTGACCATAATAGACAATGAGAGGAAGAACTGGTGGATGATGAGGTTCTTGCTGAAGCAGAGGATGCCCCTGGGAAGCATCACCAGGAGGAAGCTCACGTGGTCAATGAGACAGAAGAGCAAAATGATGAAGAGGGTCATGTTGATGCTGACGCTGCTGAAGATACTCATCCCCAAGCCACCACTGTTGCAGAAACGATCACCTCGACAAAGCCCAGGTCTAAAGAAGACTTGGCCCTCTTGAAGCAACATGATCCAATTGGTTACCTGAATGCCATCATTGAGAGCAGGGAAAATTCGTCTGACCCTAGCCATGATGCTTCTACTGCATCTGGGAAGTCTACTTCGACTTCTCCTCTCGATGAGGTCTTGAAGAAAGTCAAGGCTCAATTCTTCAAGAGGGATCTAATGAAGGCTTTGGAGGGGGATCCTACTGCCCCTTCTTGCTTGGGAGCTGTCTTGGGTGCAGTTGATTTGCTCGTTGTTCCTCCAGAAATCTTCGGCTTCATCTTGGAGTTATACTCCATTATTGACCATGTCTCTGCAGACTACAATCGTCGAAGAGGTTTCAACAGCCAACTCGAAACGTTGCATGATAAGAGTTCCTCTGCTTGGACTTCAGTATCTGAATCGACGTCTCGAATAGCAGAATTGTCGAAACAGAAAACTTCTAAGCAACAGGAGATCGAAGCCACCGATCAAGATAATGCCTCTATTCGAGCGCAGATCTAGGAGTTGGAAAACAGATTAAACGCTAATACTAAGCGTAAGGAAGAACTCCTTTCGACGGTTTCAGATGCAGAGAGCCGAGATGAAGTTGCTCGAGGCTTAGAATTCGCTAAAAGGGCCCAGGCCCTAGATGACCAGATTGCTAAAATCTCTCAAGCGAATGCCTTGTGTGACAAAAGACTGGAGTTACAGCGAGCCAAATATCTTCGACTTAAAGCTTCCATTCCTTTTTAGATTTGCTTTTCACCTCATTGGCCATGTACTGTAATTTTTGTAATACAATGTATCCATTTTGGTTAATTAATATATCATCTTCCATTTTGGCTTTATGGTTAACTTAGTCATTAACTGTTATTTATTTTGATCCCTTGGAGTATAGGTTGATATTTTTTAAAATATTTTCCGTTTACTCTCAAAAGTCTTTTATCTTTGCTTAACTCTTCGACCTCATATGCTCCACCAGAAAAAGTTTGAATAATTCTGAACGGTCCTTCCCACTTGGGTGACCATTTTCCCATGCTTCTATCTCTTCGATCCATGGGGAGGATTACCTTCCAAACTAGTTCTCCAGGCAAGAATGCCTTAGGTTTTACTTTCTTGTTGTAAGAGTCTTCCACTCTCTTCTTCTGAATTCTCAGCAGGTCGAGAGCTCGTAATCTTTCTTCATCTAAATCTATTAGTTCGTCTAACATCATATCCCAATAAATCTCAGAGGGAATATCTTGATGTCTCTGAACCCTTGCTGATTGAAGACAAATTTCTGCTGGCAATACTGCGTCATGACCGTAAGTTAGCCGGTATGGTGTTGTACCTGTGGCTTCTTTTGGGGATGTTCGACAGGCCCACAAAATCTGGTCTAACGTTTTATGCCAATTTTTTGGCTTCTTTCCAACATGATTTTTTATCAGGCCAATCACTATTTTATTCGCTGCTTCGACTTGACCATTCGCCTGTGCGTAATAAGGTGTTGACGTTAGGAGTCTAAAGCCTGTTTCTTGAGCGAATTCCTGCATCTTTCGACCAGTGAACACTGACCCTTGATCAGTTGTTATAGTATCAAGGATTCCAAATCTGTAGATAATGTTCTTTTGAATAAATTCAATGACATTTTCTTGGTCTGCATTGACTAAAGGGATGGCTTCGATCCATTTCGTGAAATAATCAATGCCTACTAGTATATATTTCTGGCTCTTTGATGATGCTGGTCGAATCTCTCCAATAAGATCCAACGCCCATCCTCTAAAAGGCCAAGGTTTCACTATTGAGTGAAGTTCGCTTGCTGGTACATGTTGGATACCAGTATGGACTTGACATTCCTGGCAACCCTTCGCGAACTCAACACAATCTTTCAAGATAGTGGGCCAATATAGTCCTTGTCGAAACAACAACCATTTCATCTTATGACCCACTTGGTGAGCCCCACAGGCTCCAGCATGCGTAGCCGAAAGGGCTATGTATGCTTCAGTTTCACTTAAGCATTTTAATAATACCCCTTCAGGCGTCTTTTTAAACAACTCATTTCCCATGAGTACGTAACTTAGCGCCCTATATTTTATTTTTCGTTCCGTCAAAGCTGTTGGATTTTGTAGATAATCCACAATGGGTTTCCTCCAATCTTGCTCTGATAAATTATCTATGAACGAAATTTCGAAATTCCTTTGGTCTGCATACCGTAGTCTTGTTGATTCCAAATCTGTTGGAGACAAGCTGGTTGCTTTTATTTTCTCTCGAACTTTGATTGCTCTTTGTAATCTCGTTTTTGAAATTTTGTACCCAGATGCAATTTGTGCCAAATCATTGGCCACTTGGTTTTCCAATCTAGGTATGTGTCGAATATTAACCATTTCGAATTTTTTCAATAAACGATTGGCTATCACAAAGTACATAATAAGTTTTTCTCTTATGCATTTGTACTCTTTTGTTACTTGTTTGATGACTAACTCTGAGTCTCCCATTATTTCGACCCGAGTTGCCCCCAATTCCAACAATATTTCAAGGCCAGTAATTAGAGCTTCGTATTCAGCCTCATTATTCGAACAAGTACCTTATATCTTGTACTTGAATGTTTTTGGAATTTTTTCTGGAGAAATAATTAAGACCCCTACTCCTGTTCCATCTTTATGGCTGGAACCATCGAAGTAGAATTTCTAGGGTTCTATCTCCACATAGTTTATTTTTTCAATCTGGATTGAGTGGTCGACTATAAAGTCTGCTACCAATTTCCCTTTTACTGCCTTAAGAGGCATAAAGGTCAATGAATACTCAGTTAATGCTAGCGCCCACTTGCCAATTCGACTATGCAAGATGGGTTTCGACAACATGTATTTGAAAACATCAAAATGAGACGAAACATACACATCAACTGGTTTTATATATTGTTTGAGCTTTGTACAAGAGAAATAAAGACATAGACATAATTTTTCAACTTCGCTATATCTAGTTTCTGCATCGTTCAAAACTCTGCTAAGATAATAAATGGGTCTTTCGACTCCATTTTCATCTTCTTGGGCCAACATGCTTCCCAAAGTTTTGTCAGATGCAGCTATGTACAATCTCATACTCCTATTGCTACAAGGAGGCACCAAAAGAGGTGGCTTGGTGAGATACCCTTTGATCTTGTCAAAGGCTTCCTGTTGCTCTTGCCCCCACTCGAATCCTTCCTTATTCAAACGAAGTAAGGGTGAGAAGGCTTGTGCTTTTCCACTTAGGTTAGATATAAATCTCCTTAATAAGTTTATCTTGCCCAGCAGAGATTGCAGTTCCTTCTTGTTCGTTGGCGCTTTCGTTTCCAAGTTTGCCTTTGTTTTGTTCTGGTTGATTTCGATTCCTTTCTTGTGGACGACAAAGCCCAAGAAACCTCCAGCTTTCACACAGAATGCACACTTCAAAGGGTTCATTTTCAGACCATGCTTTCTCATTCTTTCAAATGATTGTTGAAGGTGGTCTATATGGTTCTTCCTCGAAACAAATTTTACAACGATATCATCAATATATATTTGCATAAAAGTGTTAATAAAATCATGGAAGATAGAGTTCATCGCTCGCTGATATGTTGCCCCAGCGTTTTTTGGGCCAAAAGGCATCACTACCCATTCGTAAGTGCCTAAAGCCCTGGGGCATCGAAAAGCTGTTTTCGACACATCTTCTTCAGCAATGAAAATTTGATTGTATCCTGAGTAACCGTCGAGCATGCTCAGGTACTCATGGCCAGCGACATAATCGACTAGCATTTCTGCCACAGGCATAGGATATTCATCTTTGGGGGTTGCAGTATTCAAATCTCTGAAATCTATGCACACCCTCAACGTACCATTTTTCTTAATTACTGGGACAATGTTTGCAATCCATTCGACATACCTCGTAGCTCGTATGAATTTGCACTTCAGCAGTCTTTCGACTTCCGTTTTGATCTTCGACAGTATTTCTGGAGCGAAGCGTCTTGGACATTGCTTGACTGGCTTTTTCCCAGGTTTAATTGGCAACTGAAGTTCTACCAATCTTATGTCGAGACCAGGCATCTCATCGTAATCCCATGCAAAGCAATCCTTGAACTCCTTTAGCAGTTGGATCACTTCGACCCTGAGCTCTGGGTCTATTTGGCGCTGATGTAAGTGGGCCTTTTATCTAACCCTTCGCCCAGGTTGATTTATTCTAGAGGATCCTGTGCTAACATTTTGATGTTGTTCGCCAGGGGGTCATTTTCGAATCCCAAAGGCTCGTCGTCGTAGATGGCGTCGAGTCTTTGATCATGCATTCCTTCTGTCACGATCTCAGGAGGTTCTGGGTCGAAATCTTTTCCAGGACCTATATCTGGTGGTTCTGGGTCGAAATCCTTTCTAGGACCTGCAGAAGGTCGCTCTTGGTCATTGGCCTTGTTGGCCATATATTTTACTTCGGCTCCGAGAGCCGCTATCATCCTTGTTTCGGCTACATAAGCCGAAATCCGCTGTAATGCTTGTGACTCAGTCATTATCACTGAATTCACTTCCCCAACCAGTTGGTTGGATGTTAGTTAGCCCACTGAAATCAATGTGGGACAAGTCTTCTTTGTCCCATTGAAACCCATGATCAGGATGTAGGTACAAAGAACAAAAAGCATTTGGCGCTGGCGCCATGTCGAAGTCAGGTGCTGGACATGGCCCAATGTGAGCCAAGTTTTTGTCGAAGTCAGCTCTCCCTAGGTGATTTACTTCGCCCAAGTAGTAGCTCTGATCTGCTTCTATATTCTCGACAATTCCATCAGGGCGCCATAATATTAATCTTTGGTGCATTGATGATGGTACTGCTCCAACACCATGTATCCATTCTCGGCCCAACAATAGATTGTAGTTTGGTTTAGCCGATATGACCATAAACATAGTTGGTCAAAGGATGGATCCTACTTTGAGGTCTAGTTGGATCACACCCATAGTGGTCCCTATTCCTCCTTCGTAGTTCGATAGGACCATGTTATGAGGCTTGATGTTTTCATCACTCTTGCCTATTTTTCTTAGCATGAAGTGGGGGATTATGTTGATGGTTGCCCCACAGTCCACCAAGATCTTGTTTACAGTGGCTTCTTCGAGCTTGGCCCTTATGAATAAAGGCTTGAGGTGGCTTTTCATCGCCTCAGTAGGTGGTTCGAAGAAACCATTTTGCTCTTCAGTGCAGCCATTATCCATGACGAAGTAGCATACTGGCCTATGCTTGGCCATTTATTGTTCGACTTCCCAGTCGTTCGATTCGACCTCCATCTGGCGATTGAATTCTCTTGGCAAAACTGAGACTATATTCACCATAATGTCTAGGGTGTCATCAGACTCAGAGCCATCTTCATTACCAACTTCGCCTTGGTTAGGCCATACCAGTCTATTGCTCACTGGTTCCCTCTCCAAAGGCTTTCTTTGCCTTCGCTGGGGGACATTTGAACTTGACTCCGGCTTTGGTTCGTTGACAGCTTCCCTCTCAGCCTTGTGTCGCCTTTGGTATCTTCTCCACTGGGATCGAGACATTGGGTTCTTTCCCTTGTAGTTACTTGATACTTGGGTCATTTTGGTGGCCCCTATCTGAGGTTCTTTCTTGAGTGTCAAAGATGAACCTCTTGGCACTTCAAAGGAATGCCACCTTTCTTCGCTAGGTCTCTTTCGACCCGATGCTTTGAGCCATGTATCTACTGGCACATTGGTTGGAGGCCTAAAAGTTAGTGGCCTCTTTTCCTGATTTGAACCCTTTTGGTGGGTTCTTCTGGGATCATGTCGAACATTAGAGCCTTCTCTTATTTGGGCCTTGGTGGCCATTCTTTTGTTTGCTGCCCTCACACCTTCGATGTGTTCAGCCGCTTTCTTATCAAAAATAGAGCTGCATCGAGGGCACAACATCACTTCTAATTTTTTCTTCTGGCATCTTTGCAAGAAATCTGCCAGATTTTCGTTTTCCCGAGGGAAAGCCGTTCTGTTTGCTTGCTCTTGACTAATGGCCTCCTCTGAAACTTTTGACTCAGAGATTTCGACCATGTTGACGTTCACATTGTCTTTGGTAGCAAGAGTCATCTGCTTCATTTGGGCCTCCAGGTCTTCTGTCTGGCCTTGCGCTGCAGCCAAGTAGGAAATGGGTTTAGCTCCAGATTTTGAGGCTCCACCTGTCTCCAGTTTCGGGCCTTCAACAGCTTTTTAGACTGCTTCGATTGTCTTTCTAGAAAGATTCCCAGAAAAACTGCCAAAGATTGGCATATTGATATGATCTTTGGTGACTTCGACCATAATTACTCCTGGCCTTTTCACCTGCCTCCTGGAAGCCTCGATCACATTCACCTCTTAAGGTTCGGCATAGTGAGCTTCCGCCTGCAAAGGGTTAGAATCCACAGTCATGGGGGTCTTATCAGCGAACTTCAACCTCCCTTCTTCGATAGCATTTTGTACGAGATCCCTGAAAAGAAAACATTGAGATGTTTTATGGCCCAGAAAATTATGATATTTACAAAAGCCTCTTTTCTTTCTTTGATCAAGAGGAGGCACTTTTACCCCTGGGGGTATTATCATTTGGCCATCTTTTACAAGTAAATCAAAAATTTCATCACATTTTGTAATATCAAAACTGTAAGTCTTTTTAGGGAATCTATCATTGGTCTTTTCAGAACCAGTGGGGTTTTTTCCATTTGAGGGGACTAGTAGTTTGCAAGAGTATGGTGGCCCTTGTTTTAACTCAGCTAAATCGACCTCACTTTCTTCAATGGTTATAGGTTCATCGAATGTGTCTAGATCTTCATCGTCCATTTTGACATACGCTATCCTTTCTCTTTTATGAGTTTTCGTCGCCCTGGCTTTTTCAGCTTTAAGGCGTTCTACTTGTCAAACCCTATCGGCCAATTGGGCCATGTCTCTTAGGTATTGAGTGTCTAATTTCTTCCTAATGGAGTAATCTAGACCTCCTGCGGCTATTTCGACTAACTCATGTTCTGGCACTTGCATAAAGCATCTTGCCTTGAGCAATCTAAACCTATTTAGATATTCGTCTATAGGTTCAGTGAATCGCCTCTTTACACTGGCCAACTCTTCCAGGCTTATCTTGGTTTGTCCCATGTAGAATTGCTCATGGAATAATCTCTCCAACTGGGTCCAATGGTGGATCGAATTTGGGGGGAGAGTTGTGAACCAAGTAAACGCATTCTTGGTTAGGGAACTTAGGAAATACTTAATCCTCAGGTTCTCATTGTTTGAAATTTCTCCTGCTTCAATTAAGTATCTTGCCACATGTTCGACAGTGGATTCTGTGGTGTCCCCTGAAAATTTCGTGAACTTAGAGACTTTGCATCTAGGAGGCAAGTCCGTTTGTAACACATATTCCGACAGCGGGGATGTGAAGTTGGGCCTACGAAAGCCCGTGTTAATCCCATTTTGCATCATGATTCTTTCAATCATGGCTGTCAAGTTATTTTCCAAACCAACATTCTGGTATTGGATCTGCTGAACTACTTCGTCAGCATTTTGGTTTCTATTAACCATCCTTATTTCCGGGGCTATAACTCTAGGCTCTTCGACCCCGGGTTGTTCCATTCGCGCCCTAAGGTTCTCTTCGACAGGTTGTTGGACTTGGTTAATAGTGGTTTCTTCCTCTAAAAGTATACCTTGGTTTCCCCTTATCTGTGCCCGTTGGGGCTGTCGAATAGGTTGGGGTACTCCAAAAAAGTCAGCCAGGTGCGACATGTGCGCCGTCATTTGTTGATTCGACTGGGTGGTATTATGTATTAGAGGATTTAGCACTGTACTTAAAGTTTGCGCCAACATTTGAACCATATCGTGGTTGCTTTCGTCCATTTGCTACCTCAAGACTACTGTCGAGGCATTCGTAAGGCCATGCATTACTTGGGACGTTCCTCCTAAGAGTTGGGTCCTACCCCTGTTCTCCATACCAACCCCAGAACCTTGGAGTCGCGAAGAAGCGCTCACTAAAGGGTCTGAAAAAATGGACGTAGTATTCGTCAGGCTAGCCAATTCAGAAGTTGGCATGCCATAGAGTGGTTCTCGATTTACACCGACTGTCGAAAACCCTGGGGGAACATATGGCCTAGCTCCTTGGTTTCCCCTTGGTGGGGGAGTTCCCAAAGGCATTCTAGGGCCTGTAAATGGAGGTAATGGCCCCGTTTGTGTAACCGTTACTGCTGGCGTTGAACCAGCGGTTACCACTTCACTCACGGTTGGGATAACCGTTGTTCCCACGTTCGTTTGTGGGATTTCTCCATTGTTTGGCGGATTCGCCATCTCTTCACTTCTTCTTGCAGTATTGGTTTCGTTGGTGTATATTCTACCACTTCTCAATAACATGCAATACTCTCGAAAAAAGGAGGATATTTTATGTAAAATGGCTAATCGTAAACATCAACACAAGGTCCCACCAGGTGTGCCAATTTGTTTACTCTGAAAAATGGTAAACAACCGCTGATCTTCCAAAAGGTTACTTATTTGGTGACTAGCAGGATCGATCAGATTGATCCTAAGACATGGTTGATTTTCTGGAGTTTGAATAATCCTAATGGTGATTAATACCAATAAAGCAAAGACACTTTAAGTAAATTTCATGAAGAAAAGCTTGATAGAATAAAGAAAAAGCGTTAAAGAAATGTAAAGTGGAAGGCTTCGACGGCGATAAGTAAATGAAGAGCGATAAATTGCTTGAATATAAAAGATTTGATTATTTTAAATGGTGTTTCACACATACATTCTCAATGATTCTTTCTCTCACGCTGGGTACTTGAATCTAAATGAGTGACTTGTATCAAATGATGAACACACGCGAAAACTACGTGAACACTTAGTATTTATACTAATCCTAAGTAACCGCTGGGCAGTTACACCGCTTCGAGATGACGCCACATGGCACAATCATACCCTTCGAACCCTATGTTCTCGGCACGTTGCACTTGGTAACTTCTGGGAACCGTTTTCCCTCCAACAATTCAAATCTCAAACCGTTCGACCTTGGGCATCAGGTACCTTAGTCGAGAGGTTCCTTCGATGTAGAAAATAACAAGATTCCAACTTAAAGGAATTTCTCTAAGTGTCTTGTCGTTCTTTGATGAGCCTTCGACATGGTCAGTTGGTCGAAGCCTTTTCATGTAGGAAACCCTTCTGACTCATAATCAATGGTCTATATGACAATAAACATGGGTGTCGAATTTAGGAGCCAACAATATCAGACTATCTTATTCTTGTTTGTTGGGCTGCCCTTAGGTACATGGCGCTTGAGCTATTACGTCCACTCTACACCAGATGATGAAATACCCGGTCAAAGGGAGAATTTTCACTGTACACAGCAAAGAAGAATACATGGTCAATCACCTGAATTCCTTCAGATATGTGGAAATGGATGGTGAGTTCATCGAGACTCCATGCCAGAATTTCGAAGAGGTACCTCAGACTCTGGCTGCAACTGAAACTATTACCAATATGCCGAAGATCACCAAACCTACCTTGAAGATGGCTTCACTCAAGGATGCAAAAGCGGTTGTCGAAGAAGGTGGGTCTACCATTTGGGGTCAACTCCCTGATATTCCATACAAGTCTGATAAATTTGGTTTGGGTTTCTCTCAGGGGTTCAAAGGGCTGTTCGACGTGCTCGTGCTAGAAGACCTCCCGTACGCATGAGCAATCATGGGGTCAACACTATAGAAGACTGAGATGGTGACAATGACATGGACAGCTGGATCTTCCCTACTACCAACGATGGACCCAGTAACTGGACGGAAAAGGATTTTGTACCGATTACTTTTGTTCAGAAGTAATTGTATTTCTTGTTTTTTGGATATGTAATAAACAATATAACTTTATGGCCGTGTGTCTTACCCGGGGCACATCGGTTTATTTTTCAAGGTTATCATGTTCTATTATCATATAGCATTAATAAAGCATTGGACGTTTATGCATACAAATCTTGAGCTCTCTGTTTTTATTTTCAACTTTTACTTTGTGTATACACCTATGCTCTTACACACACCCACGTATCAAACTGCAGATCCATATCCACTCTGGATCCCATTAATAACAGTTCTGCTATCGCCAGTTATGACTTTGAAAATCTGATCAACCAAGCCGAGGACAAAGGTGAGGAAGATTGTGAGGTACCTGGAGAACTTTCTAGGTTGTTACAGCAGGAAGAGAGGGATATACAGCCTCATGAAGAGCCAGTTGAGACGATAAACTTGGGAACATAGTTAGACATAAAATAAGTCAAGATCGGTGCAAATCTGGGGCTTAATGTCAAACAGCGGTTGATACAGATGTTGCATAACTATGTCGAGATCTTTGCCTGGTCATATGAAGACATGCCAGGACTGGATACGGATATTGTGGTTCATCGTCTGCCAACTAAAGAAGATTGCCCTCCGATAAAGCAGAAGGTCCTTCACATGTACCCTGAAACGTCAGAGAAGATTAAAGCAGAGGTTATGAAGCAGTTCAACGCTGGTTTCTTAGCCGTCACCTCTTATCCCCAATGGGTTGCCAACGTGGTTCCGGTGCCTAAAAAGGACGGTAAGGTACGAATGTGTGTGGACTAGAGATCTGAACAGGGCAAGCCCCAAAGATGACTTTCCGCTTTCCCACATCAATGTTCTGGTTGACAACACCATGCAACACAAGATCTTTTCCTTCATGGATGGTTTCTCTGGTTACAATCAGAATAAGATTGCACCTGAAGATATGGAGAAGACAACCTTCGTCACGCAATGGGGCACTTTCTACTACAAGGTAATGCCGTTTGGATTAAAGAATTCCGGGGTAACCTATCAGCGAGCCATGATAGCCTTGTTTCATGACATGATTCACCATGAGATAGAGGTATATGTGACTAACATGATAGCTAGGTCTCAAATTGAGGAAGAGAACCTTGATCATTTACAAAAGCTGTTTGATAGGTTGAAGACATACAAGCTGAGATTGAATCCAAACAAGTGCACCTTTAGGGTAAGGTCTGGTAAACTGCTAGGTTTCATTGTCAATGACAAGGGTATTCAGGTAGACCCTGCGAAGGTAAAAGTTATACAAGAGATGCCGGATCCTCGCACTCAGAAGGAGGTTAGAGGTTTCTTGGGACGCCTAAATTACATTGCCAGGTTCATTTCCCATTTAACTGCTACTTATGAGCCAATCTTCAAACTCTTGAAGAAAGATCAAGTGGTAAAGTGGAATGACGAATTCCAGACCGCCTTCGAGAGAATCAAGGAATACCTTCAAGATCCTCCAATTCTGATGCCTCCGATTGAAGGGAGACCTTTGATAATGTACTTAACAGTGTTAGATAACTCAATGGGGTGTGTGCTGGGGAAGTATGACGAGTCCGGTCGAATAGAGCATGCGATATACTACCTTAGCAAAAAGTTTACCGACTGTGAAACAAGATACTCACTGCTCGAGAAAATTTGCTGCGCTTTGGCATGGGCTGCTCGCCGACTGAGATAGTATATGTTCACCCACACTACTTTGTTGATATCTAAGATGGACCCGATCAAGTACATCTTTGAAAATCCCGCACTCTCTAGAAGAATAGCAAGATGGAAAATGATCTTGTTGAAATTTGATATCCAATACACGACCCAGAAAGCAATCAAGGGAAGTGTACTAGATGTTCATTTGGCTCATCAGGCTGTGGATGACTACTAGTCCATGAATTTTGAGTTCCCGAATGAGAATATTATGCTAGTGACTGACTATGAAGAACCTGGACCGAATGAAGGACCTGAAGAAGGATCCCAATGGATTATGGTTTTTGACGGAGCCTCGAACGCACTCGGCAATGACATTGGTGCTGTAATTATATATCCTGAAGGCTGTCATACTCCTTTCACCGCCAAATTATGTTTCAACTGTACCAACAATATGGCGAAGTATGAAGGATGCATCATGGGTCTCAAAGCTGCTATTGACCCGAGGATCAAGTTCTTGAGCGTTTTTTGGGATTCAGCCTTGGTAATAAGTCAAATCAAAGGCGAGTGGGACACGAAGCACCCGAATCTCATCCCTTACAAAGAACATGTGCTGAAATTTCTTCCACACTTTGAAGAAGTCACCTTTGAACATTTTCCCCGAGAAGAGGACCAGTTAGAGGACACGCTAGCTACCATGTCATCTATGTTCAAGGTCAAGTGAGACAATTAGGCTCCCTGAATTACCATCGAGAGGTTGGATGAACCAGCATACTGCTACGAGATCGACACTGAAGGAGTAGCAGACAAACCTTGGTTTCATGAAGTGAAAAGGTATCTTGAGGTTCAAGAATATCCCGAGGGGGCATCTGTCAATGATAAGAAGTTTCTGAGAAGGTTCGTCGCAAAGTTCTTCCTCAGCAATGGAATCCTCTACAAGCGCAACCATGACTCTACTTTACTTCGGTGCGTAGACAAGGGCGAAGCAGAGAGGATTATGGAAGATTTACCCGAAGGAACCTTTGACACCCATTCTAGTGGACATACCATGGCTAAAAAGATCCTACGGGCAGGATACTATTGGTCCACTATGGAAGCAGACTGCTATCAACATTCCCGAACTTGTCACAAATGCAAGATCTATGCTGATAAGGTGCATGTACCTCTGGTTCCTTTGAACGTCTTGACGGCTCCTTGGCCCTTTGCAATGTGGGGCATTGACATGATCGGAGATATTAGACCTACCGCTTCCAATGGGCATCGCTTCATCCTGGTAGCCATCGATTACTTCACGAAGTGGGTTGAAGCTGCCTCTTTTGCTACTGTTACCAAGAACATTGTGGCGCGGTTTATCAAGCATAACCTGATTTTTCAGTACGGTGTGTCAGAGAGAATCATCACTGACAATGGTACGAATCTCAATAACACGATGATCACCAAACTCTGTAAACAGTTCAAGATCCAGCATCATAATTCTTCCCCTTACCGGCCGAAGATGAATGGCGTTGTGGAGGCTGCTAACAAGAACATTAAGAAAATCATACAGAAGATGATGGTGACATACAAAGACTGACATGAGATGTTACCATTTACTCTTCATGGTTATCGCACCTCAGCACGAACATCGACAAGGGCAACACCCTACTCTCTGGTATATGGTATGGAGGCTGTTTTGTCTATTGAGGTCCAGATCCCTTCTCTGAGAATCATGACGGATGCGTGTTTGAATGAAGACGATTGGATCCAGACTCGACTTGATCAACTGAATCTGATCGATGAGAAAAGACTTACTGCTGTCTATCATGATCAAATGTATAAAAAACGGATGATCAAGGCTTTCAACAAAAAGGTTAGATTCCAAGTATATTAAGTCGGGGATCTAGTGATCAAGCGCATCATACTGCCGCAAGGTTACCCTAGGGGGAAATGGACTCCCACCTATGAAGGGCCATTTGTGATAAAAACATATTTTCTGGTGTAGCCATGATTCTGACCATCATGGATGGTGATGACCTCCCTCACCCTGTTAATGCGGACATAGTGAAAAGATACTACACATGAACAAATACCCGCTAGGTTGACTGGCCTAGGCAAAAATAAGGGCATCCCGGTGAACCAAAAGGGTCTGGGAAAAAATTAGGGATGAAAACAAAAAATATCTGTACACCCGACAAGCCGCAAAAAAGGGTATCCTGGTGGACTAAAAACCCGAAAGGGTGGTCCAGGCAAAAGTTAGGGATTGTAAGCGTATCACTATGTCCCATTGGATCACCTTGCGACCAGTCTTCAGTATCAACTATCAAGCTCAAACGGCACCAATCAATCTAGTCAGCTTCAGACAAGTAGCAAAGTGATGAGACGCTCGAAGACATATCGACAATAGCAGAATTGAAACTCAATGGGATTATTACACATAGCTGTTTTCTTCTCTTTGTACACTACTTTGTATATTCTTCACTCTCACGGCGGCATTCTCTTACTAGAACGTCAGCCTCTTTGTATACAACGCCTATTATAGGCAAACTTCAGAAATCAATACAAATTGTTTCTTTGGAAGTACAAAACTATTTGCTTTTCTTTTTTTCTCTTTCCTGTTTGTTTTGCAAAAATGTCCAATGACTTATTCTTGACATATGCATTTGAATATGACTTCTATTCACAAATATTTGCATAATAAAGAGAAGGACAGTTGCTCATGACTTAAGGGATGGGGCAAAGTCTATAAAACCATTTCAATCCCGACAAGTTTCTCTATCCAGCATAGTACATGGGCAGAGACAGTTTGAGGCAAAGTCACCATTACAGGTGACCCCGTGACGTATATGTTCCCCAGAGAGTAGAGGTAACCAAAAGCTTCGGTCGCTTCTCCCCTAAACAGGAGTTACTTTCCTCAGCAAAGTTCCTTCAGAGAGCTGATATCTATATTCCCCAGCCGAGTTTTATAATCGCAAACGGTTTATAAAGATTTTTCCCGAGCAAAGTTTATTTATTTGACTGCGGAACCTCCTCTCCAACAGAGTTTATGTCTCCAACTACTTAAGTTCATTCCCCAACGGAGTTTATTTCTTCGAATCGGCAAAATCTTCCAGCAAAGCATCTCCTCTCTCAAACAGAGTTATTCCTCTGCAGAATCATTCTCAGGCAGAGTCTCTCCCCGGAAGCATATTTGCAAACAGAAAGGAATAAATCCCCAGCATAGTCATCTCCATTCACCATCCTCAGCAGAAATGAAGAATTCAGCTTTCCAACACTCTTTAGCAGCAGCCCAGGATTTATTTTCCCCGACTAAGAAGTACCGCAATAGCAACCCATATTCATACATCATGGCATGCACACACATATTGCATACAACATAAAATCATTTATTTTGAGAACATCATCACAATGCATTTCATACATCATGACATTGCATACGACTAACTCTTTACCTTTTAGGGAAAAGATCAAATCAACAAGCTACATCTAACAAAGGGCTATTCCAGGATTTTCCTCAGAAAGATATCCTCACAAGATTTTCCATGGATCAGACAGGTCGACACTAAGATCTCTCTGATTATCATTCCAGTGGAAGAAGTTCCAAGACTTTCGTTTGGGTTAGTTGAATCGATGCTAAGACTCTCCTGATTACTATTCCAGTCAAAGTTAGCCCAAGATTTTCCCTGGGTCAGACAGGTCGACACTAAGATCTCTCTGATTACTATGCCAGTTGAAGATACTCCAAGACTTTCGTCTGGGTCAGTTGAATCGATGATAAGATTCTCTCAATTACTATGCCAGTCAAAGTTAACCCAAGATTTTCCCTGGGTCAGACAGGTCGACACTAAGATCTCTCTGATTACCATTCCAGTGGAAGAGTTTCCAAGACTTTCGTCTGGGTCAGTTAAATCGATACTAAGATTCTCCTGATTACTATGCTAGTCAAGGTTAACCCAAGATTTTCTCTAGATCAGCCAGATCGACACTAAGATCTCTCTGATTACCATTCCCATTGAATATGTTCCAAGACTTTCGTCTGGATCAGTGGAATCGATACTAAAATTCTCTTGATTACTATGCCAGTCAAAGTTAATCCGAGACCTTTCTCTAGTTTAGTCAAATAGATACTAAGATTTCTATCCCGGTTGAAGACAATCCAAGACATTTCTCTGGCCCAGTCAAATCGATACTAAGATTTCTATTCCAGTTAAAGAAGCTATGAAACCCGAAAACGGACAGGATAATAGTCAATCAACAATTCAAGACATTGTGAAGCCTGGATCCTGGCCAGATAATAGTTTAATCTCATTTCCCTAGTAAGTCGCTGTTAAGCCTGGAGTACGACCAGATAACAATTATCCTTATTATCCTCAGCAAGCCACTATAAAGCGTGGATCCTGATTAGATAGTAGTTCACTTCCGTCTCTTCAATCAAGTGATGACCCCCCAGTAGAGTAACGAACAACTAAAGCTCCTAAAACTCTATGTTCCAAGATAGAGACCAACATTCCTCAGCCGAGTCCTCTCTAACAGCAAGAGCAAGAATTCTCACAAAAGGATATCTCATGAAATCATCATTGTTCTGGATGTCATCTTTAAGCCCATCTCCGACGACTCTCCATCACATTCTAATGGCATCTTTAAGCCCATCTATGCCGATATTCCGTCATCTATTCCAAATGGCATCCATAAGCCTATTCCCAATACTATCTAGACAGTCAAGTATCATCACAGGAGAGTGCAAATTTCTGGGCACTCTACTGTTCAATCATCTTCCACCTTCCGATCACGAAAGGCAGACCAGCCAATCTATATCCTCAGGTTTAAGAAGATTGAATAGGGGAAACTGTTGTAGCCCAAAATTTTCCCTCTCATGTTTTCCAAGGTCTTCCCCTATATGGTTGGTCACAAACCTTTTCCTAAAGAAAAGAAAAATTCGTGAGTGACTGTTTTTAAGTTTCCTTCAATTGGCATCTCTAAAATGCCCTTCGATTGGCACTTCAACAAATCCTTTCAATTGGCCTTGTAGCAAGATCCTTCGATTAGCATTTCAACAAAGCCTTTCGATTGGCCTTGTAACAAGATCCTTCGATTGGCATTTCAACAAAGCCTTTCGATTGGCCTTGTAACAAGATCCTTCAATTGGAGTTTCAATAAAGCCTTTCGATTGGCCTTGTAACAAGATCCTTCAATTGGCATTTCAACAAAGCCTTTCGATTGTCCTTGTAATAAGATACTGCGATTGGCATTTCAACAAGGTCTTCGATTGGTATGGACAAAGGTCCTCCGATTGGCCTGTTAATAAGGCCTTTCGAGTGGTATTTTAACTAGTACCTTTCGATTGGCATTGTAAAAATGTCCTTCAATTGGCACTTTAAAAAATACCCTTCTATTGGTATATGGACAAAGACCCTTCGATTGGCATTCCCAAAGGTCCTTCGATTGGAACTTCAGAGTGTCCTTCGACTGGAACTTCAAAGTTTCCCCCAATTAGAACATCAGAATGAAATGACCTTCGAATGGCATTTCAGTGCAGAGTTTGTCTTAATATAAGATGCTCTGATGAAGGAAGTTCTGAACACTTCGAATCAGAACATAGACTCATCACAAGGCCAAGGGCTGGTCAAAGTTGCCTAATATGGAATTTTCTTTAAAAGGACAGGAAATCGAAGCAAAGGGTGGTTCAATCGAAAGAGCCCTAGTATTGAAGCTGGCACAATTCGACTCAGAACCATTAAGGAGAACAAGGTTTTTCTAAGGAAAGTCTTGATTGGCTCAAATTGGATTTTAAGGCTGGCAAGGAAGGAAAATTCGAAGGAATGAAGTAGGCTGGCATGACTAAGCAAAAACACATATCCTAACCTGTCCAGGTTCACCCAAAGTTCAAAAGGGCATGTGTCCCTTGCAAATATGGCAATAGTTCAATGCTGATTGTGGACTCAATTATTTGAATTAAAGGCCATATTATTGCCTTGTTTGCTCCCAATCCCACAAGAGCTGATTTGATCGGGGTGATTCATTTCAAATCAAGCAATTGAAGCAGAGGGAGGCTCAATCGAAGGGTTTATGCAATTGATGCTGGAATAATTCGAATTGGGACTTTGAAGCCATCAAAGAGAGAAAATTCAAAGGGAGTTGGATCTACAAGGACAGGTCAGCTTTCGATTTTCATCATGTTGGAGGCCCAAACAACTCATAATAGGCTGGCAGTAACGCATGAAAACAAATTGGCACGTGATTGAATCAAATATAGCAAGTCTTTATGAAGAAATCAAATCAAATCTCTTCATCATAATGGGCCAAGATTTGATACACAAATATTGACCTAAATTCCTTTGTCTATATAAACCTCATGCTCTCAAAAAAAAAAAACACGAAAAAACGCATGGAGGCTGCCTCAGAAGAAAACGCTGCCTGCCCCACGAGATTCCATAAAGTTGCACAAAGTTTCCAAGGGTTGTCAAACTCAAAGCCGGTTTTGCATGCAGCCTCCGTCCAAACTAACACCTGAACTGTGTTCTTGGGATTCAGAAGCATCCCTCATGCAATCCCCCTGTTGGCAATTTTGCCTCTGATCTCAAACTTGTTAAATACGATTTAAATTCATGTCAAACATATATATATATATATATATATATATATATATATATATATATATATATTGCTGCTAATATTCATGTTTGTTTGAGTGTACTACATGTGAGCAAAGGTGTAGGATTGAGATCGTTCCATTGTTGGGGCATGATCTGAGCTTACCTTTGATTTTTACATTTGTAGTCCATTTTCGATGGGTTAACACCATAGAGGGCCACTGAGCGCACAAATTCGATATTTAAGTTAAATACGGTGTTTTTGTTTCTAACATAAAATTGCAGTTTCGTTTGTACCAATAAATATCCTTCGACCAGGTTGGTGAGGAAGATGTGCTGCAACGAAAAGGACCTGTGTTCGATACCTAGGTCATATATTTTTTGATTTTTCTAACAAACTTCCTTGCAAAATTCCAGATAGAAGGATGTCATATCCAGATCGAACGCCCTGGACGTGCAGTCATGCATGCACCTTTGATCAGCCCCCTGGATCGAAGGGTAACCTAAGCTTCTTCGAATCCCAGGCCTTGCATATTCAATTTCTAACGTATTTGCTTGCAGATCTAGCACCCCCTAAGACACTCGAACGAGGCATTCGATCAGCCCCCTTGATCGAAGGGCAACCCAAGCCTCTTCGATCCAGACCCATTTTTCTTCCTTTTGTTTTATTTAATTTTAATTTTTGTTAATTAGTTTATATTTTCTATTCATTCATTTTTCCAAAAAAATCATAAAAAATCAGAAGAAAAAAATCATAAAAATTAGGATTTAGAATTTTTCTTAATAAAATTAATTTTGCAAATTAATTTAATTAAACTTTAAATTTTTTCTTTAATTTAAAATTAGTTAGAAATTAGGTTCAACTTCTAATTTTTTTCATAAAATACCAAAAAAAATTTCAATGAGAAATTAGATTTTTAGGGTTTAAAGCTTGTTCCCGTCTTCATTTTTTATGCATCATTACCTTTTTATACGATTATTTTTATTATTATGTAACTGCGCTCGGTTTGTAATAGCTTAATTAGGGTTTTAATTTCTGCATTTTTACTTTCAGTCAATTTCTTATGTACCTACACCAAAGCCTTGTAATAGTGTAAGACCTCTATTTTCTCGCTTTTATATTCTGTATATACTTGTATATAATTGTTAGCAACCTAGGTGTGTATGCTTAATCAATCAATCAGTAGATCACTAAACTACAAGATAAAATATCTGAAAAAGCACACTTTTTCACACTTGCACCCCTAGGGTATTTCCCACTTGGTTGCCTTCAGAAAAACAATGTTCATGTCCCTCGAACATAAGGATACTCTTAGCAAAGACCCTTAGTTTAAAGTAATCATAAAGATCATAGTCCCTAAACGTCCCTCGAGTTACCTACGAGAAATGATCTTATGATGATAGTCCCTTAGAAATGCTAAGGTATTCTTACATGTTGCCTTCAATGACCATTACGTCCCTTTCGATAGTCCCTCAACATCCAACGACTAGGGTTACCTACTCACTAATAGTAGGATAACACGGTCTAAAGGATAGGAGGAAAAGAATAGTCTTTTTTCGAGTAGGTAGATAACTGTTATGTACTTGCTTAAACCAATTTTCACACCACGCTTTCAAATACTTTTCAAACAAAGTTTTCAAAAATACTTTATCACACTCTTGAGGACTGATACAAGAGTTACCATAAAGTGAATCGCCGCACTAAGGCATTTTTTAAATCTTTTTCAAACCACAAACACACAAGCAATTTTAAAAAATGAGCAAGTACCTAAGAGCCCTTGGAAAACCATGGATGGAAAGGGTGCTAACACACCCCCTTTCCATAATCTACCCCCTTACTCAGAAATCTCGAAAAAAGGTCTTTTTCTGTTCTTTTCACCCATTCCTTATTGGATAAAATAAAAGTCGGCGGCGACTCTTGCTTACCGCGACATTTGCAAACAAAAAATTTAAACCAGTATTAATAGTCAGTTCTGCCACCGTATTAAAGTAACCTAGGCAAAAGTTATGGATTTCTTGGCAAGTAACTGCGTTAGACAAGACTTGATCATTGAAGCAACAATCTTCTCAAATTCTTATCACACTTCAACTACAAACTCTGCTCAGGACTTCAAAGTTGTTAGGGAGAATTATGGTCATTATATTTCGATGTATCTTTTCCATATACATACCATTTTTCGAGCTTTGTAATCATTTGTGGAGTCACACCATTTGTGGACTACCATTCTATTAATAAAGTTTGAGCCTTTATCCAATTCTTTGTGGTTCTTATTTTATTTTGTTTACAAAAATTTCATTTATTATCGATATTAATTTTCAAAACAAAAAGACTTAATAATAAAAACATGTTTTTGAAAAGAATTTGCAAATCACCTTTTACTTCAGATCTTGTGATTAAGTGGAACAAAAGTAGTGGTTTCAAGGATGGACTAACTCCGGAGTTCTGAAAGGATTTCTTAAGATGTATCCCGTGATTACTCTTTCTGATATGCGCATTATCCATTTGTGTTTTGGATATTTGGATTTCATACCAATTGATATATGGGGGTGTTGGGTTTATGATCTCATCTTTCCCTAATTAAGTCTTAGTTCAGATCTTCTTGAAGTCGATTATTTTATTTCGGGTTTGCATGGTTTGAAACCTCAATCCCAAGTTCCCCAGTGAGGTTTCACTCATTTGACAGTAGTTCTTTCCCTCTTCACGTGTTGAGGTAGAATCATTTTCAAATCATCGCTCTTTGTAGTAATAACATTATTGTTGTTGTTTGTTTCTCAGACAGCCTGGCAAGGGCAATATTATTTTCTAAAAAGTTTTGAGATGACTGTCAACCTTTTAGGTTTTCTCTCGGCAAGTGTTGAGTTTAATTTAAAATCCCCATAATTTTGACAACTTGCTGTGATGATAAGTTCTCTATATCTCCAGATGGACCGAGGATGATGTTTCCCTTTAAGATGAATATTCCCATGAAGTTTCATAATTTCTCCCCGGAAAAGTTTACACAGAATATTATCCTTAATTTTGAATAATGTACTTAAGCTCTCCTTAATGACGTGACGTTGTCCTCCCCAATAAAGTCAGCACGAGATCCCTAGTTGAAGTATCGACGATTTAGTTTTCACCTTCCCTAGTGAGGTCAGTATTGGAATCTCCAGTTGAAGACTAGACGAAGAGGCACTGTGTTCCCCAGTCGAAGTCTGCATGATATTCCCCAATAAAATATGGAGGAGGATTTCATATCCCTTCAATTGCCTTGGTTTAATACTATCCGATTGTGCTTTGATTATTTTCAAAACCATGTTTCTTCCCAGTAGAGTTAAGCTGTGAAATGGGAATTTGTTTCCTCAGTTGGTGCTTACTCTCTCATGGAATCTTCATCCCGGATGTGATTTAGCAGAGTGTTGACTTTACCCAAGTTGGTTTTTTCTGGTTATTCCCAGTTTTGTATGCCTGTTTTGTCAGCATATACATGATAACAATCATGCATACATCATGCATAGTAGAATAAAAAGTCATTTCTCATTTGCATTCATTAATATTTTTGTTGGCATATTACCCTATTTGGAGAGTTATGTTACCCTCTCTTCAATAGATTGTCAACCCTAAGTAGAAAGTGTATATCCTTTAAATTTCCCCATTGAGTTATCTCTCGTGGAAGAATTTTATTTTAGCCTTCCTATTTAACTCATTATCTGAATGGAACATGGCCCCCTTTCGAGTTTAATCCTTATTAGGTGCTGCCTTGGTTGACTGTTTCATTTCGGTTTGTTCCTGGCTTGGATTTATGGTCCCCGACAACATTGTTATTTTGATTTATGTAGGCTTTGAGCCCTGGATTAAGAATGTGCATTTATTTTGCACGAGGAGACTTTATCTCCTCAACAAGAATATATTGGCATTTCCCTAGAGAAGCCAAGATTCATTTACCAGCGGCATTATTCCAATTCTTTCTCATAACAGCCAGTGGCAGTCTCTTTATTTGAGCAACCTGTTCTTCCCCAGTAAGCCTGTCAGTGCTAGAAGAGATTTGTTTACTCCGAAGAATGATAGTCTCGTCATTATGGGAGATAGTTTCTTGTTGAGATTTATTACTCAATGAATGGTAGTCTCCTCATTATGGGAGATAGTCCGTTGTTGAGATTTGTTTACTCCGATGAATGGTAGTCTCGTCATTATGGGAGATAGTTCATTGTTGATATTTGTTACTCCAATGAATGGTAGTCTCGTCATTATGGGAGATAATTCATTTTTGAGATTTGTTACTCCAATAAATGATAGTCTCATCATTATAGGAGATATTTCATTGTTGAGATTTATTACTCCAATGATTGGTAGTCTCGTTATTATGGGAGATAGTTCATTGTTGAGATTTGTTACTCTAATGAATGGTAGTCTCATCATTATGGGAGATGGTCCGTTGTTGATATTTGTTACTCCAATGAATGGTAATCTCGTCATTATGAGAGTTAGTTATTTGTTAAGATTTGTTACTCCAATGAATGTTAGTCTCGTTATTATGGGAGATTTTTCGTTGTTGAGATCTTTTTCTGATTGATGGTAGTCTCGTCATCATGGGAGATAGTTCTTCATTGAGATTCACTTTGCTCTAAAGAAGTTCATTTTCTTCTAGTTTCAAGTACTGATGCCAATCATTTATTACTTACCCTAATATTGGTATTCACCGATATTATCTTACCATGTCTATTCCCTGTTAGTCGACATTATTTTTTTCTATCCTCCCAGTGAGTGGGTAGTTCGTAGTTATCTGTTGATCTTTGTCATCCGTTAATTTTTCCTTAATGTTTTAGTTAAAGATGCTTTATCTCCTTCTTGGAATTTACCCCAGTAGAGTTGAGTCTTCTATTTACCAGTGATTTATTTTCCTGGTCTTATTTTCTTTTGATCCTTTATTCTTATTTTTTGCATCCCCAATCGTGTCCAATGTCACCTCTGGATTTATTTGTCTGCATGCATGATCATAAGCATTTCATGGAATCTTAGGGCTAAAATTAAGGCTTGTTTTATATTTAAGTATCTTCAATCTCGTCGAAACGAAGATTTTACCTTCGTATCTCTGTATAGAAGACACTTAAATAAGGGAAACTGTTATACCCCAATTTTCCCCCTAAGATCTCTCATCATTTCAATGTCAACCCAATCATATCAAGACCACACACTAGGGTTTGGTTCTTCTTCTTATCTTTAGGTTTGTTCATAGGAGATCACCAAGCACTTTAATTTGTATGGTTTTTAACATGTGTTTTTATGATTGATTGACTTTAAACTAACAAATATAATGTATATTTGATCTATGGATGTTGACATTATAGGTGATGGCACAACACATTTCATCAGGTTGATTCATATGTTCAGGAGTTTATTTCATGCCTTCTTCAACAAAAGCTTCATTGAGATTTAAGCTTCATTTTTGTGTGTGTTTCAAGATAACATGATTTCAAAGCCTACTATGTCTCATCATTGATTCAAGAAGTTTGACCTAATTTGAAAAGTTCTTGATTCCTTGATTAAAAGGTCATAGTTTTCTCAATTTTCAACATTTGGAAGTGATTATTATTGCTATGGGTTCTTATTATCATCCATAACAACTTCTCTTCACATAGAAAAATCAATTGTGCAAGAAAGATTGTCAAAAGTTAAAAGGGGTTCCAAGTAACTTTGATGCTTTAAGAGCTAGGGTTTTGAACTTCTAAGGACTATATCTTGTTCATATTTTGAGATTTTTGAGTGATTACAAAGATATGTTTCTCGTTAAAGGGTTATTAACAAATTACTTCAATAATTTCAAGCAAATTTTATATGGAAGATCACTAATGATTGAGAAAGATTACAAGTCCTCTAGATAGACCATCAAATTCTTTTGAGTGACTTCAAAAGATCATAACTTGGTTAATTATTATCATCTTGAGCTCATTCTTTTTTCACAATGATATTAAGGATGTTAAATTTAACTCTCTTTTTGGTTCTAAGATTTTAAATGGTTGCAATATGATTTTTAAGCTCAAATAATCTTTAGGGAGTCTACTTCAAGCTATCATCAATGATCAAAGCTCAATTTTTAAAGAAGACCTTGTTTGGAATCAAAACATTATAGGTCATTTTTGAAGATAAAACTTAGAATTTTTCTAAGTATAAAAGTCAGCGCATTTTTCTTGATTTTGACCAAGCATAACTTTCAGCTCAAGCATCCAAATGATTTCTTTATTGGCACATTATAAATAGTGTTATATGATCTTTCCAATGCATCAAGAATCATATCCTAAGGCTTCCTAAATCGTGCACACCATGAGTTCAAAGTCAGCAACTTGAAACTGTATTTTTCCTCCAAGTCAGATTTTGAAATCCATAATCCAGCTTCTAAACACCAAATTAGCACGCGTTTTTGATTAAAACATGTTTAACAAAGTTCCCAAAGTTGAATTAAGGATCAAAATACAAGAATTGGCTGAGTTTTGATGCACATGGAGTCACACATTTTCCACTTTCGGGCTCCATCCAATTTCCATCCAAACTTCAATTTTCCACTTAATTCTTTGCACCATTCACTTCCTTATAAATAGAGGGCCTCACTCCTGTCATTTTCTCAAGCTTGGATAGCCAAAATTAACCTGCCAAACTCTCTCCATAACTCACTTTTTATGAGTTTTATAATTCATCTTTTCTCAACTTTTCAATCCAATTTCTTTGTTGATTCTCCATCCTTGAACTTCACTGAAGCTAACAGAAGAAGAACCAAGTCCTAAGGCTTCCTAAATCGTGCTAGCCAAGTCCAATTTAAGAGAAAATTTGTCTGATTTCGTTCAATTAGTTTAAGGCACCAAATCTTCTAACTCAAATTACTAGAATGGTTTATGATGTTGACTGATGCTTGCTATTAACTCAATTTTGATGAATCAATACATTTGATGCTTCTGTTTTCCATTTCAAAATTTTCAAAACATCTTTGCTTTTTACCAAATTAAGTAAGCTATGTTTTATATAAATTTGGCCAGAGGATATCATTGTGATCGTCTTGAAGAGACGCATCTAATGATACCACTATGAGTGTATAAATTTACATATTTAAGAATCAAGATCTCGCCCTAGTTGCATGATAGCTGGAGGTTGAAGGTGACATACGTGGCTTCTTCAACCAATAAGAGCAAGACAATTGAAATATTTTGACTGGTCTGACTATTGTGACTCCAGTGCGCGCTTGTTAACTGTGGATCACCATACATCATCACTCTTGAGCCATTAGATGTGCCATAGTGTTTTAATGAACCAGATCCAACGCCTCACATTATTTCTGATTTATCTTATTTTTACAAAATTTGTTTAAAATTTGTTTTAATTTCAACAATTCATAACTCTCTTATTTTTTATCCAAAAATAATGAAAAAAAATATACAAAAATAATATAAATTATTTTTGACTTTGTGAATATTTTTTCATATTTTTATTTTGATATTTGATATTTTTCATAATTTTTGTATTGTTTGCCTTATTTTAATTGTTTTAAAAAATACTTTATGGTATTTTTAAATTCTGGAAAAATCATGGAAGGATCCAATGACCTCTTGACAAATATTGGTGACCTCATCTCATTTTTATTTCTGATTTTTCTATTTTTCATATTTTTTTTGGTTTATTTTGCTTATTTCTTTAAATTTAAAAATTAATTTGTGGTTTTAAAAAAATTCCAAAAAAATTGTTAACACTTATTGATTTTTGCTTGACTTCTGACTGTTTTTTTTTAGTTTTATTTGATTATTTAATATACTTTGTGTATTATACCAATTATTTTCCTTTTATTAACCATTTAAATATTGTTTTATCAAATATTATTTTATTATTTTTTGGGTCCTGATTTGGGTTTTATTTTGGGACAAGTTCCTCAACCTCATTGGATCTTGGGTGTTGATAGGTTGAAAAACCAAATCCACCAAAATGGATGAATGATGTTGATGATATTTGAAACCCTAATTTCATCTAATACATCTTCTCCTTCTTCATCTTATCCCCTTCTTACTTGTGCTACATGTTGTTGGAGAATAATCTACATATAACTTCCCTAAACATATGGTACATAGATTGCTATTGACCGGCCTAAAAATAGGTGCGACTTCTATATAAGTCCACTTACGATTTCTTAACATAGCGCTAAATTTTGTCTCGATTCGAGAAATGATTATTCGTGATCCAAACCTATGTTTGCAAGCCCAAGTATGTT
The DNA here is from genome assembly GCA_948472305.1 of Vicia faba. Taxonomy (NCBI): domain Eukaryota; kingdom Viridiplantae; phylum Streptophyta; class Magnoliopsida; order Fabales; family Fabaceae; genus Vicia; species Vicia faba. The sequence continues at coordinate 1,180,208,402 of OX451741.1, read as the reverse complement.
TAATTTGAAACCTTTGATCGTATAACCTTGAAGTTCATTGTTAGGAGGCTTTGGTCTTATCAACCCTCTAATGAACCATCATAATCTTTGGTTTAAGCGAATCATTTAAAAATCATTAATAATATGTTGTCGCCTTGAGAACTTGAAATGGATGATATACTTGACAAAAAGAAAATGAAACTTGTTATTGAGAAGCTTTGATTTGATCAATTTTCTAATGATTTTTCAAATGTTAGTTTCAAGATGGTCATTCAACTAACCTCTAATTTATAACTCACTAACAATTAACTTTTACTTTATGCTTTTAATTTATGCCTTTACTTTTATGTACCATATATTTTGGCATTTACATTTCATGTTATTTTTATCTTTGCTCACTAGAGCATTTATCTTTATGCCATTTTTATTTTTCCTCACTTGAGCTTTTCATTTTCTTTTTGAAGATACGTAATAACCAACTTGAATAATAAAAAACATTAAGGTTTCTTAGACTATTTGGTTATTATCCCTAGCATAATGGATTTATGGACCTCTTGGACTTAGGACTAGAAGCCTTGATACCATTGGGACCTTGTGACTTTGTTTATTATTTTGTCTGGAGTTCTTGGGGTTTACCCCAAGACATTGCGTTGATTTTCTTTGTGTGTAGGTTATTGTGATTATCTGCTTCGTCTATGATCGGGAATTCCTCTGTATACATCCGTTACTCTGCCCAATTTTTCTGAAGACCTAATGCATCTGAAGCTTGGTATTCTCAAGAGGTTTAGTATCTTTTCTTGCATGGTTTCAATCCAAAGGATAGGAATTCTACATTGACTTATTATGTCAAGTGTAAACTTCTTGTTGGTTAGATAGTCCTTTTCCCTAGATTTTACCTTATGCTTTAGGATAGTCCCTTCATCTCCTCCCATCTTCTTTAATTTCAAAAAACTTCTCTCTCCTTTTCAAAACTCTTCTTGTTTTCTAACTTGAACCACTTTCACAATAAACTTGGACTTAGGTCCATGCATTTTTCAAAAATATATTTTCTTAATCAAACTTTAACCAACTTAATCATATTTTCACATTTTTTGTGAGAAGACAAAAATTTAATTAGTCTCATTCAAACCATTTTGCCACTTTGGCTTTTTACTTTAAAATTTTCTCAAAAGATTATATTCTTGTCAATCCTTATAGTGATGCAAGCTACTATAGTTCTACGATATGTGTAACGCCCGTAATTTAATTAATTATTAAATACAATTATTTTTGGATTATTTGTGAAGTTGCGTTATGATGATAGATGTTGTGTTGTGGTTATTTGAATTTATTCGATTAAGTTGTAGAATAATATTAGAATAATACTATTTTTTGATGTGGGCTTATTTTAATGATTAGAAGTAGTAGAAAGGGGGTGTAGGAATTTAAGCCCATTAAGACATAATAAGAGTTATAGTGTTATTATATTAGTTATTGAGAAATATTAAGAAAAGGGAAGTAATAGTAAGAAGAAAATAAAATAAGGGTTGGAAGAGAGATAGAGAACATGGAAGTTACCAAGAAGGAGGAAAAGAGGCAAAGCGGAATTCAACCGGAAAATTGTAGAGCAACCTTCAATCCAAAGTAAGGGTGGGGTTCTGACTCTACAATAGGGTTTGTGATGAGTAGTATATGAGATTGGATTTGAAAAAAAATTGTTTTGTTTGTGATTGATATATATATATATATATATATATATATATATATATATATATATATATATATATATATATATATATATATATATATATATATATATATTTGATGAGGAATCAATGATTTAGAGATGAATAATGATGCCGAAATGATGTGTAATTGATGTAGAAACATAGGATTATAGTAAGTGATGATTACCTATGATTAGATGATGTTTTTAGGACCTAGGGCAAGGAAATCGCAGTGAAAATGTAGAATAAATTTAGCACAAGTCAGTATGAGTCGACTTCAAAGGCCATGCGTCGACACATGCAGGATTTAAGACTAAGGATGAGTCGATACGAAAGGATCATGTGTTGACACATGCAGTATTTCAGACAAAGTATGAGTCGACACAAGAGGTTATACATCGACACATGTTGGACTCCATATCCAGTATGCATCGACTCAAAGAGGCACGCGTCGACTCATGCAGTCCAATTTTGAGAAATTTTTCCAAAGGCTGTAACTTGAGTTTCCGGACTCCGTTTGAGGTGCCGTTTGAAGCGTTTGATAGCTAACGCGATGAACTTGATTCATAAGGATTAAAATTAAGGATAATAAGAATAATAATAGTACCCAAATTAGGATAGAATTAGCTTCCCGCGTTAATCGCTATGAAGATTTCGTGAAGTATGATGAGGATAAGACGATCTTAGATTATTGCTTGGTTCATAACAGTAAGATTAATTATGATAATGATGTAGTATTACAGTATAATAATATGTAGAGGTTTAGTAATTAGAGATAAGAATTAGATGAGTGATTAATCGTTATAGTCGAGAATTGTCCGAATATTTATGGGAGATATCATGTTGTCGGCCTATGGAGAATGTTGGGTGGTTGTTGCCCTGCTGCTATATTGTGGTTATGGTTGATTTGCTATGGATTTACGTGGATGCGTTATGCTGATGATTTATGTTGATGAATTGTGTTGATAAATTATGATGAGATGCCTCTAATTATTGGAAGCTATTGAGTTGTAGGCTTTTGGCCAACAATGATTCGTGTTGAGATGTTGTTAGTTGTGGTTGTTGTTACTACATTCATGATTGTGTCACATACATTGCATATAAAGATGGAGTTGATGCTCGTTAAGATGGCCTGTATTGGTGAATATTAAGATGAAGGCTTATGCCTTGTTGATGCCTCTATTTATTGGTAATTATTTTAAGATGGGAGTTCTACTCCAATGGTACCACATGCATTTGCATAGTATTGAGTCACATTACATGATTGCATAAGGAAGTTGTGTATTAATGCGGTAAATGTTGTATGTTGTTGATGTTCCTTTGCGATTATTGTTGTTTATAAGATGTGAAGTTGTGATATTATATGATCTGATCTAATATATTATTTATCATACATTTTATTATATTGTTAGATATCTCACCCCTTATGTGTAAATGTTACCCTTATGTTTGTAACGTGCAGGTAATCCAGAGTGAAGGTGGTTTACCTCCCGTAGCTCGAGTCAGTGTCATTGCTCTGATACGTAACACTCGGGGGGATGAACGCTTGTTGCTTTTAGTTATTGTTATTCATGTTGTTGAACTTTAATTTGATTTTTGCTAAGTATGTGTTATTTTGAAGTTGCTGTAATGTTGGACATGGATTTTATTATGATTCCGCTGCGTAGTTGTTCATGTTGATGATTTAAGAGATTAATTTATTTTGCTGTTGGTTTATCCGAAGTTTTAATGTGTTATATATCCATGTTGAATGCAATGGTTTTTAATTTTAATTTGTGGCATCTTGATTCAGTTGTATGAATTTTATAACTCTGATTTACATTTATAATTTCCGGGTAGAATTGGGGTGTTGTAAAGTAGGTATCAGAGAAAGTCGGTCCGTCCGACCAAGTTATCGAGTCGTAGTTTATTTAACAATCGGGTATTGTTAATTTGAGTTCTAACCGTTGTTTATGTTGTAGATATAAGTTGAGATGGATGGAAGGAATGATGATGCACTTGCTGCTGCTTTAGAAGCAATGGCGCATGCGATGGAGAATCAGCCGAATGTTGACAGGAATGCTGGATCTCGTAGTTTGGCGACTTTCTAGAGAGAGAATCCGCCTACCTTCAAGGGAAAGTATGATCCTGATAGAGCATTGGATTGGTTGAAAGAGATTGAGAGAATCTTGCGTGTGATGGACTGCACTCCAGCACAGATGGTTCGATATGGTACTCATATGCTAGCAGTCGAACCTGATGACTGGTGGCTAGAGACGTGTCAGAGGTTAGAAGCTGCAGGTTAAAATGTCACTTGGGCTGTGTTCCATAGAAAATTTATGAGGAAGTACTTTCCTGAAGATGTTCATGGTAAGAAGGATATTGAGTCCCTTGAGCTTAAGCAAGAGAGCATGTCGACTGTTGAGTATGCTGCAACGTTTGCTGAGTTGGCTAAGTTTTATCCGCACTACGGTAAGGAAAATGCTGAGTTTTCGAAGTGCATTAAGTATGAGAACGGGTTGCACCCAGAGATCAAGAAGGCAGTTGGATACCAGAAGATCTGTGTCTTTGTCGATCTGATTGATAGTTGCAGAATTTATGAAAAGGATAATAATGCTCATTACAAAGATTATCAGTGAGAAGAGGGGTAAGCACCAACAGAATCGTGGTAAGCCTTATGATACCCCAGCTGGTAAAGGTAAATAGAAAGCTGTTCAAGATCAGAGGACTATGGGGGAGATGATCCTGCTGGTGTGGTTTGTTTCAAATATGGAAAACCTGGGCATAAGAGTAATGTGTGTACTGCTGAGGTAAAGAGGTGTTTCCTTTGTGGTAAGACTGGACATGTTGTATCTGAGTGCAAGCATAAGGAGGTGATTTGTTTCAATTGTGGTGAAGAAGGGCACATTGGTAGTCAGTTTCAAAAACCAAAGAGGGCGCAGACAAGTGGTAAAGTGTTCGCTTTGGTTGAGGATCAGGCGACTGCTGAGGACAGACTTATTAGAGGTACATGTTTCATTAATAGTACTCCTTTAATTAATATTGATATCGATGCTACTCATTGCTTTATTGTTGCTGATTATGTTGAAAGATTGGGTCTTATGTTGTCTTCTATGAATGGAGAGATGGTCGTCGACACTCCAGCCAAGGGGCCAGTAACTACTTCTTTTGTGTGTTTAAAGTGTCCTTTGTCGATCTTTGATAGAGACTTTGCTGTTGATTTGGTTTGTTTGCCTTTAAGAGGGTTGGATGTGATTCTGGGTATGAACTGGTTAGAGCATAACTATGTTCATATTAATTGTTATAATAAGTCTGTGAGGTTTTCTACTACTGAGGAAGAGGAAGCTGGCCTGTTGTCTACTAGGCAGTTGAGGAAATTGATGAAAGAAGAGGCTCAAAAGTTCTCATTGATGGCGTTGCTATTTGTTGAGACTCAAGCTATAATTGAGGAATTGCAAGTGGTGCGTGAATTTCCTGAAGTTTTTCGTGATGAAATTCCTGATGTACCTCCAGAGAAGTTGAATTTTCTATTGATCTTGTACCTGGTACCAGACATGTGTCTATGGCACCATACAGGATGTCTGCATCTGAATTGTCAGAGTTAAAGAAGCAATTGGAAGAGTTACTTGAAAAGAAGTTTGTAAGACCAAGTGTATCACCATGGGGAGCTCCAATGTTGCTAGTAAAGAAGAAAGATGGACGTATGAGGCTTTGTGTTGATTATAGACAGTTGAATAAAGTGACGATTAAGAACAAGTATCCGCTTCCAAGAATAGATGACTTGATGGATTAATTGGTGGATGCTTGTGTGTTCAGTAAGATTGATTTGAGGTTGGGTTACCATCAAATTAAAGTGAAGGATGAAGATATCTAAAAGACGACTTTCAGAACACATTATGAACATTATGAGTATTCGGTGATGCCTTTTGGTGTTACTAATACGCCGAGAGTATTCATGGAATACATGAACCGTATCTTTCATACTTATTTGGATCAGTTTGTAGTGGTGTTCATTGATGACATTTTGATTTACTCTAAGTCCGAAGAAGAGCATGTAGAACACTTAAGAGTAATATTGCAAGTTTTGAAAGAGAAGAAGTTGTATGCAAAGGTGTCTAAGTGCGAGTTCTAGTTAAAGGAGGTTAGTTTTCTTGGTCATGTGATCGCAGGTAGTGGCATTGTTATAGATCCATCGAAGGTTGATGTTGTGTTGCAATGAGAAACTCCGAAGTCAACTATTGAGATTAGAAGCTTTTTGGGATTAGCTGGTTACTATTGAAGGTTTATCAAAGGTTTTTCTAAGTTGGCACTTTCGTTGACCCAGTTGACTTGTAAAGGTAGAACCTTTGTATGGGATGTTCAGTGCGAAGAGAGTTTTGCAGAGTTGAAGAGGAGAGCCTTTTGTGGTATATTGTGATGCTTATAAGACGGGTTTAGGAGGTGTGCTTATGAAGAATGATAAGGTAGTTGCTTATGCGTCAAGGCAGTTGAGGACTCATGAGAATAAATATCCTACAGATTATTTAGAGCTTGCTGCAGTTATTTTTATGTTAAAAATTTGGAGGCATTATCTTTATGGTTCTAGATTTGAAGTGTTTAGTGACCATAAGAGCTTAACGTATTTATTCGATCAGAAGGATTTGAATATGAGGCAACGAAGATGGTTGGAATTGTTAAAGGGAGCCATAGAAGCAAGTTGAGTATTCATCCAGGAGCTACAAAGATGTATCAGGATTTGAAGAATTTGTTTTGGTGGCCTAGGATGAAGAGTCATGTGGCTCGGTTTGTGTATGCATGTTTGACTTGTTAGAAGTTGAAAGTTGAACATCAGAATCCTGCAGGGTTGATGCAACCGTTAGAAGTTCCAGAATGGAAATGGGATAGCATTTCGATGAAATTTGTGACAGGGTTACCTGATACTTTAAGAGGACATGATTCAATTTGGGTGATTGTTGATAGGCTTACGAAGTTGGCTCATTTTATTCTTATTAACATCAGTTTTCCAATGATGAAGTTGGATGAGATTTACACTAGTGTAATTGTGAAGCTATATGGTGTTCCTTTGTGCACTGTGTCAGATAGAGATCTGAGGTTTACTTCTGATTTTTGGAAGAGTTTGCAAGAAGCATTGGGTTCTAAGTTGAGTTTGAGTTCGGTGTATCATCCTCAGACGGATGGTCAGACTGAACAGACTATTCAATTGTTGGAAGATTTGTTGAGGGCATGGGTTCTTGAGCAGGGAGGTTCATGGGATACTTACCTTCCGTTGATAGAGTTCACTTATAATAACAATTACCATTCTAGTATTGGGATGGCATCTTTTGAAGCATTCTATGGTCGAATATGTAGAACTCCTTTATGTTGGCATGAATCTGGAGAAAGTGTAGTAGTTGGACCTGAACTTTTTCGTGAGACTACTGAGAAGGTGAAGTTGATTCGAGAAAAGATGAATGCTTCCCAAAGTAGAAAAAAGAGTTATCATGTCAAGCGAAGGAAGGACTTAGAATTTCAAGCAGGTGACCATGTGTTTTTGAGAGTTACACATGTGACTGGTGTTGGACGAGCATTGAATTCTAAGAATCTCACTTCTCGTTTTATTGGTCCATATCAGATTTCAGAGAGAGTTGGGAATGTTTCTTATAGAGTGGCTTTACCGCCTAATCTTTCGAATTTGCATGATGTGTTTCATGTGTCAAAACTCCGGAAGTATATTTCAGATCCATCTCATGTGATTCATATGGATGATGTGCAAGTACGGTATAAACTTATTGTGGAGATGATGCCTGTACGAATCGCGGATCGTGAAATAAAGACTTTGAGGTGCAAAGTGATTGCTTTGGTGAAACTGGTTTGGCTAGGAGCTGCCGGAGAAACCATGAGTTAGGAGTTGGAAAGCAAGATGTGGGACTCCTATCCTGAGTTGTTTGATTAAGGTAAATTTTCGAGGACAAAAATATTCTAAGTGGGGGAGAGTTGTAACAGCCGTAATTTAATTAATTATTTAATTAAATTATTTTTGGATTATTTTTGAAGTTGTGTTATGATAGTAGATGTTGTGTTGTGGTTAATTTATTTTATTCGATTAAGTTGTAGAATAATACTAGAATAATATTATTATTTGATGTGGGCTTATTTTAATGATTAGAAGTAGTAGAAAGGGGGTGTAGGAATTTAAGCTCATTAAGACATAATAAGAGTTACAGTGTTATTATATTAGTTATTGAGAAATATTAAGAAAATGGAAGTAATAATAAGAAGAAAAGAAAATAAGGGTTGGAAGAGATATAGAGAACGTGGAAGTTACAAAGAAGGAGGAAAAGAGGCAAAGCGGAATTCAATCGGAAAATTATAGAGCAACCTTCAATCCAAGGTAAGGGTGGGATTCTGACTCTATAATAGGGTTTGTGATGAGTAGTATATGAGATTGGATTTGAAAAAAAATGTTTTGTATATGATTGATATATATATATATATATATATATATATATATATATATATATATATATATATATATATATATATATATATATATATATATATATATATATATATATATATATATATATATATATATATTGTTGTTGTTTGATGAGGAATCAATGATTTAGAGATGAATAATGATGACCAAATGATGCATAATTTATGTAGATACATAGGATTATCATAAGTGATGATTACCTATGATAAGATGATGTTTTTAGGACCTAGGGAAGGGAAATCGCAGTGAAAATGCAGTGAAATCACAGAATAAATTTAGCACAAATCAGTATGAGTCGACCTCAAACGCCATGCGTCGACACATGCAGGATTTAAGACTCAGGATGAGTCGATACAAAAGGATCATGCATCGACACATGCAGTATTTCAGACTCAGTATGAGTCGACACAAGAGGTTACACATTGACTCATGCAGGATTATAGACCCAGTACGTGTCGACTCAAAGAGGCACCCGTCGACTCATGCAGTCCCGTTTTTGACAATTTTTTACAAAGGCTGTAATTTAAGTTTCCGGACTCTGTTTGAGGTGCCATTTGAAGCGTTGGATAGCTAACGCGATGAACTTCATTCATAAGGATTAAAATGAAGGATAAGAAGAATAGTCCTAGTACCCAAATTAGGATAGAATTAGCTTCCCACGTTAATTGCTATGATGATTTTGTGAAGTATGATGAGGATAAGACAATCTTAGATTATTGCTTGGTTCATAACAATAAGATTAATAATAATAATGATGTAGTATTACAGTATAATAATATGTAGAGTTTTAGTAATTATAGATAAGAATTATATGAGTGATTAATCGGCATAGTCGAGAATTGTCCGAATATTTATGAGCGATATCATGTTGTAGGCCTATGGCCAATGTTGAATGGTTATTGACCTGTTGTTGTGTTGCGGTTATGGTTGAGTTGCTGTGGATTTACGTGGATGAATTATGCTGATGATTTATGTTGATGAATTATGATGAGATGCCTCTAATTATTGGAAGCTATTGAGTTGTAGGCTTCTGTCGAACGATAATTCGTGTTGAGATGTTGTTAGTTGTGGTTGTTGTTACTACATTCATGATTGTGTCTCATACATTGCATATCAAGATGGAGCTGATGCTCGTTAAGATGGCTTGTATTGGCGAATATTAAGATGAAGGCTTTTGCCATGTTGATGTCTCTATTTATCGACAATTATTTTAAGATGGGAGTTCTGCTCCAATGGTACCACATGCACTTGCACAGTATTGAGTCACATTACATGAATGCATAAGGAATTTGTGTATTGATGCGGTAAATGTTGTATGTTGTTGATGTTCCCTTGCGATTATTGTTGTTTATAAGATGTGAAGTGGTGATATTATATGATATGATGTAATATATTATTTATCATACGTTTTTTTTATATTGTTAGATATCTCACCCCTTCTGTTTGAATGTTACCCTTTGTTGCACCCCAAAATTTTCCCTCTCATTTTACTCAAAACATACTCCTAGAGGTCCTCAATTGCTCAAGTTGACTAAGGATTGACCAGACAAATCCTCCTCTTAAGACAATAAGCCTCAAACTAGGGTTTCACTCCTCATCAAGATGATTGAGTTCCAAGGACCCCAAATGTTTTCCATTATCCTAATATGTCCTCAAGATCATCCATGCCAAGTTTCATGCCTTGCACAACAAGTTTGCTCAGTCAACTACTCAAATGCCTGAAAATCAACTGTAATAGGGCAAAGTTAACCGTGGCCCAAATATAGTCAAACTTCAAGATTTTTGGTCAACATCAACATTTTGAAGTGATATCCATCATTTGATCAAGGTTTGATCATGATTCCTCAAAGAATGTTCCTAATTCATCAATACTCAAAACTTGTTAAATTAGGGTTTCTATAGGAAAAGTCAACCAAACTTTGACCATGCATAACTTTCTCATACTTTATCAGAAATTTCTTATCCAAGGCTCATTTTGAAGAGAATCCAATTCCCTACAACTCATATTCATCCCTCAAGTTAAATAAATGCACTCATGAAAAGATATAGACTCATACATTATAGGTCCTTTTCAAAAGTCAACAAAAACACCTTTTGGGACAAAGCTTCTTACATTAACATGGAAGACCCAATGGAGATGAAACCAAAAGGGTTGTTTAGAGGACCTCCTAAGCTTTCTAAAAAGTCCAAGAACACCCTCTTAGGATCAAAATTGAGAGAGATATGCATTGTCAAAATGGACCATTTTTGGAAATTTGCACAAAGTTAACAATGCCCAAAATTGCATTTTTTTTCCACATGGGCCCATCTTTTCAAGATTGAATCTCAGTCTTAGCATGGTCCACAACCTATGGGATCCTCCATGACTTATTTATTTGTTTATTTAATTTATCTCTGTTTTTATTCATTTAAAACTCAAATAGAATCAAATAAATCCAAATAAATCGCATGATTTATTTTAAGAATGATTTTTGCATTGAATGGAGATCTCATGTGATGTCAATATCCAAAGAAATCGTGCAAGCTATGAATGGGCAAGGATATTCAAAATTGGAAAGATTTGAAGCAAGATTGAAAGGCATTGATATCTTTGGATTCTTGCCACAAATATTACCCTAATCTGATTCACTACAAATGCCAATGTATTGCAACCCTCAAAGAGGAGTTTTCAGATGCGCAGCTTCCTCTTAGAGCAAGAACAAAGTGTCAATTTTTTGTCCAAAAGTGCAGATCATATTCCTTTCCATAGGCGAGTTCAAAGAATTTCAAAGACTAAACAACAATACTTGGACCTCTAGGAAGTTACCACACTCATTCCCCAGGTCTGTAGTATAAAGAACAGCTCTCTACACTCACGGTTTGTGTTCACTTTTTTCCAACTTTGATTTCATTCATTTACCCACTATAAACATGATTTGATTTCATCTTCATGTTCATCATCATCATAGGAACCTTTTTGAATGGTTTAATCAGAGTTTAAGCGCAGGTACAACCATTCGCCATTGTTAGGGTTCTGAAGCTCCAAATTGGGGAACCCTAACTAGAGACAAAATTGGACAAAATTAGGGGTGGTATTATATTCAGGAGGTCATGAGAAATTGATTCATGCCTTTGGTTCTGATTAATATTGCTTGTATTGCGTTTTGAGATGTTGCAGGGTTATAGCTATGGACAAAAACTGTCACTATAGCTTTTAGTGATAATTTTGTTCGTAGGTAAAGGTTGTGTATCAAAAACGACAGCCCCATGAAGAAGAAGATCAAGTCGTAGCATCCCATTGGAGGGTTTGAATCCACGCGCGCTTTCTGGGAATAGTGTTTTGTTTGGCTTATGTTTTATTTGTTTATTATATTAACAAACAAGCTTTCCAACGCAGATGGTCAAGGAATGAATATGCAAGGCAAACGTCCTGGGTTCGATCCCAGGCATATGCTTTTGTATTTTTCTTGATAATTTCTTACATATCCAACGCATCTCCTAGCCAAGCATCCACCATGCGCTCACAGATCCAACCCTTATATTATCACGTGGCCCAGATCCAAGTGTCCAACAAAAGCAGCGCATGGTGAACCCCTAGATGAGAGTCTCACTGAATCACGCGTAAGGCAGATGGGCCAGCTATTCTGGGCCTAACACAAATTCAGCAAGGCACCCATCCAATTTTCTATTTCATACCAGGCCCATTTTAATTCTTTTTAATTTATTTATTTAATTATTGTTTTTTAATTACTTTACAAAAATCATTGTTTTTTTTAAATCACAAAAATCATAAAACATTAGAATTAGGTTTTTTCTTAAAATAATTAATTTCATTAATTGATTAGATTATCTTAAATTAGGATAATTTAATTCCATTTTCATAATTAAAATCAATTAGATATTACTTTTAATTTGCAAAAATTAATTATTTCTCAAATAAAAAATGCAAAAATATTTTTCTTCTAAATCAATTAGATTCGTTAAATTTTAATTCCTCATATTTAATTTCATCGCGCGTATTCCTTTCATTATCTTTTCCAATTAATGTAATTGCTCCGAGGTTTGTAATAGTTAAAGTTAGGATATTTACTGCTTTTATTTCCCCAGTTTTGGTTATGTAACCCCTTCCCCAAAGCCTTGTAATAGCTAGGTTTAAATTTCTCGCACTTTATTTTCTGCTATTAGTTAAACTGTTAGATGATTGATAATATGATTGTATGCGAAAGATAAATCAATGTTTAAAGCAGTAGAAAACCCTAACTGTGCAAAGATAATTGACTGAAAAACAAACACTTGCACATGCTCACTCATAGAGTTTTCCCCCAGTTCGGTTGCCTTCGGAAAAATACGGTCACTATTCTCGAACGTGAGAATTCTTAGTGACTGTCCTCTAATTCAGAGATCGCAAGTCCCTTTAGAAAGTTTCCTCAGTAAAACAAAATGCGATCTTTGAACTCTAGGACAGTTACTAAGAGATCTTGCCCTGTTGCCTTAAGTGATCGTAATCGTCCCTTTCAATTCTCCCTCAAACTCCAACGAAGGAACTACCCACTCCTTAATAGTAGGATAGCGCTATCTAAAGGAAATAAGAAAATGAACAGTCTTTTTTGAGTAGGTAGAAACTTTTAAGTACTTGCTCAAAACAATCAATTTGTCACACTTACACTTTTAAACACTTTTCAAACGAATTTTTCAAAAACGCTTTATCATACTCTTGAGGAATGATACAAGGGTTACCATAAAATGAAACGCCGCACTAAGGAATTTTCAAAGCTTTTTCAAAACACACACAAAAGCAATTTAAAAATTAGCAAGTACCTAAGAGCCTGTGGAAAACCACAGATAGAAAGGGTGCTAACACCTTCCCTTTCTATAATCTACCCTCCGTACTCAGAAACATCTCGAAAAAGGTTTTTTCTGTTCTTTTTCCCTTTTCCCTTGTTGGATAAAATAAAAGACGATGGCGACTCTTACTTACCGTACATTTGCGAACAAAAAACGCAAAAACCAGTAGTAACTAAAAACAGTCAGTTCTGCCACCGTATCACAGAATTGGCGACTCTGCTGGGGATTTTAAAAAGTGGGGTTTACCTTAGGATCTAGGTCATTTTAATTGCTTCTTTGGCTTGTCTTGTTTGATTTACTTTTAAGGGTATCTGTTTGGGTTGTTTGGATCTTAAACCCGGATCAGGGAATTCCTTTTAGGTAAGTAGCAATAAACAGTGAGGGAGTTGTGTGGGGTATACCGACACGGTTGAAACAGTAGCTATGTTGATGCGATACTTTGGTGTGTATCGGTATCCCTTGAGTAATCAAGGAGAATACGGGGCCACTGCATGGTATCATAAAGCGTCAACTGACCTTAGCACCTTAATTGACAAACTTGGCTTTTTAGGATGTAGTGAGATAGCCGTATTTGGTGTAAACCCAAAGTCGGTTGATACTCGATGGTACACTCATTGAGGTTTGACTCTTGAGTTTTGTTTGGTGGCAATTCAATTGTCTATCGGAACGAAATTTAGAGGAAAGATCGGTGATATTGATATCCCTTATAACTCGGTTATTATATTTAGAACAGGTTGAACCAACCCAACTTCAAGAGGGTATTACCTTAAAACTCATGCAAGCTTTAAACCTAAGGTCTTTGTGTGGTTTTCTTGTGTTTGCTATATCTGTTATATCTGAGCATAATCATGACATCATAACATAGCATATAATACTAACCATTTCAAGGATTCTTAGGGTTTATTTTTGTCTTGTTTTGTAGGACATGGCCCTCGCCCGTAGATTCACTATCCAAGTCAGTCTGGTAAAGGTACCTCCTCAACTTAAGGAATTGGTATCAAGGGTTCCTGAAAGCTCTCCCTTCACTGAAAGACATGGTCGACTTCTCAGCTTGGTCACCTCAAACATTGATGAAGAAATGTTAAAAGTTCTCTTTCAATTCTTTGACCCTCTACATCACTGCTTCACTTTTCCGAATTACCAGTTAGTGCCTATTATGGAGGAGTTTTCTCTGTTACTGGGGGTGCCTATCCTTAACAAGGTACCTTTCAATGGTATGGAAAGAGACCCTAAACCTGAAGATATTGCTAAAGCTCTGTCCTTACAACGGTCTGATGTGGTAGCAAATTGGGAAACCAGGAGAGGTGTCATGGTTTTTTTGGCTAAGTTATTGTTTGAGAAAGCTCATCATTTTTGGGATACCCTGGACTTACAAGACTTTGAAGAGGTGTCATCCCTTCTCATCTATGGGTTGGTACTATTTCCTAATCCGGACCAGCTCATAGACGTGAATGCGGTTAAGGTTTTCCTATCACGCAATCTGGTACCTACTCTGCTTGGAGATATCCAACATTCTCTGCATACTCGCACTATAAAGAAAAGAGGGACCCTTCTGTCTTGCACTCCACTTTTTCCTAGGTGGCTTATTTTGCACCTACCCTGATCCGTCTTGAAGAATGAACAGGGTTTGAGATGGTCTCATAGGCTAATGACTCTTACACATTCAGGTATTCATTGGTGTCCTCGATCCTCAGAAAATGTTACCATCATTGATCGATGCGGGGAATTCGCTAATGTCTCTCTCTTAGACATTAGGGGAGGAATCACTTACAATCCTTGTTTGGCACTGCGACAGTTTGGATATGCGAGAAGAGATGGTCCTCATGATACACTTATCCAAGGAATCATCTTCAACTACGAGAATGATGCTCAGGGTTACCATAAAAGGATCATGCGAGCTTGGGGCATGGTACATAGGGTTGATAGCAAGACACTAGGGCACAAGAATTCCATCCCTCTTGAGTCTTATCTCAAATGGGTACGAGCCCGTGCTCAAAGTCTTATGATGCCTTACCCCGCCATTCTACCTATGATTATGGAACCGGTTGCTGAAGGAGACACTCCTTATCTTGTTCTTCATCCTGACATGCCAACTGATCATGAGGAGTTAAAAAATCTTGGGTTCAACTTAAGGAGGAGCGAAATACGTTTGAAGCTCAATTCTACACCAGCAAGAAGAAAGTCCTGGAACTCACTAGGCTACTTCATAAAGAGAGGAATATAAACGCCTACATTGCACCAAAGAGGATGCGCTTATGGGAAACCTAATTTTCTTTATGGTTGATCTGACCTCTTCATCCAAGGAAGGAGAGAATCAAGAGGGTGAGACAAGGGAGGAAGACCCTAGTCCAAGGGTTTCTAAGGATGAATCTGATTTCAATGATGAACAGTATCCTCCCACTGAGGATAGATACAAACAGTTAGAGGATCATCTGAATGCAATGGAGATCCAAAGAGTACCAGGGCTGGATTTTGAAGAGTTGGGTTTGGTATCTGGGGTTGTCATCCCACAGAAGTTCAAGGTTCCAATATTTGTAAAGTATGATGGGGTTTCTTGTCCCAAGCTTAATCTCCATTCTTATGTGAGGAAGATTCAACCTCACACTGCTGATAGGAACTTGTGGGTCCATTTCTTTCAAGACAGTCTGTCCGGGACTCAGCTTGAGTGGTTCTATCAGCTGGAGGGAATCAATATTCGCAATTGGGAAGATCTGGCTGCTGCTTTTTATAAGCAATATAAATATAACACTGACCTTGCTCCTACCCGTACGCAACTCCATAGTATGTCTATGGGTGAAAGTGAAGGTTTTAAGGACTACGCTCAGAAGTGGAGAGGTTTGGCAGGGAGAGTCCAACCCCCTTTTTCTGATAGGGAGTTGGTGGACATGTTTCTTGGTACGTTATCTGGTCCGTTCTTTAATCACTTGATTGGTAGCTTCTCAGCTGGTTTTACTGAGCTGATATTGACTGGAGAAAGGGTAGAAGCTGGGATCTAAAGTGGCAAGATCCAGAAACACACCTCTTCAAGTACAGTGAAAAAGCCATTCATGGGTAAGAAGGAGGTCAATGCTATTTAAAATCTAAGAAGTCAGAATAGAACCGAATACCGTCCAACGGTTAGGGCTGTGATGATACCTAGGCCTGTGGTTACTCAACAACGAAACAATCAGCCAAGGGTAGAAAGACCTCAAAGGCAGTTCACCCGGATCAATATGATGTTGTATGAGGTCTTACCCCATCTGCTAAAATCTAACTTGCCAACCTTAAGGGAGGCTCCCAAGAACCCCAACACCATCTCTCCTTGTTACAATCCAAATGGTTGGTGTGCTTGCCATTCTGAGAGTCCAGGCCACGATACAAATGATTGTTGGGCTCTGAAGAATAACATACAGGATCTGATCAAAGCGAAGGAGATTGAGTTTGATGCTCCTGAGATGCCTAATGTCATAACTTCTCCCATGCCTAAGCATAACCGGGGTGTTAATGCCATTGATACTGATCTATTAGTTACTTTTGTTGATGAAGTTTCTACTCCTCTCATGACCGTCAAGAAGAATTTGTTGTTAGCCGGTATATTTCTGGGTTATGGTGAAGGTTGCCACATGTGTTTATCTCTGCCTTCTGGTTGTTATTTGCTGAAAGCAGGTGTTCAACACCTGATGGATAACAAAGAGATTTTGTTCAAAAAGACTCTGTTTCTAACTGTTCTACATGAAGATGTAGTTATCATAACCATTTCCGCCAATACTTCTAAGGTCTCCTCCAAAAGACCTGTTAGGATTACATCTGCTCCAAGAATTTCTCCATTAATAATCACTTTTCCTGGCCCTGTACCGTATGCTCGGACAAAGCTGTTCCTTGGAATTATGGTGTTGACGTTTACTACCATGGCGTCAAGCAGAATTTGTTAACCATTAAAGACGAAAAAGCTGAAGAGGCTGATCCCGATATCAGTAACATTGTCGGGACCTGAAAAATTACTCCAAGTGGAAGGGTTTTCTCTCTCGAGATCTCCCCGAAGACTGTTGCTATGCCTGTTTTTATTCCATCTATTGTTCCGGCTAGTACTCCTGCTACTACTCCCATCCTTACTCCAGTTGTTACCCCTGTCGATGAGTCATCTGGGACTCGGGGCAAAGAAGTTATAGGTGAGCCTGCCCAGACGGAGGCACCTAGAAAAGTTATTTTGGAATCCTCTAAACAAGAAATGGAGGAGATTGTAAAAATAGTCAAGAATAACGACTACAATGTGGTTGAATAGCTGGGGCAGACCCCTTCGAAGATATCAATGCTGGCTCTGCTATTGTGTTCTGAGGCCCATGCAAGGCTTTGGTTACATTTCTCAAGATTGCGCATGTGCCGCAAGAAACCTCCGCTGACCAATTCGAGGACTGTGTGGCAAGTTTGACTGCTGATAATGGGTTGGGTTTTTCAGATGCTGATTTGACACCCAAGGGGAGAAAGCATAATGATGCTCTGCATGTCTCGATCGAATGCAGGGGAACTACTATGGGCCATGTGCTAGTGGACACTGGATCGTCACTGAATGTTCTGCCCAAGAAGGCTCTTGATAGGCTAGATTGTGAAGGTTTGACCCTAAAGCCCAGTAACATTGTGGTGAGGGCTTTCGACGGTTCAAAAAGAATGGTGCACGGGGAGATGGACATCCCTGTCAAAGTGGGTTCCCAGACCTTTGAATCTACCTTCTACGTGATGGATATCAGGCCATCTTGTTCTTGTTTGTTGGGCCGTCCTTGGATCCATGAAGGTGGAGCCGTTACTTCTACGCTGCACCAAATGTTGAAGTATCCAGTGAAGGGAAAGATTGTCACCGTGCATGGTGAAGAGGAGTACATGGTAAGCCATCTGAACTCTTTCAAGTATGTGGAGATGGATGGCGAGTTCATAGAGACCCCTCGCAAAATTTTTGAAGAGGTTCCCCAGACTATGGCATCAACCGAGACTGTTACCAGTGTGCCAAAGATCACCATACCTCCTTTGAAGATGGCTTCTCTCAAGGACGCCAGATCAGTAGTTGAAGAAGGTGGGAGTACTATTTGGGGACAGCTCCCTGATTTTCATTATAAAACTGACAAATTTGGTTTGGGCTTTACTTCAGGAGCTCAAAGGGCTGTTCGACGTGCTCGGGCTGGAGGACCTCCTCTACGCGTTAGCAATCGTAGGGTCAATGCTATAGAAGAAAATGATAAGGATTCTGATATTGACAGCTAGATCTACCGTACTACCAATGGTGGACCTAGTAACTGGACGACCAAATATTTTGTGCCGATTACTTTTGTTCAGTAGTAATTGTCTTGCTTGTTTTTCGGATTTGTAATAAACAGTATAAAATCTATGGCCTTGTGTCTTACTCGAGGCACAATGGTTTATTTGTGAGGGTTATTATATGTCATTATCATATGTCATCAATAAAATGTTGGACGTTCTTGCATACAAATTTTGCTCTCTCTGTTTTTCTTTTCTGCTTTTCACTTTATCAATACAGCTATGCTCTTACACACACTCACATATCAAACTGCAGATCCATATCCACTATGGATCCCATTGATAACAGTTCTACTATTGCCAGTTATAACTTCGAAAATCCAATCAACCAAGCCAATGACGAATGTGAGGAAGATTATGAGGTACTTGGAGAACTTGCTATACTGTTATAGCAGAAAGAGAGGGCTATATAGCCTCATGAAGAGCTAGTTGAGATGATAAACTTGGGCACAGAGGTAGACAGAAAAGAAGTCAAGATTGGCGCAAATCTGGAGCTTAGTGTCAAACAGCGGTTGGTATAGATGTTGCACGATTATGTTGAGATCTTCGCCTGGTCATATGGAGACATGTCGGGACTAGACACAAATATAGTTGTTCATCATCTGCCGACTAAAGAATATTTCCCTCCGGTAAAGAAAAAGGTCCACCGTATGCGCCCTGAAATGTCTGAGAACATCAAAGCAGAGGTTATCAAACAGTTCAACACTGGGTTCTTAGCTGTCACCTCCTATTCACAGTGGGTTGCTAACATGGTCCCGGTACCTAAGAAAGACGGTAAAGTACGAATGTGTGTGGACTATAGAGACCTAAACAGGTCAATCCCCAAGGATGACTTCCCGCTTCCCCACATTGATGTTCTGGTTGACAACACCGCACAACACAAAATATTTTCCTTCATGGATGGTTTCTCTGGCTACAACCAGATCAAGATGGCACCTGAAGACATGGAGAAGACAACCTTCATCACATAGTGGGGCACTTTCTGTTACAAGGTGATTCCTTTTGGGTTGAAGAATGCTGGGGAAACATATCAGCGAGCCATGGTAGCTTTGTTCCACGATATGATTCACCATGAGATAGAGGTTTATGTTGATAACATGATAGCTAGGTCTCAAACCGAGGAAGAACACCTTGATCATCTACAAAAGCTGTTTGACAGGTTGAAGACATACAAGTTGAGGTTAAATCCGAATAAGTGCACCTTTGGGGTAAGGTCTGGTAAACTTATGGGGTTCATCATCAGTGACAAAGGTATTCAGGTAGACCCTGCAAAGGTGAAGGCCATACAAGAGATGCCATATCCCCGTACTGAGAAGGAAGTTAGAGGTTTCTTGGGATGCCTAAACTATATTTCCTGGTTCATTTCCCATTTAACAGCTACTTGTGAGCCAAATTTTCAAGCTATTGAAGAAAGATCAAGTAGTAAAATGGAATGACGAATGCCAGACTTCCTTCGAAAGGATTAAGGAATGCCTCCAAGAGCCTCCCATTCTGATGCCTCCGATTGAAGGAA
The DNA here is from genome assembly GCA_948472305.1 of Vicia faba. NCBI lineage: Eukaryota > Viridiplantae > Streptophyta > Magnoliopsida > Fabales > Fabaceae > Vicia > Vicia faba. The sequence continues at coordinate 1,180,188,637 of OX451741.1, read as the reverse complement.
AACCTTTGATAATGTACTTAACAGTGTAAGACAATTCAATGGGGTGTGTGCTGGGGCAGCATGACGAGTGTGGTCGAAAAGAGCACGCAATATACTACCTTAGCAAAAAGTTTACTGACTGTGAGACAAGATACTCACTGCCCAATAAAACTTGTTGCGCTTTGGCACGGGCTGTCCGCCGACTAAGACAGTATATGTTGACCCACACAACTTTGCTGATATCAAAGATGGATCCGATCAAGTACGTCTTCGAGAAGCCCGCTCTCTCCGTAAGAATAACAAGATGGAAGATGATCTTAACCGAATACGATATCCAATATACAACCCATAAAGAAATCAAGGGAAGTGTATTAGCTGATCATTTGGCTCATCAGGCCATGGATGACTACCAGTCCATGAATTTTGAGTTCCCGGACGAGAATATTATGCTAGTGACTGACTATAAAGAACCTGGACCGGATGAAGGACCTGAAGAAGGATCCTGATGGACTATGGTTTTTGACGGAGATTCGAACGCACTCGGTAATTGCATTGGTGTTGTAATCATATCTTCTGAAGGCTGTCATACTCCTTTCACTGCCCGACTATGCTTCAACTGTACCAACAATATGGTGGAGTATGAAGCATGCATCATGGGTCTTAAAGCTGCTATCGACCTTAGGATCAAGTTCTTAAACGTTTTCGGGGATTCAGCCTTGGTGATAAGTCAGATCAAAGGAGAGTGGGATACGAAGCACCCGAATCTCATCCCGTATAAAGAGCACGTGCTGACATTGCTTCCACACTTTGAGGAGGTAACCTTTGAACATTTTCCACGAGAAGAGAATCAGTTAATAGACGCGCTATCTACCATGTCTTCTATGTTTAAGGTCAGGTGGGATAACGAGGCCCCTCGGATCACTATTGAAAGGTTGGATGAACCGGATCGACAATGAAGGAGTAGCTGACAAACCTTGGTTCTATGAAGTAAAGAGATATCTTGAGGCTCAAGAGTATCCCGAGGGGGCATCTGTCAATGATAAGAAGTTTTTGAGAAGGTTCACCGCGAAATTCTTCCTCAATAATGGAATCCTCTACAAGCGCAACCATGACTCTACGTTACTTTGGTGCATAGACAAGAGCGAAGCGGAGAGGATTATGACAGATCTACATGAAGGTACCTTCAGAACCCATTCAAGTGGACATACCATGGATAAAAAGATCCTACGGGCAGGATACTATTGGTCCACTATAGAAGCAGACTACTATCAGCATTCCCGAACTTGTCACAAATGCCATATCTATACTGATAAGGTGCATGTGCCTCTGGTTCCATTTAATGTCTTGACGGCTCCTTGGCCTTTTGCAATGTGGGTCATTGACGTTATCAGAGAGATTAGACCTACCCCTTCCAATGGGCATCACTTCATCCCGGTGGCCATTGATTACTTCACGAAGTGGGTTGAAGCTGCCTCTTTTGCTACTGTTACCAAGAACGTTATGGCGCGGTTTATCAAGCATAACCTGATCTGTCGGTAGGGTGTGCCAGAGAGAATCATCACTGACAATGGTACAAATTTCAACAACATAATGATCACCAAACTCTGCAAACATTTTAAGATCCAGCACCACAGTTCTTCCCATTACCGGCCGAAGATGAATGATGCTGTTGAAGCTTCTAATAATAACAAGAAAAAGATCATACAGAAGATGACGGTGAAATACAAAGACTGGCATGAGGCCTTACCATTTTCTCTTCATGGGTACCGCACCTCCGCACGAACATCGACAGGGGAAACACCCTACTCTGGTATATGGCATGGAGGTTGTCCTACCTATTCAGGTCCAGATCCCTTCTCTGAGAATCATGAAGGATGCAGGTCTGAGTGAAGATGATTGGATCCAAACTCGACTTGATCAATTGAATCTGATCGATGAAAAGAGACTTACTGATGTCTTCCATGGTCAAATGTATCAAAAACGGATGATCAAGGCTTTCAACAAAAAGGTCAGACGCCAAGCATATCAAGTATGGGATCTAGTGATCAAGCGCATCATACTTCCGCAAGGTGATCCCAGGGGCAAATGGACTCCCACATACGAAGGGCCATTTATGGTCAAAAGTATATTTTCTAGTGAAGCCATGATTCTGACCACCATGGACGGTAACGACCTTCCTCACCCTGTCAATGCAGACATAGTGAAAAGATACTACGCATGATTAAAAGACCCGCTAGGTTGACTGGCCTATGCAGAAATAAGGGTTTTCCGGCGAACAAAAAAGGGTTCGGGAAAAAATTAGGGATGAAAACAAAAAATCTGTACACCCGACAAGTTGAAAACTTGAAAAGGCGGCTTGGGAAAAAAAGGGTATCCCGGTGGACTGAAAACCCGAAAGAGCGGTCCAGGCAAAAGTTAGGGATTTAAAGCGTATTACTATGTCCCATTGGGTCACCATCCCATGCGAAAGTAGAAGAACCACTTATTCTACAACGGTCAGGAAATCAATTTCCAGTACTCTTCAGCAGCAGTCAGGGATTTATCTTCCCATACTCGGATATGTCACAATAGCATTTCATGTTCATACATCATGATGTGCGCATACATATTGCATACAGCATAATCTCATTTATTTTGAGAACATCATCACACAATGCATTTCATGCATAGCATATAATTAATCTCGTACCTTTTTCATGAAAGATTGTTATCATCAACAATTCCAACAATTCAAGATTAAATCCATGAAGCTATACATGTCATATCTGCAGATAAGTAATGAAAAATCAGTTCCCGAAACCAAACAATTCAACTAATCTACGTGATCCAATGAGGCAGCCCTACTACCCAAGCTTTATTTCAAAGTAACCCTACCACCCAGGTTCCTTCTCACAGCTCTACCACCCAGGCATTATTCCAAAGCAGCCCTACTACCCAGGCTTTATTTCAAAGTAACCCTACTACCCAGGTTCCTTCTCACAGCCCTACCACCCAGGCTTTATTCCAAAGAAGCCCTACTACCCATACTTTATTTCTAAGTAACCCTACTACCCAGGTTCCTTCTCATAGCCCTACTACCCAGGCTTTATTTCCAAGTAACCCTACTACCCAGGTTCCTTCTCATAGCCCTACTACCCAGGCTTTATTTCGAAGTAACCCTACTACCCAGGTTCCTTCTCATAGCCCTACTACCCAGGCTTTATTTCGAAGTAACCCTACTACCCAGGTTCCTTCTCACAGCCCTACTACACAGGCTTTATTTCGAAGTAACCACACTACCCAGGTTCCTTCTCACAACCCTACTACCCAGGCTTCTTTTTATGAATTACGTGACGCAGTTTTGCATGGACTTATCCCGAGAAAGCCTTATACAAGCTCCTTCTCTTTTATCTCCGGACAACAATTTACAACAATGTAAAACCTGGACTCGACCAGATACGGTCGATTTCACATTTTCCCAGTAAGTCGCTGTGAAGCCTGGAATACGACCAGATAGCAGTCAGCCTTATCATCCTCAACCAGTCACTATGAAGCCTGGACCCGACCAGATAATAGCTCACTTTTGTCTCATCAATCAAGAGTTAATTCCCCAGTAGATTAATGGACAACCAAAGCTCCTAGACTCTATTTACCAGGACATAAATCAACATTCTCTGGCGAATTCCTCCCTAACGACAAGAATAGGAATTCCCACCTAGGAATATCTCATGAAGTCATCATTGTTCTGGATGGCATCTCTAAGCCCATCTCGGATGACTCCCTGTCACATTCTCTGGATGGCATCTTTAAGCCCATGTTTGACGATATTCCATCATCTTCTCCCAATGGCATCTATAAGCCCATTCCCTAAGTCATCAACCATCAGTATTACTCCATGCGAGTGCAAATTTCTGGGCACTCTAGTGTTCAATCATCTTCCACCTTCAGATCACGAAAGGCAGACTAGCCAATCTACATCCTCAGGTATAAGAAGATTGAACAGGGGAAGCAGTTGCACCCCAAAATTTTCCCTCTCATTTTACTCAAAACATACTCCTAGAGGTCCTCAATTGCTCAAGTTGACTAAGGATTGACCAGACAAATCCTCCTCTTAAGACAATAAGCCTCAAACTAGGGTTTCACTCCTCATCAAGATGGTTGAGTTCCAAGGACCCCAAATGTTTTCCATTGTCCTAATATGTCCTCAAGCTCATCCATGCCAAGTTTCATGCCTTGCACAACAGGTTTACTCAGTCAACTGCTCAAATGCCTGAAAATCAACTATACTAGAACAAATGTCAACTATGGCCCAAATACAGTCAAACTTCAAGATTTTTGGTCAACATCAAAATTTTAAAGTGATATCCATCATTTTATCAAGGTTTGATCATGATTCCTCAAAGAATGTTCCTAATTCATCAAAACATAAAAGTTGCTAAATTAGGGTTTCTATGGGAAAAGTCAACCAAACTTTGACCAGGCATAACTTTCTCATACTTTATCAGAAATTTCTCATCCAAGGCTCATTTAGAAGAGAATCCAATTCCCTACAACTCATATTTATCCCTCAAGTTCAATAAATACACTCATGAAACGATATAGACTCAGACATTATAGGTCCTTTTCAAAAGTCAACAAAAACACCTTTTGGGTCAAAGCTTCTTACATGAACATGGAAGACCCAAGGGAGATGAAACCAAAAGGGTAGTTTATAGGACATCCTAAGATTTCGAAAAAGTCCAAGAACACCCTCTTAGGGTCAAAATTGAGAGAGATATGCATTGTCAAAGTTGGCCATTTTTGGAAATTTGCACAAAGTTAACAATGCCCAAAATTGCATTTTTTCCACATGGGCCTATTTTTTCAAGATTAAATCTCAGTCCTACCATGGTCCACGACCTATGAGACCCTCCATGCCTTATTTATTTGTTTATTTAATTTATTTTGATTTTTATTCATTTAAAACCCAAATAAAATCAAATAAATCAAAATAAATCACATGATTTGTTTTAACAATGATTTTTGCATTGAATGGAGATCTCATGTGCTATCAATAGCCAAATAAATCGTGCAAGCTATGAATGGGAAAGGATATTCAAAATTGGAAAGATTTGAAGCAAAATTGAAAGGCATTGATATCTTTGGATTCTTGCCACAAATATTACCCTAATCTGATTCACTACATAAGCCAATGAAATGCAACCCTAGAAGAGGAGTTTTCAGATGCGCAACTGCCTCTAAGAGCAAGAACAAAGTGTCAATTTTTTTAAAAAAAAGTACATATCGGATTCCATTCCACAAGCGAGTTCAAAGCATTTCAAAGACTAAACAACAATCCTTGGACCTCTAGGAAGTTACCACACTCATTCCCCAGGTCTGTAGCATCAAGAACAACTCTATACACTCACGGTTTGTGTTCGCTTTTTCCAACTTTGATTCCATTCATTTACCCGCTATAAACATGATTTGATTGCATCTTCATGTTCATCATCATCATAGTAACCTTTTTTAATGGTTTAATTATATTTTAAGCGCAGGTACAACCATTCGCCATTGTTAGGGTTCCGAAGCTCCAAATTGGGGAACCAAAACTAGAGGCAAAATTGGACAAAATTAGGGGTGGTATTATATTCAAGAGGTCATGAGAAATTGATTCATGCCTTTGGTTCTGATTAATATTGCTTGTATTGCGTTTTGAGATATTTCAGGATTATAGCTATGGACAAAAACTTTCACTATAGCTTTTAGTGACAATTTTGTCCGTAGGTAAAGGTCAGGTATAAAAAATGACAGCCCCATTAAGAAGAAGATCAGGTGGCAGCATCCCATTGGAGGGTTTGAATCCATGCGCGCTTTTTGGGCATAGTGTTTTGTTTGGCTTATGTTTTATTTGTTTATTATATTAACAAACAAGCTTTCCAACGCAGATGATCAGGGAATGAATTTGCAAGGCAAACGACCTGGGTTCGATCCTAAGCGTAAGCTTTTGTATTTTTCTTGATAATTTCTTACAGATCCAATGCATCTCCTAGCCAAGCATCCACCATGCGCTCATAGATCCAGCCCTTAGATCATCACGTAACCCAGATCCAAGTGTCCAGCAAAAGCAGTGCATGGTGAACCCCCAGATGAGAGCCTCACTGAATCACATGTAAGGCAGATGGTCCAGCTATTCCGGGCCTAACACAAATTCAGCAAGGCACCCCACCCAGTTTGCTATTTCATACCAGGCCCATTTTAATTCTTTTTTATTTCTTTATTTAATTATTGGTTTTTTAATTACTTTACAAAAATCATTGTTTTTTAAAAAAAAATCACAAAAATCACAAAACATTAGAATTAGGTTTTTTTTCTTAAAATAATTAATTTCATTAATTGATTAGATTAGCTTAAATTATGATAATTTAATTCCCTTTTCATAATTAAAATCAATTAGAGATTAATTTTAATTTGCAAAAATTAATTATTTTCTCAAATAAAAAATGCAAAAATATTTTTCTTCTAAATCAATTAGATTCGTTAAACTTTAATTCCTCGTATTTAATTTCATCGCGCGTATTCCTTTCATAACTTTTCCAATTAATGTAATTGCTCCGAGGTTTGTAATAGTTAAAGTTAGCATATTTACTGCTTTTATTTCCCCAGTTTTGGTTATGTAACCCCCTCCCCAAAGCCTTGTAATAGCTAGGTTTGAATTTCTCGCACTTTATTTTCTGCTATTAATTAAACTGTTAGATGATTGATAATAGGATTGTATGCGAAAGATAAATCAATGTTTAAAGCCATAGAAAACCCTAACTGTGCAAAGATAATTGATTGAAAAACAAACACTTACACATGCTCACTCCTAGGGTTTTTCCCCACTTCGGTTGCCTTCGGAAAAACAAAATGCGATCTTAGAACTTTAGGATAGTTACTAAGAGATCTTGCTCTGTTGCCTTAAGTGACTGTAATCGTCCCTTTCGATTGTTCCTTAAACTCAAACGGTGGAGCTACCAACTCCTTAATAGTAGGATAGCGCTGTCTAAAGGAAATAAGAAAACGAACAGTCTTCTTCGAATAGGTGGAAAATTTTAAGTACTTGCTCAAAACAATCAATTTTTCACAGTTACACTTTCAAACACTTTTCAAATGAAGTTTTCAAAAATGCTTTATCACACTTTTGTGGACTGATACAAGGGTTACCATAAAGTGAAACGCCGCACTAAGGCATTTTCAAATCTTTTTCAAAAGACACACAAAAGCAATTTAAAAATGATCAAGCACCTAAGAGCCCGTGGAAAACCACAGATAGAAAGGGTGCTAACACCTTCTCTTTCTATAATCTACCCCTCATACTCAGAAACATCTCGAAAAAGGTTTTTTCTGTTCTTTTTCCCTTTTCTTTGTTGGATAAAATAAAAGACGGTGACAACTCTTGCTTATCGTACATTTGGGAACAAAAAATGCAAAAAGCAGTAGTAACTAAAAACAGTCAGTTCTGCCACCGTATCACACCCTTACGTTGGTAACGTGTAGGTAATCCAGAGGTAAGGTCCTTTACATCCAGTAGCTCGAGTCGTGTCATTTCTCTGATACGTAACACTCGGCGGGATGAACACTTGTTGCTTTTAGTTATTGTTATTCTAGTTCTTGAACTTTAATTTGATTGTTGCTAAGTATGTATTATTTCGAAGTTGCTTTAATGTTGGACAAGGATGTTATTATGATTCCGCTGCGTAGTTGTTCAAGTTGATGAATTAAGAGATTAATTTATTTTGATGTTGGTTCATCCGAAGTTTTAAAGTGTTATGTATCCATGTTGAACGCAATGGTTTTCAAGTTGAATTGAGGCATCCTGATTCAGTTGTATGAATTTTATAACACTCTTTTACATTTATAATTTCCAGGTAAAATTGGGATGTTACAAAGTTGGTATCAGAGCAAGTCAACCTGTCTGACCAAGTTGTCGAGTCATAGTTTTATTTAACAATCAAGTATTGTTAATTTAAGTTCTAACCGTTGTTTATGTTGTAGAGATAAGTTAAGATGGCTAGAAGGAATGATGCTGCACTTGCTGCTGCTTTAGAAGCAATGGCACATGCGATGGAGAACCAGCCGAATGCTGACGGGAATGCTGGATCTCGTAGTTTGGTGACTTTCCAAAGAGAGAATCCGCCTACCTTCAAGGGAAAGTATGATCCTGACGGAGCATTGGATTGGTTGAAAGAGATTGACAGAATCTTCCGTGTGATGGACTGCACTCCAGCGCAAAGGTTCGATATGGTACTCATATGCTAGCAGTCGAAGCTGATGACTGGTGGCTAGAGACGTGTCTTAATCACTATGAGTCAAGTCAATATAATGTCTTAATCTAAATATTTATACCGCTACAAAAAAATGGCGACTCTGCTGGGGAAATATTAACCAAATGCTGGTCCATCTCTAAGTGGGTTGAACCTATCTTTGTTTATTTATGTATGTGTTATTACTTATATATTATGTGTTATATATATGTTAGTTTGTATTTTATTGGCTTTCAGGGGTGCTTGGTGATTTCTCATAAGTCCTATTACACGGACTTGGGAAAACATAAGATAGGACGGGCGGTATAGTCATGTTAACTTTGAGAGAGTAATCCCAAAAAAGGAGGCATGAGATCTCCCACTCAGTGGAGGCCCCTTCGACTGTAGTGTCGTTTACCGAGTAATTGGGAAGACGTGCTACTTTAGACTTGGGATCCTGCTGAAGCTGAGAACCGTAGAACCCTTAACCCGTCTTGTCCTTTTAGGTGTAGTGCATAAACTATGACGGAGTAATCCATAAATGGTTGTCACGCGATACTACACTCAGACGAGTTTTTCTTGAGAATATTACTAATTACCGAGTTATTCAGGAGGTTGGTAATATCCAAAGGAATGATGTAGACTCTGGGAACCTTTTAGAATCTTGTTCGGCAGGTGATAAACTATTAGTCCTTACCTTGTGGGTAGTACCTTTGACTTCATGCTCGTGACATCGAACCTATGAACCCCACATGTTTGTGATCTTGTGTGTGATTGTTGCATCATGCATTCATGTACCCATAAGCATTCTTTAAGACATTTGTTTCAAGGAACTTAAAGTTGACCTTTTGAAAATATCTCAGGTACTTTTTTGACCATGGATTCTGGCAAAAGAAAGACTCAGAAGTACAGTTTCAAAGATCCTAAGATAGAGGAGCTGATGAGTTTGATTCCTGAGATTGAGAGCTTTACAGATTTATCGAATAAGTATGGATCCATCATGCCTCTTATGAAACTCAAGATGAAGGAGGGTTTTCTTTCTAAATTAGTCGAGTTATATAATCCTTTGTTCCGGTGTTTTGCTTTTCCTAATTATCAGTTGATTCCCATATTGGAAGAATATTCTTACCTGCTTAGTTTACTTGTTACCGATCGTGTTCCTTTCATCGATTTAGAGGGAGAGCCCAAGTCTTATGAGATTGCTTCCGTGATTCATTTGCAAAAGTCTGATATTGAGGCTAACATAACTACCAAAGAAGAAATCAGAGGTTTACCCGCTCAGTTTTTATTGGAGAAAGACCATTACTTTTCCAAGATGAAGAGTACTGATGCTTTCGAGGCTATCTTTGCTTTACTTGCCTATGGGTTATTCTTATTTCCTGACGTTGACAAATTTATAAACGTTAACGCCATTAGGATTTTTTTGATTGGGAATCCAATCCCTAAACTATTAGGAGATGCTTATTATTCCATCCATCTTCGGGATCTTTATCCTGGAGGGATGATCATTTCTTGCACGCCTTTGTTATATCCGTGGTTTATTTCTCACTTACCTCGGTCTGTTGCTTTCTGAGATATCAAGAAGGAACCTCGTTTGTTGGGCACCAAAGATTATGGATCTCACTCATTCCGACATCATTTGGTATTGTGATACGGTGGGAAAGAACTGATTGTTTTTTGGAATGCTGGTTTGCATTTTGCGTTTGTTTTCGCAAAATGTCGCGGTAAGCAAGAGTCGCCACCGACTTTTATTTTATCCAACAAGGAAAGGAAAAAAGCACAGAAAAATTCCTTTTTCAAGATATTTCTCGGGTTCGGGGGGTAGATTATAGAAAGGGAAGGTGTTAGCACCCTTTCTATCTGTGGTTATCCACGGACTCTTAGGTACTTGCTCATATTGTTTTCAAAATTGATTTTCTTTGTGCTTGTGGGTTTGAAGAAGCTTTTGTTTGAAAGGTGTAAGTGTGAAAAGTTTTGTTTTGTTTTTGAAAGAGCAAGTACTTAAGAACCATCTACCTACTCGAAAAAGGAATCGTTCTATGCTATCTTCCTTTAGACAATGCTATCCTACTATTGATGAGTAGGTAGCACCGTCGTTGGAGTTTAAGGGTCAATTCAAATTTAGGGACTTACGGTCACCAAAGCAATGTTAGGACGCCTTAGCGGTAACCCTAATGTCTTAGATAATTTTATCCGAGGCAACCGTTTCGAGGCAACTATGATCTTTGGACAAGAGGGCGACCTCTAAAACTTCCTATACTCAATGACCGCGTTACGAAGGTAACAAAGTGGGGTGTATCCTAAGAGTGCGCATGTGCGAGTGTGTTGTTTTTAGTTAATTTTGTCTTTGTACATGTCAATGGTTATCTATGTTGATTTTAGGTTAAACATTCATTCTTGTCATGCATCCCTATTATCAAACATCTAACAGTTTATAAGTTGCGGAAATTAAATTGCGGATATTTAAGTAACTATTACAAGGCGTCGGGTATTTACATCGCCAAAAGCAACCCTTTGAAATTTAAATGCGGAAAATAAATAAAGCGATAAAAATAGTCCTAATTATCTATTACATTCCGGAAACAAATACAATATTGAATAAATGGACCGCGTGCGGAATATTAAATCGAGTGCGAGTTCTAGGGTTTTCACCCTTTGTTATTAAAGAAAAGATTTTTTTGTATGTTTTTGAATTTTAAGAAATAAACTATCCTAAATTAATTATTAAATTAAATTAATTAAACCAATTAATAAAATAAATATTTTAGGGTTTTTTTTTTGTTATTTAAAGAAAGAAAATAAAATTGATCTATGTTAATAAAAACCTAATTATGTCTAAATTAATTTTAATTATTTATAGAAAAAACATATTAAAGTTAATTCTAATTAATGACCTAAATTAATTAATTGATTTGTTAATAAAAAGAAAATACTAAAATTTAATTTAATAAAGAAAATATTTTTTTGTTTTAATTTTATTAAGAAAAAGATTTGATTGGTTAATGATTAAATAAAAATAATAAAACAATTAAATAAACTAAATGAAAATAGAGAGAGATAGAGATATATGGGCCTGGTTTTTGGAGGTCTGAATAGCAATTCCAAGGCTCAATAACACGCTGGCCTGGTGGACTTTTTTGGATTCCATGTGCGCCTTTTGACTTGGTCCCATGGTGGACCATCATCCTGGATCACCAGATCTGGCCTTGGGCCATCTGGTGCTTGATTGAGTGAGGGAGTATGGTGGGCTTTGCGCTTGGATCTACATGTGATAACCTGAAGAAAAATAACAAATGCAAATTGGGGGGACCTGGGATTCGAACCCAGGTCCTGATGCGTTTTGTATGCACTCCACTACCACTGCGCCACTTTGTTCTATTTGTTAATTAAACACAAACAAAATATAATATATTAAAATGCATTAATATGCCAGAAAAATAAAAAAGGGCGCGCGTGTTTGAAAGGGGCCAATCAGAGGGAGTCACGCCATCGTCCCCTACCTCCAGCCCTATAACTTTACCAGCGGATTTAGATCCGCAACTAAATGCGTAGGTCACTCCTAAAACTCATCTCAGGCCATATAAACTCCACCCAAGACCATGGTTGCATTCATCTTCCTCTCCCGGTCACGTCCATGGCCATCATTGGGGCTAATTTTACCTGTAAGAAAAACGCCCAAAAACAAACCACAAAACCCTAGATACGATACTTGGCTTTACAGGTCAGATAAACAAAATTGGGTAATACAGAAAGCTTGGAAATTTGATGAGGATTATGAATATGACAATAGTTTATACAAAATGTGAAGGAATAAAGATTCACGAATTCAAATGCAGAGCGGTTTTCTGTGACACTTATAGTGAGTTTGAGCGTGTATGGAAGCTTGCTAGGGACTGGTTCTGACTCAGTGAACCTCCAGCAATTGATTGGTGTCAGGCTTTGCTTCTGAAAACGCCTCCAAGTGTGATTTTGGTTTTTCACTTTTTACCCCTTTTTCCAAGTTTTTCTTTCAGTGTTCTTGCAGCCTCTAGCCCTTGTAATCGTGCCTTAAGCTTCCTTATGTAACATGGAAGGCATTAGGTTAACAAATATGCCTTGAATCTTCCCCATTAATGCATAAGATATTTGATTTGATTCACTTTTGAAAGCTTGCCTAATTTGTCAAAAATCCATTTTTTGTTCATGATATGGTGAGATACGAATTTGATGCTGACCATGATGATGATTAAGTCCTGAAAATAGCAAAAGATCTCATGTAATCAAGTTTTGGGATTTAATTTGATTTAATTTGATTTAAAATGAAATAATTCAACAAAAAATCAAATAAAATAATAAAATTGATAAATGCACACAAGGATGAAGCTAGGACACGTGTACAATGTGGCAAGTTAAAATCAAGTGGAAAAGAATGGGCCCATTTGACAAAATTTGAAGTTTTGGGGATAGTTGACTTTTTGCAATTTTGCAAAAATGCCCAACTTCAACAATGCATAACTTCTTCAATTTTGAACTTTTGGAGGTGTTTTTGGACTTTCTAGAAATCTTGAGATGTCCTCTAACCAACCCGTTTGGTCTCATAGCATTTTGATATTCCATGATCAAGTTATAAGCTTTGGAAAAAAGGTGTTTTTGTTGACTTTCAAAAATGACCTATAATGTCCAAATTTGCAATTTTTTGTGAGTGCATTTTCTAATCTTCGGGTATGAAGATGGATTGTAGGAAATTGCATCCTATTAAAAATGAGATTTGTATGGTTCATTTATCATAAAGTATGAGAAAGTTATGCTTGGTTAAAGTTGAAATGACTTTTCCTATAAAACCCTAATTTAGCAACTTTTGAGTCTTGATGAATTTTGAGCAATCCTTGATGAATCATGATCAACCCTTGATCAAATGATGAAATATACTTCAAAATGAGAATTTTTCCAAAAAATATTGAGGTTTGACTGTATTTGGTTCACAGTTGACTTTTGCCCTATCATAGTCGATTTTTGGACCCTTTGAGCAATTGACTGAGCAAACTTCCTCTGCAAGGCTTGAAATTTGACATGGATGACCTTGAGAACATATTAGGACTTGGGGAGCGCTTGAGGTCATTTGGATTCAAGGATATTGATGCAACACAAAACCCTAATTTGGGGTTGACTGCCTTAGGAGATGATTTGTCTGACCCATTCTTGAGCAAACTTGAGCAACTTGGAGATTTTTCTTGCAATGTTTTGAGAAATATGAGAGGGAAAATTTTGGGGTACAACAACTGCCCCTGTTCAATCTTCTTAAACCTGAGGATGTTAATTGGCTTTCGTGCCTTTCGTGATCCGAAGGTGGAAGATGATTGAACACTAGAGTGCCCAGAAATTTGCACTCACATGAAGTGGTATCAGCCTGGTGATGTCGGGAATGGGCTTACAGATGACATTTGGAAACTGTTGATAGGAGGTCTGAACTTCGACTGGAATAAGAACCAGGGAGATCTTAGCGTCGATCTGACTGAACCAGAGAAGGTCTTGGATTAACTTTGACTGGATAAGAATCAGAAAAAATCTTAGAATCGATTTAACTGAACCAGACGAAAGTCTTGGAATATCTTCAACTGGAATAAGAATCAGGGAGATCTTAGCATCGATATGACTGAACCAGAGAAGGTCTTGGATTAACTTTTACTGGATAAGAATCAGAAAAAATCATAGAATCAATTTAACTGAACCAGACGAAAGTCTTGGAATATCTTCAACTGGAATAAGAATTAGGGAGATCTTGGCGTCGATCTGACTGAACCAGAGAAGGTCTTGGATTAACTTTGACTGGATAAGAATCAGAAAAATCTTAGAATCGATTTAACTGAGCCATACGAAAGTCTTGGAATATCTTCAACTAGAATAAGAATCAGAGAGATCTTAGCATCGATCTGACTGAACCAGAAAAGGTCTTGGATTAACTTTGACTGGATAAGAATCAGAAAAATCTTAGAATCGATTTAACTAAACCAGACGAAAGTCCTGGAATATCTTCAATTGGAATAAGAATCAGGGAGATCTTAGCGTCGATCTGACTGAACCAGAGAAGGTCTTGGATTAACTTTGACTGGATAAGAATCAGAAAAATCTTAGAATCGATTTAACTGAACTAGACGAAAGTCTTGGAATATCTTCAACTGGAATAAGAATCAGGGAGATCTTAGCATAGATCTGACTGAACCAGAGAAGGTCTTGGATTAACTTTGACTGGATAAGAATCAGAAAAATCTTAGAATCGATTTAACTGAACCAGACGAAAGTCTTGTGAGAGCATCTTTCTGAGGAATCCGCTGAAACAGACCTCAATAGATGTAGTTTTTGAGACGACTACCAGGTCATATAAGTAGTCAACGGTGTTTATTGATTCGTCTTTCGATGAAAAGGTAAAGAGTTAGTCATATGCAATGTCATGATGTATGAAATGCATGATATATATCAAGCAATGATGCTCTCAAAATAAATGAGATTGTGTGGTATGATGCGTGTATGCCTGTATCATGATGTATGGAAAGGAAATGTTTCTAGCTGGGGAAAATAAATCCCAGACAGCTGCTTAAGAATAGAGTTGGATTCTTCGTTTCCGCTGGGGATGGCGAACGAAGAGAATAAACCTGCAGGAGAGGATGACTCTGTTGGGGGAATAAACCGATGAGGATATTACTCTGTGGGGAAGAGATGTTCTGCTGAAGATTCCACTGATAAATTCCATCGGGATGAATTATCGTTGCTGGTGATATTGAATCCTATTGGGGATTGAATTCCGGTTCGTGAAAGGAAAGAAATCTGCTGGGGATGATCTTCGGTCGCGACTTCTCTGGGAATAACCTTTTAGACTCTTATGGGGATAATCCTTTGAGTTCTGCTGGGAATGATCCTTTGAACTCGGCTAGGGAGATTTATTTTTGTACTCCGCTGGGGATAAACTTCCAGAGTCTACTGGGGATGATTCTTCAACTCCACTGGGGAAGCTTTTTCAGACTGCGCTGGGAAAATTTTGACTCCCTTGGAGATATCTTGTATTCTACCGGGGAACATTCTTATACTCCGTTGGGGAATATTAAGACTGCCGGGGATATCAAGCCTTTTTAGTGCTGATGGTAGATAAACTCTGCTTGGGGAGAATATTACCGATTCATTCACAGTTGCAAGTCTCAGTTGGGGAGAGCTATCATTACTGTCTTACTCTGCGGGGAGTGAAGGTATCTTAGCCATATTCTTCAACTGAATCTACCTTTGTACCTGGTGGACAGAGCAACTGTATAGTTTAGAAAATTTTTATTGCCCATGTTTCTGATGTTACCCGTAATCGTCTCTTGTTTCGCATGTAAATATTCATGAGCAACAATTAATGTCAAATGCATAAATCAAAAATTAACATTGGACGTTCTTTGCAAATCAAAACAGATAAAGAAAAAACAGTTTGAATTTTGTTTTGAAAATGAATTGTATTGATTTTGAAGTTTGGCCTGTAAATATGTGTTTTTGTACAAGAGGCTGACGTCCTAGTAAGTGAACGCCGCCGAGAAGATAAAATTTACATAAATTGTGAAAAACAAAACATCTATGTGAATAATCCCATTGGGTTCCAACTCTGCTATTGCCTTTATGTTTTCGAGCATCTCATCACTTTGCTGCTTGGTTGAAGGTAGATCAGATTGATTAGTGTCGTCCGAGCTTGATGGTTGATACCGAAGTCTGGATACAAGGTGATCCAATAAGGCATAGTGTTACGCTTTAATCCCTAATTTTTTCCTGGACCGCCCTTTCGGGTTTTCAGTCCACCGGGATACCCCTTTTTACATAAGCCGCCTTTTCAGGTTTTCGACTTGCCGGGTGTACAAATTTTTCATTTTCATCCCTTATTTTTGCTCGAACCCTTTTGGTTCGCCGGGAAGCCCTTATTTTTGCCTAGGTCAGTCGACCTAGCGGGTCGTTAATTATGCGTAGTATCTTTTCACTATGTCTGCATTGACGGGGTGAGGAAGGTCGTCACCATCTATGGTGGTTAGAATCATAGTTCCTCCTGAGAAAATGTTCTTAACCACAAATGGCCCTTCGTAGGTAGGGGTCTATTTTCCCCTAGGATCACCTTGAGGTAAGATAATGCGCTTGATAACCAGGTCCCCAACTTGATACTATTATCGTCTAACTTTCTTGTTAAATGCCTTGATCATCCGTTTTTGATACGTCTGACCATGACAAATAGCAGTAAGTCTCTTTTCGTCAATTAAGTTCAGCTGATCAAGCCGGGTCTGAATCCAGTCATCTTCGCTCAAACCTGCATCCTTCATAATCTGAAGAGAGGGTATCTGAACTTCAATGGGCAACACGGCCTCCATACCGTATACCAAGGAATAGGGGGTTGCCCTTGTTGATGTTCGTGCTAAGGTACGGTACGCATGAAGAGCGAATGGTAACATCTCGTACCAATCTTTGTACGTCACTGTCATCTTCTGCACAATCTTCTTAATGTTCTTATTAGCCGCTTCAACAACCCCATTCATCTTCGGCCGGTAGGGATAAGATTTGTGATGCTGTATCTTGAATTGCTTGCAGAGCTCAGTGATCATCTTATTATTGAGATTCATACCATTTTCCATAATGATCCTCTCGGGTACACCATATCGACAAATCAGATTGTGCCGAATGAAACGTGCCACGACGTTCTTGGTTACAGTAGCAAAGGAAGCTGCTTCAACCCACTTCGTAAAATAATCAATTGCTACCAGGATGAAACGATGCCCGTTGGACGCTGTAGGTCTGATTTCGCCGATCATATCAATGCCCCACATTGCAAAAGGCCACAGAGCTGTCAAGACATTTAGAGGTACTGGAGGTATGTGCACTTTATCAGCATAGACTTGGCACTTGTGACATGTCCGAGAATGTTGATAACAGTCGGCTTCCATAGTGGACCAAAAAATCCTGCCCGAAGGATTTTCTTTGCCATGGTATGTCCACTGGAATGAGTTCTGAAAGTACCTTCATGTAAATCCGCCATGATCCTTTCCGCTTCATTCTTATTCACACAACGCAGTAAGGTCGAATCATGGTTACGCTTGTAAAGAATACCATTGCTGATGAAGAACTTTGCCGCGGACCTCCTTAGAAAGTTCTTGTCATTAACAGATGCACCCTCGGGGTATTCTTGAGCCTCAAGATACCTTTTCACCTCATGAAACCAGGGTTTATCTGCTACCTCTTCAGTCTCAATGTCACAACAATATGCAGGTTCGTAAAATCTTTTAATGATAATCCGGGGAGCCTCGTTGTCCCAATTGACTTTGAACATAGAAGACATTGTAGCCAGCGCGTCCGCCAACTGATTCTCCTCTCTTGGGAAATGTTCAAAGCTTATCTCCTCAAAGTGCGGAAGTAAAGTCAACACATACTCCTTGTAAGGAATAAGATTTGGGTGTTTCGTATCCCACTCGCCTTTGATCTGACTGATCACAAGAGCGGAATCTCCGAAAACACTTAGAAACTTAATCCTTAGGTCAATTGCTTCTCGAAGACCCATGATGCATGCTTCATACTCCGCCATGTTGTTGGTGCAGTTGAAACATAGTCGGGCGGTAAACAGAGTATAAGAGCCTTTAGGAGATATGATCACGGCGCTAATGCCATTCCCCAAAGCGTTTGAAGCTCCATCAAAGTACATAGACCATCAGGATCCTTCCTCAGGTCCTTCATCCGGTCTAGGTTCTTCACAATCGGTCACTATTATGATATTCTCGTCTGGGAATTCAAAGTTCATAGACTGGTAATCATCCACTACCTGATGTGCCAAATGGTCTACCAACACACTTCCCTTAATTGCCATACTCAGTCATATATTGGATGTCATACTCAGTCAATATCATCTGCCATCTCGCTATTCTTCCGGACAAAGCAGGCTTTTCGAAGATATACTTGATTGGATCCATCTTCGATATCAATAGAGTAGTGTGAGTCAGCATATACTGTCTCAGCCGGCGAGCAGCCCATGCCAAAGCGCAGCAAGTCTTCTCGAGCAGTGAGTATCGGGTCTCACAGTCGGTAAAATTTTTGCTAAGGTAATAAATAGAATTCTCTTTTCGGACAGACTCGTCATGCTGCCCCAGCACACGCCCCATTGAGTTGTCGAGTACTGTTAAGTATAAGATCAAAGGTCTCCCTTCAACTGGAGGCATCAGAATGGGTGGCTCTTGGATATACTCTTTGATCCTTTCAAAAGTGGCCTGGCATTCATCGTACCAACGTACTACTTGATCTTTCTTCAGTAACTTGAAGATTGGTTCACAAGTTGCGGTCAGGTGTGAGATGAATCGGGCAATGTAAATTAGTCATCCCAGAAAGCCTCTGACTTCTTTCTCTGTTTGGGGAGATGGCATCTCTTGTATGGCCTTCACCTTTGCAGGATCCACTTGAATCCCTTTATCGCTTACAACGAAACCCAGCAGTTTACCAGATCTCACCCCGAAGGTGCACTTGTTCGGGTTTAACCTCAGCTTGTACAACTTCAACCTGTCAAATAACTTCTGAAGATGGTCGAGGTGTTCTTCCTCAGTCTGGGACCTTGCAATCATATCGTCGACGTATACCTCAATCTCATGATGGATCATGTCAGGAAACAAAGCAACCATGGCACGCTGATACATTTCCCCAACATTTTTCAATCTAAAAGGCATGACCTTGTAGCAAAAGGTACCCCATTGAGTAACAAAAGTTGTCTTCTCCATGTCTTCGGGAGCCATTTTAATCTGATTATAACCGGAGAAACCATCCATAAAGGAGAATACCTTATGTTGAGCGGTGTTGTCAACAAAAACATCGATATGAGGTAGAGGGAAATCATCCTTGGGGCTTTCCCTATTCAGATCCCTATAGTCAACACACATTCGAACCTTACCATCTTTTTTCGGCACAGGAACCACGTTGGCCACCCACTGAGGGTAAGAAGTAACTGCTAGAAAACCGGCGTCAAACTGTTTCATAACCTCAGCCTTGATTTTCTCAGACATCTCTGGGCACATTTGGTGGACCTTCTATTTCACTGGAGGACAGTCTTCCTTGGTAGGCAGGCGGTGAACCACAATATCGGTATCCAACCCAGGCATATCTTCATAAGACCAGGCGAAGATCTCGACGTAGTCACGCAGCATCTGAATCAATCGCTGCTTCACATTAAGCTCCAGATTTGCACCGATCCTGACCTCTTTCTTGTCTATCTCTGTACCCAGATTCACTGATTCCACCAGCTCTTCGTGCAGCTAAATAACCCTCTCTTCCTGAAGTAACAGTCTTGCAAGTTCACCAGGCACTTCGCAATCATCTTCACCTTCGTCTTCGGCTAAGTTGATCGGACTTTCGAAGTCATAACTGGCAGTAGCAGAGTCGTTACTAGTGAGATCCAGAGTGGATGTAGACCTGTATATGTGAGTGTGTGTAAAATAGCTGTTTTGAAATATGTAATAAAAGAAAAACAAGGAGCGCAAAATTTGAAATGCAAGAAACGTCCAATGCTTTTATTAATGATATATGAAAATGACACACATAAAGCCCTCACAAATGAAGCCACGGTACCCCGGGTAAGACACCGGGCCATAAAGTTTAAAACATTGTCTGTTACAAATTCAAAACAAAAATCCTCATTACTGGGTAACAAAAGAAATTGGGATGAAGTCCTTTGCTGTCTAGTTGCCTAGTCCACCCTCAGTAGTAGGATAGATCCAGCTGTCGAACTCAGACTCTTCCATACCGTCTTCAATGGCATTACTCCTGAATTGCTGATGAACAGGGGAGGTCTTTCGATCCGTGCATTCTGAACAGCCTTTTGAGCTTCTGCAGTGAAACCCAAACCAAACTTGTTAGTCTTCTGTGGAAAATCAGGGAGTTGTCCCCAATTTTCACACCCACCTTTCTCGACAACAGCCCGGGAATCCTTAAAGGAAGCCATCTTCATAGGAGAATCTTCAACAACAATCTCAGTTGATGCCAGCGTCTGGGGAACCTCTTCAAAATGCTGAAATGGGGTCTCAATGAACTCCCCATCCATCTCTACATATCGGATAGAGTTGAGGTGGCTCACCATGTACTCCTCCTCTCCTTGTACTGTCACAATCTTCCCTTTCACTGGGTACTTCAGCTTCTGGTGGAGCGTAGACGTTACTGCCCCAACTTTGTGGATCCATGGACGACCCAGCAAACAAGAATAAGATGGCCGAATGTCCATCACATAGAATGTAGAGGCGAAAACCTGAGAACCAACCTTAATCGGAATATCCACTTCTCCATGCACCATCCTCTTAGACCCATCGAAGGCTGTGACAACAATGTTGCTTGGTTTCAACTCCAACCCTTCACAGTCCAACCGATCTAGAGCTTTCTTAGGCAATACGTTCAATGAGGAACCAATATCCACTAATACATGAGCAAGAGTAGTGCCCCTGCATTCAATGGAGACATGCAAGGCATCGTTGTGATTCTTCCCTTTAGCAGTCAAGTCGGCATCAGAGAAACCCAAACCATTATCAGCAGTCAGACTAGCCACGCAATCTTTAAACTGATCAGCTGATGTTTCTTGCAGTACGTGCGCAGTCTTCAGGAAGGAAATCAGAGCCTTGGCATGGGCTTCTGAGCATAGCAACAGAGATAACATAGAAATCTTGGACGGGGTTTTCCCCAACTGCTCGACTACATTGTAGTCGATCTTTTTGATGATCTTTAAAATCTCTTCCATCTCTTGTCTAGAAGCTTCAACAGTAATCTTCTTTGGTGCCTCCGTCCGGGCAGCCTCATCGGTGGTCCCTTTGCCCCGAGTGTCAGATGACTCGACAACAGGGGTAAGAATGGGAGCTTGAACATGAATAGTAGCAGGTACACTGGCAGGTGTAATAACAACAGGTTTTCGGGCAGTTGGTGGAGAGATATCAGGGGAGAAAAGTCTTCCGCTGCGGGTGACTTTAGCAGGTCCAACAATATTGCTAACGTCGGTACCGGCATCCAACTCTTGTTTAACTCCATGAAAATAAACATCATCCCCGTAGTGCCAAGGGACAGCTTTATCATATGTATAGGGGATAGGCCCATGAACAGTGATGATCAATGGTGCGATTCTTGGAACAGATGTAATACTGGAGGGCTTTCTCGAGGAAGCCTTGGAAGAATTGTTGAAAATGGTGATTATAGCAACTTCTTCAGTATGAGCTAAAGGAACAACAATCTTCTCAAACAGAATTTCTTTACTATCCATCAGGCGTTGGACACCTGATTTCAAAAGATGGCAACCGGTTGGTAGGGCAGAACAGATACAGCAACCTTCGTCACAACCCGGAAATAAAACGGCTGACAAAAGATTCTTCTTCACAGTCATCAAGGGAGTAGCAATATCTTTCACAGAAACCACAAACGAGTCTTCCTCTACAACATTCACTCCATGCTTGGGCATAGGAGCAGGCATAACATTAGGTCTTTCGGGCACCTCGAACTCAATCTCCTTAACATCAATTAAGTCATGTATTTTGTTCTTCAAATCCCAACAATCATCTATATCATGTCTCGGGCTATCAGAGTGAAAAGCACAGCGAGCGTTAGGGTTGTACTTAGGCGATGCAATGTTGGGATTCTGCGGAGCTTCCCTTGGAGTTACTAGATTGGTTTTCAATAACTGCGGCAGAATCTGAGACAAATTCATGTTGAGATGGGTGAATTGCCTTCGAGGTCTCTCGGCCTTTTGTTGATTGTTGTGCTGAGGAGCCCCAACAGGTCTTGAAATAATAACCGCATTAACAGCTTGGCGGCGTTCAGGTCTATTCTGGCTTTTCAAACTGTAAACAGCATTGGACTCCTTCTTAAAAGACTTTTTCTCGGTGCTCGATGAAGCGCCCTTTTGTATCTTACCAGACTTAATACCAGCCTCAATCCTTTCACCGGTCATAATTAGCTCTGTAAACCCAGACGAAGAGCTTCCAATCAGATGGTTGAAAAACGGACCAGACAAGGTCCCCAGAAACATATCCACAAGCTCCCGATTAGCCAAGGGTGGTTGCACTCTTCCAGCGAGGTCCCTCCACTTCTGAGCATAATCTTTGAAACCTTCACCCGCACCCATTGACATACCCTGGAGCTGGGTACGCGTGGGAGCGAGGTCGGCATTATATTGGTACTGCCTGTAGAAAGCAGCAACCAAGTCCTCCCAATTATGGATGCTAGTTCCTTCTAACTGGTAAAACCATTCAAGCTGAGTCCCTGAGAGACTGTCTTGAAAGAAATGGATCCATAGGTTCTTTTCAGCGGTGTACGGCTGAATCTTCCTTACATACGACCAGAGGTGCAGTTTCGGGCAAGAAATTCCGTCATATTTAGCAAAGGCTAGTGCTTTGAACTTGTGGGGAATCACCACCCCAGATGACAGACCAAGATCGCCAAAGTCCAGACCAGGCACCTTCTGTACTTCCATCGCACTCAACCGATCTTCCAGTTGCTTGTATCTATCCTCAACCAGAGGATACTGGTCTCCGTCGAAGTCTCTCTCATTATCTGAAACCACAGGGCTAGGAGCCCTCCTTTCTTCTTGACTATCTTTCCCTCCATATGAGGTGGTCAAATAAACTTCATCTCGTAGCCTGTTTCCAAACCTGTGACCTTTGTTAAACAGGACTGTCCTCTTCTTCTTCTTCTTCTTCTCTTTCAGAATAAGGGTCTTCAGATCTTGCTGACCCTTAGCTAGATTCATGAACAACTCTTGGAATTGGGCATTTTGAGCCTGCAGAGCCTTGATTGCTTGTTCAGTCGATGGTTCGGAAGATATGATGCTGAAATAAACAGCGAAGAAGATGAGAAAACCTGTAAGGGTACCTGTTATGAGGCGCATGGGATGAAATGCGTATTATATGATTTCAAAGACATCGAGAGATTCAAATTCGTAAACAAGAAATGAAACACACTTTTATTAGATAAACTTTGAAATTAATTGTTCAACAAATTGCCCTTAAGGCGTTACAAGAAAGGAAATACTGAAAAGTAAATAAAAACTGGAAGTAATCAAAGGACATCAACGCTCCCATGGTCGTTTGCCTTTAGTGCTGACATAATCATTGATGATCTGCTCTTTCTCCAATTGCCTAGTCAACTTCTGTATCTTTCGCTCTTGCTCGTGATACTTTTCCCGGTAAGTATCCCATTCTTCTCTCAGTTGCATCCAAGACCTTTTCAGCGCCCCAATGTCAGTGGGCATGTAAGGATGGAGGATGGTAGGAAGAACCCCCTCTTCATTAGAAACTTCAACAATGATAGGCAAGACGACTTCATACGACATTCCCAGCTTTTAGGAACGAATGAGAACCCATCTGAGATATGGCTCCATCGGAAGTGAAGTCTTTGGGCCCAGCTCTTGTGGATCAGATTTGTGTACTCTATCCCAAGCCCTTATGAATCTGCGGCGTTGCTCGTCACTATCCCCTTGAAAATCAAAGATGATACTAGGCATTAGCAGCTCATGAGGTCCTTCCCTTCTGCCTCGCCCAAACTGACGTAGGGCCAAGCACGGATTATAAGAAATTCCTCCATGGGTTCCTATTAGTGGAACATTGGGGTATTCCCCACATCGATCAATAATAGCCACCTCGTCCATACCCTTGATAGTCCAAATGATGTCATTATGAGAGAGAGACATAAACCTATAAGCCCAGCCCATGCCTTCTTTGTTCTTTAAAAATGATTTGGGAAGGTGAGAAATAAACCACCTTGCCAACAATGGAGCACAACACATCAAGGTTCCCCGCTTCCGAGCAGTACGGTCATAGAGCTGACGGAGAATGTCACCCAGGAGAGTGGGTACAGTATTACCAGAGATGAAGATTTTTACCGCATTCACATCAACAAAGGAGTCAGAGTTAGGAAACAATACCAAGCCATATATTAGAAGAGCCAGAATATCTTTGAATGCCTTGAAGTCTAGACTATCCCTGAAATGATTAGCCTTACCAACCAAGAACTTAGTCAGAAAGCCCTTTGCTCCACTTCTAGTCTCCCAATTAGCCATTACATCATCCTTTGTCATATGAAGGGCTGAAGCAATCTCTTCTGGCCTAAGGATCTTCTCCCAACCTGTCAACGGGGTCTGCTCCAGAATAGAGATACCGAGCAGATCAAAGAACTCTTCCAAGGTAGGGACCAACTAGTAGTCCTGAAAAGTAAAGCAATGGTACAGTGGATCATAGAACCGGACTAGGACACTCATCATCTGCTCGTCCAATTTAGAGGTGACCAAACCAAGAAGATGCCCATGTCTTCTGATAAAGGAAGTAGTATCTTACATCTTTGCAACCAACTCTTTAAGCATAGTGGGAACCCGGACAAAGTTGATCCGGATGGTGTTCCTACGCATGGGTGCCATGACCTACAAAACAGAACAAAGATGAATCCCTCCTGTCTTTGAAATAGGTTAATCCAATGCAAGATGTATGCAATGTCATGATGTCATGATGTCATGATAGAAAGCACACCACAAGTATCCACAAATAGCAAACATGGTAAAGGCACAAAGTCACATTGAGAGCCCTTATATTTCAGGCTGGAAAGGAGTCTAGGTACTACCCTCTTTCAGTTCAGTTGGTTTAAACCTGTCCTAAAAATAGTAACCGGGTTCTAGAGGATCTCAATATCACTGACTACCCTCGATCGGTCATAATTCCAGTTTAGCAACCTTTTCTTGCGGCCGCAATCATCGCGAGAGTTTAGTCTCAATAAGTGTAGCATACTTCTACTGTTCTATGGACAAGTTGGTCAATTTAAAGGTTCTAAGGTCAGTTGGTGCTTAATGACCCCTTAGCAGACCCATATTCTCCTTGTTCCAACACAAGGGATATCGGTACAAACTAAAGTGCCACACCAATGTAGCTACTGCTTCAACCGCATCGGTCTACGCCGTACAGTTCCCTCACAGTTTATTGTTACTTACCTAAAGGGTATCCCCAGATCCGGGTTAGGATCTATAGTAACTCCAATTCAAGCTCACAAATATAAAGCATACAAAGCAAACAATTGAAAACACAATGATCTAATCCTAAGGTACACCCCACTCATAAGAATATTCCCCAGCAGAGTCGCCAGTTCTGTGATACGGTGGGAAAGAACTGACTATTTTTTGGAATGCTGGTTTACGTTTTGCGTTTGTTTTCGCAAAATCTTGCGGTAAGCAAGAGTCGCCACCAACTTTTATTTTATCCAACAAGGAAAGGAAAAAAGCACAGAAAAATTCCTTTTTCAAGATATTTCTCGGGTTCGGGGGGTAGATTATAGAAAGGGAAGGTGTTAGCACCCTTTCTATCCGTGGTTATCCACGGGCTCTTAGGTACTTGCTCATATTGTTTTCAAAATTTCTTTTCTTTGTGCTTGTGGGTTTGAAGAAGTTTTTGTTTGAAAGGTGTAAGTGTGAAAAATTTTGTTTTGTTTTTGAAAGAGCAAGTACTTAAGAACCATCTACCTACTCGAAAAAGGAATCGTTCTATGCTATCTTCCTTTAGACAATGCTATCCTACTATTGATGAGTAGGTAGCACCGTCGTTGGAGTTTAAGGGTCAATTCGAATTTAGGGACTTACGGTCACCAAAGCAATGTTAGGACGCCTTAGCGGTAACCCTAATGTCTTAGATCATTTTATCCGAGGCAACCGTTTCGAGGCAACTATGATATTTGGACAAGAGGGAGACCTCTAAAACTTCCTATACTCAATGACCGCGTTACGAAGGTAACCAAGTGGGGTGTACCCTAAGAGTGCGCATGTACGAGTGTGTTGTTTTCAGTTAATTTTGTCTTTGTACATGTCAATGGTTATCTATGTTGATTTTAGGTTAAACATTCATTCTTGTCATGCATCCCTATTATCAAACATCTAACAGTTTATAAGTTGCAGAAATTAAATTGCGAAAATTTAACTAACTATTACAAGGCGTCGGGTATTTACATCGCCAAAAGCAACCCTTTGAAATTTAAATGCGGAAAATAAATAAAGCAATAAAAATAGTCCTAATTATCTATTACATTCCGGAAACAAATACAATATTGAATAAATGGATCGCGTGCGGAAAATTAAATCGAGTGCGAGTTCTAGGGTTTTGACCCTTTGTTATTAAAGAAAAGATTTTTTTGTTTGTTTTTGATTTTTTAGAAATAAACTATCCTAAATTAATTATTAAATTAAATTAATTAAACCAATTAAAAAAATAAATATTTTTGGGTTTTTTGTGTTATTTAAAGAAAGAAAAAAAATTGATCAATGTTAATAAAAACCTAAGTATGTCTAAATTGATTTTAATTATTTATAGAAAAAACATATTAAAGTTAATTCTAATTAATGACCTAAATTAATTAATTGATTTGTTAATAAAAAGAAAATACTAAAATTTAATTTAATAAAGAAAATATTTATTTTTTTAATTTTATTAAGAAAAAGATTTGATTGGTTAATGATTAAATAAAAATAATAAAACAATTAAATAAACTAAATGAAAATAGAGAGAGATAGAGATATATGGGCCTGGTTTTTGGAGGTCTGAATAGCAATTCCAAGACCCAATAACACGCTGGCCTGGTGGACTTTTTTGGATTCCATGTGCGCCTTTTGACTTGGTCCCATGGTGGACCATCATCCTGGATCACCAGATCTGGCCTTGGGCCATCTGGCGCTTGATTGAGTGAGGGAGTATGGTGGGATTTGCGCTTGGATCTACATGTGATAACCTGGAGAAAAATAACAAATGCAAATTGGGTGGACCTGGGATTCGAACCCAGGTCTTGATGCATTTTGTATGCACTCCACTACCACTGCGCCACTTTGTTCTATTTGTTAATTAAACACAAACAAAATATAATATATTAAAACGCGTTAATATGCCAGAAAAATAAAAAAAGGGCGCGCGTGTTTGAAAGGGGCCAATCAGAGGGAGACACGCCATCTTCCCCTACCTCCAGCCCTGTAACTTTACCTGCAGATTTAGATCCGCACCTAAATGCGTAGGTCGCTCCTAAAACTCATCTCAGGCCATATAAACTCCACCCAAGACCATGGTTGCATTCGTCTTCCTCTCCCGGTCACGTCCATGGCCATCATTGGGGCTAATTTTACCTGTAAGAAAAATGCCCAAAAACAAACCACAAAATCCTAGATACGATACTTGGCTTTACAGGTCAGATAAACAAAATTGGGTAATACAGAAAGCTTGGAAATTTGATGAGGATTATGAATATGCCAATAGTTTGTACAAAAGGTGCAGGAATAAAGATTCATGAATTCAAATGCATAGCGGTTTTTTGTGACACTTACAGTGAGTTTGAGCGTGTATGCAGGCTTGCTAGGGATTGGTTCTGACTCAGTGAACCTCTAGCAATAGATTGGTGTCAAGCTTTGCTTCTGAAAACAACTCCAAGTGTGATTTTGGTTTTGCACTTTTTACCCCTTTTTCCAAGTTTTTCTTTCAGTTTTCTTGTAGCCTCTAGCCCTTGTAATCGTGCCTTAAGCTTCCTTATGTAATGTGAAAGGCATTAGGTTAACAAATATGCCTTGAATCTTCCCCATCAATGCATAAGATATTATATTTGATTCACTTTTGAAAGATTGCCTAATTTGTCAAAAATCCATTTTTTTTGTTCATGATATGGTGAGATACGAATTTGATGCTGATCATGATGATGATTAAGTCCTTAAAATAGCAAAAGATCTCATGTAATCAACTTTTGGGATTTTATTTGATTTAATTTGATTTAAAATGAAATAATTCAACAAAAAATCAAATAAAATAATAAAATTGATAAATGGACACAAGGCTTAAGCTAGGACACGTGTACAATGTGGCAAGTTCAAATCAAGTGGAAAAGAATGTGCCCATTTGACAAAATTTGAAGTTTTGGGGATAGTTGACTTTTGGCAATTTTGCAAAAATGCCCAACTTCAACAATGAATAACTTCTTCAATTTTGAACTTTTGGAAGTGTTCTTGGACTTTCTAGAAAGCATGAGATGACCTATAACCAATCCTTTTTATCTAATCTCATTTTTATATTCCATTCTCAAGTTATAAGCTTTGGCAAAAAAGGTGTTTTTGTTGACTTTCAAAAATGACCTATAATGTCCAAATTTGTAACTTTTTGTGAGTGCATTTTTTGATCTTGGGGTATGAAGATGTATTGCAGGAAATTGCATCCTATTCAAAATGAGCTTTGGATGGGTCATTTATAATAAATTATGAGAAAGTTATGCTTGGTCAAAGTTGAGTTGACTTTTCATACAAAACCCTAATTTAGCAACTTTTGAGTCTTGATGAATTTTGAGCAATCCTTGATGAATCATGATCAAAACTTGATCAAATGATGAAATATACTTCAAAATGAGAATTTTGCCAAAAAATCTTGAGGTTTGACTGTATTTGGGTCACAGTTGACTTTTGCCCTAACATAGCCGATTTTTGGACCCTTTGAGCAATTAACTGAGCAAACTTCCTCTGCAAGGCTTGAAATTTGACATGGATGACCTTGAGAACATATTAGGACATTGGGGAGAAATTGAGGTCATTTGGATTCAAGGATCTTGATGCAACACAAAACCCTAATTTGGGGTTGACTGCCTTAGGAGATGATTTGTCTGACCCATTCTTGAGCAAACTTGAGCAACTTGGAGATTTTTCTTGCAATGTTTTGAGAAATATGAGAGGGCAAATTTTGGGGTACAACAGGTATCATCAGGCTTATTATGACATGGAGATTATTGATAGCTGTGGTAGTTTCCCAATGTACCTCTTCTTGGTACAATGGGAGGAATTAATTACAATCCCGTTCTTGCGCATCGTCAACTTGGATATCCAATGAGAAACAAACCAAATAGTAATCATGTGAGTGGTTTATTTCTCAAAGAATAATAATATCATAAGGAAGCTAAGGAAGAGAATGCAAAGGCTTGGCGCAATATTCATAATGAAATTAGGAAAGATTTGGGACCAAGAAGAGTTTTTTCTATGGAACCTCATCTCCATTGGGTATAAACAAGGGAAATTCAATTGAAGATGCCATATTCTTGTGAAGATCATAAACCTGATATGTTTATGATGAATACTCCTCCCATTTTAGATGATGTGGAAGAACTTCAGCTTGCCCTGGTTAGGATGCAGCAAGAGAAGGAAGCACGGAAAAACAAGTGTTAGACTTTAGAGACGTCCTACCAAATAGAATTGAAAGAGAAGGATGACTTGATCGAGATTCTTGAAATTCGAGTTGTGGAGGATTTATTTTCCTCTAAATTTCAACCAAGACATAATGACTCACTTCCTGACTTTGGTGGTTGAAAAGAAGTCACCGACAGGTATGCAGAAGAGAACAAGCAGTTGAAGGCTCAAATTGCAAGACTTATGGGAAAGCGTCAGTGTGTGGAGATATCTTCATCAGTTTTGGCTCCTTAGGATTTTATATTTCATCTTTATCCTCTTGTGTTTAGGATTATTGAAACTTGTACTAAAAGCTATAATCCATTCCAAAGTTATTATAATAAAATTTTCAGTATCTCAAAATGTATTAGTACTTTAATATTTGCAATTGTTTATAATTATTTTAGTTCCTTGAAATAATGATAATAATGATGAATAAATTATATGCACTACATATCATGCATCATTTTGCGCATATTCTTTGCATTTTTGTTCATACTCAGGCGTCTTACTGTGTTTCTCTACTTCGTTTAGTCAAGCAAGTTGTCTCATCAATACAATACTCGGGCTAATTCCAAGAAGAAAATGGAGAATCTTGAACAAGAGAATCACGAGCTGCATGAAGAAGTTACTGCCTTAAGGGATGGTATGGCCAATCTGATTTCTTTAGTCGAATCTCTGGTGGTTGCTCAAAATAAGCCACCTCCTCCTCCGTCCCCTCATGTTACTCAGCCACAATCGATGATTGTTTTCAAAGTACTGTCAGTTCCCGTTTATGTTACTCTAATTACTGCAGCTCAGTAGCGTATGCCTCAAGGCTACCCGCGGGGAATATCTGAGAAATTTATGCCAGAAGGTTACAATCCTGATTCTCAAATTGTTCCATTTGCTCAAGCAGTTGTTGTTACTGTGCCTCCTGTGGTGCATGTTGCTCCTGCTGCTAGAAATGAGACTCATTATGATGCGCCTCCCTCGATGAATGATATGCCGTTTATTAATGATGAAGTTTATTTTCCTATTCCTACACCAAGTGAAAGTGTGGGTTTCTATGATCGACTGGATGACCTTTAGGACCAATTCAATGAGACACAGAAGGAAATGAAGGATCTTCGAGGGAAAGAACTATTCGGGCAGAACGTCAGTAAACTCTGTTTATTTCCTAACATAAAAGTACCAGTGAAGTTTAAGGTGCCATAATTTGAGAGATACAAGGGAAACTCTTGTCCTCGTGACCACCTAGTGACGTATAAAAAAAATATGTCCATTCATACTAATGATCAACATTTTCTTATTCATTTCTTCCAGGATAGCATAACCGGTGTTGCATTGAAATGTTATATGGGTTTGGACAGTAGCAGTATCTGTACCTTCAATTATTTCAGTGAAGCTTTTATCAAGAAGTACAAATATAATATGTTTATGGCACCTGACCGTGACCAACTGAGGGTGATGGCTCAGAAGGATAAAGAGTCATTTAAAGAATATGTGCAATGTTGGCGTTAGATTGCTACCCAAGTGGTACCTCTGATGGGAGATCAAGAAATGACCATGGTCTTTCTCAAAAGCCTTGGATCATTTTACTATTAAAGGATGGTTGCTAGTGCGCCAAGTGTTTCACTGAGATGGTAAGCATGGGTGACGGTCTAGAAGAACCTGTCAGGGAAGGACGCTTGACAAAAGATGAAGGACCGAATAAATCATCATATGGGTTTTCTAGGATGAAAGATAGTGAAACAAATGCTGTTGTTGGGGAAAAAAGTTTAGACTACCAAGAAGACGTCATTAGTACCAACAACAAGTTGATTTCGTTACTCTAGTTGTAAATATAACTCCGACTACTGTTTCCTATCAAAGACCACCTCGTCATGGAAATCAAGGGAAATGTCAAAAGAGATAAGCTTTTGACTCTATTCCGATGAGTTATGCGGAGTTGTTTCCGTCCTTGATTCAAAAGAAATTGGTACAAACTAGGCCTCCCCTGTTATAACTTCACCTTTACCATGGCATTATAAGGCAGATCAGACATGTGATTTTCATCAAGGAGCTCTAGGGAACAACATCGAAAATTGTTATCCTTTGAAGTCTGAAGTACAGAAGATGGTGAGATCTGGTCTTTTATCTTTCAAAGATGTTGGAACTAACGTAAAAGATAATCCATTACCGAGCATGGAGGTGGAAGCACCGTGAATATGGTTGTTGGTTGTCCTGGGGACTTCAGATTTTTGATATTAACTTGGTGAGAGAAGATTTAGTGAATATGCATGCTGATCTCTATGAATTCAGCTATTATACACACGACCATGCTGGTTGTAGTATTTGTAGAGTAGATATCGATTGATGTGATAATGTGAGAGCTGATATTCAAGAGATGATGGATGAAGGTCTTATCCACATAATTAGGCCAAGGGATGAGTATGAAGAGGATGTAAATATGGTTTATGGATGTCCCGGTGAATTTAAGATTTTTGATCTGAATTATATGAATGACGATCTGGTACAACTGCATGCTACATTTTATCATATGGATGGCCAAGAAGAACACCATTATGGGTCTTGTCAGATCTACTGTAGGGATTCCCGTAGTTGTTCTATCATAAGAAGAGGTGTTCAATTATTGTTAGATAATGGTACTATCAAAGTCATAAGAAATAGAGATGATTACAATGGAGAAAATATGATTGAAAATTACTCTGTTGAAGCCATGTCCGACGATGAATATGTTTTTGCTGATGAGTTATTTCCTTCTGAAGAATACATGTTCTCCGATAACAATTATGCAATGCCTAATTATTTTGAAGAAGGGGTGAATGTCATTGTGTTGTATTTCGGTGTTCCTGCTGCTATAGAGATTGAGTATCATAGCAAGCCTGCTATTACACCAGTGGTTATTTGTCTACCTGGTCATGTCTTATAAATATAATGCAAATATCCTAGAAGATGGTGCCTTATAAACACCTGGTTGTGCCTTATAAATAAAATGCAACTATCCTAGAAGATGGTGTGGAAATCCCTATCCAACCTTTGTCTGACGTCGATAATATCACTGAAGCTAGTCAGGTAACCCAGAGTGGTCGTGTCTTCGCCCCTACCTTTCGAGGGGACGTTAATTTTGATAAAAAGATTGTCGAGAATACTGAACCTAATAAAGTGATGGGAGAATCTAGTGGCTCTGCTTTGGAAAAGGACGTGGATGACTTGTTGAAAATTATCAAGATGAGTGATTACAAGATTATAGATCAATTATTGTAAAATCCATCTACAATTTCCATTCTATCCTTGGTTATGAACTCTTCTGCTCACCGGGAATCTCTAATGAGAGTGTTGGATCAAGCTTTTGTTGAGAGTGACATGTCTCTGGATCAGTTCTTTAGTGTTATGGTGAATATTACATCTTGTAATAATCTGAGCTTTTGTAATGATGAGTTTCCTGACGAAGGAAGAAACCATAACCTGGCTCTCCATATTTCCATGAATTGTAAGAATGAATCTTTGTCCAATGTGTTGATTGATAATGGGTCTGCTTTGAACGTCATACCAAGAAGTACACTCATGAAGCTTAAGTACCAGGGGGCTCCCATGTGCCCAAGTGGAATCATAGTGAAAGCATTTGATGGTTTGAGGAAGTCTGTCATTGGAGAGGTAGATTTTCCTATTCATATAGAACCTCACTTATTCCAGACTACTTTCTAGGTTATGGATATTGTCTCCGCCTACAACTGTTTATTGGGACGACCATGGATCCCTGAAGTCGAAGTTGTTACTTCAACCTTGCACCAGAAGTTAAAATTTGTTCGTGAAGGAAAGGTGGTCATTTTGAACGGTGAGCAAGCTCTGTTAATATCTCATTTATACTCCTTCGACATTGTGGAAGATGATGAGGTTGCTGTTGGAACTCAGTTCCAAACATTATCTATTGACAATATAAGGAAAAATGAAAATTTTATCGCCTCATTTAAGGATGCACAATAGTTAGTTCAAAAAGGCCCTAACAAGGTGTGGGGGAAGGTTATTAATCCCCTTGTGAACAGGAGTAGGACCGACTTGGGTTTCTCCATAAAGAAGGAAGTTATGAAGCAAAATTATGCTTTAAGTAAGTATCAAAACATATTTCACAGTGCTAGGCATCTTCATCCGATTACTCCAGAGATCAATTCTATTCTTGAAGATGAATTAGAGCAAGAGATGCCGAACTTTGTAACACACAAAGTCAGAGTCTGAAATTGGATCACTGTTAATGTTCCTTCTTGCATTCACATTTCAAAGTAATTTATTTTTTAGTCTTTTCAAAAATCTTTCACTCAGCCCAAGGTGGAAGTAATGATGTTGTATGGGCATATCTGTTGTTTTGATTTTTTAAAATCATTAATAAAAGTTGTTTTTAATTCCAAAATCATGTCTTTATTTTCTTCTTTTTCTTGGAAAATGATAATATAAAAAACCCTTTCAAAATAAATGATATATTCATAATCACTTGTTACATGTGTCAATTTCTAAAATCAATCATAAATCACATGTGGAGATTAATTAAAAAACCCATTGAATGCAATGACCCTGCACTCTATCCAAACTTTGAAGTTCCTGTGTATGTGGCTGAGGAAGAAGAATATGATGAAATCCCAGAAGAGGTTTCACAGTTGCTTGAGCACGAGAGAAATGCTATTCATCTATAAAAAGAGTCGTTGGAGACAATTAACTTGGGTTCAGAGGAAGATCCAAAGGAAGTCAAGATTGGAGCACTACTTCATCCTGATGTGAAAATCAGGTTGATTTAATTTTTGAAGGAATATGTGGATATCTTCGTCTGGTCTTATTAAGATATGCCTGGTTTAGATACCGATATTGTGGAGCATTATTTGCCGCTACAGCCAGAATGTCCTCCAATGAAACAAAAGCCGGAGAACTTATCCTAACATGGCAGTGAAGATTAAAGAAGAGGTTTTAAAGAAGATTGATGTCGGTTTTCTTGTGACACCAGTGCACCCTCAGTGGATTTCCAATATTGTTCCAGTACCGAAAAAAGGCGAAAAAGTCCGCATGTGCGTTGATTACAGAGATTTAAACAAAGCTAGTCAAAAAGATGACTTTCCATTACCTCATATCGATATATTGGTTGATAGTACAACGAAATTTTAAGTGTTTTCGTTCATGGACGAATTTTCCGGATACAATCAAATTAGAATGGCTCCTGAAGACATGGAAAAAACAACGTTTATCGCGCCCTGGGGAACAATCTGTTATACAGTGATACCTTTCGGGTTGAAGAATGCTAGTGCAACATACTAGAGGGATACAACAATCCTATTCCATGATCTGATGCATAAGGAAATTGAGGTATATGTTGATGATATAATTTCGAAATCTCATACTAAGGAAAGGCATATAGAATATTTGTGGAAATTGTTTCAGCATTTGAGAAAGTATCGTCTCTGCTTGAATTGAAATAAGTGTACTTTTGGTGTTCGTTTAGGAAAATTGCTAGGTTTCATTGTCATCCAAAAAGGAATTAAACTCGATCCTGATAAAGTTAAGGAAATTCAATAAACGCCTACACCAAGTATAGAAAAGCAAGTTAGAGGCTTCCTTGGACGTTTGAATTACATTTCTAGATTTATTTCCCATATGACTGCGACATGTGAACCAATCTTCAAGCTGTTAAATAAAGATCAAGGTTGTGTGTGGACGGATGATTTCCAAAGGGAATTTGAAAGAATTAAAGAGTATCTTCTTGAACCGCCTATCTTGCTCCCTCCTGTTGAAGGAAAACCATTGATTATGTATCTAATTGTGTTAGATAATTTTATGGGCTGTATCTTGGGACAACAAGATGAAACAGGAAGAAAAGAATATGCCATTTATTATCTCAGTAAGAAGTTTACTGACTGTGATTAATGATATTCTATGTTGGAAAAAACATGTTGTGCTTTGGTCTGGGCGGCAAAGCGATTGCGGAAATATATGTTAAATCATACTACCTGGTTGATTTCCAAAATGGATCCAATTAAGTATATTTTTGAAAAGCCTTCTCTTACTGGAAGAATTTCCCGTTGGCAGATGCTTTTGTCTGAATATGATATTGAATACCGTACTCAGAAGGCTATAAAAAGTAGTTTGTTGGCAGATTATCTTGCTCACCAACCAGTTGATAATTATCAGTATGTTAAATATGATTTCTCGGATGAGGATGTGATGTATTTAAAAGTAAAAGATTATGGTGAACCTTTTCCTGAGGAAGGTCTTGATCCTGAATTCTGATGGGGTATGGTGTTTGATGGAGCTGTAAATTCTTATGGGAAGGGAATTGGTGCCGTGATTATGACTCCCCATGGATCACATATCCCTTTTACTACAAGGTTGGCCTTTGATTGCACCAATAAAATGGCAGAATATGAAGCTTGTATCATGGGTCTTGAAGAGGCTATAGATCTCAGAATCAAAATTTTAGATGTATATGGCGATTCAACTTTGGTAATAAATATGATTAAAGGAGAATGGGATACTCGTCACATTTGCTTGATTCCCTATAAATATTATGCTAGAAGATTATTAACTTTCTTTATTAAAGTTGAATTCCATTATATTCCCAAAGATGAGAATCAGATGGCAGATGCCTTAGAAATATTGGCTCCATGTATCAAGTAAATACTTGGAATGATGTACCTTAGATAATTGTTCAACTTCTTGATAGACCCGCTTATGTGTTTGCAACAGAGGGTACGTTAGATGAAAAAATTGGTATTATGATATCGAGCAGTTCCTCCGGACTCAAGAATACCTGCTAGGTGCGTCGAATAAATATAGAAAGACATTGAGAAGGTTGGCAGGTAGCTTTTTCCTCAATGAAGATGTGCTATACAAAAGAAATTATGACATGGTCTTTCTCAGATGCGTGGATAGACACAAAGTAGACATGTTGATGCATGAGATCCATAAAGGTTCCTTTTCTACCCATGCCAATGGACATTCAATGGAAAAAATATGCTTAGGGTAGGTTACTATTGGCTGACAATGAAATCTGACTATTATAAATTTGCAAAGAAGTTCCATAAGTGTAAGATTTATGTTGACAAGATTCATGTGGCTCCAATGGCTCTCAATGTTATTTCTTCACTGTGTCCCTTTTCTATGTGGGGTATTTATATGATTGGAATGATTGACCCCAAGGCATCAAATGGACATCGTTTCATCTTAGTGGCAATTGATTACTTCACCAAATGGATGGAAGAAACTTCTTATGCTAACATCACCAAGCAGGTAGTGGTGCGCTTTATCAAGAACAATCTTATATGTCAATACGGTGTGCCAAGCAAGATTATCACCGACAACGACTCAAGTCTAAATAACAAGATGATGACAGAACTTTGTGAAGAATTCAAAGTTGTCCATCACAACTCGTCTCCTTATAGACCTAAGATGAATGGGGTTGTTGAAGCTGCTAATAAAAATATTAAAAAGATCATCCAGAAGATGGTTGTTACGTATAAGGATTAGCATGGGATACTCCCTTTTGCTTTGCATAGGTGTGATCAGTGGGAATAGTACTGACTGTTTTTTATGCTGGTTCGCGAAATGTCGCGGTAAGCAAGAGTCGCCACCGTCTTTTATGTTCTCCAACAAGGAAAGGACAAAAGCACAGCAAAATTTCTTTTCGAGATGTTTCTCGGTTCGGGAGGTAGATTTATAGAAAGGGAAGGTGTTAGCACCCTTTCTATCCGTGGTTATCCACGGGCTCTTAGGTACTTGCTCACTATGTTTTCAAAAATTGTTTGCTTTTCTTGTGTTTGTGGGTTTTGAAAAAGTTTCGTTTTGAAAACTTCTAGGTAACTCTTGTATCAGTCCTCAAGAGTGTATGAAGTATTTGTTTGAAAACTTTTTGAAAGTGTGAGTGCGAAAAGTTATTTTTTTGTTTTTTTGAAAGAGCAAGTACCCAGGAGAAATCTACCTACTCTAAGGAATTAAGCTGTGTAAATGTCCTTTAGACAGTACTATCCCACTATTGAGAAGTAGGTAGCACCGTCGTTGGAGTTATTCGGGTCAATTCGATTATAGGGACATGTGTGGTCACCGAAGCAATAGTAGGACACCTTAGAAGTAACCCTAATGTCCTAGATCCTTTTTAATCCGAGGCAACTGTTTCGAGGCAACCGGATCTTTAGACATAAGGGTGACCGCTAAAACACCCTATACTTAACGACCACGTTCGAGAGGCAACGAGTGAGGCGTAACCTAGGAGTGGCATGTTCTTTGTGTGTTGTTTTCATGTTAAGAGTTATCTTTGATCATACAATCGTGAGCTACGAGTTGTTTTTATTTATCATACATTCTTTCATGCAATTAACAGTTAGGAGTGCGGAAAATTAAAGACGGAAAGGTAAAAGCTACGCTATTACAAGGCGCGGGTCTATACATCGCCAAAAAACAAAGACCCATTTTTGATAAAGATGCGGAAAGTAAAGAAAGCAATAAACCTAATTACTATTACATCCTTGGAAGCAGTTACATAATAATCAAAAGAAATAAGAATAACGTGCGAACGAATTAAATTGGACGTTTTTAGGGTTTTGACCCTTTTGAGAAATTAAGAGTTTTTTGGTCCTTTGCTTGAAATTAAATTAAATTAAACCTAATTAATTATTTAATTAAAGAAAAGAAAGTGTTTTTTTTTATGTTTTTGTATTTAATGAAAATAAGAAAAAAGAATTAAAATTAGAGTTAATGAAACCCTAGTTCTAAGTTTATTTTACTTATTAATAAAAATGTTAAAGTTAACCTAATTTAAACTAATTAAATTAATTTACATGTTTATGTACAAAAATAATAGTAATTAATAATGATGATGATAATAAATAATTAAGAAAATATGAATGAAAACGTTAAACCTAATTCTATATAATTTTTATTTATTAAGAAAAAGATTAAAATTTAAACCTAAATTAAGCTAAGTTAATTATTTAGTATTTATTTACAAAAATAAGTTAGTGATTAAAACATATTTACAATTTGATTTTCTGATTTTATTATGAAAAAATTAATTTGTGGTGAATTAATAATAATAATTAAAACAATTAAAAAGAATTAAGAAGAAACGAAAATAAAATAAAACTATGCAAGCCAAGGGGGGTAAGATGGCCCAAATTGGAGGTTTTTTATGAGAAATTCTGGCCCAAGAAGACCAAGCCACGTTTGACTTTCACAATCACGTGCATGCTGTTTGACTGGGACACACCATGGTCTTTATTTCCTGGCCACTGGATGGATGTTTGAAGCCACATGGCAAGCTGTTGCTGGGCGTGCATGGTGGAATTCTGGATGATTGCTGCACAAGATTATGTTAGAAAAAATACTAAGAATTATATGGGGGACCTGGGAATCGAACCCAGGTCCCAGCGCTTACATGACACGTTCCCAGCCACTGAACCATTCAAGCGCGTTTGTAATATTAATGACCAATTAAAATAATAAATGAAAAGTAATAGTTGTGCTGGAAAACGCGCGCAGATTCAAATTCACCAACCATACGTTGCCACGCCATCGTCTTCTTCGTTTCCTGTAAAAAACAAAACAAGATAGCGGGGGTTTTAAACCCCCACAAACTGGAAATATCAAAAATAGCGATTAGCATTGTAGGTCATATAAAAAGAGCGCGATATGTCCATCTTGTTCGTCTGGTTTCAACGAATCCAGTCATATGCATTACTAGTCCTAATTTTTCCTCATGTACAAAGCCCCAATTTTCAAGCTTCGAAACCCTAGATATCTCCCATGGTGGTTTTTGATTCAGGATGCTACAATCAAATCGGTTTATACCAACAGCTTCAGAAGGTCCCTATTAACATAAATCAATCCAAAAAAATGGTCAAAAACACATGAATCATGATATGCAATCTTGGAAAATAATGCAAACCGTAGAGCTCGTTCTTGCGCGTTCTTTGAGCTTTAGGACTCGTTTTTGATTGCAATACGTTCAGGAAACTCCCAACAAGGGATTAGAATCAACAAACTCTCTTGAATTTGCCTGGAAGTTAGAAAACAGTTTTTGACTTTTTTCAATTTTTCTCAATATGGCATATGGTTTTTTGTGGCAGCTTTCACGTGTGTAGCTTCAGGGTTTGCTTCAGCACATATATGTGAAGGGAATTAGGTTAAAATTTGGCCCATAAATCCATTACATTATGGTTTGAATGTGTGATTGCCAATCAAATCTTTTTCAATCTTTTTCCTTCATAAAACCTTGCCAATCATGGATATTTTGATGCCTTTGAGATGCACACGAATTGCCAGCTTGCCCTAGCCTTATTTGTCTCACAAAAAGATTTAAAAAGCATATCTTTGAATTTTCCTACAATTAAAACCAATTAAATGAATTAATATTAATATAAATTCAATTAATCAATTAAAAATAAGAAAATAAATCATTTTAAGTTCAATGGGTCGTGCATAGGCCTTGGGCAAAGATTCAAGAAGGAATTTGAGGCCCATTAGCAAAAATGAAGTGTTTTAGGCAAAGTTGACTTTTGAAAGTTCCCAAATATTTCCCAACTTCTCCAAATCATATCTTGCTCAATTTTGAAGCTATGAACATGTTATTGGACATTTTGGAAAGGTCTTGAAGTCCTATAACCAATTCCTTTGATCCCATGTCATTTGGATTTACCAATCTCAAGTTATGGTCTTTGACTTAAAGTGCCTTTTTGTTGACTTTTGAAAATGACCTATAATGTTGAAATTGATAACTTTTTGTGAGAGCATTTCTTGGACTTGGAATGTGAAGATGAGTTGTAGGAAATGTTATCCCCTTAAAAATGAGCATTGGATGGGATTTTTCTGATGAACCATAAAAAATTTATGCCCTGGTCAAGTTACAGTTGACTTTTCAGCTGTCCAAAAATAGAAACTTTTGGCATCTTGAGACTTTTTGAGCCATGCTTGAGGAGTCATGATCAAGACTTGATCAAATGATGATTGTGGCTTCAAAATAAGATGTTGACCAAAATTTTTGACTTTTGACTGCCAAATGACCATTTTACCCCTGCAGTTGATTATGAAGCAATTAGGGCTTTTGACTGTGCAACTTGATGCTGTGAGTCTTGAAACTTGACATATGGATGCTTGACAATGTATATAGGCATATGGGACTTGATTGGACCCTTGAAAACCTCAACTTCTTTGCAAGAACCAAAACCCTAATTTTGACTGTGTTAGGAGGGTGTTTGAACTGTGCAATCCTTGATCCATTTGAAGCTTGATCTTGACAAATCTTGAAGAATATGGGAGGGCAAATTTTGGGGTACAACAATAGGTATCATACATCCGTCCAAACTTCGACAGGGGCGACCCCCATTTCTCTTGTATATGGTATGAAAGCAGTACTCCCCATCGAGGTTGAAATTCCTTCTTTGCGTGTTATAATGGAAACCAAATTGTCAGAAGCTGAATGGGTCCAGAACAAGTTTGACCAGTTGAATTTAATTGAAGAGAAGAGAATGACGGCTCTGTGCCATGGCCAATTATATAAGAAAAGAATTAAGAAAGCTTTTGATAAGAAGGTCAAGCCTCGTGAATTCAGAAAAGGCGACCTCGTATTCTGGAAGATCATGTCTTTTAACATTGATACTAGGGGAAAGTGGACTCCCAATTATGAAGGCCCATATATTGTCAAGAAAGCCTTCTCTAGCCGTGCATTGATTCTTGAAACTATAGATGGCGAGGAGTTCCCACGTCTTATGAATGCTGACGTAGTCAAGAAATACTTCGCCTAAAGAAATAAAAGAACAACTTGCTAAGTTGATAACCCGAAGGGGAGACTTAGGAAAAAAAGAGCGTATCGGTAGTAATTTTCAAAATAAAAAGACTTAATAATAAAAACATGTTTGAGCTTGAGCTTGAGATTTTATCCAATTCTTTGTGGTTCTTATTTTATTTTGTTTACATAAATTTCATTTATTATCGATAGTAATTTTCAAAATAAAAAGACTTAATAATAAAAACATGTTTTTGAAAAGAATTTGCAAATCACCTTTTACTTCAGATTTTGTGATTCAAGTGGAACAAAAGTAGTGATTTCAAGGATGGACTAACTCCAGAGTTTTGAAATGATTCCTTAAGATGTATCTTGAGACTACTCTTTCTGATATGGGCATGATCCATTTGTGTTCTGGATATTTGGATTTCATACCAATTGATATATGGGGGTGTTGGGTTTGTGATCTCATCTTTCCCTAATTAAGTCTTAGTTCAGGTCTTCTTCAAGTCGATTATTTGATTTCGGGTTTGCATGGTTGGAAACCTCGATTCCAAGTTCCCTAGTGATGTTTTCGCTCATTTGACAAAAGTTCTTTCCCTCTGCGCGTGTTGAGATAGAATCATATGCAAATCATCGCTCTTTTAAATAATAAAATTATTGTTGTTGTTTGTTTCCCAGACAGCCTGGCAAGGGCAATATTCTTTTCTAAAAAGTTTTGAGACGATTGTCAAATTTTTGGGTTTTCTCTCGGCAAGTGTTGAGTTTAATTTAAAATATCCATAATTTTGACCTCTTGTTGTGATGATAACTTCTTTAGATGTCAAGATGGATCGAGGATGATGTTTCCCATTAAGATGAATATCCCCATGAAGTTTCATAATTTCTCCCCGGAAAAGTTTACACAGACTATTATCCTTAATTTTGAATAATGTACTTAAGCTCTTCTCGACGAAGTTACGTTTTCCTCCCCAATAAAGTCATCACGAGATCCCCAGTTGAAGTCTCAAAGATTTGGTTTTCACCTTCCCTAGTGAGGTCGATATTGGAATCTCCAGATGAAGACTAGACGATGAGGCATTGTGTTCCCTAGTCGAAGTCTGCATGATATTCCCTAGTGAAATCTGGAGAAGGATTTCATATCCCTGTAACTGCCTTGGTTTAGTACTATTAGATTATGCTTTGATTATTTTCAAAACTATGTTTCTTCCCA
Source organism: Vicia faba (assembly GCA_948472305.1). Classification (NCBI taxonomy): domain Eukaryota; kingdom Viridiplantae; phylum Streptophyta; class Magnoliopsida; order Fabales; family Fabaceae; genus Vicia; species Vicia faba. The sequence continues at coordinate 1,180,146,272 of OX451741.1, read as the reverse complement.
GTAGAGTTAAGCCGTGAAATGGGAATTTGTTTCCTCAGTTGGTGCTTACTTTCTCATGGAATCTTCATCCTGGATGTGATTTATCCAAGTGTTGACTTTACCCAAGTTGGTTTTGTCTGGTTATTCCCAGTGTTGTATGTCTGTTTTGTCACCATATACATGATAACATTCATACATACATCATGCATAGGTGAATTAAAAGTCATTGCTCATTTGCATTCATTAATATTTTTGTTGGCATATTATCCTATTTGCAGAGTTATGTTACCCTCTCTTTAATAGATCGTCAACCCTAAGCAGAAAGTGTATATCCTTTCAATTCCTCCACTGAATTATCCCTCATGGAAGAATTTTATTTTAGCCTTCCTATTTAACTCATTATCTGGACGGAATGTGGTCCCTTTGTGAGTTTAATCCTCATTAAGTGTTGTCTTGGTTGACTGTTTCATTTTGGTTTGTTCCTGACTTGGATTTATGGTCACCAACAACATTGTTATTTTGATTTTTGTAGGATTTGAGCCATGGATTAAGAATGTGCATTTATTTTGCATGAGAAGACTTTATCTCCTCAATAGGAATATATTGGAATTTATTTTACACGAGATAGTTCTTTGTTGAGATTTGTTACTCCAATAAATGGTAGTCTCTTCATTATGGGAGATAGTTCATTGTTGAGATTTGTTACTCCAATGAATGGTAGTCTCATCATTATAAGAGATAGTTTATTGTTGATATTTGTTACTTCAATGAATGGTAGTCTCGTCATTATGGGAGATAGTTCGTTGTTGAGATTTGTTACTCCAATGAATGGTAGTATCATCATTATGAGAGATAGTTTGTTGTTAAGATTTGTTACTATAATGAATGGTAGTCTCGTCATTATGGAAGATAGTTTGTTGTTGAGATCTTTTTCCGATGGATGGTAGTCTCTTCATCATGGGAGATAGTTAGTAATTGAGAATCACTTTGCTCAAAATAAGTTCATTTCCTTCCATTCATAAGTACCAATGCCAATCATTTATTACTTACCCTAATATTGGTATTCACCGTTATTATCTTACCATGTCTATTCCCTGCAAGTCGACTTATCTTTTTGCTATCCTGTCAGTGAGTGGGTAGTTCACAGTTATCTGTCGATCTTTGTCATCCATTAGTTTTTGCTCAATGTTTGAGTTAAATATGCTTTATCTCCTTCTTGGGCTTTACTCCAGTGGAGTCGAGTCTTTTGTTTACCAGTGATTTATTTTCCTGGTCATATTTTCTTTTGATCCTTTATTCTTATTTCCTGCATCCCCAGTGGTGTCTAATGTCACCTATGGATTTATTTGTATGCATGCATGATCATAAGCATTTCATGGCATCTTAGGGAAAAAAGTAGGGCTTATTTTATATTTAAGTATCTTCAATCTCGCCGAGACAAAGAATTTAACCTTCATACCTCTGGATAAAAGACACTTAAATAAGGGCAACTGTTATACCCCAATTTTCCCCCTAAGATCTCTCATCATTTCAATGTCAACCTAATCATATCAAGATCACACACTAGGGTTTGGTTCTTCTTCCCATCTTTAGGTTTGGTCATAGGAGATCACCAAGCACTTTGATTTGTATGGTTTTGTACATGTGTTTTTATGACTGATTGACTTTAAACTAACAAATATAATGTATATTTGATCTATGTATGTTGACATTATAGCTGATGGAACAACATATTTCATCAGGTTGATTTATAGGTTCATGAGTTTATTTCCATGCCTTCTTCAACAAAATATTCATTGAGATTTAAGCTTCATTTTTGTTTGTGTTTCAAGATAACATGATTTCAAAGCCTACTATGTCTTATCATGCTCTACTTTTCTAAGGAAAGTCAAGAGATGCAAGATTGATTCAAGAAGTTTGACCTAATTTGATAAGTTCTTGATTCCTTTATTAAAAGTGCATAATTTTCTCAATTTTCAACATTTGGAAGTGATTATTATTGCTATAAGTTCTTATTATTATCCACAACAACTTCTATTCACATAGAAAAAGCAATTGTGCAAGAAATATTGTCAAAAGTTAAAAGAGGTTCCAAGTCATTTTGATGCTTTAAGAGCTAGGGTTTTGAACTTCTAAGGACTATATCTTGTTCATCTTTTGATATTTTTGAGTAATTTAAAATATATTTTTCTCTTTAAAGGCTTATTAAAAAATTACTTCAATAGTTTCAAGAAAATTTTATTTGGAAGATCACTAATGATTGAGAAAGATTACAAGTCCTCTAGATAGACCATCAAGTTCTTTTAAGTGACTTCAAAAGATCATAACTTGGTCAATTTTTATCATCTTGAGCCCATTATTTTTTCACAATGATCTTAATGATGTTAACTTTAACTCCCTTTTTGGTGCTAAGCTTGTAAATGATTTCAAGATGGTTTTTGAGCTCAAAGGATTATAGGCCATCTCATGGATTTTTACCAATTTTACAAGATCATAACTTGTTCAATATTTGGAATTTTTGAGTGATATAAGTTTCACATTAATCTTTATGGAGTCTACTTCAAGATAGCATCAATGATCAAAGCTCAAATTTGAAGGAAGACCTTGTTTAGAATCAAAACATTATACGTCATTTTTGAAGAAAAAACTGAGATTTTTCTAAGTATAAAAGTCAGCGCATTTTTCTTGATTTTTACCAAGCATAACTTTCAGCTCAAGCATCCAAATTATTTCTTTCTTGGAACATTATAAAGAGTGTTACATGATCTTTCCAATGTATCAAGAATCATCTCCTAAGGCTTCCTAAATCGTGCACACCATGAGTTCAATGTCAGCTACTTGAAACTGCATTTTTCCTCCAAGTCAGATTTTGAAATCCATAATCCAACTTCTAAAGACAAAATTAGAACTTATTTTTGATTAAAACTTTTTTAACAAAGTTCCCAAAGTTGAATTAAGGATCAAAATGCAGGAATTGGCTAAGTTTTGATGCACATGGAGTCACAAATGTTCCACTTTCGGGCTCCATTCAATTTACCTCCAAACTTCAATTTACCTTTCAATTATTTGAACCATTCACTTCCCTATAATTAGAGGACCTAACTCCTCTCATTTTCTCAAGCTTGGATAGCCAAAATCAACCTGCCAAACTCTCTTCATAACTCACTTTTCGGAGTTTTCGAATTCTTCTTTTCTCCACTTCTCAATCCAATTTCTTTACTGATTCTTCATCCTTGAACTTCACTGAAGCTAACATAAGAAGAACCAAGTCCTAAGGCTTCCTAAATCATGCTAGCCAAGTCCAATTTTAGAGCAAATTCGTCTGACTTTGTTCAAATAGTTTAAGGCACCAAATCTTCTAACTCAAATTACTGGAATGGTTTATGATGTTCACTGATGATTTCTATTAACTCAATTTTGATGAATCAATGCATTTGATGCTTCTGTTTTCGATTTTAAAATTTTTCAAAACATCTCTGGTTTTTTCCAAATCGAGTAACTTGTGTTTTATATAAATTTGGCGCGAGGATATGGTTGTGATCATCTTGAAGAGACACATCTAATGATACCACTATGAGCGTCTAAATTTACTGATTTAAGAATATTGATCTTTCCCTAGTTACAGGGTAGCTTGAGGTTGAAGATGACATACGTGGCTTCTTCAACCAATGAGAGCAGGACAATTGAAATGTTGTGACTGGTCTGACTATCGTAACTTCAGTGCGCGCTTGTTGATCGTGGATCATCATACATCATCACTCTCGAGCCATTAGATGTGCTAACGTATTTTAATAAACCATATCCAACGCCTCACATTATTTCTGATTTATTTTATCTTTACAAAATTTGTTTTAATTTCAAAAATTTATAACTCTCTTATTTTTTATCCAAAAATTATGAAAATCTTATACAAAATTACTTTGAATTATTTTTGAATTTGAGAATACTTTTTCATATTTTTATTTTGATATTTGATATTTTTCATAATTTCTGTATTGTTTGCCTTATTTTAATTGTTTTAAAAATACTTTCTGGTCTTTTTAAATTCTGGAAAAATCATGGAAGGATCCAATGACCTCTTGTCAAATATTGGTGACCTCATCTCATTTTCATTTCTGATTTTTCTATTTTTCACATTTATTTTGGTTTATTTTTCTTATTTCTTTAAATTTAAAAATTAGTTTGTGATTTTAAAAAAATTCCAAAAAAATTGTCAACACTTATTGATTTTTGTTTAACTTCTGACTATTTTTTTAGTTTTAGTTGATGATTTAATATACTTTGTGTATTATACCAATTAGTTCCCTTTTATTAACCATTTAAATATTTTTTTTATCAAATATTATTTTATTATTTTTTGTTTGATCCTGATTTGGATTTTATTTTGGGACAAGTTCCTCAACCTCAATAGATCTTGGGTGTTGATAGGTTGAAAAACTAAATCTACCAAAATGGATAAATGTTGTTGATGATATTTGAAACCCAAATTTCATCTAATACATTCCCTCCCTCTTCATCTCATCCCTTTCTTACTTGTGCTACATGTTGTTGGAGAATAATCTACATATTATTTCACTAAACATATTGTACATAAATTTCTATTGACCGACCTATAAATACGTGCGACTTCTATATAAGTCCACTTATGATTGCTTAACATAGCGCTAAATTTTGTCTCGATTTGAGAAATGATCATTTGTGGCCCAAACCTATTTTTGTAAGCCTAAGTATGTTTAATTTGAAACATTTGATCTAATAACCTTGAGGTTCATTGTTAGGAGGCTTTGGTCTTATCAACCCTCTAATGAACCATCATAAACTTTGGTTTAAGTGAATCATGTAAACATTGTTGATCATATGTTGTCGCCTTGAGAACTTGAAATGGATGATATACTTTACAAAAAGTAAATGAAACTTATTGTTGAGAAGCTTTGATTTTATCAATCTTCTAATGAGTTTTCAAATGCAAGTTTCAAGATGGTCATTCAACTAACATCTAATTTCTAACTCACTAACAATTGACTTTTACTTTATGCCTTTAATTTCATGTACCATTTATTTTAGCATTTACATTTCATGTTATTTTTATCTTTGCTCACTTGAGAATTTATCTTTATGCCATTTTGATTTTTGCTCACTTGATCTTTTCATTTTCTTTTTGAAGATGCTTAATAAACAACTTGAATAATAAAAAAACTTTAAGGTTTCTTGGACTATTTGGTTATTATCCCTGGCATAATGGAGTTGTGGACCTCTTGGACTTAGGATTATAAGCCTTGATACCTTGGGGCCTTGTGACTTTATTTGTTATATTGCTGGAGTTCTTGGGGTTTACCCTAAGACATTGGGTTAATTTTATTTGTGTGTAGGTTATTCTGATTATCTGCTTCGTATGTGATCAGGAATTCCTTTGTATACAGTCGTTACTCTACCCAATTTTTGTGAAGACCTAATGCATCTGAAGCTTTGTATTCTTAAGAGGTTTAGTATCTTTTCTTGCTTGGTTTCAATCCGAAGGATGGGAATTCTACATTGACTTATTGCGTCAAGTGTTAACTTCTTGTTAGTTAGATGGTTTTTTTCCCTAGCTTTTACCTTATGCTTTAGGATAATCCCTTCATCTCCTCTCATCTTCTTTAATTTAAAAAATCTTCTCCCTCCTTTTCAAAAGTCTTCTTGTTTTCTAACTTGAACCGCTTTCACAATAAACTTGGACTTAGGTCCATGCATTTTTCAAAAAAATATTTTCTTAATCAAACTTTAACCAACTTGTTGTACCCCAATTTTTGCCCCTAAGATCCCTTCATCGTATCATATCAATTCAATCACAACAAGATCATATTAGGCTTTTGTTCTTCTCCCAATATTTAGCTTTTTCTCTAGGAGGAATCACCAAGCACCTTGAGTTGTATTTTATGATCATCTATGTTTTGTATTGATTATCCTTTAACTAATAAAAACAATGAGTGTTTTCCCCAATTGTTGATGTTATAGGTAAAAGCACAATACATTCCATCAAGATTGATCTAGGGATTCATGAGTTCATTTCTGTGTCTTCCTCAATAAAGCTTCATTGAGATTCAAGCCTCATCATTAAATATATTTTGAAGTAATGTCATGAAAAAGTCTTTTATGATTCATCATGCCTCAAGTTGTCAAATTTAGTTCAAAAGTACAAGGGTTGATTGAAGAAGTTAGACCCAATTGGACAAATCGTTGATTCATTGATCACAAGTGGCTATATCCTTCAATTTTCAAGATTTGAAAGTGGTTTTGGTTGCTATGATTTCTCCTTATCATCCTCAACAACTTATATTCACATTACAAAGGTATTTGTGCAAGAAGGTTGGTCAAAATGGCAAAGGTTTCCCAAGGCATTTTCTTGCTTTAGGAGCTAGGGTTTTGAACTTCAAAGGGGTACATCTTGCTCATTGTTTGGTATTTTTAAGTGATTCCAAATAAATCCTTCTCTTCAAAGGGTTATCAACAACTCAGTTCAAAATTTTCAAAAAAATTTGTGTGGAAGAAACTTGATGGTGAAGAAAGATTACAAGTCCTCCAGATGAACCTTCAAATTCCCTTTATGTGACTTCAAATGATCATAACTTGATCATTTTTTATCACCTTGAGACCATTATTTTCCCAATGATCTTGAAGATGTCAACTTAAACCTTTCTTTTATGTTCAAAACTTGAAAATGGGTGGAATATTCCCTAAGAACCCAAAAGATTATAGGTCCTTTCATGAATTTTTGCCAACTTCAACAAAGTCATAACTCTCTAAATTTTTGGAGATTTTGAATGGTTCAAGTTTAAAATTTTTATTAAAGAGACCTACTTCATACAATTTTTTTTGGTCAAGAAAAAATTTCAAGTGGAAGACCATGTTTGGATGCAAGACATTATAAGTCATTTTGAAAGAAAAACTTAAAATTTTTCTAAGTATGGAAAGTCAACCTCTTTTTCTCAACTTTGACTCATTATAACTTTCAGCTCAAACACCCATTTGATCCCATTCTTTGAACATTGTAAAGCTTGTAATATCATCTTTCTAAAGCTTCAAGAATCATGCCCTAAGACCCCTTGAGTTGAGAATGGCATTGGTTTGAATTTGGAAATTTGAAACTGAATTTTTTAATAAGTCAAAAATTTGAAACTCTTTTTTTAGCTTCTAATCACAAAATTGCTGCATGTTTTTTCTCCTAAACATGTTTATTGAACTTCCAGAAGTGATTAGTGCACAAAAGCGCAAGGTTTGGATGGGTTTTGATCCAAAATGAGTCACAATTTCCCCATGCTGCAGATTCACACGAATTCCCTCCAAACTTCATCATTCCACACGCTTGAGCATTCCATTTGATTCCCTATAAATAGAGGCTCATCCCTTATTCATTTCCTCAAGCTTAGAAATCCAGAATCACCCTGCCAAACTCTCTCTTGAAATCAATTTTCTGTAACTTCGAATCTGTTCTTACAACTTTTCTCAATCATTTTTCTTTGTCAATTCACCTTCCTTGAACCTCACTGAAGCTAACAGAAGAAGAATTAGGCTCTAAAACTCCATGAATTGTGCTATCCAAGTCTAGTTTCAGAGCTCTGTAACTTAACTTCAATAGTTAGATTCCTTCACCAATTCTCTCAAACTTTGATACTATTGTGAAGCTCTCATCATCCCGGTCCTACTCGCAACACTTTTTTTAACTGGAAGCACATTTTGACCACGAAATTTCAAATCCCTTTTCAAAACTATTCTTCCAAATTGGTTGAGCTATATTTTTTATAAATTTTGCGCGAAGGTGTGGTTATCTTCGTCTTGATGAGACGGAGCAAATGGCATATGTCTGAGCTTCTGATTTTACAGTTTGAGGGACCAGTGTTTCACGTTGGCTGGAGGTTGAAGGTGACCAACGTGTCATCTTCCAACCAATGATGGCGTGCCATTTGTTTTTTTCTCGAAAATTTGATTTTATATGTGATTCAGTGCTTTATTCAATAATGACCATGATATGTACAACGCGTCTGATCTATTAGATTAACTTACTAATGCATTTTGACTCTCATCCATTGGTCCATATTTTTTTGACTTTATTTTATTTTTTGATTTTTATATTAAAATTGTTATAAACTTCAAAAATTCATAGAAATTTCATTTTTACTCCAAAAATCTAAAAAAATTATGGAAAATACTCTTGATTTTTCTCTTTCTAATTCTTATTTTTTCACAATTTTATTTTGTTTATTGGTATTTTTTAAATAATTTTTCACTTTATTTGAGTTGTTTTAAATGTTTAAAAATACTTTTCTTCATTTTAAAATTCTGAAAAAAATAAGAAAGGATCCAATGATATTTTCACAAATATTGCTGACCTCATTTATTTTTTATTTTTGACTTTCTTATTTTTTATCATTGGTTTATTTTACCTACTTCTTTTAATTTTAAAAATAATTTGAGTTTAAAAAAGGACCAAAAATTTTACACAAAGATTTGAACTCATTCCTGATTTTTCTATGGCCTTACTTATATTTTCTTAATTAATTTGAATATAATTACTAATTTTCAATCTTATTTCCATTTTATAATCATTTTAAAAACCTTTTTTCTTTTATTTTAAACATGATTTTATTTTGTATATGTTCTAGTTGATCTTGGATTAAAATTTTGATCATGAACTTTATTAACATCATTGGATCCATGGTGTTGAGTCTAACTCCATAAAAATGGATGAATGATTTTAATAATAGTTTGATTAAATTTTTGGTTCAAATGTGGTTTATTCGTTTCCCCTTTCCTCTTCATCTTATCCCATTCTTATTGTACCAAATGATATTGGAGCATGATTTACATATCATGTCTCAAAACATGAGGTGCATAGATTGCTATTGACCTGCCTCAAAATAAGTGCGACTTCTATATAAGTCCACTTACGATTGCTTAAAATAGCGCTAGATTTTGTCCCGATTTGAGAAAATGATGATTCCTGGCCAAGACCTATGTTTGCAAGCCATAATATGTTAATTTGAACCCTTTGATCCAATAACCTTGAGATCCATTGTTAGGAGGCTTTGGTTCTACCAATCCTCTAATGGAACTTCATAATTTTAGTCAAAATGGATTACTTAAACATCATTGATCATTAAGTGTTATCTTGAGAATTTTTAAATGGATGATATACTTGACAAAAAGTAAATGCAACTTGTTGTTGAGAGGCTTTGGTTCTACCAATCCTCTAATGAGTTCCAAAATGCAAGTTTCAATATGGCCATCCAACTAACTACTAATTCCTAATAATTGACTTTATTTTTATGCTTTATTTTATGCTTTTACTTTATGTACCATTTACTTTATCATTTAGATTTCATGCTATTTTTTATCTTTGTTCACTTGAGCCTTTACCTTCATGTCATTTTTATTTTACTCACTTGAGTTTCTCATTTTCTTTTTGAAGATACCTAATAATCAACTTGAACCCTAAAAGCTTTAATGTTACTTGGACTACTTGGTTACTATCCTTGGCATTATGGAATGGTTGACTTCTTGGACTTAGGATTATAAGATGTGTCCTACCTTGAGCCTTTGTGACCTTGATTGTTATTTTTTCTGGAGTTCTTGGGGTTTACCACAGGACATTGTGTTGTTTATTTTCTTTATGTGCATGTTATTATGATTACATACTTTGTCTGTAATCTGGAACTCATTTGTGTACAGCTGTTACTCTACCCAATTTTTGTGAAGACTTAATGCAATTAAAGCTTGGTATGCTTGAGAGGTTTATCAATTGTTTTCTTGGTTTCAAATCCAAAGGATGGAATTCTACATTGACTCATTGTTTCAAGTGTTGGCTTCTTATGTGTCAGATGGTCTTTCTCTTTGGCTTTTACTTTATGCTTTAGGGTAGTCCCTCCATCTCCTCCCATATTCTTTAATTTCAAAAACCTTCCCCCTCCTTTTGAAATTTCTTCTTGTTTGAAAACTTGAACCATTTGCATAATAAACTTGGACTTAGGTCCATGCATTTTCAAAAATATTTTTTTAATCAAACTTTAATCAACTTAACAATACCTTGACATTTTTGTGATAAGATTAAAAGTAAATCAATCTCATTCAAACTATTTTTCCATTTTGGATTTTATCTTTAAAACTTTGTAATTTTCTCAAAATATTAGACTCTTGTCAATCCTTGTAGTGATGCGAGCTACTATACTTCTACGATATGTAGTGAAGTGAGATATTTTCCACTTAGGTGTTGAGAGAGGCTTTGTTGATTTTAAAATCCAAGCCATATCCTCCACTTTGAGATGATGAAAATTCTCATTTCTCATAATTGTGGGTAGTAAGTATGTCTTCCACTCAGATAAGACGATGATGTCTTGTCTCCTAAAATTAACCAACACACTTTTGTTTTAAAATTTTAAAAAAGTGAACTACGAGTACCCTGATCCCCTATTGCACGAAATGTGGTACGTAGACACTAAAGGTTCGCAACCGCGGCGGGTGCAAAAATCATAAAATAATATACTTTTTTTCTCATCTCCACAATCTATTTTCATACAACATTTTATTGCCAAAATATATAGATTTTTTAAAGAGGTTCCTATAGAGTACCGTATTTGTTTAGGGTTCTAATACCTTTCCTTTGCATAACCAACCCCCTTACCTAGAATATTTACCCCCCTTTTTTAGGTTATTCGCTCTTTTCCCATTCCTTTGGAAACAAAAAAGCACGGTGGCGATTTTTATTTTGATCTATGCGAGTCAAGTCAATCCAATGGCTTAGTCTTAACATTTCTACCACTATAGAAAAAAATGGCGACTTCACTGGGGAAAGATTGACCTCTTGCTGGTCCATCTCTAAGTGGGTTGAGCCTATCTTTGTTTATTTCTGTATATGTGCTAACTGTTTGTTGTATATTATGTGTTGTATATATGTTTGTCGGGATTTTCTTGGTTTTCAGGGTGCTTGGTGATTTCTCATTAGTCCTATACTCGGACTTGGGCAAGCTTAAGAAAGGACGGGCGGTATAGTCATTTTAACTTTGAGAGAGTAATCCCAAAGAAGGAGGCATGAGATCCCCCACTCAGTGGAGGCCCATTTTACTGTAGTGACGTTTACCGAGTAATCAGGAAGACGTACTGCTTTCGACCTGGGAGCCTGCTAAAACTGAGGATCGTAGAATACCTAACCCATCTTGTCCTTTTAGGTATAGTGCCGAAGCTATGACGGAGTAATCCGGAAATAGTTGTCACACGATACTATGCTAGGACGAGTTTTTCTTAAGAACATTACTAATTACCGAGTTAATCAGGAAGTTGGTAATATTCGAAAGAAGGATGTAGACTATGGGAACCTCTAAAACCTTATTTGGCAGGTGATAACTTTTAGACCATACCTTATGGATAGTACCTTCAACCTCATGCTCGTGACGTTGAACCTATGAACCCTATGTTTGTGATCTTATGTGTGATTGTTGCATCATGCATTCATGTACCCATGAGTATCTCTTAAAGATATTTCATTTCAAGGGACTTAAAAGTTGAATCTTTGTGAATATCTCATGTACTTTTTTACTATGGATTCTGGAAAAAGAAAGATCGAAAGTACAATTTTAAAGATCCAAAGATAGATGAGTTGATGAGTCTGATTCCCGAGATTGAGTGTTTTGCAGATTTTCAGAGGAAGTATGGGTCCATCATTTCTCTTATGAAGCTCAGGATGAAGGGGGGTATTCTCTCGACTTTGGTCCAATTCTATGATCCGATGTATCGATGCTTTCATTTCCCTGATTATCAGTTGATTCCTATACTAGAGGAGCGTTCTTATCTACTGGGTTTGCCTGTTATCAATCATGTTCCTTTTACTGGTTTGGAGGGGGAGCCAAAATCCCATGAGATTGCTGCTTTGATCCATTTGGGAAAATATGAGGTTAAAGCCCACATGACTACCAAAGGAGGGATTAGATGATTACCAACTCAGTTCTTATTATAGAAAGCTCGCTAGTTTACTAGGGTGAAGAGTACGGTTGCTTTTGAGGCCCTCTTTGCTCTATTTGCTTATGGGTTGTTCTTATTTTGCAATGTAGACAAATTTGTTAATATCAATGCCATCAGGATCTTTATGATTGGAAACCTAGTTCCCATATTATTAGGTGATGCTTATTACTTTATTCATCTTCGGGATTCCTATCATGAAGGGATGATCATCTGCTGCACGCCTTTGTTGTATCAGTTGTTTACTTCCCATTTTCCTCGGTCTAATGCTTTTTGGGATGTCAGGAAGGAACCTTGTTGGGCTCCAAAGATCATGGAACTTACTCATTCAGATATTTTTTGGTCTCATCAAGCTTACCATGATGTAGATATTGTCGATAGTTGTGGTAGTTTCCCCAATGTACCCATTCTTGGTACAAAGGGAGGAATTAACTACAACCCTGTTCTTACACGGGGACAACTTGGATATCCGATGAGGGATAAGCTAAATAATATTCATTTGAGTAGTTTCTTCCTAAAAGAGGGAGAAGACCATAAGGAAGCTAGGGAGCAGATTGTGAAAGCTTGGCGTCACATTCACAGGAAGAGTAGGAAGTACATGGGACCTAGGGGGTTGTTTCTTTGGAGCCTTATTTTCAGTGGGTACAAGCAAGAGCCATTCAGTTGAAGATGTCATATTCTCGGGAAGCACCTATGCCTGATATGTGTATGAAGACCACTCCTCCCCTATTGGATGATTTGGAAGAGCTCCAACTCACTTTAGTCAAGATGCAGCAGGAAAAGGAAGCTTGGAAGAATAAGTGCCAGATTCAAGAGGTTTCCTACCGAGCAGACCTGAAGGAGAAAATGACTTGATTGAGATTCTTGAGAGTTGTGCTGTAGAGACAATGAAGATGCGAGGGGATTTATTTTCCTCTAAACCTCAATCAAGCCCTAGTTTCTCACTTTCTAATTCAGATGATTATAACGAGGTCGCCCCCAGATATGCAGAAGAAAACTAGATGTTGAAGGCTCAGATTGCCAGACTTACAAGAAAGCGTCGGCGTATAGAGTGATCTCCATCAACTTTGCTTCTTATGGTTTTAGACTTTAATTTCATCTTGTACTTTGGATTCTTGAAACTTGTAATCCATTTTGAAGTTATTATAATAAAATTTTCCAGTATTTCAAATGTGTTATTACTTTGATAAATGCAAAATTGTCTATATATCTTTAAGCCCTTTGAAATAGTAATAATAAAATAAATCATGTGCATTTCACATCATGCATCATATTGTACAAACTTCTTGAATTTTTTTGCATGTCCAAGTTTCTTACCGAGCTTCTTTACTTTGTTCAGCAAACTGTCTCACACGTACAATACCCGAGCTAATTTCAGAAGGAAGATGGATAACCCAAAATAAGAGAATCGTGATCTGCACAAGGAAGTTTCTGATCTGAAGGCCTGTATGGCCAATCTCACTGATCTGATGGAATCTCTGGTGGCTACTTAGAATCAACCACCAATTATCAAACCTCAATAGATAATGGTTACTACTAAAGCTCTGACTGTTCCTGTTTTTGCTACTCCAGCTATTGTTCAGAATCGTATGCCTCCGGGATATCCTTGGGGAATGCCAGAGAAATTTATGATAAAAGGTTTTAATCAGGATCTTCAGATTACTTCGCTTACTCAAAGTGTTGCTGCTCCCGCACCTCCTGTGGTGGACGTTACCCCTACTGCTAGAAACGAGGTTCACTATGCTGCACCTCCCTCGGTGAATATGGCCTTTTTTGCTAATGATAAAGTGTATCTTCTTATTCCTCCACCAAGTGAAAGCTTGGGTTTCTATGATCGAATGGAAGATTTTCAAGACCAGTTTGATAAGATGCAGAAAGAGTTAAAGGCCCTCAGAGGAAAAGAGCTATTTTGGAAAATGTGAATGATATGTGCTTGGTTCCGAATGTGAAAATACCTGCAAAGTTCAAAGTACCAGATTTCGAAAAGTACAAGGGAAACACTTGCCCTCGTGCTCATTTGGTGATATATGTAAGGAGAATGTCTACTCATAAAAATGATCAACGCTTGCTGATTCATTTATTTCAAGACAGTTTAACAGGTGCAACATTGAAATGGTACATGAGCCTGGACAATGCCATTATTCATTCTTTTAACGACTTGGAAGAAGCATTTATCAAACAGTACAAATACAATGTGGACATGGCGCCTGACCGTGATCAACTCAGGGCCATAGTCCAGAAGGATAAGGAATTATTTAAAGAATATGCACAGAGATGGCGTGAGGTAGCCGTCCAAGTGATTCCTCCAATGGAAGAAAAAGAGATGACAAAGATTTTTCTCAAGAAACTAGGTGCATTATACTATGAAAAAATGGTGGCAAGTGCGCCCAGTGATTTTACTGAAATGGTGGGAACGGGCGTCCATTTGGAAGAGGCTGTAAAAGAAGGTCGTCTGATAAAAAGTGAAGGTTCCAACAATGTGAAGAAGCCATCATATGAATTTTTTAATAAGAAAGAGGGGGATACAAATGTTGTTATTAAAGAGAGAAGGGTTAATCCTTCTAGAATAAATCATTAGCGCCAACAACAGGTTGCCTCGGTAACTCTGATCATAAATGTGGCTCCAACTATAGTTGCTTATCAAAGACCAGCCCCTCAGGGAAGTCAAGGGAAGAATCAGAGGAGAGAGCCTTTTGACTCTATACCTATGAGTTATTAAAAGATACTCCCAACATTGATCCAGAAAAAGTTGGTCAAAACTAGGCCACCTCCTACTATACCATCCCCTTTACCTTGGTACTACAAGGCAGATCAGATGTGCGCTTTCCATCAGAGTGCACCAGGGCATAATGTAGAAAATTGTTATCCTCTAAAGTCTGAGGTACATAAAATGGTTAGATCTGGCATTTTGTCCTTCAAAGATGTCAGTCCTAATGTAAAAGATAATCCTCTCCCAAAACATGTAGGAGCGAATGCTGTCAACATGGTTGCTGGTTGTCCATGGGACTTCCGCATTTATGATATTAACTTGGTCAGAGAATACTTGGTAAAGATGCATGCAGAACTTGCGAGTTTAGTTACTATACTTATGGCCTTTTGCGAGTAAAGGCTGATTTGCAGGAGATGATGGATGAGTGCCTCATCCATATAATCAGGCCTAGGGAAGAGTATGAGGAGGAAGTGAACATGATCTTTGGATGTCCTGGAGAATTCAGGATCTTTGATGTGGAACATATGAATGATGATCTCGTACAATTGCATGCTACTTTCTATCACATGGCTGGTCAGGTAGAGCACCACTATAGATCTTGCCGAGTTTGCTGTAGGGACTCCCGAGGATGTTCAATTGTGAGAAAATGTATTTAGTTGTTGTTGGATAATGGAACTATCAATTTTTCAAGCCAAATAGATGATTACCATGAGGTTAATGAGATTGAAGTTTGTTTGGCTGAGGAAGAATCAGAGGATGAATATGCTTCCGCGATGAATTCTTTTCCTCGGATGAGGGTACGTTCTCTGGCGATGATTCTTTGATGACCAAGTTTTCTGAAGAAGGTGTGAATGTGATTGTGCCATGTTTAAGTGATTTTTCCCCTGTTGAAATTGAATACTGTAGCAAGCCAGTTGTTTCCCCTGTGGTGATTTGCTTTCCAGGGCCAGTTCCTTACAAATCAGACAAAGATGTTACGTACAAAGACAATGCTAAAGTTTTAGAAGATGGTGTGGAAGTTACCATCCAGCCTTTGTTTAGTGTTGGAAATATTGCTGAGACTAGTAGAGTGACCCGCAGTGGTCGTGTATTTTCACCAGTTGTTCAAGGAAATGATAATACTGGTAAGAAGGCTATGGAAAGTGTTGAAGATAAGAAGGGTGTAGGGGAATCCAGTGGTACTACCCTGGAGATGAACGTAGATGATATTTTTAAGATAATCAAAATGAGCGACTACCAAATTGTGGATCAGTTATTGTAGACTCCTTCAAAGATATCTATCTTGGCATTGTTGATGAATTCTGTTACCCATAGAGAATCTTTAACGAGGGTGTTGGACTAGGCCTTCGTGGAGTATGACATGCTATTAGACCAATTCATCAGTGTGGTAGGTAATATTACATCATGTAATAACCTAAGCTTTTGCGATGATGAATTGCTTGACAAGGGGAGGAATCATAATTTGGCTCTCCACATATCCATGAACTGTAAAACCGATTCACTATCAAAAGTGATGATTGATAACGAATCCACCTTTAATATGATATTGAGGAGTATGCTGATGAAATTGAAATATCAAGGGGCTCTTATGCGCCCAAGTGGTATTATTGTCAAAGCTTTTGATGGGTCAAGGAAGTGGGCTATTAGGGAGGTCGATCTACCTATTCACATAGGCCCGCATATGTTCCAGATCACTTTCTAAGTCATGGATATTGTACCCGCATATAGTTGTTTACTGGGAAGACCATGGATACATGAAGCAGGGGCCATCACCTCCACTTTACACCAAAAGTTGAAATCTGTGCGTGTAAGCAAAGTGGTTATTATAAATGGAGAGCAAGCATTGAGGATGATGAAGAAGATCATGAAATTCCGAATTATGTGACACCTGGAGTCAGAATCCATAACTGGGTCACTTATGATGTTCCCTCTTGCATCCATGTCTCAAAGTAATTTGTTTTTTCTTTGCAATAAGCTTTCATTCTGCCCAAGATGAATGTTAATATTGTATGGGCTTATCTGTTTGCTTTGATCATTTAAATCATAAATAAAAGTTTTCTTTGATTCTCAAAATTGTGTCTTTTTTTTTTTGATTTTTCATGGAAAATGGTACTAATAAAAAAAACCTTTTGAGTAAAATAATAATTGAAAATAAATTTGCATAATCACTTGATATATGTGTCAGTTTCTAAAAGCAATCACAAATCACATGTGCAGATTAACTAATAAACCTGTTGAATACAATGACCCTGCACCCTCTCCCAACTTTGAATATCCTATGTTTGGGACGGAAGAAGAAGAATGTGCTGTGATTTTAGAAGAGGTTTCACGATTTCTCGAGCACGAGGTAAATGTCATTCATCCGTATAAAGAGTCATTGGAAACAATCAATTTGGGTTCAGAAGAGGAGCCAAAGGAAGTCAAGATTGGAGCATCGTTGCATCCTGATGTGAAGAACAGGTTGATCAAACTATTGAAAGAGTATGTGGACATCTTTGCTTGGTCTTACCAAGATATGTCGGGTCTAGATACTGATATTGTTGAACATCATTTACCTTTGAAGCTAGAGTGCCCGCCCGTCATACATAAGTTGAGAAGAACTCACCCTAATATGGCAGTAAAAATCAAAGAAGAAGTCTTAAAGCAGATACATGCCGATTTTCTCGTGACATCAGTGTATCCCCAATGGATAGCAAACATTGTGCTTGTACCGAAGAAAGATGGAAAATTCCGCATGTGCGTAGATTACAGAGATCTAAATAAATCTAGTCTGAAAGATGATTTCCCATTACCGCACATTGATATCCTGGTTGACAGCACAACAAAATTTAAAGTGATCTCGTTCATGGATGGATTTTCAGGATATAATCAAATTAGAATGGCTCCCGAGGGCATGGAAAAAATAATGTTTATCACACCCTGGGGAACATTCTGTTACAGAGTGATGCCCTTCAGGTTGAAGAACGCTGGTGCAACGTACCAGAGGGCTATGAAAACCCTATTCCATGACCTGATGCACAAGGAAATTGAGGTATATGTTGATGACATGATTTCCAAATCACAGACCAAAGAAGGGCATGTTGATGATTTGTTGAAGTTATTCCAACGTTTGAGGAAGTATCGTCTTCGCTTTAATCCAAATAAATACACATTCGGTGTCCGATCAGGGAAGTTGTTGGGTTTTATTGTCACCCAGAAAGGGATTTAAGTTGAACCAGATAAGGTCAAAGCGATCCAAGAAATTCCTGCGCCAAGGACTGAAAAGAAAGTTAAAGGCTTCCTTGGGCGTCTGAATTATATTTCCAGATTCATCTCCCACATGACCGCAACATGAGAACTGATCTTTAAGTTGCTAAAGAAAGATCAGAGTTGTTTGTGGATAGAGGATTTCCATAGGGCATTTGAAAGTATTAAAGATTATCTGCTTGAACCTCCTATCTTGCTCCCTCCCGTTGAAGGATGACCATTGATCATGTATCTGACTGTGTTGGATAGTTCTATGGGCTGTATTTTGGGACAACAAGATGAAACGGGAAAGAAAGAATATGCCATATAATATCTTAGTAATAAATTTACTGATTGTGAGTCACGGTATTCTATGTTGGAGAAGACATGTTGCGCTGTGGCCTGGGCGGCAAAACGGTTGCGACAATATATGTTGAATAATACTACTTGGTTGATTTCCAAAATGGATCCAATTAAGTATATTTTTGAAAAGCCTTCTCTCAACGGGAGAATTACCCACTGGAAAATGTTATTGTCCAAATACGACATTGAGTACCACACTCAGAAGGCTATAAAAAGTAGTGTGCTGGCGGATTATCTTGCTCACCAACCGGTAGATGACTATCAATATGTCAAATTTGACTTTGCCGATGAGGATGTGATGTTCTTAAAAGCAAAATATTATGATTAACCTTTTCCTGAGGAAGGTCCAGATCTTGAATCTCGCTGGGGCATGGTATTTAATGGAGCAGTGAACGCTTACGGAAAAGGGATTAGTGCAGTAATCATCACTTCACATGGATCACACATTCCTTTTACTGCAAGGCCTACATTTTATTGTACTAATAATATGGCGGAATATGAGGCTCGCATTATGGGTCTCTAGGAGGTGATTGATCTTAGAATCAAGGTTCTAGATGTGTATGGTGATTCGGCTTTGCTTGTTAATCAGATTAAAGGAGAATGGGATACTCCTCACCCTGGCTTGATCCCTTACAAATATTATGCTAGAATACTAATACCCTTCTTTAACAAAGTTGAATTCCATCATATTCCAAGAGAATAAAATTAGATGGCAGATGCTTTGGAAACTTTGGCTTCTATGTATTAAATTAATACTTGGAATGATGTGCCTCGTATTACGGTACAACGTTTGGATAAACCGGCTCATGTGTTTAAAACAAAGGATGTGGTAGATGAAAAACCTTGGTATTTTGATATCAAACATTTTCTTCAGATTAAATAATACTCGGTTGGTGCATCAAATAAGGATAAAAAGACACTGAGAAGGTTGGTGGGTAGCTTTTTCCTTAATGAAGATGTACTGTATAAAAGAAATCATGACATGGTCTTGCTCAGATGTGTGTATATATGTGAAGAAGACATGTTGATGCATGAGGTTCGTGAAGGTTCATTTGGTACCCATGCCAATGGACACTCAATAGTGAAAAAGATGCTTAGGACAGACTACTATTGGCTGACAATGGAATCAGACTGTTAAAAATTTGCAAAGAAGTTCCATAAATGCCAGATTTATGCTGATAAAATTCATATACCTCTGACGCTTCTCAATGTTATTTCCTCCCCATGGCCTTTCTCTATGTGGGGTGTTGACATGATTGGAGTGATTGAACCAAAGGCGTCAAATGGGCATTGTTTTATCTTGGTGGCAATTGACTATTTTACCAAATGGGTGGAGGCAACTTTATATGATAATGTCACTAAACAGGTCGTAGTGCATTTTATCAAGAACAACCTCATATGTAGGTATGGTGTGCCTAGCAGGATTATTACTGACAATGGCTCAAATCTGAATAACAAAATGATGTCTGAACTTTGTGAGGAGTTCAAGATTGTCCATAATAATTCATCTCCGTACAAGACAAAGATGAATGGGGCTGTTGGAGCAGCCAATAAGAAAATCTAGAAGATCATCCAGAAAATGGTTGTTACTTATAAAGACTAGCTTGAAATGCTCCCTTTCTCTATACATGGGTATCGAACATCTGTACACACTTCAACAGGGGCAACCCCGTTCTATCTTGTATATGGCATGGAAGCAGTGCTACCCATTGAAGTTGAGATTCCCTCTTTGCATGTATTAATGGAAGCTAAGTTATCGAAAGATGAATGGGTCCAGAACAAGTTTGACCAGCAGAATTTAATAAAAGAGAAAAGAATGACGGCTTTATGCCATGGCCAGTTATACCAAAAGAGAATGAAGAAAGCTTTTGATAAGAAGGTCAAACCTCGTGAATTTAGAGAAGGCGACCTCATACTCAGGAAGATCATGTCTTTTAACGCTGATTCTAGGGGCAAGTAGACTCCCAATTTTGAAGGCCCATATGTTGTCAAGAAATCCTTCTTTGGAGGTGCACTGATTCTTGAAACAATGGATGGCGAGGAGTTCCCACGTCCTATGAATGTTGATGCAGTCAAGAAATACTTCGCCTAGAAAAAAATAAAAGAACAGCGCATTAAGACGAAAACCCGAAAGGGAAGCTTATGCAAAAAGGAGCGTCTCGGTAGGCCGAAATCCTGAAAGGGCGGCCTAGGAAAAAATTAGAGACGTAAACAAAATAAATTTTTTCAGTAGATTGAAAATCCGCAAGGGCAACCTAGGCAAAATTTAGGGATTTTATGGAAAGTAACTGCATCAGACAAGACATGATCAATGGAGCAACAATCTGTTTGGATCTTACTACTCTTTAACCGAAGTTTCGGCTCAGGAATTCGAAGTTGTTTAGGAGAATAATGGTCATTGTAATTCAATGTATATTTTCCAATATATATTACCATGTTCCAAACTTTGTAATTATCTATGGAGTCTTTCCATTTATAGACTACCATTCTATTAATAAAGTTTGAGCCTTTTATCCAATTCTTCGCAATTCTTATTTTATTCAGCCTATAAAGATTTCATTTATTATTTATAGTAATGATAAAAGAAAATAGATTAAATAACAAAAATTATTTTTGAAAAGAATTTACAAATTACCTATTGCTTTAGATTTTGTGATGCAAGGAGAACAAAATTAGTGGCTTTAGGGATGGATAAACTCAAAGGTTTGCATGATATGAAGACTCTATCCAAGATTCCCCAATAAAGGCTTCACTCATATACATAAAAGTCTTTTCTCCCCGTGCATGCTGAGTTGGACTCATTAGCAAAGCATCTCCTTTCGACAGTACTAGCATATTGTTTGTTGGCCCGAAAGTCAGGCAAGGACAATGTCTTTCTTAAGAAGTTTTGAAACGGTTATCAACTTTTTAGGTTTTCTCCCGCCAAGTGCTGGATTGGATTTAAAATCCACATAAGTTTTCTTACTATAGTGTTTGATTTCTTGAGTTCCCTAGGAGAAGTTGAGATCATATACTTCTCTGAAATTGCTGTCCCCATGAGTTTTCATACTTTCTCCCCAGAGAAGTTGGTGCAATTATCACTCTCAGTATTAAAGAATGTATTTCGATGTATCCTTCGACAATATAGTATTACCCTCCCCAATGAAGTCAGTATATCAGCCCCAGCTAATGTCTCAATGATGTGATATTGTTTTCCCTAGTAAAATCAACCATGGAAGAAGTGTGAACTCTAAACATTTTGTTTCCCCCGCTGAGGTCTGTGTGGTTTCCCCTGGTGAAACTTGGAGGAAGATGTTATATGGCTATGTTCGTGTTAATTTACTGTTAATGATCTTGTTTACTTCCCAGTGAATTTAAGCTTTGAAATATGAGTATGTTTCCTCGGTTGGTGCTTACTATCTTATGGAATTTCCATCCTGTTTGTGAGTTAGCCTAGTATTGATTATACCCATTTCTGGTCTTGTGTGTACCCCCCAGTGTCATATGTTTGTTTTGTCCGCATATACATGGTAAAATTCATACTTTTATACCAGCATCATGCATAATCATTGCTCATTTGCATTTGTAATATGTTGTTTGTATATTACCCTATTTTGAAGAGTTGTGTTACCCTCTCTCCAATAGAGTATCAATATTAAGCAGAAAGTGTATATTCTTTCAACTTCCCCACTGAGTTATCCCTTGTGGAGGAATTTTGTTTCAGCCTTCTTTTCAGCTTGTTGTCTGGATGGAATGGGTTTCCCTCATGAGTTTACTTCTCAGGAGGTGTATTTTGGTTGACTGCTTTTTTCTGATTTATTTCTGTTTGGAGTGGGTACCCTCAGTAATACTTTTATTTTGATTTCGGAAAGCTTTAAGCTTTAGTTTGAGAATGTGCATTTATTTTGCACAAGAAGATTTTATCTCCTCAGCATGAATTTATTGGCATTTCTCCAGGAGTTCCATCTCTTTCCCTAGGAAGCCATATTTTCTTTCTGTAGGAATTCTTTATTGAAATTCCTTCTCATAGCAGCAAGTGGCAGGTCTCTTTATTTGAGCAACCTATACTTCCCCCAGTGAATCTGATGGCTCCCAAAGAAGATTCAGATTTGTTACTCCAATGGATGGTAGCCTTGTCATTATGGAAGGTAGTTTGTTGAGATTTTGTTACTCCAATGGATGGTAGCCTTGTCACTATGGAAGGTAGTTTGTTGAGATTTTGTTACTCCAATGGATGGTAGCCTTGTCATTATGGAAGGTAATCCATTGTTGAGATCTTTTTCTGATGGATGGTAGCCTTGTCATTATGGAAGGTAGTTTTTTGTTGAGATTTTGTTACTGCAATGGATGGTAGCCTTATAATTATGGGAGGTAGTTCATTGTTGAGATTTTGTTACTCTAATGGATGGTAGCCTTGTCATTATTGAAGGTAGTTAGTTGTTGAGATTTTGTTACTCCAATGGATGGTAGCCTTGTCATTATGGAAGGTGGTTCATTGTTGAGATTTTGTTACTCCAATGGATGGTAGCCTTGTCATTATGGAAGGTAGTCCATTGTTGAGATCTTTTTCTGATGAATGGTAGCCTTGTCATTATGGAAGGTAGTTCGTCACTAAGATTTTGTTGCTCAGTAGAAGTTCATTTGTTCGCAGTCATGAGTACTGAATACATCTTGAATTTACTAGTATTATCTTACCATTCCTTTCCACGGTGGGTCGACGTTACTTTTTTGCTATCCTTTCTGTGAGTTGGTAGTTCACAGTTATTTGTCGGTCACCGTTATCCTTCACTCTCTCTCCTCAATTTTTGAGTTGACGATGCTTTAGATCCTCTCTTGGGCATTACCCCAACAGAGTCTTGTCTTTTCTTCACCAGTGATTTATTTTCCTGGTCAAGTTTTCCTTTTGTTTCCTCTTTTACTTTTTACATCCCCAGTGGTGTCTTGCGTCCCTTTAGATTTGTTCATCTGCATTCATAATCATAAGAATTACATGGTATCTCAGGGCCAAAAATAGGGTTTGTTTTATATTTAAGTTTCTTCAATTATGTAGACACAAAGATTTTAACCTTCGTATATCCAGATAGAAGAATCTTAAATAAGGGCAGTTGTTATACCCCAATTTTTTCCCCTAAGACCCCTTCATCATATCATATCAATTCAATCACAACAAGATCACATTAGGTTTTGGTTCTTTTCCCTATCTTTAGCTTTTTCTCTAGGAGGAATCACCAAGCACCTTGACTCGTATTTTATGATTATCTATGTTTTGTATTTATTATCTTTTAACTAATAAATACAATGAGTGTTTGCCCCAATTGTTGATGTTATAGGTAAAAGCATAATACATTTCATCAAGATTGATCTAGGTATTCATGAGTTCATTTATATTTAAGCCTCATCATTAAATAAGTTTTGAAGTAATTTCATGAAAAAGTCTTTTATGATTCATCATGCCTCAAGTTGTCAAATTTAGTTCAAAATTACAAGGGTTGATTGAAGAAGTTAGACCCAATTGGACAAATCTTTGATTCATTGATCACAAGTGCCTATATCCTTCAATTTTAAAGATTTGAAAGTGGTATTGGTTTCTATGATTTCTCCTTGTCATCCTCAACAACTTATATTCACATGTAAAATGTATTTGTGCAAGAAGGTTGGTCAAAATGGCAAAAGGTTTCCCAAGGCATTTTCTCGCTCTAGGAGCTAGGGTTTTGAACTTCAAAGGGGTACATCTTGCTCATTTTTTTTGTATTTTTGAGTGATTCCAAATAAATACTTCTCATCAAAGGCTTATTAACAACTCACTTCAAAAGTTTAAAAGAAATTTTGTGTCGAAGAAACTTGATGGTGAAGAAAGATTACAAGTCATCCAGATGAACCTTCAAATTCCCTTTATGTGAATTCAAATGATCATAACTTGATCAATTTTTATCACCTTGATCCCATTCAATTTCCACAATGATATTTAAGATGTGAACTTCCACTTTTATTTTATGTGAAAGACTTCAAAATGGGTGGAAGATGCCCTAAGAACCCAAAAGATTATAGGTCATTTCATGATTTTTTGCCAACTTCAACAAAGTCATAACTCTCTAAATTTTTGGACATTTTGAACGGTTCAAGTTTCAAAAAGTTATTCAAGAGATCTACTTCATACCATATATTTTGGTCAAGAAAAAATTTCAAGTGGAAGGCCATGTTTGGATGCAAGACATTATAAGTCATTTTTGAAGAAAAACTTAAACATTTTCTAAGTATGAAAAGTCAACCTCTTTTTCTCAACTTTGACTCATTAAAACTTTCAGCTCAAACACCCATTTGATCCCATTCTTTGCACATTGTAAAGCTTGTAATCTCCTCTTTCTAAAGCTTCAATAATCATATCCTAAGACCCTTTGTGTTGAGAATGCCATTGGTTTGAATTTTGCAATATGAAACTAAATTTTTCATCAAGTCAGAAATTTGAAACTCTTGTTTTGGCTTCTAATCACAAAATTGTTGCTTGTTTTTTATCCTAAACATGTTTATAGAACTTCCAGAAGTGATTAGTGCATAAAAATGCAAGGTTTGAATGAGTTTTGATAAAAATGAGTCACACTTTTCCCATGCTGCAGATTCACACGAATTCCCTCCAAACTTCATCATTCCACACACTTGAGAATTCCTTTTAATTCCCTATAAATATAGGGTCATCCCTCATTCATTTCCTCAAACTTAGAAAGCCAGAATCACCCTGCCAAACTCTCTCTTGAACTCAATTTTCTGTAACTTTGAATTTGTTCTTACATCTTTTCTCAATCATTTTTCTTTGTCAATTCAACTTTCTTGAACCTCATTGAAGCTAACATAAGAAGAATTAAGCTCTAAGACTCCCTGAATCGTGCTAGCCAAGTCCAGTTTCAAAGCTCGACAACTTAACTTCAATAGGTAGATTCCTTCACCAATTCTCTCAAACTTTGATACTATTGTGAAGTTCTCATCATTCTAGTCCTAGTCGCAACACTTGTTTTTAACTGGAAGCACATTTTGACCATAAAATTTCAAATCCCTTTTCAAAACTTTTCTTCCAAATTGCTTGAGCTACAGTTTTAATAATTTTTTCGCGAAGGTGTGGTTGTCTTCGTCATGATGAGACGAAGCGAATGGCATAGGTCTGAGCTTCTGATTTTATTATTTTAGGGACTCGTGTTTCACGTTGGCTGGAGGTTGAAGATTATCAATGTGTCATCTTCCAACCAATGATGGCGTGCCATTTATTTTTTTTAAATGTTATTTTATATGTGATTCAGTGATTTATTCAATAATGACCATGATATGCACATCGCGTCTGATCTATTGGATTAGCTTACTAACGTGTTTGACTCTCATCCATTGGTCCACATTTTTTGACTTTATTTTATTTTATGATTTTTATATTTAAATTGTTTTAAATTTCAAAAATTCATAGAAAATTCATTTTTACTCCAAAAAATCTAAAAAGATTATGCAAAATAGTTTTTATTTTTCTCTTTATGATTCTTATTTTTTCACAATTTTATTTTGTGTTTTGATATTTTTTTAAATAATTTTTCACTTTATTTGAGTTGTTTTAAATGTTTAAAAATACTATTCTTCATTTTAAAATTATGCAAAAATAGAGAATGATCCAATGACATTTTGACAAATATTGGTGACCTCATTTATTTTTTATTTATGAATTTGTTACTTTTTTATTATTTTTTGTTTATTTTACCCACTTATTTTAATTTTAAAAATATTTTCTGACTTTAAAAAATTACCAAATTTTTTTATATAAATATTTGAACTCATTCTTGATTTTCCTTTGGTCTTACTTATTTTTTCTTGATTAATTTGAATATATTTGTTAATTTTCTCTCTTATTTCCATTTTATAATCATTTTAAAACCCCTTTTTCTTTTATTTTAAACATAATTTTATTTTGCATATGTTCTGGTTGATCTTGGATTAAAATTTTGATTATGAACTTTATTAATATCATTGGATCCATGGTATTGAGTCTAACTCCATAAAAATGGATGAATGATTTTAATAATAGTTTGATTATATTTTTGGTTCAAATATGGTTTATTCATTTCCCCTTACCTCTTCATCTTATCCCATTCTTATTGTACCAAATGTTATTGGAGCATGATTTACATATCATGTCTCAAAACATGAGGTGCATAGATTGCTATTGACCAGCCTCAAAATAGGTGCGACTTCTATATAAGTCCACTTACGATTGCTTAACATAGCGCTGAATTTTTTCCCGATTTGAGAAAATGATCATTCGGGGCCCAAACCTATGTTTGCAAGCCCAAGTATGTTAATTTGAACCCTTTGATCCAATAACCTTGAGATACATTATTAGGAGGCTTTGGTTCTACCAATCCTCTAATTAAATTTCATCAATTTTGGTCAAAGTGGATCACTTAAACATCATTGATCATTAAGTGTTATCTTGAGAATTCTTAAATGGATGATATACTTGACAAAAAGCAAATGGAACTTGTTGTTGAGACACTTTGGTTCTACAAATACTCTAATGAGTTCTAAAATACAAGTTTCAAGATGGTCATCCAACTAACTACTAATTCTTAACAATTGACTTTATTTTAATGCTTTTACTTTATGTGCCATTTAATTTAGCAATTACATTTCATGCTATTTTTTATCTTTTCTAACTTGATCCTTTTATCTTCATGTCATTTTTATTTTGCTCAATTGAGTTTCTCATTTTCTTTTTGAAGATAACTAATAATTAAATTGAACCGTAAAAGCTTTAATGTTACTTGGACTACTTGGTTACTATCCTTGGCATTATGGAGTGGTGGAATTCTTGGACTTAGGATTAGAATTTCTAGCCTGCCTTGAGCCTTTCTGACTTTGATTGTTATTTTTGTTTGGAGTTCTTGGGGTTTGCCTTAGGACATTGGGTTGTTCGTTTGCTTTGTGTGCAAGTTATTGTGATTACACAGTTTGTCTGTAATCTGGAATTCATCTGTGTACAACTGTTACTCTGCCCATATTTGTGAAGACTTAATGCAATTAAAGCTTGGTATGCTTGAGAGGTTTATAAATTGTTTTCTTGGTTTCAAATCCAAATGATGGAATTTTACATTTACTCATTGTGTCAAGTGTTGGCTTTTTGTTGGTCAGATGGTCCTTGTCCTTAGCTTTTACTTTATGCTTTAGGGTAGTCGCTCCATCTCCTTCCATCTTCTTTAATTTGAAAAATCTTCTCCCTCCTTTTGAAAACTCTTCTTGTTTTAAAACTTGAACCATTTTCATAATAAACTTGAACTTAGGTCCATGCATTTTCAAAAATATTTTCTTAATCAAACTTTAATCAACTTAACAATACCTTGACATTTTTGTGAGAAGATTAAAAGTCAATCAATCTCATTCAAACTATGTAGATTTCTCAAAAATATTAGACTCTTGTCAATCCTTGTAGTGATGCGAGCTACTATACTTCTACGATATGTAGTGAAGTGAGATATTTTCCACTTGGGTGTTGAGCGAGGCTTTTTTATTTTAAAATCCAAGCCATATCCTCCACTTTGAGATGATGCAAATTCTCCTTTCTCATAATTGTGGGTAGTAAGTATGTCTTCCACTCGGATAAGACGATGATGTCTTGTCTCCTAAAATTAACCAACACACTTGTGTTTTAAAATTTTAAAAAAAGTGAACGACGAGTACCATGATCCCCTATTACAAGGAATATGGTACGTAGGCACTAAAGGTTCACAACCGCGGTGGGTGCAAAAATCATTTAAAAAAAACTTCTTTTCTCATCTCCAGAATCTATTTTTATACAACATTTTATAGCCAAAATATATAGATTTTTCAAAGTGGTTCCTGCGGAGTACCTTAGATATTTAGGGTGTTAATACCTTCCTTTTTAATAACCAACCCCCTTAACTAGAATCTTTCCCACCTCTTTTGGGTTATTCACTCTTTTCCTGTTCCTTTAGAAACAATAAAGCGCTGTGGCGATTTTTATTTTGATCTGTGCAAGTCAAGTCAATCAATGGCTTAGTCTCAACATTTCTACCGCTACACAACTTAATCATACATTGATATTTTTTGTGAGAATACTAAAATTCAATTAATCTCATTCAAACCATTTTGCCACTTTGGCTTTTTACTTTAAAATTTTCTCAAAAGATTAGATTCTTGTCAATCCTTGTAGTGATGCGAGCTACTATACTTCTACGATATGTAGTGAAGCGATATATTTTCTACTTGGGTGTTGAGTAAGGCTTTGTTGATTTTAAAATTTAAGCTATATCCTCCTCTTTGAGATGTTACAAATTCTCCTTTCTCAAAATCGTGGGTAGTAAGTATGTCTTCCACTCGGATAAGACAGTGATGTCTTGTCTCCTAAGATTAACCAACACACGTGTGTTTTAAAATATTACAAAAAGTGAACAACGAGTACCCTGATCCCCTATTGCACGGAAGGTGGTATGTAGGCACTAAAGGTTCTCAACCGAGGCGGGTGCAAACCCTTTTGTTATTTTTACCACAAACTAAGAGGTTTTGATCCTTACTTGGTACTTAGGTATAAGACTATGTATTTCCAAAAAAATATCCTAAAATATACTTCTTTTCCCATCTCCACGCTCATTTTACAAAACAAACAATTTTAAACCAAAAACAGATATTATTAGTGGTTCCTATAGAGTACTATAGATACATAGGGTGATAATACGTTACCTTTATATAACCAACCCCTATACCTTGGATATCTTCCATATGTTTTGCTTTTAGTCTTTACTTCTTGCATTGCATGTTAAACTATAGGGTTTTGATCTTTTCCCTTTTCCTTGGAAACAATAAAGTTCGGTGGTGACTTCTTAAGTCATTATGAGTGAAGTTTCTCAATAGCTCGGTCTCCTCGATTTTTCACCATGAAACCATCCTCTTTAACCGTATCAGCTCTATTTTTCATCTTCTTCAAGGAATATGACATGTTATTAAGCATGGAATTTAAGATAGTTACCTCACTTTGAAGAAATGAAATAGAACATATAAGCTTTTTATTTTCATTTTCCAATTTAGCTATAATATTTCTCTGTTCTTCTACTATCTTAAGAATTTCTTCACACCTATCATATGTGTCCTTATGGGATACATCAAGGTCTTCATAGAAAATACTTTCATCATAAGCTTCCACTTCATCTCTCCATCTACCAGAAAGAGCCTTTACAAGCTTGGCATTTGGTCCTAACATTGTATGTCTTTGCTTTGATTTGTATTATCCTTGGTTCTGGTATTCTTTTGGAAATCCTCATTATTCCTTATGTCCGATGAGATATTCTGAATATTTGGTCTTCCTCTTATACCCATTCTCTTTAGAATTCTATTTAATTGCTTCCCAAGTAATACAATGGTATTGGACAGACCTTCATCAGTACCTAGATCAACTTGGCCTTTTTCATCTTCAGCATTGGAAACAAAAGCCATGCCCTTGTTCGTTTTATCATACTTGTAACTAATGGCTAACTCAAAGGTTTGAAGAGCCAACAAGTTCATTAACCCTCTTGTTGCTGATGTCATGAGCCTCCTCAATGGCCATTACCTTCATGTCAAATTTCCTAGGTAGAGACCTAAGAATCTTTCTAGATGCATTAGGTATTTCAAGAATCTTCATATGATATTCTTGGATGGTCTCATCATCATTCATATTTAGATTCTCAAGTTAAAAAGTGAGAAGCTGAAGTCTTGACATTTTAACTTTGGGTGTACCTTCATGTGTTGTTTTGAAAATTTCCCAAGCATCCTTGGCTACAGTACATATGTTAATCAACCTGAACAAGTTCTTTTCTACTCCATTGAGTAGAGAATTTAATTATTTGGAGTTTCCAAGAGATAATTTATCATCCTCATCATTTCATTCTTCTTATGTCTTTAATGACACATTCTCATATTTTTGTATACTAACAGGATGTTCCCATCCTTTCAAAATAACCTTCCCAGCCTTGTTGTCCATGGACTTCAAAAAAACCACCATTCTAACTTTCCACCAATAATAATTAGAACCATCTAACAGAGGTGGCCTATTGTTGTATCCTTTTTCTTTTTCCATAGTACCAGAAAATAGTCTCTCTGGAGCTCACCCAATATACAGAACAGGGTTCCTGCTCTGATGCCAATTGAAATTCTGGCACTTTTAATACAAAGGTCAAGACTGATATCTGAACACAAAAACACGATGTCAGGATATATGTTATGACATCTAATGACTAATAACCACATATTGTGTAGAAATATAAATTGTAGAAAATTAAACAACACAATCAATTGTTAACCCAGTTCGGTGCAACGTCACCTACTCTGGGGGCTACCAAGCCAGGAATAAAATCTACTATGATAGTATTAGTTCAAAGCTAAACCAACCATAGTTTACAACTTCTCGCTTAATCACTACCTTATACAACTTCTACCTAGAGACCACTAGATATGAGACCCCCCTCTCACTTCCAATCACCACAATGATATACCTACAGCCACAAACCTTGTGACTAGGCTTAAAATCCAACAGAATGTTAGACGACGGAGCGTATCTAGAGGGGGGGTGAATAGAGGCGCAAAAACTATTTCTAGACACAAATCTAGAAATTAATTGTTTTTAAAAGTTTTTGATGCGGAAGCAATTAACTAGATAAGTCGACTAAAAATAACTTATTGGAAACTCGGATATACAAATTATACAAGATGAATCTATAAAACAAAATGAGTAATAGATTAGTACAAACTCAAATCAACAATCCATTTATTTATTGTTTGAACACAATCACTTTGCAATGCTATTTCCAAGGCTAAATAATAAAAGAACTAACTTCATCGTTTTATCAAACACTTGGCGTGCAAGTGAATTTTCAGAATTTCTCTTTGAGTAGTGTTGATATACAAACCACTTATAATCAAAATTGATTATAAGCTATATCCACACCTTTTTGAAAAACATATTTTGAAAGAAAAATTCTTACAATTCGATTACTATCACAATGCTATTTGATAAAAAGATTGATGAAATTTAAAGCAAGTAAAAGCGGAAAAGTAAAAAACACATAAGGAATTTGTCTACACAGTTCCCCACTGTCGTCTTCGCGTGTGGGTACATCTGCACCCAATTCCAATAGAACTAGGATAATTTTTATGCAAAATGTTTAATATAATGGAAGAGTTAGAAACAACAATACAAAATTATCCAATTTGGTGTTTATTCTCCTTCTTCTAATCTTTGATCTTAAGCATGATCAAATTAACCAATAGATGCAACATATTCACTGCTTAAGATACTTCCTTAAAAGGATTTCAAACACCCTAAGGTTCCTTGCAAAGATTTCAAACACTGCAAGGGATTTTTCACTCGAGTAAATCCGATTTCAAACTATCAACACAAGATCACCGTTTCTATCACCCAAATCTTTCTACTTCCTTAAAAAGATTTCAAACACTCTAAGGTTCCTTGAAAAGATTTCAAACACTCGAAGGTATTTTTCACATGGATGAACTTTCAAATGATCTTGCACGGAAACCCGCAATTCAACAAATGATTATGGAGGACAAACCTGATGGTTTTTCACGGATGAATATCCCTACAAGAACTCAACCTAAATCAATTGAAAATCTTCAATTCTTCATCTAGACGGTACCCTGACAAAACATCATCACAATGTAATGTTGGTGAGTATGCATAGATTGGAACGTTGAAGAAGAAGAGAAAAAGTGGGCTAATTTTTTTGTATAATCAAGTTATGAATGATGCATGAATGAGTATTTATAGTTGTGGGACATTTAGGACAATAAGGGAAAATTTGGAATAAAAAAGAAATTAAAATATGACCGAATCAAACAGGATGTGTCGACCTCAAACTCGTATGTGTCGACACATACTTTTTGTTTAGGTTGTATCTGTCGACCTCAAGTAATGTCATGTGTTGACCTGAACAACTTAAAGGCTACATGGTTAAATAGACTAGTAGATGTGTCAACATGAAAAATAGATGTGTCGACACATAAAATGGAAAATTCTACAATTTCAGAATTCTTTCAGTATGTGTCGACCTGTATGGGTGCATGTGTCAACCTGAGACTTACAAAAGCTACATGCTTTAAAAATGAGTTACATGTGTTGACCTGAAACTCAAATGTGTCGACACATGCAATGAAAAACTATGCAAAAATGGGTTTTCAATGATTTAGATCAATTTCAATATGATTTTTGATTATTCCTAAGACCTATAATGCAGAGGAGTTTCCCAAGACATAGTGATACCATCTACTTCATAAAAGGGCCATCTTGTCCCGATTTTGACATCATATAAAACACTTTTGAAGCGAAGTTGTACTCATAAACTCCCCCGTTTTGATGATGGAAAAACTTGTGACGAATCATTTCTTGTAATTTTCTAAATCCCCCCTGCATTTGTGCTTCCCATCTTCGTCTCTCATATGCTTCCCCCCCTTGACAACATTAAAAATAAGATAGCAACCGGTTTGAAGTACCATAGTTCCCAAAACAATTCATAATTATCATTCAGAGGCAATTTTTGCATACAAAAGAAACAATTACATATACCCATATAAATCCATTGATGCAAGCTTTTAAATAAAGATCAGAACACATCACAACAAAGGTAATGTAATGCAAACACAATGAAGATTAATTTGAGCATCATGATCTTTTAAAATTTCATAATGGAACTCCTGATGTTGCATACACATGTGTCAACCATACCAAAAACATAATTTCACTACTACTACCAAAATGAAAGTGTTTGTCAAAATAATGTAACCATGACAACATGAACAATACATTGAAAGATAAAATAAGGGAAATAACCACAGCACATGCTTGCATATTAAGAACAAATTTCTACAAAATGTGAAATAATTAATACATGAAGTCATTGTAAACATATAGATAAAGAACACACAATGATTATTAATTTGAAATTTTTGGAAATGAACAATCATGGTTTTCATCATTTGAAAGTATATGAAGCATTTTTGAAGGAATTCTAAAAAAATTCAATTAAGTAAAACTTACGTTCAAGGAGAAATTGAAACGACATTACCTTACTCTTGAAGTGTTGAAAGTTGCACTCATAAAGTATTACCCACTCAAACACATAGTTAGAGAGAATACATAATGTGAAAATAAGGAGATAGAAATAGGCAACATTTGAGATGTCAATGATCCCCTATTCTCCGCGTATGTTGACAAAGGATTCAGTTGCAAGTGGTTTAGTGAAAATATCGGCAAGTTGATTTTTACTATCAACATGCTCAAAAGCAACATCTCCTTTTTCAACATGATTACGAGGAAAGTGGTGACGTATCTCAATGTGTTTAGTACTTGAATGTAGCACCAGATATTTGGTTAGATTAATGGAACTAGTGTTGCCTCACATGATAAGAATACATGATAGTTTAATATTAAAATCCAATAGTTGTTGTTTAAGCCACAATATTTGAGCACAACAACTACCGAATGCCACGTATTCCGCCTCAGCTATTGACAAAGCTACAAAAAATTTCTTTTTACTATGCCAACTCACCAAGGATTTTCCAAACAAGTTACAAGTTCCACTAGTACTTTTTCTATCCAATTTGCAACTGGAAAAATCGGAATCGGAATAATCAACCAAATTACAATTGTTTCCCTTAGAATACCAAATCCAGAATTTTGAGGTACCAATAAGGTATCTAAAGATTCGTTTGACGAATTTTAAATGAGATTCCTTGGAAACCGCTTGATATTGTGCACACATACAAACACTAAACATAATATCTGGACGTGATTTCGTAAGATAGAGAAGTGAACCAATCATACCTCTATACCTTTTTACCTCAACATCCTTACCTTTTTCATCCTTTTCTATATTACTGTTTGTTGCCATAGGAGTGTCAATTTCCTAATCATTATCCATTTCGAATCTCTTAAGTAATTCGAGACAATACATGGTTTGACACACAATGTTGCTGAGAAAGTAGTTCAACTCCCCAATTAGGCTCATCTCAAACTCTCCTTGCATAAGCTTAGAAAACTCCTTGACAAGATGCATGTTAGTAGATCCAAAAATGATATAATCTACATAATTTTGAACTAATAAAATATGCTTTCCTTGACGTTTAATAAAGAGAGTAGTGTCAACTTTCCCTCTAGAGTATCCTTGTTCAAGCATAAATTTTCTAAGTCTATCATACCATGCCCTGGGGGTTTGTTTAAGACCATATAATGCACGTTTAAGCTTGCAAACTTGATTAGGAAACTCATCATTTTCAAATCCAGGAGGTTGAGAGACATACACCTCTTCACTTATGTATCCATTAAGGAAATCACTTTTTACGTCCATTTGAAATAATTTGAAATTCTTAGAACAAGTATAAGCTAATAAAAGGCGTATAGCCTCAAGTCGGGCCACCAGAGCATAAGTCTCCTCAAATTAAAAGCCCTCCTCTTGGTTATACCCTTGAGCCATAAGACGAGCCTTATTTCTTGTTATCACACCATTTTCGTCAAGCTTATTCCTAAATACCAATTGGGTGCCTATGATTTGATGATTGGTAGGACGAGGGACAAGATCCCAAACGTCTTTTCTTTCAAATTTGTTTAATTCTTCTTGAATGGAAATAAGCCAATGCTTATCAAGTAAGGCATCATTAGTGTTTTTAGGTTCAACTTCTGATACATAAGCATGATGGCAACAAAGATTACTTATTTTAGAGCGAGTAGTTACACCCTTTTTGATATCACCTATAATGTAGTCAAGATGATAATATTTGGATGTTCTCCACTCCAAAGGAAGACCATAATTTTATTTAATACTTTCATCATTCTTATTTTATTGGATGCTATATCCATCCTCCTCAATCTCCACCTCTTTAGGTTGATCAACTCCTTTATCGATGTCTTTGAGTATGTCTTTCGTGGATGAACCTACGCCATGAAAAGAACTACCTTTCCCAACACTATTTGTGGAAGTCTCATCAAAAGTAACATGAAAAGACTCTTCAACAATAAGTAATATCTTCTTATAAAACATTTAATTTGGCTTCATCGGCTTTCGCATAAAATTTTCCAAGATTGTCTTTTCCATTATTTAAAATAAAACATTTACATCCAAAGACATGAAGATTAGATAAATTTGGGTTTCTACCTTTCAAAAGTTCATAAGGAGTTTTGTCAAGAATTGGACGAATAATTATGATATTTAAGACATAACATGCCGTGCTAATAGCATCAGCCAAAAAATATTTTGGTAGACCATAATCATTGAGCATTGTTCTTGCCAACTCTGCTAAAATGCAAATTTTCCTCTCAACAACACCATTTTGTTGCGGAGTTCTAGGAGATGAAAAGTTATGTTCAATACCAAATTTATTAAAATATTCTTCAAAGAGGTGCGAAAGCTATGAATGTTTCATTATTTATACGTAATAAAAATGTCCAACAAAATCTAGAGTAATTGTCTACAATCACTAAACCATAATAATTTCCACCTATGCTTTTAGTCTGTGAGGGACCAAACAAATACACTAGAAGGAGCTCAAGTGGCCTTGATGTAGAAATAACTTTCTTAGATTTAAAAGAGGCCCTTGTTTGCTTACCCTTTTGACATGCATCACATAGGTGATCTTTAGATTTTTTTTTCGATAGACCGATTACTAAATCTTTTGAGATAATTTTATTAAGTAGGTCAAAGTTGACATGAGCTAAACGTCTATGCCATAGCCAAGAGTCTTAACTCAAAGTAACAAGAAATTTAGCATTATTCAAAGAAATCCCATTTAAGTCAAGCATATAAATGTTACTAACCCTCAAACCCTTAAACATACAATCCTCCTTTTCACTATGTTCAGTTACGCAACAATCTTTTTCAAAGGATACTTTTGTATCCATTGTCACATAATTAATTAATACTAAGAAGATTATTTCTAAGACCTTAAACTAGCATAACATTTGAGATAATAATAGTTGAGGGATTACCTATACTACCTTTTCTAAGTATTGCACCTTTGTTGTGATCACCATAGGACACAAATCCTTTCTTTTTCACTACAAAGTAGGAGAATAGCGATATGTCTCCCGTCATATGTCTTGAACATCCACTATAAAGAATCCACTTTCTCGTCATAGCATCAAGACATTCAACCTACAAAGAATCAAACAAGGGTGACAGGTACCCAATTCTCATTGGGTCCTCGAGAGTGAGTTAAATAAATGTTGTTTTGGGCAGCCATTGGAAATCACCTTTAGGAATAAAAAAAGTCCTAAACTTGCATTTTTCAATAGTGTGACCCTTTTTGCAAAAATAGTGACAAAATATCCTATGATGAGAATCAATAATGCTATTAGGAACTTTCTTAATCGAAAAGTAGTTTTTATGAGGCTTTTCAACCTTCAAGGACCTAATTGACATGTTCTTCATGGGATGATGTAGAGTATCCAATTTGGCAGCAAGAGTACTCACTTCTTGTTTCCAAAATTGACATGTCTCACAACCATACTTGTAAGAAGGCTCATCTACTTTTTTATGATTTGAACTATCTATAATTAGTTCTTTTAATGCTTCTAACTCATCATTGGTTTCATCAACGTTGGCCTCTAAAAATGTGAAAACTTTTTATTGGGAGTCCAATCTTTTGTTAGCATTCAAAAACTTTAATTGTAGTTTTTCAAATTCACTTTTTAATTCATTATAATACAAAGAAGAAATGTTAGAGTATTTATAACTTACATCACTTTTCTTGCCTTGTCGATGATTTTCCATGAAACAATAACATGCCTCTTCATTACTCTCACTTGAGCTTTCATCGCTTGAGGATTCACTTTCCCAAGCAACATAGGCTTGTCTAGTGATCAGTGTTTTTAACACGGTTATTTACCATTAATTTCAATTATCTTTGTAAGTCTCATAGTGCCTAAGAGGGGGGGGGGTGAATTAGGTCTTATAAAAATTATTTGGTTTTATGAGAATGCTTGGTAGTAATTTTTGGTTAAGTGTTTGAAGGTTTTGATTATATCTTTATCTTTTCCTGATTATGGTGATGAAAGCGATAAATGCGGAAAAGTAAAGAACACGGTGATATATCCTGGTTCCCCTCACAATCCGAGAGTACTCCAGTCCCCTTTCCAACACGAAAGAGATTTCACTATAGTTAGAATGATTGTACAACCTATGCTTACTATCTAACCTATAGGGTGATCAAAGGTTCTTAACACCTTTAAGACCAAACAAACACTAA
Organism: Vicia faba; assembly: GCA_948472305.1. NCBI lineage: Eukaryota > Viridiplantae > Streptophyta > Magnoliopsida > Fabales > Fabaceae > Vicia > Vicia faba. Next base: position 1,180,108,762 of record OX451741.1, on the reverse strand, counting down.
TGTGAATGAAGAACAATCCTCTTCAAATCACAACACTTACTTCCAACAATCCTGGATAGTAAGGAAAAACCTTTAAGTAATACAATGATTTAGTTTGAAGTATATGGAGAGCTTTATCAATCTTCAGTTGATCTTCTTCTTCAAGACAAAAACAATTCTCAACAATGTATATAAATGTTCACAATATATGAATGAAACTTGTAAGGATAATGAAAGTGTATATGGCAAGTTTCACAAAATTATGAACACATGAAAGTTTATGTGTAAATTTGAATGAATGAGAAAATTGTTAATATGAAGAAGGTTTATTGTTGTTTTTTAAAATTAAAGCATTGTTTTTAAATAAGAAAATCTGCATTTTATAAAGTCATAAGAACCTCTTCATTCATGCCAATTCATATGAAAAGTTGCAATGCATTCATGAAAAGATACCACTTGAAACATGTTCAAAAAACAAAGTAAAAGCTGCACTGGTTCGCTAGGAACCGGTTCCGGCACTGACAGAACCCGGTTCTTAGTGAACGTTATAAGTTGGAATTCAAAATTATTACGCAGGAACCGGTTCCCCTATTGGTACAACCCGGTTCCTGGTACAAAAACCAGGGACAAGTTTTTTGAGAAATTCTGGAACCCGGTTCCCTGTTAGGGAGGAACCGGTTCCTAAAGGGTTATTTTCAAAAATACTTTTTGAAAGATATTTCAAACAAAGTTTTCTTGATCTTAAAGTTATGGAATATGTTTATGTTGATGAATGCATATTGTGAACATCTATATTCAAGATTTTAAGAATTATTTATACCATATTGACATTTGATGATTTCTTCAATAATTCTTCAATAATCTTCAAGACTTTTATTTGATGTTGATAAGCTTTTTGCACATCCTTTGAATGTTGATATCCATGTTGTCTTCATCAAAACACATGCTTTAAGTATAACTTGAGAAGCTTGCAATTACAATCTTTCTTTTGATTGTCGAGTGTTTTATTTCATTTTTACCACATTTTATGCATTGGTTGTATGTTTTAGTGTTTTTAGGGTCACAACAATAAATCGGGAAAAATCAGGGCAAAAAAATGCAAAATTTAGAGTTACAGAATAGTTTCTAGCATACTCCAGGAGGCCTGACACGGCGTCATGTGACAGTTGACACTGCCCGTGTCAGCCAATGCGCTGATTGAACTATCATTAGTAGTTTTCACTTAAAAATTCATAACTGGATCTACGGGAATCTGATCGACGTGTTATAATATTCGTTGGAAAGCTGAGATAAAGAGCTACAACTTTCATGTTGAAGTCAGAAGTTGATTCGAAATGTAGAAACCTCGAAAAATTCGTTCAAGTTGTAGACTTTAGAAATTGAGTTGTTTTTGGTCGTTTTACGGGCCTGGTTTATGTTTCCAACCCAATGCGAGTTAGGAGTGAAAACCCCTTATTTGGTTTATATGAGTCTTTTCCCAGGGAGAATGGTGACACGATTGAAGATTATAGAAGTCAAGGTTTTTGGAGAGCGGGAGATTTTCATGCGCGAAAGCAGTTGAAGATTAAAAGTTCATCACAATCCTTGTAATGTCTATATTTTGTCTTGTGATTATTTTGAACAATATGAGTAGCTAAACCCCCCAATGCTAGGGAGTTGTCCATGACTTGATTATGTAATAACTTTGAATTTCTAATTTCAACACTTACATAGATATTATTATTCAATTTAATTGTACAAGGGTTTTCATGCTTTCTTTATCAGACAAATAATGATTGTTCTACGGTTAACAATTAGCTGGACTGCAATTGTTATGGTTTTTGTACAATTATACTGTAGTAGATATCACCTAGGACTATGGAACCCTATAGTTACAATATAACTCTTGATAAAACAAAGGCTTGAATCCATCAGATATCTCTAAGGACTTAGGATTTAAGACGGATGTTCAAAGGGTTTCCAACTAAGAACTTAAGGGAAAATAACCAAAAGGGCTGGTAATTGGTATTTTGAACTTGTTGAAGAAATCAGGATTCAAGATTGTTATAGGGAAAATTACAAACCATACTCTTTCATGCTCCTCATATATGAGAAAAAGACTTAATTTACATTCTGTTTATTTTAGTTATTGTTAAGTGAGAATTTCCAAACCAAAACCCCAATTCAAATTTTATTTAATTGAACCACAAATTGAACTCAATACTCATACGCGTCCTTGAGATCGATACTTTGTGATTTTCCATTATTATTACATTGGAGAATTAGTACACTTGCTAATTTATCGATCAAGTTTTTGGCGTTGCTTCCAAGGACTGCCAAAATATAGAGTTCTAATTTTAGTTCAATTGAAATTTTGTTGCTTGTCAACTAAAATTTTGTTTCAGTTTTTTTTTAAATTTATTTGAATTTTATTTCAGTATAAAAAAGAGAAAAGGGTTAAATATAAAAACCCCACTGTAATGTTAGTGAGTTCATATTTTAGCCCCTCGTAAAGTTTTTTTTTTAATTTCCCCCTTAAGTTATATAGATTCCCTGGCATCACCCCCCCCTCCCCCCCCCCCCCTCCCCACCCCATTAGCCAAATGTCATGGAATCTGTAATAATAATTTGAAATTTTAGTCACATGTTATTTCTATATACACACATGGAATTTTTATTTACTCAATTGATTGCCTAGTTCTTATTTACGTTTTCAATTCTTTATACCCCCTTGCAAATTAGGGTTTATGTGAAGAAGTTTCTGCTGCGAAAGGACGAATCTCTGGGAACGAAGACGAGGCATCGGTTGACGATGAAGACGAAGACAAAGCTTACAATGTCTAAGATATGTTGATTTTGAAACTTCATCACAGTTAAAGTGTAATATGGTGGGAACATTATGATTAATGAGTTTGATTTATTCACAGGATTTCCATCCTTTTACTGTTACTTTTCACCATGTGGGTGAATTTATTAAGGTTAATCTAACTGAAATTATTTACAGAAGGGGGTTGATTCAAATGGCCTTGAAGTTACTAATTGGACAATGGATCGTATTCTGAAGTTGGTGAGTGAGTGGGGGTATAAGAATGAAACTTTTCATTTATGGACTAAAGTTTTAGAGGTTCAAGAAGGATATATTTTGATAAAAAGGATGATGATGCATGCGATTTTGCATCATTCTTTAGTGCAATGAATATCATTGGACATTTATTTATGGAACATTCTCTGGGAGACTTAGATGCTGATAATACGGAATCTAATTGTGTCAATGAGTTGAATGAAATGGATGGGTTCGAAGAGGATATGGTTGGAGTTTTAGATGACAATGAAGATGAGAGAGCTACTGCTCTTCTTGATGAATTTAAAGGAATCAATGTTAAATTACCATTGAATGAAGATGTAAGTCTTAGTGGGATTTTTGGTAGGCCCAATAAGATAATGGATGAGGATGAATACCATATTAATGAGTTGAATAGTTATGACCCGAATGATTCTTGTGATGATGAAAGGCCTAAGTATGAAAGGTTTAGAAAAAATCACCTCAACAAGGACTATACGTTTAAGATGGGTAGGGAATTTAATTTGCTTGTGGAATTTATGGAGGCTATTCGTGAGTGGCCAGTCCTCAATGGGAGGGAAATTACCTTTGTAAAAATTGAGCTATAGAGTTAGAGTACAATGTAAGGCTAAATGTGGCTTTTTGGTCTTATTCTATGAAGTGGCCCACAAACACACTTTTGCAAAACACTTATGGATACCCACACATGTGCTAGGGCTTTGGATAATAAATCTTCCAACTCTAGGTGGGTGGCTAAGCATGTGGTGAAGAGGCTGCAAACTTCTGATAATGTTAGGATAAGAGACATAATGCAAGATATCAGGAAAAAATTTTCTATAGGGATTATTGTTGAAAAATCATGGAAGGATAAGTTAATGGCTAAGAAGGTAACTGAAGGTGATACATATAATCAGTATGCATCCATATGGAGGTATGTAGCTGAACTAACAAGAGTGAATCCTGGTAACACTGAATATCAATGTTGAAAGACCTACTCCTTCCATACAACCTAGGTTTGGATCCTTTTATTTTTGTTTTGATGGTTGTAAGAAAGGATTTATTAATGGATGCAGGCCTTTCGTGGGGATTGATGGATGTCATTTGAAGACAAATTATGGTGGACAACTATTAATTGTTGTGGGGAGAGATGCTAATGATCAATACTTTCCATCGGCATTTGGAGTGGTTGAGATAGAAACTAAGGAGAGCTGGAGGTGGTTCATACAACTATTGATGGAAGACATTGGTCATGAGAGAAGATGTGTATTCATCTCTGATCAACATAAGGTATGCATATTCTTAACTGTTCTTAATGTAGTGATTTAATTGTTATTTTAACTTGTTGGTTTTGTATTGAATGTGCAATTGTTTCTGCTTTAGGGATTAGTTGATGTATTCAAGGAGATGTTTAACAGGATAGAACATAGTTGTGTCTCAAAAATTTACATGCAAATTTCAAAAAAAAATTGGTGGTGGGTCCCTAATAAGGGATTTGATGATGGGGGCTGCTAAATCTACATACTATCAAGCATTGTCCCAGAAGATGAATGAATTTAAGAAAGTGGATCCAAATGCTTGGACTTAGTTGATGGAAGTCCCTACTAAGAGTTAGTGTAAGCATGCCTTCACTTTTTACTCTAAATGTGATATTTTGATAAATAAAATATCTGAATCCTACAATGCTACAATCCTAGATGCTAGGGACAAACCTATGTTGACTATGTGTGAGTGGATAAGGAAATATCTTATGAATATGTTGTCTACATCTGCCACCAAACTAGAAAAGTGGCAACATAAAGTAATGCCGATACCTAGGAGAAGGTTAGATAATGAAGTTTACAACAATGGACAATGGTTTCCAACATGTTCCATGGCTAAGCAATACCAAGTCACCCATACATACAACCACCAAGAGGTTATTATTGACATAGATAAAAGGTCATGTAGCTGCAACTTCTGGGAGTTAGTAGAAATACCTTGTAGGCATGTCGTGGCAGCTTTGAGTTATAGGAAGCAAAAACCTGATGACTTTGTTGATGAGTGTTATACCAGAGAAAAATTTGCACTTTGTTATGGATTTTCAATAATCCCTATCAATGGTCAGGATATGTTGTCATAAGTAGAAATTGAACAAGTTTTACCACCATCATACAAGAAAGGTCCAGGAAGGCCTAGGAAGGTAAGGATAAGAGAACGTGGAGAGGAAGGTGCAAGAAGAAGAAGACATGGGGTTTCATATAAATGCACAAAATGTGACAAGTTTTGTCACAGTGCATTGACTTGCATGTTATTGACACAAGATCCCAATGCTCTGAAAAGAAAGGAATAATTGTTTCTCAAAATTCATTATGTTGTATAAAATTTTTTGTGACTAATCTAACATGTTATTATTTATGCAGAGGAAAGTTAAAATTTTTGTTGAAGTTGAGAGGACAGTTCAAATTGATGTACATAGTGCAAATCATAATGCTGGAGAGAATTCTGTTCAAACTGATATACATAGTGCAGATCATAATGTTGGAGAGAAATATGTTCAAACTGATGTACATAGTGCAGATCATAATGCTGGAGAGAATTTAGTTCTTACTGATGGATAAAGTACAATGGTTGCCGATTCTTCATTTCCCAATTATTCTCAGACTAAGACTGACATAGTTGTACCAACTGTTATGAGTCAGACTGGATCTGCTGTGGCTAACTCAATTCCCAGGAAATCAAAGAAACAGAAAGGAAATAAGCCAGTTACTAAAAGAAAGAAAAGTGAAAAGATTAAGTTGAGTTGGTTTAAGAAACCAATTACATGCCGAGGATCTAGTGAGCATCCAATTTCCATACCAGAAGTTGGAGAGAAGTCAGGTTCAAAAGAATCCAAACTAGGAGTGAAAACAAGGTTTATGAAGACATGAAAGACCAAAAAAATTAGACACTAAGTTTTATGTTATCTTGTAATATACCTAAGAACTTTATGTGCCTTTTATTTTCTTGTATTAATATTGTGATAGACCTATGCACCAAGTGTGCCTTTTGTGTCCTTTTGGTAATGCTTTAATAGACATATGCACCAAGTGTGCATTTTGTGTCCTTTTGGTAATGTTGTAATAGACATATGCACCAAGTGTGCCTTTTGTGTCCTTTTGGTAATGTTGTAATAGACATATGCACCAACTGTGCTTTTTTTAATCTAACTTATTTCAACTCTGCTGCCAAAATTTTATGTAAATTCACTATCAATGAATGTAACTTGAACTAAATTGCACATAACTTAAACTTTCATTAAACAAAAAACTCGTTTGTATTACAATTACCATTGAAATGGACAACAAAAATTAGACATTAATTAAACGCAAACTGACCTGTCTTACAATTACAAACCATGACATACCAAGTTCCAATTACAAACTATAAAAACTACTTAAAATCATACACAACTACAAAAAATATCCATGACAAAACAATTGCAATCATCATCCTGAAATTCTTTGTCTTTTCCAATGCAACCTTTCTATTCAATTTTTCCACCTTGTTTGATCTCTCCTCAATGATCTCCTTTGCAAATTATCGCAAATAACCCTTGTTCATGTCACATCCGCAGCATCTGGATGAATTTACTTCAACCTCGCTAACCATGTCGTCCTAGAGAAATAATTCGCAACTATTCTGCATTTTTTTCAATATTAAAACATAACTAACTGAAAAGGTTCATATAGGAGGAGTTGCAACCTTGTAAGTATCTCACCATGGAATTTCTAATTTTCCAGATTTTTCTGCTTGGATTTTTGAGGTTGTTAGATACCCACAACTTCATGGTTTCTTGTAGCCACATCTTGGCAAACCCTTACCCAGATTAATCGTTGATGAACACTTGCTTCCACCATGATGGCCCGATGATTGAAGGCTACATATGCTTCAAAACAATCGATCTCAAAAGAAGAAAAAACAAGGGGAAAACGAACCCTAAGGTTGTATGGTGTTGGAACATACAATTATGCCATGATGTCATGCACATGTGGACAGATTTTCAAAAATAAATAAAGTGAAAAATCCACGCACGAAATTGTTACTAAATATTCCTAAACATATGACTAATTGGGGGTGATGTGAGGGAATATATATAACATAAGGGGGGAATTTTAAAAAAAACTTTATGAGGGGCTATAACATAAACTCGCTAACATTGCACGGGGGTTTGTATATTTAACCCAAAAGAAAAAAAAATGGGTCAGATTATGTTTTCTTCATGAATTCTTCTATACTTTGCTACTAATCAAGTGTCTAAGTGTTGTAGTCATGTATTATTTTGATACATTTACACCTGTATCTGTTGCATGTTGGTCGCCTAATTTGGGATTAACTTTGGAAGAGACGGCTGGAATTTTTAAAGCATATAGGAGGGAGGTGAGAATTTTGAGAAAGTTACATGTGGAAGAAGAAGATGTGTGTTGTACCCCAAAATTTTCCCTCCCATTTTCTTCAATACGTTCTTCAAGGGTTCTCAAGTACTCAAGGCTACTCAAGGGTTGACTAGTCAAACTTCTTCCTAAGCAATGGGTCTAAAACTAGGGTTTTGAGTTTCTCAAGGAAGTTTTGGTTGAAAGGTCTCAATTGGTTTACATGGTTCTCCATAGGTCTTCAACAATGTTCATGTCAAGTTTCAAGTCTTGCATCATAAGTTTGCTCAGTCAATGGCTCAGATGATTGAAAATCAACTGTGTTGGGTGAAAAGTCAACTATGGTCAATATATAGTCAAACTTCAATATTTTTTGTCAACATAAACATTTTAAAGTGATATTCATCATTTGGTCAAAGGTTGGTCATGATTCCTCAAGGAAAGCCCTCAAATCATCAAAGGTCAAAAGTTGCCAAATTAGGGTTTCCTTAGGAGAAGTCAAGTGAACTTTGACCAAGCATAACTTTCACATGCTTCATCAAAGTTTCCCTAAAAAAAGCTCATTTTTAAGGAAATTCAATTCTATACAACTTTGTATTTGATCTCAAGTCCAAAAAGTGCTTCATTTGAGAGATATGAGCCCATACATTATAGGTCATTTCAAAAGTCAACAAAAAGATACTTTTTGTCAAGGAAACTTACATCAAGATAAATTATCCAAATGCAAAAATGATCAAAATAGAAATTGAAGAGAACATTTTTAGATTTCCAAGAAGTCAAAGATCACCTTCGAAAGATAAAAATTGAGAGAGTTGTGACCATCGCAAGTTTGGAAATTTTGGTAAAATGCATGAAGTGCAAAGTCAGCAAACTTGAAATTTTGAACTAGTGGACCTAACTTTTGATGTTCAAACATGTTCATAATGTGTTAGAAGACCTCTAAATCCATGCACATATTTTTTATGATTTTTATTTCTTTTATTTGAATTTTTATTCATTTAAATGCAAATTAAAAACAAATAAAATATGAGGCAATGTTATAAGGCATGTGGGCTTGCTTTCTTGGATCAATTCATGCCTAAGACAACTCATGATAGCCATGGAGAAACAGTGTGAGCTCAAAAGGGCAAGAAAAATATCAAAAATGGAAGTTTATAAATGTGTTTGTTTCTTGTCTCATGGCCATGATGGCATTATCTTCTTACCATATTTGTTTACCATATTCCCTTTCCTCTATATATACAAACAAGATCAGACCAAAACACGATGCCTCCTTGCATCTAAGATTGTCAAAAACATCCAAATTATTGTAAGAAACCCTAGAGCTTCAAGATTCTTGCTCTAAGCCTCCTCATTGCGAAATATGCATTCATTTCGTTTCCATCAACTCTACAGAGTAAGTATGGATCAAACTAGATGATCCAAAACTCCCAAAATCCGCTAGCATGCATCTCCAGTTTCTCAATATTACATAATTTTTGCACTTTGTGTTTTATTGTATTTTAAGACAAACTAACTACACTAATATGTTCATGAGATGTCAACGTGCAGAAATGATCCATTGGGGGAGTCCCATGATAGCTGGAAATGGCATAGACATTTCAATACCGATTTAAGATATTTTTGCTATAGCTCTCAAACTAGCATGATTAAGTCCATGAAAATACCTCCATTGGATTCGCAGCCCTTGAATTAGTGGGTATAGTGTTTTTGGATCACTGATCATGCGAGTTTTGCAGGTTCTAAGGAAATATGCTACGGGAGAATACGACCGGAGCTAGGGCTCTGACGCATCTCATGTTAAACATGCTTTGTAATAGAATATGAAATCTATTTTCTGTCTTTACCGCTTTCCTTATAATTTTTAGATGTATGCTAATAGGCTTGTATGGAAAGTCTAAAAGCGAACCATAGCTAACCCTAATCAAAGATTAAAATTAACTGAAATCAAAGAACTTTTCACACACGCACCTCTAGGGTGACTACACTTGTTGCCTTCAGATAAAGAAGTCATGTCCCTCGAACGTGGGACGCTTTAGCAAAGACCCTCGGTTAAAATATCATAGTCCCTCGATGACCCTTCGATGTTTCCTCGGTAAACGTTATTAGTCCCTTACGATAAATTGCTAAAGCGTCTTACAAGTTGCCTTTACGACTGTACGATGACCCGCGCATGTCCCTCAAACATCCAATGATAAGGCTTTCTACTAATTAATGGTAGGATAACACTATCTAAAGGAGGAGGAAAATAAAAAACGACTTTTGAGTAGGTAGATAGTTCTTAATCGCTTGCTCGCGAACATTTCAAAACAATTTTCACACAAGACACTTTTCTGAAATATTTTGAAAACAAACACTTTATATGCATTCTCAACAATACGAAAATCATTACAAAGTTTCCGAACTTAGGCATTTTTAAAATATTTTCAAACTTACACATTCACAATTTTTTTTCAAAAGTGAGCTAGAAGTTTAGAGCCCGTAGATAACTGTGGATGAAAAAAGTGTTAATACCTTCCCTTTTCATAACCTACCCCCTTACTCAGAAAATTCTCAAAGGTGTTTCCTGTTCTTTTCACCCTTTACTTTATTGGATAAAAGAAAAGTCGATGGCGACTCTTTCTATCCGCAATATTTGCGATAAAACGCAAAACCAAAAGTCAGTTCTCCCACCGTATTACAATGTGAAACCAGAAGATAAATGCATGACATCAGATGAAAGGGATGCAGTAAGAATAGAAGAATTTAAGGTAAATAATAAGGATGTGAAAGAAGAAATAAGGAAACTTAAAGATGATCTAGTTTTGCATGAAACTAAAAATTTCATAATTTGTGAAGATGTGGACATCCAAGTAGAAAATCTTCAACAAAAGAGTCTCCCTAAAAATTATCTCACAACAAGGCTGATGATAGAGAAGAAATTGATAATTTATTGGATGTCATATGTGCCTTGTTCAATAAGATCAAGCTGAAAATGATTTGGAAGCAACATCATGGGTACTTTAAGTTCATGGGGTTCCTACCAAACAAAATAAAGAAAAAGATGACGTGTTCTTTATATCATATATGCCACCCTAAAAAGGGGAACAAATCGTCGAGGCATGAAATGTTAAACGAAGCGCTTCGTGGGAGGCAACGTGTAATACGGTGGGAGAACTGACTTGGTTGTTTTGCGTTTTATCGCAATTGTTGCGGATAGCAAGAGTCCCCACCGAATTTTGTTTTAACCAATAAAGGAAAGGGTGAAAAGAACAGGAAAGGCCTTTAGAGATGTTTTCTTGAGTTCGGGGGGTAGGTTATGAAAAGGGAAGGTGTTAACACCCTTTTCATCCGTAGTTATCTACGGGCTCTTAGTTTTTTGCTAGATTGTTTTTGCTTTGTTTGAAAATGTGCTTTGTGGTGTATGTTTGAAAATATTTTGCAAAATGCCTTTGTTGCGGCTAACTTTGTAATGATTCTCGTCTCTATAAGAATGCATACAAAGTGTTGGTTTTGAAAATAGTTCAAAGAGATGTTTGTTTTTTAATATTTTTTGAAAGTGTATGTGTGGAAAAATGGTTTTAGTTTGTGAGCAAGCAACTACGAGCGTCCTACCTACTCAAAAGGTCTATGTTCTTTTCCTCCTCCTTTAGATGTTTCTATCTTACTATTAATTGGTAAGAAACCCCATAGTTGGATGTGAAGGGACATGTGTGGGTCATCGTATAGTCATAGAAGGCAACTTTTGAGACGTTTTAGCAATTTTCGTAAGGAACTAGATCGTTTACCGAAGGCAACATCGAGGGACTACGATCTTTTATCGAGGGTCTTTGCTAAAACGCACATGTTCGAGGGACATGACTATTTTCTGAGGCAACAAGTGAGATTATACTAGAGGTGCACGTGTGTGAATAGTGTGTTTGGTTGCATGAATTTTTGTCTTTGAAATTAGAGTTTTCAACTTGTTGATTTATATCTTGCCTTACACACCCTAAGTACTAGCATTTTATATGAAAAGCGGTAAATTGCGGAAAATAAATGTCCTGCGCTATTACATATTTTGGGGATGGGGTATACAAATTTGCAATTGGGGGGTCGAAAGCAATAAATGTCCTAATTATTACAACCACATTGAATAGAAATGAAAGAAAATATATCTAAAAATATATAAAAAAACAAAGATAGTGCAAAAGAGAGAAAGAAAAGAAATCCTGGATTGAAGCACGTGTCCTTCGATTCACACCCCTTTTGTTTTCTTTTGTTTGGGTCTGCAACCAATGTGTATCAAATCCTGCATCCTTCGATTCACACAACCTTTTTTTTCTTTCGTTTGGCCTGCAAATCAGTGTGTATCGAAGCATACACCCTTTGATTCACACACCTTTTTTTGTTTTCTTTCGTTTGGGACTGGATAACATTATGGATCGAAGCCATGCTAATATTGTTTTATGGTATGTACAGGTTAGTTCTCAACATGTATTTGGACAAGAAAAGAAAACAAACGAAAGGGTAGAAACGAAAACAAACAAAAAGTTATCAATAATGCTTGAAACGAAAAGGTTTAAAGTTAGGAAGACTTACCTGGAATCTGGAGTTGGTGTTTTGAAATTTGAGTTAATGCCCTGTATATTCTTGAATTCTAAAGCAAAGAATAGGGGTATTGTGTTTCTTTGATTCTGGATTCGAAAGCAAAGAAAATAAGAGTTGTGTTTCTTTGGTTCTAGATTCGAAAGAAAAGGAAAGAAGTGTTGTGTTTCTTTGGTTCTGGACTCGAAAGAAAAGAAACAAAGGTGTGGGTTTTTGGTTCTGAGTTTAAGAGTGTTTTAAATGTTCTCTCCTCTTTTTGCATTGCCAACAAATCTCTCTCTAGCCACTAAAAATACATCCTTAGATGTGTTATGAAACATCTTATTTATAGATGAAGTTTGGCTGAGATTTGGAGGGGAAAACAAATGAAATTTGAACAGTTTGGGTATGTTATTTTCATAGCTTTTGAGTTACAGCTCTTATATGCTATTTTGGTGCAAATTTGGAGCAGCATAGCAAGACTGTCTTGCAGCAGTTTTGGAGTGTTGTGGCAGCTTGGTGCGAGACTATTTCATAGCAGTACAACAAACTTGGGCTTGGAAGCATATAAGACTTTGTTCAGCAGCCTTCGACCTGACTCACCAAAAGATAAAACACCAATTTTGTGTTCTTCTAATGGACCCATTGAATGTTCTTCGAATGGACCATATTTTATGTCCTTAGAATGAACCATATTGTAGGTTCTTTGAATCCACCAAATTCATGTTCTTCGAATAGGCCACCTGTTGTACCCCAAAATTTTCCCTCTCATATCTCAAGGGTTTCATCCAAAAATATCTCATGACATCAAGTTTACAACAATAATACATCAATTTAGGTTTGGAATTGGCACGATGGCATAATGGTCAATTACACACTGAAAAGTCAAACTTTGACTTTTGGATCAAAATCAAGTTTCAAGAATCACATTTCATCAAGATATGTCAAAATATGAGATTTGTTTCATCAAGAAAATCAAAAGACAAAATTACTTTGGAAAAGACAAAATTCCAAATACTTAGAGATTTTTATAAGTGTTTAGGAAATATGATAAATTCAGAACTTCTGGCCAATTTTCACCATGATGCAAGCTGATTCTGGAAGAACTTTTCACACAAGAGTTGTAGATTTCAGTGAGATCTAAAACATTGCAGAATAGAACTTCTCCTAGAAATGTTAGGATCTCAAGTTATACATCTTCAAAGACACGTCCTTGAAACTTAAACACTTAGTAAATTCTGAGCACTTTGAAATCAGAATTTGGTTACAACTTCTGGGCCAGTTTTCATGTAGGTTCAAGCAGAGTTTGCAAGAAGGCCAAAGAAGATTTATAGAGGTCCAAAGAATTGAGAACCCCTTCAGAACATGTTGGAGCAAGGAGGTTCAAAGATCAGAAGTTGGATGTTTATTCTAAGTTACGTTGATGTTGAACTTCTGATCCAGATTAAGCTATGATACATAATCTCATATTGCAGATTTTCTGTTTGATAAATATCATCATCATTTAATTCTCACACTCACTTTTGATTCTTTGTCCAAAGGATTTCCCCACGTGTGGCATAGAAGTACCATTTCTGTCCTTGAAAAGCAAACTTTTGTACAAGTGTATGTTGGGCCCATGCTTTGCCTTTTCCTTTGAGGATACTTTTCCTTAATTCATGCTTACAAATCTAGCTTAGGCACGACTAAAAGCTTCTAACAACCCTTCTTTGTGCCTTGAACCATACTTTTTTAACTTGCTTCAAGAACAAGTCAGCACCCTAGCATGATGGTTGTACTCTTGGCTTCTCTAAGTTCCAAAATCCTTGCCTATAAATTGAACTTCATTTGCAACTGTAAAGAGGTCAAGAATTTGAGAATTAGCCTTGAAACCTTGCTGAAATTTCAAAGAATTGGAAACTAAAAACATAAACACAAAAACCTGCTAAGCTTCTGTTTCTTTTACGCCAAAAACTCTAATTTTCTTGCACATCTCTTGGCCAAATCACCCACTCAGTTTCTAACGCACATTTAAAAACAGTCCAACTTCTGTTTACAAACTGTAATACAATCTTCGTCAATCTCCATCTCAAAAAACAAGAATGTTGCTTCTTGGCTGCTCCAGAATTTTCCAGCCATCCATAGTTCAGGGTTGTTCCAGCTTTCTGAGCACGTGAAGAAGCTGATCAGAGTATCACAACAGTCATAACCAGGCTCTAGCTCACAGAACAATTTCCAGCTATAAGGTAAGCTTCTTCTGACTTTCATCTCATTACTTAGGCATTGATAGGCTAGCATGTTCAAAAATACAATGTAGACATCCTGACTCTGATGCTGTACATATTCATAGATTTCATGTATTTTGCCTAAGTAGAGAGAATTTTAGTTCATAACTTCTTGAGGAAATTAGGATTTATAATTAGGATCAACAAAATGCATGATTGCTTCTGATTTACAGTCCTGATATTTTACGAAATCATGATGAAAACCTTCCATAACTGCTATGTTTGCATTTTCTGTTTTGTTGAGAAATGATTAAGTTGTAGATATTCTGATTGGCATGGGAAGATAAATGAAGCTCATCATCAGAACTTACTTTGTGTTGTATGTTTATGTTTTTGCTTCTAATACCAGATGCATAGCCACCCCAGTGATAGAGATCATGTGCATAAAACATTAGTGTCAAGGGTCCTGAGTTCTAGCCCCAGAAACACCTTTTTATGTTTATTCCTTGACATTTTACCCCATTTAGTTGCATCAGAACTTCTAGATCAATCCCCTTTAATTACTTATCAAAACAGTGATCCTGGACCAGAACCTCTAGACCTTCCCATCCAACAGCATTGACACCTCACATACCCATTATCAGAACTTCTAGGTTTCCAGCTACATCAGAACTTCAAAACTCTCTCAACATCCAGAATTCCCAAACTCCCTCAGCAACCAGAACTTCCAACCTTTTAGTAACATTAGAACTTCTAGGTTTCTAGTTGCATCAGAATTTCTAGAATTTCCTTTGTTCCAAGCGGACCCAGAACTTCTGACCTTCCCCTTTTCTGCTAATATTTTCTTTTTGACTTGCAGTGTACCGTAGTCAGAACTTCTGTTCTCTCTTATTTCCGCAACATGCTGATTCTGACCCCTTTTCCTGTTATTATTTTATTTTATCTTTAATAATAAAAAACACCAAAAATATTGTTATGTTCACAAACTTTATTTTATTTGAAACCAAAAGACTAAAAATATTTTTCCTAAGCAAACTTATTTCTTTTCTTAACAAACAAAACAAATCTATTTTACATATCTTGTACATTATTTCAATATGGTTGTAATAGATAATTAGGAATTTAATTTCTTGCAATCCCCATTTGTAAATTTGTACACCTCATCCCCCTAATGATTGTAATAGCGTAGAATATTTACTTTCCGCAATTTATCACTTTCATATAAATTCTAGTAAAATAGGATTTATATGGGAAGATAAAAACAACAAGTAGACAATCCTAATCAAAGAATAAATGCATGCAAATCAAACACACTATTCACACATGCACCCCTAGGGATAACTCCACTTGTTGCCTAAAAATGGTCATGTTATGCATGTGAGATATCTTAGAAAAACAATAAAAAATACAAGATCATAGTCCCTCGATGACGCTACGAATGTTTCCTTTCAAA
Source organism: Vicia faba (assembly GCA_948472305.1). NCBI lineage: Eukaryota > Viridiplantae > Streptophyta > Magnoliopsida > Fabales > Fabaceae > Vicia > Vicia faba. The sequence goes on along the minus strand of OX451741.1, from coordinate 1,180,093,153 downwards.
TGATCTTAGTCCCTAAAGAGAAATGCTAAGATATCTCACAACATTGCTATCATGACTATACGATGACCCATGCCCGTCCCTTTACATCCAAAGATAAGGCTTCTTACCAATCAATAGTTGCTTGCTCACTTTCAAAACAAACACACACCAAACACTTTAAAAAAAACAAACACTTTCAAAACATGAAATATTTTCAAAAGTCTAACACTTTGTATACGTTCTTACAAAATGAGAACCATTACAAAGTTTTCCTAAACGAAGGCGCCTTTTCAAAAATACTTTCAAAAACCACCACAGAGCACATTTTCAAACAAAGCAAGTGATCTAGCAAGTAACTAAGAGACCATAGATAACTATTGATGAAAAGGGTGCTAACACCTTCCCTTTTCATAATCTACCCCCCCAAACTCAAGAAATAATCTCAAAGGTCTTTCCTGTTCTTTTCCATCTTTCCTTTTGGATAAAAGAAAAGTCAGTGGCGACTCTTGCTAACCGTAACAATTACGATCAAACAAAAAACATCCAAAGTCAGCTCTCCCACCGTATTACACCACCCATTATGTGTTCTTCGAATCCACTAAATTCATGTTCTTCAAATGGGTCTTTTGTATATTCTTCGAATCCACCAATTGTGTGTCATAATGTAGAAACTATGTGTGTTGAAGGGTTTAAAGGTGGAATCGAAGCAAGCATGAAGGAAGCCATTGCCTTGTGGATGCTAGCTTGAGGGAAGTCCCTGCCTTGTGAATCAAAACAAACATGAATCAAGCATATAGGAAGCCATTGCCTTGTGGATGCTAGCATGAGGGAAGCCATTGCCTTGTGGATGCTAGAATGAGGGAAGCCCTTGCCTTATGAATCAAAACAAACATTAAGCAAGCATGCAGGAAGCTATTTACTTATGAATGCTAGCATGAGGGAATCCATTGCCTTATGGATTCTAGCATGAGGGAAGCCCTTGTCTTGTGAATCAAAACAAACATGAAGCAAGCATGTAGGAAGCCATTTCCATGTGGATGTTATCATGAGGGAAGCCACTGCCTTGTGGATGCTAGCATGAGGGAAGCCATTGCCTTGTAAATGCTAGCATGAGGGAAGCCCTTGCCTTGTGAATCGAAACAAACATGAAGCAAGCATGCTGGAAGCCATTTCCTTGTGGATGCTAGCATGAAGGAAGCCATTTCCTTGTCGATGCTAGCATGAGGGAAGCCCTTGCATTGTGAATAAAAACAAACATGAAGAAAGCATGCAGGAATCCATTGCCTTGTGGATGCTAGCATGAGGGAAGCCATTTCCTTGTGGATGCTAGCATGAGGCAAGCCCCTGGTTTGTGGATCGAAGCAAGCATGAAGATAACCAATGCCCAGTAAAAGCTTTGTGAAATCGACGCAAGCTTGAAGGAAGCCAAAGTCCAGTCTGAGCTTGGGAAATTGAAGCAAGCTTGAGGGAGGCCAAAGTCTAGTCGAAGCTTGGGAAATCGAAGCAAACTTGTCATTCTTTGATTTAATGCTTAAAAGTCCAATGTGATCCATGGGAACTATATGGGGCATTTAAAAGTCCAATTGTACTTGTGCAAACTTGAACTTTTTAAAATCCTTATGAGAAAATGTTTTGAGAAATGAGAGGGAAAATTTTGGGGTGCAACAGCTTCCCCTGTTCAATCTTCTTAAACTTGAATTATTAGATTGGGAGTCCACCATTCGTGACTTGATGGTGGAAAATGATTGAACACTAGAGTGCCCAGAAATTCACACTCGATCATTTGGTGGTTGATTATGTAGGGAATGGATTTAAAGATGCCATTTGGAGAGGTGATGAAGAGTTGTCGGGGATTGGCTTACAAATGCCATCCAGAGTGACTGTTGGTAGAAATTGGAAGAAATATCAGAATAAATCTCTGGACGATTTATACTAAAATAGTAGATGTAGTGGGATGAGTATCAGAATAATATCCATAACTGGATTGTATCTGACTCGTATCTGAAAGATGTAGTGAATGAGTGTCAGAATGACAACCATTTCTGGATTGTATCTGAACTGTATTTGAAAGGTTTACTGAATGAGTATCAGAATGACATCCGTCTCTGGATCGTATCTTAACTGTATTTGAAAGATGTATTGAATGAGTGTCAGAATGACATCCGTAACTGGATCGTATCTGAACTATATTTGAAAGATATATTAAATGAGTGTCAGAATGAAATCTATCTCTGGATCGTATCTGAACTGTATTTGAAAGTTGTATTGAATGAGTGTCAGAATAACATCCGTCTCTGGATCGTATCTAAAAAGTATTTGAAAGATGTGTTGAATGAGTGTCAGAATGACATCCATTTCTGGATCGTATTTGAAATATATTTGAAAGATATGTTGAATGAGTGACAGAATGACATCTGTCTCTGGATCGTATCTGAACTGTATTGAATGAGTGTCAGAATGACATCCGTCTCTGTATCGTATCTGAACTATATTGAATGACTATTAGAATGACATCCGTCTCTGGATCATAACTGAACTGTATTGAATGAGTGTAGGAATGACATCCGTATTTGGATCGTATATGAACTATATTAAATGAGTGTTAGAATGACATCTGTATCTGGATCGTATCTGAACTGTATTTGAAAGATATGTTGAATTAGCATCAAAATGACATTCGTCTCCGGATCGTATGTGAACCGTTTCTAGGAGAAAATCTGGAGTAAGTTTCAGATAAAATCTGTATCTAGATTATATCTGAACTATTTCTAGAAGAGAATCTGGAATAAGTGTCAGAATGTCATCCATCTCTGGATCGTATATGAACTATTTCTAGAAGAGAAAATATGGAATAAGTGTCAGAATGTCATCCATATCTGGGTCGTATCGGAAATGTTTCTAGAAGAGAATCTGGAATAAGTGTCAGAATGTCATCCATATCTAGATCGTATCTGAACTATTTCTAGAAGAGAATCTAGAATAAGTGTCAGAATGTCATCTGTATCTGGATCGTATCTGGACTATTTCTAGAATAGAATCTGGAATAAGTGTCATAATGTCATCCGTATCTAGATCAGATTTGAACTATTTCTAGAAGAGAATCGGGAATAAGTGTCAGAATGTCATCCCTCTCTAGATCGTATCAGAACTGTTTCTAGAAGAGAAAATATGGAATAAGTGTCAGAATGTCATCCGTATCTGGATGGTATCTGAACTGTTTCTAGAAGAGAATCAGGAATAAGTGTCAAAATGTCATCCGTATCTAGATCGTATCTGAATTGTTTCTAGAAGAGAATCTGGAATAAGTGTCATAATGTCATCGGTATCTGGATGGTATATGAACTATTTCTAGAAGAGAATCAGGAATAAGTGTCAGAATGTCATCCGTATCTAGATCGTATCTGAACTGTTTCTAGAAGAGAATATGGAATAAGTGTCAGAATGTCATCCGTATCTGGATCGTATATGGACTATTTCTAGAAGAGAATATGGAATAAGTGTCAGAATGTCATTCGTATCTGGATCGTATCTGAAATTTTTCTAGAAGAGAATATTGAATGAGTGTCTGAATGTCATCTGTCTCAAGATCGTATCTGAACTGTTTCTAGAAGAGAAAATATGGAATAATTTTTAGAATGTCATCCGTATCTGGATCATATCTGAACTGTTTCTAGAAGAGAATCTGGAATAAGTGTCAGAATGTCATTCGTCTCTGGATCGTAGCTGAACTGTTTCTAGAAGAGAAAATATGGAATAAGTGTCAGAATGTCAGTTGTATCCCGATCATATCTGAACTGTTTCTAGAACAGAATCTTGAATAAGTGTCAGAATGTCATCCGTATCTGGATCGCATATGGACTTTATCTAATAGAGTGTATGAGAAGGATCCCATGTAGGATTGCTTCAAGATGGTCGTATAGATAGTTGCCCTGGATTGTTTCACGAATTAATCTACTATCAGTCGTTCACAGATAGTTGTCCTGTCTTATTTCTGGTATTAATTTGGAACTTCTTTTTTTGTTGGTCATAGAGATAGTTGCCCTGGCTTGTTTCAGGAATTAATCTATGACTTATTTGAGAAAGAAAGATAGTTTCCCCTGCTTGTTTCAAGAGTTAATCTTCAATCTGTTCATGTAGATAGTTGTCCTGGCTTGTTTCAGGTATTAATCTGGAACTCACTTTTTGTTGGTCGTAGAGAAAGTTACCCTAGCTTGTTTCAGGAATTAATCTCTGACCTTTTGAGAAAAGGTTGTGGTATTTTCCGAAAGAGGATTTTTGTTGATGGCCTTTTCCTGCAATGAATAAAGTTAGTTGCATCCAGATGTATGCATGGCTTGATGATGTTCTCAAAATAAATTAAATTATGCTATATGCATTTATCATGTATGTAATATGATGTATGAATATGAAATATTTGTTGAAATGTATCTTTGCTTAGGAAAATAAATCCTTGACAATTGCAGGGGAGCTTTGGGAAGTTAAATCCCGAAGGCTGTTGGGGATGAAGAGTATGCACATCTTCAAACCTTGTGTAGAATGTTTATACTGGGGATTCCCATTTTGTTGTTTGAGGAGAAAATCGGTGAGGAATATTGGCTTTTCCTTGAGAAATCTATGTGGAGAGTGTTGATTTCTACTTGGGTAATAGAGTTCAGGAGTTTTAGTAATCCGTTTCTCTACTGGGGAGTTATCTCTTGATTGAAGAGAATGGAAGTTAACAACTTATTTGGGATAAAGAAAGTTAATTGTTATCTGATCAGCTTCTAGGCTTTGCAGCAACTCACTGGGGATAGTGGCAAATTTTACTAGGGAAGAGGAGTTTTGTTAGTAATTTGAAGAAGTTAAACTAATATCTGGTTGCATCCATCTTTCATAGTAACTTTTGGGGATAGTAACAACTTCGTTGGGGATATCAATTACTCTACCGAGGATTAAAGGGTTTTGTTTGTTGATTTGTATTGGTCCGACAGATTTGTAGTTTGTTGGGGAAATAAACCCATTTGACAATCTACTGGGGAAGTGTTTTCTTCTGGAAAAAATCCTCAAGGCTTCCTCTTAAGACCAATTTAGCTGGGGAGAGGTTTTCCGGAGGTTGAAACTCTGGCTGGTGATTGCATGGATCCAATCTTTGTAGGGATATCCATTAACTTGGCCTTGTGGGATTTTGACCCTTATCTGTGAAGATTAATATGTGGGGATAACCTTATAGAGGTTGCTCTGGTGACTTCAACGAGGATCACCTTATGAAAGGGAGTTTATGGGGATTTGTCATTATCCACAATAGTAAGTGTTGTAGCACTGCGCAAAAATGTGTGCTTGGTAGTACGTTACCCTTTGCTGGAATTCATGTTCCATGCCCCCAGTGATTCATACGCAGACCTGCCCCTGGCTATGAGAGATTTCTTGGAATCTTGACTTGACTGCCCCAGATGGGTAGGACTATATCATGTCATGCCCCCTCGATTATGGGAAATTTTCCATTGGAAGTATCTTCTCATTTGAAGTGATCCTGCTTCTTGAGAGAGTTTTCGTTCATTAGATATTCGTCGTGTGAATTTCTCTGTTTTCAAACAATTAGCTATATGCAAACAACAGTATTCAAATAATGCAAAGTTTATGTTTGTCTTGAAGTTTTGAAAATGCAGTTTTAACAAGTAAAAGAGTTTCATAAGAATATGAATTCAACTCAGGTTTTACAGTAAGTCTTACAGGAGTCAGAATATGAATTAAATTAAGACTTTTAAGGGGTTGTAACGTGGCCTGGTCCATGGTTTCAAGAAACAAAGGATAGGCTCAAAGTTTATTTGTACCTGCCCGTTCCTCATGATGTTATTCAACCATATACTCAGTTAATTGTGCATTTGAATTCCAATTGAGTCAGGAATGACGTTTTGGTGATGGTTCGGATACTGAAAGTTTAATTGTGAAAGTAGTCATTTTTGCAATATTTTCATGTCGTTGAGGATTTGTAGCACCCTCTTTTTTGATTTATTGTCCCTAATTTTTTCCTGACCGTTTTGAGATTACAGTCAGCAAGATGCCCCCGTTTTTCTTAAGTCTCCTTCATAGGTTTTTACTTAGTGGGCTTTTCTTTTGAGAGATAATGACTGCCTATTTTACAGGGAACCATTAGCGTCTTTTGATTCAGAAGGACGTTTTTAATGGGATTCGTTGTGTATGAAGTGAAAGCTTATGACTGAACGCTCCTTTGAATTACCTGAGAAACTAACTTGCCCCAGGTTTTGATTAAAGGTTTCAATTTGTGTGAAAAAGAAAATTCCTACTTCTTAGGCTCAAAAGGAGTTGACTAGGGATTATCTTCCTTATAACTCCAGTGTTTAGGAATTTAAAACAACGCTTGTACATCATCAGTAAGGCCTGTCTAAAAGCATATTGTATGAGATTATGGTATTATTTTGTTCATCCTCCTTCTAAAGGCTTGCAACTTTTAACGAGAGTTGAATATCACGAAAACAAGGGAATAAAAGCATAGTTTAAATATAGTTAAAACGAATGGATTAATTCAAGACAAACATATGCAATGCATTAATGAAATTAACCAAAGTCTGACATAAAGATAATTGTTTAAACAAACAAAGAAATTACAATTGAAAATTCAAAATGAAACTGGACGCTCAATGATTTGGCATGGGAGAAGTGATCACGCTGGGAGTCTCCGAAGGGTCAAATTCAATCTCCTTGGCGTCAATCATATCTTGAATTTTTTTCTTCAGAGCCTAGCATCCATTCGTATCATGTCCAGGACTGTCGGAATGGTATGCACACCTTTCATTGGTGTGGTAACTAGGAGCATATTTATTGGGATTCTGGAGAGGATCCTTTAACGTAATCAAATATGCATTCAACGTATGATGTAACGCTTGAGCCAATGACATGTTGATCTTGGTGAATTTTCTTTTAGGCGCAACCTCCTTACGCTGATTCCCCTGTTGACGTTGTTGCATTAATGCAGGACTATAGATCAGGACTGCCCCTACAGATTGGTCGTACTTACTCTTATTATGACCCTTCTGGCTGTACATAACATTGGACTCTTTCTTCCCATTGAAAGGCTGCTTCCCTGCACTTGAAGATGCATCCCTTTGAATTTTACAGCTCTTGATGCCAGCTGTAGCGGTATAAATGTTCAAGACTAAGCCATTAGATTGACTAGACTTTATACAAATCATAAATAAAAATCGCCACCGTGCTTTATTGTTTCCAAAGGAATGGGAAAAGATCGAATAACCCAAAAAGAGGGGGAAAGATTCAAGGTAAGGGGGTTGGTTATGCAAAGGGAAGGTATTAGCACGCCTAAACATCTACGGTACTCCGCAGGAACCTCTTTGAAAAAATCTGTATATTTTGGCTATAAAATGGATGGTGGAGGTGAGAAGAGAAATATTTTCTATGATTTTTGCACCCGCCGCAGTTGCGAACCTTTAGTGCCTACGTACCACCTTTCTCGCAATAGGGGATTAGGGTACACATAGTTCCTCTTTTAAAAAATTGAAACACAAGTGTGTTAATTAATTTTAAGAGATAAGACGTCATCGTCATTGTCCGTGTGGAAAACATACTTACTACCCACAATCATGAGAAAGGAGAATTTGCATCATCTCAAAGTGGAGGATATGGCTTGGATCTTAAAATAAACAATGCCTCACTCAACACCCAAGTGGAAAATATCTCACTTCACTACATATTTTAGAAGTATAGTTGTTTGCATCACTACAAGGATTAACAAGAGTCTAATCTTTTGAGAAAAGTTTAAAGATAAAAGCCAAAGTGGCAAAATGGTTTGAAATGAGATTGATTGACTTTTAGTATTCTCACAAAAAATGTGAAGGTATTATTAAGTTGATTGAAGTTTAATGATGAAAATGTTTTGAAAAAGCATGGACCTAAGTCCAAGTTTATTATGAAAGTGTTTCAAGTTTCAAAACAAGAAGAGTTTTCAAAAGGAGGGAGAAGATTTTTGAAATTAAAGAAAATGGGAGGAGAAGAAAGGGCTATCCTAAAGCATAAGGTAAAAGATAAGGATAAGGACCATCTAACCAACAAGAAGCCAAAGCTTGACATTATGAGCCAATATAGAATTCCCATTCTTTTGATTGAAACCAAGCAAGAAAAGATACTAGACCTCTTCAAGTGTGTTAAGTCTTCACAAAAATTGGGCAGAGTAACAGCTGTATACGGGTGAATTCCAGACTACAAACAGAGAATGTAATCACAAAAACCTGCACACAAAAACAAACAAGCAACCCAATGTCTTGAGGTAAACCTTAAGAACTCCAGACAAAATAATCAGATAAGATCACAAGGTCTCCAAGATAGGCCAAGGTTTCTAATCCTAAGTCCAAGAAATAGTCCCATGCTCCATCATGCCAAGGATAGTAACCAAATAATCCAAGTACCATTAAGAGTTTTTTAGGGTTTATGTTGATTATTAAGTATCTTAAGAAAGGAAAAGAAAATCTCAATTGAGAAAAGTAAAAGTGACAAGAAAATAAATGCTCAAATGAGCAAAGATGAAAATGGCATGAAATGTAAATGCTAAAAAAAAATAGTGCATAAAGCATAAAAATAATAAAAGCATAAGATAAAAACAAGTCAATAATTAGTGGTTAGTTGGATGACCATCTTGAAACTTGCATTTGGAACTCATTAGAGGATTGGTAGAACCAAAGCCTGCACACAACAAGTTGCATTTGCTTTTTGTCAAGTATATCATACATTTGGAATTCTCACAAGTACCACTTAATGATCAACGATGTTTAAGTGATCCGCGTTGACCAAAGGTGTTGTAGATCCATTAGAGGATTGGTAGAACCAAAGCGTCCACACAATGAATCTCAAGGTTATTGGATCAAAGAGATCAAATTAACATACTTGGGCTTGCAATCATAAGTTTGGGCCGCGAATGATCATTTATTCGAATCGGGACAAAATTTAGCGCTATGTTAAGCAATCGTAAGTGGACTTATATAGAAGTCTTACCTATTTTGAGGCCGGTCAATAGCAATCTATGCACCATTTTTTTAGACATGATATAGAGATCATGCTCCAACAATACTTAGTGCAATAAGAAGGGGATGAGATGAAGAGGATTAGGGCAAAAAGAGGAATAAACCACTTTTGAATTAATAATTTAATCAAACTATTATTAAAATCATTCATCCATTTTGGTGGAGTTGAACTCAACACTGAAGATCTAATGATGTTAATAAAGTCATGATCAAAAAAATCAACTCAAGACAGCCAAAAAATAATCACAAAATAATAATATATTTAATATATACAATAAGAGGGTTAAAAAATGTTTAAAAATAGAAAATAATTAGGAAAAATATCAATTATGTTCAAATTAATCAAGAGATGAAAAATAGGGCTATAGAAAAATCAGAGATGGATCCAAATATTTTTATAAAAATTTTGGTAATTTTTTAAAAGTCAGAAACTATTTTTAAACTATTTAAAATTGCTAAAACAAACATAAAATAGATCAAAAATAGGAAACCTCAACATAAAATTCCATAAAAATTTCAGAATGTCAAAAATATGCAAAATAATATTTATGAATTTTTTCAGAATTAAAAAATGTCAGAAAGTATTTTTTATGTAATTAAAAGAAATAAAATAATACAAAAAATATAAAAAATACCAAATGTTAAAATAAAAATGTGAAAAAATATTCATGAGATCAGAACTAATTCAAAGTATTTTTGTGAATTTTTTCATAATTTTTGGATAAAAAATAAAAGAGTTATGAATTTTTGAAAATTTAATCAAATAAAATATAAAATCAGAAAATAAAATAAAACCAAAAAGATGTGGACCATCATATCATAGTCAAAATGCGTTAGTAGGCTAATTCAATGGACCAGACGCGCTGTGCTTGATATGGACCTTAGTGAAATACACATGGGATCAGAAAAAGGGCAACCAATGAAATGAAAACGCTTGGAACGCTATCATTGGCTGAGACGAGACATGTCATCATCTTCAACCTCCAGACACCCTGCAATGGGGATTTTGTGAGATCCTTCAAATGGAAAAATTAGGATCCCTAGCTAGCATCATTGAACTCGTCTCTTCAAGACGATTCTAACACAACCATCGCGCCAAATTTATATAAGGTATGGAGAGAGCTATGAATCAAAAACTTAGAAAATAGCGAGCACCTTCAATTTGGGATTTCTCTCTCAATTCTCAATGGATTAAAAAATTGTAAGCAACATTAGAATCAAACAAAGGAGTAGAACATATTAGTGTTTGATTTGGATCCAAATGGTGGAGAATTCTACCTTTTCGAAGTTCAACAAAAGTGGGTTCGTGTGAAGTTTTGGCAGGGTGTTATTGGCTCTCTAAGCTTGGGAAAATGGATGGGGGATGACCCTCTATTTATAGGGAAGCAAATGGGATCAAAAGGAAGAGTGAATGATGCATTTTGGAGGGAATTCGTGTGGGTCTGCATCATGAAGAAAGTGTGACTCAATTTTAATCAAAACTCAGCTAAATCATGTGTTTCATGATGCTAATCACTTCTGGCAAGTTTCTAATCATGTTTAGAAATAAAAACGCGTGGAAAACATGTGATTAGAAGCCAAAACAAAGATTTCAAAATCCTTACTTTGTGAAAAATTTCGTTTCAAGTTACCAAATTCAAATCCATGGCATTTCCAACTCAAGGGGTCTTAGGGCATAATTATTGATGCTTTGGAAAGATGAGGTTACAAGCTTTGCAATGGAAAAAGAATGGAATCAAATGGATGCTTGAGCTGAAAGTTAAATGGAGTCAAAGTTGAAGAAAAAAAGTTGACTTTGCATACTTAGAAATATTTCAAATTCTTCTTCAAAAATGACCTATAATCTTTTGTATCCAAACATGGCCTTCCACTTAGAATTTGCTCTTGACCAAAAAAGATGGAATGAATTAGATCTCTTGAATTACATTTTGAAATTTGAACCACTCAAAATCTCCAAAAAATGAGCACGTTATTACTTGTTGAAGTTGGCCAAAAATCATGAAATGACCTATAATATTTTGTATTATTAAGGCAACTTCCATCCATTTTCTCACTTTGCACATAAAAGAAGGAAAAAATTACACATCTTCAAGATCATCATGGGAAAATAATGGACTCAAGGTGATAAAAATTGACCAAGTTATGACCACTTGGAGTCACATATGGAAAATTAGGGATTTATCTGGATGACTTGTAATCTTTCTTCTTCACCAAGTTCTTTCCACATGAAAACTCCTTGGAACTTTTGAAGTTATTTGTTGGTAACTATTTGAAGAGAAAGATGTCTTTGGAATCACTCAAAAATACCAAAAGGTGAGCAAGATATGCTTCTTTGATGTTCAAAACCCTAACTCCTAGATCAAGAGAATGCTTCGAGGAACTTTGACAAGTTTGAACAAACTTCTTGTGCCAACATTATTTCTTTGTGAATAAAAGTTGTTGAGGATGATGATGAGGACTCATATCCACCAAAACCACTTCCATATCTTGAAATTTGAGAGAGGTGTGCTCTTGTGACCAATAGGAACAAGACCTTGTCCAATCATGACAACTTCTTCCCTTAACCCCTTGTACTTTTCAATCAATTTCGATAACTTTGATATATGTTGAACTAAAATAAGCCTTGTCATGACATTACTTCCAAAACAACTTCAATGGTGAGGTTTGAACTCCTCAAGCTATGTTGACTAGGGCATGGAAATAAACTCATGAACCCATGGAGCAACTTGCTAAACGTCATAGCCTTTACCTACATTATTAACAAGTAAGGCAAACCCACATTGAATTTTATTAATAAAAGAAAAATCTAAGCAAAATATTCATGATCACAAAAGAAAACAAGTCAAGGTGCTTGGTAATTCCTCAAAAAGAGCAAAGCTAAATGATAGGGAGAAGAACCAAAAGTCCTAATGTGATCTTGTTGTGATTGAATCAACATGGTATGATGAAGGGATCTTAGGGGGGGAAATTAGGGTACAACAGCTGCCCTTATTTAAGTTTCTTCTATCTGGAGATACGAAGGTTGAAAATCTTTGTGTCGACGTGATCGAAGATACTTAAATATAAAACAAACCCTATTTTTGGCCCTAAGATGCCATGCAAATTCTTATGCATATGAATGCCTATGAACAGTACCAAAGAGACGCAAAGTATCACTGGGGATGCTACAAAAATGAAGAAATAAAGGAGAAACCCCACCAGGAAAATAAATCACTGGTGGACCAAAAGAATTGAATCAGAGAGGAAGATAACAAGCATCGACGTTCACTGCCGATTGTCTACCAACGTTCACTGAAGGTAGAAAAGAGAAAATATATCATATCACCGCTGTTCATTGACGATGAACTATCAACATTCACTAATGATAGAAAAAAGATAATAAGCACCGACGTTCACTGCCGATAGTCTACCAACATTCATTGAAGGTAGAAAGAGGAAATATCATATCACTTCCATTCACTGACGATGAACTATCAACGTTCACGGAAGATATCAAAAAGATAATAAGCACCGACGTTCACTACCGATGTCCTACCAACGTTCACTGATGGTAGAAAGAGGAAATATCATATCATTGCCGTTCACTGACGATGAAGTATCAACATTCACTGAAGATACCAAAAAGATAATAAGTACCGATGTTCACTGCCGATGTCCTACCAACGTTCACTGATGATAGAAAGAGAAAATATCATATCATCGCCGTTCACTGACGATGAACTATCAACGTTCACTGAAGATAGCAAAAAGATAATAAACACTGAAGTTCACTGCCGATGTCCTACCAACGTTCACTGAAGGTAGAAAGAGGAAATATCATATCACCGCCGTTCACTGATGATGAACTATCAACATTCACTGAAGATAGCAAAAAGATAATAAACGCCGACGTTCACTGCCGATGGTCTACCAACGCTCAATGATGGTAGAAAAGAGAAAATATCATATCACCTCCATTCACTAATGATGAACTATCAACGTTCACTAAAGATAGAAAAAAGATAATAAGTATCGACGTTCACTGCAGATGTCCTACCAATGTTCACTGAAGGTAGAAAGATAAAATATCATGTTTTCCCCAAAATTCTGGTGTTTCTCCTAGAATGGGTCTCAACTTCTTCTTTAACCAAGGGAAACTGCCTGAAAAGGGTCAAACATAAGCTATCTCAAATAAAGAGACTTATTACTTGTTGTCATGGAGAATTGCAAAAAGAAATGATTTTCTAGGGATAGAAATATGACTTCCCGGGGAAATGCCAGGATATTCCTGCTAAGGAGATAAAGTCTTCTCGTGCAAAATAAATGCACAAACCAAAACTCGAAGTTTTCAAAAATCCAAAGTAAATAATATTTTCATGCAACCACAGATCCAAATCAGAAATAAACTAGAGAAAGACAGCCAACGAAGATACATCCTTTGAGAAATAAACTCAAGAGGAAAAACCAAATCCAACTAAGCAAAGAGTGTTGCAGGAAGGTCAGAACACAATGTCAATGAACAATGATTTGTCAATTTTATCCATGCATGATGTATGTATGAATGTATGAGTGTTATCGTGCATATGCTAGTAAAACAAATACACTAACAATAGGAACAAACAAACAAAACCTCCTCAGGTACTAACAACACTTGGCTAAACTTCAACCTGAAAGATCATTCCAAGAAAGGTAAAAGCCAAATGCCGAAACCAAAACTATTTCCCGCCTTTAACTTTAATAAAGAGAAACATAATTCGGAGGTAGACAAATTAAACAGATACCGGGATAGAACATCCTCCTTCCGGCTTCATCAGAGAAACCTGTTTTTTCTTCAAAAGTAACACACCTACTGGAGAATGCAAGACCAACCTCAAATAAAGCAGACTGACGCTGAAATAAACAGACCTCCATGGAGAAAGATGCGGATTAAAACTTTACATCATGAACACTTATTCCAACAAAAGATGCCTTGGGATAGCCTTCCCGGGGAATCAGAAAGTCATCAATATGGAAAGAGGTCAAACCCATGGGGATTTTAAATCCAACCCAGCACTTGGTGGGTGAAAACCCAAAGGATGATAATCATTTCAACACTTCTCAGAAAAGATACTGCCCTGGTCTAGTTTCCTGGAAAAAAAAGATACCAACAATAATGCCAATACTGCAGAAAGAGCGACACCTCAACACACCAAGGGAATAAAAGCTTTCATCATATGAGGGAAGACTTTTCTGGGGAATCTGGGACAGAAGCTTCTTACCATGCAAACCCAAAATCAACAGTGAACCAAGACTTGACTGGAGCCAATGGGATCACGAACCCAATACTGCGTCTTACACTGATTGTTATTGTCTTTAACTATCTGAGAAACATATAAAGATCGTGCACATACCAGAAAAATGACCTAAGAGAACCTTCAAGAAGGAAGTAAATCTTCTCAAAACAACCGAAGTTTGTTCATTTCTGGGATCACCATTTTTTGTTGTCATTGTGTCATCACAAATCTCAAAGTAAATTGAATTGTAAAAATCTCTCCTATTTTTTTTTTGAAAAGTCAATTTTGCTTTTTAATCTTTTTTCTTTGAAAGTTATTATCAGTAATAAATGGAGTCTTTGCAAGCTAAATAAAATAAGAACACAAAGAATTGGGTAAAAGCTAGAATTTCATTAATGGAATGGTAGTCTGCGAATGGAGAGACTCCATGGATGATTACAAAGTTTGGGAAATGGTAATATATAATGGAAAATATACATTGAGATACAATGACCACTATTCCTGCTATCAACTTTTGAAATCCTGAGCAACAGCTTTTGTTGAAGTATGGTGAGGACCCGAGAAGATTGTTGCTTCAACGATCAAGTCTTGTCTGACGTAGTTACTTGCCAAGAGAATCCCTAACTTTTGCCTAAGTTTCCCTTGCGGGTTTTCAACTTACGGGAAATTTATTATGTTTATGTCTCTAATTTTTGCCTAGACCGCCCTTTCGGGTTTTCGGCCTACCGAGACGCTCCTTTTTGCCTAAGCCGCCCTTTCAGGTTTTCAACTTAGCGAGTTGTTCTTTTATTTCTTTAGGCGAAGTATTTCTTGACTGTGTCAGCATTCATGGGACGTGGAAACTCCTCGCCATCCATAGTTTCAAGAATTAATGCACCACCAGAGAAGGCTTTCTTGAAAACATACGGGCCTTCAAAATTGGGAGTCCACTTGCCCCTAGAATCAGTGTTAAAAGACATGATCTTTCTGAGCACGAGGTCGTCTTCTCTGAATTCACGAGGTTTGACCTTTTTATCAAAAGCTTTCTTCATTCTTCTCTTATATAACTGTCCATGACATAAAGCTGTCATTCTCTTTTCCTCAATCAAATTCAATTGATCAAACCTGTTTTAGACTCATCAGCCTCTGTCAATTTGGTTTCCATTATTACACGCAACGAGGGAATCACTACCTCGACAGGGAGTACAGCTTCCATTCCATACACCAGGGAGAATGGGGTTTCTCCTTTTGAAGTGCGAACAGATGTTCGATATCCATGTAGAGCAAAAGGGAGCATTTCATGGCAATCCTTATAAGTAACAACCATTTTCTGGATAACTCTCTTGATATTCTTGTTGGCAGCTTCAACAACCCCATTCATCTTTGGCCTGTATGGAGACGAATTGTGATGGACAATCTTGAATTCTTCACAAAGTTATGTCATCATCTTGTTGTTCAAATTCGAGCCATTATCGATGATGATTCTGCTCGACACACCATACTGACATATAAGATTTTTTTTGATGAAACGCACAACCACATGTTTGGTAACATTGGCATATGAAGCAGCCTCTACCCATTTGGTGAAGTAGTCAATTGCTACTAAGATAAAACGGTTCCCATTCGAAGCTTTGGGTTCTATCATCCCAATCATGTCAATACCCCACATAGAGAAAGGCCATGGGGAGGAAATCACATTGATAAGTGTTGGAGGCACATGGACCTTATCTGCATAAACTTGGCATTTATGACACTTCTTTGCAAATTTGTAACAGTCAGATTCCATTGTCAACCAATAATAACCTGCCCTTAGCATCTTTTTTAGCCATCGAATGTACATTAGCATGAGTGCCAAATGAACCTTCATGAATCTCATGCATCAACATGTCTGCTTCGTGTCTATCCACACATCTGAGCAAGACCATGGCATAATTTCTCTTTTATAACACATTTGCACTGAGGAAGAAACTGCCTGCCAATCTTTTCAGTGTCTTTCTATCTTTCCTCGACGCACCAATCGGGTATTCCTGAGTCTAAATAAAATGCTTGATATCATAATACCAAGGTTTTTCATTTGATACCTCCTCTGTCGTAAACACATGAGTGGGCCTATCCAGCCGTCGAACTGTAATTCGGGGTATATCATTCCAAGTATTCACTTGGTACATGGAAGCCAGAGTTTCCAGAGCATCCGCCATTTGATTTTCATCTCTAGGGATGTGATGGAATTCAACTTTATTGAAGAAGGGTAATAATCTTCTTGCATAGTCTTTGTAAGGGATCAAGCCAGGGTGACGAGTGTCCCATTCTCCTTTAATATGATTTATTACCAAAGTTGAATCACCATACACATCTAGAATTTTGATTCTGAGATCAATAGCTTCCTCAAGACCCATGATGCAAGCCTCATATTCTGCCATATTATTAGTGCAATCAAATGTTAACCTTGCAGTAAAAGGAATGTGCGGTCCATGAGGAGTGACAATCACAACACCAATTCCTTTACCATAAGCATTCACCGCTCCATCAAAAATATACTCCAATGAGATTCAGGGTCAGGGCCTTCCTCAGGCAATGGTTCATCACAATCTTTCACTTTCAAAAACATCACATCCTCATCGGGGAATTCATATTCTGCAGACTGATGATTTTCCACCGGTTGGTGAGCAAGGTAATTTGCCAACACACTACTTTTAATAGCCTTTTGAGTGC
Source organism: Vicia faba (assembly GCA_948472305.1). Taxonomy (NCBI): domain Eukaryota; kingdom Viridiplantae; phylum Streptophyta; class Magnoliopsida; order Fabales; family Fabaceae; genus Vicia; species Vicia faba. The sequence goes on along the minus strand of OX451741.1, from coordinate 1,180,076,202 downwards.
GGTACTCGATATCATATTAAGATAACAACATCTGCCATCGGGTAATTCTCCCAGTAAGAGCAAGATTTTCAAAAATATACTTGATTGGATCCATTTTGGAGATCAACCAAGTAGTATGATTCAACATATACTGCCGCAAACGCTTTGCCGCCCAACCCAAAGCACAACATGTCTTTTCTAGCATGGAATACCATGACTCACAATCAGTGAACTTTTTACTGAGATAATAAATGACGAACTCCTTCTTCCCTGTTTCATCCTGTTGTCCCATAATACAACCCATGGATTCATCTAACATCGCTAGATACATAATCAACGGTCTTCCTTCTACGGGAGGGAGAAAGATAGGAGGTTCAAGAAGATATTCTTTAATGCTCTCAAATTCCTTTTGATAGTCATCCATCCACACACAACCTTGATCTTTCTTTAACAACTTAAAGATTGGTTCACATGTTGCAGTCATGTGAGAAATAAATCTGGAAATATAATTCAAACGCCCGAGGAAACCCCTGACTTGCTTTTAAGTTTTTGGTGCTGGAATTTCTTGAATTACTTTGACTTTATCAGGGTCAACTTCAATTCCTTTCTGGATAACAATGAAACCCAACAATTTCCCCGGTCTAACACCGAAGGTGCATTTATTTGGATTTAAGCGGAGACGATACTTCCTCAAACACTGAAACAACTTCAACAAATCTTCTATATTCCCTTCTTCAGTCTGGGATTTGGCAATCATATCATCAACATATACTTCAATTTCCTTATGCATTAGATCATGGCATAAGGTTGTCATAGCCCTCTGGTACATTGCACCAGTGTTCTTCAACCCAAAGGGCATTACTCTGTAACAGAATGTTCCCCATGGTGTGATAAACGTTGTTTTTTCCATGTCCTCTAGAGCTATTCTTATTTGATTATACCCGGAAAATCCGTCCGTGAACGAGAATAACTTGAATTTTGTTGTGCTGTCCACTAACATGTCAATGTGAGGCAATGGAAAATCATCTTTTGGACTAGCTTTATTTAGATCTCTGTAATCTACGCACATGCGGACTTTTCTGTCTTTTTTCGGTACTGGGACAATATTGGCAATCCATTGAGAATACACTGACGTCACAAGAAAACCAGCATTAATCTGTTTTAGGACCTCCTCTTTGATCTTTGCTGCCATATCTGGGTGGGTTCTTCTCAACTTTTGTTTAACTGGCGGACACTCTGGCTTCAACGGAAAGCGATGCTCGACAATATCTGTATCTAGACCAGGCATATCTTGATAAGACCAAGAAAAAATATCCACATACTCTTTCAACAACACAATCAACCCGCTCTTTACATCAGGATTCAACGATGCTCCAATCTTGACTTCCTACGGATCTTCTTCTTAACCCAAATTAATTACTTCCAAAGGCTCCTTATATCGTTGAAGGGTATTTTCCTCGTGCTCAAGCAACAGTGAGACCTCTTCTAGAATCTCATCATAATATTCTTCTTCAGCCCCAAACATAGGACATTCAAAGTTGGGAGAGGGTGCAGGGTCATTGTATTCAACGGGTTTTTTAGTTAATCTGCACATATGATTTATGATTGCTTTTAGAAACTGACACATATAACAAGTGATCATGGAGATTAATTTCCAGTTATTATTTATTTTGAAAGGTTTATTTTTATTTTTATTACCATTTCCCAAGAAAAAACAGAAAATAAAGACATAATTTGGGAAGCAAAGACAACTTTTATTAATGATCTTAAAAGTCATAGCAAACAGATAAGCCCTACAACATTAATACTTCCACCTTGGGCAGAGTGAAAGCTTTTCAAAAGAAAGAAACCGATTAACAATACAAATTACTTTGAAACATGTATGCAAGAAGGAACATCAATCGTGACCCAGTTCTGAACTCGAACTCCATGCGTCACATAATTTGGTACTTCCTGCTCTGCTTCATCCTCTTCGACAGCATTAATTCCAGAACCAATAGGACTGAGGTAGCCTCTGTTGCGGAAAACATCTTGATAACTGTTCACAGTAGACTTTGACTTCAAACCTTCGCCTTTGCCAATCTTCGAAGAGAAACCCAAACCAGCTCTGTTCTTGTTCACGGGTGGATCCACAAGTCATCCCCAAACTGTATTATGACCATTGCGTACAACCTGATGTGCGTCCTTCAGCGAAACCACAAAATTCTCATTTCTCCTTATGTTGTCAATGGATAGGGCTTAGAACTGGGTTCCAACAGCAGCCTCATCCGCTTCTACAATACTGAAAGAGGATAAATGGGATATCAGTAATGCATGCTCCCCGTTTATGATCACTACCATCCCTTCACGCACAAACTTTAGCTTATGATGCAGAGTTGAAGTGATAGCACCTGGTTTGTGTATCCATGGTCCTCCTAGCAAACAACTATATGCGGGAATAATGTCCATGACCTGGAAGGTTATCAGGAACAAATGTGGTCCTATATGGATGGGTAAGTCCACTTCACCAATGACAGATTTCCTCGACCCATCAAATGCCTTCACAATGATGCCACTCGGGCGCATAGGTGCTCCTTGATACTTTAACTTCATGAGATTACTCCTCGGTATAACATTCAGTGCAAATCCATTATCAATTAGCACATTTGGACAGCTCTGTATGAACTCTCTAAAGTCTGCTCTGTATGAACTCTCTAAAGTCTGGAACTTGATCTTCCAAGCATCCCTTTCCTGTTGCATCCTAACCAAAGTGAGTTGCAGCTCTTCTATATCATCTAATAAGGGAGGGGTAGTCTTCACAAATAGGTCAGGCATGGGTGTCTCCCGAGTATATGGCATCTTCAACTGAATTTCTCTCAATCGGACCCACTGAAGATATGGCTCCAAAGAAACAGCACCCCTAGGTCCCAAATCCTTCCTATTCTTCTTATGAATGTGACGCCAGGCCTTCGCAATCTTCTCCCTAGCTTCCCTGTGGTCTTTTCCTTCCTTCAGAAAGAAACTACTCAAATGAATATTGTTCGGCTTATCGCTCATCGGATAACCAAGCTGTCGCCATGCAAGAATAGGGTTATAGTTAATTCCTCTCTTTGTACCAAGAAGAGGTACATTGGGGAAACTACCACAACTGTCAATAATCTCTACATCCGGGTAAGCTCGATGATACCAATCAATGTCTGAGTGATCAAGTGCAATGATCTTAGGAGCCCAAAGGGGTTCCTTCTTGACATCCCAAAAAGCATCAGACTGAGGCATATGAGAGATGAACCACCGGTTCAACAAAGGCGTGCAACTGATAATCATTCCCCCATGATAAGAACTCTGAAGATGAACAGACTAAAAAGCACAACCCAACAGTGTAGGAACTGGGTTTCCAATCATGAAAATCCTGATGGCGTTAATGTCAACAAACTTGTCCACAATAGGAAATAAGAACAATCCGTAAGCAAGTAGAGCAAAGATGGCCTCAAAAGAAACCGTACTCTTCATTCAGTAACGAGCTTTCTCCAATAAGAACTGAGCTGGTAATCCTCCAATCCCTCCTTTAGTAGTCATATGGGCTTCCACCTCAGACTTCCCCAGATGAATCAAAGAAGCAATCTCATGTGGTTTTGGCTCACCCTCCAAACCAGTAAATAGAACACGATCGGTAACAGGTAAATCCAATAGATAAGAATACTCCTCCAGTGTAGGCATCAACTGATAATCGGGGAAAGTAAAGTAGTGATACATTGGATCATAAAACTAGACCAAGGTCGAGAGAATACCCTCCTTCATCTTCAGCTTCATGAGAGGAAAAATGGATCCATACTTCTTCTGAAATTATGCAGAACATTCGATCTCTGGAATTAGACTGACCAACTCATCTATCTTGGGATCCTTGAAACTGTATTTCCCGGTCTTTCTCTTTCCATAATCCATGGTTAAAAGTACCTGAGATATTCACAAATAGTCAACCTTTAAATCCCTTGAAATATTGTTTTCTTCAAAAGATGCTTATGAGTGCATGGATGCATGATGCAACAATCACACACAAGATCACACATACAGGGTTCATAGGTTCAACGTCACGAGCATGAAGTTGAAGGTACTACCCATAAGGTGTTGGTCTAAAAAGTTATCACCTGCCAAACAAGGTTCTTGAGGTTCCCAGAGTCTACATCCTTCCTTCAGATATTACCAACTTCCTGATTAACTCGATAATTAGTAATATTCTCAAGAAAAACTTGTCCGAGCGTAGTATCGCGTGATAACTATTTCCGGATTACTCCATCATAGCTTTCGCACTACACCTAAAAGGCCAAGATGGGTTTGGTATTCTACGGTCCTCAGTTTCAGCAGGCTCCCAGGTTTAAAGCAGTATGTTTTCCCGATTACTCGGTAAACGACACTATAGTCGAAGGGGCCTCCACTGAGTGGGGGATCTCATGCCTCCTTTTTTGGTATTACTCCCTCAAAGTTAACATGACTATACCGCCCGTCCTATCTTAAAGTTTGCCCAGTTAGGGTATAGGACTTATGAGTAATCACCAAGCACCCTAAAAACCAAGAAAAATTTAAACAAACATATATACAAAATATAACACATAAACAACAATAGCACATATACGGATATAAACACAGATTAGCTCAATCCACTTAGGAATGGACCAACAAGAGGTCAATATGTCCCCAATGAAGTCGCCATTTTTCTGTAGCGGTAGAAATGTTAAAGACTAAGCCATTGGATTGACTAGACTTTATAAAAATCAAAAATCAAAATCGCCACCGCGCTTTATTGTTTCCAAAGGAATGGGAAAAGAGCGAATAACCCAAAAAGATGGGGAAAGATTCAAGGTAAGGGGGTTGGTTATGCAAAGGGAAGGTATTAGCACCCTAAACATCTACGGTACTCTGCAGGAACATCTTTGAAAAAATATGTATATTTTGGCTATAAAAATGTGTTGTATATAAAATGGATGGTGGAGGGGAGAAGAGAAATATTTTTTATGATTTTTGCACCCGTTGCGGTTGCGATCCTTTAGTGCCTACGTACCACCTTTCGTGCAATAGGGGATCAGGGTACACGTAGTTCCTATTTTAAAAAATTGAAACACAAGTGTGTTAATTAATTTTAAGAGATAAGACATCATCATCATTGCCCGTGTGGAAAACATACTTACTACCCACAATCATGAGAAAGGAGAATTTGCATCATCTCAAAGGGGAGGATATGGCTTGGATCTTAAAACCAACAATGCCTCACTCAACACCAAAGTGGAAAATATCTCACTTCACTACATATTGTAGAAGTATAATTGTTTGAATCACTACAAGGATTGACAAGAGTCAAATCTTTTGAGAAAAGTTTAAAGATAAAAGCCAAAGTGGCAAAATGGTTTGAAATGAGATTGATTGACTTTTAGTCTTCTCACCAAAAAATGTCAAGGTATTATTAAGTTGATTGAAGTTTAATGATGAAAATGTTTTGAAAATGCATGGACCTAAGTCCAAGTTTATTATGAAAGTGTTTCAAGTTTCAAAACAAGAAGAATTTTCAAAAGGAGGGAGAAGATTTTTGAAATTAAAGAAAATGGAAGGAGAAGAAAGGGCTATCCTAAAGCATAAGGTAAAAGCTAAGGATAAGGACCATCTAACCAACAAGAAGCCAAAGCTTGACATTATGAGCCAAGTTGGAATTCCCATTCTTTGGATTGAAACCAAGAAAGCAAAGATACTAGACCTCTTCAACTGTATTAAGTCTGCACAAAAATTGGGCAGAGTAACGGCTGTATACGGGTGAATTCCAGACTACAAACAGAGAATGTAATCACAAAAACCTGCACACAAAAACAAACAAGCAACCCAATGTCTTGAGGTAAACCTCAAGAACTCCAGACAAAATAATCAGATAAGATCACAAGGTATCCAAGATAGGCCAAGGTTTCTAATCCTAAGTCCAAGAAATAGTCCCATGCTCCATCATGCCAAGGATAGTAACCAAATAGTCCAAGTACCATTAAGATTTTTTTACGTTTTATGTTGATTATTAAGTATCTTAAGAAAGGAAAAGAAAAGCTCAAGTGAGCAAAGTAAAAATGACAAGAAAATAAATGCTCAAATGAGCAAAGATGAAAATGGAATGAAATGTAAATGCTAAAAAAAAAAAAGTGCATAAAGCATAAAAAGAATAAAAGCATAAGATAAAAACAAGTCAATAATTAGTGGTTAGTTGGATGACCATCTTGAAACTTGCATTTGGAACTCATTAGAGGATTGGTAGAACCAAAGCCTCCACACAACAAGTTGCATTTGCTTTTTTTCAAGTATATCATCCATTTGGAATTCTCACAAGTAACCTTTAATGATCAACAGTGTTTAAGTGATCCGCGTTGACCAAAGGTGTTGTAGATCCATTAGAGGATTGGTAGAACCAAAGCCTCCATACAATAAATCTCAAGGTTATTGAATCAAAGAGATCAAATTAACATACTTGGGCTTGCAATCATAAGTTTGGGCCACGAAAGATCATTTATTCGAATCAGGACAAAATTTAGCGCTATGTTAAGCAATCGTAAGTGGACTTATATAGAAGTCGCACCTATTTTGAGGCAGGTCAATAGCAATCTATGCACCATTTGTTTTGAGACATGATATAGAGATCATGCTCCAACAACACTTAGTGCAATAAGAAGGGGATGAGATGAAGAGGATTAGGGCAAAAAGAGGAATAAACCACTTTTGAATTAATAATTTAATCAAACTATTATTAAAATCATTCATCAATTTTGGTGGAGTTGAACTCAACACCCAAGATCTAATGATGTTAATAAAGTCATGATCAAAAAAATCAACTCAAGACAGCCAGAAAATAATCACAAAATAATAATACATTTAATATATACAATAAGAGGGTTAAAAAATGTTTAAAAATAGAAAATAATGAGGAAAACTATCAATTATGTTCAAATTAATCAAGAGATGAAAAATAAGGCCATAGAAAAATCAGAGATGGATCCAAATATTTTTATAAAAATTTTGGTAATTTTTTAAAAGTTAGAAACTATTTTTAAACTATTTAAAATTGCTAAAACAAACATAAAATAGATCAAAAACAGTAAACCTCAACATAAAATTCCATAAAAATTTCAGAAAGTCAAAAATATGCAAAATAATATTTATGAATTTTTCCAGAATTAAAAAATGTCAGAATGTATTTTTTAAGTAATTAAAAGAAAGCAAATAATACAAAAAAATATAAAAAATACCAAATGTTAAAATAAAAATGTGAAAAAATATTCATGAGATCATAAATAATTCAAAGTATTTTTGTGAATTTTTTCATAATTTTTGGATAAAAAATAAAAGAGTTATGAGTTTTTGAAAATTTAATCAAATAAAATGTAATATCAGAAAATAAAATAAAACCAAAAAGATGTGGACCATCAGATCATAGTCAAAACGCGTTAGTAAGCTAATCCAATGGCTCAAATGCGCTGTGCTTGATATGGACCTTAGTGAAATACACATGGGATCAGAAAAAGGGCAACCAATGAAATTAAAACGCTTGGCACGCTATCATTGGCTAAGACGAGACATGTCATCGTCTTCAACCTCCAGACACCCTACAATGGGGATTTTGTGAGATCCTTCAAATGGAAAAATTAGGATCCCTGGCTAGCATCATTGAACTCGTCTCTTCAAGACGATTTTAACACAACCATCGCGCCAAATTTATATAAGGTATGGAGAGAGCTATGAATCAAAACTCAGAAAAATAGCGAGCACCTTCAATTTGGGATTTCTCTCTCAATTCTCAATGGATTTAAAAATTGTAAGCAGCATTAGAATCAGACAAAGGAGTAGAACAGATTAGTGTTTGATTTGGATCCAAATGGTGGAGAATTCTAACTTTTCTAAGTTCAAGTAAGAAGCTCTGAAACTGGACTTCTGTAGCTTGAATTATGGGTCGTTTTGATTGGTTTAAGTGCTGGAGAGTTTGTATGATGCTCAAGGATGATGAATGCACAAAAATTTTTGGAAAAAGGAAGCTTAAATTTCAAAAACTTAATTCAACAAAAGTGGGTTCGTGTGAAGTTTTGGCAGGGTGTTCTTGGTTCTCTAAGCTTGGGAAAATGGATGGGGGATGACCCTCTATTTATAGGGAAGCAAATGGGATCAAAAGGAAGTGTGAATGATGCGTTTTGGAGGGAATTCATGTGGGTCTGCATCATGAAGAAAGTGTGACTCAATTTTGATCAAAACTCAGCTAAATCGTGTGTTTCATGATGCTAATCACTTCTAGCAAGTTGCTAATCATGTTTAGAAACAAAAACGCGTGGAAAACATGTGATTAGAAGCCAAAACAAAGATTTCAAAATCCTTACTTTGTGAAAAATTCAGTTTCAAGTTACCAAATTCAAATCCATGGCATTTCTAACTCAAGGGGTCTTAGGGCATAATTCTTGATGCTTTGGAAAGATGAGGTTACAAGCTTTGCAATGGAAAAAGAATGGAATCAAATGGATGCTTGAGATGAAAGTTACATGGAGTCAAAGTTGAAGAAAACAAGTTGACTTTCCATACTTAGAAATATTTCAAATTCTTCTTCAAAAATGACATATAATCTTTTGTATCCAAACATGGCCTTCCACTTAGAATTTGCTCTTGACCAAAAAAGATGGAACGAATTATATCTCTTGAATGACATTTTGAAATTTTAACCACTTAAAATCTCCAAAAAATGAGAAAGTTATGACTTGTTGAAGTTGGCCAAAAATCATGAAATGACCTATAATCTTTTGCATTCTTAAGGTAACTTCCATCCATTTTCTCACTTTTCACATAAAAGAAGGAAAAAATTACACATCTTCAATATCATCATGGAAAAAGAATGGACTCAAGGTGATAAAAATTTACCAAGTTATGACCATTTGAAGTCACATATGGAAAATTGGGGATTTATCTGGGGTACTTGTAATCTTTCTTCTTCACCAAGTTCTTTCCACGTGAAAACTCCTTGGAACTTTTGAAGTGATTTGTTGGTAATCTTTTAAGAGAAAGATGTCTTTGGAATCACTCAAAAATACCAAAATTTGAGCAAGATATGCTTCTTTGAAGTTCAAAACCCTAACTCCTAGATCAAGAGAATGCTTTGAGGAACTTTGACAAGTTTGAACAAAATTCTTGTGCCAACATTCTTTCTTTTTGAATATAAGTTGTTGAGGATGATGATGAGGACTCATAGCCACCAAAACAACTTCCATATCTTGAAATTTGAGAGAGATGTGCTCTTGTGACAAATAGGAACAAGACCTTGTCCAATCATGACAACTTCTTCCCTTAACCCCTTGTACTTTTGAATCAATTTTGATAACTTTGAAATATGTTGAACCAAAATAAGCCTTATCATGCCATTTCTTCCAAAACAACTTCAATGGTGAGGTTTGAACTCCTCAAGCTATGTTGACTAGGGTATGGAAATAAACTCATGAACCCATGGAGCAACTTGCTAAACCTCATAGCCTTTACCTACATTATTAACAAGTAAGGCAAACCCACATTGAATTTTATTAATAAAAAAAAATCTAAGCAAAATATTCAAGATCACAAAAGAAAACAAGTCAAGGTGCTTGGTAATTCCTCAAAAAGAGCAAAGCTAAATGATAGGGAGACGAACCAAAAGTCCTAATGTGATCTTGTTGTGATTGAATCAACATGGTATAATGAAGGGATCTTTGGGGCAAATTTGGGGTACAACACCAACTTCTACTCTTTCGCGTGTCAATATTATCTCGGTGAACTAAGCTGAAGAGCTTTCGATCAGATGATTGAAAATGGGCCTGACAAATTACCTAAGAATATATCTACCAACTCTCTATCAGACAGAGGAGGCTGGACTCTTCCTGCAAGATCTCTCCACTTCTGGGCATAATCTTTGAAGCCCTCACCGGAAGTCATAGACATGTTTTGGAGTTGTGTACTGGTTGGAGCAAAGTCAACATTGTATTGGTACTTCCTATAGAAAGAAGTAGCCAGATCTTCCCAGTTACGGATGTTGGTTCCCTCCAGCTGATAGAACCATTCCAATTGAGTCCCCGATAAACTTTCCTGGAAGAAATGTACCCATAAATTCCTATCAACAGTGTGAGGTTGGATCTTCCTAACATAATACCTTAGATGTAGCTTAGGACATGAAACTCTATCGTATTTAGGAAATGAAGGAACCTTGAACTTTGGAGGAATGGCCACTCTAGAAACCAAACCTAAATCTTCCAAATCCAGACCAGCTACTCTCTGAATTTCCATGGTGTTGATACGATCCTCCAGCTGTTTGTATTTTTCGTGAGTAGGAGGATATTTCTCTTCAGTGTAATCGGCCTCTTCTTCATCATACCCCAGACTGTGGTCCCCTCCTTTTGTCTTCTCCTCCTGGTTGTCCCCCTCAGTTGAAGGAGTTTCAAATTCTAGAGATCACTTTGCTGGTCCTCTAAGTCTCCTTCCCATGTTCAGGACACCCACTGGTTTCTTTGTCTTTTTCTTCTTGTCTTTGATCATGAGAGCCTTCAGATACTGTTGTCCCTTAGCCAGAGCCAGGAACATTTATTGGAATTGAGCATCTGTGCTTGAAGATCTTTAATTGTTTGCTCTAGAGCCATCTCTACTGAAATAAACAGTAAGCATATGAGAAACTCGTGTGAGGAAACCTGTCATGATATGATGCATGGTATGTGGATGCAATGTTTTCAAGGATCTCGCAGGGTAAAAACAAGAAAAATGACAGATGTTGAACTTGATTTAAAGCTTTGATTGAAGAACTTCGTATCATTGAAATCCTTCTACGAGAATCAAGCTCACCATGTCGAGTGGGTCATAGCCCTTGACTCAAGTTATCGTGCTTTGGTCTTTAACAGCGTTTGTTTAGAGGAATATAAATCCTCTTGCCCCTTGATAGACGTCTGGTTCAACATAACCCTGCATCACAGACCCTTGAGATCCTTGAAATGGTCAGTGGAAATGATATGGTATGATGTTATGTACAGGTGAACAAAGCAAACATGTCTTTATGTACAAATAATTATATACAAACAAAGCACACAATTCCTTAGTTTTAGGCTTGCATGGAGTCATAGGTAAGTACCCTATTGAAGTTTAGTTGGCTCAACTTGTCCTATAAAGTAACGGATTCTAGGGGATCTCAATATCACTGATCTTTCTTCATCGACCATTGTTTCAGCGCAAGCTTCTTTATTGGTGACTGAAATATCTCAAAAGTCCGATCTCAATGAGCGTAGCATCGAGTATCAACCAATCTTCGGTGAGAACCAAAGTCGTCTATCTGACTACTTCCTAATGGCCAAGTTGTTCAATTAAATGTTCTAAGGTCAGTTAGGGCTTCATGACACTACACAGCAGCCCCGTATTCTAATTGACTACTCAAGGGCTACCGGTACCAATAAATGTGTCACACTAACGTAGCTATCGCTTCAACCATGTCGGTATACCCCGCACAATTTCCACGATCTATTTCTACTTACCTAAAAGGTGCCCTAGATCCGGGTAGAGGATCAAAACAAACCCAAACAAGGACCCCGAAAATTTAAAGCAAGCAAGTCAAACAAAGAAAGCAAATAAAGGTGATCTAGCTCTAAGGTAACCCCACTTTTAAGTTATTCCCAACAAAGTCACTAGTTCTGTAATACGGTGGGAGAACTGACTTAGTTGTTTTACATTTTATCGCATTTTTTGCGGATAGCAAGAGTCTCCACTGACTTTTCTTTTATCCAATAAAGGAAAGGGTTAAAATAATAGTAAAGACCTTTAGATATGTTTTCTTGAGTTTGGGTGGTAGGTTATGAAAAGGGAAGGTGTTAGCACCCTTTTCATCCGTAGTTATCTGCGGGCTCTTAGTTGCTTGCTAGATAATTTTTGCTTTGTTTGAAAATGTTCTTTGTGGTGTAAGTATGAAAATATTTTGCAAAATTCCTTTGTTGCGGCTAATTTTGTAATGATTCTCGTCTCTATAAGAATGCGTACAAAGTGTTGGTTTAGAAATAGTTCAAAGAGATGTTTGTTTTTGAAGATGTTTTGAAAGTGTAAGTGTGGAAAAATGGTTTTAGTTTGCGAGCAAGCAACTACGAGTGTCCTACCTACTCAAAAGGTCTATGTTATTTTCCTCCTCCTTTAGATGTTTCTATCTTACCATTGATTGATAAGAAGCCCCGTCGTTGGATGTGAAGGGACAGGCGTGGGTCATCGTTTAGTCATAGGAGGCAACTTATGAGAAATTTTAGCAATTTTCGTAAGGGACTAGATCGTTTACTGAAGGAAGCATCGAGGGACATCGAGGGACTACGATCTTTTATCGAGGGCCTTTTCTAAAACTCCCATGTTCGAAGGACATGACTATTTTCCGAGGCAACAAGTGAGATTACCCTAGAGGTGCACGTATGTGACTAGTGTGTTTGATTGCATGCATTTTTGTCTTTGAAATAAGAGTTTTCTACTTGTTGATTTTAAATCTTGCTATACACACTCTAATTACTAGCATTTTACATGAAAAGCGGTAAATTGCGGAAAATAAATGTCCTACGCTATTACATATTTTGGGGATGGGGTATACAAATTTACAATTGGGGGGTGGAAAGCAATAAAAGTTCTAATTACTACAACCAAATTGAATAGCAATGAAAGATAATATATATAAAATATATAAAAAAAAAACAAAAATAGTGCAAAAGAGAGAAAGAAAAGAAATCCTGGATTGAAGCATGTGTCCTTCGATTCACACCCCTTTTGTTTTCTTTCGTTTGGTCCTGCAACCAGTGTGTATCAAAGCCTGCATCTTCCGATTCACACAACCTTTTTTTCTTTCGTTTGGGCCTGGAAACCAGTGTGTATCGAAGCATACACCCTTTGATTCACACATCTTTTATTGTTTTCTTTCGTTTGGGACTGGATAGCAGTATAGCTCGAAGCCATGCTAATATTGTTTCATGGTCTGTACAGGTTAGTTCTTAACATGTATTTGGACAAGAAAAGAAAACAAACGAAAGGGTAGAAATGAAAGCAGACAAAAAGTTATCAATGATGCTTGAAACAAAAAGGTTTAAAGTCAGGAAGACTTACCATGAATATGGAGTTGCGTTTTGAACTTTGAGTTAATGCCCTGAATATTCTTAAAATCGAAATAAAAGAACATGGGTATTATGTTTCTTTGATTCTGGATTCGAAAGAAAATAAAAGAATAGTTGTGTTTCTTTGGTTCTGGATTCAAAAGAAAAGAAAAGAAGTGTTGTGTTTCTTTGGTTCTAGATTCGAAAGAAAAGAAACAAAGGTGTGGGTTTGTAGTTCTAAGTTTAAGAGTGTTTTAAAAGTTCTCTCCTCTTTTTGCCTTGCCAACAAATCTCTCTCCAGCCACTAAAAAGTCATCCTTAGATGTGTTGTGAAACATATTATTTATAGATGAAGTTTGGCTGAGATTTGGAGGGGAAAACAAATGAAATTTGAACATTTTGGGTATGCTATTTTCATAGCTTTCGAGGTGCAGCTCTTATATTCTCTTTTGGTACAAATTAGAAGCAGCATAGCAGGACTTTCTTGCAGCAGTTTTGGAGTGTTCTGGCAGCTTAGTGCAGGACTGTTTCATAGCAGTACAACAGACTTGGGCTTGGCAGCTTATAGGACTTTATTCAGCAGCCTTCGACCATACTCACCAAAAGACAAAACACTAATTGTGTGTTCTTCGAATGGACCCATTGAATGTTCTTCGAATGGACCATATTGTATGTCCTTCGAATGAACCATATTGTAGGTTCTTCGAATAAGCCACCCAATATGTGTTCTTCGAATCCACCAAATTCAAGTTCTTTGAATGTGACTTTTGTATATTCTTCGAATCCACCAATTGTGTGTCATTGTGTAGAAACTATGTGTGTTTAAGGGTTTAAAGGTGGAATCGAAACAAGCATGAAGGAATCATGAAGGAAGCCATTGTCTTGTGGATGCTAGCATTAGGGAAGCCCTTGCCTTGTGAATCGAAACAAACATGAAGCAAGCATGCATGAAGCCATTGCCTTGTGGATTCTAGCATGAGGGAAGCCATTTCCTTGTGGATGCTAGCATGAGAAAAAGCCCTTGCATTGTGAATAGAAACAAACATGAAGCAAGCATGCAGAAAGCCATTGCCTTGTGGATGCTAGCATGAGGGAAGCCATTGCCTTGTGGATGCTAGCATGAGGGAAGCCCTTGCCTTGTGAATAGAAACAAACATGAAGCAAGCATGCAGGAAGCCATTGCCTTATGGATGCTAGCATAAAGGAATCCATTTCCTTGTCGATGCTAGCATGAGGGAAGCCCTTGCCTTGTGAAACTAAACAAACATGAAGCAAGCATGCAGGATGCCATTGCCTTGTGGATACTGGCATGAGGGAAGCCATTGCCTTGTGGATGCTAGCATGAGGGGATTCCTTGCCTTGTTAGTAGAAGAAAGCATGAAGATAGCCAATTCTCATTTGAAGCATTGTGAAATCGAAGTAAGCTTGAAGGAAGCCAAAGTCCAGTCGAAGCTTGGGAAATCGAAGCAAGCTTGAGGGAGGCCAAAGTCCAGTCGAAGCTTGGGAAATTGAAGCAAACTTTCTCTTATTAAATTTGATGATTGAAAGCCTAATGTGATCCATGAGAACTATATGGATCATTTAAAAGTCCAATTGTACTTGTGCAAACTTGAACTTTTGAAAATCCTTGTGACAAAATGTCTTGAGAAAAGAGAGGGAAAAGTTTTGGGTGCAACACAACCAACGTTTTTAATAACTTAGTTTTCCATTTTGTTTTATTTTGTTTTGTTTTTAGGTAATAAAAAAGGGGCCTTATTAGTGAAAGCTAGGAGGCAGCAATTGGTATTGCATCATCCTCTATGAGTCATCCCTCTCGATCTTGTTTTGAAACCTTGAGGCTAATGTTTAGTTCAAGTTTTGGGGGAGGGGGGAATTTACTTCTTTGCTTTGCGATTTATTTGTTTCTGTTATGCTATTTTCTTTGTAAAATCACACGTTAAAGCTCGTCCCAAATTTTGACCGAATTTTTTTGTTTTGCACAAGAGCTTGTAATTCAAAGAAATCAGGAAAGTATACAGAGGTAAAGGGATGATTGTTTGGATGTAGGAAGTTCAGAACAATGTGACAGTGATACGAGTCTAACATGTAGATTTGTACCATAGTGCTTGAATCTTGAGAAGTACTCCTGAAGTAGTTTTTCTTTACAGTCTGGTATAATATAGATTCACATGTATGTATGATTGGTGGATAAATAAATAAATTTGGCACCAAATGTTGAAAATGCGTTAAAAGTAAACTGGATCGCTAAGTTGGGTAGCCCTCACCCGATTATTTAGCCAAAAGGGGGTTGATCCCCAAACGTCGTCCAAAAGAACAATATATAAACTGAAAAGTTTTGAAAATTTTATCCGAAAGTAAAAAGTAGAAAAAGCTGCTTATTTGGTTTCTAAACAAAAAATTCTTGATTAGTCTTGTGCATGTAATGATTATCATAATTCTCAGTCTTAATTTGACTGTCTGAATGAAAAGGAGAAAAATCGGAAAGAGACCTAAGTACAAAGCATTGTTAGAGAGGTATCCAAAGAGGAAGCTCAAGATTAAAAGGTTCGTACATAAACTCCTTGCTTCATGTAAACATCAGACGTACTACCTTTTGATCAATATGAACGGATATCTCATGTATGAGTACCAGTATGCTGCGAATTTCATGAGCACTTGTAATTGGTTCTTGAGGTCGAGCAACAGTTTAAGTTTGGGGGAGTTTGATCAGTGTTTTTAACATGGTTATTTACCATTAATTTCAGTTATCTTTTCTTTTGATGGTCGAGTGTTTTATTTCGTTTTACCACATTTTGTGCGTTGGTTGTGTGTTTTAGTGTTTTTAGGCTCACAAGAATAACTCGGGGAAAATCAGTGCGAAAAAAGAGCAAAATTCAAATTTTCAAAATAGTTTCCAACATGTTCTAAGAGGTTTGACACGGCCTCCCATGTCGGCTGACACTGCTCGTGTCAGCCAATGCGCTGACTGGTCTATCATTAACAGTTTTCACTAAAAAATCATAACTGTAGCTACGAGAATCAGATCGATGCATTCTAATATTCATTGGAAAGCTGAGAGAAAGAGCTATAACTTTTATGTTGTATTCAGAACTATAGAAGCCTCTAAAAATTCATTAATGTTGTAGACTTTAGAAATTGAGTTGTTTCGGGTCGTTTTATGGGTCTAATTTATGTTTTCGACCCAATGCGAGTTAGGAGTGAAAAACCTTATTTGGTTTATAGGACTTTTTTCCAATGTAGAATGGTGACATGATTGAAGATTAGATAAGTCAAGGTTTTTAGAGGGTGGGATATTTTCATGCGCGGAAGAAATTGAAGTTCAAAGTTCATCACAATCCTTGTAATGTCTATATTTTATCT
This sequence comes from Vicia faba, assembly GCA_948472305.1. Lineage (NCBI taxonomy): Eukaryota > Viridiplantae > Streptophyta > Magnoliopsida > Fabales > Fabaceae > Vicia > Vicia faba. The sequence continues at coordinate 1,180,059,769 of OX451741.1, read as the reverse complement.
TGTGATTATTTTGAACAATATGAGTAGCTAAACCCCCCAATGCTAGGGAGGTGTCCCTGATTTAATTCTGTAATAACTTTGAATTTCTGGTTTCATCAATTACATGGTTTTTATTATTCAATTTAATTGTACAAGGTTTTTCATGCTTTCTTTATTGGACAAATAAGGATTGTTCTATGGTTAACAATTAGCTGGACCACAATTGTTAAGGTTTTTGTACAATTAGACTATAATAGATATCACCTAGGACAAGGGATATCCTATAGTTACCAGATAACTCTCGATAAAACAAAGGCTTGAATCCATCAGATATCTCTAGAGACTTAGGATTTAGGATAAATGTTCAAAGGTTTTCCCACTAAGGACTTAGGGGAAAATAACCTAAAGGGCTGGTAATTGGTATTATGAACTTGTTGAAGAAATCAAGATTCAAGGTTGTTATAGGGAAAATTATACACCATACCCTAGCATGCTCCTCATATATGAGAAAAAGCCTTAATTTACATTCTGTTTATTTTAATTATTGTTATGTGACAATTTCTAAACCAAAACCCCAATTCAAGTTTTATTTAATTGAACCACAAATTGAACTTGATTCTGATATGTGGTCCTTGAGATTGATACTTTGGGATTTTCCATTATACTACATTGGAGAATTAGTGCACTTGCGAGTTTATCGATTATCTAGGCTTGTTTCTTTGGCCTTTTCCTTTCTTTTTGGCAATAGATGGACAATTTGGTTTATAGTGACCGGGCTTGCCACATTCATAGAAAATAACATTTCCTTTGTCCTTTATGTTGTTCTCTTCTTTTTGGATGATTTCCTTCTAAACATCATGAGATTATTGTTGGAATGTTTAACTCCATTTTTCCGAACATACCGATTATACTTCCTCATAAATAGTCTCATCTCCTCACCATCCGAGATCTCATCATCACTAGAGTCACTATTCTTGTTTTGCTCTTCTTTTGAGGATTTAGAGCTATAAGCCCTAAGAGATTTGGACTTCATAACTTCCTCCTTATGATTTTCCTTATTCTTCTTTTTCTTCTCAAGCTTCTTTTCATATTTTTCCAAACAATTGAGTTCTTGCTCGTGTTATTCAAGCTTACCAAAAGTGAGATCAAGTGTTTCAAGATTGTTAGATTCCTTGATCGCGGTGATCTTAGGTTGCCAACACATGGTAAGACATCTCAAAAACATATTAGTAGCAATAGCATTGGAAATATGATTACCTATCAAGTTCAAACGATAATAAGGTGAAAGAATCTCTTCTGCATTTTTGCAATGCTTTCACTATTTTTCATGCGAAAGAGTTCAAACTCTTGAGTGAGTGTATTAATCCTAGATTATTTGGAATCATTAGTTCCATCATGGGAAACTAGTAGATTCTCCCACATAGCCTTAGCGGTTTGACAATTGGAAATGCGATAGAACTCATCAAAACCAAGTGCGAATATGATGTTGTTCTTAGCTTCCCAATCGTAAGACCATAGATTTTATGGCTTAGGCATAGTAATTCCATAAACATCATATGTCACCATTGTTGGACCATTTTTAATGGGTTCCTAAACACCTTTATCATATGACTTGATATGAATTTGCATACAAGTTTTCTAATAAGTATAGTTATCTTCCGTAAAAATTGGAGCTCTCTTATGATCCCCTTATGTTCATAACCCATTTTCTAAAGAGTGTTCTTAAGCCGGAATGAACCGGGCTGTTGATGTCACTTGTTAGACGACGATGCATATCTAGAGGGGGGGGGGGGGGGGGGGTGAATAGAGGCACAAAAATTATATACACATATCTAGAAATTAATTGTTTTTAAAACCTTTTAATGCAAAAGCAATTAACTGGATAAGTTATCTAAAAACAACTTATTGGAAACTCAGATATACAAATTATACAAGATAAATCTATGAAACAAAATGAGTAATAGATTGATACAAACTCAAATCAACAATCCACTTTATTTATTGTTTGAACACAATCACTTTGTAATTCTATTTCCAAGGCTAAATAATAAAAGAACAAACTTGATTGTTTTGTCAAACACTTAGCGTGCAAGTGAATTTTCAGAATTTCTCTTTGAGTAGTATTGATATACAAACCACTTATAATCAAAATTGATTATAAGCTATATCCACACCTATTTCAAAAACATATTTTGAGACAAAATTTCTTACAATTCAATTACTACCAGAATGCTATTTGATAAAAAGATTGATGAAATTGAAAGCAAGTAAAAGTAGAAAAGGAAAACACACAAGGAATTTGTCTAAACAGTTCGCCACTGTCGTCCTTGCATGTGGGTACGTCTGCACCTAATTCCAATGGAACTAGGATAATTTTTATATGCAAAATGTTTAATACAATGTAAGAGTTAAAAACAACAATACAAAATTCTCCAATTTGGTGTTGATGCTCCTTCTTCCAACCTTTGATCTTAAGAAAGATCAAATCAACCGATAGATGCAACATATTCACTGCTTAAGTTACTTCATTAAAAGGATTTCAAACACCCAAGGGTTCCTTGCAAAGATTTCAAACACTCCAAGGGATTTTTAACTCAAGTAAATCCGATTGCAAACTATCAACACAAGATCATTGATTCTATCACCCAATTCTTGCTACTTACTTAAAAAAAATTCAAACACTCTAAGGTTCCTTGAAAATATTTCAAACACTCCAAGGGATTTTTCACATGGATGAACTTTCAAACAATCTTGCACGAAAACCCCAAATTCAACAAATGATTTTTGGAGGACAAACCCGATGGTTTTTCCTGGATGAAGTCCCCTAAAAGAACTCTACCCAAACCAATTGGAAATATTCACAATGTAATGTTAATGTGTATGCATAGATTGGAAGGTTGAAGAAGAAGAGAAAAAGTAGGCTAATTTTATGGTATCATCAAGTAATGAATTATGAATCAATGAGTATTTATAGTTGTGGGACAATTAGGTCAATAAGAGAAAATTTGGAATCAAAAAGAAATTAAAATATGACTGAATCAAACATGATGTGTCGACCTCAAACTCATATGTGTTGACACATACTTTGTCTTTAGGTCGTACGTGTCGACCTCAATAATGTCACGTGTCGACCTAAATAACTTAAAGGCTACAAGCTTAAATACGCTAGTAGATGTGTCGACCTGAAAAATGGATGCGTCGACACATAAAATGGAAATTTATGCAATTTCAGAATTCTTTCAGTATGTGTCGATCTGTATGGATGCATGTGTCAATCTGAGACTTACATAAGCTACAGGCTTTAAAAATGAGTTTTATGTGTCAACCTGAAACCTGAATGTGTCAACACATGCAACAAAAAACTATGCAAAAATGGTTTTTCAATTATTTTGATCAATTTCAATATGATTTTTGATGATTCCTAAGACCTATAATGCAGAGGAGTGTCACAAGACATATGGATACGATCTACTTCACATAAGTGCCATCTTGTCCCAATTTTGACATCATACAAAACACTTTGAAGAGAAGTTATACTCACAATGTTTATACTTCAAATAAACAATACTTAGTTTTGCTTAAAAGGTTCAATTGAGAACAATACTCAACTCTTTTCTTAAAAGCTTATGAGTGAGAACAATAGCTTAATAAATAAGAAATAATGAGTCTACTCAATGCATCAAAATATACATGAGTGACATACAAAGAACACAAACACAAAGAACCTAAAACACTCCCAAAACCCTAACCCTTATGTTGCACACATGGTTTCTTCTATGTGAATGCTTTCTAATTTAGGTCATAGCAAGTCCTTATTTATATACTCTTGTGGAATAGGCTTGGACTCTTCAAATCAAATCCAATCTTCACTTTTTAAATCAGCTGCATGATCTTCACATAAAAATAGGAACAAATCTTTTTAAAGTTTCCTAAAAAGTATCCAAGATCCTTCTTAGTGAAACAAATAAATGATGCACATTGTTCCTAAATAATCTAATTGACTTGTGCATAATGATGAGGTATATCCACAAGGATCACATCAAATAAAAATAAATATATCAAGAGATATACAACAACAACACCTGTTGTACACAGACCAAGATGTCATGACATTTGCCTTCGACATCTTGCTGAAACACATAAGAGTAAAATTGTTATGATAGTTGATGAAGATGTTACAACATATTTCTAAATATCACCATAGAACCATGTTTTACCAAAATTTAGAAAATCATAAAACCATGGAACTAATTTTTTTCTTCTTAGAACAACAACTTTTGAATATGACCAAGTTCAGATTATGAGCAAGAGTAAATAGCAGCGGAAAGATTGAAAGCACAGAAGAAAAAATAAAGGAACACATGAAAGTTATCTTAGTTCCACTATAACGAGAGTAATCTAGTACCCTTGTCCCAGAAGAGTTTTTCACTATAAATAGGATCTGATTACAACCTGCTTAGACACACCAGTTCAAGATTTCCTTGCTCAGTCACACCTAAAAGAGACTTCCTTACCTAAGCATACCAGATCAGGACTTATTTACTCAATCAAATCAGAATTAGACTTCCTTGCCTAAACACACAAGTTCAAGGCTTCCTTTATCAATCAAAACCTGAATGAGACTTCGTTGCTCAAACACTCAGTTTGAGACTTTACAAATTTTAAACAAAATGTTTAGGATCAAAACAAGATGAAATTGATATGCAATCAAAGGTATAAATAATACATCAAAAGTAAAAACCTTATTATTTGATAATTCTAAGATATACAAGGGTAAGAAATATCAAGACTATGTGCAATACAACTATGTACTAAACCTTAGAGAGAAATACATTTCTTGTTCTTTTTTGAGATATCTGATTGTATATTAGTGTATCTTCCTTTGAATCTTCAGCTCCTTATATATAAGGAACAAAAGAGACATTGGAGGATAACTTGCACAAGTGTATTTGTTGAAGAAGCATTTTCTAAGAGAGAGACATTAAAGTTGGTAAAATTAGGATCTTCAACTTCTGAATAAACTCTTTTTCCATTGTGTCTTTCTTAAGTAGGGAGACCATGGGGATGCTAAAGTAGAATAAATAAATCATGAAAAATAACCTTGAGCCTTGTGCTACAACCCCTAGTTAACTTTATCCATAATATGACTTTTGACAAGATGAAGCTACTTTACATAAAGTATAGACCAGGAGCACTGTACTATGTTTCCAACTCATTAGAGCCTGGGTCACTAGACACTGAGGTTCAACATAAAAATCAGATTCTGATCCATTAGAATCTAAGTCAAATTCTTCTTCTTCATAAGCTATTTAAATGGGTCAGAACTAATTTAATTACTAGATTAATGATCCTTCACAATTAAAAAAATGTTAGTATAGCCTATTATTCTTTAAGTACTATGTTATCTTCAAAACCCAAGGAGTATGAACAGATTTTGTTTCAACAATCTCCCCCTTTCTGATGATGACAAACATAAGTATTTAAGAACAATGGTTGGTCAGTTTTAATAACTTGAAAACTTTAGAGTATGAGGTTTGTAAGGCTCCTGAAGTATAATAGTCCATAGGTTGTGTTTTGAAAGCTTCGCCTAAGTTCTATACATGTTATTTATACTTATTTTGATAAAAAAATTAATCAACAAAATTTAGCACATAACATAAGTTACTTTAAGTGGGTTTAGGTGCTAATAAAACAAAGAATTTTTTTTATCAAACTCTTTAAATACTCCCATCTTTCTCCTCCTTTTGTCATCAACAAAAATAAATAAATAAATAATTGAGAGAGAAAATGATACCGAGCAGAAAATATAGATATGATTTAAAGATACTAAATAGTAATCCATTATCATTTCAGCTTCCAAGAAACTAAAGAAACCAAAGGAAGAAAAACACAAATAATTAGTTTTTGTGGTAGAAAATCAATATCTTGGAATTTCAATGAAATGAAAATGAGAAGTGAAAATATGTAATAATGAGCATAAAAGCATGCGTTAAAGACCATTGGTGTTTAACTTTCCAAGAATTAAAGATAACAACTCGCAACATGATTAATCTTCCAACGGACCATTTATAAAAGTGGACCTCCTCAGTTGAAAATCACACAAACCATCTTTCAACTTCTTCTAAATCCAAAATGATTACTTAAGTTAAAAACTCCAAGACCTCCATCATTTCATAGACTACCATCGTCAATGAGACCAAGGTAGTGAAGAAATGCATTGGGAAGAGGCAAGAAGAAATCAAGCCCTCTGAAGGAAGCACATCTTCTAAAGTTTGAAGCCTAAGGAAGCTCCAGAGGAATAAAATAAAATGAAGTCAAATAAGAAGAAGACCCTCGTAGAAAAAGATCATTCTGATTCAGATGATGATGATGATATTTATTTTGATTCAAATGAGCAGGACTTTAACTGAGGAACCTTTATGAAGTCCAAATGTTTAATATATTCTCTATAGAGTGTTGTTTCTAAAAAATTATGAATGTACTGTCCAATAACACATAATGAATTGAGAGTTTAATCCATTTCCATTAATGCATATTTACTCCATTTTCCACAATTTTCATTGTATTGTTGAATAAAATATATGGGAATAAAACAATTCTAAGTAAATATGATAAAAATCAATCTTAACTCACGGTAACTAATCAAATTATGAACAACTACGATAAATACATCTTGTTAGTACAATCAAACTGAATTTTACGACAGAGAACAAAAAAAGGACTACCAAACTACTTTGTTTTCAAAAGCTTATTGATGCACAAAAAATAAGGAAAATAATATGTTATTTTAAACATGCTTGTAAAGAAGGCTTTCCATAGAATAAGAAAGACACTCAAGAAAACTTAGCTTATCAAAGAAATGAGTAAGCCAAAACAAGAGGAAGAGATAAAAATACAAGAATCTCTTTAACAGATGCAGAAGGTTGAAGAGAAGGAAGAGAATGAAGCAGGTGAAAATACTTAGGAGCTAATAGAAACAGAAGGTGTGGACACAAATGATGAGGATATAAAAACCCAATACTTTCAAGAGATTCTATAAAAGGACTTCACTCAAGAAGAGGACCCAAAAGATCATGACTGGAAGTCCTATTTTAGGTTCGATGACTGGGAACAAGATTAATCATTGAATGAAATTTTATTGAAGCAACTATAAGAGAGATATAGAAATGTAACCTTCGTATAGGGATGCTATAAATTTGTGCTTGACTTGTAATAGACTTAGTTTGATACAAATAAATTGTATTAGCTTCAGTCATAATAGATGCAATACCAAGATGAGTTAAACAAGATTTTTGATTTACCAAAAATTAAATATTCAATCTCAATCAATGTATTATGATTTAACAATAAAAATAAGGTCAAGAGTTTCAGAGACAGAGCTTTCCTGTTATGAGAGGCTCTCTAATGGATCCTTTATATGGTTACCTCTGATCATTTTTCGATACTAATACTATTTAGAATCAAGAATTAATCTTTGATAAACACCATGTTTAAATTCTTTTTCTTAAAATCAAATATTTTAACAACAAGGGGTTTGGTAAATATATTAACCCATTAATGATCAGTATCAATACATTGAATATCAATTACAACCTTCTGAACATAGTCTCTAGGGGTGGGAATATGTTGGGTCGAGCTAGGCTTTGCCAAGCCTAAGCCTGACCTGCTAAACAGTTCAAAGCCTTAGCCTGGCATGTGGCCTATCATACGCTTATTTTCCATCCTGAGTATGGTCTTTTTTAAGGTATGATTAGCCTATTAGCCTGATTAAAAAGCTTATTGTAGTGGTAAAAATGTTGAGACTAAGCCATTGGATTGACTTAACTCGTACAGATCAAATAATAATCGCCACTGCACTTTATTGTTTCCAAAGGAAATGGGAAAAGAACGAATAAACCTAAAAACGAAGAGGATAATCTAGGTACGGTGGTTGGTTATGCAAAAGGAAGATATTAGCACCCTAAACATCTACGGTACTCCGCAGGAACCTCTTTGAAAATCTATGTATTTTGTCTATAAAAGGTGTATACAAAATAAGATGATGGAGATAAGAAAAGAAATATTTTTTTACAATTTTTGCACCTGCCGCGGTTGCGAACCTTTAGTTCCTACATACCACCTTCCGTGCAATAGGGGTCAGGGTACTCGTAGTTCTCCGTAAAAGTTTTAAAACACATGTGTTGGATAATATTAAGAGAAGAGACATCACCGTCATATCCAAGTGGAAAATATACTTACTACCCACTATTATGAGAAAGGAGAATTTGTGTCTTCTCAAAGTGGAGGATATAGCTTGGATTTTAAAATCAAAAAAGCCTCCCTCAACACCCAAGTGGATTATATCTCACTTCACTACATATCGTAGAAGAATAGTAGCTTGCATCACTACAAGAATCAACAAGAGTCTAATCTTTTGAGAAAAGTTTTTAAAGTAAAAAGCCAAAGATGCAAAATGGTTTGATGAGGTTAATGACTTTTAGTATTGAGAAAGAATTCAAAGTATGATTAAGTTCATTAAAGTTTGATTAAAAAAATATTTTTGAAAACGCATGGACCTAAGTCCTAGTTTATTATGAAAGCAGTTCAAGTTAGAAAACAATAAGAGTTTTTGAAAATGAGGGAGAAGATTTATGAAATTAAAGAAGATAGGAGGAGATGAAGGGACTATCCTAAGTACACAAAGTAAAAGCCAAGGAAAATAATGATCTAACCAACAAAAAGGAAACACTTGACATGAGAAAGTCAATGTAGAATTCCCATCCTTTGGGTTAAAAACCAAGCAAGCAAAAATACTAAACCTCTAAGAAACACCAATATTCAGATGAATTAAGTCTTCACAAAAATTAGACAGAGTAACGCTATATACAGAGGAATTCTCAATCACAGACAAAGCATAAAATCATAATAACCTGCACACAAAGAAAATTAACCCAATTCCTTGGAGTAAACCTCAAGAACTTAAGATTGAATAACAACAGTGAAATAAGGTCCCCAAGTATCAAGGCTTCTAATCCTAAGTCCGAGAGATCTACAATTCCACAATGCTAAGGATAGTTACCAGATAGTCCAAGTAACCTTAAAATTTTTTTAATGTTCAAGTTGATTATTAAGTGTCTTCAAAAGAAAATAAAATCTCAAATGAGCAAAGATAAAATGACATAAAGATAAATGCTCAAGTGAACAAAAGGAAAATAGCATGAGATGTAAATGCTAAAATAAATGCTACATAAAAGTAAAGGAACAAAATAAAGGCATAAAGTAAAGTTAATTGTTAGTGAATTAGAAGTTAGAAGTCAAGTACAAATGGTTAGTTGAATTACCATATTGAAGCTTGCTTTTGAAAACTCGTTAGAAGATTGATAAAATCAAAGCCTCTCAATAACAAGTTTAATTTACTTTTTGTAAAGTATATCATTCATTTCAAGTGCTCAAAGAAACTACATATGATCAACGATGTTCAAATGATTCACTTAGACCAAAATTCATGAAGTTCATTAAAGGATTGATAGAATCAAAGCCTTCTAACAATGAACTTCAAAGTTATTAGATCCAAGGTTTCAAATTAAACATACTTGGGCTTGTAAACATATGTTTGGGCTATGAATGACAATTTTTCAATCTGGGACATATTTAGCACTATGTTAAGCAATCGTAAATGGACTTATATAGAAGCCACACGTATTTTAAGGCCAATCAATAGAAATCTATGTATAAACATGTTAAAGAAATGATATGTAGATAATTCTCCAAAAAACATGTATCACAAGTAGAAACAAGAAAGGGATACGATGAAGAGGGAGGGGAATGATAGTGTAACCAATGTATCAGATGAAATCAGGGTTTCAAATATCATCAACATCATTCATCCATTTTGGTGGATTTGGGTTTTCAACCTAACAACACCTAAGATCCAATGAGGTTGAGGAACTTGTCCCAAAATAACACCCAAGTGTCTCCAAATCAGGGCCAATAAAAATATATTTAATATAAAAAAAATTTAAATGATTTAAAAAAAGGAAATAATTGGTAAAATAAACAGAATGTATTAAAACACTAAAAAAAAAACTAAATAAACATCAGAAGTCAAACATGAGTCAACAAGTGTTGAAATTTTTTTAAAGAATTTTTTAATGTCAAAAACTATTTTTAAAATATAAAGAAATAAGCAAAATAAACTAAAATTTGTGAAAAATAGTAAAAACAAAAATAAAAATTAAATGAGGTCAGCAATATTTGTCAAGAGGTCATTGGATCCTTCCATAATTTTTTTAGAATTTTAAAATCAAGAAAAGTATTTTTAAACAATTAAAACAAGTCAAATAAAGTGAAAAATCATAAAAAATACCAAATCAAAAAATAAAATTGTGAGAAAATAAAAATCAGAAAGAGAAAAATCAAAAGTATTTTTGATAGTCTTTCCACAATTTTAGAAGTTGAAATGAATTTTTTATGAACTTTTGAAGTTTAAAATAATTAAAACAAAAATCAGAAAATAAAAATAATACAAAAATAATGTGGTGCGTTGGATTCAGTTCACTTATCCATCGTGTCAGATCCAAAGGCGTTGAAGCTAATATGTATGGTGACCATCACTAAAACACGCGCATGCAACATAAAAAGCTCCAACCAATCATATTAGAACAAATGGCTTAAGATTATTGGTTGAAGAGCGACACATAGGTCGTCTTCCACCTCCAGCCATCTGCAAATAGGGCAAGGACGAGATTCTTCAAATAGAAACGTTAGACGCTCAGAGTGGTATCATAGGATTCATCTCTTCTAGACGATCTTAACCTTACCCTCGCAAAAAATTTCTTTAAAGTGTAGCTCACTCGATTTGAGAAAAACCAGGGAAAAATTGCAAAACTAAATTTATAAACAAATGCTCAATTCTTGATGAAAATGAAAACTAAAAGAAGTATGAGAATCAGAAGAAGGATGACAACATATTAGTAACTTGTTTGAAGAAAAATGATAGAGAATTCAACTTGAACGAAGTAAGAGAAATTTTCTATGAAACTGGATTTGGATAGCTCGATTCAATGGATGATTAGGCTTGTTTTTGATGTGGTTAGCTTCATATAAGTTCAATGAAGATGAAAATCTCAAGAATTTAGAATTAGAAGTGCTCTAAAATCAAATTCGAAGTTGCAGAATTGAGAGGTGTGAAGGAAGTTTGATAGAGGTTTTCTGGCTCTCTAAAGCTCGTGGAAATGAGTGGGATATGTACCATATTTATAGTTGAGAAAGATGGGAAAAAAGAGAGATAAATGATCAAATATGAGTGGAATTCGTGTGCACCCGCATTATGAGCAAAGTGTCACTAGTAATCCATCAAAACTTACTCAATTCTTGTGTTTTGATGCTTAAACAAGTCTGAGCAAGTTTGTTAAACATGTTAAAGTGAAAAACACGCACAACATTGGTGATTAGAGTACACATTATGAAAATCAAATTCTGACTTCAAGCAAAAACTCAGTTTCATGGAAGCAACTTCAAGAGCATGGGGCACCCAATGTAAGAGGCTTTATGATCTAATTCTTTTTTCAATTGAAAGATCCCACGACAAACTTCACAATGTGCCAAGAAGGTATCATTTGAATGCTTAAGCAAAAAGTTATTCAAGTTTGAAATCAGGAAAAACACACGGGTACTTTGTACATAGAAAAATTCTAAGTGTTGAGCTTCAAAATGACCTATAGTGTCTTGTAAACTTACAAGCCTTTCCACCCAAATTTTGATCTTGGTACTTGAATATGAAATGAAGTAGACCCCTTGAATTGAATTGTGGAATTGAGATCACTCAAAAATCATAAAAATTAAAAGAGTTATAGTCTTTGGAAGATGATGAACAAATTTGGGGAAATTCTCAAAAGACCTATAATCTTTTCAATTCTTATACAACTTTCCAAGAATTTTCAAGTCTTGCATATTGAACCAAAGTTATAGTAGACATGCCAAATATTATTGTAGAAAAAGAATGAGCTCAAGGAGATAAAAGATTATCAAGTTATGATCCTTTGAAGTCAAACCCTAAGATTCAAAGGCTTTTCAAAGGTACTTGTAATATTCTTCAACCATTAGTGATCTTCCACTCCAAATTAGCCTTAAAACATTGAAGAGAACTTGTTAAAGACCATTTAAAGAGAATCACGGCTTTGGAATCAATCAAAAATCTCAAAAAATGAGCAAGCTATGGTCCTTTGAAGTCAGCAAACCCTAGCTCAGGGAGTGTCAAAATGACTTGTAACCCCTTCAACTTTTGATGACTTTTCTTGCACAATTGGATCTTGTTATGTGAAGGGAATTTTTTGTAGAAGATGATAAGAATCCATATAGAAAGTAACCTACTTAAAATATTTAAAATTGATATGATTATGCACTTGTGATCACTGAATCAAGCATTTGCTCAATTAGGTCAAACTTATTGAATCAACCTTGAATATTTTTTATCTTCTTTGCAAAATAGAGCATGATAAATCACATTATACCTTGAAATGATGTTATCTTGAAGCACACTCCAAGATGGAACTTAAGTCTCAATGAAATTTTTTGAAGAAGGCATGGTAATAAGACATGAACCTATGAATCTTGTTGATGAATGCCACCCCCAACCTTGAGGAAAACTTGACCTAAATAAAGTGAGAGACCTCTTTGAACCAAAAACATTGATATCATAGACATAGCCTTGAAGCTTAAGCTCTTGCAATCCATTGAAGAACCATTTAACTGCGGATCATCTCTCAAAACCCTTGGTTAGATGGTGAGATAAATGCAGTTGTGTCATCACCTACAATATGAACATCAAAACGAACATATATACATATTTTGATGTTAGTTAAAAATTAATCCACCTAAAAAAACACATGTACAAGATACACAACTCAAGGTGCTTGGTGATCTCTCAAGAGCAAACTTAAATATCGAATGAAGTAGAAGGGAGAACCAATCCTAATGTTTGATCTTGATTGTAATATGGTGGGAGAACTGACTTTTTTTGGTTTTATCACAAATGTTGCGGTTAGCAAGAGTCTCCACCGAATTTTATTTTATCCAATATTTAGGAAAGTTGAAAAGAATAAGAAAGAGCTTTTAAATATTTTGTGTTCGGGGGTAAATTATGTAAAGGGAAGGTGTTAGCACGCTTTACATCGGTAGTTATCTACGGGGTCTTAATTACTTAGCTCACTTTAAACTTGCTTTGTATATATGTGATTTGTTTGAAAATATTTTGAAATGCCAATGTAAGGCTAACCTTGTAATAATCCTTGTGTCGGTCCTCAAAAATGTATACAAAGTGTTTTAGAAAATATTTGTTGTTTTGAAAGTGTGATGTCTTAACATGTTGTGAGAAAGCAACTATGAGTCTTACCCATTAATAAGGTCTTTATTGTTATTTTACTTCTCCTTTATATATGGTATTATCCATACCATTAGTTGGTAGGTAATCCTATCTACTGGATGTGAATGGATAGGCGTAGGGTCATTGTATGGTTATCGAAGGCAACATGTAAGGATATTTTAGCAATTATATCGAAGGGATTGCCATCATTTTGCTCGTAGGGTCATTGAAGGGACTAGATCATTTTTTAGGCAACTTGAATGGTCATTGAGGGATTATGATCTTTATTAGAAAAGGACAATGATGATTTGATTAAGGGTCTTTTGCTAAAGTATCCCTACTTTTGAGGGACATGACCAATGTTTCGTAAGGCAACAAGAGAGGTTACCCTAGAGGTGCAAGTGTGAAGGGTATGTATTTTCAATTATATTTATCTTGGAAATTAGGGTTGTCTAGATTGCTTTTAGTAGTCTTGCCATACAAACCCTATTTTACAAACAGTTAAATATGTATAGAAAATTAAAGTGCAGAATGTAAAATCCTACGCTATTACATGGCTTTAAGCAGATACATAATAGGAAAATGTGAGAAAATAAATCTACGCTACTACAATTTAGAATGTGACCTATACACTTGATCTATGAATATAAATATCAAAAGATGAGAAAAAGAATGTTATAAAAATGTTAAATGCCCTAAAAATTCTATATGTTAGAAAAATATATTTTTGGTGTTTTTTTAGAAAATAATTTGAGTGTTAATAAATAGTAATTAAAACCTAATTCTAATTAAATTTAATATTAAGAAAAGGATAATTAACTTAATTAATTAATAAATAAAAATATGTCAAAAATTTAATTACTAACTAAAAAACCCTAATCCTAATTTGTTATGGTTTGGAAAAAAGTTTAAGGTTTGTTAATGGTTAATTAGAAATTAATTAGTAAAATGGAATAAAAAACTAGGGTTAGTAAAATAGAAAAACCAAAAGGCATGGGGTGGGAGTCGAACCTACGCCCTCAGCCTCACATGTATGCCCTTCTATCAAGTGCACCATAGTGTTGTTTGTGACATGGAATAGGAATGAATCCATTTGTAATAATCTTGCGTTGAAACCTGAAAAGTAAAAAAAATTACAATATGTAGGGATCGATTCCACGCCTCTCATGTCACAAGTCTCTGTCTCCAACCATCTGAGCTACACTGGTTTTGTGTTATTCAAACACAAATCAAACATTATATAATAAAACAATTGGATCAGAGAAGGGTCAGAACCCTATCTCCGGTCATCTTCTCCAGTGAGATTCAATATCAATCCTGTAAATCACGTAAAATAGAGACATAAGATGAACCCCCCCCCCCCCTAATTTGACCCTTGTGAATCCAATGGTAGCATTGGATTGACCTAAAAATGCTTGTAGAGTGAGTTTCAAAGAAAATATTTCAAACTGTCCTAACAATGGAAGATCTTCATTCATGCGGCAAACCTTAAAAGTAGTATGTCAAAACATTTCCACACATCAATATGAACATGAATGCATGCAATTTATTTAAATTGCATGAATTCAAGGAAGTTTGTCAAACTGGTGATACCTGGTTGGTGAGTTCTGGCGTGCTTCAAGCTTGAGTAAGGACTGGGAACAACTACTTGAGGTCTCAGGAGACTGATGGAATGCTTGGAATTGATTGATAAAGGATGGATATAAGGTTTTGTGTTTTCCCTAGTTCTTGAAAATTTTGAGAGCTTTAGGGTTTGTTCTCGAGGCAACATCCATGTCCTTTGAGGTCTGAATATGTTGTGTATTTATAGGTCAAGGATTAGGTTAACAAAAGTGGCAAAAATATTTTGAGATCAAAGCATGATTTATTTCCAAAATGATTTCAAAAACTTTCTAAAACATGAATATTTCTTTCCTTCTTAGTTCCACACATTTTCTTTGCATGGTTGGCAAGGTTTTTGGGCCTTTGACTGATCCAATTGAAGTTCATAATTTAATTTAATTTAATTCTTTTGCAAAAATTAAATAAAAATTGAAATAAATATAAAAAATCATGGTCATGCACCAATGTACTTAGAGGTCCTATAACATGTTATAAGCATGTTTATACTTCAAAAATTAGGCCCACTAGCTCAAAAATTCAAAATTGCTCAATTGAGGTTTCATGCATTTCTCAAAAATTGGTCAACTTGCACAACTCATAACATTCTCAATTTTTGTCATTTGAAGGTGATCTTTGACTTTTTGGAAACCTCAAGATGTCTCCTACATCTTTCATGCTGATAACTTTCTCATTTGAAGTCTTTATCTTTTTGTAAATTGCTTTGAAAAGAGATGTTTTTTTGTTGACTTTCAAAATGACCTATAATGTTTTGGCCCATATGTCTCAAATGAAGAATTTTTGGCCTTGAGATTAGAGAGGAAAAGTCGTAGAGAATTGAATTTTATTAAAAATGCGCTTTGGTTGAGTAATTTATAATGAAGTATGCAAAAGTTGTGCTTGGCAAAAGATCAGTTGACTTCTCTTTAAGGAAAGTCCACAAACTCTAACTCAGGAACTTTTGACTTCTGAGAAATCTCTTGATGAATCATGATCAACACTTGATCAAATGATGAATATGACTTCAACATATTGTTGTTGACCAAAAATGATGAATTTTGACTGTCAATTGGTCAAATATGACCTTTTGTCCAATATAGTTGGTTTTCAATCATCTTATCAATTAATGAGCAAACTTGTACTGCAAGGCTTGAAATTTGATATGAGGGTTCTTTGAAGCATGTGGGATACCATGAAGACCACTTTAGGCATTGATAGCTCAATTTCCATTGAGAAAAGCAAAACCCTAGTTGTAGGTTGGTTGCTTGTGAGGGTTGCTTGTATGCTCAAACCTTGAGTATTCTTGAGCAATTGAGAACCCTAGGATCATGAGGAGACCTATTGAAATAATTTGTCTTGAATAATGGAGGGAAAATTTTGGGGTACAATAGCTGCCCCTGTTCAATATTCTTAAACCTAAGGAGTTAAATTGGCATGTCCACCATTCGTGATCTGAAGGTGGAAGAGGATTGAACACTTAAGTGACCAAAAATTTGCACTCACAGATGCACGAAGTAACACTGTTAGTTGATTATATTGCTTTAATGGGATTAAATATGCTATTCAGAAAGTTGATAGAGTTTCGTCAGAGATGGGCTTATAGATGCCATCCAAAGTAATTATTGACAGGAGTATTAGAATGAGTCTACACTTGACTTTATTTGAAGAATGTATGATAGGTGTATCAGAATTAATCTATGCTTGATTTTATATGAGAAGTGTATCAGAATGAATCTACGTTTGACTTTATATAGCAAATGTGTTAGGGAGTGTCAACATGAATCTACGTCTGATTTTATCTGATCGGTGTACTAGAATGAGTATGCGTCTGACTTTACTGGAATGAGTTTATGTCCGACTTTATCCAAAGGAGTGTCAGAATGTAACTTCGACTGGTTTTATCTAATTGATGTTTTTCAGAATGAAACTATCCGATTTTATCTAAGGGATATGCTTTTCAGAATAAATCTATCTGATATTATCTGAGGGAAATGATTTTCAGAATGAATCTCTGAAGGAAATGCTCATCTGAATTAGTCTCTGAGGGAAGTGCTTTTCATAATGAATCTCTGAAGGAAATTCTCATCAGAATTAGTCTCTGAGGGACTTGCTTTTTAGAATGAATCTCTGAAGGAAATTCTGGTTAGAATTAGTCTTTAAGGGAAACACTTTTCAGAATGAATCTCTGAAGGAAATGCTCGTCAGAATTAGTCTCTGAAGGAAATCATATGGTCATGTCGATAGTCTCCCTGTTCTGTTTCCGGAATTGATCTATAATCTGTCTATAAATCACTGATAATATTCATTTGTTTGCGAACTTAACTTGGAAACAAAGTTAGCTTCATGCAATGTCATGATGCATGAAATGTATTTTGTAGTGATGTTCTCAAAAATAAATGAGAATGTTATATATTCCATGATATTTTGTGAATGATGTATGGACGTAAATATCGTTTAAGCGTATGGTAGCTTCGTGTAACAACGTCTAGCTGGGGAAAAGAAATCCCTGGCTGAAGTTGGGGATGAAGAAAGTAATTCTTCAATTTTTGTTTAGAACGAATTTACTGGGGATTTCTGCTTTCTATTTAAGGACACTCCACTGGGGATGTTCGACTTCTGCTGGGGGATATAAGCATTCAAGGAGAGTCGATCATTCCTCATTTTTTTATTGAAGTATTTGATTCTTATGTACCTTTACAGGGATAAAAGAGATGGATAATCCTCTAATACACTATCTGAGTTGGTTTCAAATAAGGATGTCAACTCTTCTAGGGAGGACAACATTGAATGAAATTTGGCTAGAGAAGAGAATTTTGTCGGGGAATTTGCAGTATTGGAGAAATAAACTCTTGGGGAATAAAATCATGTAGACTGTTTTGAGGAAATGATATCTCACGGGGATTGGAAATTCATAGGCTGCGCTGAGGAAGTTTCCACTGTATGCTCGGGAAATGATTAAACTTCCTTATCCGCTAGGGGACCTATTGGGGAAGATGATCATGTCAAGTTATCCATCAGGGTTATGGAGATGAACTGCTGGAAGATGCCCTAATTTATGTCTGAGGGCATATTAGACTTGTTGGGGAATACATCTTTGTTGGGGATGAGCTTGTGAAGATAGCTCTGTAGAGATAGTTCCATGGAGATTGCTCTGTGGGAATTTATGGAAAACTTTTGAACATTACCCCAACTCCTAGGGTCTTTAGTAAATGCTAATCCTATTTTCATGCATATATTTTGTAAACAGTAATCATATTAAAATGCATATGTTCATTCAATGTAATCATTGGACATTTTTGCAAACAAAACAGAGAAAGTAAAAACAATTTCAAAATATATTTAATTGCATTGATTCTGAAATTTTGCCTATAAGCAGGCAGTTTTATACCAGAAGACAGATATCCTAGTAAGAGGAAATCGTCATAAAAATTTAAAATGGGGTACAAAGTGATAAACAAAGAAAAACAGCTACGCGGAAACGATCCCATCGAGTTTCAACTCTGTTATTTCCCCTATGTCTTCAAGTATCTCATCACTTGATGTCGGAAGAAGATGATTGAATTGATTTGTACCATTTGAACTAGATGCTAGTAATAAAGGTGGCTGTAAGTAGATGGGTGATCCAACGGGACATAGTCGTATGCTTTAAACCCTAACTTTTTCCAGGACCTCCCTTTTGGGTTTTCACTCCATCAGGATATCCTTTTTTGCCCAAGCCGCCTTTTCAGGTTTTCGACTTTTCAGATGTACAGATATATATATATATATATATATATATATATATATATATATATATATATATATATATATATATATATATATATATATCCCTAATGTTTGCCTGAACCCTTTTGGTTCTACGGGATGCCCTTATTTTTGCCATGGACTGTCAACCTAGCAGGTCTCTTTTATGCGTAGTATTTTTTAACTATATTCGCGTTCACAGGGTGCGGAAAATCTTCACAATCCATGGTGGTAAGTATCATAGCACCGCTGGAAAATATCTTTTTGATCACAAATGGCCCTTCGTATGTGGGAGTCAATTTGCCCTTAGGATCACCTTGTGGTAGGATGATGCGCTTTATTACCAAATCACCATCTCGATACATCTGATGTATGACGTTCTTGTTAAAATCGTAGATCACGCGTTTCTGATATATCTGACCATGAGAAACAGTCGCAAGCCTTTTTTCATCAATCAAATTTATCTGGTTAAGTCGAGTTTGAATCCATTCGTCTTCATCTAAATCTGCGTCTTTCATAATCCTTAGGAAAGGAATCTGGATTTCAATAGGTAAGACAACCTCCATACATAGACGAGAGAGAATGGGGTTGCTCCAGTTGATGTATGTAATGAAGTGAGGTAACCATGAAAATAAAATGGTAGCATCTCATGCCAATCTTTGTATGTAACCATAACCTTTTGCAAGATCTTCTTGATATTCTTATTGGCGGCTTCCACTGTGCCATTCATCTTTTGTCGATATAGAGAAGAATTGTGATGCTTAATCTTGAACTACGTGTAGAGTTCCATGATCATAGTATTGTTAATATTGGTACCATTGTCCCGCATGATCCTTTCAGGGATGCCATACCAACAAATAAGGTTATACTTAATGAACCAAGCCATAACATTCTTGGTAACAGAAGCAAACGAGGCTGCCTCTACCCACTTCATGAAGTAATCAATAGCGACAAGGATGAAATAATTCCCATTGGAAGCAGTAGGCTTAGTCTCTCCAATCATATCAATTCCCCACATTGCAAATGGCTAAGTAGCAGTCAAGACATTCAACGGAAGCAGAGGGACATGTACTTGGTCAGTATAAATCTGGCATTTGTGGCAAGTTCTAGAATGATGATGGAAATCGGTTTCCATGGTAGACCAATAATAACCTGCTCTCGGAATCTTCTTAGCTATTATATGTCCATTGGAGTGAGTTCCAAAGACACCTTTTGCATATCTTCCATAATTTTATCAGCTTCCTTCTTGTCTACACAACGAAGCAAAGTTGAATCCTGGTTGCGCTTGTACAAGATTTCGTTACTCATAAAGAACTTAGCAGAGAACCTCCTTATAAATTTATTATCATTGATAGATGCCCCTTAAGGATACTCTTGAGTTTTGAGGTATCTTTTTACTTCATGGTACCAAGGCTTTTCCTCTACTTCACCAGTATTAACTTCGTGGTACCAAGGCTTTTCCTCTACTTCACCAGTATTAACTTCGTAGCAATTCTCCGGTTCATCTAGTATCTCAATAGTAATTATAGGAGCTTCAATATCCCATCTGACTTTGAACATAGATGACATGGCAGCTAATGCGTCTTCCAATTGATTGTCTTCTCGTGTAATGTGTTCAAAAGTTATTTCTTCGAAGTACAAAATTAATGTCAACACATGCTCTCAATAAGAAATGAGATTTGGATGCTTTGTGTCCCATTCTCCTTTAATATGACTGATCACTAGGGATGAGTCCCCATATACATTCAATAATTTAATTCTCATATCGATGGTAACTTTGATATCTATGATGCATGCTTTCTACTCGGCCATATTGTTGGTACGGAAAAAACACAATCTGGCGGGGAAGGGCGTATGGAAACCCTTGGCAGAGACAATCACATCACCAATTCCATTACCAAGCGCATTGGAATTTCCATAAAAAACTATAGTCCATCGGGATCCCGTTTCAGGTCCTTCATATGGTCCAGGTTCTTGCAATCAGTAACTAGCATGATATTCTCATCTGGGAACTAAAAATTCATAGACTGATAGTCATCTACAGCTTGATGAGCCAAATGATCTTCTGGTACACTTCCTTTAATTGTCTTCTGAGTAGTATACTAAATGTCGTATTATGTCAAGACCATTTTCCATCTTGCTATTTTTCCGGAGAGAGCTGGTTTCTAGAATTTGTATTTTATTGGATCCATCTTAGAGATCAACGAAGTAGTATGAGTCAACATATATTGTCTTAGTAGGAGAGAAGCACATGCCAAAGCGCAATAAGTTTTCTAGATCAGTGAGTATCTTTTTTCACAATCGGTAGAGTTTTTGCTAAGGTAGTATATTGCATGCTCTTTTCGACCAGACTCGTCATGTTGCCTTGATACACACCCCATTGAGTTCTCTAATACTGTAAAGTATATGATTAGAGGTCTTCCTTAAATCGGTGGCATCATAATTGGAGCCTCCTAGAGGTACTCCTTGATTTTGTCAAAGGCTATCTGACAATCATCGTTCCACTTCACTACTTGATCTTTCTTCAATAACTTGAAGATTGGATCACAAGTAGCGGTCAAATGGGAAATAAATCTGGAAATGTTGTTCAATCATCCCGAGAAACCTCTGACTTCCTTCTTAGTATGGGGAGCTAAAATTTCTTGAATGGCTTTTATCCTTGGTAGGATCAACTTCAATACATTTACCACTGAAGAAGAAACCTAGGAGTTTACAAGATCTTACCCCAAAGGTGCACTTGTTTGGATTCAACCTCAACTTGTACTTCTTCAATCTCTCAAATAGCTTGTGCGGGTGGTCGAGATATTCTTCTTTAGTCTTAGACCTAGATATTATGTCATAAAATTAAAGCTCTATCTCGTGATGGATCATATCATGGAACAAATCTACCATAGCACGCCGATATGTTGCACCGGCGTTCTTCAAACCAAAAAGCATAACTTTGTAACAGAAAGTGCCCCACTATGTGACAAAAGTAGTCTTCTCAATGTCTTCAAGTGCCATCTTGATTTGATTATAACCAGAGAAGCCATCCATGAAGGAAAATACTTTATGCTGAGCAGTTTTGTCCACCAGAACATCAATATGCGGAAACGAAAAGTCATCTTAGGGGCTTGCCCTATTCAAATCCATGTAGTCTATACACATACACACTTTACCATTCTACTTAGGTACCGGTACTACATTTGAAACACACTAAGGATATGGCGTAACAACTAAGAAACCTACATTGAACTGCTTCATGACCTCAACTTTGATCTTTTCAGACATCTCGGGATGCATACGACAAACCTTCTACCTTATAGGAGGACAACCTTCCTTCATCGGTAGACGGTGAACTACAATGTCAGTATTAAGTCTTGACATGTCTTAATAAGACCTGTTGTACCCAAAAAATTTCCCTCTCATTTATCAAGAATTTGCTCACGAGATCTCCTTTAGGCTTAAGACTGCACTAGGGTTGATCAGCTCAAGACACCTCCTTAAGCACTGATGACCAAAATTAGGGTTTGAGATTGCAAAAGTATATTCGAACTTCCAATGCCCCATATAACTTTCATGGATCATTTTGTACCCTCAAGATTACTCATGTCAAGTTTCAGGCTTTGAATCACACTTTTGCTCAGTCAATTGCGCAGTTGACCTAAAAATCAACTGTATTGGGGGAAAAGTCAACTATGGCCAATTTACAGTCAAACTTCATAATTTTTTATCCAAATCAACATTTTCAACTCATGTGTATCATTTGATCAAGTTTGGACCATAATTCCCCAAGAAATTTGATCAAATCTCCAAAAGGGAAAAATGGTCAAAATTAGGGTTTTGATTGGGAAAGGGCAATTTCTGATTTTTGACCTAGCAAATGATCAATTGGTTTAAGGCATGATCTCAAGAGTCCAATAGAATAATTTTTACCTAATGACATAGCTCAAAACATTGCTCAAGTCCAATGGATTGACAGATGAATTTTCAGTCAACTGATCAAAAGTCAACTGTATACTGAAAAGTCAAACTTTGACTTTTTGGTCAAATTCAAATGTCAAAGATCACAATTCATCAAAGTGTGTCAAAACATGAAACTTATTCATCAAAAATACTAGATTTCATTTTGAAAAGTTAAAATTTCTAAACTTAGAAATTTTTCTAAGTGTTGGAAATTTCTCATTTTTTCACAACTTTGAGAAAAATTTTCACCATGATGCAAACTGATTCAAAAGAAACTTCCAACAAGAAAGTTGTAGATATCCATGAAATATACAAATTTGATTCACACAACTCCTTCCAAAAGTCCTTGGATCTCAAGTTATAATTTTAAGAACATGTGGTCATGAAACAAAAACAGTTAGTGAAATTTTGCCCTAATTTGGTCAAGATTTTGACCCAACTTCATGGCACTTTTTCATATAGTTCCAAGGGGTATATTTAAAGGTGATTCAAATATGGGTTGTAGATCTCATTTCAAGCTTTCCAAAATGTCCTAGAACTCCTTGAGATCATTTTTGAGTATGGAGAATCAAAGAGATGAAGTTAGGGTTTTATCACTTGAATTACAAGTCATTTTGTGATGAACCAATTTCAAAATTCAAAGTTATGCTGCATAACCTCTACTTTACAGGCCTCAAACTTGTTAGGCACTCCATAATTAATTTCTTGCACAGCTGTTAGAGGTATCATTTCAAGCATTTAATGCAAGGCCATGCTTTATATCCATTTTGGAAAGAAAGTGCACATTGTCATTTTGATAAAGTGACTTTTTGCACAAAACTTGTTCTTGAGCCTTGAACTTGTTCTTTTTTGATCATACATGTCTCATAACACAAGAGAAATGGTTTAAACACTTACAATCACCCATCCCATGCATTTACTACACATTGAAACTTGGTTTTTCTCTTTTCTTCAAAATCAAGTAACCTAGCAATTAGCTAAAAACATGTACTTCTGACTTGCCAAACAACTCAAGACTCTCTGCTTATACATACACAAGTTATTGGCAAGAAAATACAGGCATGCTTGACCCCTAAAAAAATACCAAGAGCTCAGAACTGTTTCACATACCTCCATTGCTTCCTAACCTGACCAAAAGTTTGAAACTCACACATCCCTCGTGTGTTTTCAAGCCTTTTGGTTCCTAAAGTTTCTAAACATCATTTATAACTCATCCCACACCCTGTTACAATACTGTAACGCCATTAACACCATCCTCCATTTTTAAAAATAGAGCTTTGCACTTGGACTTCTCCAAGAGTCCCCAGGCACTTCAAGCTCAAGCCAAGCATCCCATTAGCTTCATGGGAACTTGAGGAAGCTAACCCAATCATGGAACTCACTGAAAGTTGCTCAAACTCCAAACCCGATACCCTCTTGCAAGGTAAGTTTTCTGACTTTGGAACTTTTCATACAGGAATCATCAATGACTTATTTGTGAATGAAACATGTAGATATCATTGCCTTAAAGCTAACCATGTCCATAGTTTCCATTAATTTTGCTTAAGGTTAGAGAATTTTAAGATTGAAGTTTCTGAGATTTTTAGGGTTCAAATTAGGGCCACTGAAATTCATGTTTGTCTTTGATTTATAGTTTTAATGCTTTACATTTATGAAACCATGAGGAAATTTGCTACAAGTTTCATGTTTACAGTTTTCATTTTTGTTGAGATTTGAATGAGATACAGAGCTTCTGGTTGGGCGTGAGGTTGAAGATGAAGTTGGCCTCAGGAACGTGTTTACCATATATATTTATGGTTTGATTTATATAAACGGATGTATAGCCACCCCAGTGGTAGAAGCGCGCTTGTGACTTGAGGGACCTGGGTTCGAGCCCCAGTGGTACCCTTTTGGTTTTTTTTTGCATTTTTACACATTCTGACTTTTTCTTGGACAAGCGCTTGGGCCTCCTTTGGGCCTTTTTGTTTTTTTTTCTTACTAACCCCCCCTTTGTAGGCTATTCAAACCCCTGACCCAGTTTTATTTTCTTTTTTCTTATTTTTTATTTATTTGTTTTCTTAAATATTTTTCTAATACTAAAAAATCATAAATAATATAAAAATAGTAGATTTATATTTGGACATAGTTTGTTTATTTTTTCTCACATAAAAATTATTTTATTTTATCATACTTCATTTATTTCACTAAATATTTTGTAAATTTAATTAAAAACTAGGGTTTTAGTTATTTTCTTTTACACCATTTAAATATATTATTTTAATATTTAAAAAGACCAAAAATATTTTATAATACTATAATTTATTTTCAAGACAAAAATACCAAAAATACTTTTCTTATAAATTTAATTTATTTTTAATCAATTAATAGATTAGGGTTTATTTATTTTCTTTTCCTAGTAAATATAAGTTTTTACTTTTAATTAATTATTTTCCCCTTTAGTTAATTAGGTTAAACTCAAAACCACTTTTCTCTAAAAAAATCAAACAAAAATATCCATTTTCTTCACATTTACATCCTTGTATAATTATTCATTTTGTACATTTATTTATTCAATTCTTGTATAAATTCAATATGGTTGTAATAGATTAATTAGGATTTAAATTATTGCAACCCCCCATTTATAATTTGTACACCCCCTTCCCACAAGTATTGTAATAGTGTAGTAACTTTAAATTTTGCAATTTATCACTTTATATGCAAATGCTAGTAATTAGGGTTTGTATGGAAAGACTAAAACCAATCAATTAGAAAACCCTAATCAAAGACAAAAATCAAGCATGAAAACAATACACTTGCACACAAACACCCCTAGGGTAAAATCCACTTGGTTGCCTTACAAAATGGCCATATTACACACACGAGGTATCTTAGCAAAAACAAGCAAAATACAAGATCATAGTCCCTCGATGACACTATAAAAAGTTGCCTTTCAAAATGATATTAGTCCCTAAAGAGAGTGCTAAGATACCTTGCAACATTGCTAATCATGGTTATACGATGACCCACGCCCGTCCCGTTAACATCCAAAGATCAGGTTACTTACCAAATCAATGGTAAGATAACAATGTCAAAGGAAAAGAAAATGAACAAGAAGGACTTTTGAGTAGGTAGAATGCTCCTAATTACTTGCTCCATTTCAAAACAAACATCCTTGCTATTTTCAAAACAAATACCTACACTTTCAAAATATCTTACAAATTTGAAAACATTTTCCAAAGATCAACATCTTTGTATACATTCTTACAAACGAGAATCATTACAAAGATTGCCTAAACAATGGCTTATTTACAAAATACTTTCAAAAATAACACAAAGCACAATTTCAAACAAAAGCAAGTGATCTAGCAAGTAACTAAGAGCCCATAGAAAACCATGGATGAGAATGATGCTAATACCTTCCCTTTTCATAATCAACCGTCCGAACTCAAGAAACAAATCTCAAATGTCTTTCCTGTGCTTTTTTACCTTTCCTTTTGGATAAAAGAAAAGTCGGTGGTGACTCTTGCTAACCGCAACGTTTGCAATTAAACGCAAAACCTTCAAGTCAGTTCTCCCACCGTATCACAGAACTGGCGACTCTACTGGGGACTTATTCTAAAAGTGGGGTTACCTTAGGGTTAGATAACATTTAATTGCTTTCATTGTTTGACTTGTTTGATTTACATTATGGTTCTTTGTTTGGGTTTGAATCCTCTACCCGGATTTGGGATACCTTATACGTAAGTAGCAATACGTTGTGGAAACTGTGTGGGGTATACTGATATGGTCTAAGCAATAGTTACGTTAGTGCGACATATTTGTGGGTACTGGTAGCCCTTGAGTTAATCAAGGAGAATACAAGGCTGCTGAGTGATGTCATGAAGCACTAATGAACTTTTAGAACCTTTACTTGACCAACTTAGCATTTAGGATGTAGTGAGATGACCGACTTTGGTGCAGTCCGAAGTTGGTAGATACTCGATACTACACTAATTGAGGTTTGGTTTCTTGGGATATTTCGGTCGCTATTAAGGAGGATTGTGCTGAAACAATGACCAAGGAAACAAATCAGTGATATTGAGCTCCTTAGAACCCGGTTACTATTGCTAGGACAGGTTTGAGCCAACTAAACATCAAGAGTGTACTTACCTATAAGACTCCATGCAAGCCTAAACCTAAGGAATTGTTTGCTTTGTTTGTATATACATACTTGTACATAACATCATGAACATCATAACATCATACTCATTCACTAACCACTTCAAGGATTTCTAGGATTTATCTTTGTTTCTGTTTTGTAGGACATGGATTCTATTCGCAGGAAAACTATTCAAGTCAATCTTGTAAGGATCCCTCCACAACTTAAGGAGCTAGCTTCAAGGATTCCTGAAAACTCTCTATTCATCAAGAGACACGGTCGCCTACTAAATTTGGTCACGTCCAACACAGATGAAGACATGGTGAAGGTGCTCTTTCAGTTCTTTGATCCTTTACACCATTGCTTCACATTTCTCGATTATTAACTTGTGCCTACTTTGGAATAATTATCCCGACTCTTGAGGATTCCCATTCTCAATCAACTACGTTTCAAAGGTACGGAAAGAGACCCAAAGACAGAAGAGATTGCTCAAGATCTACACTTGCAATCATCTAATGTCACAACCAATTGGGAAGCAAGGAGTGGTGTCAAGGGTTTCCTAGCAAAGTTCTTGTTTGAGAAAGCGCAAAACTGTTGGAACTCCTTGGATCTATAAGATTTTGAGGAAATTGTGGCTCTCCTCATCTATGGGATGGTTTTGTTTCCAAATCCTGACCAACTCATAGATGTGAATGCTGTTAAAATCTTCATATCCCGCAACCCGATGCCTACTTTGCTAGGGGATATCCTACATTCTTTTCACACTCACACTATGAGGAAAAGAGGTATCCTTATGTGTTGTAATCCTCCCTTGGCAAGATGGTTTATTTCACATCTTCCCCAATCTGTATTAAAGAACGAGCAAGATTCAAGGTGGTCACAAAGGTTGATGACGCTCAAACATTCAGACATTCATTAGTGTTCCCAATCCATAGAAAATGTTACTATTTTCGACCGTTGTGGAGAATTCCCTAATGTCCATTTACTTGGCATTAGGGGAGGTATCACCTATAACCCCTGCTTAGCCTTAAGACAGTTTGGTTACGCCCGAAGGGATGGCCCTCACGAGATACTTATTCAAGGTTTGGTATTTGACTACGAGAACAACGATCAAGGTCTTCGCCAGAGATTTATCCGAGCTTGGAGGATGTTGAACAAGGTAGATAGAAAGACGTTAGGGCACAAGAATTCCACCCCCCTTGAGCCTTACCTCAAATGGGTACAAACTCGTGCTCAGAGTCTTATGATGCCTTATCCCTCCATTCTTCCGGTAACCATTGAGCCTATTATGGAAGGATATGTTCCACACACTATCCTACATCCTGACATGCCCACCTCTATTGAAGACCTACAAAGAGATTGGATACAACTCAAGGGGGAGCGAGATACTTTCGAAGCCCAATTCTACGCTAGTGAGAAGAAGGTTTTGGAACTCACTAAGCAAATTCATGAGGAGAGGAATCTGAATGCCTACATCGCACCAAAGAGGATGCGTATAACCTTTTTATCTTAGAGTTTTTGTATTATTTTTCCCAAAAAGGCATTAATGTACTCAAGCTTTAGTTTATTAATATAACGCGTGTTTCCTTTTTGTCTAAAACAAATTTGAATCTTTGAAATCCTTGAAATCATTACATATGCATCTACCATTCATCATAACATAAGCAGGTTTCTTGCAACAAGTCTCCTCATCTTTCTATTGTTTATTTCAAGTAAGATGGATCTCGAGCAAACGATGAAGGACCTCCAAGCACAAAATACACATTTTCAACAGATGTTCTTAACTCTAGCCAAAGGACAAGAAGAGTTGAAGACCTTTCTGGTGGAAGAGAAGAAAAAGAAGACAAAGAAGATAACCAGAGTTCTAAATACGGGAAGAATATTCCAAGGGCAAGCAAGAAGGACCTTATACTTCGCAACGTCATTTGGTGAGAAAGACAATCAAGATGGGAAAGGCAAGGAAGCAGTTGTCCAACCAGAGTCGGAAGAGGAAGAGGAAGAAGAAGACTATTCTGAACAACAATATCCTCCAGCCGATGACAAATATAAGCATCTATAAGAACGGTTGAGTGCAATGGAAATTCAAAAAGTGCTTGGATTGGTCTTTGAGGAATTGGGTTTAGTATCGGGGATTGTCATTCCTCCAAAATTCAAAGCACCGGTGTTCGCCAAATATGACGGAGTTTCATGTCCCAAAATGCATCTCGGGTCCTATGTGTGGAAAATACAGCTTCATACTACCGACAAGGATTTATGGGTACACTTCTTTCAATACAGCCTGTCCGGAACTCAACTTGATTGGTTTTATCAGCTAGAAAGAGCCAATGTTCATGACTGGGAAGATCTGGCCGTTGCCTTTTACAAGCAATACCAATACAACGCAGATCTTGCGCCCACCCGTACTCAACTCCAGAGTATGGCCATGGTTTCAACTGAAGGCTTCAAGGACTATGCGCAAAAATGGAGGGATTTAGCAGGAAGAGTCCAGCCTCCTCTATCTGAAAGAGAGTTGGTAGACATGTTTTTGGGCACCTTGTCTGGTCCTTTCTTTAATCATTTAATTGAGAGTTCATCGGCAGGTTTTACCGAATTGATATTGACCAGAGAAAGGGTGGAAGCTGGGATAAAGAATGGAAAGATTCAAAAAGATGCATCCTCTGTTGCTGTAAGAAAACCATTCATCCGAAAGAAAGAAGTTGTTACTGTATATCCTCAGAGAAATCAAGATAGGGCTGAACGCCGTCCAATGGTGGGGGCTGTCATGATTCCTAAACCAGCACCTGCTCAGCAAAGAAGCAACCAGGCAAGAATGGAAAGACCAGTCTGACAATTCACCCGAATTAATATGACACTATCTCAAGTATTGCCATATTTGTTAAGATCCAATCTAGTGACTTTGAAAGAAGCTCCAAAGAACCCTAACACAACCTCTCCTCACTATCATCCTAATGCCCGTTGTGCATACCATTCTGAGAGTTTCGACCATGACACTAACAATTGTTGGGCTCTGAAGAACAAGTTACAAGACCTCCTTGAAGCCAAAGAGATTGAATTCGATGCGCCAGAAATCCCCAATGTCATCACTGCCCCTATGCCCAAACACGGCCATAATGATAACGCCATTGAGAAAGATATGTTTGTTACTTTAGTTGATGAACTTGTGACCCCACTCCTGACGATCAAAAAGAACTTATTGAATTTCGGTGTATTCCCAGGCTGTGATGAAGGTTGTCATTTCTGTTTATCCTCACCAACCAGCTGTCATTTGTTAAAAGCAAGTGTTCAATGCCTAATAGTTGACAAGGAGTAATTATTCGAGAAGACTTTTGTTCCAACTGTTTCTTATAATGATGTTTCCATCGTGACCATTTCTTCCAATTCTTCCAAGGTCTCCACCAAAAGACCCGTTAGAATTACATCAGTTCCTAAAGTAGCTCCTTTGATAATTACAATGCCTGGACCAATCCCGTATTCGTCATACAAAACCATCCCATGGAATTATGGAGGTGATGTCTACTAACACAGTATCAAGCAAGATTGGCCAGCTGCTGAAAGTTAAAGTTCTAAGAAAGTTGACTCCGATGTCAGTAATATTTCAGGGACTAGTAAGATAACCCGGAGTGGAAGGGTTTTCTCTCCAGAAATCGCTCCTCCAAAAGATGTTTTTGGACCCGTAATCATTCCTATTGTTTTTGCTCCTCCAAAGGCTGTTCCCAGTCCTGCAATTATCCCTTCTAATACTCCTGTTGACAAAACTGTTACAATCCCTGTTATCATCCCTACTGACATTCCTACTGCCGAGTCAACCGAGACTCGAGGAAAAGGTATTCTGGTTGAGCCTGTTTAGACGAAGGCACAATCAGTAGCTATCCCTGAGACCTCCTGAAAAGAGATGGAGGAAATTCTAAAGATCATAAAAAGAAGCGACTACAATGTATTCGAGCAACTGGGGCAAACTCCATCAAAAATTTCCATGCTGGCTTTATTACTATGCTCCGAGGCTCATGCAAAGGCCTTGGTAAAGTTCCTCAAAACTGCCCATGTACCCCAAGAAACATCTGCCGATCAGTTCCAAGACTGCGTAGCCAGCTTGACCGCAGATAATGGTTTAGGTTTTTCAGATGTTGATTTAACGCCAAGGGGGAGGAAGCACAACGAGGCATTGCATGTCTCAGTCGAATGCAGGGGAATGGCATTGGGTCATGTCTTGGTTGACACCGGTTCATCTATGAATGTGTTGCCTAAAAGGCTCTTGATAGGCTTGACTCTGAGGGATTGACATTGAAACTGAGCTGCATAGTAGTGAGGGGCTTTGACGGCTCAAAGAGGATGGTGCATGGGGAAGTGGACATCCCCATAAAAGTTGGAACCCAAACATTTGATTCAACTTTTTATGTAATGTATATTCTCCCTTCATATTCCTGCTTATTAGGACGACCGTGGATCCACAATGCTAGTGCTGTTACCTCTACGTTTCATCAAATGCTGAAATATCCAATTCAAGGGAAGATCATCACTGTTCATGGAGAAGAAGAGTATATGGTCAGCCATCTAAATTCCTTCAGATATGTGGAATTAGATGGTGAATTTATTGAAACTCCATTCCAGCACTTTGAAGAAGTCCCGCAAACTTTGGCGGTAACCAAGGTTGTGTCTCAAGTCCCCAAGATTACAAGGCCTTCGTTCAAGATGCCGTCTTTGAAAGATGCCAAGGAAGTGATAGAAGAAGGTGGGTGCACTATTTGGGGCCAACTCCTAGACATCCCATACAAATATGACAAATTTGGTTTGGGTTTCACTTCAGGTGCCCAGAGGGTTGTACGCCGCGCTCGTGCCGGAGGACCACCCTTGAAGATCAGCAACCGCGAAGTCAACGCTGTTGAGAATGATGAAGACAACTATAACCTGGAGGATTGGATTTTCCCAACTGTCAGTGGAGGGCTCAGCAATTGGGAAGCTAGAGATTTCACCCCAATCACTTTTATCCCATAGTAATTTGTCTTTAAATTTTGTCGGATATGTAATATTAAAACAATTCAGACTATTAAAACCTTATGTCTTACCCGAGGAACAATGGTCCATTTGTAAGGGTTATTATCTCATTTCCATATGACATCAATGAATCATGGACGTTTTTGCATACAAACTTTATGCTCACTGCTTTTCTTTTTACATTTTAATTTCTTTCAAAGATAGTTATACTCTTACACACACTCACACTCACAATGCAGCTCTACATCCATTCGGGATCCCATGGGTAATGGTTCTGCTATGGCCTTTTGTGACTCTGAAAATCTAATCTACCAAGACAAAGACGAAGGTGAGGAAGATTGTGAAGTACCAGGGGAACTCGCCAGGTTACTACAACAAGAAGAGAGGATCATTCAGCCCCACGAAGAGCCAGTGGACACAATCAACCTAGGTACCGAAGAAGACAAAAGAGAAGTCAAGGTGGGTGCCAATCTGGAACCCAACGTTAAAGAGCGTCTGATTCAGTTGTTATATGATTATGTTGAGATCTTTGCCTGGTCATATGAAGACATGCCAGGACTTGATGCAGATATCGTAGTACATCGTCTACCTACAAAAGAGTACTGCCCACTGGTAAAGCAAAAGGTCCGTCGTATGCGACCAGACATGTCGGAGAAGATTAAAGCAGAAGTCATGAAACAATTCAACATCGTATTCTTGGCCGTCACCTCCTATCTGCAATGGGTTGCCAATGTTGTTCCCGTGCCTAAAAAGGACGACAAAGTGAGAATGTGCATGGACTACAGAGATTTGAATAGGGAAAGCCCTAAGGATGATTTCCCACTTCCCCATATTGATATTCTAGTTAACAATACAACGCAACATAAGGTGTTTTCCTTCATAGAAGGTTTCTCAGGCTACAACCAAATCAAAATGGCGCCTGAGAACATGGATAAAACAACCTTTGTCACACAGTGGGGCACATTCTGCTACAAGGTTATGCCATTCGGATTGAAGAATGCTGGGGCAACCTACCAGCGTGCCATGGTAGCTCTATTTCACAACATGATACATCATAAAATAGAGGTCTATATGGACGACGTGATAGCTAGATCTCAAACAGAAGAAGAGCATCTTGATCATTTGTAGATATTATTTGAGAGGCTAAAGAAGTACAAGCTGAGGTTGAACCTAAATAAATGCACGTTTGGAGTGAGGTCTGGTAAGCTCCTAGGCTTTGTCGTCATCAATAAAGGTATTGAAGTGGATCCCGCCAAGGTGAAAGCGATACAAGAGATGCCTGCTCCTCGGACTAAGAAGGAAGTCAGAGGATTCTTGGGACGTTTTAACTATATTTCCAGATTCATTTCTCACCTGACAGCTACTTGTGAACCAATCTTCAAATTACTAAAGAAAGATCAAGTAGTCAAATGGAATGATGAGTGCCAAACTGCTTTCGACAAGATCGTAGAGTACCTGCAAGAGCCTCTTGTTTTGATGCCACCAGTCGAGGGAAGACCATTGATTATATATCTAACTATTTTGGAGAATTCAATGGGGTGTGTGCTGGGGCAGCATGACGAGTCTGGCCGAAAGGAGCATGCTATTTATTACCTGAGCAAAAAGTTTACCAATTGTGAAACAAGATATTCACTGCTAGAGAAAACTTGTTGTGCTCTGGAATGGGCTGCTCGCGGCTAAGATAGTATATGCTGACCCATACTACCTTGTTGATATCTAAAATGGATCCAATAAAGTACATCTTCGAGAAACCTGCCTTCTCTAGGAGAATAGAAAGATGGCAGATGATCCTGACATAATATGACATACATTATACTACCCAGAAAGCAATAAAGGGAAGTGTACTAGCTGATCTCCTTGCTCACCAAGATGTGGAAGACTACCAGTCCATGAAGTTTGAATTCCCAGATGAAGACATCATGATGGTAAACGACTATGAAGAATTCAGGCCATATGACGGACCTGAACAAGGATCCCGATGGACCCTGGTTTTTGACGGGGCATCCAACACACTCGACAATGGTATAGGTGTTGTACTCATATCTCCTGAAGGATGTCATACTCCTTTTATGGCAAGACTCTGCTTCAATTGTACAAACAACATGGCAGAATACGAAGCATGCATCTTTGGTCTCAAAGCTGTCATAGATTTGGGGATCAAATCTTTAAATGTATTCAGAGATTCAGCTTTGGTCACCAGCCAGATCAAAGGGGAATGGGACACCAAACACCCTAACCTCATCCCCTACAAAGAACATGTGTTGACATTGATCCAACATTTTGAGAAGATTACCTTCAAACATTTCCCGCGAGAAGAAAATTAGCTAGCAGACGCGCTAGCCACAATCTCATCCATGTTTAAACTTAAATGGGATAACGAGGCTCCCCAGATCACCATTGAACGAATGGATGAACCAGCTCACTGTCACGAGATTAATACTGAAGAAGTAGTGGACCATCCTTGGTTTCACGAAGTAAAAAGGTATCTCGAGGCTCAAGAATATCCAGAAGGAGCTTCAATCAATGATAAGAAGTTCTTAAGGAGATTCTCCGCTAAGTTCTTCCTTATTAATGACATTCTCTACAAACACAATCATGACTTTGTGTTACTTCGGTGCATAGACAAGGTTGAAGCAGAAACGATCATGGCTGAGCTACATGAAGGAACTTTTGGCACCCATTCTAGTGGGCATACGATGACAAATAAAATCCTACAGGCAGGCTATTACTGGTCTACCATGGAAGCAAATTTCTATCAACACTCTCGAACCTTCAACAAGTGTTAGATCTATGCTGACAAGGTGCACGCACTTCTGGTTCCTCTGAATGTCTTGATGGCTCCTTGGCCCTTTGCTATGTGGGAATCGATATGATTGGGGAAATCAAGCCAACAACCTCTAATGGACACCGCTTCATCTTGGTGGCCATTGACTATTTTACAAAGTGGGTTGAGGCAGCCTCTTTCGCTTATGTTACCAAGAATTGTAGCCCAGTTCATTAAACATAATCTCGTTTATCGCTACGGTATCCTGGAGAGGATCATCACAGACAATGGTACGAATCTAAAGAAAACTATGATCACCACCATGTGCAAGCAATTCAAGATCCAGCATCACAATTCATCCCCTTACTGGCCAAAGATGAATGGTGTTGTCGAAGCCTCAAATAAGAACATCAAAAAGATCATACAGAAAATGACAGTTATGTACAACAACTGGCATGAGATTCTACCATTTTCTCTCCACGGGTATCGTACCACAACGCCCACATCAACCGGGGCAACACCCTGCTCTCTGGTATACGGCATGGAGGTTGTCTTGCCTATTGAGGTCCGGATCCCCTCTCTAAGAATTATGAAGGATACAGGGCTGAATGAAGATGACTGGATCCAGACTCGACTTGATCAGCTGAACTTGATTGATGAGAAAAGGCTTACTACTGTCTGTCATGGTCAAATGTATCAAAAACGGATGATCAAGGATTTCAACAAAAAGGTCAGACGCCAAGTGTATCAAGTCGTGGATTTGGTGATCAAGCGCATCGTACTACCGCAAGGTGATCCCATGGGCAAATGGACCCCTACATACGAAGGACAATTTGTAATCAAAAGCATATTCTCTGGTGGAGCAATGATCTTGACCACCATGGATGGCGACGACCTACCGCACCTTGTGAACGCAGACATAGTCAAAAGATACTATGCATAAGAGACCCGCTAGGTTGAAACACCTAGGAAAAACAAGGGCATCCCGGAAAACCAAAAAGGTTCGGGCAAAAATTAGGGATAAAACAAAAAAAAAATTGTACACCCGGCAAGCTAAAAACCTAAAAGGGCGGCTTGGGAAAAAAGGTTTTCCCGGTGAACTGAAAACCCGAAAGGGCGGTCCATGCAAAAGTTAGGGAATTAAAGTGTATGACTATGTCCCGTTGGATCACGTTATGGACAACCTTTGGCTTCAACTGAGAAACTCAACAGTTCTAATCAATCCAATTAACTTCGGACAAGGTAATAAACAGATAAGATGCTCAGAGATACGAAGGCTATAGCAGAATGGGAACCCCATGGGATTATTTTGCATAGCTATCTTTTCTTTGTATCAAACTTTCGTTTTTACAACGGCATTCTATTACTAGAATATTTTTCTCATTGTACAAAAATACTTACTCAAAGCCAATACAAAGATATCCCTTTGAAAGTGCAAAACTATATGTTTTTCTTTATTCTTGTGTTTTGTTTACAAAAACGTCCAATGATTTATTTTTGAACACCTGCATTTGAACATAATTACTGTTTACAAATGAACAAAATAAAAATACAATCATTGATGGCTTTAAGGTAGGGAAATCTCTCTAATCTATTTCCATAAAACCCCGCAGTGTGCAGTATAATTCCCAGTGGAATAAAAATTCTAGTTATCACTCCCCGGTAGAAGTCACCAAATTTCTCAGGATTCCTCAACAGGATTTTACAAGCAGTACACGACATTTCCCTTACAACAGAGTTTATTTCTCTAAGTGGAAATTCATCAACTTTAACATAAAGATTTACACTCCATATCCTCAGCAGCAGTCAGGGATTTATTTTCCCCAATCCAACAGCAGTACAGCAAATTCACTCACATACGCATACATCGCGTCCATTTATCATAAACATCAATAACACGAATACATGTATCACAATCTCATTGTACCATGCATTTCATACAACATGACGTTGCATATTAGCTAAAATTTTACCCTTTTCAGGATAAGATTAATCAACAGCTACCATTAACAATGTTCAAGGTTTCTCATATACAGTTCAAATACGCTCCAGATACGGATGCCATCCTGATACTCATTTAGATTCCAACTCTCAGATGCCGTTCAGATACGCTCCAGACACGGACGCCATTCTGATACTCATTCAGACTCTCTTCAGATACAGTTCAGATACGCTCCAGATACGGACGCCATTCTGATACACATTCAGAATCAGCTTTTCAGATACAGTTCAGATACGCTCTAGACACGGACGCCATTCTGATACTCATTCAGATTCAAACTTCAGATACAGTTCAGATACGCTCCAGACACGGACTCCATTATGATACTCATTCAGATTCAACTTTTAGATACAATACAGATACGCTCCAGACACGGACCCCATTTGGATGCTCATTCAGATTCTCTTTCAGATTCTTTTTCAGATTCAGTTCAGCAATTATTTTTGGATGGAATCTATAAGCCCATCTCCAACAACTTTCCATCATCCCTACAAATGGCATCTTTAAGCCCATTCCCTATACCATCAATCATCACATCACCGAGTGCAAATTTCTGGGCACTCTAATGTCCAATCATCTTCCACCTTCGAGTCGCGAATGGAAAAACTCGCCAATCTAACTCTTCAGGCTTAAGAAGATTGAACAGGGGCAGCTGTTGTACCCCAAAATTTTCCCTCTCATTTATCAAGAATTTGCTCACAAGATCTCCTTTAGGCTCAAGAATGCACTAGGGTTGATCAACTCAAGACACCTCCTTAAGCACTGATGACCAAAATTAGGGTTTAAGATTGCACAAGTATATTTGAACTTCCAATGCCCCATATTACTTTCATGGATCATTTTGGACCCTCAAGATTACTCATGTCAAGTTTCAGGATTTGAATCACACTTTTGCTCAGTCAATTGAGTAGTTGACCTAAAAATCAATTGTATTGGGGCAAAAGTCAACTATGGCCAATTCATAGTCAAATTTCATAATTTTTGATCCACATCAACAATTTAAACTCATGTGTATCATTTGATCAAGTTTGGACCATAATTCTCCAAGAAATTTGATCAAATCTCCAAAAGGGCAAAATGGTCAAAATTAGAGTTTTGACTAGGAAAGGGCAATTTCTGATTTTTGACCTAGCAAATGATCAATTGGTTTAAGGCATGATCTTAATAGTCCAATTGAATCATTTTGACCTAATGACATAGCTCAAAACATTTCTCAAGTCCAATGGATTGACAGATGAATTTGCAGTCAACTGATCAAAAGTCAAATGTCAAAATCACAATTCATCAAAGTGTGTAAAAACATGAAACTTATTCATCAAGAAATCAAAAATTCAAGATTTCATTTTGAAAAGTAAAAATTTCTAAACATAGAAATTTTTCTGTTGGAAATTTCTTATTTTTTCACAACTTTGAGCAAAATTTTCACCATGATGCAAATTGATTTAAAAGAAACTTCCAACGTGAAAGTTGTAGATCTCTATGAAATC
Organism: Vicia faba; assembly: GCA_948472305.1. Taxonomy (NCBI): domain Eukaryota; kingdom Viridiplantae; phylum Streptophyta; class Magnoliopsida; order Fabales; family Fabaceae; genus Vicia; species Vicia faba. The sequence continues at coordinate 1,180,021,798 of OX451741.1, read as the reverse complement.
TACAACTTTGCTTAACACAACTCCTTCCAAAAGTGCTTAGATCTCAAGTTATAATTTTAAGAACATGTGATCATGAAACATAAACACTTAGTGAAATTTTGCCCTAATATGGTCAGGATTTTGACCCAACTTCATGGCACTTTTTCATATAGTTCCAAGGGAAATATTTAAAAGTGATTCAAAGATGGGTTGTAGAGCTCATTTCAAGTTTTCCAAAATGTGCAAGAACTCCTTGAGATCATTTTTTAGTAGGGAGAATCAAAGAGATGAAGTTAGGGTTTTATCACTTGAATTACAAGTCATTTTGTGACGAACAAATTTCAAAATTCAAAGTTATGCTGCATAACCTCTACTTTGAAGGCCTCAAACTTGTTAGGAACTCCATAATTAATTGCTTGCACAGCTGTTAGAGGTCTCATTTCAAGCATTCAATGCAAGGCCATGCTTTATATCCATTTTGGGAAGAAAGTGCACATTGCCATTTTGATAAAGTGATTTTTTGCACAAAACTTTTTCTTGAGCTTTCCATTTGTTCTTTTCTGATCATACATGTCTTATAACACAATAGAAATGGTTTAGACACTTACAATCACCCATCCTATGCTTGTACTACACATTGAAACTTGGTTTCCCTCTTTTCTTCAAAATCAAGTAACCCAGCAATTAGCTAAAAACTTGTACTTATGACTTGCCAAACCACTAAAGACTCTTTGCTTATACATACACAAGTTATTGGAAAGAAAATACAGACATGCTTGCCCCCAAAAAACACCAAGAGCTTAGAACTGTTTCACATACCTCCATTGTTTCCTAACCTGACCAAAAGTTTGAAACTCATATCTCCCTCATGCGTTTTCAAGCCTTTTGGTTCCTAAAGTTTCTAAACATCATTTAGAACCCATCCCACACTCTGTTACAAGACTGTAACGCCATTAACACCATCCTCCATTTTCAAAAACAGAGCTTTGCACTTGGACTTCTCCGGGACTCCCCAAGTATTTCCTGCTCAAGCCAAGCATAAATATTTTTCTAATACTAAAAATCATAAAAAATCATAAATCATAAAAAATATAGTAGATTTATATTTGGTCAAGCCATCCCATTTATTAAATATTTTTCTAATACTAAAAAATTAAAAAAATATATAAAAATAGTAGATTTATATTTGGACATAGTTTGTTTATTTTTTCTCACACAAAAATTATTTTATTTTATCATACTTCATTTATTTCACTAAATATTTTGTAAATTTAATTAAAAACTAGGGTTTTAGTTATTTTCTTTTACACCATTTAAAGATATTAATTTAATTTTTAAAAAGACCTAAAATATTTTATAATACTATAATTTATTTTTAAGACAAAAATACCAAAAATACTTTTCTTATAAATTTAATTTCTTTTTAATCAAATAATAGATTAGGGTTTATTTATTTTCTTTTCCTAGTAAATATAAGTTTTTACTTTTACTTAATTATTTTCCCCTTTAGTTAATTAGGTTAAACTCAAAACCCCTTTTCTCTAAAAAGATCAAACAAAAATATTCATTTTCTTCACATTTACACCCTTGTATAATTATTCATTTTGTACATTTATTTATTTAATTATTGTATAAATTAAATATGTTGTAATAGATTAATTAAGATTTAAATTATTGCAGCCCCCATTTATAATTTGTACACCCCCCTTCCCACAAGTATTGTAATAGCGTAGTAACTTTAAATTTTGCAATTTATCGCTTTATATGCAAATGTTAGTAATTAGGGTTTGTATGGAAAGAATAAAATCAATCAATTAGAAAGCCCTAATCAAAGACAAAAATCAAGCATGAAAATAATAGACTTGCACACAAACACCCCTAGGGTAAAATCCACTTGGTTGCCTCACAAAATGGCCATATTACGCATGCGAGGTATCTTAGCAAAAACAAGCAAAATACAAGATCATAGTCCCTCAATGACGCTATCAAAATTTGCCTTTTAAAATTATCTTAGTCCCTAAAGAGAATGCTAAGATACCTTGCAAAATTTCTAATCATGGTTATAGGATGACTCACGCCCGTCCTGTTAACATCCAAAGATAAGGTTACTTACCAAATCAATGGTAAGATAACAATGTCAAAGGAAAATAAAATGAACAAGAAATACTTTTGAGTAGGTAGAATGCTCCTAATTACTTGCTCCATTTCAAAACAAACATCCTTGCTTATTTCAAAACAAACACCTACACTTTCAAAATATCTTACAAATTTGAAAACATTTTCAAAAAATCAACATCTTTGTATACATTCTTACGAACGAGAATCATAACAAAGATTTCCTAAACAATTGCTTCTTTACAAAATACTTTCAAAAACCACGCAAACCACAATTTCAAACAAAAGCAAGTGATCTAGCAAGTAACTAAGAGCCTATGGAAAACCATGGATGAAAAGGATGCTAATACCTTCCCTTTTCATAATCTACCCCCCGAACTCAAGAAACAAATCTCAAAGGTCTTTTCTGTGCTTTTTCACCTTTCCTTTTGGATAAAAGAAAAGTCGGTGGCGACTCTTGCTAACCGTAACATTTGCGATCAAACGCAAAACCTTCAAGTCAGTTCTCGCACCGTATCACAAGACCAAACAAAGATCTCAACATAGTCACATAACATCTGGATTAACCTCTTTTTAACATTGTCTTCTAAGTTGGCACCTATCTTCATTTCTTTCTTATCTTATTCAGTACCCAAGTTCACAACCTCGACTGGCTCTTCATGCGGTTATATGGATCTTTCTTCCTACTCTAACAGTCTAGCAAGCTCTCCAGGAACTTCACAATCTTCCTCACCTTCATCCTCGACTTGGTAGATCGTATTTTTAAATTCATTATCAGCAATAGAAGAATTGTTATCAATGGGACCCGGGGTAGATGTGGATCTGTAATTTGTTATGTGGGTATGTGTAAGAACACATAGCTATTTTGAAAGCAATAAAGTAAAATAAAGTCAAATAGTGCAAAATTTTAATGCAAACGTCCAGTGATTTATTAAATGAAAATATGTATCTGAAAAATGACAACCCTAACAAATGAACAGTTGTGCCCCGGGTAAGGCACAAGGCCTAAAGTTATTATTCAAATTACATAACCAAAAACTTGATAGCAAGAAAACAGAAAATAACTTTTATTCTTGACTAAAGGAGATTGGTATAAAGTCTTCAACCTTCCAATTGTTGAGCCCACTACCAGTAGTAGGGAAAATCCAACTGTCTATGTCACAGTCGCTATCAGCGTCTTCCACAATATTGACTTGATTTTTGTGAATTCCATTGTTGTTGATGCGGAAGAGAGGTCTCCAAGAATTAGAAATAGCACAGCGAATAGCCCTCTGAACCTCTTAGGTGAAACCCAAACCAAATTTGTAGGACTTGTAAGGAATGTCGGGAAGCTGACCTAAATAGTACCACCACCTTCTTCTACCATAGCATTAGCGTCTTTCAGAGAAGCCATTCTTGGTGGAATCCGGGTAACCTTAGGAACAGTAGGAGCAACTTTAGAAACATGGGTTGTCTGAGGAATAACTTCAAAGGTCTGGCAAGGAGTCTCGAGGAATTCACCATCCATCTCAACATACTTGGAGGGGTTCAAATGGATCACCATGTATTCTTCTTTGCCACAAACTGTAATGATTTTTCCTTTCACGGGATACTTCAACTTTTGGTGTAATGTAGAAGTAACAGTGCCTGCCCCATGAATCCAAGGGCGTCCAAGCAAACATGAATAGGCTGGATGAATGTCAATCACAAAGAAAGTATAGTCGAAGACTTAGGAACCCACTTTTATTGGAAGATCAACCTCTCCATGCACCATTATATTTGAACCATCAAAAGCTCTCACCACAATGTCACTGTGTTTTAGCACAACCCCTTCATAGTCAAGTTTGTCTAAAACAACTTTTGGAAATACATTCAATGAGGAACCTGTGTCCACCAACACATGAGATAAGGTAGTGCCCCTACACTCAATAGAGACATGCAGGGCCTTATTATGATTCCTTCATACGGGAGTTGAATCAGCATCGTAAAAGCCTGGCCCATTAACAGTTGTCAGGCTAGCAACATAATTTTTTAATTGATCAACAGAGATTTCCCGCAGTACATGAGAAAATTTCAGAAACTTTACCAAAGCCTGAGCATAGGCTTCAGAGTAAAACAACAGTGATATCATAGATATTTTGGAAGGGGTCTGACCCAACTTTTTAACAATATTATAGTCACTCTTTCAAATAATTTTCAGTACCTCCTTCATCTCTTGCTTGGAGGTATCTTCAACAATAACCTCTTTCGGTGCCTCAACCTGGGTTGGCTCAGTCATTTGTTCTTTGCCTCGAGTCTCAGTAGTTGATTTAGTAGTAGTGATACGAACTGGTGTAGTAACAGCCTTTTGCGATATCTTTGAATGGAAAATTATTCCACTTCTGGTAAATTTACTAGTCCCAACAATATTGCCATCATTGCAATCAATAACCTCAGTATTTTCATTTTCAACAACCAATGGTTCTTGCTTTACGCCATAGTAGTAGACACCAGCTCCATAATTCCAAGGGATAGCCTTGTCAGAGGAATATGGAATTGGCTCAGGTGCAGTAATGATCAGAGAAGTAACCATAGGCTCGACAGTAATCTTCACATGACCCTTAGAAGTGATCGTTACAGGAGTACTGGAAATTTTAATCGCATACATGTCTTTAAGCTTTAGGCCTTGAGACATACTTTTAAATAAGCTCTCCTCAGAAGGAGTCTTCTCAAATAGAATTACACGGTCATCCATCAAACGCTTAATAACTTCTTTCAGTAGTACACAACCATTGGATTAGGACGCATAATAGTAGCAGTTTTTAATGCAACCCGGAAATAAACTGGATTACAACAACTTCTTATTAACAAACATCAGAGGAGTAGTCAAGTCACTCACAGTAGAAACATAAGAAACATCATCAATAACATTAACGCCTTTTCCATGATTAGGCATAGGTGCAATGATCACATTAGGAGTCTCAGGTGGATCAAATTTAATCTCCTTAGATTCAATCATATCTTAAATCTTATTTTTCAACGCCCAACAACCATTAGTGTCATGTACATGACTGTTGGAGTGATATGCACACCTTGCATTGGGATTGTAATTGGGAGAAGAAGTATTGGGATTCTCACGAGGATCCTTCAATGTAATCAGCTCTCCCTTCAACATGTGTTGCAATTCTTGAGACAACAACATGTTGATTTTAGTGACCTATCTATTGGGTGCAACTTGCTTATGCTGATTATTCTATTGTTGTTGTTGTACTGGCGTAGGTTTAAAGATCAGAACTGCCCCCACAGATTGGTTGCGGTCACTATTATTACGACCCTTCTGGACGTACACAACATTGCATTCTTTCTTACCATTGTATGACTTCTGATTCCATTCTCAACAAGTTCCCCTATCAATATCAGTTCAGTGAAATCGGCTGAAGAACTTCCAAGTATGTGATTATAGAGAGGACATGTTAGCGTACTCATGAACATGTCAACCCATTCCCTATCAGCCAAAGGAGGTTGAACTATGCCTGCAAGGTCTCTCCATTTATGTGCGTACTCTTTAAAGCCTTCCTCAGAACCCATGGACATACTGTGTAGTTGCATGTGGGTTGGTGCCAAATCAGAATTATACTGATATTGTCTATAGAAAGCTGAAGCCAAATCTTCCCAGATGTGGATATTGGCACCTTTAAGTTGATAATACCATTTCAATTGTGTTCCAGACAAACTTTCTTTAAAGAAATGCAACCACAATTTCTTGTCAGTAGTGTGTGGTTGATTTTTCCGAACATATGATCTCAAATGCAGGTTCGGGCAAGAAACACCATCATAATTAGCAAAGGTAGGAGTTTTGAACTTGGGAGGAATGACGACTCCTGATACTAAACCAAATTATTCAAAGTTTAATTCAGGCAACTTCTAGATCTCCATAGCTTTCAAACAATCTTTAACATCTTATACTTCTCGCCAGTAGGGGGATATTGTTCATCCAAATAATCCTCTTCCTCTTCATCAGAACATTTGTCAGAACCATGATTGCTTTTTTTAGTTTTAACACTCTTACCATCTTCATCTCGTTCGTCATCTTCGTCCAATGGGATATCAAGATCTTGAGCTCACTTGACTGGACCTCTGAACTTTCTCCCCATGTTAAGGATGCCAGTTGGTTTCTTTGTCTTCTTCTTCTTCTCGTTGGCGATGATCGCCTTTAGTTCTTCTTGCCCCTTGGCTAAGCTTAGGAACATCTCTTGGAACTGAGCTTTCTAAGCTTGGAGATCTTTGACTATCTGCTCGAGAGCCATTTTTGCTAAAATAAACAACAAGAAGATGATAAACCTGTCTTGGAAACCTGTCTTGGAAACCTGTTATGCAATGATATGTATGGCATGTAGATGCATATGGAATGTTTTCAAGGACCTCGTGGGGTTTAAGTTTGTTAACCAAAAGGGAACAGAAAGAAAGACTCTTATTAGTAAGTTCAAATTATAACTTCCTTTTAGGCTTACAATGAAAACAAAAAGGGTTACAAGGAAACAAATTATGAACTCCTAATACCTAAGACTCAAGTCTCCCATGGGCGCTTCCTCTTTCTGTTGATATATGCATTCAGGCTCTGCTCTTCGTGAAGTCGTTTTGTCAGCTCCAACACTTTCTTCTCACTAGGATAGAACCGAGTCTCAAAGGTGCCCCTTTCTTCTTTCAATTGAATCCAAGACTTATGTAGCTCTTCAAGGTCAGTAGGCATATCTGGATGAAAAATGGTATGAGGAATATCTCCTTCAACAAAAGGCTCCACAATTACTGGTAGGACAGCATGATATGGCATTATAAGATTTTGAGCACGAGATCGCACCCATCTGAGGTAGGGATCCAAATGGATGGAGTTTTTCTGTGCCAAATTCTTGATATCAATCTTATTCACCATACCCCAAGCACATAAAACTTTTGACGATAACCTTTAGGATCATTCTCGTAATCAAATACAATACCCTGGATAAGCATATCACGATGACTGTTTCTTCGAGCATAACCAAATTGACGTAGAGCTAGAGAAGGGTTATAAGTAATACCTCCCCTTATGCCAAGGAGTGGCACATTAGGGAATTCCCCACAGCGGTAAATAATAGTGATATCCTCTCGAGATCGGGAACACCAATAGATATTTGAATGAGAGAGTGACATCATCCTTTGAAACCACTTCAAACCTTGTTCATTCTTCATCACTGATCGGGGAAGGTGCGAAATAAACCACTTGGATAGTAAAGGTATGCAACACATGAGACTCCCTCGCTCTCTCATAGTACGAGGATGAAGAGAGTGAAAAATATCTCCAAGCAAAGTAGGCACAAAATTATGAGTAAGAAATATATTGATGGTGTTGACATCTATGAGTTGGTCTAGATTAGGGAATATTACCAAACCATAGGTAATGATTTGTTATCAAACTATGTCTTATTCATCTCGTAGGTAATGATGAACAAACAAAATATGTGTCTTAAACTTACTATGGTAATCTCGAAGTGTTAGTAAGTCAATTTTCAAACTGGTGTTATTTACCTCCTAGGTTATGGTAAATACGCGAGAAATCTGCGGTCTCTTTTAGATATTGACAGGTTATCTGTGTCGTCATATCTAAGCCAAATCAAACTTTCTGTTTAAAATTCTGTTAAGATGATACATCATCATTTGTGCCCATTTTCTTAGTACTCTTAGGAACGTTGTACAGTGTATCCTTATATTCTTTCAGACAAATTTTGGGGTATTCCATTATTTAATAAATTTATGATTCGAATGTGTGAGACCTACATATTCTCGCACCCTCAATCGAAGAGTAATTAAATAGGGGCAGTTGTCATACCCAAAATTTGCCCTATTAATTCAATGTCTGTATTATTACTGTGTTGCCAATTCACGTTCATGTTATTTAAAATTGTTTGTTTTATTTATTACTCCATGAGGAGTTTTAACCTTAAAAAGGGGGTGTTTTAATAAAGGGTTTATGGGCTTTCTAAACCAGAAAGGCCCACGTAAATTTATCGGTCCATTAAGGTTTTTTTTTGTTCATTTTGTTACAATAAAGGGGGTGAATTTCGTGATATAGGGGTGTGGTATTTTGGGCCATCAAAATCTGATGGCCTATAAAAGGTTGACTCAGTTTTTACAAAAAAAAGAAGGGGATGTGATTGTTTTTAGTCTGGTCATTTTGGGCTCCTCAAAGAAATTATTGGTGCTTTTTTTTAATTATTTTTATAGGCCCATATTTCATTTTTTTTTGGAAGTCCTTTTTGTTGGTTTAAGATGTTACTTATTCAAATTTATTTGCATTTTTATTTTATGTTACTATTATTTTTTAATTAAACCTAATTAACTAATTATATCTTTGTTAATTATTGTTAATCTTATTAATTTTGACAGAAGACAACATAAGGGTTTTGAAACCCTAATTTCACAAGCCCAGTGGCGGCCACTCATCATCTTCATCGATCCAGAAATTAAAGCGTAATCAAATCTTCTGAAATTTAAACTAAATCAAATTACACTACTAAAATCAAATCTTTCTATCACAATTCAAAAACCGTCCAAATTATAATCCATATCAATTACAATCAAATCAAGAAATTTCCGTATCAATTACAGGTCTAAAAACTTACAAAATTCCTAACAGAAAATCAAAACTAACATAAATCAGAACTAATACTAATTTCTAACAAAACCAAGCAAGGTATAATTTCTCAAATCTCATTTGTAATAGAAAATCAATACATAATATTCCTAATCTGTCTAAAATTCTAAGCTATATAAACCTAAGACTTCTAAGATAAAGAGGGGGGGGGGGGGGGAATTATGAAAAGGAATTTAAATTATAAGAAGAGGAGACGAATAATGATTCGCGAGGAGCCTTTCCTTTGCGTAGATCTAAGGTTTCAATTTCTGAAGCCCTAAGATTTGTTCCTCTTCAAGCCGTCGTAGAACCATCATCTTCGTCTTCGGTCCTCCGTCGTGTCGTTGTTACCTGCAAACAAGGGGAGAAGAGATAGAAGCAAATCTGGGAGGAAACCACGTCAATGAAATTGCGAAGAGAGAGGTAACTTTCGAACTTAGCTTTATTATTTTTGGGGTTTTATTTGGGGTCAAGGATGGTTCACCGTCGTTGCCATAGGATGGATTAGGGTTTGGGTTTCGATGTTAGGGTTATTGTTATGGTGTGAGAAGAAAGAAACAAGATAGAATAAGAGAGAGAGGGGTGAGACGAAATGAAACAAAATGAAGAGAAAAACAGAAAAAATATAATATGTTGTAATCTCGTGTGACACCCTTTATTATGCTCCTGCAACCACAACCGTCTGATTTTCATCCAACGTCCTAGTCCCGCGTACGCATGATAATACTACGCACTCGCCTCTACACGATCTACACGTTAAACATTGGGTTAGGCTCGTATTGCCAACCACTCCCCTAGTTTTTTTTACTAGCTTGACTAAAAGAAAAACTCCCTGCACTATTGGGCCCAGTTCAATATCTGAACTTGTGCCCTTGCTCAATCAACCAGAAATTTTGTTGCGTAGTACAAACCAACACCCCCTTGTGATCTGAGCCTGAATCTAATATCTGGATTTAGGTCCCTACTTGTTACACCCCCATGAATTACTCGGCCCAAATAAAATACACCCCCTGCGTTTTTAATTAATTTTTATATTTTATATTTTCATTTTTATTTATTTATTAATATTTTAACTTTTAAAGAATTTATTTATAATTCTAAAATTATCTATTTTTATTATTAAATTCAAAATTCTTTTTTTACTAACTCATCCTTAATTATTTATTTAATTACATCAAAACTATTTTTCTCATTTTTTAACATATTTGAAAAATGTCTAACCAACATTGAAAATCAATTTTCCACTAACATAATTTAAAATTCAAGATTATTTTCAAAGAGGATTATGAAAATGTTTTTAATCGACTGCGAACTTCGTCTAACAACTTCGTTATTCATACACCCAGACTTGGTTCAAGGAGAATTTGAAATATCTTCGTAATCCATAAAAAACACCAACCAACTGCAAACTACGAATTGAGACTCTGATTCCTCATTAGAGGATACATAGGCATACGACTAAAATCGTGGCGATTTCCCCTAATAAAAATCAAAACCTTATTTCCTAAAGATTGCAATTCTAAACCATATTATCCTTTTGAACAAGGTAGATGAGGGGTGCCTAACACCTTCACTTCGTCTAAAAACGAGTCAACAACTTAGAATCTCTGACCAAATTAGGGTTATCCTTTATATTCCCTTCCTAAAGATAAAAATTAATGGTGGCGACTCTCATTTTAAAATTGGTTATTACACTATGGTTTAATAATGGGCTAACCATGAGCCGAACGGTAAGTTCATCAATATTGCTGATCTTCAACCTTTGAATAAAGAAGACTTTATGATAGTATTAAAGGAAGCCTAACAACATTGATAACCTCCAACCTATATAGATAATTGGAACCTATTCACACAAATTTCAAACCAAAGCTTTTAACGGGTTTAGCTTCGAACCACATAATTTTTCGCTAAACATGGATGATGTTTATCAGGTGAATCAAGAACAACCTTGAAGAACTGTATACATTGCTACCTGAAATTCTGGCACTATAAAAATAGTTGTCAAGACTGATGTCCCAACACCAAAACACAATGTCAAGACAGATGTTACGGCATTATCTGCTGACAAAAAAACTTTTACCAAAAAATAATTATGCAGAATTAAATTACAAAAGGTAAAAGACACAATCAGTTGTTAATCCATTTAGGTTCAACTCACCTACTCTGGGGGAATCCAAGTCGGGAAGGAAATCCACTATAATAGTATTAGTTCAAAGCTAAACAACCCTAAATTACAACTTCTCTCCTAATCACTACTTTGTGCTACTTCTACCTAGAAACCTTATAGATATGAGATCCCCCCTCACTTCCCACAAGCCACCTCAGTGACAAACTAAAAACAGAAGAGCACACTTCCAATCACAATACTTAGTTTTGCTTAAAAGCTTTTAACTAAGAACAATGAATAATCAGCCAAACTCTATGTATCAATATGATACATGAGTGACATACACTTACAACTCAAGCAAAGTCCAATTCTAATATCAAAGTGATGACAAAATGGCTCACAATAAATACAGTCCAACTCTACTATAGAGTGGATCACAATTAACAAAGAACACACTAAACCCTAAAATTCTTCTTTCGATACATGGCTTAGTTACCAAATTAAGTTTAGAAACGTCCTTTAAATAGCTTTATGATATGCATAGGCTTGGGCTCTTCATTTAAATAAAACGTGTATCCAAAATAGCAGCTGCAGATATTCTGCAAAATCTTCTGCACAAAAATAGGAACAAATCTTTAAAATTTCCTAAAATGTCTCCATGATCCTTTTTATGAAACTAAATCAAATATGCAATGTATCTAAAAAAATCCTTCATGGGATGCGACCATATGAGTACTAAAATCATTTAGAATATCATATTTAAATAAAAAAAATCTTGCAAGATTTAAAAACCTGAACTAAATGAAATTCTGGCTGCAGATACTCAATGTCACGTTCAATGTTATGACACCGTATCTGACTTACTATATGACAGTAAATGCAAAAGTAGTAAAGAACACAGTCATATGTTTACCCAGTTCAGTGTGCAACAACACCTACTCTGGGGGCTACCAAGCCAGGGAGGAAATCCACTATAAGAGATGTTAATTCAGGAATAAACCAACCAGTTTATCTCCATCACTTAAGACCTACCCAATGCAATTCCAATCTAAGTACAACTTAAACCTGAGTTCCTACTCACTCCCCCTCAATCACAGCAGTGATACATAAACCAATTTGACTTAATAATTGATGAAGACACTCTTCAAAAACAAACACTTGATTAAGCTTCACAGCTTTTTAATCAAGCAACATAATCACTCTTGCTTCACAGCTTTGAGTGATGCACACAACTAACTTGACTCTGCTTCACAGCTTTAGTCAAGGAACATTCAAACACTCTTGCTTCAAAGCTTTGAGTGCTACACAACCCTTACAATTAGAAACCTATTCCAAGTCACTTATCACAATGATAATTGCTTGGAGTACAATAATCAAACCTATACAGATTACAAATGATCTTCTGATCAATCAAAGGGATGCCTTGCAAAACAGCAGCTTTGTTGAATATATAGCAGCTGCAACTTCAGTTAGGGTTTCCACAAAAACCTAGGGTTAATTTCGTTTGACCTAAAGACCAGGTCACATGACTTTATTAACCAGGTTAGGGTTGAGCTAGGTTACCCCTCAGAAAACGCAGGATTCTGTTTTGGAAAGACTGAGTTATTTTCCTGAAAAAACTCAGACTTATCCAACCTGCAAACCTGTTAGTTCAGAAAAGGATGTCATAACATCTGTTATGACATCTGAGAAAACCTGTCTACTGATTTAGCAAAGTGTGATCATTTTGCAAAATGCTCAGATACACACTTATAAACATCAGTACTTGAATTACAATATTTTTCTGCAAAGGTACCTAATGAGTCAGTACAAACTAAACTAGAATGTTATGACATCAGTCATGACATTCACACATACACTTGGGTTTTACCAAAAAAGCAAGCCAATACCTAAACAACTACAAACTCCCCCTTTGGCAGATTTTTGGCTAAAGACCCTAAGCAATCAGAGATAGATAGCAGCAGAAAGAAATGACTGCAGAAAAATAGAATGTCTAATTGAGCAAGTACTAATTAAGTAAGTACCAAAATATTCTCCCCCTCTTTAGCCACAAATGGGCCAAAGATACATGTTCATAAGATTATACATTTATCCAAAACAAAATAATGAGAGCAGCAGCAGAAAACAACTGAATACACTTCCAAACTCCACCAGATATCAGCACCAACCAGCAACACCACCAAACAGCAACCAACCTTCAAGCACTGTCATCAGACTCAGAGGAGCTAGTTTCAATGTTGAGATGACCTTCAGCTTCTACACCTTCTTCCCTTCTGTTTTCTTCAGCTTCCTCCTTTTCTAGCTTGGCAATTAGGATTTCTAGGGACTTTTTCCTAGCATCCAGCTCTTTGCAAGTCTCTTTTAAAACAGCTATGACATCTGATGTCTTGGACTGGGTCTTCACAGACGATGTCTCAGCTGATGTTATGACAATGTCTGGAGCATGAGATCCTTGAAACAGTTTGTAGTGCAAGCCAAGGGCAGGAGCTCTTTTGCAGACTGTATCTCTTGCCACAAGGATATCAGGGTATTGTGCAAGGATGATTCCACAAAGGAGGGAGGGAAAGGCTATTGGTCCTTTGACAGCATAACTACCAGCATGCTTTAAAGTTTGTTCAAAGATGTACCTGCCATAGTCAAAAGCAGTCTTGGTTCCCACAGCATAAATAAATCTCCCCAATCCTGTGGAGATAGTTGATTTATGATTTGTAGGCACCCAGTTGGCTGCACCTATTTTATGCAAGATGGCAAATTTCATGCTGAGTTTACTGGCATTCAGCTTGCCTTTCAAGGGCCAGCACTTTACTTGCCTGGCTGTGATGGTTTGACAAACTTCATTGTCAGTTGCCTCCAGATCAGGACAATCCTCATTTGTTCTTCCAAGAAACTTGTTGATCTCTGATGGAGAGAACTTGACCCTTCTTCCTCTAACAAAAACACTTTCAAAGTCAGCTGACCTTCCATCAGCACAATCATTAGACAAGTTCACCACAAACTCCTTGACCAGATTTTCATAACATTTGTTAAATTTTATCACTGTCTTCATTAGTCCAGCATTCTTGATCAGGTCCATGATGTCTTTGCACTCCAAGGCATCATTGTTGAGTTCTCTATCTAAAGCTATTCTCTTTAAGCAAACATACTTCCATCTGTTTGCATTGTCAGGATGATGAAAAGAGATGTTATCTGTTGGGACTTCAGGCACTCTAGCAATTTTGCTGGAGGGGAGCTTCCTTCTGATAGGAATTTCTTCAGCATCAATCTCAAATTCTGATTCCTCATCAGAATCAGAAGATTCAGGTTCTTTTCTCCTTTTTGAAATTGGTTGTCTAGCAGTATGCACCTGGGCCTTCTTCCCTTTTGTCTGAATACTTTTCTCAGCCATGCCTTCAGCCTTGGATTTCTTGACAGCAGGTTTATCATTCTGATTACCTTTTCTTTTCATCAATCTCCTATCTATGCTAGGGTTTACATTGGCAATCAGATCATTATCTGAGTAATCTTCATCCACATCAATGATAGGAGGATCAACAGCCTTTACTGAAGGGTTCTGAATGTTGTCTTTTTGTGTCACAACATTCTCAAAGACATCTACATTCTCAGAGATGTCCACATTTGGGCTTTCTGATTGATTTAAAGGGACAGAAATCCCCGGTACAGGTTTGTTTCCGCTTAGTATACTAGTAACAAGCCTAGCAATAGCTTGATGAACTTGAACGGATCCTTCTCTATTTGGAACAGAAGAAGAAGGATGAGAAGGATTACCAGAGGCTGTAGCTTGAGCTCTTCCTGCATGTCTGGTTCTTAGCTTTTTGACTTTGGCTGGGTCAGATGCCATCTCTCTGAGAGGAGTGACCTCAAGAACTTCAGATTCTATGCATGTGGTGATTGCTCTAGAGTCTTGGTCAGATGATGAAGATGATGAGGATGATGAAGTTGCCTTGGTTGAAGACGATGTCTGAGACATTTTGATTGACTTTGAGTAACGGTGGCAATTTGAGAAAAATCTTTGATTGAGAGGAGGGAACAGGTTGCAAAGACGAGAGAGGTAGGAGGCAAAAGAGAGTCTTTTCAACTTCTTAAGGATTTTGAAAGAAATGGGAAAACATATGATTAACCCACTAACAATAGACTTAATAAAATTAACTCCTTCAACTCTTGTTTTAAGCAAAATTAATTGCTATAATTTCTCATGTTGGTAAATACCCATCCTGCCCCTCAAATTTTCAAGTTTATTTCCAACAAGAGCCTTGGTGGAAGAATCAGTCAGCTGAAGCTTAAGGATACCATGTTCCAGTTTAAATGACTTCCTCTTTACAAAGTCAATGTGCTTGTTCCTGTTATGCTGAATAGGTTTTAAGGAGATATTGATTGTATTCAGATTGTCACAACCCAATGTCACAACATCTTGTGAGACATTATACTCTGTGAGCATCTGTTTTGACCAGATATTTTGAGAACAGTTATTCCTTGCAGCAAATATTTCCGCACAGAGTTGGGAAGGCATTCTTTTGATATGAATCATAGTTCTGGTTGATTCTTGAATGATTTTCTTTTTGTTCAGTCCATTTTGATGGAGAGTTATAGGAGAGGAGACTTCAAGCCTCATTTCTTCAGGGAAACAGAATTTATTAGACTCGTTATTTCCAACAACCTTGTCAAGATAACTTATGGTTCTGACAACACATCCTTCTTCAAGTTTATTTGCCACATCACAGCCATTATCAACCTGTAGTTTTGGAGTCCTTCTGACTGCTTCCACAGAAATAGCTCTTTTCATTCTTCTTAGATGAAGAGGACCAAGCTTATGCTGCCACAGTTTCATCTCTTTTTCTTCTTTGGTCATTGGACACATAGTGAAGATATCAGTGTTCTCAGGCTGCCACGAGTAGCAGTTATCTTTGGATCTGATTCCTCTCATTACAACTTCTAGATTTTCATTAATTACTAGACATTCAGATCTTGAGAAGTTGACCTTGAATCCTAGATCACATAATTGACTGATACTAATGAGATTAGCAGTCAGCCCTTTTACCAGCAGTACTTTATTCAGACTTGGAACTCCAGGGCAGTCCAAATTACCAACTCCTTTGACTTCACCTTTAGCACCATCTCCAAAGGTCACAAAACTGGTTTTGTGAGGCATAACATTATTGAGGAGATTTTTGATTCCAGTCATGTGTCTGGAACATCCACTGTCAAAGTACCAGTCTTCCTTTGCAGAGACCCTCAGAGAAGTGTGGGCTATCAGGGCAACATCCTTTTTCTTCCATTTAGGAGCATGTGGTACCTTTTTAGACTTAGGTTTGACACCTGAGTTCTGATTAGGGTATCCATGCAATCTGAAGCAGAAGGGATTTATGTGGCCATATCTCCCACAATGATGACATCTCCATCTTTGGTACCTTTTCTTCATATGTCTCTGTTCCTGATGTTGAGCGTTGTGTTGAGACATCTGCTTTGACATTTGCTTAACAGGCCTGATCTTCTTGTTTGTACCAGATTCCTTTGCTCCCACAAATCCTAGTCCAGATTTGTTTCCTCCATTTTGTCCAACCTGAAGTATCTCTTCCAGTTTGTCTGTCCCATTAGTCAGCATCTTGACAGATTTGGTCATTTGATTTAGTTGTGAGTTCAGCAATTGAACTTCTCCTTCTAGCTGACTTATAGTTTCAAGATCTGCCCTTTTTTCAGCCTCCAGCTTTATGATGAGCTTTGATTGTTTCTCATTCTGCACAAAGACTTCAGCACTTCTGATACACAATTTCTTGTAGGTATCAGCCAGTTCTTCAAATGTCACTTCTTCATCACTAGTGTCACTTTCAGAGGTACAGACACTAGTTAGAGCAGTAACTAGTTTGGCAGATTCTTCTTCAGAATTACTTTCTGAATCATAGTCAGACCAAGTAACCGTCATTCCTTTCTTTTGTTTCTTAAGAAAGGTAGGACATTCAGCTCGAATATGTCCATATCCTTCACAGCCATGGCATTGAATACCTCTGCCTTGGTTTCCCTTTTCTTCTGACCTTGGTCTTCTGCTGGAACTGTCAATGTCAGAGGGAATGTTATGAACATTAGACCTTGACTTTGGATCCATTCTTTTGATGAGCTTGTTGAACTGTCTTCCAAGCATGGCAATAGCTTCTGAAATATTTTCTTCTTCATCCTCCTTGTTTTCAACATCAGTGTTGGATACAAGTGCTATGCTTTTGTTCTTCTTGTCACCATTATCAGTGATCCCCATCTCAAAAGTCTGAAGAGACCCAATAAGTTCATCCACTTTCAACTTGCTGATGTCCTGGGCTTCCTCTATGGCAGTTACCTTCATTGCAAATCTTTTAGGCAAGGATCTGAGAATCTTCCTCACCAGTTTTTCTTCTGACATCTTTTCTCCCAGTGCTCCTGAGGTGTTGGCAATCTCCAAGATATTCATGTGAAACTCATGAATGGTTTCATCTTCCATCATTTTTAGATTCTCAAACTTGGTAGTCAACATCTGAAGCCTTGACATTTTTACTTTGGAAGTGCCCTCATGAGTAGTTTTGAGAGTGTCCCAAACTTCCTTGGCCAGTTCATATTGATGAACTAATCTGAAAATGTTTCTATCAATTCCATTGAACAAGGCATTTAAAGCTTTGGAATTTCCCAGGGCTAACTCATCTTCTTCTTTACTCCAATCTTCCTCAGGCTTCAGACTGATTGTCCCATCTTTCTCAGTTATGGTGGGATGGATCCATCCTTTGTCAGCAGCTCTCCAAGCCTTTTTGTCCAGAGATTTTAGGAAGGCAATCATACGAGGTTTCCAGTAGTCATAATTAGTTCCATCCAGAATGGGTGGTCTATTTCCAAAAACTCCTTCTTTGTCCATAGTGCCAGAAAGTGATATCCCTAGATCTCACCCA
Source organism: Vicia faba (assembly GCA_948472305.1). NCBI lineage: Eukaryota > Viridiplantae > Streptophyta > Magnoliopsida > Fabales > Fabaceae > Vicia > Vicia faba. The sequence continues at coordinate 1,180,004,070 of OX451741.1, read as the reverse complement.
GTAATACAGGCAGGGTGCCTGCTCTGATGCCAATTGAAATTCTGGCTGCAGATACTCAATGTCACGTTCAATGTTATGACACCGTATCTGACTTACTATATGACAGTAAATGCAAAAGCAGTAAAGAACACAGTCAATTGTTTACCCAGTTCAGTGTGCAACAACACCTACTCTGGGGGCTACCAAGCCAGGGAGGAAATCCACTATAAGAGATGTTAATTCAGGAATAAACCAACCAGTTTATCTCCATCACTTAAGACCTACCCAATGCAATTCCAATCTAAGTACAACTTAAACCTGAGTTCCTACTCACTCCCCCTCAATCACAGCAGTGATACATAAACCAATTTGACTTAATAATTGATGAAGACACTCTTCAAAAACAAACACTTGATTAAGCTTCACAGCTTTTTAATCAAGCAACATAATCACTCTTGCTTCACAGCTTTGAGTGATGCACACAACTAACTTGACTCTGCTTCACAGCTTTAGTCAAGGAACATTCAAACACTCTTGCTTCAAAGCTTTGAGTGCTACACAACCCTTACAATTAGAAACCTATTCCAAGTCACTTATCACAATGATAATTGCTTGGAGTACAATAATCAAACCTATACAGATTACAAATGATCTTCTGATCAATCAAAGGGATGCCTTGCAAAACAGCAGCTCTGTTGAATATATAGCAGCTGCAACTTCAGTTAGGGTTTCCACAAAAACCTAGGGTTAATTCTGTTTGACCTAAAGACCAGGTCACAGGACTTTATTAACCAGGTTAGGGTTGAGCTAGGTTACCCCTCAGAAAACGCAGGATTCTTTTCTGGAAAGACTGAGTTATTTTCCTGAAAAAACTCAGACTTATCCAACCTGCAAACCTGTTAGTTCAGAACAGGATGTCATAACATCTGTTATGACATCTGAGAAAAGCTGTCTACTTAATTAGCAAAGTGTGATCATTTTGCAAAATGCTCAGATACACACTTATAAACATCAGTACTTGGATTACAATATTTTTCTGCAAAGGTACCTAATGAGTCAGTACAAACTAAACTAGAATGTTATGACATCAGTCATGACATTCACACATACACTTGGGTTTTACCAAAAAAGCAAGCCAATACCTAAACAACTACACTAAACTCCAATTTTGGTATAACATGTCATATCATCTGTCAGAACATGTGTATTTTTAGATGTCTTCACAAACTAAAAATTGTACTCCAATTCTAGTATAATATGTCACAACATCTGTCAAAACATATGCCTTCTGAGATGTCTTCACAACATGTTAAGAAAGTACCAGCAGAACCTGTTATATCAGTTGGTAAGGATGTCACAACATCTTGTTCAACATCTGGTGGCAGCAACACCTGTTATGACAGTTGTTCAAGATGTCACAACATCTTGTCAACATCTGATTGTGATAAAATTTTTCCCAAATGAAACATGTTTTACCAAAGTTATTGCCAATCATAACATCACAGACTTGTCAATCTCCACTTTTAGCAAATTTTGGCTAAAACAACCTTTGCACAATAAACTTGGAGAAGAGGAATAAAACCACAAAATAACAAAACACAAGCTACGTGAAATACATGTACACTTTTTACAAACTACAAATAGAAAAATATTAGAGATAAATGCAACTACAAAGAGACCCAGCCTCACACACAACTCTTGTTCAAATTCCAGAAATCAGATGTCAAGACATGTGGTCTGACATCACATCAACATATCCCAAAAACAACTCCATCTCGGTACAACAAACCCATCCCCATATCTTAGTGCTTAGTAACTTTAGACAGGTTCATTACTCCCTTTGTCATACATAATTAATACCCCCCTTCAAGGGAACATCCAAACAAACCAAACATGAATTTTCCATGTTCACACATTAGAGGCACATGCAGCAGATGATAAATAAGCCTCACAAATAGAAACTAAGAAAACCAGAGTAATCCAATTTCTCCATAAAAACATCTGGTAAGATGTCAGAACATCTAGTAAGACATCATACACACATACTACCATCAGCAGTAGCAGCAGCAGAAGCACCAACAAGCATGACATACGATCATGCTCCCCTTAAATAGTTGCATACAAAAAGCAACCACAATAACTACTCTCCCTTTAGTAGTAGTACAATCCTATTAGCATGCTAATCAACATGTCAAGACAAGAGACATAACATCGAGACAAACAGAAACACTAACACTTTACTCCCTCTTTTTAGCCAAAAATTGACAAAAATAGAGTAAATGTAAAAACAATTTGAAGCACACACATTGCACACAAGAAATAAACACATATAGAAGCACAAAATCATATGGAAACACACAATCTTGAACATCTCCATTTGGTATTCCACCTTTTTGCCCTATCAAAAATCCTCCTGTACTCCTTGCTTCTGTCACATACTTTAGGAGTATTGACATTGAATTCCTCTAACAGCACCTCAGAACTTGTCTTCTCCAAACGAGCTTCCTTTCTTTGCAAGGACCTTTTGTTCCACCTTTTTGTAGGTCCAACACTAACACTTTTCTTAGGAATATCATGCACCAAAAAATAGAGGGAAAATAAAGAATTTTTTGCCTTCCTCCAGACCAGTAATTGCTATAACTTCTCAAAAATGGATATTCCTAACTCTCTCTTGTATGTACGAAGTGCGCCTAAGAGGGGGGGGGGTGAATTAGGTACTTTAAAAAATTATGGTTTTAGTGATGATGAATATTATTTTTCTGGATTATGGGGAGTTTATGAAAGAGTAAAGTGCAGAAAAATAAAGAGACACAAGCGATATATCCTGGTTCCCCTCACAGTCCGAGAGTACTCCAGTCCCCTTTCAACATGAAAGAGATTTCCTTATTGTGGAAAACTTAAACAAGAACTACCCAAAACCAAGAACAATCCTCTTGGACCAAGAACAAACCTCTTGGATTTTCACTATGTCAACAATGAGAACAATCCTCTCAAAGTGACTTCACTTGTATCCAACAATCCTGGAAAGACAAGATTTATAAAACCACTTAAACTTATTTCCAACAATCCTGAAAAATAAGTAAGTATTTATCAATATTTGATTTGAGTGAGTTTGAGTAGTAATGATCACTTTGAGTGATTTAATCAATGAATTGATCTTCTCTTCCAATGATAATAGTATACAATGACTCAAGATATATAATGCTCAAATTTTTCTGGTTAATAATATGTGAAAGTGTCCAGAAAACTTGTGTATAAAAGTGAAGAAAAGCTTGAGTTTGATATTTGAAAATTCAGAAAATATAATTGGAAGAGGTGTCGAAAATGATTTTGAAAATGAGTATTTATATGTTCATAGCACCTTTTTGAAACAACATAAATTTCTATAAATGAATCATGAACAATTTCCAAGATTGAGTGAAAGGTTTCCATAAAATGGTGTTCTGAACAGGCATGTGCAAAGCTGCTGTTTTTCAAAATCGTGCAGCATGCAATTGATTGCACCCTTTGTGTAAATCGATTTCAACCTTTGTGTAAATCGATTGCACGGGGTTTCAACAACTAGAATTTCAAAAGTTTTGAGTGTGCAATCGATTGCACAAGAGTGTAAATTGATTGCATGTTAAGTCAGTAGCAAAAATTGATTGAGTGCAATCGATTGCACAAACATGCAAATCGATTGCACTGAGAAACAGTAGCAAATGTTTTGAAAACTTTAAGCATGCAATCGATAGCACTAATATGAAAATCGATTTCAATGAGAAACAATAGAAAAATATTTGAGAAAATTGAAGCATGCAATCGATTGCACTAATATGCAAATCGATTGCACTCAAGTGAAAAATGATTTTTAGCTTAGAAAAACTTGAGTAAAGGTTTGGACAATATAAAATATTTCTTTTCACCATTGAGCATCTATGTCTTAAGTTCAAAGTAAGTATTATCATTATACCTTGAAATTTGCTAAGTGCTTGAACTGAAGACTTTATCCATAGATGCTTTTAGGTTGATCAATAATCTTTTCCTTCTTTGTCCCTGATGGTTTGTCTTCATCAAAACAAAAGTGCATTTGATAAGCTCGATTTTACATTCTCCCCCTTTTTGATGATGACAAACGATCTTGCTTGATGCGTTGTAATTTCCGGAAAGAGCTTCTCCCCCTAAGATGCATAACTCCCCCTTTGTATGAGAAGGTTGGAATCCTTTGAATTTGTTAATCTTGGTTGAAGAGTACCTTAAAAAAATTTAAGACAAGGAAACATACAAGCATAAAGTACCACATCCTTCTCCCCCTTTGACATTATCAAAAAGAAGGGAAAGATGCAAAAAAACAGTAATAAAGTAATATTGAGATGAAAACATAATTAATCATGCATCACAAATAGTCTAAAAATTACAAAGAAATTTAACAACAAACAAAACGTAGAATAACAGAACAAGGACATAACAGAAAATAGTAGACATAATAAAGTTGAACAGAACTTTATGGTTGATTCATGTCCCAGTTGTTATAGAACTAAGATCCTTGATTTGGAAATTATTGTTGTAGAGGAGGTTATGTGTAATGTTGTGGAGGTGCATCTGGATTATTTGGGTCATATGGTGGAATGTGAAGATGAGAGTAAAGGTAAGAAAATTGTTGATTCACATCTGTGAAGAAGTCATTAATCCAGGTTGTTGTAGAATCGTTGATAGCATTCCATTGGTTGTTGATGTTGGTGTTCATGGAAGAAAATTGTTGAGACATGAAATCCATAAGATCTTGATTGCTTGGACCAGAGGAAGCAGTAGGTGGAGGAGGTACAGCTTCACCACCTTTGACTTCTTGATCGTTCCCTTCATCACCAACCACATCATCACAAATGTAAGTGATAGTTTTTGTTTCTGGATTATAATGAACACCCATTGTTGAGTCAACATTCTTGATGGAAATCTTATGCAGATTTGGATCCATATTGACTTTCTCAAACCCAGCAAAATCAACTCCAAATTCTTCCATAATTAATGTAACAAAATAAGCATATGGTAGAAATTTTGATTTTGCATCGACTCTCAGCATATGAACCATTATGAGCCTTTCCAAATTAACACTTATTCCTTTCTTTCTTGCATAAATCAGCTGCATTTCTAGGTCAGTCACACTGCAGTGGTTTCCAGCCCGTGGAAACATAATATAGACCATAAAGTAATGAAATAGTCGATCGTCTATATAAAAGTTACCTTCACTCCATGAGTCTCTAGATGGAATCACTCCGCCTAGACCACGAATCCTTTTGGCACAGAATTCAGCTTCATTTAATCTCCCAATGCTGTAATAAAATTCCTTTTTCCTGTAGTCATCCCATGCCTCGTTTTCAGGGTCGTACAAAGAGCTTCCAGTGTAGGGAATATTAAGAATATCACCAACAATCTCAGGGGTTAGAGAGATTCGAGTACCCAACACATATGTCAACATCTTGCCTTTGTGGGGAGTTAAATTGCTGAAAAATACTCTTGCCAGATCTGGATAATATGGACCAAATGATGAAATTAATGGTTCTAGTCCATAAGCAGTTAAATCATTTTTAAAAGAGAAACATTCCTGGGGAAAGGATGATAGCATACCATATTTAGGATTGGACACTATTTTTCTTTGAAAGTCCTTTGTGAATCTTGCTTCTTGTTCTTCGGTGAGAGATGAAAGTAATGGATTCTCAGAGGATGAATCAACCTTTTTCTTCCCTTTCTCTGAAGCTGACACCTTTCGCTTTTGTCTTGAAGCCATGGGTAAGGTATTTTTAGGGTTTTGAAGGTTTTAGGTTTTTGAGAGAAGGGTGTTTGATGAGCTGAAGTTTGGATATGATTTGTGAGTAGATAGAAATGAGTGGGTTGTATTATATGTAATGAAGTTTAATTGTATTGGGAGTATGAGAGAGAGAGGAATTCTAACCAACAAATGTTTCTGTCATAAAGGCATGTTACAGTGGGTGCAATCGATTTGCACTGAAACAGAAAGGTCAAAATTAAAAACACTCAGTGAGCCATCGATTTACACTATTGTGCAATCGATTTGCATCAACCAAAAAAAGACCAAAAACAGATTTTTCTTAAACTTAAACACCACTTAACATATATATTCACATATAGCATGGTTAAAAACATATATATAAAATAATAACAAGGATAAAAAGCACCTTATATGTCGTTTTCATCAAGAATGCCAAGCTCTCGTCGAATCTTGTAAAACGGTTCTCTTGCCAAAGGTTTAGTGAAAATATCGGCAACTTGATTATGAGTATCTAAAAATGTTACCTCAACATCCCCTTGAAGTACATGATCACGAAGGAAATGATGTCGTATATCTATGTTTTTGGTTCTTGAATGCATGACCGGATTCTTCGTAATGTTTATTGCACTTGTATTGTCGCACCGTAGAGGAATGCATCCTAGATCGAGTCCGTAGTCACGAAGTTGTTGTTTGAGCCACAAATTTGAGCGCAACTACTACCCGCTGCAATATATTCCGCTTCGGCCGTGCTAAGAGCAACGCGTGCTTGTTTCTTGCAGGCCCATGATACTAATGCATTTCCAAGGATGTGACAAGTACCACTTGTGCTTTTTCTATCAGTTTTACAAACTGCATAATCCGCGTCAGAATAACCAACTAAGTTGCAAACACTACCTTTGGGATACCATAATCTGACATATTTTGTTCCTTTAAGATACTTCATGTTCCTTTTCACCGCCGTGAGATGAGATTCCTTTGGATTTGCTTGAAAGAGAGCACATAGATAAACACTAAACATTATGTCAGGACGACTTACCGTCAAATATAATAAGGAGCCAATCATACCTCGATACTTTATAATGTCGATTGAAACACCTAATTTATCTTGATCAACATTTGTACCGGAACCCATTGGTGTAGACATTGCCTTACAGTTATCCATGTCAAATCTTTTCAAGAGTTCCTTGCAATACTTAGATTGGTTGATGAAGATGCCATCTTTTAATTGTTTGATTTGAAGTCCAAGAAAATAATTAATTTTACCCATCATGGACATCTCAAATTCTCCTTGCATTAATGCTAAAAATTCTTCACACATTTCTTGGTTTGAAGATCCGAAAGTGATATCGTCAACATAGACTTGAGCTAGCAAAGTGTCATCTTTTATTTTCTTGATAAACAGAGTCTTGTTAAATTTGCCCTTTTCAAAACCTTTTTTGCATAAGAAGTTGCTTAAACGATCATACCATGCCCTTGGTGCTTGTTTCAACCCATAGAGAGCTTTTCTCAATTTAAATACATGAGATGGATTCTTTAAATCTTAGAACCCTGGGAGTTGCTTAACGTAGACTTCTTTAGTGATATATCCATTCAAGAATGCGCTTTTGACATCCATTTGGAAAAGCTAAAAATTTAATGAGCAAGCATAGGCAAGTAAGAGACGAATAGCTTCTAACCTTGCAACCGAAGCGAAAGTTTCTTCAAAATCTATTCCTTCTTCTTGATCGTAGCCTTGTGCTACCAACCTTGCTTTGTTCCGAATAATTATTCCATTTTTGTAAAGTTTGTTTTTAAACACCCATCTTGTTCCAATAATGTGTTTGTTTCTTGGCATAGGGATAAGTTCCCAAACTTGATTCCTTTCAAATTGATTTAATTCTTCTTGCATAGCGATAATCCATTGGTCGTCGCCTAAGGCTTCATCAACTTTGGAAGGTTCAATTTGAGAGACAAATGCCATGTTTAGGCAAGCATCTTTGAGATTTAATCTTGTTGTCACACCTTGACTTATATCACCAATTACTTTATCGATAGGATGATCTCTATGAGTTCTCCATTCTTTTGGTAGATCATTGAGATTTGATTCTTGTTGGGGTGATTCTTCGTGTTGAATTGGTTGATCTTTAGAAGTATTTTCTTGAGGACCTTCAGTATTTCATCATCATCATCATCACAAACAATATTATCCTCCTTGGAGGGGTTAGATTCATCAAAAGATACATGCATTGATTCTTCAATTGTTAAAGTTCTTTTATTGTAGATTATATATGCCTTACTAGAATGAGAGTAGCCAAGAAAAATACCTCCATCGGATTTTTCATCAAACTTACCAAGGTTATCTTTGTCGTTGTTTAAGACAAAGCATTTGCAACCGAAAATGTGAAAGAAAGCAATGTTTATTTTCCTCCCTTTGAAGAGTTCATATGGAGTTTTCTTCAAGTTCAGTCTTATGTTAACTCTATTGCTAACAAAACATGTCGTTCTCACCGCATCCGCCCAAAAATATTTTGGAAGATTTGAATCGCTAAGCATCGTTCTAGCAAGTTCCACAAGAGACCTATTCTTTCTTTCTACCACTCCATTTTGTTGAGGAGTCCTTGGTGTCGAGAAGTTGTTAGATATTCCATGTTCTCCACAAAATTCTTCAAATAGAGCATTTTGAAATTCTCCGCCATGATCACTTCTTATGGAGGCAATTGTTAGAGACTTCTCATTTGGAATTTGTTTAGAATACTTCTTGAATGCCTTGAATGCGTCACTTTTATGCACTAAAAAGAATGTCCAAGTATATCTAGAGAAATCGTCAATAATAACCAAAGTATACACATTACCTCCGAAACTTCTTGTTCTTTATGGACCAAATAAGTCCATATTTAACAATTGTAGTGGCCTTGCAGTTGACACCACATTCTTAGATTTGAAAGTTGATTTTGTTTGTTTCCCTTTTTGACAAGCATCACAGAGTCTATCTTTGACGAAATTTCTCGTAGGAAACCCAATGATAAGATCATGCTTGATTAGTTTATTCAAGTGTTCCATGTGAATATGAGCAATTCTTTTGTGCCACAGCCATGAATCATCGTTGTTCACCATGAGACATTTTACCTTCAAAGATGGATCATCAAGGGAAATCATGAATATATTATTGATTCTTTTACCTTTAAGTATAACCTCATGTGTGACTTAGTCTTCTATCAAGCATTCATCCTTGGTGAACTTGATCTTGAAGCCTTTGTCACAAAGTTGGCTAATACTAAGAAGACTGTGCTTTAGTCCTTCAACATAAAGAACATCTTCAATGGATGTGAAAGGTGGAGCACCAACTTTGCCTTTGCCAATAATCCTTCCCTTATTATTGTCTCCATAAGTGACAAAACCCTTGGCCTTTAGAACAAGATTTGTAAATTGGTTTATGTCTCCCGTCATATGCTTTGAACAACCACTATCAAGATACCAAAGATTGCATGTAGTCTTCAAGCATACCTGCAAAACAAATTAGGCTTTGTTAGGTACCCAAGTTGCTTTGGGTCCTTCGTAGTTAGTGCCTTTCTTTACCCACACATAATGCCCACTTTCCACACTAAAGTTTCTAACATAGCAAGCATTAGGTGTATGGCCTTTAATACCACAATAAAAACAAGTAGGTTCAAAGTTACTTCTATATCTAGAAGGATAAGATTTCTTTTTAGGAAATTTTTTATTTTTAGGATAGTGATGAACTATTTTAGATTTGTTCACTTTCTCTTTGGATGATTTATCACTAGCCTTAACAAAGATAGTTTTATTAGAGCTTGGTTTTGAAAACTTTGAATATCCAAGTCCACTTTTATCATTGGAGTATCTTTGTTGGCAAAGAACACCTTCCAATCCAATTTGGACTTTTTCATATCTTTCAAAGACTATTTTTAATTGGACAATTTGGAAAGAGAGTGATTCACAATTTTTGCATACAAAATTTTGTTTTTGTTCATCACTTAATTTTTGTTTTTCTTCTTTGAAATCTTTTTCCATAGATTCACATTTTTCTTCTAAGGATGAAATTTGTTTCTTTTGTGATGAAATAGTTTTATACAGAATTTTGCATTCATTCAATAGTTCATCTATAGCACCTTGTGCATCACTATCAAAAAGAGAAAAATCATTACTAACCTCATTGTCTTCATCATCAGAATGGTATGAGGCCATCAATGTTAGATTTGCACTTTCATCACTATCGGAATCGGATGAGGAACTTATTTCATTATCCTCCCATGCAACATAGGGCTTTTTGTTCTTGAATCCGTTTTTGCTTTTGTAGCCACCTTTCTTGGAGAGTTTCAGACAATCCGGCTTGATATGACCTTGCTTACCATATTCATAACATGTGACTTCTTGTGTTGATGTGGAAGCTTCCTTTTTCTTGGATTGTTTCTTTCCTTTTGAATGAGAAAAGGGTTTGTCATTTCTACCAAAGAACTTCCCAAGCCTTTTAACAAGAAGCATGAAATTTTCATCTTCTTCCGGATTGTCTTCCTTTTCAACTTCCTTGGAATTTATCTTCAAAGTAATATTCTTGGATTTCTTCTCTTGATTTTCATGTTTTTCAAGTCTTCTGAGTTCCATTTCATATTCTTGAAGTTTCCCAAACAATGTTGAGGACTTCATGGAGGAGAGACTTTTCTTTTCTGAAATTGTCGTTACCTTTGGTTTCCATTCCCTAGTTAAGGACCTAAGTACTTTCATATTTAGTTCATCATTCGTCAAAGTCTTACCAAGAGCATTTAGATGATTTGTCAAGTGCACAAATCTCTTTTATAGGTCAAGAATGTTTTCTTCAGGCTGCATTCAAAATAATTCGTATTCTTGACTCAGGGTATTTAGTCTTGATCTTTTAACTTCAACAATTTCTTCATGAGTTTGTATGAAGGTATCCCATATTTCTTTTGTTGTTTTGCATGCCGAGACACGGAAGAATTCATCCATGATAAGTGCACCTTGAATAAGGTTTATTGCCTTTTTATCATAGAGAACCTTCTTCTTATCATCTTTGTCCCATGCAATTTTAGGCTTTGATGAGCCAGCACCATTGATTATCGTTATAGGGATAAATTGACCATTCTCGACGACATCCCATATTTCTTCTCCTTGTGCTTCTAGATGTGCCTTCATGCGTATTTTCGAGAAGTCAAAATATTCACCATAAAATAGAGGCGGCTTGTTGTTACTACCACCATATCTGAAAACGGGATTTTGATTTGCGGAAGCCATTTTGGATCTTTTAGGAACAGGTTACCTATAACCTGCTCTGATGCCAATTGTAAGTACGAAGTACGCCTAAGAGGTGGGTAAATTAGGTACCTTAAAAAATTCTGGTTTTAGTGATGATGGATATTATTTTCCTGAATTATGGTGAGTTTATGAAAGAGTAAAGTGCAGAAAAATAAAGAGACACAAGCGATATATCCTGGTTCCCCTCACAGTCTGAGAGTACTCCAGTCCCCTTTCAACATGAAAGAGATTTACTTATTGTGGAAAACTTAAACAAGAACTACCCAAAACCAAGAACAATCCTCTTGGACCAAGAACAAACCTCTTGGATTTTCACTATGTCAACAATGAGAACAATCCTCTCAAAGTGACTTCACTTGTATCCAACAATCTTGGAAAGACAAGATTTATAAAACCACTTAAACTTATTTCCAACAATCCTGAAAAATAAGCAAGTATTTATCAATATTTGATTTGAGTGAGTTTGAGTAGTAATGATCACTTTGAGTGATTTAATCAATGAATTGATCTTCTCTTCCAATGATAATAGTATACAATGACTCAAGATATATAATGCTCAAAGTTTTCTGGTTAATAATATGTGAAAGTGTCCAGAAAACTTGTGTATGAAAGTGAAGAAAAGCTTGAGTTTGATATTTGAAAATTCAGAAAATATAATTGGAAGAGGTGTCGAAAATGATTTTGAAAATGAGTATTTATATGTTCATAGCACCTTTTTGAAACAACATAAATTTCTATAAATGAATCATGAACAATTTCCAAGATTGAGTGAAAGGTTTCCATAAAATGGTGTTCTGAACAGGCATGTGCAAAGTTGCTGTTTTTCAAAATTGTGCAGCATGCAATCGATTGCACGCTTTGTGTAAATCGATTGCACGGGGTTTCAACACCTAGAATTTCAAAAAAATTGAGTGTGCAATCGATTGAACAAGAATGTAAATCGATTTCATGTGAAGTCAGTAGCAAAAATTAATTGAGTGCAATCGATTGCACAAACATGCAAATCGATTGCACTAAGAAACAGTAGAAAATGTTTTGAAAAATTTAAGCATACAATTGATTGCACTAATATGCAAATCGATTGCACTGAGAAACAGTAGCAAAAGATTTTAGAAAATTGAAGCATGCAATCGATTGCACTAATATGCAAATCGATTGCACTCAAGTGAAAAATGATTTTTAGCTTAGAAAAACTTGAGTAAAGGTTTGGACAATATAAAATATTTCATTTCACCATTGAGCATCTATGTCTTAAGTTCAAAGTAAGTATTATCATTATACCTTGAAATTTGCTAAGTGTTTGAACTGAAGATTTTATCCATAGATGCTTTTAGCTTGATTAATAATCTTTGCCTTCTTTGTCCCTCATGGTTTGTCTTCACCAAAACAAAAGTGCATTTGAGAAGCTTGACCTTCTTCTACTTTTCTCCTAACTTACACATTTCTTCACTTATGATACAAAGTTCATTGTAGGAAATAATCAAATCTTCATAAGATACATCCTCATAACAAGAATCTTTATCATATTCATATCTTCTAGTGAAGATAGTAGCATGCTTAGTAGTTTTATTATCAAGTTCACTCTCAGACTCATCATCAAATAAGCACTTATTTTATTTCTTGAGGTACGTGGGACATTCTGATCTAATGTGGCCAAAACCCGCACATTCATGGCACTACATCCCTCTACCTTAATTTAGCTTCTCCTCTTTTATTCCTTTTCTATGAACCACATTATTCTTCCTAATGTCAAATGAGTTGTTCTTGACATTTGTTCTTGAATTCCTATACATACTCTTCAGCACCTTATTAAATTGCCTCCCAAGAAGCACAATAACATTAGAAATTCCTTCATCAGTATCCTAGTGAAATTGATCCTCTTCGTCTTTAGTGTTGGATACAAAAGCTGTGCTTTTGTTCTTCTTTTCAAATTTGTCTCTAATAGCCAATTCAAATGTTTTAAGTGACCCAACAAGTTCATCCACTCTCATTTTGCTGATATCTTGGGCTTCTTCAATGGTTGTTACCTTTATGTCAAATCTCTAAGGTAGAGACCTGAGAATTTTTCTAACTAGCTTTTCTTCTAACATCTTCTCTCTCAAGGCATTATATGAATTAGCAATATTAAGAATACTCATGTGAAAATCATGAATACACTAATCATCCTTCATTATGAGATTCTCAAATTTGGTGGTGAGAAGTAGAAGTCTTGACATTTTAACTTTTGATGTCCCTTGATAAGTGGTTATGAGGATTTCTCAAGCATCTTTAGGTACAATACATGAATTTATTAACCTGAAAACATTTTTGTCCACTCCATTTAATAGAGAATTCAAAACTTTGGAACTTACAAGAGCTAAATCATCTTCATCCTTAGACCAATCTTCTTCTATCTTCAAAGACTCATTCACATCTGTTTCCTTCACAACAGGATGATTCAATCCTTTCAAAATAGCCTTCCAAGATTTGTTGTCCATGGATTTCAGAAAAGCTACCATCCTAGCTTTCCAATGGTAATACTTTGCACCATCTAACAGAGGTGGTCTATTATTGTATCCTCCTTCATTATCCATAGTACTAGAAATTATTCTCCCAGGATCTCACCCAAAAACAGAACGGAGTGCCTTCTCTGATGCCAATTAAAATTTTGGCACTATAAAAACAGTTGTCAAGACTGATATCCTAACACCAAAACACAATGTCAAGACAAATGTTACGGCATCATCTTCTAACAAAAAAACTTTTACCAAAACAATAATTATGCAGAAGTAAATTGTAGAAGGTAAAAGACACAATCAATTGTTAACCCAGTTCGGAGCAACTCACCTACTCTGGGGGCATCTAAGCTTGGAAGGAAATACACTATTATAGTATTAGTTAAAAGCTAAATAACCCTAGTTTACAACTTCTCTCCTAATCACTAACTTGTGCTACTTATACCTAGAAACCTTATAGATATGAGATCCCCACTCATTTCCCACATGTCACCTCAGTGACAAACCAAAAACAGAAGAATGCACTTCCAATTACAATACTTAGTTTAGCTTAAAAGCTTTTAACTGAGAACAATGAACAATAAGTCAAACTCTATGTATCAATATGATACATGAGTGACATACAATTACAACTCAAACAAAGTGCAATTATAATATCAAAGTGATAATAGAATGGCTCATATTAAACACAGTTCAACTCTACTATAGAGTGGATCACAATTAACAAAGAACACACTAAACCCTAAAATTCTTCTTTCAATACATGGATTAGTTACCAAATTAGGTTTAAAAACGTCCTTAAATTTATTTATGATTTGCATGGGCTTGAACTCTTTATTTAAATAAAATACATATCCAAAATAACAACTGTAAATATTCTGCAAAAAATTTAGGAACAAATCTTTAATGTTTCCTAAAAAGTCTCCAAGATCTTTTTTATGAAACTAAATCAAATCTGCAATGTTCCTAAAAAAATCCTTCGTTGGATGAGACCATATGAGTACTAAAATCATTTAGAATCTCATATTTTAAAAACAAATCTTCCAAGATATAAAAACCTGAATTGTACTTGAGTTCTGGTATAACATGTAACAACATCTATTAGAACACTTGTCTTCTGAGATGTCTTCACAAACCTGAATTATACTCCAGTTCTGGTATAACATGTCACAATATCTGTCTAAATATCTGTCTTCTGAGATGTCTTCACATCATGTTAAAAAATTACCAGCAGAACCTACTATATTAGTTGGCAAGGATGTCACAACATCTGCTCAACATCTGGTGGCAGCAACACCTGTTATGATAGTTGTTCAAGATGTCACAACATCTTGTCCAACATATGGTCGTGATACATGTTTTCCCAAATAAAACATGTTTTACTAAAATTGTTTCTAATTATAAAATCACAGACCTAAAACTACCCAACAAGAAATACATAAACCTCTCCTCGCAAAAGAAATTTTCTCACAAAAACATTTGGCTATAAGAACTAGTGAGAGAAAGTGACAAGAAAAAGTTAGAGGAAGAGAGAGAGAGAGAAAGAGAGTGTCAATACACATTTCGAGTTCTGGATTAAAAGAAATAAGGAAATGAGACCTATATTTATAGACTTGATGAATCCCAATAGATGAATTCCAATTTAATGGAAAATAACTTTTGTTAATCGATTGACTTAATCGATTAACATATAAATTCCAACGACTATGTTTACCCAATATGGTAGGTTTTGATATGTAGCCATTGGCAATCGTTTGAGAGAATTCAAACTGCATTGTTCAGCAAGGGAAAATTTATATAATTGATTATCATCTAGGCTTAATCTATTAAATATATCCAAATAAGGAGTTTTATGGCTTTTTGAATGCTCTCATCACTTTTATGTAACTTCTATATATTTGGCTCAATTCATTTCATTTCAAAACATCTTTAGAAAAAGGTTTTAGTGTGTGTGTGTGTGTGTGCGTGCTTATAGCCGACTACTTCTACAAAGAGATAAGTTTTTCTTATATTTATTCAATTAGTTTCTATTTTAGAATGAATATCCAAGATCTTGTGTCTGACGTATTCCATATATTTGACCTTTTGCTTTGATATGTTCTTTGAAACTTTGTTTGATGTTGTTGTACCACAAAATTTTCCCTCTTAATTTTAATTCTAATTGGCTTATATTTCATTACCATATGCATGCATACATGTCATTGGATCTATACTCATGGGATCAAGTTATTATATCGGCATCAAGCTCCGAGACAAGTGTTTTACCAAGCGGTGCAGAAAAAAATAGAAATTCAAGGTTTTTCGTGTTTTAATGCGCTCCATACAGTTTCCAAGTTACCCAAGCAATTTCCAAGCAATTTTTAATCAAAGCTTTCATGTATTTCAATGTATTTTGAATTGTGGAAGAATTGAGTGTTTCAGTGAATTTGAGGAAGTGTGAACCAGAAACAGCGTCTTTGCTGGTTTGAGCTTAGAAATTTGCAACTTGCATTTGTGAGCACTGTTTCGAGCTGATTCCTCAGGCATTGGAACCGTCTTGGTATTTCCTCTATTTCATCTGTTCAGGCCATAAGTCAATTATGTTACGCAGAAAGTCTCCGAATAATTTGTTTTCTCTAAAGACAATATACTAAATTTATTTGTTGGCTCGTCATCTCGCGCATACTCAACAATTTGTAATTTCTTATTGGAATAGTGTTTTAGGGAGATTATAGAGGCGTTAAAATTATCTTAATGTCTTCTCCAACTGTCGTGTTCGTACCAAAAGATAATTCATTGATGAAGGCTTCCGAATGCGCGATTCTTCTGGAAGTTATACAATGGAAAATAATGAAAATGTTGTGCTAAACCGAAATTTTGCGGACGTTCGAAAATTTATAAATTTTGACTGGAATGCAGTTTTGGAGTGGTTCTTGCAGCAAAAATTCCATCTTGATGTGCTCTTCAACTCTTGTGTTCGGACTGAGAGCTGATTCCTTGAGGGAGATCCCCTGAATTATGGTTAATTGGAGATTTTGTGGTGCTGAACCGAAATTTTAATTTACCGATTCCCGATATTATAAAAATAGTAACTCCTTTGATTTTTATTGTATTGAGACGGTTCTTTCAACATAATTCCATAAATGGTGTCAGCTATAATTTCTCTTCAGATTCCAAATTCAAACGGTACTCCGGAGATCCTCGTTCTTGGTTTGTTTCGCAAAACAGAGTTTTTGAACCGAAAT
Source organism: Vicia faba (assembly GCA_948472305.1). Classification (NCBI taxonomy): domain Eukaryota; kingdom Viridiplantae; phylum Streptophyta; class Magnoliopsida; order Fabales; family Fabaceae; genus Vicia; species Vicia faba. The sequence goes on along the minus strand of OX451741.1, from coordinate 1,179,987,337 downwards.
CCAGAGATCTATAACTTTTCTTCCAAAGTCGAGTCCAGATTATACTTCGAGAAGTACCAGCTTTTGATCGAAAAGGTGTCTGTGTCTGACAGTGACGCGAAAATTGGCGTTGAAGGTTTTATATCGATGTCTCAATATTCAAAAATCCATATCTCACTCGTATTTCATCGGATTGATCTCATATTTTAAAACTAGGTTTTTATTGTCTCCGGCTACGTTTTTGTTTCAAGCCCCGACTTCGAATTTCGCACCGAGTTCTCTGCGAATTTGACTTGAACGTGTCAAACACCGATGAATTAAAAATTTAAACTATTGTTTGTGATTATTTGAAGCGCATTAACCAAAGCCACTCATATTAGCCCATACTATATATTCTCATTCACATCAATTACTCTGATAACAATCACAATTTCATTTTCCCTCTCACAAACACTCACAAATCACTCTAACATTCTCTCTAAGATCAAAAATACAAAAATATCAAACTCATCAACATTCATCATCACCTTCAAGCTTCTTCAACAACATTAAAAAAAACAAAGAGACGAAAGATCATCCTCCCTCAAGAAGAAGAATCCATCGCCGGACTCCTCTCCCTCCATCAACTTTAGGTCGCCGCGCTGCCCTCCGGCCTCCTCCTTGCTGGCATAAACTCCCTCTGTTTTCCTCTCTTCTTCATGCAACCTCCTCTCTTCTTTCCTCTCCTCATTGCAACAATACCTTCTCCAACGCTTGAATTCTCCTCAGATTTTCTCTTTCAAGCTTCATTAGGTAACAATCCTTGTACCTTAATTCTTGATAATTGATGTGTGATACTTTGATCATTGTGAATTAAAGTGAATTGTGATTATGTGATTTACTTATATCTTGAATGTAATTCATTGAATTGGAAGAGATTTGAACTAGATTTCTCTTGTAGTTTAAGTGTTTGATAAAATGCTTAGATGAAAGTTTGAGTTCAAGAATTGTGATATTTATTGTGAACTTGTGATTCTTGAATTGTGTTGGAATTGTTGATTCTTGAGTTGACACTAAGTTATGTAGAATTTTTGTGCACATGAGGTGTTTGTAAATATGCCTAGTGTTATATTTTGGTTCAAGAATAGAAATGGAGTTAACATCGCATGAATTGATTTGAGAATTAAGTGTTGTTGATTTCATGAGTTGATTATTTTTTGTGGTTTATGTGATTCTTGTTGAAATATTAAATTAGAATAGATTAGATTTGATTAGATTTAATATTGAATATAATCCAAGTTGTGTTAGCCCAAGCCCAATTAGGGTTGTATATAAATTGTCATAGTGTGTATCATTATTTGTACACTTGAATAATAGAAATCCTTATTTCATTTATTATTCTCTCTTTCTCTTCTCAATAAAAGTGCCTCACGCACTAACAAATTGGTATCCAGAACTTCGGTTATTGTTCTTGATCAAGTTTTCAAGAATTTCATGTCAGAGATCGTTTTTCTAGGGAAAGTAAATCAACCGCTACGAAGATGGCTAGTGATAAGGGCATTCAGAATTCTCTTCCAATGCTTGACGAAAAAAATTTGATCCGATGGAAAAAACAGATGCAATCCTTGTTTGGCTTCCATGAAACCCTAGAAGTGGTTACCGACGGTGTTGGCTGCAAATGAAATTGACGAACAGAAAAAGCCCACAACAAAGTCAAGAAGAAAGATTGCAAGGCTGCTTATTGAATTCAAACGACTGTTGATGCTGTTAATTTCGATAGAATCTCTCATGATGAAACAGCAAAGGAGGCATGGGATATTCTGGTAAAGTATTTTGTAGGAGGTGAGAAAGTCAAGGTTGTCAAATTACAAACCTTGCATCGACAATATAAGTTGTTGTTGATGGGAGAAGATGAAAAAGTTGCAGAATATGTGTCGAAGGTTCAGAAACCCATCCATCTCATGAAGGGTTGTGGTGAAACCATTACTGATAAGATGATAGTTGAGAAGGTAATGAGAACGTTGACCTCTCACTTTGATCATGTTATTGTAGTTATTCAAGAATCCAACATTCTTGAAACCACTAAAGTGGAAGATTTGGTTGGTTCGTTTGAGGCGCGTGAGATGAGGATTTTCGATAGGAAAGGAGTTTAAGACTTGATACAGTCACTGCAAGCTCAATCATGGAAAAAAGATGGTGGTTCCAAAAAATTCAAAGGCATGTTCGACATGACTCATGCAAAGAAGTCTTGGTCGAATCCCCATAATAATAAGGTCGAAGATAGATCTTCTGAATCCTCGAAAAGGGGAGGACGAAATTATCGAAAGGACAAAGAAGATAAGAAAGGTATGCAATGTTATCACTGTGAAAAGTGGGAAAACTTGGCTAAGTATTGTTGGTACAGAAAAGATAAGGGATCGAAAGGCAAGGACGAAGGAGCGAACCTTGCACACCAAGATTCAGATGATTCTGAAGGTAATATGATGGTTATGGCTGCAGTTGCAGATAACCATGTTGAATCTAATATCTGGTTTCTCGACTCGGGTTGCTCGAACCACATGACTGGTCGAAAGGAGTGGTTGGCAGATTTTGACGAGTCGAAAAAGAGCAAGGTAAAACTTGCTGATAATAGTTCGTTGCAAGTAGAAGGTACTGGAAACATAGTCTTTCAAATGAGTAATGGAGGGAAAGCTATGTTCAAAGATGTGCTCTATATACCTGGAATGAAATGCAACTTTCTAAGTGTTGGACACCTAGTCGAAAAAGGTTTCTCAGTGCTCATGAAAGATGGAGTTTTGAAATTGTTCGACACAAAGAACAATTCGGTCTTAAAATCTCCATTGTCGAAGAATAGGACATTTAAGACTATGATTAGTTCGACATAAGTTCAATGCTTGAAAACTGTTGTCGACCATAAGGATAGTTGGTTGTGGCACTTGAGGTTTGGAAATTTGAATTTTCGATCACTTAATCAACTGATTACTCAAGATATGGTTACCGGTATTCCAAGCCTTGAGATGCCTGAAAAACTTTGTCAAGGTTGTTTAGTAGGAAAGCAATCCAGAAATTCTTTTGTTTTGACTATGTCAATGAGATCATCCTGCATTCTCGAAGTGGTGCATTCAGATGTATGTGGTCCATTCGAAGAACATACAATTGGTTAAAACAAATATTTTGTTTCGTTTGTCGATGAGTTTAGTCGAAAGCTGTGGATCTATGTTATCAAAAGAAAGGACGAAGTATTCAAAATATTTAAGAGATTCAAGATACTTGTTGAAAACCAGAGTGAGAAGAAGATCAAAGTTTTACGAACAGATGGAGGTGGCGAATACACATCCAAGATGTTTGAAGACTTCTGTGATGAACATGGTGTTGATCATGAGGTAACTTCTCCTTATACACCTCAACATAATTGAGTTGCTGAAAGAAGAAACAGAACCATATTAGATATGGCGAGATGCGTGTTAAAGCAAAAGAATTTGCCAAAGTCTTTATGGGGAGAAGCTGTTTTGACTGCAGTTTATATTTTGAATAGGTGTCCTACTAAGATATTGAAGAATAAGGTTCCTGAAGAAGTGTGGAGTAGCAAATGACCATCAGTAAGTCACTTAAAGGTGTTTGGCTTTATGTGTTACAAGCATGTTCCTGATGCAAGGAGAAGGAAGCTTGATGACAAGAGTGAACCTATGATTCTGGTAGGATATCATAAAATTGGTGCATACAGACTATTCAATCTAGTTAATGAGAATATTGTGTTGAGTCGAGATATTGTGATTAATGAAAATTCTTCCTGGGATTGGAATTATAGAAATTCAATTAATAAATCATTAATGATCTTTGATTTCGACAATGAAACTAATGAAGTTGACGTCGAAGGAATTGTTGAGAATCCAGTCGAAGTCGAAGAAGAAGCGGTTGCTGACACTCCTATTACAGTCGAAGTCGAAGAAGAAGCGGTTGCTGACACTCCCATCACAGTCGAAGTCGAAGAGACTATGGCTGAAACAAGCCAAAGACCTCAAAGAAATAGAGTTCTTCCAACAAGACTTAATGATTATGAAGTGGTGGGTGATGATGAAATCACACCAGATGGAGAATTAGTTCATTTTTCTTTACTTGCAGGTGCTGAACCAATCAACTATAGAGAAGCTTTGAAGATTATCAAGTGGAAGTTAGTTATGGTCGAAGAGTTACAGGCAATCGAAAGAAACAACACATGGGACTTAGACGAATTGCCAACACATACAAAAGTTATCGAAGTAAAGTGGGTGTTCAAGTTGAAACACAATGCAGATGGGTCAATAGCAAGACATAAAGCAAGATTAGTAGCTCGAGGTTTTCTTCAAAGAGCAGCACTTGACTACTCTGAAGTATTTTCTCCTGTAGTGAGATTAGAGATTGTTCGACTAGTAGTAGTATTGGCATGCAACCAAGGCTGGTGAACATTTCATCTAAATGTGAAATCAACATTTCTGAATGGTCCTATAGACGAAGAAGTTTATGTCACATAACCTCCTGGGTTTGTGATTCAGAAGGAAACGAGTAAAGTATATAGATTGCACAAAGCGCTCTATGGCCTCAAGCAGGTACCTAGGGCGTGGAACAAGAAGATCGAATCATACTTAGTCAGATTGGGATTTTTCAAATGCAAATCAGAGTATGGTGTTTATGTTCAGGTTGTAGCATAAGATATAACAATCATCTGCTTGTATGTTGATGACTTTCTAGTAACTGGAAATAGTCTGGAGAACTTGTCGAAGTTCAAAGAGTTGATGATAAAGGAATTTGAAACGTTGGATCTAGGAAAATTGTCTTATTTTCTAGGCATGGAATTTCAGATGTTGAAGCAAGGTATGGTGCTACATCAAAGAAAGTATGTCAAAGAGATACTCAAGAGATTCATAATGGATGATTTGAATCATGTATCCTCACTTGTCGAACCAAATGTGAAGTTGGAGAATAATGGAGAGGAAGACAAAGTCGATGCAACTTTGTTCAAGCAAATTGTGGGATCTCTGAGGTATGTGTCCAACAGTCGACCTAATATAGGTTTCGCAGTCGGATTAGTAAGTAGATATATGGGTGAACCAAGAGTGTCACATATGAAGGTTGCAAGAAGAATCCTTCTATATTTGAAGGGTTCAATAAATTGTGGAATACTATTTCGACGAGATTCTGAAGGCAAAGAAGTAGTAGTTAATTGTTTTTCAGATGCTGATTGGTGTGGAGACAAGGAAGATTGAAGAAGCACAACTGGATATTTCTTTCAAGTATTTGGTGCCCCAATCTCATCGTGTTCAAAGAAGCAACCTGTGGTGGCATTGTCATCGTGTGAAGTTGGATATATAGAATGATCATATGTTGCATGTCAAGCAATTTGGATCAGATCTATACTTAAAGAAATGACTGTCGAAGTGAAGAAACCTTAGTATTTCAAATCGACAACAAGTCAGCCATAAATCTGGCGAAGAATCTAGTTCTGCATGGAAGAAGTAAACATATTGAAGCAAGGTTTCACTTCTTGAGGGAAAAAGTAAATCAAGGTGAACTTAAAGTTAGGCATTGCTCAAGTGAAGCACAATTGGCCAACATTTTCACCAAAGGATTGAAGATCGACAGATTCCTGAATTTGAGAAAGAAATTAGGAATAGTCCAGATTGACTATTTTTGAGGATGTTCGACAACTTGGATTATGGGGGTGTGTTGAAATATTAAATTAGATTATATTAGATTTGATTAGATTTAATATTTAATATAATCCAAGTTGTGTTAGCCCAAGCCCAATTAGGGTTGTATGTAAATAGTCATAGTGTGTATCATTATTTGTACACTTGAATAATACAAATCCTTATTTCCTTTACTATTCTCTCTTTCTCTCCTCACTAAAAGTGCCTCACGCACTAACAAATAGGAAAACTTTGTTATTCACTTTGCAACGGCAAAATACTGTGAATGACTTGATTGACTTGATTACAAACTTAGGGGTTACCCCCTATTTATAGATTTTGGTTAGCACAAAGCCCAAAACTATAAAATCCCAAAATACCTATTTTAGTACTAAATCAAATCTATCTATTTTATATCTAAATCAAATCTATTTAAATTTAAAACAAATCTAATATGTGTGCTCTTCGACACACCATAGTTTTGACACTATGAATTACAATTTAACACACCACCTAATTCATTGTGTCTAAACTATCTATATTCATCATGGCTCTTAGTCTTCTGAATACTTCGACCTGCATTCCCTTCTTCATGATTCATAAACCCAACTGGTTGTTTAACATAAACTTCTTCGTCTAAGGGTTCATTCAGGAATGCACACTTTACGTCCATCTGACATAAGTGCCATCTGTTTATTTCTGCTAGACCAACAACCAACCTGATTGTTTCGATCCTAGCAACAAGTGCAAAAACTTCATCAAACTCGTTCCTTCTTTCTGTAGAAATCCTTTCACCACAAGCCTTTTTTTCTGTCGAATTACTTCCCCTTTCGAATTCGTTTTCACTTTGTATACCCACTTGACATCAATTTACTTATTTCCTTGAGGCAATTCGACAAGTGACCAAGTGTGGTTGTCTTTGATAGACTTCACTTCTTCGTTCATTTCTTTCACCCACTTCGAATCCTTCAATGCTTCAGCTGCATTCACAGGTTCGACATCTGCATGGAAAGCATAATGTACCAACTCACCTTCATTATTTATCACATCATTTTATGTAATCACATAAACTTGCAATCTTGCAGGCATGCGTCTTGTTCTTTGAGGCCTGCTTGTACTTGGTTGATCTATAACTACTGGTTCCTCTTGTTGAACTTCTCTTTCGACTTGAGTTTCTGGTTCTTCAAGTAGGATTCCCACTGAATCTTTCTTGACATTTTCAGTCTAATCTCATTCTTTAAGCTCATCTATGATCACGTCCCTGTTGATCACAATTTTCTTGTTCACTGGTTCGAATAACTTGTAACCTCCTGTCGAATGATATCCAACTAGAATCATTTGACTCGACTTGTCATCAAGTTTTCTTCTCAACTGATCTGGAACATGTTTATGTGCAATAGATCCAAATACCTTTAGATGACTCAAGCTAGGCTTCACACCAGACCAACATTCTTCTGGAGTAATTCCTTCTAGCTTATTCGTAGAACATCTGTTCAAAATGTAAGTTGCAGTCAAAACAGCTTCACCCCACAACTCTTTAGGTAAATTCTTGCCTTTCAACATACTTCTCACCATATTCATGATGGCTCGATTCTTCCTTTCTACAGTTCCATTATGTTGTGGAGTATAGGGTGGCACCACCTCATGCATAATCCCTTCCTTTTCACATAACCTGTCGAAGTCTTTTGACACATACTCTCAACCACCATCAGTTCTCAAAACTTTGATTTTTTGACCACTTTGTCTTTCGACCATAGACTTAAACTTGGAAAATACCTCAATCACTTCACTTTTCTTCTTGATCAGATAAGTCCACAGCTTTCGACTGAAGTCATCTATGAATGTAACAAAGTATTTGTTACCTCCCATCGAATCCACCTGGATTGATCCATATACATCAGAGTATATGACTTTAAGAATAGATTTCGACCTGCTTCATGCATCCTTGCTGAAGCTATTCTTGTGCTACTTCACCTGAACACATTCCTCACATACCTCATTTAGAATATTGATTTCTGGCAATCCTGAAACCATATTTCTTCTCTTCAAATCTCTGATGTTTATGAAGTTGAGATGGCCTAGTCGATAATTTCATATCCATTCATCTCTGCTAGCTACAGTCGAAAGGCACTTGTTCTCGATCACATTTAGTTCGATCTTAAAGTTTCGATTATGAGACATAGGAGCCTTCAAGATTAATCTTCCATTTGCATCGACGACTGTCATCATCTTATCTTCGATTGACACTTTATAATTCTTTTCGACCAACTACCTTATACTGAGCAATTTTCTCTTTATGCCTGGTATGTACAACACATTGGAAATTATTTACCTCTTGCCATCTTTCCTCATAATCATCAAATCACCAATACCTTCAGCTTATAGGGTATTGTTATTTGCGAATTTTACCATATTTTTCATTGAGGGCTTTATGTTGAAAAAACAGTCTTTCCTTCCAGATATATGTGATGAGCATCCTGAATCCATGTACCATTGGTCCTTGAATCTATCTTCATCTCTTGTTGTGACCATCTCCATCATCTCTTCTTCTTCATGTTTTACAAAATTTACATCACTTTCTTGATTCTTTCTCTTTTCTAGACAATCACTGAAATAGTGACCATACTTCTGACAATTGTAACATTGAATGTGACTCTTGTCAGGTTTTCGACAACCACCTCTTCCTCTATTTGCAACACCACCTCTTTGGTTGCCTTGGTATGGTCTTCTCTGATTCGACACGTTTCCTTCATTCTGGTTTCCTCTACCATTCGATTTTTTGTAGCCGCCTCTACCTTTGTTGAACCATTTTCCTTTTCCTTTGGTTTCTTTTACTGAATGTGCCTGCAAAGCCACATCACTCTTCGACTTGCCTGCAGCTCTTTCATTCATTCTTTGTTCATGAGATTCAAGATTCCCTTGAAGCTCTTCTTTTGTCAATTTTGGCAAGTATTTCCCCTCTTCTATAGCCACCACTATATGGTCGAACTTAGGAGCCAAAGATCTCAAGATCTTCGAAACAAAAGCTCTTGTTGTTAATGTTTCTCCACATACGTTGATTTGATTCACTAGTTTTGTAACCCTAGTGAAGAAATCACATATGCTCTCACTATATTCCATCTAAATAAGTTCATATATTCTCTTATGTGTTTGTAACCTCACTTATTTCACCTTTTCTGTACCACCAAAGGACTTCTCAAGAACATCCCAAGCTTCTTTTGCAGATCCTGAATCACTCACTTTTTCAAAATTTTCTGGACTCACACATTGATGAATTATAAAGAGTGCTTTATAACTCATCTTCTCAATTTATGTGTGTTTCTTCTTTTCTTCTTCTATAGCGTTTTCTCCAATAGCTTCGAATCCATCTTTTACAAGATCTCAAAGTCCTTGACACCTGAAAAAAACTTTCATCTTTTTACACCAATTCTCATAGTTGTCTACTTTCATAATTGGTAGAGTTGTTGGATAATTTGCATTCCCATAATTCGCCATCGTGAATTCTTTTTCTTCCTAAATCATTCTTAATCGATACTTCCCTTGAGTCGAAACCGAGCTCTTGAATCAAAACCGGTCCCTTTCTCGAACCAAAGGCTCATGATACCATGTTGGGGGAGATACTAGGAGCATCGATATATAGTGTAGGAATAAGCACCTTTGTGAGAGGCACACCACTTATCCACCTAAAACCTTAAGGTAATAGGTGAGTGGGTTCTCCCACTTATATATGCATAAGTATCCACATTCCTATCCAATGTGGGACTATTTCTGCACTTACTCACACTTGCTATATTATTCCAACACTTCTTGAGTTGTAAATCATGAAGAGATATGGTGTTGGATGATTGATATTGAATTGGGTGTGGTTATAGAATTTTTTACCATCGCATCAAGTTTGATTTCAATAATGTCAATTATTGAGGTTTATGTAAATCATGTTGTTTGTTGGTTTATGTTGATATTTTACATCACTTTCATTAGTTGGCATAAGTTGTATTGGTTTGTTGATAAAACCCAAAGTTTTCAACATTAAAACACCAAACCAATACAAGTTATGTTAACTTTGGAAAGTTGATTTGTGCAAGCTATATGTGGTTTAATTCTCAAGTTTGTGCCTCTCTAAAATCATAATTTCAATACAAAAAATCATAAACTTGAGAGACAAACCAACATTTTCAATTTGTGTATTTTCACTCTTTTTCATGAAATTTTGAACTCAAACTCATTTGAAGCTTAATCGTTAATGCTCAGAATACGCGTGTCACATGTTTATATACCATGTAAAACCGATTTCCGCGCTTTCGGATCAAAATTCCAGCCATTTAGACCACTTTACCGTAGTTCTGTCATGCATTGTAAAATGGCCTAAACGGAGCATTTGCGCTTGAAATTAATTCACGGGACCTACTTTTATGAAGCCATTGGCCCGTTTGCAAGCTACCACTTGAATTTCATGAGATTCCAAGCATATTTTTTTACCGCTTTTACAAGTGACCGTGCGTGAATGTCATTTCCAATGTGGTTTTGACCAAACCGATTGCAGATTTGGATCCCTGGACACATTTATAGATTATTGTGTAAATTTCGTTCCATTTCGAGTAACTTTTTTTGGACGCCTAATTTCATAAAACGCGTTTTTATTATTTAATGCAGAATTTTGACTTTGTTCTTTTGTGGGTTTTTTTACGCTTCTATGTGCAGAATTTCATTGTTATAATCTCCATTTGCTGTGTACTCATGTGTGATATTTCATTTGGTGATTATCGGATTGATTTTTTGACGCAGTTCTGATACCTTTTATCTTGTTAATTTTTTATGTGTTTATTCATTGTGCAAGGTACATTTTATTGTGTTTGATCATGTAACACAACATTGGTTATATGATCAAAACTTGTGGCTTATGCTTGCTTCCGACACGACACACCTTATTTCTCATTTCATGAGAAATATCCTTTGTTCACACTTGTTGTGTATTGTCTGGATATGTATGACACTTTGTGCAGGAACTCTATTTGTGGCATGCATCTTTGGTTTTGTTTAGTTCGATATCATTTCTGACTATGTTTGTTTCTTGAAGAAGCTTGCTCGACGTATTCTCTGACTCTCCATTGCTTTCGTCCGCTATTGACGAATTCGCGTTTGATTGGTAGCCGCTGCAGCTGCTTTCACTTTCTTGTGTTTTTTATCGCATTTAATTATATCTTTCCTTGCCATGAGAAGTAGGATAGAGATGTATGATGGGGATCTCCGTTGTTGATCATGTTAGGAACCCCTCTGGTTTATTTAAAGACTTATTTAGGTCAAATCCATATTATGTGCCATTGTATGCTACTTGTGCTTGGCTTATTTAAAGTCCTACCTTTGAAGTATGCATTCTGCAGGTGTGTTTACATTTGTGCTCAAAGTACTCAAAGAAGGAACCCATCCCCATTCCCTATGATAATTCCTCAAAGAAAGCAAGTGGAAAAGGGTTCACAATCAACCCTAGCATTTCGTATGTGTCATCCTTAGCTTGTGACACACCACGATGCTTCGAAGTTGTGCCTACTCTTGTTATCGAGTCGTCAAGTGGAAAAGGGTTTCACAATCAAACCCCCACACTTTGTCTTGAGCTCACGTTGGTCGACGTTGATGCTCTGTGTTTATCACTTTCCCCCTTACTCTTCTTGTCTGGCAATATGATGCCATGGTACAGATCTTGTTCCCTAATATAGCTTGTTTGCCTCGGTTGATATGACCCATTGGATAAAGCTTCATCTATCCTATCCTGCTTGTTTTCCTAAGTTGATATAACCCGTTGGCTAAAGCTTCCCATTTCCTACTTCAATTTGCAATGTCTTGGTTAGGCCTTTGTGATTTTAGCTATTGTGCGCTTCTCATGACATGTGCGTGCTCTCTTGAGATTGTGGATTGTTTGTTTGTTTTTATCTTTGTGTATACCATGTTCCCTTAGGCTTTGAACCATTGTATGTTCCCTTTGAATCGCTCGATTAGGGTAGCTTTTGAATTATACATTAGGATAGTAATCCATACATGCTAACATAGGATAGAGATTCCCTTTCAAAACTCAACCTTAGGATCAATCATTGTATGATAACATTAGGAATAAATTTAGGATAGTCTCCCTTAGATGTTTTTCTTTTCTTTTTGCATCTTACATTAAACCTAAAACCCATTTTTCTTGGCAAATGCATAAAACATCTAACAACTATCAAATCCTCTTTCAAGGTTAAAAACATCAACCAACTCAAACCTTTTTTCGGCCTTTGGGCTTTGCACCAAAACTAATATTTTTCAAAAAGAACGTGTTAATTCACTTATGTGCTGGCGCGTGAATCTTCAAAAGCCTAGTTGTGGCAGAAGGAGAAATTGACATTGTTCATTAAAAAACACAAAATAAACCGAAACATGTGAGTCGAACTACGGCGCTCTGATTCCACAAAAAGGATACGTAGGCATCTGGTCACGGGGTTCAACCGAGCAAAACTTTTTAAATATTTTCTTCTTTTCCCCATTTTTTCTTCTTTTGCATGCATTCCCTCTTTTCATTTATCTTTAGCTCGTAAGTTCATACTTGAACACACCCTTTGATTAGAACAACAAGAGTGGATATCATAGAGTACTACGGGCCTGTGGGGTTCACCTTGCATTATGGCATATTTATTTTTACAAAAGAAATGTGAAAAAAGTGTATATGTATAAAAAAGTTAACTTCCATTTGCATTTCATTTCCAGGGTGTTTCAGAGTAGGCGTCTGTATAAAAAATGGCAAACAACCATGATGTTGTCAAGAGAGACACTAGAGATGTTTTCGGTTACAAGTTCAATATTTCTAGTTAGCCTCATTTGAAAGAGTTGAGTAGGGGAGTGTTTTATCCAAATTCACAAGCCTTTAGAAAACGGTACAGTGATCTTTTTCCCTTGTTGGATGTTCAGGTGGAGGATAGAGCTCTTCACACTTTGTTACAATTATATGATCTGGAACTAGGATGTTTCATAATCCAGGATTATCAACTAGCACCGAATTTTGAGGATTATTCTTATATCTTGGGGATCAAAGTCACTGATCATATTCCCTTTTCGTGTGTCCAAATGAGCCCGATTATGAAGTCATCGCTAAGGCCCTTTATTTGAGCCTGAGCAATGTAAAAGGCAATTGGAGGAAGAGAGGTATAACTAGTAGTTTCTCTGAGGATTTTCTGATATGCAAAGCTAGAGAAATGGCAACTAAGTGTTTGTGGGTCAAGTTTAGCATTCTTCTAGCGGTTTTGATTTATGGCCTAGTTATTTTCCCTAATGTTGAGAAGTTGGTAGATCTGGTAGCTATTTGTATGTTCATGAATTCGAATCTGGTACCGACTATCCTGGCCAACACTTACTTTGCTATCCATTCCAGGTATGGTAAGAAAAGATTTCTAGTGTGTTATGTGCCATTGTTGTATAAATGGTTCATGTATCAGTTGCCAACCAAAGGCCCGTCCGTGGATACTCAAAGCACTCGTACTTGGGCCACGAAGCTCATTGATCTCACCTCTTTTGACAAAACTTGGTATAGGCACCGACTTGATAGTACTGTAGTTATTACCAGTTATGGAGGCTTCTCTAATGCCTCACTCATGGGGACACAGAGAGTGATTAACTATAACCCAGATCTTGCCCTACACCAGCTAGGGTATTCTATACGAAGTCCTCCTAAAAGCAGTGTGTGATACGGTGGCAGAACTGACTGTTAATACTGGTTTTGCATTTGTGTTTGCAAATGTTGCGGTAAGAAAGAGTCGCCACCGACTTTTCTTTTATCCAAATTAAGTAAAGGGTGAAAAGAACAGAAAAAGACCTTTTCGAGATTATTCTGAGTATGGGGGGTAGATTATGGAAAGGGAAGGTGTTAGCACCCTTTTGCATCCGTAGTTATCTACGGGCTCTTAGAGGTTTGCTCATTTTGAAAGTACTTTGTGCTTTGTGTGTTTAAAAAATGTTTAAAAGTTCCTTAGTGCGGCGATTTTCTTTGCATTTAACTCTTGTACCTCTATTGTTTTGTTTGAGAGCCATTTTCCTTGCTGAAATAAACAGCGAGAAAATGAGTAACATGTACTAGAAGACCTGTTATGAAATGGCATGCATGCAATGTATTCAAGGATCTCGCGGGGTAAATACAAGAAGATTTTCTAATTTTGACAACAGCTTGGATTAAGGAACTTTTGTATTTGAATGACCTTCCTTGAGAAACGAGCTCACCGTATCGAGTGGGTCATAGCCCCTGACTCAAGTTGTCGTGTTTTGGTCCTTTGATGGCATTGGCTAGGGGAAAATAAATCCCCTTGCCCCTTACTAAATCTCTGGTTCATCATAACCTGTCCCACAGGCCCTCGAGATCCTTAAATTGGTTAGTATGATATGCCATGTTATGATGTTATGATATTATGATTATGCTAAGAAAGCACAAATAAATCAAGCACAAGCAAATCACACAAAGGCCTTAGGTTTAAGGCTTGCATGGGTTTTAAGGTAAGTACCCTCTTTAAGTTTAGTTGGCTCAACCTGTTCTATCAATAGTAATTGGGTTCTAAGGGATATCAATATCACTGATCTTTCCCATAAGTTTCATTCCGATCAACAACTGACTTGCCCCCAAACAAAACTCGGGAGTCAAATCCCAATGAGTGTAGTATCGAGTATCAACCGACTTTGGGCTACACCAAAGATAGCTATCTCACTACTTCCTAATGGCCAAGTTGTTCAATTAAAGGTTCTAAAGTCAGTTGATGCTTCATGACACCATGCAGCGGCCCCGTATTCTCTTTGACTACTCAAGGGCTACTGGTACCAACCAAAGTGTCACATCAATGTAGCTATCACTTCAACCGTGTCGGTATACCCCGCACAGTTTCGAAGATCTATTTCTACTTACCTAAAAGGTGTCCCAGATCCGGGTGTAGGATCTATAGTAACCCCAAACAAAACCCTCAAAAGTAAAGAAAACAAAGCATACAAAAGTAGTTAAATAATGAACTAACTCTAAGGTAACCCCACTTTTTATTTTCCCCAGCAGAGTCGTCAGTTCTGTGATACGGTGGCAGAACCCACTGTTAATACTATTTTTGCGTTTGTGTTCCCAAATTTTGCGGTAATCAAGAGTCGCCACCGACTTTTCTTTTATCCAAATTAAGGAAAGGGTGAAAAGAACAGAAAAATACCTTTTCGAGATTATTCTGAGTAAGGGTGGTATATTATTGAAAGGGAATGTGTTAGCACCCTTTCGATCTGTAGTTATCTACGGGCTCTTAGAGGTTTGCTCATTTTGAAAGTACTTTGTGTTTTGTGTGTTTAAAAAATGTTTAGAAGTGCCTTAGTGCGGCGATTTGCTTTGTGTTTAACTCTTGTATCAGTCCTCAAGAGTGTTAACAAAGCAAATGTTTTTGAAAATTGTTTTTGAAAAGTAGTATTTGCGTAAGTGCAAAATGTTTTTGAGCAAACTTCTAACAACTATCTACTTTATACTCGAAAAGGTAGTTCTTTTCCTCCTATCCTTTAGACAGTGTTATCCTACTATTAGTGAGTAGGTAGCCCTATCGTTGGGTGTGTGAGGGACAATCGAAGGGACGTTACGGTCACGAGGGCAACTTGGCAAGGAATTTTAGTAACTGTCCTAAAGTTCTAAGATCACTTTTAACCGAGGCAACGTCGAGAAGGTCATCGAGGGACTTGTGATCTTTCAAACTAGAGAACAACCACTAAAAGTTCTCACCTTTCGAGAATTGTGACCGTTTTCTGGAGGCAACCGAAGTGGGATACCCTAGAGGTACATATGTGCAATTGTATTCAATTAAATTATTTATCTTGCGTTATTAGGTTTTCTAACCTTTTTGTTTTTCATTCTTATCATGCAATCCTAGTTACTAGCAGTTAATATGTACAGAAAAATGTAAAGTGCAAAAATAAACCATACGCTATTACATGGTTCGGGGAGGGAGTATTTACAATATACAAAACTGGGGGAAAGACAAGATAAAGAAAGCGATAAAAAGTCCTACTTAGTCTATTACATATCAGTATACAGTTACATTATTATTAAAAAAATGCGAGAAAAAAATAATGCGCGCGTAACGAATATTACGTCTAAAAGAAACCTAAGGAATTCCTAAGTAAAACTCTTTTTGGTTGTTTTTATTTATTTAGGAAAATAATAAAGTAAACTAAACATAAATTTAATTAATTAAAATAAAAATAAAATTATTGATCAAAATTAAATTCTAAACAAAGACCTAACATTTTTTACATTTTTTATTTAAGATAATATTTGAATGAAATAACTTAAGTCTAATTGATTATAAAATTAAAAAAATAAAATTAAAATAATTAACTAATTAATTAAAATAATTTCAGAAAACCTAATTCAATTTATTTATTTTTTTGATTTTTTTTATGATTTGTTAGAAAAAGATTAAAAGTAAATAAACATGATAAAACAAAAAGAATAAAAAAAATTGCAAATGGGCCTGGGTGTTATGAAGCAAATATGGGTTGTTGTTTGAAAATTCCCTGGCCCAAAGGAGGAAAGCCCAGATCTTCTTGGATCCAGTGAGGTGAAACTCTGAGGGCGCATGATAGATCTCAAATTAAAACCCTTAGATCCAGAGCCAACTCGATTTGGATGGTCATATTTGATGATGCATGGTATACGTCAAGCCAATAGGAACACCAGATCTGCATGAAAATGTTAAGAAATAAGAAAATGCTGGACCTGGCACTCGAACCGAGGTCCTCTCCTCATACACGCACCTTGCATTCCAACTTAGCCACTTGTTCATTCATACATATAATACAACAATAATATAATATACAAAAACACGGTCCATATCTAAAAATTAAAAAAAATATGCGTTGGATTTGAATGAGGCAATGGGACAACGCCACACTTTGTCTTCTTCATCCTCCGTCGTCTTAGGTACTGCAACCTATAGTGATAGTTTTCGTTTGTCACTATAGCACCTACATCATGAAATATCCAAAATACACAATATAAATTACATGTGAGGCCATGGATCAATTGGCCTCATCCCCCTGAGCACTATGGCGCCCCTGGTTTGGGCTAATTTTGGCCAATAAAGAAAACCCCATTTCGAAGGTTCAAACCCTAACCATGGCCAAATGTGATTCCTGCATCAAAACTTCAATCCAACCATGCAGGAAGCATGCAATTACTCAAATGAACATAAATGCATGGTCAAAATGGATTTATATTACATGAGTCGAAGAAAACAAATTTAAAAAAAATTGCAAACTGTGTGAACTTTGTTGGGGCTTTTCGTGATGCTTCAGGACATGGTAATTAGTGGAATAGCTTCAGGGGACCTCCAGGAATATATTGGGATCCCTTGTTTGGACTGAGGAAGGCTGGAACTGTGTTTTTGAACTTCACAACTTTGACAAATTTTGCAATTTAGTGTGCTCTCTTCAAGCTGTATATGTGTGTCCATTTGACTTGCAAGTGTTTTTCTTAAATAGAGGAGATGGAAGGGACAAGAAAACAAAGAATGAAATGGCCAAAAACATGTTCTTCAAGGCCATGAATGAAAATTTGAATTTTGGAAAGATACATGGAATTCTTGTATTTTTTCAAATTTGAATGAACGTGGACATGCTTGCACGAATTCTTGGGCCCAAGGCTGACCAAAAACACCAGCCCAAATGCCAAGACCCACCTCTAATTATTTTATACATTTTATTTTACATTTGTTTGAATAAAATAAAATAAATATGAATAAAATAGATAGAAAAGGCAAGGCATGGTAAGAATGATTTTAGAGGTCATCTATGAGCTTAGGAAGATGCTTGAAATCCAAGAAATTAAGACATTGACCTAAAACTTCAAGTTTGCTCAATGCCTAATTCTTGAACTTCCCCAAATTTTCCCAAATTGGGAAAGCCATAACTTGCTCAATTTTTATCTCATGATTTGTACTTTTTGGAAATCCTAAGATGTATACTTCAATCCCTCTTTTTATCAATTTTTCATTTGAAGATGTTATCTTGATGGAAAAGGTCTTGGAAAAAAGTGGCTTTTGTTGACTTTCTGAAAATGACCTGTAAGGTATGAGCTTGTATCTTTCAAATGGTACATTTCTTGGACTTGAGGTATGAATATAAGTTGTAGAGAATGAGATTCTCTTCAATATGAGCTTTGGTTGGTGAAAATGGATGAAGTATGTGGAAGTTATGCCTTGTCAAAGTTCGGTTGACTTTTCTTATAAAAACCATAATTTAGAAATTCTTGACTTTTGATGGATTAGGGACATTTCTAGAGGAATCATCATCAACCCTTGATCAAATGATGGATATCACTTCAAAATGTTGATGTTGACCAAAAATCGTGAAGTTTGACTATAGTTGGGCCACAATTGACTTTTGAGCTAACATGGTTATTTTCCCACATTTGAGGAATTGACTGAGCAAACTTGTTGTGCAAGGCATGAAACTTGTCATGGATAATATTGAAGGCATATTAGGACAATGGAAAACATTTGAGACCTTTGAAGCTCACACATCTTGATGAGAAGTGAAACCCTAGCTAGAAGTTCATTGCTTAGGAGGAGAATTTGTCTGGTCAATTCTCGGTCAACCTTGAGCAATTGAGGATTTTTAGGAGCATGTCTTGAGTAAATATGGGAGGGGAACTTTTGGGGTACAACATAGCAAAATCTGTGAATCTGTGTTTTGCAAGAAAGGGGAAGATCCTGAGATGCTACAGAGGGTAGTGATTGCTTGGACCAAGATCTTAAGAAAATGTAAATATTTCTTCGGGAAGAAGGAGCTGACAGCCTATGGACCTTATGTTGAGTGAGTCAAAGAGAGGGAGAGAACACTCCAGTTGCCATTCGCAAAGGAAGATCCCTTGTACCCACAACCTGAAAATTTGCAATATGATGTTCCTAAAGAAGGCTTCTACCAAGTGCAAAGAGAGAATCAGCATTTTCGCATCGATCGAGGAGCTAAAGAGATAGAGTTTTATTTTATAAGGGAATATAAGAAAGCTTTAGCATGCAAACACAAAGAATCTAAGAAAGCTGGTACTTCTAAGAGATCTATAGGCCAAGACGTTTCTATTGCTTTTGAAGACCACAAAAGAGTTGTTGCAGCTTTTGAGAAGAAGTACAAGCAAATTTGTCGAGGAGGAAAAGCATTTTGAAGCAAAAAGCAAAGATCTAGAGAAGAAGCTCTGAGACAAGGATACTTAGCTCAAAGCAGAATTCAACCAGAGACTTGCAATAGAGGCCCATCTCAAAGAGCATGGTACTCAGTTGTCATAGGTCATAGAAGAAATCGCCAGGCTCAAGGTCCAGATGGGAATATGATGTTTCCAGACTTTGCAGAATTTGATGTTTGTTTGTTGTTTCATTTTGCTGTAAAAGACCACCGCCAGGGTTATTGGTTGGGGTTTTATTTTTATTTGTTGTATTTTGACTAATCATCTTGTATAAACTCAGTTGGCTTCAGATTTTATGAATGAAAGCAGTCGTTGTTGTTATTGTTCTCTTTTGTTTTTTTGTCTATATCTTATAATGTTGTTTGATATTTTTGATATATGACAAAATTCTTGGGTGCCCTGGAAATGACTAACATATCATGAATGTCATGCATTTCATACATTATAGGATTTCTCAAGACCGGTATAATTATATCTTAGTTTTTCTTTTTTTCCAGAGTTCAAGACAACTACTCATTGGTATTCTACTAGAATTAACATTCCACGCCAGGTGAACCAGGTACTGGTAGAGCTTGCAAAAGTCAAGGCCCAAGTGGCCACTCAAACGACTCATTTCATGGAGATGTTTAACAACCCGACCAAGGGTAACATGGAACATATTCGTGAGGAATTAGATGAGATGAAGGTTCAGATGGGGTTACTTATGGTACACATGAAAGTTATGGTTCGTCGTCAGGAACTTCTAAAGAAGGAAAACATTTGGTTGAAAACTCACATGACTTTAGTTATGGAAGAGCTGAGAGAGAAAGGCAATCGTGCATCTACTGCTGCAACTAAATCCATTTCTTCTCTAACCCTTTGGGACTTGTTACAACCAAGGCCATTTCTTCTCCTCACCCTTTCGGACCAACTACAACTGAAGCTATTTCCTCTCCTCTTCCTGTGAGATCTCCTTCGAATCAGGGACTACTTCTGGGATATTTTTGACCTTATAAGTTTCCTAATCTTTCCTACCACTAGCTAGTTTCTTCTCACCGGATTAAATCAAGGGGTAAGGTTTATACACAAAAAAGGGAAGATCAGGAGGAACAGTTTGATCCAATCCCAATGCTTTATGCTCACTTGTTGCTACGCTTTCTTATGCTTCAATTGACTGAACTCCATAGCGCAAAACCATTTATAAATTTCCCTCATAACGAGGATGTAGATGCTCGGTGTCATTTCCATTATGGAATACCGGTCATGATACTTAAAACTATAAGGATTTGAAGCATATAGTCCAGGATTTTCTTGAATTAGGGGCATTTGTGTTCACTCCAGATCGTTTGAACATTAGAATCAATTATATCCCAACCGCAGCAAAGAAAGTGGTGACTTCTTCTCATTCTCGAGGTTCTACTTCGCGTCTCAAGTTTCCTATATCACAATCAGGGACAAGTCGTAAGAACTGGATGCTAGGATAGAACAGATATCACCCCTATGCTCCTCTAGGTCAACAGAATATAAGGGAGCCACCAATAATGTTTGACTTGATGCCTTACGGCCAATTGCTGACTCGCTTGCTTGAACTCCAGTTGGTCGAGTTGAAAGAGATTCCTCCTACCCTGTCATGGATTCTTTAAGGATGTAAAAGGAAGTTCTGTGAATACCATGTTGGGGGAGATACTACGAGCATCGATATATAGTGTAGGAATAAGCACCTTTGTGAGAGGCACACCACTTATCCACCTAAAACCTTAAGGTAATAGGTGAGTGGGTTCTCCCACTTATATATGCTTAAGTCTCCACATTATTATCCAATGTGGGACTATTTCCCCCCTTACTCACACTTTCTATATTATTCCAACACTCCCCCTCGAGTGTGAGTCCACAATGCTTGCTATGTTATTCCACAACCCCCCTCAAGTGTGAGTCCACAATGCTCCCTCACTTGTACCGCCATTGACATCCTGCAACAGAACACCACATCTTAGGCGCATTTTGATACAAGTCTCTTCCGGTCCCTTTCTCGAACCAAAGGCTCTGATACCATTTGTTAGGGGGAGATACTAGGAGCATCGATACATAGTGTAGGAATAAGCACCTTTGTGAAAGGCACACCACTTATCCACCTAAAACCTTAAGGTGATAGGTGAGTGGATTCTTCCACTTATATATGCTTAAGTATCCATATTCCTATCCAATGTGGGACTATTTCTGCACTTACTCACACTTGCTATATTATTCCAACACTTCTTGAGTTGTAAATCATGAAGAGATGTGGTGTTGGATGATTGATATTGAATTGGGTGTGGTTATAGAATTTTTTACAATCACATCAAGTTTGATTTCAATTATGTCAATTATTGAGGTTTATGTAAATCATATTTTTTGTTGGTTTATGTTGATATTTTACATCATTTTCATTAGTTGGCATAAGTTGTATTGGTTTGTTGATAAAACCCAAAGTTTTCAACATTAAAACACCAAACTAATACAAGTTATGTTAACTTTGGAAAGTTGATTTGTGCAAGCTATATGTGGTTTAATTCTCAAGTTTGTGCCTCTCTAAAATCATAATTTCAATACAAAAAATCATAAACTTGAGAGATAAACCAACATTTTCAATTTGTGTTTTTTCACTCTTTTTCATGAAATTTTGAACTCAAACTCATTTGAAGCTTAATCGTTAATGTTCAGAATACGCGTGTCACATGTTTATATACCATTTAAAACCGATTTCCGCGCTTTCAGATCAAAATTCCAGCCATTTAGACAACTTTACCGTAATTCAGTCATGCATTGTAAAATGGCCTAAACGAAGCATTTACGCTTGAAATTAATTCACGGGACCTACTTTTATGAAGCCATTGGCCCGTTTGCAAGCTACCACTCGAATTTCATGAGATTCCAAGCATATTTTTTTACCGCTGTTACAAGTGACCGTGCGTGAATGTCATTTCCACTGTGTTTTTGACCAAACCGATTGCAGATTTGGATCCCTGGACACATTTATAGATTATTGTGTAAATTTCGTTCCATTTCGAGTAACTTTTTTTGGACGTCTAATTTCATAAAACGCATTTTTATTATTTAATGCCGAATTTTGACTTTGTTCTTAGTGTGGGTTTTTTTACGCTTCTTTGTGCAGAATTTCATTGTTATAATCTCCATTTGTTGTGTACTCATGTGTGATATTTCATTTGGTGATTATCGGATTGATTTTTTGACGCAGTTCTGATACCGTTTCTCTTGTTAATTTTTGATGTGTTTATTCATTGTGCAAGGTACATTTTATTGTGTTTGATCATGTAACACAACATTGGTTATATGATCAAAACTTGTGGCTTATGCTTGCTTCCGACACGACACACCTTGTTTCTCATTTCATGAGAAATATCCTTTGTTCACACTTGTTGTGTATTGTCTGGATATGTATGACACTTTGTGCAGGAACTCTGATATGTGGTGCATTTGTGGCATGCATCTTTGTTTTTGTTTAGTTCGATATCATTTCTGACTATGTTATTTTCTTGAAGAAGCTTGCTCGATGTATTCTCTGATTCTCCATTGCTTTCGTCCGCTATTGACGAATTCGTGTTTGATTGGTAGCCGCTGCAGCTGCTTTCACTTTCTTGTGCTTTTTATCGCATTTCATTATATCTTTCCTTGCCATGAGAAGTAGGATAGAGATGTATGATGGGGATCTCCGTTGTTGATCATGTTAGGAACCGCTCTGGTTTATTTAAAAACTTTTTTAGGGAAATTCCATATTATGTGCCATTGTATGCTACTTGTGCTTGGCTTGTTTAAAGTCCTACCTTTGAAGTAGGAATTCTGCAGGTGTGTTTACATTTGTGCTCAAAGTACTCAAAGAAGGAACCCATCCCCATTACCTATGATAAGTCCTCAAAGAAAGCAAGTGGAAAAGGGTTCGCAATCAACTCTAGCATTTTGTCTGTGTCATCCTTAGCTTGTGACACACCAGGATGCTTCGAAGTTGTGCCTACTCTTGTTATCGAGTCGTCAAGTGGAAAAGGGTTTCACAATCAAACGCCCACACTTTGTCTTGAGCTCACGTTGGTCGACGTTGATGCTCTGTGTATATCACTTTTCCCCCTTACTCTTCTTGTCTGGAAATACGATGCCATGGTACAAATCTTGTTCCCCAATATAGCTTGTTTGCCTCGGTTGATATGATCCATTGGATAAAGCTTCATGTATCCTATCCTGCTTTTTTTCCTCAGTTGATATAACCCGTTAGCTAAAGCTTCCCATTTCCTACTTCAATTCGCAATGTCTTGGTTAGGCCTTTGTGATTTTAGCTATTGTGCGCTT
This sequence comes from Vicia faba, assembly GCA_948472305.1. Classification (NCBI taxonomy): domain Eukaryota; kingdom Viridiplantae; phylum Streptophyta; class Magnoliopsida; order Fabales; family Fabaceae; genus Vicia; species Vicia faba. The sequence continues at coordinate 1,179,964,189 of OX451741.1, read as the reverse complement.
CTCATGACATGTGCGTGCTCTCTTGAGATTGTGGATTTTTTGTTTGTTTTTATCTTTGTGTATACCCTGTTCCCTTAGGCTTTGAACCATTGTATGTTCCCTTTGAATCGCTCGATTAGGGTAGCTTTTGAATTATACATTAGGATAGTAATCCATACATGCTAACATAGGATAGAGATTCCCTTTCAAAACTCAACCTTAGGATCAATCATTGTATGATAACATTAGGGATAGATTTAGGATAGTCTCCCTTAGATGTTTTTCTTTTCTTTTTGCATCTTACATTAAAACTAAAACCCATTTTTCTTGGCAAATGCATAAAACATCTAACAACTATCAAATCCTCTTTCAAGGTTAAAAACATCAACCAACTCAAACCTTTTTTCCGCCTTTGGGCTTTGCATCAAAACAAATATTTTTCAAAAAGAACGTGTTAATTCACTTATGTGCTGGCGCGTGAATCTTCAAAAGCCTAGTTGTGGCAGAAGGAGAAATTGACATTGTTCATTAAAAAACACAAAATAAACCGAAACATGTGAGTCGAACTACGGCGCTCTGATTCCACAAAAAGGATACGTAGGCATCTGGTCACGGGGCTAAGTCGAGCAAAACTTTTTAAATATTTTCTTCTTTTCCCCATTTTTTCTTCTTTTGCATGCATTCCCTCTTTTCATTTATCTTTAGTTCGTAAGTTTAGATTTGAACACACCCTTTTGTTAGAACAACAAGAGTGGATATCATAGAGTACTACGGGCCTGTGGGGTGCACCTTGCATTATGGCATATTTATTTTTACAAAAGAAATGTGAAAAAAGTGTATATGTATAAAAAAGTTAACTTCCATTTGCATTTCATTTCCAGGGTGTTTCAGAGTAGGCGTCTGTATAAAAAATGGCAAACAACCATGATGTTGTCAAGAGAGACACTAGAGATGTTTTCGGTTACAAGTTCAATATTTCCAATTGGCCTCATTTGAAAGAGTTGAGTAGGGAAGTGTTTTATCCAAATTCACAAGCCTTTAGAAAACGGTACGGTGATCTTTTTCCCTTGTTGGATGTTCAGGTGGAGGATAGAGCTCTTCACAATTTGTTACAATTATATGATCTGGAACTGTGATGTTTCACAATCCAGGATTATCAACTAGCACCGAATCTTGAGGATTATTCTTATATCTTGGGGATCAAAGACACTGATCATATTCCCTTTTCGTGTGTCCAAATGAGCCCGATTATGAAGTCATCGCTAAGGCCCTTTATTTGAGCCTGAGCAATGTAAAAGGAAATTGGAGGAAGAAAGGTATAACTAGTAGTTTCTCTGAGGATTTTCTGATATGCAAAGCTAGAGAAATGGAAACTAAGTGTTTGTGGGTCAAGTTTAGCATTCTGCTAGCGATTTTGATTTATGGCCTAGTTATTTTCCCTAATGTTGAGAAGTTGGTAGATCTGGAAGCTATTTGTATGTTCATGAATTCGAATCTGGTACCGACTATCCTGGCCAACACTTACTTTGCTATCCATTCCAGGTATGGTAAGAAAAGAGTTCTAGTGTGTTGTGTGCCATTGTTGTACAAATGGTTCATGTATCAATTTCCAACCAAAGGTCCGTCCGTGGATACTCAAAGCACTCGTACTTGGGCCACGAAGCTCATTGATCTCACCTCTTTTGACAAAACTTGGTATAGGCATTGACTTGATAGTACTGTAGTTATTACCAGTTATGGAGGCTTCTCCAACGCCTCACTCATGGGGACACATAGAGTGATTAACTATAACCCAGATCTTTCCCTACGCCAGCTAGGGTATTCTATACGGAGTCCTCCTAAAAGCAGCGTGTGATACGGTGGCAGAACTGACTGTTAATACTGGTTTTGCGTTTGTGTTCGCAAATGTTGCGGTAAGAAAGAGTCGCCACCGACTTTTATTTTATCCAAATTAAGGAAAGGGTGAAAAGAACAGAAAAAGACCTTTTCGAGATTATTCTGAGTATGGGGGTAGATTATGGAAAGGGAAGGTGTTAGCACCCTTTCCATCCGTAGTTATCTACGGGCTCTTAGAGGTTTGCTCATTTTGAAAGTACTTTGTGCTTTGTGTGTTTAAAAAATGTTTAAAAGTACCTTAGTGCGGCAATTTTCTTTGCATTTAACTCTTGTACCTCTATTGTTTTGTTTGAGAGCCATTTTCCTTGCTGAAATAAACACCGAGAAAATGAGTAACATGTACTAGAAGACTTGTTATGAAATGGCATGCATGCAATGTTTTCAAGGATCTCGCAGGGTAAATACAAGAATATTTTTTTATTTTGACTACAGCTTGGATTAAGGAACTTTCGTATTTGAATGTCCTTCCTTGAGAAACGATCTCACCGTATCGAGTGGGTCATAGCCCCTGACTCAAGTTGTCGTGTTTTGGTCTTTTGACGGCATTGGCTAGGGGAAAATAAATCCCCTTGCCCCTTGCTAAATGTCTGGTTCATCATAACCTGTCCCACAGGCCCTTGAGATCCTTGAATTGGTTAGTATGATATGCCATGTTATGATGTTATGATATTATGATTATGCTAAGAAAGCACAAATAAATCAAGCACAAGCAAATCACACAAAGGCCTTAGGTTTAAGGCTTGCATGGGTTTTAAGGTAAGTACCCTCTTGAAGTTTAGTTGGCTCAACCTGTTCTATCAATAGTAACTGGGTTCTAAGGGATCTCAATATCACTGATCTTTCCCATAAGTTTCATTCCGATCAACAACTGACTTGCCAGCAAACAAAACTCGGAGTCAAATCCCAATGAGTGTAGTATCGAGTATCAACCGACTTTGGGCTACACCAAAGATGGCTATCTCACTACTTCCTAATGGCCAAGTTGTTCAATTAAAGGTTCTAAGGTCAGTTGATGCTTCATGACACCATGCAGCGGCCCCGTATTCTCCTTGACTACTCAAGGGCTACCGGTACCAACCAAAGTGTCACATCAATGTAGCTATCACTTCAACCGTGTCGGTATACCCCGCACAGTTTCGAAGATCTATTTCTACTTACCTAAAAGGTGTCCCAGATCCGGGTGTATGATCTATAGTAACCCCAAACAAAACCCTCAAAAGTAAAGAAAACAAAGCATACAAAAGTAGTTAAATAATGAACTAACTCTAAGGTAACCCCACTTTTTATTTTCCCCAGCAGAGTCGTCAGTTCGGTGATACGGTGGCAGAAACCACTGTTAATACTATTTTTGCATTTGTGTTTTCAAATTTTGCGGTAAGCAAGAGTCGCCACCGACTTTTCTTTTATCCAAATTAAAGAAAGGGTGAAAAGAACAGAAAAATACCTTTTCGAGATTATTCTGAGTAAGGGTGGTAGATAATGGAAAGGGAATGTGTTAGCACCCTTTCCATCTGTTGTTATATACGGGCTCTTAGAGGTTTTCTCATTTTGAAAGTACTTTGTTCTTTGTGTGTTTAAAAAATGTTTAGAAGTGCCTTAGTGCGGCGATTTGCTTTGTGTTTAACTCTTGTATCAGTCCTCAAGAGTGTTAACAAAGCAAATGTTTTTGAAAATTGTTTTTGAAAAGTAGTATTTGCGTAAGTGCAAAATGTTTTTGAGCAAACTTCTAACAACTATCTACTTTATACTCGAAAAGGTAGTTCTTTTCCTCCTATCCTTTAGACAGTGTTAACCTACTATTAGTGAGTAGGTAGCCCTATCGTTGGATGTGTGAGGGACAATCGAAGGGACATTACGGTCACGAAGGCAACTTGGCAAGGAATTTTAGTAATTGTCCTAAAGTTCTAAGATCACTTTTAACCAAGGCAACGTCGAGAAGGTCATCGAGGGACTAGTGATCTTTCAAACTAGAGAACAGCCACTAAAAGTTCTCACCTTTCGAGAATTGTGACTGTTTTCTGGAGGCAACTGAAGTGGGATACCCTAGAGGTACATATGTGCAATTGTATTCAATTAAATTATTTATCTTGCGTTATTAGGTTTTCTAACCTTTTTGTTTTTCATTCTTATCATGCAATCCTAGTTACTAGCAGTTAATATGTACAGAAAAATGTAAAGTGCAAAAATAAACCATACGCTATTACATGGTTCGGGGAGGGAGTATTTACAAAATACAAAACTGGGGGAAAGGCAAGATAAAGAAAGCGATAAAAAGTCCTACTTAGTCTATTACATATCAGTATACAGTTACATTATTATTAAAAAAATGCGAGAAAAAAATAATGCGCGCGAAACGAATATTACGTCTAAAAGAAACCTAAGGAATTACTAAGTAAAAATCTTTTATTTAAATTCTAAACAAATACCTAACATTTTTTACATTTTTTATTTAAGATAATATTTGAATGAAATAACTTAAGTCTAATTGATTATAAAATTAATAAAATAAAATAAAAATAATTAACTAATTAATTAAAATAATTTCAGAAAACCTAAATCAATTTATTTATTTATTTTGATTTTTTTAATGATTTGTTAGAAAAAGATTAAAAGTAAATAAACATGATAAAACAAAAAGAATAAAAAAATTGCAAATGGGCCTGGGTGTTATGAAGCAAATATGGGGTGTTGTTTGAAAATTCCCTGGCCCAAAGGAGGAAAGCCCAGATCTGCTTGGATTCAGTGAGGTGAAACTCTGAGGGCGCATGATAGATCTCAAATTAAAACCCTTATATCCAGAGCCAACTCGATTTGGATGGTCATATTTGATGGTGCATGGTATACGTCAAGCCAATAGAAACACCATATCTGCATGAAAATGTTAAGAAATAAGAAAATGCTGGACCCGGCACTCGAACCGAGGTCCTCTCCTCATACACGCACCTTGCATTCTGTTGTACCCCAAAATTTGCCCTCTCCTTTTATCAACATTTTCCCATCCCAAGATCCTTGAACTCAAGAACAAGTTAGGGTTCCCCCTGCTCAAGACTTCTCCTTGCACTGTTGACTCAAAATTAGGGCTTGTGTTTGCACAAAGATGTTTTGACCCAAAGAGCCCAAGATGACTTTCATGCTTCATATTGGAATCACAAGTTTACCCATACCAAGTTTCAAGCCTTGATTCCAATCTTTGCCCAGTCAATTGATTAGTTGACCTAGAAATCAGCTAAATTGGGGAAAAAGTCAACTGTGGCCAATTGACAGTCAAACCTCATGATTTTTGACCCATCTCAACATATTGAACTCATATGAACCATTTGATCAAGTTTGGATCATAATTCCACAAGAAATTTGATCAGATCACCAAAAGGGCAAAATGGTCATTTTTAGGGTTTTGACTGTACAAAGGCAATTTTTGACTGTTGGACCTAACCAATGGCAAACCAAGCTCATATGTGGACTCAAGGACCCAATGGAATTGTCTTGACATGTTCAACAAGTTCAAAAGATCTCAATTGCACAAGATTGACAGTTGAATTTTCCAGTCAATTTATCAATTTTTGACTGTATACTGAAAAGTCAAACTTTGACTTTTTGGTCAAAATCAAGAGTCAAGATTCATTTTTCATCAAAACATGCCAAATCATGAAACTTGTTCATCAAGAAATCAAAAATTACAAATTAGGGTTTGAAATGAAGATTTTTCATAACTTAGAATTTTTCTAAGTTATGAAAAACCCTAATTTTTTTCCTAATTTTGTCCCATTGTTTCATCAAGATGCATTTGGATTCAAGCAAAAGTCAAAACATGAAAGTTGTAGTCCATTGCAAAATCTACAACTTTGATTCACAAAGTTTCCTCAAAAGAAGCTTCTAGCTCAAGTTACAATTTTTGGAATAAGGGTACAAAACCATTCTTAACTTAGAGAAATTTTGACCTCTTTTAGGCAGGATTTTTGCCTAACTTCAAGACCACTTTACACATACCTCCACTTGGAATTTCAATTTGCATTACAAATATGGATTGTAGTACTCATTCCAAGCTTTCCAAAATGTCCAAAAACTCATCAAACAACCTCATGGTTAGGGAGAATCGAATTTGGCAAGTTGGGAAAAACTCACTTTTGATTTGGCCAATTTACATGTTCATACATTTGTGCCATTTTGAATTCAGCTTGCTTTCCCTGATTACAGGTCCTATATCCCATTTGCACTCAATAATTTAATGCTAACTCATTGTGCCAAGGTCGTGTTTTATGTGTTTAAGCATTACATGGAAGATTAAGCCATTTATAGAAAAAGCAAATTAGCCATTTTAGAAAAGTTGAACTTTATGTCAAATGCAAATCCAAGCAAGTACAAGGCAAATCCTTTTGGCACAAGTTTATGAACTAATTACACTGATCAAGGCCAAGGTATACAGCATAGATTGGGGGCCTGTACAAGCTAGAAACACAAGTTGACATTTTTTGCTTAAAGTTGAAGAAACATAGCATAACAAGACACAACTCTCATTCTTGTAAACCAGAGCTTAAGCAAAGTTATCAAACACTTTCTAATCATCAAACCTAAGCTGAAACACGAGCTAACCATCTCCATAACCCCCACAAACAAAGAATCACCACAAAACTGTCAAAATAAGGCATAAGCTGCAGTTGAACTTCCATAGTTCATTTCCATCGTGCATCTTGGCCAAAACCACTTCAAACACTTTCCCTACCATCCATACAAACTGTCCAAAGCATTAGAAGCAGACAGTAACACTCCTAACCATCATCACCATTTTCATTTTTCTGTTTTGCAGGTGGAGTTCTATAGCTCGATTTAGCAAGGTTCAAAGCAAACTAAAGCTTGGAATAGCATCCCTGGACATCAAGGAAGCTATACCAATCATCACCTTGCATTGAAAACACCTCCATCACCAGATACGATTCCAACTGAACATGTAAGTTCATGAACTCGTATCTCTCTATCCAGGCATTGTTAGCTTTAGGTTTGTAAAGAAAATATGTCACATTCATAGCCCTGAACATGCCCATGTAATTAGTTTTTATTTATGTTACGTGTGCTATGAGAATTTGATGTCTGAACATGGAACAAAAACTAGGTCAGGAATTGGGGGAGAAGAAATTCTCTCTCATTTCTTAGAGTTAGATTGATTTCTTTATATGTCTAGAATCGTGGCTTCAAGCTCTACAGGTTTCATGTTGGAAGATTTGGCAAAAGATCAAAGAATATGGAGATAGAAAACGCGCGTTTTGGTTGTTGTTCAAACAGTCTGGAGGTTTAAGAAGGTCCATGTGGGTTGGGCTTGATTTGTGATTTCTGTTTGCACCCCATTTTTACTTTTACACCCCCTTGGCCCATTGAGCTTATTTTTTATGATTTTTTGACTTTTTCTTTTTTGTTCTGACTTATTTATTTTTTCTCATAATATAAAAAATATAAAAATATTTTTTAAACTATTTTTGTATTTATTAGGCATTTATTTGTTTAAATTGATATTTGTATATAAATAAATACTTATATACTATTATTTAAAATAACTAAAAATAATACAAACATTTTTTTTCTGACTTTTATTTCATTTTATCTTCTGAAAATATTTTATATAAAATATACTTTTTTTTATAAATATCAAATATTATTATTTTGTACATATAATATATATTTAGTAAATAATACAAATACATATATATTTATTAGAATATTTAGGACAAAAAATACAAAATATATACATTTTTGTTCTTATTAATATTTAATATTAAAAATACCTCTTTTACAAATATACTTTATTTTTATTTTATTTTTGTACATAACTAATAAATATTATACATCTTAAATAATTAATACCTTTTATTTAATAAATTAGGGTTTTGCCCTAAACATGAAAAATACCCAAAAATTAATACTTTTTTGTTTTTGTTTTCTTGACATATAAAAAACACTTTTTTACATACATATCAAAAACATTTTTGCATTTTGCATATTTATTCCATTTTTTATTTAATTATTGTATATTAAATATCTTGTAAATTCTCAATTTGATGTAATAGTCTAGGTTTAAATTCCTTGTCAAAATACCCCCATTTGAACATTTGTACCCCCTTCCCATATATTGTGTTGTAATAACTTAGGAACTTTATTTTTCGCACTTTAAAGCTTTCTAATTATGCCATGCTAGAATTAGGGTTTGTATGCAAATCAATTAACCAAAATAGTTTGACCTAATTTCAAGATAAACAAGCATGAAAATGGTCAACACTAATCACACTTGCACCCCTAGGGTATTCCACTTGTTGCCTTCAATAATGGGCCATATTGCATGTTAGGTCTCTTTGGGCAAAACAAAACAATCAAATGATCATAGTCCCTCGATGACGCCTTCGAAAGTTGCCTAAAAAATGATCAAGTCCCTCCAAGGAAAAATTGCCCAAAGATACTTGGCACCATTGCAATTATGGTCTAAACGATGACCCGCGCCCGTCCCTTTCACATCCTAATACAAGATTGTCCACCAAATGCAATGGTGGAACAAAATTGTTAAAAGGGTTAAAAACATAGGAGAAATCTTTGAGAAATTTAGGAGTAGACAAACTCTTAGTTACTTGAATCAAACTTGCAAAACAAAACACTTGCCTATTTTTCAAACCACACATCACTACACTTTCAAAACAAACTTTCAAAAAAAAAATGAAAACCTTTTCAAAAGACATACACCTTTGTATACATCCCAACATGGATCATTACAAAGGTTGCCACCACATTGGTTTCTTTTCAAAACATTTTCAAACCCACACACACACAAAGCACCATTTTAAACAATTGAAAACCAAGGCAAGTTGATCTAAGCAAGTAACTAAGAGCCCATGGATAACCATGGATAGAAGGGGTGCTAATACCTTCCCTTTCTATAATCTACTCCCCGAACCCAAGAAAACATCTCAAAGGTTTTTGCTGTGCTTTTTAACCTTTCCTTAGGATAAAATAAAAAGTCGGTGGCGACTCTTGCTCAACCGAAACATTTGCGAAAACAAAACGCAAATCCCAAGTCAGTTCGCCCACCGCGTCACAGAACTAGCGACTCTGCTGGGGATATTTTTTAAAGTGGAGTAACCTTAGGGCTTAGATCACCCTCTTGCATGACTAATTGTTTGCTTTGTTTGCTTTATCTTTTTGATTCTCTTGTTTTGGGCTTGAAATCCTAAACCCGGATTTGGGAAACATTTCATAGATAGCAATACGTTGTGGAAACTGTGCGGGGTATACCGACACGGTTGAAGCAATAGCTATATTAGTGCGACATATTTGTGAGTACCGGTAACCCTTGAGTTCAATCAAGGAGAGTACGGGGCCGCTGAGTGATGTCACTAAGCACTAATGACCTAGAACCTTACTTGACCATCTTGGCCTTTCATTAGGGGTAGTGAGATGACCGGCTTTGGTGCAGCCCGAAGTTGGTAGATACTCGATACTACACTCATTGAGGGTTGTTTTCTTGGAATATTTTGGTCGCTAGTTAAGTGGCTAAACCAAAACGATGAACAATGAAAACAATCCAGTGATATTGAGCTCCTTAGAACCCGGTTACTATTTATAGGACAGGTTTTTAAGCCAACTACACTCAAGAGGGTACTTACCTATGAAACCTCATGCAAGCCTAAAACTAGGGTTTTGTGTGATTTGCCTGTACATATGCTTGTGCATACATCATGAACATCATAAAGCATCATATGCACATACTAACCATTTCAAGGGTTTAGATCTTCATCTTTGTTCTTGTTTTGTAGGTCATGGAAATTCCTCGCAGGAAAACTATCCAGGTCAACCTTGTGAGAATCTCTCCTCAACTCAAGGAGCTCGCATCCAGAATTCCCGAAAACTCTCCCTTCAGTGAAAGACATGGTAGACTGCTCAGCCTAGTCAACACCAACATTGAAGAGGATATGATGAAGGTTTTGTTCCAGTTCTTTGATCCCCTTCACCACTGTTTCACTTTCCCCGACTACCAGTTGGTGCCCACTTTGGAGGAATTTTCTCAACTTCTGAGAATTCCTATCCTTAATCAACTACCTTTCAACGGTACGGAAAAGGAACCAAAGCCTGAAGATGTTACTCGAGCATTACATCTACAACCATCTGACATCAAGGGGCATTGGGAAACTAGAAGCGGTGTCAAAGGCTTCTTAGCAAAATTATTCTTGATCGAGAAGGCACAAGAGTGTTGGAATTCATTGGACCTACAAGCCTTTGAAGAAATTGTAGCACTTCTTATCTATGGGTTGGTCCTGTTACCAAATCCTGACCAGCTTGTAGATGTCAACGCCGTCAAGATCTTCTTATCCAGAAATCCAGTACCAACAGTGCTTGGGGACATTCTTCACTCATTTCACACACGAACAATGAGAAAGAGGGGGTGTTCTCATGTGCTGTACTCCTCTCCTTGCAAGGTGGTTTATTTCGCACCTTCCACAATATGTTTTGAAGAATGACCAAGGTTTAAAGTGGTCACAACGGTTGATGACCCTCACTCACTCTGATGTACATTGGTGTTCTCAGTCAAGAGAAAATGTCATCATCGTCGATCGTTGTGGAGAGTTCCCTAATGTTCCTTTACTTGGCATTAGAGGAGGTATCACTTATAACCCTTGTCTAGCTTTGAGACAATTCGGATATGCACGGAGGGATGGTCCTCACGACATGCTGATTCCTGACCTAGTTTTTGACTTCGACAACGACGCGCAAGGACTTCGCCAAAGATTCATCAGAGCTTGGAGGATGCCTAACAAGGTGGATACCAAGACACTGGGGCACAAGAACTCCATCCCTCTTGAGCCTTATCTCAAGTGGGTACGAACTCGAGCCCAGAGTCTGATGATGCCTTATCCTCATGTTCTCCCTGTGATTAAAGAGCCCGTTAAGGAGGGAGAGGTTCCCTACACCATCCTATATCCTGACATGCCTACATCGTGGGAGGAGATGCAGAAGAGTTGGATCCAACTCAAGGAGGAACGGAACACTTTTGAAGCCAGCTTCTACGCCAGTGAGAAGAAGGTTTTAGAGCTCACCCGCCGACTCCATGAGGAAGAGACCCTTAACACCTACATCGCACTAAAGAGGATGCGCAACGTCTTTTTACCTTGAGGAGTTTTTGTAATATTTAGCCCATGGGGCATTTATGTACTGACAAATTTCTTCTTATTAATATGACGTGTGTTCTTTTTGTTTGCAACAACTTTGAACTTTCTAAATCCTTGAATGCATTGCATAAATAAGCATACCATTCATCATTTGCATAAGCAGGTATCTACACCAGGTTTCCTTATCTTTCTACTGTTTATTTCAGTAAGATGGATCTCGAACAGACGGTCAAGGACTTGCAATCTCAGAACGCACAGTTTCAGGATCTCCTGGTTGCCTTGGCTAAGGGGCATGAGGATCTGAAGACCCTGCTTGGGAACAAAGACCAAGTGAAGAAGAAGAAGAAGAGAGTCGGGGTGGCTACCCTGGGAAGAAGGTTTGAGGGTGATGCCCGAAGAGTTCTTGAATTTCCTCCTACTTCTGAGGAGGGAACCAGTAAAGGAAAAGGGCCCGCGGCACTTTCTGAATCTGAAGCTGAAGAGGAAGAGGTTCAGGAGGAAGAAGACTACTCAGATCAATAATATCCACCCGCCGATGATAAGTACAAAAGTTTGGAAGACAGATTGGCAGCCATGGAGCTGCAGAGAGTTCCCGGTTTGATTTCGAAGACTTGGGTTTAATTGCTGGAATTGTGATTCCCCCGAAGTTCAAAGTGCCAGTTTTTGCAAGGTATGATGGGTTGTCTTGCCCGAAAATGCATTTAAGATCGTATGTTCGAAGAATCCAACCTCACACTTCCGACAGAAATCTTTGGGTGCATTTCTTTCAAGATAGCTTGTCCGGAAATCAGCTTGATTGGTTCTACAAGTTGGAGAGATCAGAGATACACAGTTGGGAGGATCTGGCGGTCGCTTTTTATCGCCAATATCAGTATAATTCTGACCTAGCACCAACCCGTACTCAGCTACAGAGTATGGGAATGGCCTCAGGTGAGGGATTTAAGGAGTACGCCCAGAAGTGGCGCGATCTGGCCGGAAGAGTGCAGCCTCCTCTGTCTGATAGAGAGCTTGTTGATATGTTCCTGGGGACTTTGTCTGGTCCGTTCTTTAACCATCTGATCGGTAGCTCCTCCGCGGGGTTTACTGAATTAATTCTAACTGGCGAGCGGGTAGAAGCCGGTATCAAGAATGGGAAGATTCAGAAGGATGCCTCTGCATCTACAATTGCTAAGAAATCATTTCTGATGAAGAAAGAAACATCTGCTGTTTATGCTCAGAGGGGAGCAGTGAGAGGTGAACGCCGGCCAACTGTGGGGGCCGTGATGATCCAAAATCCAGTAATTGATCAGTCTCGCAATAACCAGTCCAGACCTAAACAACAATGGGGTGAGCGGCCACCACGACAGTTCACCCGCATTAATATGACGCCCGCGCAAGTTCTGCCACATTTGTTAAAGCTGAATCTCACAAATATCAAAGAAGCGCCGAAGAATGTGAATACAACCTCACCCGCTTACAATGCCAATGCCAAGTGCGCCTACCATTCCGATAGCATTGGACATGACACAAATAATAGTTGGGCATTGAAAAATAAAATTCAAGATCTAATAGATGCGAAAGAGGTGGAGTTCGATGCTCCAGAGAAGCCAAATGTGATATCGGCTCCGATGCCGAAGCATGCTCGAAATGTCCATGCTATTGAGGAAGATTTGTATGTCTCTGATGTCAATGACCTGATAACTCCGTTGTTAGCCATCAAGTTGAATCTGCTAAGGGCCGGGATTTTCCCGGGATGCAAAGAAGACTGTTATTGTTGTTACTCTCTACCCGTTGACTGCCCGTCACTGAAAGAAGGAATCCAAGGCCTAATGGACAGTCGACAAATTCTGTTTGAAAAAGTTCCTGCTTTTCCAACCCCTACTGAAGATGTTTCAATTATCACCATTCACGCCAATCTTTCTAAGGCCGTCAAAAAGCCTGTTAAGATTACATCTGTTACAAAGTCTGTTCCTCTGAAGATAACTATGCCAGGGCCTGTACACTACAGTTCTGAAAAGTCAATACCATGGAATTACGGTGGGGAGATCTATTATCATGGTATTAAGCAAGATGAAGTAACCGAAGGAAGCTCTGATGAAGAAGATGCCAGCATTGGAAATATTGTCGGCACAAGCAAGATCACCCGAAGTGGGAGAATATTTTCTCCAGAGATTGCCCCTCCAAAGGCAATCTTTGGACCCTCATCTGCTGCCAAAGTTATTCCTGTACCGATAAAGCTTTCCGCTAGAACTCCGTTGATTGAAGATGTTGTTGTTCCTGTTGTTGTCCCTCCTACTTCTGCTGATAAGGGGAAAGGGATCCAAGATGAGCTCGTCAAGACGAGGGCTCAACCTTTGGTCATCCCGGAAACCTCTGAGAAAGAGATAGAGGAGATCTTGAAGATAATTAAGAAAAGTGATTATGACGTGGTAGAGCAACTGGGGCAAACCCCCTCGAAGATCTCCATGTTAGCATTGCTACTTTGATCTGAAGCGCACGCCAAAGCATTGATAAAATTCCTGAAGACAGCCCATGTACCTCAGGAAACTTCAGCCGACCAATTCCAAAATTGTGTAGCCAGCCTTACAGCAGACAACGGTTTAGGTTTCTCTGATGCTGACCTGACCTCAAAAGGAAGAAAACACAACGACGCATTACATGTGTCAGTAGAGTGCCAAGGAACCACTCTGGCCCATGTTTTGGTCGACACAGGTTCTTCTCTGAACGTGCTACCCAAGAAGGCTCTCGACCGTTTGGACTGTGAAGGCTTGGAACTAAGGCCAAGTAATATCATTGTAAGGGCGTTTGACGGGTAAAAAAGAATGGTACATGGGGAGGTAGACATTCCCATTAAAGTTGGCACAGAGGTGTTCCCCTCAACTTTCTATGTGATGGACATTCGTCCTTCATACTCTTGCTTATTGGGAAGACCATGGATACATAATGCTGGGGCAATCACCTCTTCCCTACATCAAATGTTGAAATACCCTGTCAAAGGAAAGATCATAATCGTGCACGGTGAAGAAGAATACATGATCAGCCACTTGAACTCCTTTCGATACATAGAGGTAGAGGGTGAATTCATTGAGACACCATTCCAGCATTTCGAGGAAGTCTTTCCTGAAGAGGAAGTAGCAAAAGTGGTGGCTGAGGTACCAAAGCAGGTGGCCAGAATGGCATCTCTGAAAGACGCGAAGGCTGCGATGAAGGAAGGAAAGAACTCAACATGGGGGCAGTTGCCAGATATCCCTCACAAGACCGATAAATTTGGTTTAGGGTTCACCACTGCGGGGCAGAAGGCTATGCGCCGCTCAAAGATTGAGAAGACACCTGTCAAGATTTCTCCTCACAGAATCAATGCTTTGGAAGACGAAGACGAGGAGGGTAACTTTGAAGAGTAGATCTTCCCAACTACCGAAGGGGGACTACGCAACTGGGAGGCAAAGGACTTTGTCCCCATTACTTTTATTAATCAGTAATTTACCTTTCGAACATTTCTTGTTGGTCTGTAATGATTACTTCTAAACAATCTGCACACTACTTTTTCACCTCATGCCTTGCCCGGGGCATGTAGGTCCATTTGTAAGGGTTTGATTATCTTCATATCCATATGCGATGTTTAATGATTCATTGGACGTTTTTCATTGATAAACTGCTGTGTTCATTTTCTTTCCTTTTGCATTTCTTGTTTAAGGATGGCTATCCCTTACACACACCCACACTCATAAATGCAGGTACCCATCCACTCTTGATTCTATGGGCGATCATTCTGCTATGTCCTTCAATAACTCTGAAAATCTAGTCAATTAAGCTGAGTACGAAGATGACGAAGGTTGTGAAGTACCAGGGGAATTAGCCAGACTTCTACAGCAAGAAGAAAAGGCCATCTTGCCCCACGAGGAGTTGCTGGAAACAGTCAACTTAGGAACTGAGGAAGACCGGAAAGAAGTGCAAGTGGGTGCCAATCTGGAACCGAGTGTCAAGGAGCGCCTGATACAGTTGTTAAATGAATACGTCGAAGTCTTCGCCTGGTCTTATGAAGACATGCCTGGGTTGGATACCGACATAGTGGTTCATCATCTGCCTACTAAGGAAGATTGCCCTCCGGTAAAGCAAAAGGTCCGCCGTATGCGTCCGGAAATGTCCGAGAAGATCAAAGCCGAGGTCATGAAACAATTCGATGCCGGATTTCTAGCAGTAACTTCTTACCCTCAATGGGTCGCCAATGTGGTTCCAGTGCCGAAAAAGGATGGTAAGGTCCAGATGTGTGTCGATTACAGGGATTTGAATAGGGCGAGCCCTAAGGATGATTTCCCTCTGCCTCATATCGACGTTCTGGTTGACAACAACGCCCAGCATAAAGTTTTCTCCTTCATGGACGGCTTCTCCGGTTATAACCAAATCAAGATGGCTCCAGAAGACATGGAGAAGACCACTTTTGTTACTCAGTGGGGCACCTTTTGCTACAAGGTCATGCCTTTTGGGTTGAAAAATGCTGGGGCAACCTACCAACGTGCCATGGTTGCTTTATTTCATGATATGATCCATCATGAAATCGAAGTATACGTCGACGACATGATCGCAAGGTCCCAAACTGAGGAGGAACATCTTAACCATTTACAAAAGTTGTTTGACCGCCTGAAATTGTACAAGTTGAGATTGAACCCAAATAAGTGCACCTTTGGGGTGAGATCTGGGAAATTGCTAGGCTTCATTGTCAGTGACAAAGGCATTCAGGTGGACCCTGCCAAGGTGAAGGCTATTCAAGAGATGCCAGCTCCCAAGACAGAGAAAGAAGTCAGAGGCTTTCTAGGAAGGCTAAATTACATTGCTCGATTCATCTCGCATATAACTGCTACCTGTGAACCAATCTTCAAGCTGCTGAAGAAAGATCAAGTAGTACGTTGGAACGATGAATGCCAAGCTTCTTTCGAAAGAATCAAAGAATATCTCCAAGAACCACCCATTCTTATGCCGCCGGTTGAAGGGAGACCTTTGATATTATACTTGACAGTACTTGACAACTCGATGGGGTGTGTGCTGGGGCAGCATGACGAGTCTGGCCGAAAAGACCATGCTATTTATTACCTTAGCAAAAATTTTACCGACTGTGAGACCAGATACTCACTGCTTGAGAAAACTTGCTGCGCTTTGGTATGGGCTGCTCGCCGGCTGAGACAGTATATGCTGACTCACACCACTTTGTTGATCTCGAAAATGGATCCAATCAAGTATATATTCGAAA
Organism: Vicia faba; assembly: GCA_948472305.1. Lineage (NCBI taxonomy): Eukaryota > Viridiplantae > Streptophyta > Magnoliopsida > Fabales > Fabaceae > Vicia > Vicia faba. Next base: position 1,179,947,950 of record OX451741.1, on the reverse strand, counting down.
AGCCTGCTCTGTCTGGAAAGATAGCAAGATGGCAGATGATCTTGACGGAATATGACATCCAGTACACAACTCAAAAAGCAATCAAAGGAAGTGTATTGGCCGATCATTTGGCTCACCAAGCAGTGGACGATTACCAGCCAATGAACTTTGAATTTCCAGACGAGGACATTATGGTAGTGACTGATTGTGAAGTACCTGGGCCGGATGAAGGACCTGAGCCAGGATCTCGATGGTCTATGCACTTTGACGGAGCCTCCAATGCTTTGGGTAATGGTATCGGCGCCGTGATCATATCCCCTAAAGGCACTCATACTCCACTCACCGCCCGGATATGTTTCCACTGCACTAACAACATGGCGGAGTATGAAGCATGTATCATGGGTCTCCAAGCTGCAGTTGACTTAAGGATCAAGTTTCTAAGTGTCTTCGGAGATTCTGCTCTCGTGATCAATCAGATCAAAGGCGAGTGGGATACGAAACACCCGAATATTATTCCTTACAAGGAGTGTGTGCTGACTCTGCTTCCCCATTTTGAGGAGATAACCTTTGAACACTTCCCAAGAGAGGAAAATCAGTTAGCAGACGCATTGTCTACGATGTCTTCTATGTTCAAGGTCAAGTGGGACAATGAGGCGCCTCAGATCATTATTTGGAAGAAGGATGAACCTGCATATTGCTGCGATATCGAGATCGAAGAGGTAACAGAAAAACCATGGTATCATGAAGTGAAGAAGTGCCTGGAAGCCCAAGAATACCCCGAGGGTGCATCTGTTAATGACAAGAAGTTCCTGAGAAGGTTTGTGGCAAAATTCTTCCTCAGCAACGGCATTCTCTACAAGCGAAACCATGATTCAACCTTACTGCGTTGTGTGGATAAGACTGAAGCAGAAAAGATCATGGCAGAGCTACATGAAGGTACTTTTGGAACACATTCCAGTGGGCATACCATGGCAAAGAAGATCCTCCGGGCAGGATATTTCTGGTCCACAATGGAAGCCGACTGTTACCATCACTATCGGACTTGTCATAAATGCCAGATCTACGCTGATAAGGTGCACATTCCTCTGGTTCCTCTAAACGTCCTGGCGGCACCTTGGCCTTTTGCAATGTGGGGAATTGATATGATCGGCGAAATCCGACCTACGGCATCCAACGGGCATCGCTTTATCCTAGTAGCAATTGATTACTTCACAAAATGGGTTGAAGCAGCTTCCTATGCTACAGTAACCAAGAGTGTCATGGCACGGTTCATTCGACATAACCTAATCTGCCGCTACGGTGTACCTGAAAGGATCATTACGGATAATGGTACCAATCTTAACAATAAGATGATCACTGAGCTCTGCGAGCAATTCAAGATACAGCACCACAACTCTTCTCCCTACCGGTCGAAGATGAATGGGGCTGTAGAAGCAGCTAATAAGAATATCAAAAAGATTGTGCAGAAGATGACAGTGACCTACAAAGATTGGCACGAAATGTTACCGTTTGCTCTTCATGGGTACCGTACCTCAGCACGGACATCAACAGGGGCAACTCCCTTTTCCTTGGTCTATGGTATGGAGGCAGTCTTGCCTATTGAGGTCCAGATACCCTCTCTCAGGATAATGAAGGATGCAGGTTTGAATGAAGATGACTGGATCCAGACTCGGCTTGATCAATTAAACCTAATTGACGAAAAGAGACTTACTGCTATTTGTCATGGTCAGACGTGTCAAAAATAGATGATCAGAGCATTTAACAAGAAGGTCAGACAACAAGAGTATCGAGTCGGAGATCTCGTGATCAAACGGATTATCCTGCCGCAAAGTGATCCCAGGGGCAAATGGACTCCTACGTACGAAGGACCATTTGTGATCAAGAATATATTTTCAGGTGGTGCAATGATCCTGACCACCATGGACGGCGACGATCTGCCGCACCCTGTGAACACAGACATAGTCAAAAGATACTACACATAAATGACCCGACAAGTCGAAAACCCGAAAGGGCGGCTTGGGCAAAAATGGGCATCCCGGTGAACCGAAAACCCGAAAGGGCGGTTCAGGCAAAAATTAGGGATAAAACAAAAAAATTTGTACACCCGGCAAGTCGAAAACCCGAAAGGGAGGCTTGGGCAAAAAAGGGTTTCCCGGTGGATCGAAAACCTGCAAAGGCGATTCAGGCAAAAGTTAGGGAATTAAAGCGCATGACTATGTCTCGTCGGATCACTTTAAGGACGATCTCTTCATCAACGAGCTCCAGGTTTCTGATCAATCCAGTTATCAGCGGACGAAGCATTGAATGGACGGACACTCAGAGTTGTGAAGGCTATAGCAGAATGGAATCCCATGGAATTGTTTCACATAGCCATCTTTTCTTTTGTATAAATTTTTCAATATTTGCGACGGCATCCTCTTACTAGGATGACTGTTTCCTTTGTACAAATATACTCATAGAAAGTTAATACAAATACTTTTCCAAATACAAAAATTTGCATTATTTTCCTTTCCCTTTTTTCTTTTGCACTTATGTTTTATTTTGAGAAACGTCCAATGTTTGTTAAATAGGCATATGCATTTGAATATAATCATTCCCTTGTAAATCAGGAAAGATGGTTACTAATAGGCTAGAAGTGCAGATAGATATCTCGATGCCCTTTTCAAAGGAAATCTCCAGCGGATCTAAACTCCAAACCCCTCGACCTAGAATTTAATTCCCCAAACAGAGTTAAAAATCAGAATCTTCAGCAGAGAAAGCTTTCCCAATACAGTTTTCCCCAGCCAGAAAGTCTTCCAGAGGTTACTCCCCTCAGAGTCATGTTTCAGAATCCCCAACGGAACTTTGTGGACCTTAGTTTCATTATCCCCAGTGGAGCGTCATAAATCTTAAAATCCAATCCCCAGCGGAGCTAAAATTTCCGACCATCAACCCCCAGTGGTACCAAACTAACAGTCTCTTTCCCCACAGAGATACTTCCCTCCAAATTAAAGATTCTCAATCCTACCTCTCCAGCTTGAACCTATCAGATTCTCGACTCCCCAGTAGAGATCTTCAAAATTGCCCATTCCCCGCAAGTTACCTAGGAATGCTAGTTCCCCGGCAGTGGTCCTAAGACCCCTCAACAGTTGAAGATCCTGCATCTTCCCAAGCAAATTGAAGGCTCAGTTCCTCACAGGGTAATCAGAAGTTCTCCAGTGAAGATCTCCTCAAGATAAGATTCCCCAGTAGTTTGGCATACAACCCAAGCTCCTAACTCTCCAGCATTTCTCAGCCAGGATGTTCTATCCTCAAACACTCAGAAATCTTGCATTCCCCTGCAGCCGTCAAAGTTTCTTTATCCTCAGGATTTTTCTATCCTCAGCAAGGACAACTATTCAGCTTACATGTGCATTCATTTACATTCATATCATCGATATAGCATATATTGCATCATACATATCATGCGACATAACTTTGTGTTTTAGCTAACATTTCACCCTTTTCAGGATAAGATTAAAAAGCTATCATTAACAGTTGTTCAGATACAGTATGGATACACCCCAGACACGGCGGTCATTCTACTACTCATTCAGACTACAGCAATCAGATACAGACTAGATACGCTCCAGACACGGCAGCCATTCTATCTCTTATTCGGATTCACTTACCCACCTCGAGGTTCAATGCATTCCAAACACGGATACCATTCTGACCTTACAACAACAGTTTGACCCTCCCCAGTATGTTTGCCACGGAAGTCACTCTGTCATCTATTTAGATCCCAATTACAGTTTCAGATACACTTCAAACACAGAAGTCATTCTATTGCTCGTATGGATCTCAACCCCAGTTATAGTTTCAGATACACTCCAAACACGGTTGTCATTCTGTTACTCATACAACTTTCAACCTCAGATACAGTCCGGATAATCTCCAAACACGGTTGCCATTCTGTCACTCATTCATAATTTGTCCCCAGCACGCAGTTGCTCCATACAGATATTCCCCTGTTACCTAGATACAATACAGATACACTCCAGACATGGCAGTCATTCTAATATTCATTCTTCAAGCCCAGTTACAGCTACGATACACCCCAGACACGGAGGTCATTCTTCTGCTCATACAGACTCAGTCCTCAGATACAGTTCAAATGCATTCCAAACACGGATACCATTTTGATCCTCATTCTTCTGACCTATCACATTACGGTTCAACAACATTTCCAGATAGCATCTTTAAGCCCATCCCCGACAAGATTTTGTCACCCTTCCAGATGGCATCTTTAAGCCCATCTCCAAATGGCATCTCTAAGCCCATTCCCGCATCCATTTTTCTGACGAGTGCAAATTTAAGGGCACTATGGTGTCCAATCTCCTTTTACCTTCGAGATGCGAAAGGCAAACCTGCCAATCTAACTCTTCAGGTGCAAGAAGATTGAACAGGGGCAACTGTTGTACCCCAAAATTTGCCCTCTCCTTTTATCAACATTTTCCCATCCCAAGATCCTTGAACTCAAGAACAAGTTAGGGTTCCCTCTGCTCAAGACTTCTCCTTGCACTGTTGACTCAAAATTAGGGCTTGTGTTTGCACAAAGATGTTTTGACCCAAAGAGCCCAAGATGACTTTCATGCTTCATATTGGACTCACAAGTTTACCCATACCAAGTTTCAAGCCTTGATTCCAATCTTTGCCCAGTCAATTGATTAGTTGACCTAGAAATCAGCTGAATTGGGGAAAAAGTCAACTGTGGCCAATTGACAGTCAAACCTCATGATTTTTGACCCATCTCAACATATTGAACTCATATGAACCATTTGATCAAGTTTGGATCATAATTCCACAAGAAATTTGATCAGATCACCAAAAGGGCAAAATGGTCATTTTTAGGGTTTTGACTGTACAAAGGAAATTTTTGACTGTTGGACCTAACCAATGGCAAACCAAGCTCATATGTGGACTCAAGGACCCAATGTAATTGTCTTGACATGGTCAACAAGTTCAAAAGATCTCAATTGCACAAGATTGACAGTTGAATTTTCCAGTCAATTGATCAATTTTTGACTGTATACTGAAAAGTCAAACTTTGACTTTTTGGTCAAAATCAAGAGTCAGGATTCATTTTTCATCAAAACATGCCAAATCATGAAACTTGTTCATCAAGAAATCAAAAATTACAAATTAGGGTTTGAAATGAAGATTTTTCATAACTTAGAATTTTTCTAAGTTATGAAAAACCCTAATTTTTTTTCTAACTTTGTCCCATTGTTTCATCAAGATGCATTTGGATTCAAGCAAAAGTCAAAACATGAAAGTTGTAGTCCATTGCAAAATCTACAACTTTGATTCACAAAGTTTCCTCAAAAGAAGCTTGTAGCTCAAGTTACAATTTTTGGAATAAGGGTACAAAACCATTCTTAACTTAGAGAAATTTTGACCTCTTTTAGGAAGGATTTTTGCCTAACTTCAAGACCACTTTACACATACCTCCACTTGGAATTTCAATTTCCATTACAAAGATGGATTGTAGTACTCATTCCAAGCTTTCAAAAATGTCCAAGAACTCATCAAACAACCTCATGGTTAGGGAGAATCGAATTTGGCAAGTTGGGAAAAACTCACTTTTGATTTGGCCAATTTACATGTTCATACATTTGTGCCAAGGCCGTGTTTTATGTGTTTAAGCATTACATGGAAGATTAAGCCATTTATAGAAAAAGCAAATTAGCCATTTTAGAAAAGTGGAACTTTATGTCAAATGCAAATCCAAGCAAGTACAAGGCAAATCCTTTTGGCACAAGTTTATGAACTAATTACACTGATCAAGGCCAAGGTATACAGCATAGATTGGGGGCCTGTACAAGCTAGAAACACAAGTTGACATTTGTTGCTTAAAGTTGAAGAAACATAGCATAACAAGACACAACTCTCATTCTTGTAAACCAGAGCTTAAGCAAAGTTATCAAACACTTTCTAATCATCAAACCTAAGCTGAAACACGAGCTAACCATCTCCATAACCCCCACAAACACAGAATCACCACAAAACTGTCAAAACAGGGCATAAGCTGCAGTTGAACTTCCATAGTTCATTTCCATCGTGCATCTTGGCCAAAACCACTTCAAACACTTTCCCTACCATCCATACAAACTGTCCAAAGCATTAGAAGCAGACTGTAACACTCCTAACAATCATCACCATTTTCATTTTTCTGTTTTGTAGGTGGAGTTCTATAGATCGATTTATCAAGGTTCAAAGCAAACTAAAGCTTGGAATAGCATCCCTGGACATCAAGGAAGCTATACCAATCATCACCTTGCATTGAAAACACCTCCATCACCAGATACGATTCCAACTGAACAGGTAAGTTCATGAACTCGTATCTCTCTATCCAGGCATTGTTAGCTTTAGGTTTGTGAAGAAAATATGTCACATTCATAGCCCTGAACATGCCCATGTAATTAGTTTTTATTTATGTTATGTGTGCTATGAGAATTTGATGTCTGAACATGGAACAAAAACTAGGTCAGGAATTGGGGGAGAAGAAATTCTCTCTCATTTCTGAGAGTTAGATTGATTTCTTTATATGTCTAGAATCGTGGCTTCAAGCTCTACAGGTTTCATGTTGGAAGATTTGGCAAAAGATCAAGGAATCTGGAGATAGAAAACGCGCGTTTTGGTTGTTGTTCAAACAGTCTGGAGGTTGAAGAAGGTCCATGTGGGCTGGGCTTGATTTGTGATTTCTGTTTGCACCCCATTTTTACTTTTACACCCCCTTGGCCCATTGAGCTTATTTTTTATGATTTTTTGACTTTTTCTTTTTTGTTCTGACTTATTTATTTTTTCTCATAATATAAAAAATATAAAAATATTTTTTAAACCATTTTTGTACTTATTAGGCATTTATTTGTTTAAATTGATATTTGTACATAAATAAATACTTATATACTATTATTTAAAATAACTAAAAATAATACAAACATTTTTTTTCTGACTTTTATTTCATTTTATCTTCTGAAAATATTTTATATAAAATATACTTTTTTTTATAAATATCAAATATTATTATTTTGTACATATAATATATATTTAGTAAATAATACAAATACATATATATTTATTAGAATATTTAGGACAAAAAATACAAAATATATACATTTTTGTTCTTATTAATATTTAATATTAAAAATACCTCTTTTACAAATATACTTCATTTTTATTTTATTTTTGTACATAACTAATAAATATTATACATCTTAAATAATTAATACCTTTTATTTAATAAATTAGGGTTTTGCCCTAAACATGAAAAATACCCAAAAATTAATACTTTTTTATTTTTGTTTTCTTGACATATAAAAAACACTTTTTTGCATACATATCAAAAACATTTTTGCATTTTGCATATTTATTCCATTTTTTATTTAATTATTGTATATTAAATATCTTGTAAATTCTCAATTTGATGTAATAGTCTAGGTTTAAATTCCTTGTCAAAATACCCCATTTGAACATTTGTACCCCCCTTCCCATATATTGTGTTGAAATAACTTAGGAACTTTATTTTTCGCACTTTAAAGCTTTCTAATTATGCCATGCTAGAATTAGGGTTTGTATGCAAATCAATTAACCAAAATAGTTTGACATAATTTCAAGATAAACAAGCATGAAAATGGTCAACACTAATCACACTTGCACCCCTAGGGTATTCCACTTGTTGCCTTAAATAATGGGCCATATTGCATGTTAGGTCTCTTTGGGCAAAACAAAACAATCAAATGATCATAGTCCCTTGATGACGCCTTCGAAAGTTGCCTAAAAAATGATCAAGTCCCTCCAAGGAAAAATTGCCCAAAGATACTTGGCACCATTGCAATTATGGTCTAAACAATGACCCGCGCCCGTCCCTTTCACATCCTAATACAAGATTGTCCACCAAATGCAATGGTGGAACAAAATTGTTAAAAGGGTTAAAAACATAGGAGAAATCTTTGAGAAATTTAGGAGTAGACAAACTCTTAGTTACTTGAATCAAACTTGCAAAACAAAACACTTGCCTATTTTTCAAACCACACATCACTACACTTTCAAAACAAACTTTCAAAAAAACAAATGAAAACCTTTTCAAAAGACATACACCTTTGTATACATCCCAACATGGATCATTACAAAGGTTGCCACCATATTGGTTTCTTTTCAAAACATTTTCAAACCCACACACACAAAGCACCATTTCAAACAATTGAAAACCAAGGCAAGTTGATCTAAGCAAGTAACTAAGAGCCCATGGATAACCATGGATAGAAGGGGTGCTAATACCTTCCCTTTCTATAATCTACTCCCCGAACCCAAGAAAACATCTCAAAGGTTTTTGCTGTGCTTTTTAACCTTTCCTTAGGATAAAATAAAAAGTCGGTGGCGACTCTTGCTCAACCGAAACATTTGCGAAAACAAAACGCAAATCCCAAGTCAGTTCTCCCACCGCGTCACACATTCCAACTGAGCCACTTCGTCATTCATACATATAATACAACAATAATATAATATACAAAAACACGTCCATATCTGAAAATTAAAAAAAAATGTGCGTTGGATTTGAATGTGCCAATGGGACAACGCCACACTTCGTCTTCTTCATCCTCCGCCGTCTTAGGTACTGCAAACTATAGTGATAGTTTTCGTTTGTCAATATAGCACCTGCATCATGAAATATCCAAAATACGCAATATAAATTACATGTGAGGCCATGGATCAATTGGCCTCATCCCCTTGAACACTATGGCGCCCCTGGTTTGGGCTAATTTTGGCCAATAAAGAAAACCCCATTTCGAAGGTTCAAACCCTAACCATGGCCAAATGTGATTCCTGCATCAAACCTTCAATACAACCATGCAGGAAGCTTGCAATTACTCAAATGAACATAAATGCATGGTCAAAATGGATTTATATTACATGAATCGAAGAAAATAAATTTAAAAAAAATTGCAAACTGTGTGAACTTTGTTGGGGCTTTTCGTGATGCTTCAGGACATGGTAATTAGTGGAATAGCTTCAGGGGACCTCCAAGAATATATTGGGATCCCTTGTTTGGACTGAGGAAGGCTGGAACTCTGTTTTTGAACTTCACAACTTTGACAAATTTTGAAATTTAGTGTGCTCTCTTCAAGCTGTATATGTGTGTCCATTTGACTTGCAAGTGTGTTTCTTAAATAGAGGAGATGGAAGGGACAAGAAAACAAAGAATGAAATGGCCATAAAGATGTTCTTCAAGGCCATGAATGAAAATTTGAATTTTGGAAAGATACATGGAATTCTTGTATATTTTCAAATTTGAATGAACGTGGACATGCTTGCACGAATTCTTGGGCCCAAGGCTGACCAAAAACACCATCCCAAATACCAAGACCCACCTCTAATTATTTTATACATTTTATTTTACATTTGTTTGAATAAAATAAAATAAATATGAATAAAATAGATAGAAAATGCAAGGCATGGTAAGAATGATTTTAGAGGTCCTCTATGAGCTTAGGAAGATGCTTGAAATTCAAGAAATTAAGACATTGACCTAAAACTTCAAGTTTGCTCAATGCCTAATTCTTGAACATCCCAAAATTTTCCCAAATTGGGCAAGCCATAACATGCTCAATTTTTATCTCATGATTTGTACTTTTTGGAAATCCTAAGATGTATACTTCAATCCCTCTTTTTATCAATTTTTCATTTGAAGATGTTATCTTGATGGAAAAGGTCTTGGAAAAAAGTGGCTTTTGTTGACTTTCTGAAAATGACCTGTAAGGTATGAGTTGTATCTTTCAAATGGTGCATTTCTTGGACTTGAGGTATGAATATAAGTTGTAGAGAATGAGATTCTCTTAAATATGAGCTTTGGTTGGGGAAAATGGATGAAGTATGTGGAAGTTATGCCTTGTCAAAGTTCGGTTAACTTTTCCTATAGAAACCATAATTTAGCAATTCTTAGCTTTTGATGGATTAGGGACATTTCTTGAGGAATAATCATCAACCCTTGATCAAATGATGGATATCACTTCAAAATGTTGAAGTTGACCAAAAATCGTGAAGTTTGACTGTAGTTGGGCCACAGTTAACTTTTGACCTGACATAGTTATTTTCCCACATTTGAGGAATTGACTGAGCAAACTTGTTGTGCAAGGCATGAAACTTGTCATGGACAATCTTGAAGGCATATTAGGACAATGGAAAACATTTGAGACCTTTGAAGCTCACACATCTTTATGAGAAGTGAAACCCTAGCTAGAGGTTCATTGCTTAGGAGGAGAATTTGTCTGGTCAATTCTTGGTCAACCTTGAGCAATTGAGGATTTTTAGGAGCATGTCTTGAGTAAATATGGGAGGGAAAATTTTGGGGTACAACATAGCAAAATCAGTGAATCTGTGTTTTGCAAGAAAGGGGAAGATCCTGAGATGCTACAGAGGGTAGTGATTGTTTGGACCAAGATCTTAAGAAAATGTAAATATTTCTTCGGGAAGAAGGAGCTGACAGCCTATGGACCTTATTTGAGTGAGTCAAATAGAGGGAGAGAACACTCCAGTTGCCATTCGCAAAGGAAGATCCCTTGTACCCACAGCCTGAAAATTTGCAATATGATGTTCCTAAAGAACGCTTCTACCAAGTGCAAAGCGAGAATCAGCATATTCGCATCGATCGAGGAGATAAAGAGATAGAGTTTTATTTTATAAGGGAAGATAAGAAAGCTTTAGCATGCAAACACAAAGAATCTAAGAAATCTGGCACTTCTAAGAGATCTATAAGCCAAGACGTTTCTATTGCTTTTGAAGACCACAAAAGAGTTGTTGCAGCTTTTGAGAAGAAGTACAAGCAGATTTGTCGAGGAGGAAAAGTATTTTGAATCCGAAAGCAAAGATCTAGAGAAGAAGCTCTGAGACAAGGATACTCAGCTCAAAGCAGAATTCAACCAGAGACTTGCAATAGAGGCCCATCTCAAAGAGCATGGTACTCAGTTGTCATAGGTCATAGAAGAAATCGCCAGGCTAAAGGGCCAGATGGGAATATGATGTTTCCAGACTTTGCAGAATTTGATGTTTGTTTGTTGTTTCATTTTGCTGTAAAAGACCACCGCCAGGCTTATTGGTCGGGGTTTTATTTTTATTTGTTGTATTTTGACTAATCATCTTGTATAAACTCAGTTGGCTTCAGATTTTATGAATGAAAGCAGTCGTTATTGTTATTGTTCTCTTTTGTTTTTTTGTCTATATCTTATAATGTTGTTTTATATTTTTGATATATGACAAAAGTATTGGGCGCCCTGGAAATGACTAACATATCATGAATGTCATGCATTTCATACATTACAGGATTTCTCAAGACCAGTATAATTATATCTTAGTTTTTCGTTTTTTTTTAAAGTTCAAGACAACTACTCATTGGTATTCTACTAGAAGTAACTTTCCATGCCAGGTGGAACAGGTACTGGTAGAGCTTGCAAAAGTCAAGGCCCAGGTGGCCACTCAAACGACTCATTTCATGGAGATGTTTAACAACCCGACCAAGGGTAACATGGAACTCATTCGTGAGGAATTAGATGAGATGAAGGTTCAGATGGGGTTACTTATGGTACACATGAAATTTATGGTTCATCGTCAGGAACTTCTAAAGGAGGAAAACATTTGGTTGAAAACTCAGATGACTTTAGTTATGGAAGAGCTAAGAGAGAAAGGCAATCGTGCATCTACTGCTGCAACTAAATCCATTTATTCTCTCACCCTTTGGGACTTGTTACAACCAAGGCCATTTCTTCTCCTCACCCTTTGGGACCAACTGCAACTGAAGCTATTTCCTCTCCTCTTCCTGTGAGATCTCCTTCGAATTAGGGACTACTTCTGGGATATTTTTCACCATATAAGTTTCCTAAACTTTCCTATCACTAGCTAGTTTCTTCTCCCCGGATTAAATCAAGGGGTAAGGTTTATACACAAAAAAGGGAAGATCAGGAGGAACAGTTTGATCCAATCCCAATGCTTTATGCTCACTTGTTGCCACGCTTGCTTAAGCTTCAATTGACTGAACTCCATAGCGCAAAACCATTTATAAATTTCCCTCATAACGATGATGTAGATGCTCGGTGTCATTTCCATTATGGAATACCGGTCATGATACTTAAAACTATAATGATTTGAAGCATACAGTCCAGGATTTTCTTGAATTAGGGGCATTTGTGTTCACTCCAGATGGTTTGAACATTAGAATCAATTATATCCCAACTGCAGCAAAGAAAGTGGTGACTTCTTCTCATTCTCGAGGTTCTACTTCGCGTCTCAGGTTGCCTATATCACAATCATGGACAAGTCGTAAGAACTGGATGCCAGGATAGAACAAATATCACCCCTATGCTTCTCTAGGTCAACAGAAGATAAGGGAGCCACCAATAAGGTTTGACTTGATGCCTTACGACCAATTGCTGACTCGCTTGCTTGAACTCCAGCTATTCGAGTTGAAAGAGATTCCTCCTACCCTGTCATGGATTCTTGAAGGATGTAAAAGGAAGTTTTGTGAATACCACCCTGGGGGAGCTATCCATTCAATTGAGGATTGTTGGGTATTCAAAAAGAAAGTTCAAGACTTGATTGACTCAAAGACTATTGTGTTTACACCAGAAAAGGATGAAAATCCTATGCCCAAGTAAGCATCAAGACTGCAATTCATCTTCTGAATCATTAAGTCCATACGGAGTCAAGTCTCCTCAACAATGGTAATTTTCAAGTTTCATTTGTATTTTCATTTGTAATCTTTCTTGTTTGGATCAGTACTTTCTTGTATGCAAAACTTGCTTATTTTTTAATACTAATTATAATGCATTGAATATGTTTATCTTGAATTAATCAATTTGTATTCACTCTTAAATGTTTTTTTCTTTTCTTTCTCTTTTTTGCTTTTGATACTCAACTCTTGTGAACAAAGAAAAAACCTCTAGAGGGAGGATAATGAGAAATATACCAAAAATCTTAAACGATATGCTTTTGAGTAAAACCCTACTGACGATGTACATGATTTGTTTCAAATTCCCAAACATAGGAGATATAAGGGAGATAAACCCTCGCCAACCCCTTTGAGCCTTGAAGTAGGAGTTTCTTTTCTTGTCATAAAAAACCCTCACATTTAACCCAGGGCAGGGTAGATTTCAGTTAACCTAATCGAGCATTTAAATCTCATAAGGAGTGAGCATCTGAGGATCACCACACCTTATCCCTGACGCATCAAGAGTATACATGTAAGGATTAACCATAATAGTCATTCTTCACTCATCAGAAGGATCAAATATGATGATACAACAATGGTTATCCCTCACCGACCAAAGACTCGGGTAGTTACAATCACTTATAACAAATCGAAGATGACGTGAATATCAATGACTTGTTCAAAAGGAAAGAAAGAAAGCTTGCCAAGTCGGAGAAAAAAAGACGGTAAAAAAACAACAAAAAATGACTTAGGCAGGGAAATAGAAAAGTAATGAAAAAGGGACGGTGAAAGTTATCGAGCAAGAACAAAGTTGTGTGATCAGATACAAAGAACGAAAGAGGTGAGTGACTGCAATGTCCAAAAAACCTCGTTTGACTCCTCAACCATCATAAACTCCTCCCGAGAGATGAGTGCTTGTATCGAGTTAACTGAATGTAGGAATGGAGAACATCATGGAAAATGGGTAGGCACCAAATATTTTGAGCCTTAAATCCTTTTTTCTAAAATCGTGAATCAGGCCACCTTACAGCCCTTAAAAGTCCTAACTGAAGCACGGGTTAATGCAAAAGTAAAATTGTAATGAGAGTACGGTAATATGACTCCTAGGAGGCTTGCTAAAACTTTCGAGTTGGTATCACTCCATCTTTTTACTTTCTTTTGCACAAGAAAAATTTGATGTTTCGACATCTTTTCAATAAAAAGTTTTTAAACTTCAAGACAAACATGAGTGTTGAATTATAATTATCATTCTTTGCATGTGAATAAGTGCTAAAATATCAAATGAGCTTGCATAATGAGCATCAGATGGAAGTTTGATTATGCCAAAGGACAAATTGCTTCAGGGATGTGTTGAAGTGCATATTGTTTTTGAGAATGATCTTAATCTGGGGCAGACCTTCTATTGACTTTGTTGAGTAAAAGAATACCAATTTGAGAAATGATCTGAAGCAGATTGCAAAAGTTGATTGTCCAGAGTCTCTGTCGAGCACTGGTGCATTACTTTCAGTTGATCCCGAGGGACGTATTTCTTCAAGTATCTGATTGGAGAACGAAGTAGTTAAAGTTTAGAAGCACAATTGTGTACTAACCTACTTTCAAGACGTAAGTTAATTACCCTGAGGAGGTGTTGTCTTCAAAAATCTGAGTTTCTTATTTCTCCGTGAGCATGAGGCAAGGAAATGGTTTGTTGAGACTCTGTTAAGCAGGGGAAGGATATTTCAATGGTAGTACTCCATTTAGAATAAACATAGGTATCTCATAATTGACTACCTTAAGGGGAACAAAGAGCATGTTGAATACTCTGTTGAGTAAGTGTTTAGCCATTTTTAGGCATTTAGGTCGGGATTTGATCCCTTAAAGTGCAGTCAAACTAGGGAAGGTGTTGTACCCCGAAATTTTCCCTCCCATTTTCAATATAAATTAATTCAAGACACATCCTCATGCTCCTAGGGTTCTCAAACACTAAAGACTACTCAAGGGTTGACCAGACAAAATCACCTCCTAAGCAATTGACCTACAACTAGGGTTTTGTTTTTCTCAAAGGAAATTGGACTTCTAATGCCTCATGTGGATTTCATGGTTCCTCACATGCTTCAAAGAATCTGCATGTCAAGTTTCAAGCCTTGAATTACAAGTTTGCTCAGTCAATTGCTCAGGTGATTGAAAATCAACTATATTGGACAAAAAGTCAACTTTGACCAATTTACAGTCAAACTTCAAGATTTTTGGTCAACATCAAGATTTTGAACTCATATTCATCATTTTATCAAGGGTTGATCATGATTCATCAAGAAAACTCAAGATTCATCAAAAGTCAAAAGTTACTAAATTAGGGTTTTCTTTAGAAGTCAACTGAACTTTGACCAAGCATAACTTTCATATACTTCAATAGAAATTTCTCAACCAAAGACTATCTTGAAAGAAATTTAACTCTCTACAACTTTGTATCCCTAAGCTCAACGCCAAAAATGCGTCATTTGAGAGATATGGGCCAAAACATTAGAGGTCACTTTAAAAGTCAACAAAAAGACATTTTTTGTCAAAGCAATTTACACCAAGTTAAAGACTTCAAATGAAAACATGACCAACATGAAAGTTGTAGGAGACATATTGAGGTTTCAAAAAATTCCAATATCATATTCATATGACAAATTGAGAGAGTTATGATTGGTGCAAGTTGGGCAATTTTGAGAAAATGCATGAAGTCCAAATTGAGCAAACTTGAATTTTTGGCCTAATGAGCCTATGTTTTTAGGTTCAAACATGTTCATGACCTCATTTTAAACCTCCAAATCCATTAACATATTATTTATGATTTTTATTTCTTTTATTTAGATTTTATTCATTTAAATGCAAATTAAATCAAAAAAAATATGAAAGCAATGGATTAAGGCGTGTGGGCTCTTGTTTTAATCAGATTTATAGCCCAAAAAGCTCATGACCAGCTAGCAAAAACGTATAGAGATGATTGGCATGTCATTGGCCTAAAAAAGAAAGATTTCATAAAAATATTCCAATCAAATATTTGGTCATGAAATACAAAGATTTGATTCATGTTTGTTGACCTAAATCACTCTCCTATAAATACACAACATTCAGACCAAGCTAAGGACACGAAAATTTCCTCAAGAGCAAGCCCTAAAAATTTTCAAATTTGTCAAAACTAGGGAAAACTCAAACCTTTATTTCCAGCCTCTTTCAATCCATTCCAAGCATCACACTAGCTTCCGGAAGTTCATCCCAATCATCTTTGAAGCTCGTAGCATCCTAGATCATCACATCTTAACATCACCGGTTTTGTAAATTTCGTGAAATTCAAACTTTTAATACATGATTGTTGAACAATTTGATGCATAAATTCATGTTCATATTGAAGTTTGGAATGATTTTAACGCATCACTTGCAATCTTTGATGCAGGGAATACGAGATTCCATTATTAGGGCATAAAATTTTGTTTGCGCCAAATCTGCAGATACAGACGTTTTTAGGCCAAACTAATCATGCCATTAAATTTGCAGCATGCTAATTAGTGGATCTAGGTTATTAGATCTTTCATTTTAATCCATTTTTGCAGGTTTTCAAAAATCTAGTCACCGGAGAAAACGACCAGAGCTAGGGCTCCAGCGGTTCTCTAATATGGGTTTTATAATTATTGTACCCCAAAATTTCCCTCTCACTTATCAAGAATCTTCAAAAGATCTCATTGGGCTCAAGACTGCACTAGGGTATGATCAGCTCAAGACACCTCCTTATGCACTGATGACCAAAATTAGGGTTTGAGTTTGCAGAAGGATTTTTGGACTATCAATGCTTCATATGACTTTCATGGACCATTATGGACCCCCAAGATTATTCATGTCAAGTTTCAAGCCTTGGATCACATTTTTGATCAGTCAATTGAGCAGTTGACCTAAAAATCAGTTGTATTGGGGAAAAAGTCAACCATGGCCAATTTACAGTCAAATCTCATAATTTTTTATCCACATCAACATTTAAACATATGCATTTTAACAGTGCAAAACTATATGTTGTTCTTTACTCTTGTGTTTTGTTTACAAAAACGTCCAATGATTCATTGTTGAACATATGCATTTGAACATAATTAATGTTTACCAATAAACAAAATAAAAGACAATTACTAATGGCTTTAAGAGGTAGGGAGATCTCTCTAAGCTATTTCAATAAATTCCCCACAGTTTGCAGTTTAATTTCCAGCAGAACGAGTTTCCAATTATCAATCCCCGGTAGAAGTCGTTCATTTTCTCAGGATTTCACAACAGGATTTTACAAGCGGTACATGGCATCTCCCTTACAACAAAGTTTATTTCTCTAAGAAAAAATTCATCAACACTTAGACTTCACAATCTGAAGACTTATATCCTCAACATCATTCAGGGATTTATTTTCCCCAACCCAACAGCAGTGCAGCAAACTAGCTCACTTACGCATACATTACATCCATATATCATAAACATTGATAACACGAATGCATTATACTATGCATTTCATAAAACATAAACATTGCATTTTAGATAACATTTTACCCTTTTTAGGATAAGGTTAACAGCTACCATTAACAATATTCAAAGCTTTCAGATACAGTTCGGATATGCTCCAGATACCTACGCCATTCTGATACTCATTCAGATTCAACTTTCAGATACATTTCAGATACGCTCCAGATATGGACGCCATTCTAATACTCATTCAGATTCAACTTTCAGATACAATTCAAATACGCTCCATACACAGATGCCATCCTGATACTCATTCAGATTCAACTTTCAAAAACAGTTCAGATACGCTCCAGACACGGATGCCATTCTGACACTCTTTCAAAAATAGCTTTCAAAAACAGTTCAGATATGCTCCAGACACAGATTCCATTCTGATGATCATTCAAAATCAGCTCTCAAATACAGTTCAGATACGCTCCAGACACGGACGTCGTTCTGATACTTATTCTTACAGCTTACAAATTACAAAACCAACAATTACTTTTGGATGGCATCTTTTAAGTCCATATCCTAGAGCTTTCTATCACCTCTCCAAATGGCATCTTTAAGCCCATTCCCTCAACCATCACATCACTGAGTGCAAATTTCTGGGCACTCTAATGTCCAATCATCTTCAACCTTCGAGTCACGATTGGCAAAACGCGCCAATCTAACTCTTCAGGCTTAATAATATTAAATAGGGGCAGCTATTGTACCCCAAAATTTTCCCTCTCACTTATCAAGAATTTTCGCACAACATCTCATTGGGCTCAAGACTGCACTAGGGTTTGATCAGCTCAAGACACCTCCTTATGCACTGATGACTAAAATTTGGGTTTGAGTTTGCACAAGGATTTTTGGACTATCAATGCTTCATATGACTTTCATGTACCATTATGGACCCCCAATATTACTCATGTCAAGTTTCAAGCCTTGGATCACATTTTTTATCAATCAATTGAGCAATTGACCTAAAAATCAACTGTATTAGGGAAAAAGTCAACCATGGCCAATTTACAGTCAAATCTCATAATTTTTTATCCACGTCAACATTTTAAACCCATGTGTATCATTTGATCAAGTTTGGACCACAATTCCTCAAAAGATTTGATCAAACCCCCAAAAGGGTAAAATTGTCAAAATTAGGGTTTTGACTGGGAAAGGGCAATTTCTGGTTTTTGACCTAGCAAATGGTCCATTGGTTTAAGGCATGATCTCAAGATTCCATTTGCATCATTTTTACCTAATGACATGATTCAAAACATTACAAATCCATTGGATTGACAGATGAAGTTTGCAGTCAACTGATCAAAAGTCAACTGTATACTGAAAAGTCAAACTTTGACTTTTTAGTCAAATTCAAATGCCAAATATCATAATTCATTAAAAATTGTCAAAGTAGGAAAACTTATTCATCAAGAAATCAAGAAATCAATATTTCATTTTGAAAAGTCAAAATTTCTAAACTTAGAAATGTTTTCATTATGATGCAAGATGATTCAAAGGAAACTTCCAAATTTCTAAGTGTCAAACATTTCTTATTTTTTCATAACTTTGAGCAATTTTTTCATTATGATGCAAGATGATTCAAAGGAAACTTCCAACATGAAAGTTGTAGATCTCCATGAACTATACAACTTTTCTTCATACAACTTCTCCTAAAAGTTCTTAGATATCAAGTTATAATTTTGTGAATACATGCTCATGAACTAAAAAAGACTTAGTGAAATTTTGCCCTAGTTAGGCAGATTTTTTACCTAACTTCATGGCAATTTTTAACATAGTTCCAAGGGGAATCTTCAAAAGCAATTCACAGATGAGTTATAGAGAACATTGCAAGCTTTACAAAACGTCCAATAACTTTTTGAGATCATTCTTGAGTAGGGAGAATCGAAGATATGAAGTTGGTGTTTTGTCACTTAAATTATAGGTCATTTTCATGATGAACACAAATGCAAATCAATGTTAGACTGCATAGTCTTTGCTTTGCAGACCTCAAACTTGTTTGTCACTCCATAATTAATGGATTACACAAAAATTTGAGCTATAATCCAAGTGATTTAAGCTTTATCCAATTCACATTGCCATTTTGAGAAGAAAGCTAACAATGTCATTCTTGTAAAGCAAGCTTTTTTCATAAAGTCCACTCTTGAGCCTCTAACTTGTTCCCTATGATCAAACTTCATCTACAAAGTCACAAGCAAGTTTGTTTAAAGCATACCCACTCTATCTTAGCAATTACACAAGCATTGAAACTTGTTTTCTCAAAAAAATCACATGTTTAGCTTAAGGATGCAAATTCAAATTCTGATCAACAACAAGTATCCAAACTTGTGCTTATAAATAGAAGCACCATTTGTGAGATAGGACAAGAGCTAGAAGACCCTGAAACTCACTATAACTCCCTCTAGCCAGAAATTTTCTCAAAGCACCATTGTTGTGCAAGTTCTGACTTTACATACCAAACTCACATTTCCCTCGTGCGTTTCTTGGCCTTTTAGTTTCTAAAGCTTCCCTGCATCAAGAGTAACTCATCCTTGTACCTGTTTCATTTCTGTAACACCATTTTCCCTGTCTTCCATAACCAAAAATAGAGCATCACAGTTGGACTTATCCATACAATTCCAGCCATCCTCAGCTCAAGCCAGCCATTGCATTAGCTTCCTAGAGGTCCAAGGAAGCTAACCCGATCCTCAGCACTGCCTGAAACAAGCTCATTTTAATTTCACGATTTCCAGTTTTGAGGTATTTTTCTTGAACTTCTATCTCATTATTTAGGCATTGTTAGGCTTGCATTTGTGAAGATAAAATGTAGACCTCATTTCCACGAAGCTGTACATATCCATAGTTTGCATTTACATGGCCTGAGCTTAGAGAATTTTAGAGTTGAAGTTTCTGAAATTTTTAGGGTTTAAATTAGGGCCAGAGAAATTCTCATTTATCTTTGACTTTTAGCCTTAGTTATTTACATGGTTAGATTCGTGAGGAAGAATGCAACAACTTTCATTTTGTCATCTCCCATTTTTGTTGAGAAATGAAGAAGTTACAGGTACACCGGCTGGAGGTTGAAGATGAAGTTATCAAGACTTGTTTTGCCTTACATATTTGTTGTTTTGTTTATATAAATGGATGTATAGCCACAGCAGTGGTAAAGCGCGCGCCTGTTCACCCCATGGTTCTGGGTTCAAGCCCCAGCGTGGCCATTTTTACTTTTTTTTGCATTTTTTTGACATTTTGTGATTTGTCTGCAGGCGCTGGTCCCTTTGGGCCTGGCTTTCTTTTTTTGTTTTTGCTGACTAACTCCCCCGCCTACTTGTGGCACCCCCTGGCCCATTTATTTTTATTTATTTATTTATTTCATTTTTTTTATTTTAAATATATTTTCTAAAATACTAAAAACAATTATAAAAAATATAAAAATAGTAGATTTATGTTTTGAAAAAATTTAAATATTTTTCCCACACAAAAAATTATTTTTATTCATTATACTTTATTTATCTTTACTAATTATCTTGTAAATTAAATTAAAATTAGGTTATTATTTATTTTCTTTTATACTTATTTAAATATATATATTTTAATATAAAAAAGGCCAAAAATATTTTACAACACCATATATTATTTTCAAGACAAAAATACAAAAAAATACTTTTCCTTTAAACTTATTTTCTTTTAATCAACTAAATAGAATTAGGGTTTTATTCAAAAATCTTTTCTTAATTAATTTCTTTTCTTAATTAATTAATTTACGTTAATTTAATTTTGATTCAATTATTTTTCTCTAATTAGGTTTAGGTTAAAACCTCTTTTATATAAAAATCCAAACAAAAAAAATCATTTCTTTCCATTCGCATTCGTACTTTATATATTTCTTCAATTATTTGTGCATATTCAATTTGGTTGTAATATATTAATTAGGTTTATAGTATTGCAATCCCCATTCACAAAATGTATACCCCCCTCCCACAAGTATTGTAATAGCTTAGTAATTTTAAATTTTGCAATTTATCGCTTTCATATATACAATGCTAGTAATTAGGTTTTGCATGGAAAGATTAAAACCAACCAAAAAGCAAACCCTAATTCAAGACAAAATCAAGCTTGAAAATAATACACTTGCACACAAGCACCCCTAGAGTTATCCCACTTGGTTGCCTTATACAAAATGGTCATATTACGCATGTAAGGTATCTCAGCAAAAATAAACCAATATAAGATCATAGTCCCTCGATGACACTATCTAAGTTACCTTATAAATGATCTTAGTCCCTAAAAAAGAATGATAATATACCTTGCAACATTGCTAATCATGGTTATACGATGACCCACGCCCGTCCTGTTAACATCCAAAGATAGGGTTGCTTACCAAATCAATGGCAAGCCAACAATGTCAAAGGAAAAGAAAATGAACAAGAAAGGCATTTGAGTAGGTAGATTGCTCTTAATTACTTGCTTCATTTCAAACAAAACATCCTTTCTATTTTCAAAAACAAACACTAACACTTTCAAAACATCTTACAAAACTTGAAAACATTTTCAAAAGATCAAACATCTTTGTATACATTATTACGAAGAAGAATCATTACAAAGATTGCCTAAATAATGGCCTCTTTACAAAATACTTTAAAAAACTACACAAAGCATAATTTCAAACAAAAGCAAGTGATCTAGCAAGTAACTAAGAGCCCATGGAAAACCATGGATAAAAAGGATGTTGATACCTTCCCTTTTTATAATCTACCCCCTGAACCCAAGAAACAATCTCAAAGGTCTTTCCTGTGCTTTTTCACCTTTCCTTTTGGATAAAAGAAAAGTCGGTGGTGACTCTTTCTAACCGCAACATTTGCGATAAAATTCAAAACCTTCAAGTTAGTTCTCCCACCGTATCACATAATTGGCGACTCTACTGGGGACTTATTCTAAAAGTGGGGTTACCTTAGGGTTAGATCACATTTACTTGCTTACATTGTTTGACTTGTATGCTTTACATTATGGTTCTTTGTTTGGGTTTGAATCCTCTACCCGGATTTGGGATACATTATAGGTAAGTAGCAATATGTTGTGGAAATTGTGCGGGGTATACCGACATGGTCTAAGCAATAGCTACGTTAGTGCGACATATTTGTGGGTACCGGTAGCCTTTGAGTTAATCAAAGAGAATACGGGGCCGCTGAGTGATGTCATAAAGCACTAACGAACTTTTAGAACCTTTACTTGACCAACTTGGCCTTTAGGATGTAGTGAGATAACCGACTTTGGTGCAGTTGGAAGTTTGTAGATACTCGATACTACACTCATTGAGGTTTGGTTTCTTGGGATATTTCGGTCGCCATTAAAGTGGCTTGTGCTGAAACAATGACCAAGGAAACAAACCAGTGATATTGAGCTCCTTAGAACCCGGTTACTATTACTAGGACAGGTTTGAGCCAACTAAACTTCAAGGGGGTACTTAACTATAAAACTCCATTCAAGCCTAAACTAAGGATTTGTTTGCTTTGTTTGTATATGTATATTTGTACATAACATCATGAATATTATATACATCCACTAACCATTTCAAGGATTTTGGGATTCATCTTTGTTCTTGTTTTGTAGGATATGGATTCACTTCGCAAGAAAACTATTCAAGTCAATCTTATAAGGATCCCTCCACAACTAAAGGAGCTAGCTTCAAGGATTACTGAAAACTCTCCATTCACCGAGAGACATGGTCGCCTACTCAATTTGGTCACCTCCAACACAGATGAGGATATGATGAAAGTGCTTTTTCAGTTCTTTGATCCTTTACACCATTGCTTCACATTTCCCGACTATCAACTTGTGCCTACTTTGGAAGAATTCTCCCAACTCTTGAGGATTACCATTCTCAATCAACTACCTTTCAACGGTACAGAAAGATACCCAAAGCCAGAAGAGATTGCTCAAGTTCTACACTTGCACTCGTCTGATATCATAACTCATTGGGAAACAAGGAGTGGTGTCAAAGATTTCCTAGCAAAGTTCCTGTTTGAGAAAGCCCATAGCTGTTGGAATTACTTGGACTTGCAAGCCTTTGAGGAAATTGTGGCTCTCCTCATCTATGGGATGGTTTTGTTTCCGAATCCTAACCAACTCATAGATGTCAATGCCTTTAAAATCTTCATATCCTGCAACCCGGTGCCTACATTGCTAGGAGATATCCTACACTCTTTTCACACTTGAACAATAAGGAAAAGAGGTGTCCTTATGTGTTGCACCCCTCTCTTGGCAAGATGGTTTATTTTGCATCTTCCCCAATATGTATTAAAAAATGAGCAAGGTTCAAGGTGGTCACAAAGGTTGATGACGCTCAAACATTCGGACATTCATTGGTACTCCCGATCCAAAGAGAATGTTATCATTATCGACCGTTGTAGAGAATTCCCTAATGTCCCTTTGCTTGGCATTAGGGGAGTTATCACCTACAACCCATGCTTAGCCATAAGACAGTTTGGTTACGCCCGAAGGGATGGCCCGCATGAGATGTTGATTCAAGGTTTGGTATTTGACTACGACAACGACGATCAAGGTCTTCGCCAGAGATTTATCTGAACTTGGAGGATGTTAAACAAGGTGGATAGAAAGACTTTGGGGCACAAGAATTCCATCCCTCTTGAGCCTTACCTCAAATGGGTACGAACTCGTGCTCAGATACTTATGATGCCTTACCCCTCCATTCTCCTGGTAATCATTGAGCCTGTCATGGAGGGAGATGTTCTATACACTATCCTACATCCTGACATGCCTACCTCTCTTGAAGACCTACAAAGAGATTGGATACAACTCAATGGAGAGAGACATACTTTCGAAGCTCAATTCTACGCAAGCGAGAAGAAGGTTTTGGAACTCACTAGGCTACTTCATGAGGAGCAGACTCTCAATGCCTACATCGCGCTAAAGAGGATGCGCACTACCTTTTTATCTTAGAGCTTTTGTATTTCCTTATAAGCCCAAGAGGCATTGATGTACTCAAGCTTTAGCTTATTAATATAACGTGTGTTTCCTTTTTGTCTAAAACAAATTTGAATCTTTGAAATCCTTGAAATCATTACATATGCATATACCATTCATCATAACATAAGAAGGTCTTTTGCAACAAGTCTCCTCATCTATCTACTGTTTGTTTCAGTAAGATGGATCTCGAGAAAACAGTGAAGGACCTCCAAGCTCAGAATACACAGTTTCAACAGTTGCTCTTGACCCTAGCCAAAGGACAAGAAGAGTTGAAGACTTTGCTGGCCGAGGAGAAGAAAAAAAAGACAAAGAAGGTAACCGGAGTCCTAATCATGGGAAGAAGATTTCATGAGCATACAAGAAGGACCTTAAACTTTGCAACGACATCCGGTGAAAGACAATCAAGATGGGAAAGGAAAGGAAACAGTTGTCCCGTCAGAATCAGAAGAGGAAGAGGAAGAAGAAGACTATTCTGGAGAACAATACCCTTCAGCTGATGACAAGTATAGACATCTCGAAGAGCGGTTAAGTGCGATGGAAATCCAAAAAGTGTCTGGCTTGGATTTTAAGGAATTGGGTTTAGTTTCGGGGATTGTTATTCCTTCGAAATTCAAAGCACCTGTGTTCGCCAAATATGACGGAGTTTCATGCCCTAAAATGCATCTCCGGTCATATGTGAGAAAAATCATACCCCATACCACTGAAAAAGACTTATGGGTACATTTCTTCCAAGACAGTCTGCCGAGAACTCAACTTGACTGGTTTTACCAACTAGAAAGATCCAACATTCACAATTGGGAAGATCTTGCTGCAGCCTTCTACAAACAATACCAATACAATGCTGATCTTGCGCCTACCCGTACTTAACTCCAAATTATGACCATAGTTTAATTGGAAGTTCATCTGCAGGCTTTACTGAACTAATATTGATCGGAGAAAGGGTAGAAGCCGGTATAAAGAGTGGAAAGATTCAGAAAGATACATCTTCTTTGCGGCTATAAGGAAGCCTTTCATCGGAAAGAAAGAGGTGGTTGTTGTATATCCGCAAAGAAACCAAGATAGGTCCGAACGCCGGCCAATGGTGGGGGCTGTTATGATTCCTAAGTGTGGTCGGTGAGAATAGAACTGACTGTTTAAAGCTGGTTTCGCGAAATGTCGCGGAAGCAAGAGTCGCCACCGTCTTTTATGTTCTCCAACATGGAAAGGACAAAAGCACAGCAAAATTCCTTATGAGAATGTTTCTCGGTTCGGGAGGTAGATTTATAGAAAGGGAAGGTGTTAGCACCCTTTCTATCCATGGTTATCCATGGGCTCTTAGGTACTTGCTCTTATGTTTTCAAAATTTGTTTGCTTTTCAAATGTGTGTGGGTTTTGAAAAAGTTCGTTTGAAAACTTCTAGGTAACTCTTGTATCAGTCCTCAAGAGTGTATGAAGTATTGTTTGAAAACTTTTTGAAAGTGTAAGGTGTGAAAAGTTGTTTTGTTTTGTTTTGAAAAGAGCAAGTACCCATGAGAATCTACCTACCCTAAGGAATTAGGCTGTGTAAGAGTCCTTTAGATAGTGCTATCCCACCATTGAGAGGTAGGTAGCACCGTCGTTGGAGGTGTTCGGGTCAATTCGATTAAGGGACAGTGTGGTCACCGAAGCAATAGTAGGACACCTTAGAAGTAACCCTAATGTCCGAGATCCTTTTTTTTTAATCCGAGGCAACCGTTTCGAGGCAACTGGATCTTTTGGACAGAAGGGCGACCTCTAAAACACCCTATACTTGACGACCACGTTCGAGGCAACCAGTGAGGCGTACCCTAGGAGTGGCATGTGCTTTGTGTGTTGTTTTTCAGTTAATGTTTTTGTACACGTTATTTGTGAGCTACGGATTAATTTTATTTACATACATTCTTTCATGCATTTAACAGTTAGGGGTGCGGAAAGTAAATTGCGGAAATATAAATTCTACGCTATTACAAGGCGCGGGTCTATACATCGCCAAAAATACAAAGACCCGTTTTGATAAAGTGCGGAAAGTAAAGAAAGCAATAAACCTAATTACTATTACATTCTTGAAGCAGTTACATAATAATCAAAATAAAATAAATGCGCGCGAATAAAAATTAATCGGGAATGTCTTAAGGGTTTTGACCCTTTTAAGAAAAGAAATGAATTTTTTTGTCCTTTTTTGAATTAAATGCAATTAATTAAATAAAGCCTAATTACTAATTAATTAATTTATTAAAAGAAAATATTTTTTTGTATTTTTATGTTTTTAATGAAATAAAATAAAATTAAAAGTCAATAAAACCTAATTCTAGATTTATTTTAGTTATTAGAAAAAAGAAGTTAAAGTTGCCTAATTAAACTATTTTATTTGTTAATATTTTATTTACAAAAATAACATGAAATTAATAATAATAATAATAATATTAGTTATTTTTTTGATTTTTTTATGAAAATATAAATTATGTTAATGGTTAATAAAAAGAATAAGAAAAATAAATAAGGCAAATGACAAAATAATAAAAAAGGGAAAAGCAAACCCAAGGGGGGTTTTGGGCCAGATTGGGGTGTTTATTCAGAAATTCCAGCCCATTAAACTTCCAAGCCTGTTGACTTTTGGAATCCAGTGCTTGTTGGTTGACTGGGCGCATGGTGAGGACCACCTCCTGGCCTTCAGATCTATGAGAGAGGCCACTTGGCGCTTGGATCTGTGAGGTGTATGGTGTTCAACGTTTGAGAACCTGCACAAGAATGTATTGAAAAAAATAACATAGAATTATGGGGGGACCTGGGAATCGAACCCAGGTCCCAAAGATCACCAAACATGTTGCCAACCACTACACCAATCCTGCGCATATGTTAGTAAAATGAGAACTAAATATTATATAAAAAGAATGCATTATATGCTGGAAAATAAAAAAAGAGCGCGCGTGATTTGAATTAACCAGCCAGGCAGGGACACCTCAGCATCGTCTTCGTTCCTGAAACAAAAATACAGACAAATAACGGGGGTTTTAAACCCCCACAAAATGCCAATGTCAAAAATAGCGATTAGCTATATAGTGAACATAAAAAGGGCGCGAGGTATGCTTTGGATTCGTCTCATCCTGCTGGTTTCAACCATGGGTGTTTGGAGGGTTAATTTTACAGTATGGGAAAAACCCCAATTCAAAAGCTTTGAAGCCCTAGAACCTAACAATGGCAATTTTCATGTTAGAGCATCATAATCAAATTAAATTATATAGAAAGCTTCGAATGAATGTCAGCAATGCAAAACAGTGATCAAAATGTATTAATGATGTGTAAAAATGGAGTTTCGATTATGGAAGAGTTTGCTCAAACCGTGGTTCTGTTTGGCCGTTTCCTTGAGTGTTGGGATTGGTTTATGACTGCAAATCGTTCCTGGGAGTGTTGGGAGTGTGTTTGGATCAAAAGGAAGGTTTGAATTATGCTGCAAGTGAGGTTTCGGTTTCACACTTTTCTTTGGAATTTTTGAATTTGGTTTTGCTGCCTCAGAGGTTTCTAGGTCGTGAATGATGTATGGGAGGCTTGCATATATGTCTCTGAATGTAATCAAATGCCTTTAGGAGCCTTAAAACCAATGCAATGAAGTCTTGAGATTTCCTCTTTATCACCATTAAAGCATTTGCCATTTTTGTCCAAATTTGAATTTTATGCTTAAAATGGACCTTACACAAAATTGGTAGGTGGATTATGATGTATCAAATCCATTCAAGCCACAAGATATCCCTTAATTATTTTTTTTGATTTTTATTTGAATTTTAAAGATTTAAAAAGAATTAAATCAAATAAAATTAAATAAAAATGGAAAAATTAATTTTTAATCTTGAATTTAATCATGGGACACGTGGATGACATGGCAAAGCTGAATCAAGTGGAAAAAGTGGGCCCTTTTGTCAAAAATTGAAGTTTCAAGGATAGTTGACTTTGGCCATTTCACAAAAATTTCCCAACTTCTCTAATGCATAGCTTGCTCAATTTTAATCACATGGACATGTTATTGGGCATTTTGGAAAGGTCTTGAAGTCCTCTAACCAATTCCTTTGGTCCTATGCTATTTTGATTTACCAATCTCAAGTTATGGTCTTTGACTTAAAATGCCTTTTTGTTGACTTTTGAAAATGACCTATAATGTTGAAATTGATAACTTTTTGTGAGAGCATTTCTTGGACTTGGAATGTGAAGATTAGTTGTAGGAAATGTCATCCCCTTCAAAATGAGCATTGGATGGGATTTTTCTGATGAACCATGAAAACGTTATGCCTTGGTCAAGTTACAGTTGACTTTTCAGCTGTCCAAAAATAGAAACTTTTGCATCTTGATGATTTTCGAGCCATTCTTGTGAAATCATGGTCAAGATTTGACCAAATGATGATTGTGGCTTCAAAATAAGATCTTGACCAAAAATTTTGAATTTTGACTGCCAAATGACCATTTTGCCCCTACAGTTGATTGTGAAGCAATTAGGGTTTTTTTACTGTGCAACTTGACCTTGTGAGCCTTGAAACTTGACATGGAGATGCTTGAAAATGTACATGGGCATATGGGACTTGATTGAGCCCTTGAAAACCTCAACTTCTTTGCAAGAACCAAAACCCTAATTTGACTGGCTTATGAGGGTGTTTGAACTGTGCAACCCTTTGAGTAGACTTGATCAAATTGAGATGATGCTTGTAAAAACGTTGAAGAATATGGGAGGGCAAATTTTGGGGTACAACAGTTGCCCCTGTTCAATCTTCTTAGACCTGAGGATGTAGATTGGCTTGCGTGCCTTTCGTGATCCGAAGGTGGAAGATGATTGAACACTAAAGTGCCCAGAAATTTGCACTCACATAGTGGAGTATCAGCAATGTGATGGCGGGAGTGGGCTTACAGATGCCATTTGGAAAGATGGTGGATAGGAGGATGGGCTTATAGATTCCATCTGGAAGTGTGACAGAACCTTGTCGGGAATGGGCTTATAGATGCCATTTGGAAGTATGATGGGTAGCTGCGTTCGAATAAGAAATAGAATGGCTTCCGGGTCTGGAGCATATCTAGTCTGTGTCTAATTGCTGACGTCTGAACGAGTAGTAGAATGACCGTCGGGTCTGGGGTATATCCATACTGCATCTGAATGAGTGGCAGAATGCCATCCGAATCTGGATCGTATCTGGACTGAACAATAGAATATCATCCGGGATGGAGCATCTCTAAGTTGTCTTTAGAAGTTTGAATCTGAATAAACAATAGAATAGCGTCCGGATCTGGAGCATCTCTAGGCCATCTCCGGAGAGAAATCTGAATAAGCAGTAGAATAACATCCGGGTCAGGAGCATCTCTAAGCTATATCTGAAAGGAAATCTGAATAAGTATCAAAATGTCACCATGTCTGGGTTGCATCTGAACTATCTCTGGACGGAATCTGGAATAAGTATCAGAATGTCGCCATGCCTGGGTTGCATCTGAACTATCTCTAGAAGGAAATCTGAATAAACAATAGAATAGCATCCGGATCTGGAGCATCTCTAGGCCATCTCTGAAAGGAATCTCTGAATAAGCAAAAGAATAACAGCCGGGTCTGGAGCATCTCTGAGCTATTACTGGAGAGAAAATATGAATAAGCAAAAGAATAGCATCTGGGTCAGGAGCATCTCTAAGCTATATCTGAAAGTAAATCTGAATAGGTATCAAAATGTCGCCATGTCTGGGTCGCATCTGAACCATCTCTAGCAGGGAATCTGGAATAAGCAATAGAATAGCATCCGTGTCCGGAGCATTTCTAAGCTATCTCTAGAAGGGAGTCTGGAATAAGTATCAGAATGTAGCCATGTCTGGATCATATCGGAACCATCTCTAGAAAGAATCTCTGAATAAACAATAGAATAGCATCCGTGGTTGGAGCATCTCTAAGTTATCTCTGAAAAGAAGCCCTGAATAAGCAACAGAATAGCGTCCGGTTCTGGAGCATATCTGAACTATTTCTGAACAAGTAACTCTGAATAAGCAACAGAATAGCGTCCATCTCTGGAGCATTTCCCAGCTATATCTGAAAGGAAACTCTAGAATATGCAAAAGAATAACATCCATCTCTGGAGCATTTCCCAGCTATATCTTGAAAGGAAACTCTTTAATAAGCAAAAGAATAACATCCATTTCTGGAGCATTTCTAAGCCATCTCTGAAGAGAAAATCTGAATAAGCAATAGAACAACATCCATCTCTGGAGCATTTCCAAGCTATATCTGAAAAGAAACTCTTGAATAAGCAGAATAACGTCCATCTCTGGAGCATTTCTAAGACATCTCTGAAGAGAAAATCTGAATAAGCAAAAGAATAGCCTCCATATCTGGAGCATTTCCCAACTATCTCTTTAATCTCTTTAATGTAGATATGCCCTGGCTAGATACAGGTATCGAATCTGGAATTGCGACAGTTGATAGTAACCGTCTTTAGATTGACCTTTTTCCTGAAAAGGCAAAACAACAGTTGTATGCAATGGCATGATGCAT
The DNA here is from genome assembly GCA_948472305.1 of Vicia faba. NCBI lineage: Eukaryota > Viridiplantae > Streptophyta > Magnoliopsida > Fabales > Fabaceae > Vicia > Vicia faba. Next base: position 1,179,917,276 of record OX451741.1, on the reverse strand, counting down.
GAACTGCGTGATTTTAAGATGTTCTAAAAAATAAATGAGATTTGTGTTGTATGATGCGTATGCATGCTATAATGTCTGAAGATGTGATGTTTATGAATGTATTTTCGTCTAGGAAAATAAATCCTTGACGAATGTCGGGAAGCTGAATCCTGGGCTGATGTTTGAAGAGTAGAGTTCTTCATTTCCGCTGGGGATGAAGATTGCAAGAATAAACCGGTATGAGAAGACGACTCCGTTGGGGAATAATCCTGGTGAAGATATTACTCTGCGGGGAGTCACTCTGTAGGAAGAGATACTTCGTTGAGATTTTGATGAGAACTCCGCTGGGGATTCCATTGATAAGTTGTGTTAGAGGATTTGATGAACTCCGCTGGGGGATAGGAAGAACTTCGCCGAGGACGACCTTTCCATGGTAATTAGCTGAGGATAACCCAGTTATAAGCCCTGGTGGGGAATAACCTTCTGAATATAGCCGGGGAGATGCGTTTGTACTCGCAGGGGATAAGCTTCCAGAATCTACTGGGCGTAAGCTTCCAGAGTCTACTGGGGAAATTGATTCAACTCTTCTGGGGAAACTTTTGAACTGTACTGGGGTAAGTGGCTCCACTGGATGTCTATATTCCGCCGGGGAACAATCTTACATTAAGACTGCCGGGGATGCTTGCTTGGGAACATCTGTATACTCCGCTGGGGAATGTTGAGATTTTCTGGGGATACCCAACTTCCTTAAGGTTGACAGTAGGCTAACTCTGTTTGGGGAGAGTATTGCTGACTTGCCAGGGATATTGTGCCTTTTCAGGGCTGACAAGAGACCAACTCTGCTCGGGGAGAGTTATGCTGATTCCTGTCCTTACTCTGCGGGGAGTGGAGGTATCTTGGTTATGTTCTTCAGCCGAATACATGCCTTGGTACCTGGAGGATAGAGCAGCTTGACCATTTTGGGCAACTCTCATTGCCCCAGCTTCTGTGGGAGAAGGCACCTGTAGAGGTGCTTGAGGACTGCCGATTTGACAAATCTTCTTCTGGTAGGCAAGTGACAAGATGACGGGACATAGTCGTACGCTTTTGATCCCTAACTTTTGCCTGAACCGCCCTTTCGGGTTTTCAGTCCACCGGGATACCCATTTTTGCCCAAGCCGCCTTTTCAGGTTTTCGACTTGCCGGGTGTATATATTTTTTTCATTTTCATCCCTTATTTTTGCCTGAACCCTTTTGGTTTGCCGGGAAGCCCTCATTTTGCCTAGGTGTGTCAACCTAGCGGGTCTTTGATTATGCGTAGTATTTTTTTGACTATGTCCATGCTCTCAGGATGTAGGGAGGTGCCCTAGATGATGGACAATGATAATGCCATGCCCCTTGATTGTAGGTGCTTTTGTTCATTAGACATTCGTCGTGCGAACTTCTATGCTGTTCAAACAAAAAGTCATATGCAAACAAAGTTATGTTAAAAAATGCAAAGCTTGTGTCTGTCTTGAAGTTTTTGAAAATTTCATTTTTCATAAAAACAAGCAAGTTTTGTAAAATGTGATATCAACTCGTTATTTTACAGTGAGCCTTAAGGAGTCAGGATACCTTTGTAACGGTATGCTTTCGAACTAACCCATGCTTCAGCTAGGTCTTTTAAAGGTTGTAGCGTGGCTTGGTTCACGGTTTAAGAAACAAAGGATAAAGGCTCAAATTTATTTGTACCCACCCGCTCTTCGTGATGTTCTTCAAATCTAAACTCAGCTGATCGTGCGTTAGACCTTGTTTGAGTCTTTGTCTTGATATACCAGTGATGGTTCGGATGTTGACAGTTTTGAATAGGCAGTCAAATCTTTTTGTGTTGAGGGTTTGTAGGACCTCTTTCTTTTGATTTTGTTATCCCTGTTTTTGCCTGAACTGTTTCTTTTGTGATTACAGTCAGCGGGATGCCCCAGTCTTGTAAGTCTCCTTCATAGGTTTTGACTTATTGGGCTTTAGTTTTTTTTTGTAATGACTGCCTGTCTTTATGATTGTTCAGGACCATCACTGTCTTTGATTTTGACAGGACTCCTTTGGTGCCATTCGTTGTGCACTCTGGATCAACTGAGAGAACTACCCTGCCCCAAGTTATGATTAAGGGTTTTAATTTTCGAAAAGAAAACTCCTACTTCTTTGGCTCAAAGGGGTTGACGAGGGATTATCATCCTTATAACTCCAGTGTTTAGGAATTGAAACAATGCCTGTACCTCATCAGCGGGGTCTGTTCAAAAGCATACTGTAGATTGTGGTATCGTTTTCGTCATCCTCCCTCAAGAGGCTTAGAATTATTAACCGAGCGTTGATCATCACAAAAATATGAAAGCAATTTAAATATAGTGAAGATAATTAGATTAATTCAAAAACAGACATATGTAGTGCATTAATGAAATAAAAGAGTTTGCTATGACATTAATTGTTTGTATAAGCAAAAATTACAACTCGGGAATTCAAATAAACAAAAGCCTTCAATGATTAGGCAAAGGAGCAGTGATCATGTTTGGAGTCTCTGGTGCTTCAAACTGAATCTCTCCAGCGTCAATCATGTCTTGGACCTTGTTCTTCAGAGCCCAACAGTTGTTTGTAGTATGCCCCGGGCTATCAGAATGGTATGCGCACCTATCGTTGGGATGATAGTTAGGAGAAGAAGTGTTTGGATTCCGGAGAGGAGCCCTTAAGGTAATCAACCCTGCCTTCAACAACTGCTGTAGCGCTTGATCTAGTGTCATGTTGATCTTAGTGAACTGTCGTCTGGGTGCGACCTCCTTACGTTGCTGCCCGTGTCTTTGCTGAGCAGGCATAGGATTAGAGATTTGGGTTGCCCCTACATGTTGATCATGACGACTCTTATTACCATGCATCGCATTGGACTCCTTTTTCCCATGGTAAGGCTTTTTGTCAGAAGGTGCAGCTTCTTGAATCTTTCCAGCCTTGATACCAGCTTCGATTCTCTCCCCGGTCAAAATAAGGTCTATAAACCCAGCAGAAGAATTCCCAATCAGATGGTTGTAGAATGGACCAGACAGGGTCCCCAGGAACATGTCAACGAGCTCACGGTCAGTCAATGGTGGCTGCACCCTGCCAGCCAGGTCTCTCCACTTCTGCGCGTACTCCTTAAAACCTTCTCCCGATCCTAGCGACATACCCTGGAGTTGGGTACGTGTAGGAGCGAGGTTGGCATTATACTGATACTGCTTGTAGAACGCAGTAGCCAAGTCCTCCCAGTTACGAATGCTGGCTCCATCTAGTTGATAGAACCATTCGATTTGAGTCCATGAAAGACTTTCTTGGAAGAAATGGATCCATAGATTCTTGTCAACAGTATACGGTTGGATCCTCCTTACATAAGACCTCAGATGCAGCTTAGGACAGGAGGCTCCGTCGTACTTTGCGAAAGCAGGTGCCTTGAACTTGTGTGGGATCACCACCCCAGAGGAGAGACCTAGATCTTCGAAGTCCAAGCCAGGCACTTTCTGTATCTCCATAGCACTCAGCCGGTCTTCGAGCTGTTTGTACCTATCCTCGGCAGGAGGATACTGCTCATCATTGAAATTTGTCTCGTTGTCGGAGACCACGGGACTAGGAACCTCTCTCCCTTGTGGGTTGTCTTTCCCAGTAGATGGGGTGGACCGCTCAGCCTCATTTTGTGATCCATTCCCAGATCTGCGTCTAGGGTTGAACAAAACAGTCCTCTTCTTCTTCTTCCTCTCCTTCAGAAGCAGAGTCTTCAAATCCTGTTGACCCTAGGCTAGGCTCATAACCATCTCTTGGAATTGGGCATTCTGGGCCTGGAGGGCCTTGATAGCTTGTTCATTGGATGATTCAGGATTCATGATGATTGCTGAAATAAACAGCGAAGAAGGTAAGTGACCTGTACGAAGGGTACCCGTTATGCAATGATATGTATGTATGCATGCAATGTTTTCAAGGATCTCGCGGGGTAAATAAGAAAATTGTTAGAATCTGGTAGCTTGATTGAAGGAACTTCATGTTGTGGAGAGTCCCTCTTCAAGAGTCAAGGCTCACCATATCGAGTGGGTCATAGCCCCTGACTCAAGTTGTCGTGTTTTGATCTCTAAACAACCTTGGCTAGAGGAACCTTCTTCAAGAGTCAAAGCTCACCATATCAAGTGGGTCATAGCCTCTGACTCAAATTATCATGCGTGGATTTCTGGACAACCTTGGCTAGAGGAAAATAAATCCTCTTTGCCCCTTGCTTGACGTTTGATTCATCATGACCTGCATCACAAACCCTTGAGATCCTTGAAATGGGTTAGTCCTTATGCAGGATGTATGCAATGGTATGATGTTATGCTATGCATGGAGTGATGTAAGTAAACCCTGTTGTAAGCCCAGATTAAGGACTGTAAACAAAACCTGCAAGAACTCATGTTGTCAGATAACAAGTATGCAAGTAGTCAAGTTTTAAGGCACACAAGTCACACCAGAAAGCCCTTAGAGTTTAGGCCAGCATGAAGTTTAGGTACTACCCTCTTGAAGTTGGTGGGCTCAAAAACCTGTCCTATCAAAAGTAACCGGGTTCTAAGGAGCTCAATATCATTGGGTTGTTTTCTATGTTCATTGTTTTGATTTAGCCACTGAACTGGCGATCAAAATATTCCAAGAAAACAACCCTCAATGAGTGTAATATCGAGTATCAACCAACTTCGGACTGCACCAAAGTCGGTCATCTCACTACCCCTAAAGAGGCCAGGATGGTTCAAGTAAGGTTCCTAAGGTCAGTTGATGCTTCACGACACCACGCGGCGGCCTTGTACTCTCCTTGACTTGACTCAAGGGTTACCGGTACTCACCAAAGTGCCACATCAACGTAGCAACTGCTTCAACCGTGTCGGTATACCCCGCACAGTTCCCTCACAGTTTGTTGCTACCTAAAAAAGGGGTGCCCCAGATCCGAGTTAGGATCTATGAAACTCCAAAACAGGCCCACAATATTAAAGCAAACAAAGCAATCAATTGAAAACAAGAGTGATCTTAGTCCTAAGGTACACCTCACTTTTAGATTTCCCCAGCAGAGTCACCAGTTCTGTGGTCGGTGGGAATAGAACTGACTGTTTAAAGCTGGTTTCACGAAATGTCGCGGAAGCAAGAGTCGCCACCGTCTTTTATGTTCTCCAACATGGAAAGGACAAAAGCACAGCAAAATTCCTTATGAGAATGTTTCTCGGTTCGGGAGGTAGATTTATAGAAAGGGAAGGTGTTAGCACCCTTTCTATCCATGGTTATCCATGGGCTCTTAGGTACTTGCTCTTATGTTTTCAAAATTTGTTTGCTTTTCAAATGTGTGTGGGTTTTGAAAAAGTTCGTTTGAAAACTTCTAGGTAACTCTTGTATCAGTCCTCAAGAGTGTATGAAGTATTGTTTGAAAACTTTTTGAAAGTGTAAGGTGTGAAAAGTTGTTTTGTTTTGTTTTGAAAAGAGAAAGTACCCATGAGAATCTACCTACCCTAAGGAATTAGGCTGTGTAAGAGTCCTTTAGATAGTGCTATCCCACCATTGAGAGGTAGGTAGCACCATCGTTGGAGGTGTTCGGGTCAATTCGATTAAGGGACAGTGTGGTCACCAAAGCAATAGTAGGACACCTTAGAAGTAACCCTAATGTCCGAGATCCTTTTTTTTAATCCGAGGCAACCGTTTCGAGGCAACTGCATCTTTTGGACAGAAGGGCGACCTCTAAAACACCCTATACTTGACGACCACGTTCGAGGCAACCAGTGAGGCGTACCCTAGGAGTGGCATGTGCTTTGTGTGTTGTTTTTCAGTTAATGTTTTTGTACACGTTATTTGTGAGCTACGGATTAATTTTATTTACATACATTCTTTCATGCATTTAACAGTTAGGGGTCCGGAAAGTAAATTGCGGAAATATAAATTCTACGCTATTACAAGGCGCGGGTCTATACATCGCCAAAAATACAAAGACCCGTTTTGATAAAGTGCGGAAAGTAAAGAAAGCAATAAACCTAATTACTATTACATTCTTGAAGCAGTTACATAATAATCAAAATAAAATAAATGCGCGCGAATAAAAATTAATCGGGAATGTCTTAAGGGTTTTGACCCTTTTAAGAAAAGAAATGAATTTTTTTGTCTTTTTTTGAATTAAATGCAATTAATTAAATAAAGCCTAATTACTAATTAATTAATTTATTAAAAGAAAATATTTTTTTTGTATTTTTATGTTTTTAATGAAATAAAATAAAATTAAAAGTCAATAAAACCTAATTCTAGATTTATTTTAGTTATTAGAAAAAAGAAGTTAAAGTTGCCTAATTAAACTATTTTATTTGTTAATATTTTATTTACAAAAATAACATGAAATTAATAATAATAATAATATTAGTTCTTTTTTTGATTTTTTTATGAAAATATAAATTATGTTAATGGTTAATAAAAAGAATAAGAAAAATAAATAAGGCAAATGACAAAATAATAAAAAAGGGAAAAGCAAACCCAAGGGGGGTTTTGGGCCAGATTGGGGTGTTTATTCAGAAATTCCAGCCCATTAAACTTCCAAGCCTGTTGACTTTTGGAATCCAGTGCTTGTTGGTTGATTGGGCGCATGGTGAGGACCACCTCCTAGCCTTCAAATCTATGAGAGAGGCCACTTGGCGCTTGGATCTGTGAGTTGTATGGTGTTCAACGTTTGAGAACCTGCACAAGAATGTATTGAAAAAAATAACATGGAATTATGGGGGGACCTGGGAATCGAACCCAGGTCCCAAAGATCACCAAACACGTTGCCAACCACTACACCAATCCTGCGCATCTGTTAGTAAAATGAGAACTAAATATTATATAAAAAGAATGCATTATATGCTGGAAAATAAAAATAGAGCGCGCGTGATTTGAATTAACCAGCCAGGCAGGGACTCCTCAGCATCGTCTTCGTTCCTGAAACAAAAATACAGACAAATAACGGGGGTTTTAAACCCCCACAAAACGCCAATGTCAAAAATAGCGATTAGCTATATAGTGAACATAAAAAGGGCGCGAGGTATGCTTTGGATTCGTCTCATCCTGCTGGTTTCAACCATGGGTGTTTGGAGGGTTATTTTTACTGTATGGGAAAAACCCCAATTCAAAAGCTTTGAAGCCCTAGAACCTAACAATGGCAATTTTCATGTTAGAGCATCATAATCAAATTAAATTATATAGAAAGCTTCGTATGAATGTCAGCAATGCAAAACAGTGATCAAAATGTATTAATGATGTGTAAAAATGGAGTTTCGATTATGGAAGAGTTTGCTCAAACCGTGGTTCTGTTTGGCCGTTTCTTTGAGTGTTGGGATTAGTTTATGACTGCAAATCGTTCCTGGGAGTGTTGGGAGTGTGTTTGGATCAAAAGGAAGGTTTGAATTATGCTGCAAGTGAGGTTTCGGTTTCACACTTTTCTTTGGAATTTTTGAATTTGGTTTTGCTGCCTCAGAGGTTTCTAGGTCGTGAATGATGTATGGGAGGCTTGCATATATGTCTCTGAATGTAATCAAATGCCTTTAGGAGCCTTAAAACCAATGCAATGAAGTCTTGAGATTTCCTCTTTATCACCATTAAAGCATTTGCCATTTTTGTCCAAATTTGAATTTTATGCTTAAAATGGACCTTACACGAAATTGGTAGGTGGATTATGATGTATCAAAGCCATTCAAGCCACAAGATATCCCTTAATTAATTTTTTTGATTTTTATTTGAATTTTAAAGATTTAAAATGAATTAAATCAAATAAAATTAAATAAAAATGGAAAAATTAATTTTTAATCTTGAATTTAATCATGGGACACGTGGGTGACATGGAAAAGCTGAATCAAGTGTAAAAAGTGGGCCCTTTTGTCAAAAATTGAAGTTTCAAGGATAGTTGACTTTGGCCATTTCACAAAAATTTCCTTACTTCTCCAATGCATATCTTGCTCAATTTTGATCACATGGACATGTTCTTTGACATTTTGGAAAGGTCTTGAAGTCCTCTAACCAATGCATTTGGTCCTATACCATTTTGATTTACTAATCTCAAGTTATGGTCTTTGACTTAAAATGCCTTTTTGTTGACTTTTGAAAATGACCTATAATGTTGAAATTGATAACTTTTTGTGAGAGCATTTCTTGGACTTGGAATGTGTAGATGAGTTGTAGGAAATGTCATCCCCTTCAAAATAAGCATTGGATGGTATTTTTCTGATGAACCATGAAAACGTTATGCCTTGGTCAAGTTACAGTTGACTTTTCAGCTGTCCAAAAATATAAACTTTTACATCTTGATGATTTTTGAGCCATTCTTGTGAAATCATGGTCAAGATTTGACCAAATGATGATTGTGGCTTCAAAATAAGATGTTGACCAAAAATTTTGACTTTTGACTGCCAAATGACCATTTTGCCCCTACAGTTGATTGTGAAGCAATTAGGGTTTTTTGACTGTGCAACTTGACCTTGTGAGCCTTGAAACTTGACATGGAGATGCTTGACAATGTACATGGGCATATGGGACTTGATTGAGCCCTTGAAAACCTCAACTTCTTTGCAAGAACCAAAACCCTAATTTGACTGGCTTAGGAGGGTGTTTGAACTGTGCAACCCTTTGAGTAGACTTGATCAAATTGAGATGATGCTTGTAAAAACTTTGAAGAATATGGGAGGGCAAATTTTGGGGTACAACACTAAGCCTGCGCCTGATCAGCAAAGAAATAATCAACCGAGGATGGAAAGACCGGCCAGGCAGTTCACCAGAATTAACATGACCCCATCTCAAGTATTACCGTATCTACTAAGATCCAATTTAGTTACCTTGAAAGAAGCTCCGAAAAACCCCAATACAACATCTCCTCACTATCATCCCAATACCCGTTGTGCATACCACTCTGAAAGTCCCGGCCACGACACTAATAACTGTTGGGCTCTAAAGAACAAAATACAAGACCTTATTGAAGCAAAAGAGATTGAATTCGATGCACCCGAAAAGCCAAATGTCATTTCTGCCCCTATGCCCAGACATGGCCATAATACCAATGCCATTGAAGAAGGATTGTTTGTTACTTCAGTTCATGAACTTATGACCCCACTTCTGACTATTAAAATGAACTTTTTGAATGCCGGTGTGTTCCCGGGCTGTGATAAAGTTTTCCATTTATGTTTGCCCTCACTAACCAGCTGTCCTTTGTTGAAAGCTGGCGTTCAATGCCTAATAGATAATAAAGAAATTTTGTTCGAAAAGAATTTTGTTCCACCTATTCCTTTTGAAGATGCTTCTATCATTACCATTTCCGCTAATTCTTCCAGGGTCTCCACCAAAAGACCCGTTAGAATTACATCAGTTCTGAAAGCAACTCCTTTAATAATCACAATGCCTGGACTAGTCCCATATTCGTCAGACAAGACCGTACCATGGAATTATGAAGGGGATGTCTACTACCATGGTATCAAGCAGGACTGGCCAGACGCCGAAGATTCAAGTTCTGATAAAGTGGATTCTGACGTCAGTAATATTGCAGGGACTAGTAAGATTACCCAAAGTGGTAGAATCTTCTCTCCAGAAATTTCTCCCCCAAAGGTTGTTTCTGGACCCATAATCATTCCTGTTGTTGTTACCCCTCCGTAGGATATTCCCGGTCCTACAATCATCTCTACCAATACTCCAACTGACAAATCCATTACAAACCCTGTTATCATTCCTATTGACACTCCTGCTGCCGAGTTAACCGAGACTCGAGGTAAAAGTATTCTGATTGAGACTGTCCGGATGAAGGCTCAGTCATTGGCTATCCCTGAGACCTCCCGGAAAGAGATAGAGGAAATTATGAAGATCATAAAGAGAAGCGACTACGATGTAGTTGATCAATTGGGGCAAACTCCCTCTAAAATTTCCATGCTGGCATTACTACTATGTTCCTAAGCGCATGCAAAAGCTTTGGTAAAATTCCTGAAAACTGCCCATGTACCCCAAGAGACATTTGTCGATCAGTTTCAAGACTGCGTAGCTAGCTTGACTGCAGATAATGGACTAGGTTTTTCGGATGCTGATTTAACACCAAGAGGAAGGAAGCATAATGAGGCATTGCATGTCTCAGTTGAATGTAGGGGCACAACCTTGGCCCATGTTTTGGTGGACACTGGCTCATCTCTGAATGTATTGCCTAAAAAAGCTCTTGATAGGCTTGACTGTGAGGGATTGACATTAAAGCCAAGTAACAAAGTAGTAAGGGCTTTTGACGACTCGAAAAGGATGGTACATGGGGAGGTAGAGATTCCCATAAAAGTTGGAACACAAACATTTGATTCAACTTTTTATGTAATGGATATTTGTCCCTCATATTCTTGCTTGCTAGGCCGACCATGGATTCACAATGTTGGCGTTGTCACTTCTACGTTGCACCAAATGCTGAAATATCCAATTCAAGGGAAGATTATCACCGTTCATGGAGAATAAGAGTATATGATCAGCCATCTCAATTCCTTCAGATATATGGAATTAGATGGTGAATTTATTGAAACTCCATTTCAACACTTTGAAGAGGTCCCGCAAGATGTGGCAGTAACCAAGGCTATTCCCAAGATCACAAGGCCTCTGCTCCGGATGTCATCTCTGAAGGATGCCAAAGCAGTGGTAGAAGAAGGTGAGTGCACTATCTGGGGAAAACTCCCGGATATCCCGTAAAACTGACAAGTTTGGCCTGGGTTTCACTTCAAGTTCTCAGAAGGTTGTACGCCGCGCTCACGCTGGAGGACCACCCCTGAAGATCAGCAACCGTGAGATCATTACCGTAGAAGGAGATGAAGATAGCTATAACGTGAAGGATTGGATATTCCCGACTGTCAGTGGAGGGCTCAATAACTGGGAAGCTAGAGATTTTGTCCCGATCACTTTTATCCCACAGTAATTTCTCTTTACATTTTGTTGGATCTGTAATATTAAAACAATTTGCACTCTTAAAACCTTGTGTCTTACCCGAGGAACAATGGTCTATTTGTAAGGGTTATTATCTCATTTTCATATGACATCAATGAATGATGGACGTTTTCGCATACAAACTTTTGTGCTCATTGTTATTTTTCTTACATTTTTACTACTTTCATGGATAGCTATACCTTTACACACACTCACACTCACAATGCAGGTATACATCCATTCGGGATCCCATGGGTAACAATACTGCTATGGCCTTTTGTGGCTCTGAGAATCTAATCTACCAAGCCGAAGACGAAGGTGAGGAAGATTGTGAAGTACCAGGAGAACTTGCCAGACTACTACAACAAGAAGAGAGAACCATCCAACCTCACGAGGAAACCATGGATACAATCAACATAGGTACCTAAGAAGACAAAAAAGAGGTCAAGGTGGGTGCCAATCTGGAACCAGGTATCAAGGAGCATCTGATTCAGTTGTTGCACGATTATGTCGAAGTCTTTTCCTGGTCGTATGAAGACATGCCAGGACTTGATGCAAATATTGTGGTACATCGTCTGCCTACAAGAGAGGATTGTCCGCTAGTAAAGAAAAAGGTTCACCGCATGAGGCCGGATATGTAAGAAAAGATTAAAGCAGAAGTCACGAAGCAATTCGATGTTGGATTCTTGGCTGTCACCTCTTATCCCCAATGGGTTGCCAATGTTGTTCCCGTGCCTAAAAAGGACGACAAGGTGTGAATGCATGTGGACTATAGAGATTTGAATAGGGCAAGCCCTAAGGATGATTTTCCACTCCCCCACATTGATATTCTAGTTGACAATACGGAACAACACAAAGTGTTTTCCTTCATGGACGGATTCTCAGGTTACAACCAAATCAAAATGGCGCCTGAGGACATGGAGAAAACAACCTTTGTCACGCAGTGGGGCACTTTCTGCTTTAAGGTGATGCCATTTGGACTGAAGAATGTTGGGGCAACCTATCAATGCGCCATGGTAGCTCTATTTCACGACATGATACACCACGAAATAGAGGTCTATGTGGACAATATGATAGCCAAATATCAAACAGAAGAAGAGCATCTTGATCACTTACAAAAACTGTTTGAGAGACTGAAGAAATACAAGCTGAGGTTGAATCCAAACAAATGCACATTTGGGGTACAGTCTGGTAAACTCCTAGGCTTTATCGTCAGCAACAAAGGTATTGAAGTAGATCCTGCCAAGGTAAAAGCAATACAAGAGATGCCTGTTCCTCGTACTGATCAGGAAGTCAGAGGGTTCTTGGGACGTTTGAACTACATTTCCAGATTCATCTCTCACCTGACAGCTACTTTTGAACCAATCTTCAAATTGTTGAAGAAAGATCAGGTAGTCAAATGGGATGACGAGTGCAAAGTTGCTTTTGACAAAATCAAAGAATACTTACAAGAGCCTCCTGTGTTAATGCCACCAGTCGAGGGAAGACCATTGATCATGTATCTGACTGTTTTAGAAAACTCAATGGGGTGTGTATTGGGGCAACATGACGAGTATGGCCGAAAAGAGCATGCTATTTATTACCTGAGCAAAAAGTTTACTGACTGTGAAACAAGATATTCACTGCTCGAGAAAACTTGCTATGCTCTGGCATGGGCCGCTCGCTGGCTAAGACAATATATGCTGACCCATACTACCTTGTTGATATCTAAAATGGATCCGATAAAATACATCTTCGAGAAGCCTGCCCTCTCTGGGAGAAGAGCAAGATGGCAAATGATCCTGACGGAATATGACATACAATATACTACCCAGAAAGAAATAAAGGGCAGTGTATTAGCTGATCACCTTGCTCACCAAGCTGTAGAAGACTATCAATCCATGAACTTTGAATTTCCAAATGAAGACATCATGACGGTAAATAACTGTGAAAAATTTAGGCCATATGACAGACCTGAACAAGGATCCTGATGGACCATGTTCTTTAATGGGGCACCCAATGCACTTGGAAATGATATCAGTGTTGTACTCATATCTACGGAAGGGTTTCATACTCCCTTTACCATAAGACTCTGCTTTACTTGTACAAACAACATGGCGGAATACAAAGCATGCATCTTTGGCCTCAGAGCTGCCATAGACCTAGGAATCAAATCTTTGAGTGTGTTCGGAGATTCAGCTGTGGTCATCAGTTAGATAACCTTCGAGCATTTCCCGCGAGAAGAAAATCAGCTAGCAGAAGCTCTAGCCACAATGTCATCTATGTTTAAACTTAATTGGGATAACGAGGCTTCCCAGATCACAATCTAACGAATGGAAGAACCAGCGCACTGTCACGAGATTAATACTGAAGAAGTAGTGGACCAACCTTGGTTTCACAAAGTCAAGAAGTATCTTGAGGCTCAAGAATATCAAGAAGGAGCTTCAATCAATGATAAGAAGTTCTTAAGGAGATTCTCTGCTAAATTGTTTCTTAGTAATGGCATCCTTTATAAACGCAATCATGACTCTGTGTTACTTAGGTGCATAGATAAAGTTGAAGCTGAAAGGATCATGGTGGAATTGCATGAAGGCATTTTTGGCACCCATTCCAGTGGGTATACGATGTCAAAGAAAATTCTACGGGCAGGCTATTACTGGTCTACCGTGGAAGCAGATTGCTATCAACACTCTCGAACCTGCCATAAATGCCAGATTTATGTTGACAAGGTGCACGTACCTCCGGTTCCTTTGAATGTCTTGACGGCTTCTTGTCCCTTTTCTACGTGGCGAATTGATATGATTGGGGAAATCAAGCCGACAGCCTCCAATGGATACCGCTTCATCTTAGTGTCCATTGATTATTTTACAAAGTGGGTGGAGGCAGATTCCTTCGCTTCCGTTACCAAGAATGTTGTTGCCCGTTTCATCAAGAAAAATCTCATTTGTCGGTACGGTATCCCGGAAAGGATAATCACTAACAATGGTACAAATCTCAACAACACTATGATCACCGCCTTGTCCGAGCAATTCAAGATTCAGCATCACAATTCTTTCCCTTACCGGCCAAAGATGAATGGTGTTGTCGAAGCTGCAAATAAAAACATTAAAAAGATCATACAGAAAATGACAGTCACATACAAATACTGGCATGAGATGTTACCACTCGCTATCCACGGGTATCGTACCACATCTTGCACATCAACCAGGGCAACACCCTATTCTCTGGTTTACGGCATGGAAGTCGTCTTGCCTATTGAGGTTCAGATCCCCTCTATAAGAATTATGAAGGATGCAGGGCTAAACGAAAACGATTGGATCCAGACTCGACTTGATCAATTGAAATTGATTGATGAGAAGAGACTTACTGCTGTTTTCCATGGTCAAATGTATCAAAAACGGATGATCAAGGCTTTCAGCAAGAAGGTCATACGCCAAGTGTATCAAGTTGGAGATTTGGTGATCAAACGCATCATACTGCCACAAGGTGATCCTAGGGGTAAATGGACTCCTACCTATGAAGGACCATTTATAATCAAAATCATTTTCTCTGGTGGGGGAATGATCTTAACCACCATGGATGGTGACGACCTGCCGCGTCCTGCAAACATGGACATAGTCAAAAGATACTACGCATAAGAGACCCGCTAGGTTGACATACCTAGGCAAAACGAGGGCATCCCGGCGAACCAAAAAGGTTCGGGAAAAAATTAGGGATAAAACAAAAAAATCTATACACCCGGCAAGCTGAAAACCTGAAAGGGCGACTTGGGAAAAAAAGGGTTTCCCGGTGGACTGAAAACCCGAAAGGGCGATCCAGGAAAAAGTTAGGGAATTAAGGCGTATGACTATGTTCTGTTGGATCACCTTACGGACAACCTGACAAACTCAGAGGTTCTAATTAATTCAATCATCTTCGGACGAGGCAACAAATAGACAAGATGCTCAGAGATACAAAGGATATAGCAAAATGGGAACCCCATGGGATTTTTACACATAGTTATCTTTTCTTTGTATCAAAATTTTCATTTTTTACGACGGAGTTCTCCTACTAGAATGTTCGTCTCATTGTACAAAAAATCTTACTCAAAGCCAATACAAAGATATTCCTTTAAAAGTGCAAAACTATATGTTTTTCTTTACTCTTGTGTTTTGTTTACAAAAACGTCCAATGATTCATTGTTGAACATATGCATTTGAACATAATTACTGCTTATCAATAAACAAAATAAAAGACAATTACTAATGGCTTTAAGAGGTAGGGAAATCTCTCTAAGCTATTTCCATAAATTCCCAACAGTTTTCAGTTTAATTTCGAGCGGAACGAGTTTCCAATTATCAATCCCCGGTAGAAGTCATTCATTTTCTAAGGATTTCACAACAGGATTTTACAAGCGGTACATGGAATCTCCCTTACAACAAAGTTTATTTCTCTAAGAAGAAATTCATCAACACTTAGACTTTACAACCTGAAGACTTATATCCTCAGTAGCAGTCAGGGATTTATTTTCCCCAACCCAAAAGCAGTGAAGCAAACTAGCACACTTACGCATACATTACATCCATATATCATAAACATTGATAACACGAATGCATTATACTACGCATTTCATACAACATAAACATTGCATTTTAGCTAACATTTTACCCTTTTCAGGATAAGGTTAACAGCTACCATTAACAATATTCAAAGCTTTTAGATACAGTTCGGATACGCTCCAAATACGGACGCCATTCTGATACTGATTCAGATTCAACTTTCAGATACAGTTCGGATACGCTCCAGATACGGATGCCATTCTGATACTCATTCAGATTCAACTTTCAGATATAGTTCAGATATGCTCCAGGCACGGATACCATCCTGATACTCATTCAGATTCAACTTTCAAAAATAGATCAGATACGCTCCAGACACGGATGCCATTCTGAAACTCGTTCAAAACTAGCTTTCAAAAACAGTTCAGATACGCTCCAGACACGGATTCCATTATGATGATCATTTAAAATCATCTCTCAGATACAGTTCAGATACGCTCTAGACGCGGACGCCATTCTGATACTCATTCTTACAACTTACAAATTACAAAACCAACAATCACTTTTGGATGGCATATTTTAATCCCATCTCCTACAGCTTTCTATCACCTCTCCAAATGGCATCTTTAAGCCTATTCCCTCAACCATCACATCACTAAGTGCAAATTTCTGGGCACTCTAGTGTCCAATCATCTTCCACCTTCGAGTCACGACTGACAAAACACGCCAATCTAACTCTTCAGGATTAAGAAGATTGAACTGGGGCAGCTGTTGTACCCCAAAATTTTCCCTCTCACTTATCAAGAATTTTCTCACAAGATCTCATTGGGCTCAAGACCGCACTAGGGTTGGATCAGCTCAAGACACCTCCTTATGCACTGATGACCAAAATTAGGGTTTGAGTTTGCACAAGGATTTTTGGACTATCAATGCTTCATGTGACTTTCATGGACCATTATGGACCCATAAGATTACTCATGTCATGTTTCAAGCCTTAGATCACATTTTTGATCAGTCAATTGAGCAGCTGACCTAAAAATCAATTGTATTGGGGAAAAAGTCAACCATGGCCAATTTACAGTCAAATATCATAATTTTTTATCGATATAAACATTTTAAACCCATGTGTATCATTTGATCAAGTTTTGACCATAATTCCTCAAGAGATTTGATCAAACCCCCAAAAGGGTAAAATGGTCAAAATTAGGGTTTTGATTGGGAAAGGGCAATTTCAGGTTTTTGACCTAGCAAATGGTCAATTGGTTTAAGGAATGATCTCAAGAGTCAATTTGTATCATTTTTACCTAATGACATGATTCAAAACATTACAAATCCATTGGATTGACATATGAAGTTTGCAGTCAATTGATCAAAAGTCAACTATATACTGAAAAGTCAAACTTTGACTTTTTAGTCAAATTCAAGTGACAAAGATCACAATTTATAAAACATGTCAAAATAGGAAAACTTATTCATCAAGAAATCAAGAAATCAAGATTTCATTTTGAAAAGTCAAAATTTCTAAACATAGAAATTTTTCTAAGTGTCAAAAATTTCTTATTTTTTCATAATTTTGAGCAATTTTTTCATTATGATGCAAGATGATTAAAAGGAAACTTCCAACATAAATGTTTTAGATATCCATGAAATCTACAACTTTTCTTCACACAACTTCTCCTAAAAGTGCTTGGATCTCAAGTTATAATTTTGTGAATACATGCTCATGAACTAAAAAAGAATTAGTGAAATTTTGCCCTAGTTAGGCAGATTTTTGACCTAGCTTCATGGAAATTTTTCACATAGTTCCAAGGAGAATATTCAAAATAAATTAAAAGATTATTTGAGATCACATTTCAATCTTTCCAAAATGTCCAAGAACTCCTCGAGATCATTCTTGAGTAGGGAGAATCGAAGAGATGAAGTTGGTGTTTTGTCACTTGAATTATAGGTCATTTTCATGATGAACACAAATGCAAATCAATGTTAGGCTGCATAATCTTTGCTTTGCAGGCCTCAAACTTGTTTGTCACTCCATAATTAATGGATTACATAAACTTTTGAGTTATAATCCAAGTGATTTAAGCTTTATCCGATTCACATTGCCATTTTGAGAAGAAAGCTAACAATGCCATCCTTGTAAAGCAAGCTTTTGGCATAAAGTCCACTCTTGAGCCTCTAACTTGTTCCCTATGATCAAACTTCATCTACAAAGTCAGAATCAAGTGTGTTTAAAGCATAACCACTCTATCTTAGCAAGTACACAAGCATTGAAACTTGTTTTCTAAAAAAATGACATGTTTAGCTTAAGGATGCAAATTCAAATTCTGATCAACAACAAATCTCCAAACTTGTTGCTTATAAATAGAAGCACTATTTGTAAGCTAGGACAAGAGCTGGAAGACCCTGAAACTCACTCAAACTCCCTCTAGCCAGAAATTGTCTCAAAGTACCATTGTTGTGCAAGTTCTGACTTTATATACCAAACTCACATTTCCCTCGTGCGTTTCTTGGCCTTTTAGTTTCTAAAGCTTCCCTGCATTAAGAGTAACTCATCCTTGTACCTGTTTCATTTCTGTAACACCATTTTCCCTGTCTTCCATAACCAAAAACAGAGCATCACAGTTGGACTTCTCCAGACCATTCCAGCCATCCTCAGCTCAAGCCATCCATTGCATTAGCTTCCTAGAGGTCCAAGGAAGCTAACCTGATCCTCAACACTGCCTGAAACAAGCTCATTTGCATTTCACGATTTCCAGTTTTGAGGTATTTTTCTTGAACTTCTATCTCATTATTTAGGCATTATTAGGCTTGCATTTATGAAGATAAAATGTAGACCTTATTGCCATGAAGCTGTACATATCCATAGTTTGCATTTACATGGCCTGAGCTTAGAGAAGTTTAGACTTGAAGTTTCTGAAATTTTTATAGTGTTTAAATTAGGGCCAGAGAAATTCTCATTTATCTTTGACTTTTAGCCTTAGCTATTTACATGGTTATATTCGTGAGGAAGAATGCAACAACTTTAATTTTGTCATCTCCCATTTTTGTTGAGAAATGAAGAAGTTACAGGTACACCAAATAGAGGTTGAAGATGAAGTTATCAAGACTTGTTTTGCCTTACATATTTGTTGTTTTGTTTATATAAACGGGTGTATAGCCACCCCAATGGTAAATCGCGCGCCTGTTCACCCCATGGTCCTGGTTTCAAGCTCCAGCGTGACCATTTTTACTTCTTTTTTTTCATTTTTTTGACATTTTGTGATTTGTTTGCAGGCGCTGGGCCCTTTGGGCCTTGCTTTCTTTTTTTGTTTTTGCTGACTAACTCCCCGCCTACTTGTGGCACCCCCTGGCCCATTTATTTTTATTTGTTTATTTATTTCATTTTTTTTCTTTTAAATATATTTTCTAAAATACTAAAAAAAATTATAAAAAATATAAAAATAGTAGATTTATGTTTTGAAAAAATTTAAATATTTTTCCCCCACAAAAAATTATTTTTATTCATTATACTTTATTTATCTTTACTAATTATCTTGTAAATTAAATTAAAATTAGGTTATTATTTATTTTCTTTTATACTTATTTAAATATATATATTTTAATATAAAAAAGGCCAAAAACATTTTACAACACCATATTTTCTTTTATCGCTTTCATATATACAATGCTAGTAATTAGGTTTTGTATGGAAAGATTAAAACCAACCAAAAAGCAAACCCTAATTCAAGACAAAATCAAGCATGAAAATAATACACTTGCACACAAGCACCCCTAGGGTTATCCCACTTGGTTGCCTTATACAAAATGGCCATATTACGCATGTAAGGTATCTTAGCAAAAACAAACCAATATA
Source organism: Vicia faba (assembly GCA_948472305.1). Lineage (NCBI taxonomy): Eukaryota > Viridiplantae > Streptophyta > Magnoliopsida > Fabales > Fabaceae > Vicia > Vicia faba. The sequence goes on along the minus strand of OX451741.1, from coordinate 1,179,898,007 downwards.
AGATCATAGTCCCTCGATGATGCTATCTAAGTTGCCTTACAAATGATCTTAGTCCCTCAAAAAGAATGCTAAGATACCTTGCAACATTGCTAATCATGGTTATACAATGACCCACGCGCGTCTCGTTAACATCCAAAGATAGGGTTGCTTACCAAATCAATGGTAATACAACAATGTCAAAGGAAAAGAAAATGAACAAGAAAGACATTTGAGTAGGTAGATTGCTCCTAATTACTTGCTCCATTTCAAACAAAACATCATTGCTATTTTCAAAAACAAATACTTACACTTTCAAAACATCTTACAAAACTTGAAAACATTTTTAAAAGATCAAACATCTTTGTATACATTCTTACGAGCAAGAATCATTACAAAGATTGCCTAAACAATGGCCTCTTTACAAAATACTTTCAAAAACCACACAAAGCACAATTTCAAACAAAAGCAAGTGATCTAGCAAGTAACTAAGAGCCCATGGAAAACCATGGATAAAAAGGGTGCTAATACATTCCCTTTTTATAATCTACCCCCTGAACCCAAGAAACAATCTCAAAGGTCTTTCCTGTGCTTTTTCACCTTTCCTTTTGGATAAAAGAAAAGTCAGTGGCGACTCTTGCTAACCGCAAAATTTACGATAAAACGCAAAACCTTCAAGTCAGTTCTCCCACCGTATCATAATAATATATTTATTTGTTTGTATTATATGGATACAAAACTAGTGTGGTGTAGATGGTGAGAAGCGTGACTGTTAACCATAGAATCATGGGTTCGATCCCAGCTTTTGACAAAATTATTTTGTTTTTCCAAACTAACGCGCGGGTTTATAATATATTGAATGTTGCCTATTCCTAGACACCAACAACAGTATGGCGCAGTGGTGAAGGGAGTATTCTTTAAGGCCAGGGGCGTGAGTTCAATACTTACCCCATGCAATTGGTTTTTCTTATTTTTCTAACCTAATTTTCATTCTTTTTCTTCATTAATTATTCTTTAATTAACCATTAACAAACCTAATTATATTCAACACTTTAACAAATTAGAGTTAGGGTTTTTAATTAGTAATTAAATTTTTTGATATATTTGTATTAATTAATTAATTAATTAATTAATTAACCTTTTTCTTAATATTAAAATCAATTAGAAACAATTAGGTTTTAATTAATTATTAATACTTAAATTATTTTATACACAAACATTTTAACACTTCAACATTCTTTTCCTCATCTTTTGCTATTTAATTTTCTTATACAATTGTATATGTCGCACTATCAATGTAATAGCTTAGATTTATTTTCTCGCACTTTTTCCTATTATGTAATTGCTCACAAGATGTAATAGCTTAGGTTTAAATTTATGAACTTTACATTCCGCACGTTAAATTTCTTTGCATATTTAACTGCTAGTAACTAGGGTTTGCATTGCAAGATTAAAAGCGATCTAAAAATCCCTAATTCCAAAGATAGTATAACTAAATTAACACACTTCGCACACTTGCACCTCTAGGGTAACCTATCTTGTTGTCTTACGAATATTGGTCATGTCCCCATAAAATGGGGATACTTTAGCGAAAGACCCTCAATCAAATCATCATAGTCCCTTCGAATAAATATTACAGTCACTCGATGACCCTTCGAGTTGCTTATAAAATGATGATAGTCCCTTCGATACAATTGCTAAAGTATCCTTACATCTTGCCTTCAATGACCATACTATGACCCTACGCTTGTCCCTTCACATCCAATAAATAGGGCTACCTATCAATTAATGGTATGGATAGCACTATCTCTAAAGGAGGAGGAAAATAATAAGAAAGACCGTACTTAGTGGGTAAAACTCCTAAATGCTTTCTCATAACTTTTTCACAAACAATACATATTTCACATCACATTTTCAAACAAATATTTCAAAAAAAACACTTTGTTACATTCTTAAGGACTAATACAAGAATCATTACAAAATTAGCCTTACATTGGCATTTCCAACTATTTTCAAACGAATCACACACACACAAAGCAAGTTTTCAAAAGTGAGCTAAGCAGTTAAGAGCCCGTAGATAAATATAGATCAAAAGGGTTCTAATACCTTCCCTTTTCATAACTTACCCCCGGAACTCAAAATCTATCAAAGGTTTTTCCTGTTCTTTTACCTTTCCTAAATATTGGATAAAAGAAAAGTCGGTGGCGACTTTTTCTATCCGCACATTTGGATAAAACCAAAAAGTCAGTTCTCCCACCGTATTACGAACTGGAGACTCTACTGGGGAATTACTTAAAAAAGAGGGGTTACCTTAGAGTCTAAATCACTTTTACTTGCATTAATTATCTGAATTGTTTGCTTTACTTTAAGGGCTTGTTTGGGTATTATTGCTTGTAAGATCCTACACCCGGATCTAGGGATTCCTTAGGTAAGTAGCAATAGATCATAAAAATTGTACGGCATATACCGATATGGTTGATATGATAGCTACAGTTAGTGTGTCACTTTTGTTTGTACCGATGTTTCTTGATTCAGTCAAGGATAACGATAGTCTTCTGTGTGGTGTCGTTAACACTAACTTACTTTTAGAACCTTAATTAAACCATCTTGACCATTAGCAAGTAGTGAGATAGCCGGATTTGGTGCAGTCCAAAGTTGGTTGATACTCGAGGCTACACTCATTGATATTCGACTTTCGGGATGTTTTGGTGGAAAGCCAGTTGTCATGCTAAAATAAAGCCTGCAAGAAAGATCCGTGATATAAGATCCTTAGAACCCGATTATTATTCTAAGACAGGTTAAGCCAACTTAACTTCAATGGGGAAAGGTATTTACCTATGGACTTCATACAAGCCTTTAAACCTAAGGCTCTTGTATGACTTGTTTGTGTTTGCTACTTATTTAACATGAACATGACATCATGACATCATATCATCATAACATAACATTTTCGCTAACCATTTCAAGGACCTAGAGATTTATATTTGTTCTTTGTTGCATGTTATGGCCTCCCCTCGCAAAAATACTATCTGAATCAACTTTGTAAGGGTACCTTCCAAGCTTAAGGAGTTAGTCTCAAAGGTTCTCAAAAACTCTCAATTCACCAAGAGGCATGGTTATCTACTAAGTTTGGTTACCTCAGGTTTTGAAGAAGACATGATGAGCATTTTGTTCCAGTTCTTTGATCCTAAGCATCACTGTTTTACCTTCCCAGATTATCAGTTGGTACCCATAATGTAAGAGTTCTCTAAGCTACTTGGAGTACATATTCTTGATCATAAACCCTTCATCGGTTTAGAGAAAGCTCCAAAACCTGAAGATATTGCAGCAGCCCTACATCTGAAGCGATCAGACATTGTATCTAATAGGGAAACATGAAGTGGAACTAAAAGTCTTCTTGCTAAATTTCTGATAGAGAAGGTTCAATTGTTTCTAGATGCTATGACTTTTCATGTTTTTGAGGAGATATTGGCACTATTGATCTATGGTTTAGTACTGTTCCCTAATCCAGACCAACTCATAGATGTGAACACCATCAAAATATTTCTTACTCATAATCTTGTGCCTACTTTTCTTGGAGATATTCTGCACTCTCTTCACACTCGTACTATGAGGAAGCGAGGGACTCTCATGTGTTGCATGCCTTTACTATCCAGGTGGTTTATTTTGCACCTTCCCCGGTCAGTGATGAAGAATGAACAAGGTTTGAGGTGGTCTCAAAGGATGATGTCACTCTCTTATTTAGATATCTATTGGTGTTCCCGATCTCAGGAGGACATCACTATTATTTACCGATATAGAGAATTTCCTAATGTGTCACTTCTTGGCATAAGGAGAGGTGTTAATTACAACCATTCTCTAGCTCTACGTCAATTTGGTTATGCTCGAAGAGACGGTCCTCATGATATACTTATCCAGGGTATTATATTCTATTATGAGAATGATCCTCAAGGATATCATTGAAGGTTTATACGTGCCTAGGGCATGGTGAATAAGGTTGATAGTAAGACTTTGGAACACAAAAACGCCATCCCTTTGGAGCCCTACCTCAGATGGGTGCGATCTCGTGCTCAAAATCTTATAATGCCATATCATGTTGTCCTACTAGTAATTGTGGAGCCTGTCGTTGAAGGAGATATTCCTCATACCATTTTTCATCCAGATATACCTACAAACCTTGAAGAGCTACATAAGTCTTGGATTCAACTGAAAGAAGAAAGGGAAACCTTTGAGACTCAGTTCTATGCTAGTGAGAATAAAGTGTTAGAGATGACAAAACGACTTCATGAAGAGCACAGCCTTAATACTATGTCAACACAAAGAGGAAGCATCCATGGGAGACTTAAGTCATAATTTGTTTCTTTGTTACCCTTCGTGTTATAATTTGAACGTACTAATAATAATATTTGTTTCAGTTCCTTTTTTATTAGCAAATTTAAATCCCACGAGGTCCTTAAAAACATTGCATATGCATCTACATTCCATGCATATCATTATATAACAGTTTTCCAAGACAGGTTTCTCATCTTCTTGCTGTTTATTTCTGCATAAGTGGCTCTCGAAGAGACTGTCAAAGAACTCTAGGCTCAGAATGATCAGTTTCAAGAGATGTTCCTAAACTTAGTTGTTGTACCCCAAAATTTACTCTCTTTTCATACACGCATACTATTGGTTTTATGGTTATTGAATAAAGGTATATTTATCAATCTTCTTCAGGTTATAAGTGACGTTTTCGCCAATGGATGTTCTTAGAGTATTTTCCGTGTTGAAGATCGGTTTGCCGTTTTGCAGTAATTCGGGGTTCAAAGATTCACAAGTCCAACCCGACGCGTCATATTCAGGTTTTCTTTTGCCAAGATATCTATGATAACGTATTCTCAAATTCAGGTTCGGCTCAAGAGTCAATTTTGTAAATAAGGTCTCTGAATGTGTGAGTTTTCTCGAAGAAATGTGGTGAAAAAGTGTGTTGAAAGTGCAGTTTTTACGCACTAAAAAATTCATAACTCGAAGATCGTAGCTTGTTTTGAACCCGTTCCGGTGGAAAAAATTCCGTCTTGACGTTATCTATGTTTTCATATCTCACGGCTGGAAGCCAACTTCGATCAGAAGGTCTTCAAAAATGCGGATTTATCAAGTATTTTCGTACAGAATATTTGTGACATAAGTTTATTTGTGTCATGTTCAGAACAGAATAACTTGGTCGATTTTCATCGTATCGAGCTGGTTCCAGCGCCAAAATTTCATAAATTAAGTTGAATAAATTTTCACAAGAGGTATCGAGTTCGAACGGTATCCAAAAGGCCTTTTTTTTTTGCTTAGAGTGCGTGTGACGCGCCGAAAATCCTGAATGCTGAATACTATTTCATCTGGGTCGAAACTTCAAAAATTCATAACTCGGTCAATTTTTATCGGATTGGGCCCACATTTTTAAACAAGGTCACTGACTCAGAGATCTACAAATTTTATTCCAAAGTCGAGACCGGGTTATGCTCCTATCAATACCAGTTTTTTATTGAAGAACGTGTCAGAGTTGACACTGGAGCCCAAAATAAGTTTGTCTGAGGCGAAACTTCAAAAATTCATAACTAATTCATCGTTTATCTGATTGAGCCTATTTACGGACAGGAGTTAGTTCTCGATATCGACTACATTTTATTTTCACATTTCGACTTTAAAAATTGCACTTAAGCCCCTACGATTCAGCCTGGAACGTGACAGACTCAAGTGAATAAAAATATGCACTATTGCTTGTGGTTATTGGAGGCCCAATTGCACATTCAAAGCCCATATCTTTACTCTAATTTCCATTATATAATCTCACTTTTTCACACAAGCAAGACACGACTAACAAATAAAGACATTTTCCACAACCCTGTCAAAATATCAAATTCTTTCAAGAACCCTAAAAACCTTGAAATCCTTATTACAAACCCATATCTCACTACAAACAAACCATCCTTGTTACAAACCCACATCTCACTACTTTTCCAGTAAGGGTAAGGATGGTTTGATCTCCATGATCAAAAGGGTGTAAAAGCATTCATACATGCCATATCGGTTTTAACATTAATTTTTTTTCATATATTTGCTTTATTTGTATTTCATGATATAGTAATTTATTTAATGTGTTCATGAGATTCAACACTGCAGATTTAGACAGGGTCCCATGCAGGTTCATTACAGAACGCTGAGGCCAAAACACTAAAACAGAACAATCACCAATACATGACTCATGGCAAGGCAGATATCCTAAGGAGGTTAAGGAGGTTAAGGACGTGGGTTCAACACTCACCCCTATTGGTTTTGGTTTTCTTCCTTTCTATTTATCCTTTACCTATTTTCATTCTTTCTGTTTAAAACCTTTTTCATAAAACCTAAATTTTTCACAAACCTTTGATTTTTCATAATTTTTCATAATAAACTCGAATAATTAATTTTAAGATTTTTTTAATCTAATTTTAGGTTTTAAATTAATTTTTGGTTCAACACCCACCCTTGGAAATATGTATAATTTTTCTTATTTTTAACCCTTTTTGCTTCATTTCCTTCTCCTTAATATCTTCCTTAAAAACCCTAAATTCATATAAACTCTAATTTTATTTAAATCAAAAATCCTATTAATTGGTAAACTTAACCTTTTTTACAAACCTTAATTATTTTAGGTTTTAAGTTTTTTTTATTATTATTATTAACTCTTTTTGTTATTAACTCTTTAATTTAATTAATTAACTTTTTTCTGCAAATTAGGAAAACAATTAGATTTTAGGTTTTCTTTGTAATTAACCCTTTAATTAACCATTTTTTTAACAAATTAGGATTAGGTTTTTGTTTTTGTTTTAATTAGTAACTGAATTTTCAGCTTTTTTTCATTTATTAATAAATTAAGTTAATTAACATTTTTTTATTAAAATTAGTTAGAATTAGGTTTTTTAATTAACTTAAAATTATTTTCTACAAAAAAACATCAAAAACATTAACTTAGAATTTTAGGTTTTAATTTTTCCTTAATTTCTTTTTATTTACTCTTTCACATTTTAATTTCTAGAAAAACTGTATAGACCGCATTATCAATGTAATAGCGTAGATTTATCTTTTCTCGCATTTTTTCTAATTATGTAATTGTTTCCAGGATCTAATAGTTTTAGGATTTCTTTTCCGCACTCTTCATTATTATGTAACTGTCCCAAAGCTCTGTAATAGCCTAGGTTTACCTTTCCGCATTTACCTTCTGCTACTATATTTTATGCAATGCTTAGACTAATAGGATTGTATGGAAAGACCGGTACACTAATTGAACATAGCATCACTTAATTACAAGATAAATATCTGAAAACAAAAACTGTTGCACACTTGCACCCCTAGGGTATACCTCACTTGGTTGCCTCGGAAACAATGGTCATGTCCCTCAATGTCCCTCGAGTTGCCTACGAGAAATGATCTTGTCCCTCGATGTTGCCTATATGATGACAGTCCCTTCGAAATTCTAAGTTATCCTTACATGTTGCCTTCAATGACCATTACGTCCCTTTCGATAGTCCCTCAAACATCCAACGACTAGGGTTACCTACTCACTAATAGTAAGATAACACGGTCTAAAGGATAGGAGGAAAAGAACGCCTTTTTTCGAGTAGGTAGATAACTGTTAGGTACTTGCTCAAAACAACAAATCTTTTACACCATACACTTTCAAACAAACTTTTTCAAACTAAGGTTTTCAAAATATTTCGTAACACTCTATTGGACAGAAACAAGAGTTAAAATGAAGTAAAACAAAACTTTTCAAAAAACACAAACACACAAGCAATTTTCAAAAATGAGCAAGTACCTAAGAGTCCGTGGAAAACCACCGATAGAAAGGGTGCTAAAACCTTCCCTTTCTATAATTTACCCCCCGTACTCAGAAATATTCTCAAAAAAGGTTTTTTCTGTTCATTTTCGTTTTCCTAATTGGATAAAATAAAAGTCGGTGGCGACTCTTTCCTACCGCGACATTTTGCGAACGAGAAATGCAAAATGCAAACCAGTATTAACAGTCGGTTGTGCCACAGTATCACAGAACTGGCGACTCTGCTGGGGAATTAAATAACTGGGGTATACCTTAGGATCTAGGTCACTTTTAAAATTTATTTCTTGTTTGCTTTGCCTGCTTTATATTCAAGGGTTTTGTTTGGGTATTATTAAAGATCCTACACCTGGATCTGGGGACACTTTTTAGGTAAACAACAATAGATCGTGGAGACTGTACGACATAGACCAATATGGTTTAAATGATGGTTGTGTTGGTGTGACACTTTGGTTGGTACTGGTATCCTTCATGGGGAAACAAGGAGAATACGGGGCCGCCGCGTGGTGTTGCAAAGCACAAACGGACCTTAGAACCTTAATTGAACAAACTTGGCCATTAGAAAATAGTGAGATAGTCGGCCTCAGTATAAAGCTGAGGATTGGTTGATACTCGATACTACACTCATTGAGATCAGACTTTCGGGATATTTCGGCCGCAAGAAAAGATTGCTTGAGCTGAAACAATGTCCGATAAAGGATGATCAGTGATATTGAGAATCTTTAGAACCCGGTTACACATTTATAGGACAGGTCGAACCAATCCAGCTTCAAGAGGGTATGACCTTAAAACTCAAGCAGGCCTTAAACCTAAGGACTTGGTGTGATTTGTTTGTGTTTTCTATACCATGATTTCTCATGACATCATAAACATCATACCATAGCATATCATGACTAACCATTTCAAGAATCTCAAGGGCCTGTGATGCAGGTTATGATAAATCAGACGTCTAGCAAGGGGCAAGGGGATTTATTTTCCTCTATCCAATGTCGTCAGAAGATCAAAACTCAACAACTTGAGTCAAGGGCTATGACCCACTTGATATGGTGAGCTTGACTTTCGTAGAAGGACTCGCAACGATACAAATTTCTTCAATCAAAGCTGCAAAATTCAACTTCTGACATTTTCTTGTTTACCCCGCGAGATCCTTGAAAACATTGCATACATATATAATACATATCATTGCATAAGAAGGTTTCAAAGCAGGTGTCTCATGGTCTCGTTGTTTATTTCAGCAATGGCTCTCCAACAAGACAACAGAGATCTTCAAACTCAAGAAGCTCAGTTCATGGAAATCTCTCCTGAATCTATCCAAGGGGCAAGAAGACCTAAAAACACTCTTCACCGGGAATCTGACCAAGGAATGTCCTGACAACAACACGGATGAACAATTGGAGCAACTGTAAGCTGGGGTAGAAGAAATGAGAATCCAGATGCTGAGGCAGATGACTCTTATCCAAAACTTAGCTCGAGGACAAGAAGGGCTAAGAGCCTTCCTCAACAAGCTTCACCAAGATGGATGCAGATCCATAAAACAAACAGTTAAAATTATGGATCAAGGCATTAATCAGCCCCTAGTGAGATAAGAGGTTGGTTTGGTCAGGAACAGACCTTTCCAGATTGCTACTACATCACAAGCCCAACCACAACCTCTCCAACGACAACAGGGCAATCGGCATAAGAAGAATACATCTGAAAGACGCTTCACCGGAATCAACATGTCATTGGATCAAGCATTGCAACGCATGTTGAAGGCCAAGTTTTTTATGTTAAGGGACCCTCCTCATAATCCCAACATATCCTCCCCAAGGTACAATCCAAATGCAAGATGTGTGTACCACTCCAACAGTCCTGGATATGACACCAACAACTGTTGGGCGTTGAGAAATAAAATTCAAGACCTGATTGATGAAGGAGCGCTAGAATTCACATAAGACGGTCAGGCTGAGTTCTTCTGCCATCCCTCTCAGGCATACCATCTGAAGTGAAAAGTTCTCATAAGAAGACTTTTCGTTCATTATAATTTTCAATGTGTAGTTTTCTTTTGATTTGTTTGAACATTTATTCATATCAAACCTCGTTATTTCATCAATGCATTGCACATTTTGTCTTGAATCAATTCATTCGTATTCACTATTTCAAAAATGCGTTCTTATTTCCTTTTGTGATATTAAACTCTCGATTAAAAACTCTAATCCTTAGAGGGAGGATGACGAAAATGATACCACAATCTATACAATATGCTTTTGAACAGACCCCGCTGACGATGTACATGCGTTATTTCAAATCCTAAACAGTGGAGTTATAAGGAAGATAATCCCTAGTCAACCCCTCCGAGCCAAAGAAGTAGGAGTTTTTATTTTCACACAAATTAAAACCCTTAATCATAACCTGGGGCAGGGTAGTTTCTCAGTTAATTCAGAGGCGCATTCAGTCACAATCTGCCGCTGCGTGCACAATGAATGGCATTGAAGACGTCCTTCCAAAACAAAAGACGATGATGGTTTCACATAATCATCAAAGCAGGTAGTCATTAATTAGCAAAAGAAAAGCCCATTAAGTCAAAACCTATGAAGGAGACTTAAGAGAAAAATTGGGGCATCCCGCTGACTATAATCACAAAAGAAACAGTTCAGGCAAAAGAAGGGATAACAAAAACCAAAAAAAAAAGAGGTTACTACAAATCCTCGACAAAAAAAAAGATTACAAAAATGACTGCCTTTTCAAAACAAATGTTTAATTTCTGAATCATCACCAAGTATCAGAGCCAAGATTCCAGACTCAATCGGGATCTAAATGCGCAATTAGCTGAGCATAGGAATGAAGAACATGACGAAGAGCGGGTTGGGTACAAATAAAATTTGAGTCTTTATCCTTTGTTTCTTGAACCGTGAACCAGGCCACGTTATAACCCTTAAAAGTCCTAGCTGAAGCATGGGTTAGTTTGAGAGCATACTGTTACAAAGGTATCCTTACTCCTGTAGGCTTCGTTACAAATCCTGAGTTGATATCACATTCTTGCAAATTTCCTTTTACTACACAAAACACATTTTCAAAATAAAATTTCAAGACAGACATGAGTTTTGAATTCTTTAAATGACATTGTTTGCATATGACTAATTGTTTGACAGTAGAGAAATCCATACAATGGATATTCAATGAACAGACATCCTCTCAATGGATAGAATCACCTCAGCAGGAAAGACACTTCCAATAACAGGTCTTCCATAAGCAAGGGGCATGACATGATGTATAAACACACATGGGGCAATCTCTCCAAAAGTGCCAAATAACCAAGGGCAGATCTCCATCTGAATCGCTTGGGGTATTACGCACGCATTCCAGCAATGAATCATATGCCATCAAGAAAACATTTTTGACAGTACTACAACACAACACTATGGACAGTGACAACTCTCTATATCCTGAAAGCATGGACATAGTCGGAAAATACTACGCATGAAAAAAAAGACCCGCTAGGTTGACCCACCTAGGCAAAAATAAGGGAATCCCGACGAACCAAAAGGGTTCGGGTAAAAGTTAGGGATATACATTAAAAAAAATATGTACACCCGACAAGTCGAAAACCTGAAAAGGCGGCTTGGGCAAAAAGGTATCCCGGTGGACTGAAAACCCGAAAGGGCAGTACAGGAAAAAGTTAGGGATTTAAAACGTACGACTATGTCCCATCATCTGTCTATCAGTGGAAGACTTATACCTTGATCAGCATTAATTAAGAGCACCAGAATTGAGAAACGGTTCAAATGCACTCCAGATACGGATGCCATTCTGATAATCATTCAGGTTCAGCTTTCTAATACAGTTCAGATACGCTCGAGATACAGAAGCCATTCTGATACTCATTCAGATTCAGCTTTCAGATACAGTTCAGATACGCTCCAGATATGGATGCCATTCTAATACTCATTCAGATTTAGCTTTCTGATACAGTTCAGATACGTTCCAAATACGGATGTCATTTTGATACTCATTCAGATTCAACTTTCAGATACAGTTTAGATACGCTCCAGATACGGATGCCATTCTGATACTCATTCAGATTCAGCTTTCAGATACAGTTCAGATACACTCCAGATACGGATGCCATTCTAATACTCATTCAGATTCAGCTTTCAGATACAATTCAGATATGCTCCAAATACAGATGCCATTCTGATACTCATTCAGATTCATCTTTCAGATACAGTTCAAATACGTTCCAGATACGTATGCCATTATGATACTCATTCATATTCAGCTTTCAGATACAGTTCAGATATGCTCAAGATACGAATGCCATTCTGATACTCATTCAGATTCAACTTTCAGATACAGTTCAGATACGCTCCAGATACGGATGCCATTCTGATACTCATTCAGATTCAGCTTTCAGATACAGTTTAGATACGCTCCAGATACAGATGCCATTCTGATACTCATTCAGATTCATCTTTTAGATACAGTTCAGATAAGCTCCAGATACAAATGCCATTCTGATACTCATTTAGATTCAGCTTTCCGATACAGTTCAGATACACTCCAGATACGAATGCCATTCTGATACTCATTCAGATTCAGCTTTCAGATACAGTTCAGATATGCTCTAGATACGGATTCCATTCTGATACTCATTCAAATTCAGCTTTCCAATACAATTCAGATACGCTCCAGATACGGATTCCATTTTGATACTCATTCAGATTTAGCTTTCAGTACAGTTCAGATACGACCCAGAGACGGATGTCATTCTGACACTCATTCAACACATGTTTCAAGTACAGTTCAGATACGATCCAGAGACGAATGTCATTCTGACACTCATTCAACACATGTTTCAAGTACAGTTCATATTTGATCCAGAGACGGATGTCATCCTGACACTCATTAAATACATGTTCAAGTACAATCACGAAATAGGTCCATCCAAAAAATCTTCGCATGTACTTTTTCCATCACGGTACAAGGGGAAGAGACAGTTGGAGGCGAAGTCACTATCACATACAAGCCAGTGATACCTATATTCCCCACAGAGCCGAGACAACCAAGGTTAGACCTCTGTATCCCCAAGCAGGAATTCCTTCCCCAGCAGGTTCCTTTAGAAAGCTGATATCTGCATTCCCCAACCGAGTTTTATAACCATGAGCAGTTTATAAAGCCATCTCCCGAGGAGAGTTTATTTCTCTGACAACGGAAGCTCAGTCTCCAATAGAGCTCTTCTCTCTAGCAATAGAAGTTCATCCCCAGCTGAGTTTATTTCTCCAAATCAGCAGATCTTCCAACTGAGTATCTCTCTTCCCCACAGAGTCATTCCCCCGCGGGATTTTTCTCAGACAGAGTCTCCTCCGGCAGAATGTTCTCAAGCAGAATGGATCCCCAACTAATCATCTTCAGTCACTATCCCCATAGGAAACGAAGAACTCAACTCCTTATACTCTCCAACAACAGTCCAGGAATTATTTTCCCCAGCTAGAGAATATCACAATAGCATTGCATATCCATACATCATGGTATGTGCATACATATTATACAACACGGTCTCATTTATTTTGAGAACATCATTACTCAATACATTTCATACATCATGACATTACATACGACTAACTCTTTACCTTTCAGGGAAAGATGCAATCAAGTTCTCACGAGTTCTCTCTAGTTCAGTCAAACCGACACCAAGGTTTCTATTCCAGTTGAAGATATTATAACACTTTTCAAGATTTTCTCTGGTTCAGTCAAACCGACACTAAGGTTTCTATTCTAGTTGAAGATGTTCTAAGACTTTCGTCTGGGTCAGCCGAATCGCGGCTAAGATTCTCCTAATTTCTATGTCAGTCAAAGTTAATCCGATACCTCTCTCGAGATCAGTCAAATCGATACTAAGATTTCTCTCCCAATTGAAGTTCTCATAAGTTTTCCCTGGTTCAGTCAAATCGATACTAAGATTTCTATTCAAGTGCAATGTATGAAGCCCGAAAATCAACTGGATAATATCTTAATTTCTCCAAAATACTAGGAAGCCTGGAATCGACCAGATAGTGGTATATCTCAAATTCAAGCTATGAAGCCCGGAAATCGACCGGATAACAGCTTAATTTCCCCATCATACTGTGAAGCCTGGAAATCGACTGGATAACAGTATAAGATACTATGAAGCCTGGAATCGACCAGATAGTGGTATATCTCAGATTCAAGCTATGAAGCTTGGAAATTGACCGAATAATATCTTAATTTCTCCAAAATACTATGAAGCCTGGAGTGGACCAGATAGTGGTATAAGACACTGTAAAGCCTGGAGCACGACCAGATAACGGTATAAGACGCTGTGAAGACTGGAGCACGACCAGATAGCAGCAAGAGACACTGTGAAACCTGGAGCACGACCAGATAACAATATGAGGTACTACGAAGCTCGGAATTCGACCAAATAGCAGTTTACTCGGCCAATTACTATTGAAGCCTGGAAACGACCGGGATTAGTATGCCTTAAATTCAAGTTGAAACCCGGATGCGACCGGATAACCACTTAATTCCTTCTGAATCCTAGAACACGACCAAATAAGAAGTGAGAAATTGCAAAGCCTGAAGCACGACCAGATAGCAAGTTTAATCTCATCTCTCTTGTAAGTCACTGTGAAACCTGGAGCACGACCAGATAGTAGTTAATCTTATTATCCTCAACAAATCACTGTAAAGCCTGGAGCATGGCCAGATAGCAGTTCACTTTAACCTCCTCGACTAAGATATGATTCCCCAGTAGAGTAACGGACAACTGAAGCTCCTAAAATTCTATTTCTCCCAAGACATAGATCAACATTCCTCAGAAGATTCCTCCCCAACGACAGAAACAGGAATTCTCATCGAAGGAATATCTCATAAAATTACCATTATTCTGGATGGCATCTTTAAGCCCATCTCCGACGATTCTTCGTCATATCTTTCGGATGGCATCTTTAAGCCCATCTCCGATGACCTTCAGTCATCTCCTCCAAATGGCATCTGTAAGCCCATTCCCGATAATACCTACATAGTCAAGCATCATTACAGACAAGTGCAAATTTCTGGGCACTCTAGTGTTCAATCATCTTCCACATTCAGATCATGAAAGGCAGACAAGCCAATCTAAATCTTCAGGTTTAAGAAGATTGAACAGGGGCAGCTGTTGTACCCCAAAATTTACCCTCTTTTCATACACGCATATTATTGGTTTTATGGTTATGGAATAAAGGTATATTTATCAAGCTTCTTCAGGTTATAAGTGACGTTTATTTCGCCAATGGATGTTCTCATAGTATTTTTCGTGCTAAAGATCGGTTCGTCGTTTTCCAATGATTCGGGGTTCAAAGATTCACAAGTCCAACCCGACGCGTCATATTCAGGTTTTCTTTTGCCAAGATATCTATGATAACGTATTCTCAAATTCAGGTTCGGCTCAAGAGTCAATTCTGTAAAGAAGGTCTCTGAATGTGTGAGTTTTCTCGAAGAAATGTGGTGAAAAAGTGTGTTGAAAGTGCAGTTTTTACGCACTAAAAATTCATAACTCGAAGATCGTAGCTTGTTTTGAACCCGTTTCGGTGGCAAAAATTCTGTCTTGACGTTATCTATGTTTTCATATCTCACGGCTGGAAGCCAATTTCGATCAGAAGGTCTTCAAAAATGCGTATTTATCAAGTATTTTCGTACAGAAAATTTGTGAGAGAAGTTTATTTGCATCATGTTCAGAAAATCATAACTTGGTCGATTTTCATCTTATCGAGCTGGTTCCAGCGCCAAAATTTCACAAATTGAGTTGACTACGTTTTCACAGAAGGTATCGAGTTCGAACAGTATCCAAAAGGCCTTCGTTTTTTGCTCAGAGTGCGCGTGACGCGCCGAAAATCCTGAATGCTGAATATTATTTCATCTGGGTCGAAACTTCGAAAATTCATAACTCGGTCAATTTTTATCGGCTCGGGCCCATATTTTTAAACAAGGTCACTGACTTAGAGATGTAAAACTTTTCTTCCAAAGTAGAGACTGAGTTATGCTCCGATCAATACCAGTTTTTTATTGAAGAACGTGTCAGAGTTGACATTGGAGCCCAAAAAAAGTTTGTCTGAGGTGAAACTTCAAAAAATTCATAACTAATTCACCGTTTATCCGATTGAGCCTATTTTCAGACAGGAGTTAGTTCTTGATGTCTGATACATTTAATTTTCACATTTCAACTTCAAAAATTGCACTTAAGCCCCTGTGATTTACCCTAGAACGTGACGTACTCAAGTGAATAAAAATCTGCATTATTGCTTGTGGTTATTGGAGGCCCAATTACACATTCAAAGCCTATATCTTTTCTCTAATTTCCATTATATAATCTCACTTTTTTCACACAAACAGGACATGACAAATGAAAAAAGACATTTGCCACAATCCTGTCAAAATATCAAATTCTTTCAAGAACCCTAAAAACCCTGAAATCCTTATTACAAACTCACATCTCACTATAAACAAACCATCCTTATTACAAACCCACATCTCACTACTTCTCAAGTAAGGGTAAGGCCGGTTTGATCTCTATGATCAAAAGGGTGTAGAAGCATTCATACATGCCATATCGGTTTTAACATTATTTTTTTTTCATATATTTGATTTATTTGTATTTCATGATATAGTAATTTATTTAATGTGTTCATGAGATTCAACACTGCAGATTTAGATAGGATCCCATGCAGGTTCATTATAGAACGATGAGGCCAAAACACTAAAACAGAACAACCACCAATACATGACTCATGACAAGGCAGGCATCCTGAGGAGGTTAAGGAGGTTAAGGGCGTGGGCTCAACACTCACCCTTATTGGTTTTGGTTTTCTTCCTTTCTATTTATCCTTTACCTATTTTCATTCTTTCTGTTTAAAACCTTTTTCATAAAACCTAACATTTTTCACAAACCTTTGATTTTTCATAATTTTTCATAATAAACTCGAATAATTAATTTTAAGGTTTTTTTAATATAATTTTAGGTTTTAAATTAATTTTTGGTTCAACAGTCACCCCTGCCAATATGTATAATTTTGCTTATTTTTAACCCTTTTTACCTCATTTCTTTCTCCTTAATATCTTTCTTAAAAATCCTAAATTCATATAAACTCTAATTTTATTTAAATCAAAAAACCTATTAATTGGCAAACTTAACTTTTTTACAAACCCTGATTAATTTAGGTTTTAAGTTTTTTTAATTATTATTAACTCTTTTTTTTATTAACTCTTTTTTTTATTAACTCTTTAATTTAATTAATTAACATTTTTTCTGCAAATTAGGAAAATAATTAGATTTTAGGTTTTCTTTGTAATTAACCCTTTAATTAACTATTTTTTTAACAAATTAGGATTAAGTTTTTGTTTTAGTTAGTAACTTAATTTTTGGCTTTTTTTTATTTATTAATAAATTTAGTTAATTAACTTTTTTTTTATTAAAATTAGTTAGAATTAGGTTTTTTTAATTAACTTAAAATTATTTTCTACAAAAAAACACCAAAAACTTTAACTAGAATTTTAGGTTTTAATTTTTTCTTAATTTCTTTTTATTTATTCTTTTACATTTTAATTTCTAGAAAAACTGCATAGATCGCATTATCAATATTATAGCGTAGATTTATCTTTTCTCGCATTTTTTTCTAATCATGTAATTGTTTTCAGGATGTAATAGTTTTAGGATTTCTTTTCCGCACTCTTCATTATTATGTAACTGCCCCAAAGCTCTGTAATAGCCTAGGTTTACATTGCTGCACATTTGCACCCCTAGGGTATACCTCACTTGGTTGCCTCGGAAACAATGGTCATGTCCCTCGAACGTAGGGGTATCTTAGCAAAGACCCTCGGTTAAAGTCATCATAAAGATCACAATCCCTCGAGTTGCCTACGAGAAATGATCTTGTCCCTCGATATTTCCTATATGATGACAGTCCCTTCGAAATTCTAAGGTATCCTTACATGTTGCCTTCAATGACCATTACGTCCCTTTCGATAGTCCCTCAAACATCAAACGACTAGGGTTACCAACTCACTAATAGTAGGATAACACGGTCTAAAGGATAGGAGAAAAAGAACGCCTTTTTTCGAGTAGGTAGATAACTGTTAGGTACTTGCTCAAAACAACAAATCTTTTACACCATACACTTTCAAACAAACTTTTTCAAACTAAAGTTTTCAAAACACTTCGTAACACTCTTGAGGACAGAAACAAGGGTTAAAATGAAGTAAAACAAAACTTTTCAAAAAACACAAACACACACGCAATTTTCAAATATGAGCAAGTACCTAAGAGCCCGTGGAAAACCACAGATAGAAAGGGTGCTAACACCTTCCCTTTCTATAATTTACCCCCCCGTACTCTGAAATATTCTCGAAAAAGGTTTTTTCTGTTCTTTTTCCTTTTCCTAATTGGATAAAATAAAAGTCGGTGGAGACTCTTGCTTACCGCGACATTTTGTGAACGAAAAACGCAAAACGCATACCAGTATTAACAATCGGTTCTGCCACCGTATCACATTATCCAAGGGGCAAGAAGAGTTGAAGGCGCTCGTCAATGAGAAGAAGAAGAAGACGAAGAAACCAATCGACATCCTTAACATGGGGAGAAAGTTCATAGGTCCCTTCAGGTGATCTCAAGATCTTGATACCCCATTAGATGAAGATTTGAATGGGAGAAAGACGGTAAGAGTGTCAAAACTGAAAAAAGCAATCATGATTTTGACATATATTTTGCTAAAGAGGAAGAAGATTATTCAGATGAACAATATCCCCCTTATGACGAGAAGTATAAGCTGTTAGAAGAGCGTCTGAAAGCTATGGAGATCCAGAGGGTGCTTGGTTTGAGATTTGAAGAATTGGGTTTAGTCTCAGGTGTCGTCATTCCTCCTAAATTCAAAACTCCTACTTTTGCTAAGTATGATGGCGTTTCTTGCCTGTAGCTGCATTTGAGATCATATGTTTGGAAAATTCAACCACACATTGCTGACAAGAAATTGTGGTTGCATTTCTTTCAAGAGAGTCTATCTGGGACACAATTGGAATGGTATTATCAACGTGAAGGTACCAATATCCATACCTGGGAAGATTTGACTTCATCTTTCTATAGGCAGTACTATTATAATTCGGATTTGGCACCAACCCACATGCAACTACAGAGTATGTCCATGGGTTTTAAGGAAGGCTTTAAAGAGTATGCACAAAAATGGAGAGATCTTGCAGGAAGAGTTCAACCTCCTTTGGTTGATAGGGAATTGGTTGACATGTTCATGAGTATGCTAACGGGTCCTTTCAATAATCACCTACTTAGAAGTTCTTCAGTCGGTTTCACTAAACTGATATTAATAGGGGAACATGTTGAGAATGAAATCAGACGTGGAAAAATTAAGGTGGCTAGATCTTCGAGTAATGCGAAGAAGTCATACAACGGTAAGAGAGAATATAATGCTATGTACGGCCAGAAGGGTCGTAATAAGATTGACCGCAACCAATCTGTGGGGGGATTTTTTATCTCTAGTCCTGCGCCAGTGCAATAACAATAAGGCAATCAGTATAGACAGGAGGCACTCATGAGACAGTTCATAAAAATCAACATGTCGTTGTCTCAAGAATTGCAACACATGTTAAAGGCAGAGTTGATTACATTGAAGGATCCTCCTCAAAATCCCAATACTTCCTCTCCTCATTACTATCTCAATGCAAGATGTGCCTATCACTCCAACGATCTTGGACATGACACTAACAGTTGTTGGGTTCTGAAGAATAAAATTCAAGATATGAATTACTCTAAGGAGATTGAATTTGATCCTCCTGAGACTCCTAATGTGATCACTGCACCTATGCCTAATCATGACAAAGGCGTTAATGCTATTGATGATGTTTCTTATGTTTCTATTGCGAGTGACTTAACTACTCCTATGATGGTTGTTAAGAAGAAGTTGCTGCAAGCTGATTTATTTCCAGATTATGTTGAAAACTACTACTACTGTGTATCCCAATCCAATGGTTGTGTACTGCTGAAAGAAGGTATTCAGTGTTTGATGGATGAACGTGCAATTCTATTTGAGAAAACTCCTTCTGAGGAGAGCCTATGTAAGAGTATTTCTTAAGGCCTGAAGCTTGAATACGTGTATGTGATTATAATTCCCAATACTCCTGTAAGAATCACTTCTAAAGGTCTTATAAAGATTACTGTCGAGCCTAGGGTTGCTCCTCTAATCATTACCGCACCTAGGCCAATTCCATATTCCTCTGACAAGGTTATCCCTTGGAATTATGGAGCAGATTTCTACTACTATGGCATTAAGCAAGAACCATTGACTATCGGAGATGAAAATATCGAAGTTACTAATCGTAATGTCGGCAATATTATTAGGACTAGTAAGGTTACCAGAAGTGGAAGGTTTTTTCTCCAGAGATCTCTCCAAAAGTTGTTTCTACACTAGTTTGTATCCCTGCTACTGAATCAACTACTCAGACATAAGGCAAAGAACAGATGACTGAGCCTGCCCAAACTGAGGCACCGAAAGAGGTTACTGTTGAAGATACCTCCAAGCAAGAGATAGAAGAGGTTCTAAAAATTATTCGAAAGTGATTATAAAATTTTTGAACAGTTGATACAGACCCCCTCCAAAATATATATGTTATCTTTGTTGTTGTGCTCTGAAGCCCACGCTCAGGCTTTGGTAAAGTTTCTGAAATATGCTCATGTACCGCAGGAAGTCTCTATTGATCAGTGGTAAAATTATGTTGCTAGCCTAACAACCGATAATGGGCTAGGATTTTCTGACGCTGATTTAACTCCCGCGGGAAGAAACCATAATAAGGCCCTGCACGTCTCTATTGAGTGTAGGGGCACTACCTTATCTCATGTGTTGATGGAAACAGGCTCCTCATTGAATGTATTGCCAAAAGCTATTTTAGAAAAACTTGAATTTGAAGGGATTAAGCTAAAATCCATTGATATTATGGTGACAGCTTTTGATGGTTCAAAGATAATGGTGCATGGAGAGGTTGATCTTCCAATCAAAGTCGGTTCCCAGGTTTTCGACTCTACTTTCTTAATGATGGACAGTCGTCCAGCCTATTCATGTTTTCATGGACGCCCTTGGATTTATGGGACAGGCACTGTTACTTCTACTTTACACCAAAAGTTAAAGTATCCCGTGAAAGGAAAAATAATTATAGTTTGCGGCAAAGAAGAATACATGGTGATCCATTTGAACTCCTTTAAATATGTTGAGATGGATGGTGAATTCCTCGAGACTCCTTGCCAGACCTTTGAAGTTATTTCTCTGACAACCCCTATTGTTAAAGTTTCTCCTAATGTTCCTGAGATTACCAGGATGGCTTCTCTGAAAGACCCTAAGGTTGTGGTAGAAGAAAGTGGTGGCACTATTTAGGGTTAGCTTCTTGACATTCCATACAAGTTCGACAAATTTGGTTTGGGTTTTACCTTAGAGGCTAAGAAGGTTGTTCGTCGTGCTCGTCCTAATTCCAAAAGACCGCCATTCTGCATCAACAACAATGGAGTTCATAAAAATCAAGTCAACACTGTAGAAGACACTGATAGCGACTGCGACATAGACAATTGGATTTTCCTTACTACTGGTAGTGGGCTCAACAATTGGAAGGCTGAAGACTTTATACCAATCTCCTTTAGTCATGAGTAAATTCTATTTTCGGTTTTTCTTGATTTTAAGTTTTTGGTTAGGTGATTTGAACAATAACTTTAGGCCTTGTGCCTTACCCGAAGCACAATTGTCCACTTGTTAGGGTTGTAATTTTTCATCCACATATTTTCATTTAATAAATCATTGGACGTTTTCATTCAAATTTTGTGTTCTTTGTCTTTCTTTACTTTACTGCTTTCAAAATAATTATGTGTTCTTACACACACCCACATAACAAATTTCAGATCCACATCCACTTTGGGTCCCATTGAGAACAATTCAGCTATTGCCATTTATAACTTCGAAAATATGATCTACCAAGCCAAGGACGAAGGTGAGGAAGATTGTGAAGTACCTGAAGAGCTTTCTAGAGTGTAAGAGCAGGAAGGAAGATCCATACAACGGCATGAAGAGCCAATCGAGGTTGTGAACTTGGGTACTGAAGAGGACAAGAAAGAAATCAAGATAGGTGCCAACTTAAAAGACAATATCAAAAAGAGGTTAATCCAAATGTTACGTGACTATGTTGAGATCTTGGCTTGGTCTTATGAAGACAAGGCAGGGCTTGATACCGACATTGTGGTTCACCTTCTACCGATGAAGGAAGTTTGTCCTTCTATAAAGAAGAAGGTTCGTTGTATGCATCCCGAAATCTCTAAAAAGATCAAAGTTGAGGTCATGAAACAGTTCAATGCAGTTTTCTTAACTGTTACATCATATCCTCAGTGGGTTGCAAATATGGTGTCGGTACCTAAGAAGGAAGGTAAGGTGCGTATGTGTATAGACTACAGGGATTTGAATAGGGCAATCCCTAAAGATGACTTTCCGCTTCCGCATATTGATGTTCTGGTTGACAACACCGCTCAGCACAAAGTATTTTCCTTCATGGATGGTTTCTCTGGTTATAATCAAATCAAGATGGCACCTGAAGATAGGGAAAAGACTACTTTTGTCACACAGTGGGGCACTTTCTGTTACAAAGTTATGCCTTTTGGTTTGAATAATGCCGGTGCAACATATCAGCATGCTATGGTAGCTTTGTTCCATGATATGATCCATCATGAGATAGAGGTTTACGTTGATGGCATGATAGCCAGGTCTTAGACTGAAGAAGAACATCTCGACCATTTGCACAAGTTGTTTGAGAGATTAAAGAAGTATAAGTTGAGGTTGAATCCAAACAAGTCCACCTTTTGGGTAAGATCCGGTAAACTCCTAGGTTTCATCGTCAGTGGTAAAGGTATTGAAGTTGATCCTGCCAAGGTTAAAGCCATTCAAGGAATACCAGCTCCTCGTACTAAGAAGGAAGTCAGAGGTTTCTTAGGGATATTGAACTACATTGCCAAATTTATTTCCCATTTGACTGCTACGTGTTATCCAATCTTCAAGTTACTGAAGAAAGATCAAGTAGTGAAGGGGAACGAAGAGTGTCAGATAGCCTTTGACAAGATCAAGGAGTACCTCCTAGAACCTTCAATTCTAATTCCATTGGTTGAAGGAAGACCTCTGATCATGTACTTAATAGTATTAGAGAACTCGATGGGGTGTGTATTGGGGCAACATGCCGAGTCTGGTCGAAAAGTGCATACAATATACTACCTTAGTAAAAAGTTTACCGACTGTGAAACGAGATACTCACTGCTCGAGAAAACTTACTACACTTTGGCATGGGCTGCTCACCGACTAAGAAAGTATACTTTAACTCATACTACTTTGTTGATCTCTAAGATGGATCCAATAAAATACATATTCGAGAAACCCTCTCTATTTGGAAGAATAGAAAGATGGAAAATGGTCCTGACAGAATACGACATTCAGTATACTACTCAGAAGGCAATCATAGGAAGCGTACTGGAAGATCATTTGGCTCATCAAGCTCTAGATGACTATGAGTCTATGAATTTTGAGTTCCCGAATGAGAATATCATGTTAGTTACTGATTATGAAGAGCTTGGACCATATGAAGGACCTAAACCGGGATCCCGATGGAATATGGTTTTTGATGGAGCTTCCAATGCAACCTGGTAATGGAATTGGTGTTGTGATTATCTCTCCCAATGGTTGCCATACGCCCTTCACCGCCAGATTGTGTTTTGACTGTACCAACAATATGGCCGAGTACGAAGCATGAATTATAGGTATCAAAGCTTCCATCGATTTGAGAATTAAACTCTTGAATGTATATGGGGACTTAGCCCTAGTGATCAGTCAGATTAAGGGAGAATGGGACACAAAGCATCCAAATCTCATTCCTTATCGAGAGCATGTGTTGACATTAATTCCGTACTTCGGAGAAATCACTTTTTAACATATTCCACGGGAAGAGAATCAATTGGTAGATATGCTAGCTACCATGTATGTTCAAAGTCATATGTGATAATGAAGTTCCTCGAATTACTATTGAGAGACTTGACGAACTGGCACATTGCTACGAAGTTGATACTGATGGAGTAGAGGAAAAGCCTTGGTACCAAGAAGTAAAAAGATACCTTGAAACTCAGGAATACCCTGAAGGAGCATCTATCAATGATAAGAAATTATAAGAAGGTTCTCTGCCAAGTTCTTTCTGAATCATATAATCTTGTACAAGTGCAACCACGATCTGACTTTGCTTCGTTGTGTAGACAAGAAGGAAGCTGAGAAAATTATGGAAGATATGCACAAAGGTGTCTTTGGTACTCACTCCAATAGACATACAATGGCTAAGAAGATTCTGAGAGAAGGTTATTATTGGTCTACCATGGAAATTGATTGCCATCTTTATTCCAGAACTTGCCACAAATGGCAGATTTATACTGACAAAGTACATGTGCCCCCGGTCCGTTGAATGTCTTGACCACTCCTTGGACATTTGCAATGTGGGGAATTGATATGATTGGAGAGATTAAGCCTACTGCTTCCAATGGGCATCATTTCATCCTTGTCACTATTGATTACTTCACGAAGTGGGTAGAGGTAGCCTCGTTTGCTTCTGTTACCAAGAATGTTGTGGCTCGGTTCATTAAGCATAACATTATTTGTCGGTATGGCATCCCTGAAAGGATCATCACGGACAATGGTACTAATATTAAAAATACTATGATCACGGAACTCTGCACGGAGTTCATGATTAAGCATCATAATTCTTCTTTGTACTGACCAAAGAAGAATGGCGATATGGAAGTCGCCAACAAGAATATCAAGAAGATCTTGCAGAAGATGACAGCGACATACAAAGATTGGCATGAGATGCTCCCATTTGCTATGCATGGTTATCGCACTTCAGTACGTACATCAACAGGAGCACCCTCGTTCTCTCTAGTTTATGGTATGGAGGTTGTCTTACCTGTTGAAGTCCAGATTCCTTCCCTAAGGGTTATGAAAGACGCAGGTTTAGATGAAGACGAATGGATTAAGACTCAACTTGATCAGATAAATTTGATTGATAAAAAAAGGCTTGCGGTTGTTTGTCATGGTCAGATATATCAGAAATACACGATCATGGTCTTTAACAAGAAGGTTAAACATCAGGCATACCAGGCTGGTGATTTGGTAATAAAGAGCATCATCTTACCACAAGGTGGTCCCATGGGAAAATAGACCCCCACATACGAAGGGCCATATGTGATCAAAAATATATTTTCTGGCGGTGCTATGATACTTACCACTATGGACGATGAAGATTTTCCGCACCCTGTGAACGCGAACATAGTCAAAAAATACTATGCATAAAAGAGACCCTCTAGGTTGACAGAACTAGGCAAAAATAAAGGCATCCCGGGGAACCAAAAGGGTTCGGGAAAAAATTAGGGATATATATAAAAAAAATTATACATCCAGCAAGTCGAAAACCTGAAAAGGTGGCTTGGGCAAAAAAGGATATCCCGATGGACTGAAAACCCAAAAGGGTTGTCCTGGAAAAAGCTAGGTATTAAAGCATACGACTATGTCCCATTGGATCACCCATCTACTTAAGCCAGCTTTATTACTAGCATCAAATTTAAATGGCATAAATTAATTCAATCATCTTCTTCAGACAATAAGTGATGAGATGCTCGAAGACATAGAGGCAATAACAGAGTTGAAACTCAATGGGATCATTTCCACATAAATGTTTTTCTTTTTTTATCACTTTGTACCCTTTTCAATTTTTACGATGATTTCTTCTTACTAGGATTTATGTCTCCTTGTATAAAACTGCCTGAATCAATGCAAATATATTTGAAAATTCAAAATTATTTTTACTTTCTCTGTTTTGTTTACAAAAACGTACAATGATTACGTTGAATGAATATATGCATTTGAATATGATTACTGTTTACAAAATATAAGCATAAAAACATGTTAGTATTTACTAAAGACTCTAGGAGTTGGAATAATGTCTGAGTTATCCACAAATCCCCGTGGAGCAATATCCATGGAACTATCTCTACAGATCTATCTTCGCAGGCTCATCCCCAGCAGAGATATATTTCCCAGCAAGCCTAAAATTCCCTCAGATAGAAATTGGGGCATCTTCCAGCAGTTCACCTCCATATCCCCGATGGATAGTTTGACATGATCATCTTCCCCAATAGGTTCCCTAGCGGATAAGGAGGTTTTATTATTTCCCCGACATATAGTGGAAACTTCCTCAACATAGTCTATGAATTTCCAGTCCCCATTAGAGATTATTCCTTTAATGCAGTCTACAAGATTTGAGTCCCCAATGGATTTAATTCCCTAATATTGCAAATTCCTCGACGAAATTCTCTTCTCCAGCCAGATGTCATTCAATGTTGTCCTCCCAGAAGAGCTGATACCCATATGTGAAACTTGGTAAGATAACGCATTAGAAGATTATCCATCTCTTTTATCTCCAGGCAGGGTACATAAGAATCAAATCCTTCAATAAAAATAACAACAAACGAACGACTCTCCTTGAAAGCTTTTATCCCCAAGCAGAAGTCGAAAATCCCCAGTGGAGTGTCCTCAAACAGAATGCGGAAATCCCTAGTAAAGTTATTCTAAAAAAATTGAATAACTATTGTCTTCATACCCAGCAATAGTCAGGGATTTATTTTCCCTAGCCAGAGTTGTTAAAAAAAGTTACTGATACGCTCCAATGACATATTGCATCCATACATCATTTACAAATATCATAACATATGCACGTGCAGTGCATATACCATTCTCATTTATTTTGAGAGCATCACTATAAAATAAATTTCATGCATCATGACATTGCATAAAACTAACTTTATCTGTCCAGGTTAAGTTTGCAAATAGACAAATATTATCAGCAATTTATACATAGGTTGTAGACCAATTCTCGAAACAGGACGGGGCGACTATCTACATGGCCAACATTTCCCTCATAGAATAATTCTGACGAGCATTTCCTTCATATATTCATTCTAAAAAGCATTTCCCTCAGATAAAATCGGATATATTCATTTTGAAAAGTATCAGTTAGATAAAACCGGGCGAAGGTTCATTCAGATAATCCTTTAGATACAGTCAGGCATAGACTCATTCCAATGCATTTTTTAGATATAATCGGGTGTAGATTCATTCTGATACTCTTTCAGATATAGTCGGGTGAAGACTCATTCTGATCCACTTCTAGATACAGTCGGGTGCAGACTCATTCTAGTATATTCTTCAGATATAGTCGGGCGAAGACTCATTTTGATCCTCTCATAGATACAATCGAACACAAACTCATTCTAGTATACTTTTTCAGAAACAATCAGGCGAAGACTCATTTTGATCTATCTTTAGATACATTCAGGCGGAGACTCATTCTAATACTTGTTCAGATACAGTCGGACATAGACTCATTATGATACTCCTATCAACAATTACTTGGATGGCATCTATAAGCCCATCTTCGACGACACTCTATCACCTCTCCAAATGGCATATTTAAGCCTGTTCAAGCATTAAGATCAACTAACAGTGTTACTTCTTGCACACGTGAGTGCAAATTTCTGGGCACTTAAGTGTTCAATCCTCTTCCACCTTCAGATCACGAATGACGAGCATGTCAATCTAACTCTTCGGGTTTAAGAAGATTGAATAGGGGAAGTTGTTGTACCCCAAAATTTTCCCTCCAATTTTCAATATATATTAATTCAAGACACATCCTCATGCTCCTAGGATTCTCAAACACTCAAGACTACTCAAGGATTGACCAGACAAAATCCCCTCCTAAGCAATTAACCTACAACTAGGGTTTTGTTTTTCTCAAGGGAAATTGTACTTCAAATACCTCAAGTGGATTTCATGGTTCCTCATATGCTTCAAATAATCCCCATGTCAAGTTTCAAGTCTTGCAGTACAAGTTTGCTCAATCAATTGCTCAGATGATTGAAAATCAACTTTATTGGAAAAAAAGTCAACTTTGACCAATTAAAAGTAAAACTTCAAGATTTTTGGTGAACATAAATATTTTGAACTCATATTCATCATTTTATCAAGGGTTGATCATGATTCATCAAGAAAACTCAAGATTCATCAAAAGTCAAATTTTACTAAATTAGGGTTTTCTTTAGGAGAAGTCAACTGAACATTGACCAAGCATAACTTTCATATACTTCATCATAAATTTCTCAACCAAAGCCTATCTAGAAGCAAATTCAATTCTCTACAACATTTTCTCTCAAAGCTCAAGGCCAAAAATGCTTCTTTTGAGAGGTATGGGCCAAAACATTACATGTCACTTTAAAAGTCAACAAAAAGACATTTATTGTCAAAGTAATTTATATCAAGTTAAAGACTTCAAATGATAAAATGACCAACATGAAACTTGTAGGAGACATCTTGAGGTTTCCAAAACGTTCCAGATCATCTTCATATGACAAAAATTTAGAGAGTTATGATTTGTGCAAGTTGGGCAATTTTGAAAGAGTGCAAGAAGTCCAAATTGAGCAAACTTGAATTTTTGGGCTAATAGGCCTAAGTTTTTAGGTTCAAACGTGTTCATGACCTCATTTCAAACCTCTAAATCAATTGACATATTTTTTATGATTTTTATTTATTTTATTTGGATTTTATTCATTTAAATGCAAATTAAATCAAATAAAATATGAAAGCAATGGATCAAGGTGTGTGGGCTCTTGTTTTGATCATATTTAAAGCCCAAAAAGTTCTTGACCAGCTAGAAAAAACGTGCAGAGATGATTGGCATGACATTGTCCTGAAAAAGAAATATTTCATAGAAAGATTACAATCAAATATTTAGTCATGTAATACAAAGATTTGATTCATGTTTGTTGACCTAAATCACTCTCCTATAAATATACAACATTCAGACTAAGCTAAGGACACGAAAATTGCCTCAAGAACAAGCCCTAAAAAATCTCAAATTTATCAAAAATATGGCAAACATAAACCCTTATTTCCAACCACTTTCAATCCATTCTAAGCATCACACTAGCTTCCCAGGAGTTCATCCCAATCATCCTTGAAGCTTGTGGCATCCTAGATCATCACATCTCAACATCATCGGTTTGGTAAATTTCATGAAATTCAAACTTTTAATATATGTATTGTTGAAAGAGTTGATGCATACATTCATGTTCATATTGATGTTTGGAATGATTTTGACGCATCGTTTGCAAGCTTTGACGCGGGCAATACAAGATGCCATTGTTAGGGAATAAAATTATGTTTGCTCTGAATCTACAAATACATGAATTTTTAGGCCAAGCTAATCATGCCATTGAATTCGCAACATGCTAAGTGGATCTAGGTTATTAGATCTTTTGTTTTCATCCATATTTGCAGGTTTTCAAAAATCTAGTCACCGGAGAAGACGACCAGAGTTAGGACTCCGGAAGTTCTCTGATCTGGGTTTTATAATATATTTATTGATTTGTATTATATGGACACAAAACCAGTGTGGCACAGATGGTGATAAGCGTGATTGTTAACCACAGAGGTGTGGGTTCGATCCCAGCTTTTGACAAAATTATTTTGTTTTTCCAAACTAACGCACAAGTTTATAATATATTAAATATTACCTATTCCTAGACACCAACAACAGCATGGCGCTGTTGTGAAGGGAATATTCTTTGAAGCCAGGGGTGTGGGTTCAACACCCACCCCATGTAATTGGTTTTTCGTTATTTTCTAACCTAATTTTCATTCTTTTTCTTCATTAATTATTCTTTAATTAACCATTAACAAACCTAATTTTTTCAACACTTTAACAAATTAGGGTTAGGGTTTTTAATTACAATTAAATTTTTTTTATATATTTTTATTAATTAATTAATTAATTAATTAGTTAATTAATTAACCTTTTTCTTAATATTAAAATCAATTAGAAACAATTTGGTTTTAATTAATTATTAATACTTAAATTATTTTCTACACAAACATTTTAACATTTCAACATTCTTTTCCTCATCTTTGTTATTTAATTTTCTTAGACAATTGTATAGGTCACACTATCAATGTAATAGCTTAGATTTATTTTCTTGCACTTTTTCCTATTATGTAACTGCTCACAGGATGTAATAGCTTAGGTTTAAATTTTCTCACTTTACATTCCGCACGTTAATTTTCTGTACATATTTAACTGCTAGTAACAAGGGTTTGCATGGCAAGATTAAAAGTGATCTAGAAAACCCTAATACCCAAGATAATATAACTGAATTAACACACGTCACACAATTTCACCTCTAAGGTAACCTCTCTTGTTGCCTTACGAATATTGGTCATGTCCCTTGAAAATGGGGATACTTTAGCAAAAGACCCTCAATCAAATCATCATAGTTCCTTCAAATAAAGATCACAGTCCCTTGATGACCCTTCAAGTTTCCTATAAAATGATGATAGTCCCTTTGATACAATTGCTAAAGTATCCTTACATCTTGCCTTCGATGACCATACGATGACCCTACACATGTCCCTTCACATCCAATAGATAGGGCTACCTACCAATTCATGGTATGGATAGCACTATCTCTAAAGGAGAAGGAAAATAATAAGAAAGACCATACTTAGTGGGTAAAACTCCTAATTTCTTTCTCACAAGTTTTTCACAAACAATACATTTTCACATCACATTTTCAAACAATTATTTCAAAAAAACACTTTGTATACATTCTTGAGGACTGATACAAGAATCATTACAAAGTTAGCCTTACATTGTCATTTCCAATTATTTTCAAACAAATCACACACACAAAGCAAGTTTTCAAAAGTGAGCTAAGCAGTTAAGAGCCCGTAGATAACTATGGATAAAAAGGGTGCTAATACCTTTCCTGTTCATAACTTACCCCCGAACTCAAAATGTATCAAAGGTCTTTCATGTTCTTTTACCTTTCCTAAATATTTGATAAAAGAAAATTCGGTGGCGACTCTTGCTATCCACACATTTGGATAAAACCAAAAAATCAATTCTCCTACCATATTACAGCAGTTATGTCAAGATTTTACAAATCTCTATGAGAATTCGGTTAATTAGAGGAAAATATTTTCGTAATCTGCAGATGCAGGGGCATTCACTCAAGCATGGTTGAAAATTCTTCCAAGATTGGTCAGTCAGGGGCAGTGTTCTGAAGTTCATAACACTAAGGAATATTATATTTATGGTACATATCTCATGAAGTCCTCTCGAGGGAATTTTCTTAAAATGTCCTACAGACTGGGGTAAGAAAATATGCAGGGGCATTTTCTCCTCTTCAAGGGTGGATCAGATTAAGTCCAGGCGCGGGATAAACAATTTTTGAATTTGAAAAGCATGTCGGGAAGTCATAATCGTTATCCTTAGCTCATCAGAGACATGCGTCAATTTATTGATGTTCCTCCATCAAAAGTCGGGATCATTATCTCCAATTGAAGCTTGGATTGTTATCCTTAGCAGAGTACGAGAAAGAGAATGGGAAGTGTTTGAGGTTGTTACCCTTACAAGGTTCATGATGGAAATGATGCTTCTTAGAAGGACTCCTTTCCCCAGTAAAGGATCAATTTCTACTTGACAAAAAATTGTCTGTTAAGGGGTTTCTCTTTAGAGATCTTTATTACCCAATGAAGCATTCCTTATTTCTCTGCAGGAGGAGAATGGATCTTCTCCCCGAAAATTTATGAGTTGTTTGAAGTCAAGATGATCTATTTTCAGTGGACTGCAATTTATTTTTGCAGTGTCCTCTCCAAAGACCACTTTTCAGTGGCATTCCTCCTCGGAGTTGACATGTTAGAGTTATAATCTTGCATCACGGTTTTTATCCAGTGGTTAGTAGTTAAAACTATTTATTCCTCAACAGAGGTTGTCATTCCACACATGGGGTATATTGCTGCAATTTCCCTTTTTGAAAGTACCATTGGTCTTTTATGACAAGAAGTTTACCAGCAAATGAATCAACAAAGGTTTGTATGTGACTAACATGAGGGTCTTAAAGAATGTGGATTTATGCAGAATGGAATCTGAATTCCCTAGTGAGTACTTACCTCTGCTCAAGACAGGATCATTTATTCCCAGTGAAGGTGTACTCTAGTTCGAGTATAATTCCTTTTCTCAGTGCAGTCTGTTTCTTTCCAAGTTTCTCGAAAGAATATTTCTATTTACCAACCGAGGGTTCTTTATATACTCCCCTTAAAGTCGACATTCTGCGGCTTCCCCGGTGAGGTTGGAACTTGTTCTCCCCATGAAGTATGCACTCTCCTCCATAGTGAAGTTTGCACCCTTCCTCCCCGGTGTGGTCTTCCCCATACCACAGTTGCTTGAAGAGATTCCGGATTATCTATTGGAGATTCCAGTTTGTATCCTCATGAGGATGGCCATTATCCCCAATGAAGTGATTTATGCTCCCCAGTACAAAATCCTTGTCGGCTTGAATCTTTTAGAGATGGCTACACCCAGTGCAATGGGTATTGTTGATGTTACCATCTAAAGTTTTTTTTGTCTCCACAATGTAAGAGGTTGTCTTTATCCCCAGTCAAAGTCAAATTTCGAGGACCTTTTGGATTAACTTTCCTACTATTCTCCAGTGGATCAAGTTGTGTTTCCCCAGCAAGTGTCTTGTCTCCCCAGTGTGGTATGCATAGGAGTGCTAGTCATAACTCTTTTCATCCCCAGTGATAGAAGATGGTTGAGATGTCCCCAGTGGAGCTTACATCCCAAAATGCTTATGTCTTCCCCAAGCAAAGATATTTACCCCTGCGGTGTTATCCCCATCATGGTCTGAGTAGAATTATTTTTATTTAAGAATTTCTATGATCCCCAGTAGAAGTTATCTTCGTCAAGAAATTCAATGCGTGAATGTTTCCATCCCCAACGAAGCTCTCCTCGTTCTAACAAAAGACGAAGAGATGTTCCCAAGAAGTCGAAGAGTTGGATCAGAGTTCAAGTTTTTCTCTAAACTGCAATTTATTTTTGCAGTACTCCTCCCAAGAAATTACTTCTTGAGTGATATCAATCTTTTGAAGTTGATGGTTCCGAATCTCGATTCCCCATTGAATTTCATATTGATTATTTTCTACAGAGGATCAGATGTGCAAGTATAATCATTCGGAAGTCTCTTGTCTTCTTCGCAGACGATTATTGCCATGTTCTCCCAAGTTCATCGCTAAACATGTATCATTACATTTCATCTGCCAAAACAGAAAATTCAAATATGCATAGGTATAGGACAATCATGTTTACCTACAATAACAAAATTGTTATGCGCTCAGATTTGAATTACCTATGCAGTAAGCCTAGGGTGATCCTTTCATATTTTCTCAATAGAGTTTATTTCATTTACCACCAGTCAGGTCTTTGGTGATTTCAATTTCCCAAGTAAGTTATGGTTTTCTCTTTCCCTTGCAAGCCCTTGGTTATTTTACCCGTGTATGCTTTGTCGTCAGAGTGCAAGTAAGATTCGGTGTATAACCTTTCTTATTTCTCAAGTATTTGAGTATCCATACTTGGTGTTTGATAATTTAGATAATTGCCACTCTTGAAGAATTACACGCCTCCTTTGGCCTGATGGATTTTGTAGTTCTTGTATATTTGCAATCTCTTAAAGTCCAATGTGTGTGTTGGCAATCTTTGTCTAGTATCCTACGGTTCGTCTCTTTTCCAGTTGCAAGTTCGCATTCAACTGGTGTTCTATTCGGGTTCAATACAAATGTGAACCCCCAATAAGTCCTTTTCCCAAGAGTTTACCCTTGGCTAGTCTCCTTGTCTTGGCTGGTTCATCTGTGTTAAAGTGTCCTTTGTTGGAGTCAGCTTCGGTCGGTCTCTTTCTTATATGTGTCTAACTCTGACCAGACATGTATACTTTATCCCCAGTAAGTTCGCCTTTGATCGGTGTTCTTTCTCCGGGAATCTATCTTCGGTTAGCATTCTTTGTTGGAGCCTTCTTTAGACGGTCTCCTCCTTGTTTGTATGTGTCTAATTTTACCTGGCGTATACCCATTATCTTTTATGTCCGCTACTAACTCCGGAAATGCATATTTAATATTCCTGATGGAGTCCTTTCTTTCGGTCTCCTTTATATATGTTTGCTACCAATCCTGAACATATATTCGTGATATCTTTGTAAAGAGCCCTTTCCTTCGGTCTCTTTCTTGTTATATGTTAGCTATCAACTCCGAACATATATTATTGATATCATTGATAGAGTCCTTTCATCCAGTCTTTGTTGCATATGTTCTTTCCTCCGAACATGTGGTTATGATATCTTGTTTAAAGGGTCTTTTATTCCGGTCTCTTTATTGTTATATGTTTGCTACCATGTCCAGACATATAGTTGTGATATCTTTGGTTATAAGTCCTTTATTTCGGATGTATATTCCAGATATCCTTTTGTTATAGTCCTTTCCTGCGGCCTCTCACCTTGTATATGTCATGTCCTCCTGACATATATTCTTGATATCACTGACAGAGTCATTTCATCCGGCCTCTTTAGTATATGTTCGCTACTAACTTCGAGCATATAGTTATGATATATTTGGTTAGATTCCTTTCATCCGGCCTCTCTATTGTTTTATGTCGTCTACCAAATCCAGACATGTATATGTGATAGCTTGGTTAGAGTCCTTTCTTCCGGTCTCTTTCTTATGTGTCTGCTACCGAATCCGGACATGTTGATATCTTTGTTAGAGCATTCTTTGATATGTCTCTTTTGTATATGACCAATACCAACTCTAGTCATGTACATTCAATGTCTCCTTCGTATATGTCCTTTCCTCCAGATGTATACTCGTGACATCTTTGGGTTAGAGTCCTTTCATTGGGTCTCCTTCCCGTCGTATGTTCGCTACCAAATCCGAACATATATTCGGTATCTCCGATAGAGTTTTTTCCTCTTGTCTCTTTCTTGTCATGTGTTTGCAACCAGCTCCGAACATATTCCAGTGATACCCTCGTAAGAGTCCTTTCATTTTGTGATACGGTGGGAGAACTGACTTGGGAAGTTTTGCGTTTTATCGCAAATGTTGTGGTTAGCAAGAGTCGCCACCGACTTTTCTTTTATCCAAAAGGAAAGGCTGAAAAGAACAGGAAAGACCTTTGAGATTATTTCTTGAGTTCGGGGGGTAGGTTATGAAAAGGGAAGGTATTAGCACCCTTTTCATCCATAGTTATCTATGGGCTCTTAGTTGCTTGCTATATCACTTTCTTTTGTTTGAAAATGTGCTTTGTGTGGTTTTTGAAAGTATTTTGAAAAGGTGCCATCGTTTAGGAAAACTTTGTAATAGTTCTCGTTGGTAAGAACATATACAAAGTGTTGATCTTTTGAAAATGTTTCATGTTTGGAAAATGTTTTGAAAGTGTTGGTGTTTGTTTTGAAAATAAGCAAGAAGTGTTTGATTTGAAACTGAGCAAGCAACTAGGAACAATCTACCTACTCAAAAGTCTTTGTTCATTTCTTCCTTCCTTTGATATTTCTATCTTACCATTGATTGGTAAGAAGCCTTATCTTTGGATGTAAAGGGACAGGCGTCGGTCATCGTATAACCATGATAGCAATGTTGTGAAATATCTTAGCAATTCGCTTTGAGGGACTAAGATCATTTTGAAAGGAAACATTTGATAGCGTCATCGAGGGACTATGATCTTGTATTTTGATTGCTTTTTGCTAAGATATCCCACACGCATAATATGGCAATTTTTGTAAGGCAACAAAGTGGAATTACCCTAAGGGTGCAAGTGTGAAAGTGCATTGATTTATATGCATTGTTTTGTCTTGGATTAGGGTTTGCTAACTTGTTGATTTTATCTTTCCATACAAAACCCTAATTACTAGCATTTATATAAAGCGATAAATTGCGAAAAGTAAAAATACTAAGCTATTACATCATGAGAGGAGTGGGTGTACAAATGTACAAATTGGGATTGCAAGAAATTAAACCTAATTATCTATTACAACCATGTTGAATTTAATGGATAAATATACAAAAGTCGTTCAAGGCATGAATGAAAAGAGAATGAATTTGTTTTAGTTTGAATTATTAAGAAAATAGGTTTTTTTTAATTAACTAAAAGAAATAAGTAACTAAAATAAGAAAATTAAAATTAAGTTAGTAAAAGAAATTAATTTATTAAAGAAAACAAGTTTTTTAGGGTTTTGTTTGTGAAGAGTTTTAATTAAATTAAATTAG
Source organism: Vicia faba (assembly GCA_948472305.1). Taxonomy (NCBI): domain Eukaryota; kingdom Viridiplantae; phylum Streptophyta; class Magnoliopsida; order Fabales; family Fabaceae; genus Vicia; species Vicia faba. The sequence goes on along the minus strand of OX451741.1, from coordinate 1,179,861,956 downwards.
TATAAAAATTAATTAACTAGAAGAAAACCTAAGTTCTAAGCTAATTTTTAATTAAAAGAAGAGAAATTAAACCTAAGTCTAATTACTAATTTATTTAAGAAAAGAATTAAATTTGTTTAAGAAAATATTTTTGTGTCATTTTTAGTTTAAAAAGAAATTTTTTATATAATAAAAGAATATAATCAAAACCTAATTTCTAATTAATTTATAAACTAATTAATAAACAAAATAAAGGATGATTAAAATAAACTTATTTTTATGTCAAAAATTAATTTAATTAAATAAAATCCTAAATCTATTTTTTAATTATTTTTTATTTTTTTGGTATTAAGTAAAATATATTAAAAATAAATAAATAAATGAAGTAAGAAAAAAATAAAATAAAATGGGCCAGTATTGCAGAAGTAAAATGGGGGTGAGAATTTAGCAAAAAATTCAAGCCCAAGACAAGGGGTCCAGGGCTTGCTAGAGGATCCAGTATGGAGATAAGTGGGGAGTCCATCATGGGGCGCTTGTGAGATGCTTTTGATTGGTTGATGATAAGATCAGATGGTGTTTATTGAGGGAGCATCACGTGCGTGCTAGCTTGACATGTACATGTTCTATGAAGAGAAAATATGAAATAAAAACAAAAGGGTAAAATGGCGCTCGAACCCAGGTCCCATAGCTTAACAGGCGCGCGTTTTACCAGTAGGGTGGCTATACATCTGCTTATTAATACAAAAACATAAATATATATTGGAAAACAACTCCATGGATGTTATCTTCTTCTTCTTCGCGCCAGAAGCCATTGTCATACTTTTGAATTTTCTAACTTCTTCATTTCTCAACCAAATTGAAAAATACAAACATGAAACTTGCTTGAAATTTCAATACAAATTCAACCATGTAAATAACTAGAGCTATAAATCACAGATGAATGAGAATTTTGTTGGCCCTAAACTGAAACCTATTTTTTCCAGAAACTTTAAATTCAAAATTCTCCCTACTCAATCAATATAAATGAAAACTATGGACATGTACAATTTCAGGGCAATGATATCTACATTTTATCTTTGAAAATGGAAGCCTAACAATGCCTAAATGAAGAGATGAAAGTTTAGAAAAATACCTCAAAAACTGGAAATCGTGAAATGAGTTTGAGCTTGTTTCAAGTGATGGTGAAGAACAGGTTAGCTTCTTTGAACCTCTAGGAAGCTAATGCAACAGTTGGCTTGAACTGAGAGTAGCTGAAATGGCCTGGAGAAGTCAAGATGCAGACCTCTGTTTTTGGTTATGGAGGATGGTATAAATGGTGTTACAGTTTGCAAACAGGTATTGGTATGGTTTGTATATGATGCTAAGGAGCTTTTGGAAGTATTAAGCCATGAAACGCACGAGTGGTTTTGAAGATTGAAGTTCAAAGTCAGAAATGACACAAAAATGGAGGTTTTGTGCAATTTCTGGCTTGAGAGAATTTGGGAGTTCTTAAGGGTGTTCAAACTCATGCCTTAGGTTACAAATAATGTCTCTATTTATAGAGAATAGGTTTGACATCTTGTAGTAACTAGAATCTTGTGATAACATGTTATGGTTTAGTTGAAAATGAAAAGATCAAGTTGGATGGATTTTCATGGTTCCAAAGTTCAAGTACAAGCATGGCTCGATGTTTGTTGGGTGCATGAGACTTGATTCATGCTTTTGATATTGCTTGCAATCATAGATAAAGGTCATAAGGCTCAATGCATTGACAATTTGTATAAAGCTTTCTTTTCCAAAATGGCAGAGTGGTCTTTCTTCCTTAAATGGAAAGTCAACTAGGATAAAGCTTGAACCACTTGGATTATAGCTTAATCAGTTGTCTAAGAATTAAATTAAGGAGTTATATACAAGTTTAAGGCCTTCAAAGCAAAATCATACAACATGGGCTTGAGATTTGAATTCTTCTTCATCATGGAAATGACCTATAATTCAAGAATGAATGTCCAACTTCTTGTCTTCGATTATCTTTGCTCAAACATGATCTCAATAAGTTCCTAGACATTTTGGAAATCTTGTAACATCCTCTACAACCCTTATGTTGGACAGTTTTGAAAATTCCTCTTGGAACTATGTGAAAAATTGCCATATAGTTAGGTTAAAATCCTGCCTAAACTAGGGCAAAATTTCAATAGGTTTCCAAGTTTCATGAACATGTATTCACAAAACCATAACTTGAAATATATGCATTTCTAGGAGAAGTTGTGTTCTAAAAATTTATAGATCTCATTGAGATATATAACTTTCATGTTGGAAGTTTCCTTTGAATCATCTTGCATCATGGTGGAAATTTGGCTCAAAGTTATGAAAAAAATGAAATTTGGCTCTAAGTTTAGAAATTTTGACTTTTCAAAAATGAAATCTTGACTTTTGATTTCTTGATGAAAAGTTTCATATTTTGACATATCTTGATGAATTATGATCTTTGATACTTGATTTTGACCAAAAAGTCAAAGTTTGACTTTTTAGTGTATAGTTGACTTTTCATCAGTTGACTGAAAATCATCTGTCAACCAATTGATCTTGAGCAATGTTTTGAGCCATGCCATTATGTTAAAATTATGAATTTGAATCCTTGAGATCATTCCTTGAATCAATCAATCATTTGCTATGTCAAAAATCAGAAATTGCACCTTCTCAGTCAAAACCCTAATTTTGACCATTTTGCTCTTTTGATGATCTGATCAAATTTCCTATGGAATTGGAATCCAAACTTGATCAAATGACATATATGAGTTCATATTGTTGATATGGACAAAAAATTATGAAGTTTGATCGTAAATTGACCACAATTGACTTTTTCCCCAATACAGATGATTTTAGGTCAACTAATCAATTAACTAAGCAAAAATGTGATCCAAGACTTGAAACTTGACATGAGAAACCTTGAGAGTACAAAATGATCCATTAAAGTCATATGATTCATTAAAGTCCATTTATCCTTGTGCAATCTCAAACCCTAATTTTCAGTCATCAGTGCTTGAGGAGGTGTCTTGAGCTGATCAACCCTTGTGCAGTCTTGAACCAAATGAGATCTTGTGAGAGTTTACTTAATAAATGAGAGGGAAAATTTTGGGGTACAACATCTGCCCCTATTCAATCTTCTTAAACCTGGAGAGTTAGATTGGTGGATCCGCCATTCGTGACTTGAAGGTGGAAGATGATTGAACCCTAGAGTGCCCAGAAATTTGCACTCGAAGATGTATTGTGATTGGGCTTATAGATTCCATTTGTAGGAATGTTGGTAAACACTGGAAGAAGTATCATCACAAGTCTTTGGACATTTTATACTAAAACTTGATGTGTTACATGTGGGAAAAAAAGTTAGTTAAATGCAGATATATGCATGACGCTCATAGGATGTGGTATTATACTGAATGAATTTTGTATGTACGTGCTATGATGTATGAATGTGAGATGTATGTTTGTCTGGGAAAATAAATCCCTGACTGATGCTGAGGTGTTCTGAATCCTGGATTACAGTTGGGGATTAAGAATATGCACATCTTCAAATTTGTTAAAAGAATTCCTCTGTTGGGGATTTTCTTTTGAATGTCACTTGTTATGTGGTCGGATCCAGGCTTCGCTATTTTCTAAGGATGAGGAAGTCAACTGCTATCTGGTATGATCTAGGCTTCACGGTAACTTATTGGGGAAGAATAAATTAATAGTTATCTGGTCGGATTCCAGGCTTTGCAGAAAATTTATTGCAATTGAGTTGTTATCTGGTCAAATCCAGGCTTCACAACAACTTGTTAGGGAAGGGGAAGCTAACTATTATCTGGTCGAATTCAGGCTTCACGGTAACTTTCTAGAAAGGATAAAGTTGAATTGATATCTGGTCGGGTCCAAGCATCATAGTAACTTGAAATGGTAACTACTATCTGGTCGGGTCCAGGCTTCATAGTTTTGCTAAGGGTTGTAGCTAGTTGTTATCTGGTCGGATTCCAGGCTTCACAATAAGCTTGCTTGAATAGACGAAGTTGAACTGATATCTGGTCGGGTCCAGGCTTTACAGTAACCTGCTTGGGAATTTAGTTGTTATCTAGTTGGATTCCAGGTTTCACAACAAACTTCTGAGGGGAATTTCCATCTGGTCGGATCCAGGCTTCACAATAACTTGTTGGGGTAGAGGCAAGTTCTACTGGGGAAAAGAAGTTAAACCTTGGTCTGGTTGAGTCCAGATTCTTCTATATCTTGAAGAGTTAAACTATTATCTGGCCGGGTCCAGGTTTCATAGTGTTTTGAGAAGTTGACTATTATCTGGTCGAGTCCAGGCTTCATAGTAGCTTGAAAATTGTACTAATATCTGGTCGGGTCCAGGCTTTATAGTATCTTTTGGAGATAGTAAAGGTTTTGTTGACTTTACTAAGGATTAGGGGTTGTGGCCCTAATATTTTCAATAGTCTGAAAGGCAAACTTAAGTTGGAGAGCGTAGACTCAGTCGGGGAGGACAGACTCAACTTGGGGAGGATACACTCAGCTGGGGATAACAGGCTCATCTGGGGAAGATAAACTATGCTGGGGGAATACAGACTCAGCTGGTGAAGATAGACTAAGCTGGGGATTTTTGTACTCGGATGAGGAGTCATGCTACTCGTTGTTTGTTGAGGAAATAATCCTTGTTGGGGAAATAAACCCTGTTGGGGAAATAAACCCTGTTTGGGAAATAAACCTTGTTGGTGAATACCTGATGAACTGCTGATGAGGCGAGTTCTCTGAGGAAGAGGTTCACAAGGCTTCTACTTGTAGGATCAACTTAACTAGGGGGAGAGGCGCCAAGAGATTGAGACTCTAGTTGGAGATTATCCTATGCAAAGAGACTTTGTGAGTAACTTTGTTGAGGATGATGTTAATGAAATAAATCTGGGGATATTCCATATACATTAAAGAGGTTTTTGTTACTACTTAGGTCATATGTGCTAAACAATTTTAATTATGTTCTTATGCATATGTTTGTTCAATTTTATTCATTGGACAAATTTTCATTCAAAACAAAGACCGAAAGTTTACACTTCAAAGTATATTTGTATTGATATTTTGCCCATGAATAGGCATTTTTGTACAAAGAGACGGAGATCCTAGTAAGAGGAAATCGTTGAAAGGAAAACAAAATTGAAAACAAAAATAAAATATCCATGTGACATGATCTCATTGCCTTCCAATTCTACTATTTCCCCAATGTCTTTGAATGCCCCTTGCCATTGACAGAAGTTGATTGGATTGATCTTGGACAATTTGAATTTGGACCTTGGTGATAAAGTTGATTATGGTGATTCCACGGGACATACTCATACGCTTTCAATCCTTAACTTTTTCCTGGACCGCCCTTTTGGGTTTTCATCCCACTAGGATACCCATTTTTGCCCAAGTCGCCCTTTCGGGTTTTCAACTTGTCGGGTGTACAAATCTTTTGCATATATCCCTAATTTTTGCCCAAACCTTTTGGTTTGTCATGATGCCCTTATTTTGCCTAGGTGTGTCATCCTAGCGGGTCCTTTATGCGTAGTATTTTTTTTAACTATGTCCGTGTTATAGGATGCGGGAAGTCCTCACCATCCATGGTAGACAGCATCATGGCACCGCCTGAGAAAAATCTCTTGAAAATAAATAACCCTTTGTAGGTAGGAGTCCATTTGCCTTTAGGGTCGCCTTGTGGCAGAATGATGCGCTTTATCACCAAATCACCAGCTTGATATACTCGAGGCTTGATCTTTTTGTTGAAAGCCTTGACCATACATTTTTGGTACGTCTGACCATGACAAAAGGCAGCCAATCATTTTTCATCGATCAAGTTCAGCTGATCCAATCTCGTTTGAATCCACTCGTCTTCACCTAAACCTGCCTCATTCATAATCCTTAAAGAGGGAATCTGAACTTCTCCTGGAAAAACAGCTTCCATGCCATAGACTAGAGAAAAGGGAGTTGCCCAGTTGATGTCCGAGCTGAAGTGCGGTAGCCATGTAGAGCAAATGGTAACATCTCATGCCAATCCTTATAGGTTACTACCATCTTATGCACAATCTTCTTGATATTTTTGTTGGCCTCTTCGACTGCGCCATTCATTTTAAGTCTATATGGAGAATAATTGTGATGCTTGATCTTAAACTGAGTGCAAAGCTCAGTAATCATAGCATTGTTAAGGTTAGTCCCGTTGTCGGTGATGATCCTTTCGGGGATACCATAGTGGAAAATGAGGTTGTGCTTGATGAATCTGGCTACCACATTCTTGGTTACTGAGGAAAATGAGGCGGCTTCGACCCATTTGGTGAAATAGTCAATAGCGACCATAATGAAACGATGTCCGTTGGAAGCGGTGGGCTTGATCTCTCCAATCATGTCAATTCCCCACATTGCAAATGGCCACAGAGCATTCATGACGTTAAAAGGGATAGGAGGCACATGTACCTTTTCAGCATAGATTTGGCATTTGTGACAAGTTCTAGAGTGTTGATGGCAATCAGTCTCCATTATTGACCAATAGTAGCCAACTCTCAAGATTTTCTTAGCCACCGTATGTCCACTTGAGTGAGTACCAAAGAGACCATTGTGCATGTCTTCCATAATTTCCTCTGCCTCCTTCTTGTCCATACATCGGAGTAGAGTAGAGTCATGGTTGCGCTTGTACAATATTCCTTTGCTTAGGAAGAATTTGGAAGAAAATCTTCGTAAGGACTTTCTGTCATTGATGGATGCTCCCTCGGGATACTCTTGCATTTCAAGATATCTCATCACCTCATGGTACCATATATTTTCTTCGTCAATGTCAAGCTCACAGTAGTGTGCAGCTTCGTCGAATCTTTCAATGGTAATTGTGATACAGTGGTAGAACCGATTGTTTAATAATGGTTTGCGTTTTATGTTTTTTGTTCGCAAAATGTCGCGGTAAGCAAGAGTCGCCACCGACTTTTATTTCATCCAACCGGAAAGGAAAAAAGTTCAGAAAAAATCCTTTTTTGAGATATTCTGAGTACGGGGGGTAGATTATAGAAAGGGAATGTGTTAGCACCCTTTCTATCCATGGTTTTCCATGGGCTCTTAGGTACTTGCTCATTTTTAAATTGCTTGTGTATGTGCTTTGTTTTTAAAAATGTTTTACTTCGTGATAACCCTTGTATCAGTCCTCAAAGGTATGACGAAATTATTTTGAAAGTTTGTTTGAAAAGTGTGAGTGTGAAAAGTTTTGATTTGAGCAAGTACCTACTAGCATCTACCTACTCGAAAAAATATCGTTTCTATTCTTGTTTCCTTTAGACAGCGCTATCCTACTATTGAGAAATAGGTAGCACCATCGTTGGAATTGTAAGGGTCAATTCGAAAGGGACGTACGATCACTAAAGCAATATTAGGACACCTTAGTAATAACCCTAGAGTCTTAAGATCATATTCGAGGTAACATTTCCGAGCCAACATTCGAATGGGACATTTGATCTTTTTAGACGGGAGGGCAACCACTAAGACACCCTATGCTTAATGATCATTTACCGAAGGCAACCAAAGTGAGAGTATACCCTAAGAGTGATATGTGCGAGTGATTTGTTTTATTTATTTATCTTTGCACATTAGGGTTTTCTAACCGTATTAATTTGTCATGCATTCTTGCCATACAATCCTATTAGCATACATCTAAACAGTTAAATATTTGCAGGAATTAAAAATGTGAGAAAATAAACCTACGCTATTACAAGGCTTCGGGGAGGGGGATTAATTACATAGCCAAAAAACCGAGAATTTAAATAGTAAATAAAACCCTAAATTAACTATTACAAACCATGAACAGTTACAAAAATATTGGCAAAATAATAATAAGCGCGCGGAGGATTAAATGCGAGGCGATTATGATTTTGACCCTTTGACTAATCCTATTTGCGATTGATTAAAAAAGATGTTTTTGTCATGTTTTCTTATTTGAAAAAAAAAATAATGAAATAATTGAATTAAAAAAAGAAAATCCTAAGTTCTAATTAATTTTAAATTAAGAAAAATAGATTAATTCATTCTAAAAAAACTATTTTTTGTATTTTTTCATTTATTTGAAAAAGAAAGAAAATTAAATCAAGAGTTAACCTAATTTTCTAGTTGAATTTAAATTATGAAAGAAATTAAAGTTTCCCTAAATTAATTAAACTAATTAACTAAAAAACATTTATTAAGAAAATAAATCTTTTTTTGTGATTTTTGATTGGTTAATTTAAAATAAATTTTGTGTTGATAAAAAGCAAGATAATTAAAGAAAAGGAATTAAAGAAAAATAGTAGAAATAACCAAATGGGCCTGCTGTCAGCAGATCTGGCTGGAGACGGATCCAAAAGATGGTGACCCTCAGAAGGTGAGGTGCGTTGGATTTGGTTCTGGCTGATGGATCCAGAAGATGATGACCCTCAGAAGGTGAGGTGCGTTGGATTTGGTTCTGGCTGATGGATCCAGAAGATGATGACCCTCAAAAGGTGAGGTGCGTTGGATTTGGTTCTGGCTGATGGATCCAGAAGATGATGACCCTCAGAAGGTGTATGTGTTGGATCTGGTGAAAACAATGGAGAAAATGCCAAAACCTCACGCCAGGGATCGAACCCAGGACATGAGTTTCTGATTTCCTTCCTCTGACCAACTATGTTGGATGTTAACTTGTTAATATAATAAAAAACAAATAATATATTGGAAAACAAATTAGTGGCCAAAATAACGCGCCAGAATTTAAACCAGCCAGTCAGGTTGTGACACGTTGTTGTCTTCTTCCCTGGAACCGTCATTTTAGGCTCTGAACCTTTACCTACAGAGGCGGGCCTGTTGCTGAAAGTCTGTGTTATTCAATAATCAAGCACACGCAATATAAATTTAATTGGGGACCATGGATCAACTAGGTTTGAAACTCTGATCATCATGGTACCCATTATCAGGCCTAATTTTTCATAAATCACGAAACCCCAAATTGGAGCACGAAACCCTAACAATGGCAAAAGGTTATTCGTGCACTGTAACTTAAATTAAACTATCCATAAACATTACAAACATGATGGTGAACACAAATATGTAACTTAAACATGCTAAAGATGCAAGAATTACAGTAATCGAATTTGAATAATTTTGCAAACCGTGAGAGTGATAGGGAATGATTCTGGATGTTCTGACGCCTGAAAATGATTGGGAATGCTTCCTGAGATGCCAAGGAATTGAATTCTAGCTTTGAAACTCCTTGAGGATGGCTCTAAGATGAGATTTGATTTGATTTTTAATTTGTATGATATCCTTCCAAATTTGGCCTAATCATGCCAATCTCGTTCCAATCAGCCTTGATATGATCTGATTCTAATATGCCAGCATAATGAGCTTATGATTCTGTCCAAAAATCCAATCAAAACAAATCTTTGCTATTATTTACCAATTATTTGATTTAATTCAATTTTTAATAAATAAAAAATCAAAATAAAATAAATAATGAAGCAAATAACATGTGAGTGAGCATTTGGATCGTGGACCATGTTATAAATGAGGTGCAAGCATAAAAAGTTAGGCCCATTTAGCAAAAAAGGTAAATTTGAGCACATTTGACTTTTGGCAATTTTACAAAAATGGTCAATTTGGCCAATGCATAACTCTCTCAATTTTGAACCTAGAGAGGTGTTCTTGGACTTTTTAGGAAGCTTATGATTTCCTCTAAGCAACCCTTTTGGTCTCATCTCAATTTAGTCTTCCATGTTCATGTATGAAGCTTTGACCCAGAAAGTGTTTTTGTTGATTTTTCAAAAGGACCTATAATGTCAAAATTCATATATTTTCGTGCGTGCATATTCTGAACTTGGGAGCTGAAGATGAATTGTATAGAATTGCATCCTATTCAAAATGAGCTTTGGATGGGTCATTTATGATAAAGTATGAGAAAGTTATGTTTGGTCAAAGTTGAGTTGACTTTTCCTACAAAACCCAAATTTAGCAACTTTTGTGTTTTGATGAATTGTGAGCAATTCTTGAGGAATCATGATCAGCCCTTGATAAAATGATGAATAATACTTCAAAATGAGGATGTTAACCAAAAATCTTGAAGTTTGACTGTTTGTGGGCCACAATTGACTTTTAACCTAGTGTAGTTGATTTTCAAGCATTTGAGCAATTGACTGAGCAAACTTCTTCTGCAAGGCTTGAAACTTGACATGATAATATTGAGAACATATTAGGAAAATGGTGATCATTTGAGTCCTTTGTGGTTCACACATCTGGGTGAAAATAGAAACCCTAATTTGAGGTATATTGCTTTAGGAGAGAGTTTGTCTGGTCAACTCTTGAACTTCCTTGAGCAATTTGGGGACCTCACTTGCCATGTGTTGAGAAATATGGGAGGGTAAATTTTGGGGTACAACAACTGCCTCTCTTCAATCTTCTTAAACCCGAGGATGTAGATTGACTCGTCTGCCTTTTGTGATTTGAAGGTGGAAGATGATTGAACACTAGAGTGCCCAAAATTTTGCACTCGCATGAAGTGATACTTGATTCATTGTATCGGGAATGGGCTTATAGATGCCATTTGGAAGTTTCTAGATATTTGTCGGAGATGGGCTTAAAGATGCCATCCGAAGAGACATCGATCGCACAAGAGATTCCTTTGCGAGAAACCGTATATCTGTTGTTAAGGAGGACTTCGCTGGGGAACATTGGTCTTTATCTTGGGAGAAATAGAGTTTTAGGAGCTTCAGTTGTCTGTTACTCTACTGGGGAGTAACTCCGGTTTGGGGAGCGGAAGTGAACTACATGCTTGGTCTGTGTGGTACGGTGGGAGAACTGACTTGGGATCTTGCGTTTGTGTTCGCAAATGTTTCGGTTTAGCAAGAGTCGCCACCGACTTTTTATTTTATCCTAAGGAAAGGGCAAAAAGCAGAGAAAAGGCCTTTGAGATGTTTTCTTGGGTTCGGGGAGTAGATTATAGAAAGGGAATGTATTAGCACCCTTTCTATCCATGGTTATCCATGGGCTCTTAGTTACTTGCTTAGATCACTTGCTTTGCTTTTCAATTGTTTGAAATGGTGCTCTTCAATTGTTTGAAATGGTGCTTTGTGTGTGGTTTTGAAAGATGTTTTGAAAAGAGGCCATCGTTGTGGTAACCTTTGTAATGATTCTTGTTTGAATGTATACAAAGGTGTTTTTTGTCTTTTGAAAGTTTTCAATGTTTGAAAGTACGGTTTTAAAATTGTGTTGTGAAGTGTGTTTTGAAAATAGCAAGGATGTTTTTGCAAGTTTTGATCAAGTAACTAAGAGTTGTCTACCCTATTTTACTTAAAGATCTTTCTTATGTTTTTACCCCTTTTAAAAGTGTTGTTTCACCATTGTGTTTGGTCAGAAACCTTGTGTTAGGATGTTAAACAGGACATGCGCGGGTCATCATATAGACCATGATAGCAATAGTGTCAAGTTTCTTTGGCAATTTTCTTGAGGGACTTGATCATTTTGTTTAGGCAACTCAGATAGCGTCATCGGGGGACTATGATCTTTTATTTTTGTTTTTGTTTTTCCAAAGTACTTGACATGCATATAATGGCCCATTTTTGAAGGCAACAAGTGGATTGAAACCCTAGGGATGCAAGTGTGCATTGTGTTTGTTTTTTCATGCATTTTTATCTTGGATTAGGTCAAACTATTTGTTAATTTGATTTTTGCATACAAACCCTAAGTCTAATCATGGCATAATTGAAAACTTAAAGGTGCGAGAATTTAAATTCTACACTATTACAACATGATATAGGGAGGGGGGTACAATTTTGAATATGGGATTATTTAGACAAGAAATTAAATTATAAATTATTACAACCAAATTGAATGTGTAAGGCATAACAATTAAATGTACAATATTTAAATAAATATAATAAATAATTATTAAATAAAATGTATTATGCAAAAAAAGCTTTTATGTATGTAAAAAGTATTTTTAATGTGAAATGTAAATAAATAAAAAGTCAATTTTAATTATTTTTGTTCTTAGGGCAAAAACCCTAATTTCTTAAATAAATAGTATTATTTATTATTTATATACAATAATGCATCAATTTTTACAAAAATAAAAGTATATTGAAAAAGGGTATTTTTAGTATAAAATATTAATAAAAATAAAAATGTATTATTTTCTTGTTTTTGTTCTAGTTATTTAATAAAATATAGCATATATGTATATATATGTATTAAAGATATTAAGTGTGTATAAAAATAAAATAAATTATCTACAAAATGTATATATTTCAAGAAAATAATTTCAAATGTGTATAAAAATAATAAATGAAAATAAAATTATTATTTGTATTATTTTTTAATTTAAACAAAATGATATAAAAGCATATAAACATTTTTATACTAGTAAAAATAAAAATAAATACCAAATAAGTGTAAAAAAAAATATAAAATATTTTTGGATCACTTTTCATGTTTGAAAATAAAATATCTAAGTCAGAAATAAAATAAAAATGCAAAAATGACAAATATACAAGAAATGGGCCAGGGGTGTAAAAAGAAAAGAGGGGGGTGCCAAAAGCAAGCATGTCCAGGCCCAGCCCAAAACCAACTTCATCTTCTTCCTCTAGACAGAAACGCGCGCGTTCTGTGTACAAAATACTATCTCCTGATTCTTTGCTTTTTTAACAAAACTCATAACATGAAACTTGTAGAGCATCAAACAACGAATCTAACCATATAAAAAACTTAAGCTAACTCTCAAAGACCAGAGAGAATTTCTCTGGCCCTAATTCTTAACCTAGTTTTTTCAGAAAGTTCATGGATGAAATTCTCCTAGCACGATTAATATAAATGAAAACTAAGCACATGTATGGTTTCAGGGCTATGAATACAACATCTTTCATTCACAAACCTAAGTCTAACTATTCCTAAATAGAGAGATAGAAGTTCATGAAATACCTGTTTCAGTTGAGTTCGAGCTGGACAATGTAGCAACTTCCAATGGTTCTTGAGGTTCTTTTGAGCTTGCCTGATGTCCACTGAAGCTCTCCCAATGCTTATTTTAATTTGAAGTAGTAAGAATCGTGCTACAGAACTCAATATGCAAAGCTTCCAAACAAAAATGGAAATGTGTGTTAATGGAGTTACAATTGGAAATGGAGGTCTGGAATAGTTTAGGTGAGTTGAATGGAAGGTATTGGAACAAGTTTGAGGCAAAACGCACGAGGCAAAGTGGAGATGGAGGTGGTTCTGCAGGGCTTGCCCTGTTTTGCAGAAAAATGGAGATTTTGTGTACAAGGAGGTTTGAGTGGTGAAGAGCTCGTGTTTATGGCTCAAAGGGTTGTGTGAAATGTGTTTGCAATGTTTTTTTAAGCTATCATGGACTGGTTTTCAAGTTGGCAAGATTTGGACCAATTTCTTCTTTGTGAAGCAAGAATGTGTAACTTGTCATTACCGGCCTGTACCCTCTATCTTGTATGCTTCATACTTTGCCCTTGGTTACTGGAATTTTTGGATTTGATTTGGCTTCTGAGATATGGCCCATATGCTCAAAGATCATGTTTTGACATAAAGCATAACTTTTCAAAAATGGCAATGTACCTTTTTCTAATTAAGGGTTACTTTTGTGTGCAATGTCCAAATGGACAAGATAATGCATTAGCTCAGTGGATTTGCATTCAATTAAGGAGTGTAAAATGGTTTAGAGGCCTGCAAGCAAGTACAAAGCATGCTGGTTTGAAAATGAAACTTGTATGAACATGTATTGGCCATGGATCAAAGTGAGTTTTTGCCAACTTCAAGCATTCGATTCTCCCTAACCACAAAGGTGTTTGAGGAGTTCTTTGACAATTTGGAAAGCTTGAAACATGTACTATAATCCATCTTTGAAATGCAACTTAAGAATCCAAGTGTAACTATGTGAAAAATGGCCAAGAAGATGTGTCAAAATCCTGCCTAAACTAGGGCAAAATTTCTCTAAGTTAAAAGTTTTAGGGACCCTTGTTCCAAAAATCATAACTTGAGATACAAGCTTCTTTTGAGAAAACTTTGTGAATCAAAGTTGTATACTTTGTGATGGAATACAACTTTCATTTTGCAAGTTTTGTTTGAATCCATTTGTATCTTGGTGAAAATGTGGGGCAAACTTAGGAAGAAATAAGAAAATTTCATAACTTGGAAAATATCTAAGTTATGAAAATTTTCCATTTTAAACCCTAATTTGCAATTTTGGGTTTCTTGATGAACAAGTTTCAGAATTTTACATGTCTTGATGGAAAATGACTCTTGGCACTTGATTTTGACCAAAAAGTCAAAGTTTGACTTTTCAGTGTATAGTCAAATTTTGATCAGTTGACTGAAAAATTCATCTGTCAATCCTATGCATTTGAGACCTTTTTAACTTGTTGAATGGGTCAAGACAATTTTATTGAGTCCTTGTGTCCATGGTTGAGCTTGATTTGCCATTGGCTAGGTCAAACAGTCAAAATTTGCCTTTGTACAGTCAAAACCCTGAAAATGACCATTTTGCCCTTTTGGTGATCTGATCAAATTTCTTGTGGAATTGTGATCCAAACTTGATCAAATGGTTCATATGAGTTCATAATGTTGATGTGGGTAAAAATTCATGAAGTTTGTCTGTCAATTGGCCACAGTTGACTTTTTCCCAAATACAGTTGATCTCTAGGTCAACTGTCCAATTGACTGGGCAAAAATTTGAATCAAGGCTTGAAACTTGGTATGGACAAACTTGTGAGTCCAACGTGAAGTATGAAAGTCATTTTGGGCATTGTAGGTCAAAACATCCCTGTGCAAACTCAAACCCTAATTTAGGTCAACAGTGCAAGGAGGTGTCTTGAGCAGAGCAAACCCTAGCTTGATCTTGAGTTCCAAGAGTCTTGTGATGAAAAAATGTTGATGAAATGAGAGGGAAAATTTTGGGGTACAATAGTTTCCCCTATTAAATCTTCTTGAACCTGAAGAGTTAGATTGGCAAGTTTTCCTTTCGTGACTCGAAGGTAAAAGAGGATTGGACACTAGAGTGCCCGTAAATTTGCACTCGTCAAAATATGGTTGAGGGAATGGGCTTAAAGATGCCATTTAGAGATGGTAGAATATTGCTGGAGATGGGCTTAAAGATGCCATCCATGAATGTTTATTGAATTGCAATGTTGTAGGTCAGAAGAATGAGCATCAAAATGGTATCCGTGTCTGGAATGCATTTGAACTGTATCTGGAGACTGAGTCTGTATGAGCAAAAGAATGGCGTCCGTGTCTGGAGCGTATATGAGCTGTAACCTTATTTGAACTTTGAATGAATATCAGAATGACTACCGTGTCCTGAGTGTATCTGTATTGTTTCTGATGTTGAGATTTGTATGAGTAGCAGAATGACTTCCGTGTCTGTAGTGTATCTGAGACTGTAACTGGGATCTGAAGAAGTGGCAGAATAACTTCCGTGGCGACTGCACTAGAGAGAATCAAACTGTTGGTGTAAGGACCAGAATGGCATCCGTGTCTGGAGCGTATCTGAACTTGTAGTTGATAGTTGAATCTGAATGAGAGATAAAATGGCTGCCATGTCTGGAGCATATCTAGTCTGTATCGGATTGCTGAAGTCTGAATGAGTAGTAGAATGACCGCCGTGTCTGGGGTGTATCCGTACTGTATTTTGACTTGAAATTCTAAATGAGTAATAGAATGACCGCCGTTTCCGGGGTGTATCCATACTATATCTGAATAATTGTTAAGGATAGCCTTTTAATCTTATCCTGAAAAGGGTAAAATATTAGCTAAAACACAAAGTGATGTTGCATGATACGTATGATGCAATGAACTGTATTTCATCAATGCTTATGATATATGAATATAATGGATGTGTATGTAAGCTTAGTAGCTATCTTACTGAGGAAAATAAATCCTTGATAATTGGAGATAATGAAATCTTTGACTGCTGTCGGGGAAAGTAAATCTTTGACCAATGCTGAGGATTCAAAAATCTTTGATTGCTGAAAATGAGAAATCCTTGCCGACTGCTTGGGGATTAAAGAATCTCAGATTGTTTGAGAAATGAGAAATCCTTGGACCAGTGTTGGGGATTGAAAATCCTCGGCGATTTATGGGGATTAATAAAGCCTTTGACAACTTCTGCAGGGAATGAGAATCCTTCACGACTTTCCCAGGAAATAGGAAAACTCTGCAAATCTCTACTGGGGAGTTAAAACCTGGGAGGCTTCTGCTTGGAGAAATGAGACCGAGCATCTTCGATCTGTTGGGAGATAACTCTGTGGGGATAATGTTTGCTCGGACAATGAAATCGGGAGCTTTGGGTCGTATGCCAAACTACTGGGGAATCATCTTGGTTGGGGATAAGCCATTAGGTTAACTGTTATCTGCTTGGTTTTCAGTCTTCTAATGATAGCCTGCTAGGTAAATTGGGGGAAGTTGAACAGTTCCCACCGGGGATTGATAGTTGGAAATTTGACTTCGCCGGGGAAGAAGATTTAAAATATTCTAGCTCCGCTGGGGATAGGTATTTCAGGGTTTTCGGGCTCCATTGGGGATCGGGAGTTTAAACTCTGATGGGAACTTTGAAACTTAACTCAGCTGGGGAATCAAGTTTAGGATGCACTGGCTCCGTTGGGGATCTTGAAGCTTAACTCCGTTGGGGACATGTACTCCGAGGTTTTAGCTTGTTGAGGATCTGAATGATGTATTGTAGGGGATTTCTTCCGGAATGGCACAAAGATATCTTCCTACACCTTCAACCTATCAGTAATTATCCTTTCTCAATTTCGTTTTATTTGTAAGCAGTGATTATATTCAAATGCATATGCCTATTTAACAAAACTTTGGATGTTTTCAAATAAATCATAAGTGTAAAAAGAAAAGAAAGGCAAACAAATTTCTGCACTTTGAAGTATTTTTGTATTAACTTTCATAAGTATCTTTGTACAAAGGAGACAGACATCCTAGTAAGAGAATGTTGTCATAAAAATTGAGAAAAATTTTATACAAAAGAAAGATGGCTACGTGTAATAGTTCCATGGGATTCCCATTCTGCTATAGCCTTCACAACTCTGAGTATCTTGTCCATTCACTGCTTCGTCCGCCGATGATTGGATTGATCAGTAGCTTAGAGCTTGTTGGTGAAGAGATTGCTCTTAAAGTGATCCGACGAGACATAGTCATATGCTTTAATTCCCTAACTTTTCCTGGACCGCCCATTCGGGTTTTTTATCCACCGGGAAACCCTTTTTTGCCCAAGTCTCCCTTTCGGGTTTTCAACTTGCCGGGTGTACAAATTTTTTTGTTTTATCCCTAATTTTTGCCTGAACCGCACTTTCGGGTTTTCAATTCACTGGGATGCCCATTTTTGCCCAAGTCGCCCTTTCGGGTTTTCAACTTGTCGGGTCGTTTTATGCATAGTATCTTTTGACTATGTCTGCGTTCGCAGGGTGAGGCAAATCGTCACCGTCCATGGTGGTCAGAATCATTGCCCCACTAGAAAAGATGCTCTTGATCACAAATGGTCCTTCGTAGGTAAGAGTCCACTTGCCCCTAGGATCACTTTGCGGCAAGATAATCCGCTTAATTACAAGATCTCTGACTTGATATATTTGACGTCTGACTTTCTTGTTGAAAGCCTTGATCATCCGTTTTTGGTACGTCTAACCATGACAAACAGCAGTAAGTCACTTTTCTTCGATCAAGTTAAGTTGATCAAGCCGGGTCTGAATCCAATCGTCTTCACTTAAACCAGCATCCTTCATAAGCCTCAAGGAAGGAATCTGGACTTCCATGGGTAGAACAACTTCCATGCCATATACCAAAGAAACTAGAGTTGCCCCTGTTGAAGTACGTGCCGTGGTACGATACCCATGCAGAGCAAACGGTAACATCTCATGCCAGTCCTTGTAGGTGACTGTCATCTTTTGAATGATCTTCTTGATATTTTTGTTCGCGGCTTCAACATCACCGTTCATCTTCGGTCGGTAGGGAGATGAATTGTGATGATAAATCTTGAATTGTTCACATAGAGCGGTGATCATAGTATTGTTCAAATTTGTACCGTTGTCTGTGATGATCCTATCGGGGATACCATACCGGCATATGAGGATCTGCTTGATGAAGCGGGCAACCACATTCTTTGTAACAGAGGCAAAGGAAGCTTCTTTGACCCATTTGGTGAAGTAATCAATAGCCACCAGGATGAAGCGATGTCCATTGGATGCCGTGGGCTTGATTTATCCAATCATGTTGATGCCCCACATTGCGAATGGCCAAGGAGCTGTCAGAACGTTGAGAGGAACAGGAGGAATATGTACCTTGTCGGCATAGACTTGGCATTTTTGGCAAGTACAGGAATGTTGATGACAGTCAGCTTCCATGGTAGACCAGTAGTAGCCTGCCCTTAGAATCTTCTTAGCCATCGTATGTCCGCTCAAGTGGGTGCCAAACGTGCCACTATGTATTTCGGTCATGATCAACTCTGCTTCAACCTTGTCCACACAACGAAGTAGAACACAATAATGGTTGCGCTTATAAAGGATTCCATTGCTTAGGAAGAACTTGGCAGCAAATCTCCTTAAGAACTTTTTGTCATTGACGGAAGCTCCTTCAGGGTATTCTCGAGTCTGGAGATACCTTTTGATTTCATGAAACCAGGGTTGTTCCACTACTTCTTCGGTGTTAATCTCATGACAGTGCGCAGGTTCGTCCATTCGCTCGATGGTAATTTGGGGAGCCTCGTTATCCCAGTTGAGTTTAAACATGGAAGACATTGTAGCCAGAGCATCGGCTAACTGATTTTCTTCTCGCGGGAAATGCTCGAAGGTAATTTGCTCGAAATGAGGCAACAATGTCAAGACGTGTTCTCTGTATGGGATAAGATTAGGATGTTTGGTGTCCCACTCTCCTTTGACTTGACTGATAACCAAAGCCGAGTCCCCAAATACGACCAAAGATTTGATTCCCAAGTCTATAGCAGCCTTGAGACCAAAGATGCAAGCTTCATATTCAGCCATGTTGTTGGTACAGCTGAAGCAAAGTCGGACAGTGAAGGGTGTATGGCAACCTTCCGGAGAAATGAGTACCGTACCGATACCGTTGCCAAGTGCATTTGAAGCACCATCAAAATACAGGGTCCATCGGGATCCTTGTTCAGGTCCGTCATACGGTCTGTTACCTTCAATGTTGTCCAATGTCATGATGTCCTCGTCAGGGAAGTCGAATCTCATAGATTGGTAATCTTCGACGGCTTGATGAGCTAGATGGTCAGCTAGTACACTCCCCTTTATAGCTTTTTGGGTAGTATACTGGATATCATACTCAGTCAGGATCATCTGCCATCTAGCGATTCTTCCAGATAAAGCAGCCTTCTCGAAGATATACTTGATCAGATCCATCTTGGAAATCAGCAGAGTGGTATGAGTCAACATATATTGCCTTAGCCGGCGAGCAGCCCATACCAAAGTGAATCAAGTTTTCTCGAGCAGTGAGTAGCGAGTCTCATAGTTGGTAAACTTTTTGCTAAGGTAATAAATGGCATGCTCTTTTCGGCCAGACTCGTCATGTTGGCCCAGTACGCACCCCATTGAGTTATCCAAAACAGTCAGATACCTGATTAACGGCCTTCCTTCGACGGGTGGCATCAGAATAGGAGGTTCTAGTAAGTACTCCTTGATCTTATCAAAAGCAACTTGACACTCATTGTTCCATTCAACTACCTGGTCTTTCTTCAACAGTTTGAAAATTGGCTCACAGGTAGATGTCAAGTGAGAGATGAACCTCGCGATATAGTTTAAGCGTCCCAAGAATCCTCTAACCTCCTTTTCAGTGCGGGGGGCATGCATTTCTTGTATAGCCTTTACTTTAGATGGATCAACCTCAATGCCTTTGTTGCGTACAATAAATCCCAGAAGTTTACCAGACCTAACTCCAAAAGTGCACTTGCTTGGGTTCAGTCTGAGCTTATACTCCTTCAACCTGGAAAACAGCTTTTACAAATGATTAAGGTGTTCCTCTTCTGTATGTGATCGAGCTATCATGTCTTCTACGTAAACTTCTATCTCATGATGTATCATATCATGAAACAAAGCTACCATGGCGCGTTGATAGGTTGTCCCTGCATTCTTCAGTCCGAATGGCATCACTTTGTAGTAGAAGGTACCCCATTGCATGACAAAAGTAGTTTTCTCCATGTCCTCGGGGGACATTTTGATCTGGTTGTATCCCGAGAATCCATCCATGAAGGAGAATACCTTGTGTTGAGCTATGTTGTCAACCAAGATGTCGATATGTTGCAGTGGAAAATCGTCTTTGGGGCTAGCCCTGTTTAAATCCCGATAGTCCACACACATTCTGACTTTGCCGTCCTTCTTAGGCACGGGCACAATGTTAGCAACCCATTGTGGATAGGAAGTAACAGCCAGAAAGCCATCGTTGAATTGCTTCATTACCTCAGCTTTGATCTTCTCAGACATGCCAGGCCTCATTCGGCGGACCTTTTGCTTAATCGGTGGACAATCTTCTCTTGTAGGGAGACGGTGAACCACGATATCTGTGTCTAACCCTGGCATGTCTTCGTAAGACCAGGCGAAGATTTCAACATATTCGTTTAACAACTGCACTAGACGCTCTTTGACACCTGGTTCCAGGTTGGCACCCACTTTTACTTCTTTCCTGTCTTCCTCTGTCCCCAAGTTGATGGTTTCTAGCAACTCTTCATGAGGCAGAATAACCCTCTCTTCTTGTTGTAAAAGTCTGGCTAACTCTCCCGGCACTTCACAGTCTTTGTCAACTTCGTACTCAACATGATTGACCAAGTCTTCAGAGTTATCTAAGGCTAAAACATAATAGTCACCCATGGAATCTGGAGTGGATGGGTACCTGCATTTGTGAGTGTGGGTGTGTGTAAGGGATATCCATCCTTAAACAAAACAAAAATGCAAATGGAAAGGAAATGAACACAACAGTTTATGAAAACGTCCAATGATTCATTAAAACATGGCAGATGATAATGAAGAAAATCAAGCCCTTACAAATGGACCTACATGCCCCGGGCAAGGCATGAGGTGAAAATAGTGTGCGAATTGTTTTAGTTATTACAGACCGAAATAAGAAATTGTTCAAAGATAAAAATTACTGGTTGATAAAGGTGATGGGAATAAAATCCTTTGCTTCCCAGTTGCTTACACCCCCTTCGACGGTTGGAAAGATCCAATCTTCGAAGTTGTTCTCTTCATCTTCATCTTCAACAGCATTAACTTCATGGTGAGTGATCCTTACTGGTGGCCTTCCAGTCTTAGAATGACGCATAGCTTTTTATCCTGCAGCTGTAAACCCTAGTCCAAATTTGTCCGTCTTATGGGGAAAATTAGGCAATTTCCCCCATGTTGTACTCTTCCCTTCTTTGATCACCGCCTCTGCATCCTTGAGAGATGCCATCCTAAGCACATGTTTGGGAATGATGGGTACCTCAACCATCATCTTCGCCACTGCTACCTCAGGAGAAACTTCCTCAAAATGTTGGAAAGGCGTTTCGATGAACTCTCCATCCAACTCCACATAGAGGAAGGAATTGAGATGAATTATCATGTACTCTTACTCACCGTGCATTGTTATAATCTTATCCTTAACAGGATATTTCAGCATTTGGTGCAAAGAGGAGGTAACATCCCCGGCATAATGGATCCACGGTCTTCCTAACAAACACGAATATGACGGACGGATGTCCATCACATAAAAGGTGGAGTTGAAAACTTATGTGCCTACTTTGATAGGAATATCAACCTCTCCACGAACCATTCTTTTGGACCCATCAAAGGCCCTAACAACGATGTTACTAGGTTTGAGGGTTAACCCTTCGCAGTTCAAACGGTCTAAAGCTTTCTTCGGCAGCACATTCAAGGAAGAACCAGTATCAACTAAGACATGGGCGAGGGTGGTTCCCATGCATTCAACTGAAACATGTAGCGCGTCGTTGTGTTTCCTTCCTTTGGGAGTCAAGTCAGCATCGAAAAAGCCAAGGCCATTATCAGCAGTAAGACTGGCCACGCACTCCTGAAACTGGTCAGCCGAAGTCTCTTGGGGTACATGTGCCGCCTTTAGAAATTTGATCAGGGCCTTAGCATGGGCCTCAGAACCGAGTAGAAGAGCCAACATTGAAATTTTAGAAGGGGTCTGCCCTAGCTGTTCCACGACGTCGTAGTCACTCTTTCTGATTATTTTCAAGATTTCATCCATTTCTTTCTGAGTGGTTTCGGGGATAACCACAACATGAGCCTTCATCCTGACAGGCACTACTAGTATCCCCTTACCCTTTTCGGTAGTATCAGCATATGGTATATCTTCAGGAGTATCCAATTCTTCAATTATCGGGTCTCGCATAGATGACTTAACAGGTGCAGAAGCTTTCGAGGGTCCGAAAACTGCTCGGGGGGGAGCAATCTCCGGAGAAAAGATCCGGCCGCTGCGGGTTATCTTGCTTGTACCCACAATGTTCCCTATATCAGGGTCTTCTTCTTCAGAAATCTCTTGGACTCTTTCAATCTGTTTGATACCATGATAGAAGATTTCTCCTGCATAGTTCCATGCTATCGTTTTTCTAGATTGATACGGGACAGGTCCCGGCATGGTGATTTTTAATGGTACAAATTTAGGGTCGGGCGTAATCCTGACAGGCCTTTTGCAAGCCTTGGGAGGATTGTCAAAAATGGTTATGATTGCAATATTGTTGGTTGAAGTAGCAAAAGTAGTAGGAGTAACAGGAGTATCAACAGGGGTTTTTTGGAAGAGTATCTCTTGGGTATCCATCTGGCGTTGGACACCTGACTTCAACATTGGGCAATCAGCTCGTATGTTCAAACAAAAGTAACAGTCTTGTCCACAACCAGGAAATATCCCGGCTCTCATTAAATTCTCTTTAATCACTAGTAACGGAGTCAAAAGGTCAGCAACATCAGTAACATGAAGGTCCTCCATAACGGCATGAACATTATTACCGTGCTTGGGCATCGGAGTAGAAATCACATTGGGCTTCTCAGAAGCATCAAATTCTACTTCATTGGCGTCAATCAGGTCCTGGATTTTATTCTTAAGCGCCCAACAATTATTGGTATCGTGCCCAACACTGTCAGAGTGGTAAGCACACTTGGCATTGGAGTGGTAGTATGGAGAGGAGGTATTAGGGTTCTTTGGAGCTTCCTTCAGACTAGTAAAATTCAGCTTCAACAAATGAGGGAGTATTTGCGCTGGCGTCATGTTGATTCGGGTGAACTGCCGTTGTGGCCTTTCTACCCGTTGTTGATTAGTTCTTGACGGATTTCCGCGAGGTTGATCATTTGAAGAGTTTTGAATCATCACAGCCCCTACAGTCGGCCGGCGCTCGGTTCTTCCTTGACTTTTCTGAGAATACACAGCAGAGGCTTCCTTCTTAGCTGGGAAGGCTTTCTTAACAGCGGTGGACGCGGAAGCATCTTTCTGAATCTTACCACTTTTAATACCAGCCTCGACCCTTTCGCCGGTCAAAATTAGTTCGATAAATCCCGCGGAAGAACTCCCGATTAGATGATTGAAGAAAGGGCCAGAAAGGGTTCCCAGAAACATGTCAACCAGCTCTCTATCTGATAATGGTGGCTGCACCCTTCCAGCCAGATCACGCCACTTCTGGCCATACTCTTTAAATCCTTCATTAGAAGCCATACCCATAATCTGTAACTGAGTACGAGTGGGTGCCAAATCAGCATTGTATTGGTATTGACGGTAAAATGCAGCAGCTAAGTCTTCCCAATTGTAAACCTATGATCTATCGAGTTGATAGAACCAGTCCAATTGTGTACCTGACAAACTGTCTTGGAAAAAGTGTACCCAGAAGTCTTTATCAGATGAGTGGGGTTTGATCTTTCTAACATACGATCTCAGATGCATCTTTGGACACAGCAGACCATCATACTTAGAAAATGTTGGTACTTTGAATTTAGGAGGGATGACGATCCCAGTGACCAACCCTAGTTCTTCAAAATCTAAACCAGGTACCCTCTGCAACTCCATGGCTGCTAATCTATCCTCAAGATTCTTATATTTATCATTCGTCGATGGATATTGTTGTTCGGAGTAGTCTTCGTCTTCTTCCTCTTCCTCCTCTTCAACTTCAGATTCAGACGGTACCGCAGTCCCTTTTCCTTTACCATCCCCTTCGTCAGACGTTGAGGGGAACTCGAGAACTTTTCTAGCAATGCTTTCAAACCTTCTTCCAAAAGTGGCTACTCCAGGCCTCTTCTTCTTTTTTTCTTTATTCTTATCCAACAGTGCTTTGAGGTCCTCTTGACCCTTTGCTAAGGTCATGAGGAGTTGCTGGAATTGAGAATTCTGTGCTTGCAGATCCTTAACCGTCTGCTCCAAATCCATCTTGATGAAATAAACAGCAGAAAGATAAGGAAACCTGGTGTGAAGACCTGTTTATGCATATGATGAAGGATGTGTTATTCATGTAATGCATTCAAGGATTCAGAAATTCAAATTTGTTGCAAACAAAAAGGAACACACGTCATATTAAGAAGAAATTGTTAGTACATAAGTTCCCCATGGGAAAAATATTACAAAATTCTTAATGTAAAAAGACATTGTGCATCGTCTTTGGTGCGATGTAAGTGTTGAGAGTTTACTCCTCATGAAGTCGGCGGGTAAGCTCCAAAACCTTCTTCTCACTGGCATAGAAGTTGGCTTCAAAAGTATTTCGTTCTTCCTTGAGTTGGATCCAAATCTTTTGCATTTCTTCCCATGATGTTGGCATGTCAGGATGTAGGATGGTGTATGGAACCTCTCCTTCCATAACAGGCTCTTTGATAAAGGGGAGAATGTGAGGATATGGCATCATAAGATTCTGGGCGCGGGTTCGCACCCACTTGAGGTAAGGCTCAAGGGGGATGGAATTTTTGTGCCCCATTGTCTTACTATCCACTTTGTTGGGCATCCTCCAAGCTCTGATGAACCTTTGTCGAAGTCCTTGCACATCGTTGTCGAAGTCAAAAACTAGGTCAGGAATCAGCATATCATGAGGGCCATCCCTCCGAGCATATCCAAACTGTCTTAGAGCTAAACATGGGTTTTAGGCAATGCCTCCCCTAATGCCAAGTAGTGGGACATTAGGGAATTCCCCACAATGATCAATGATGATGACATTTTCTCTAGACCAAGAACACCAATGTACATCAGAATGTGTGAGGGTCATCAATCGTTGGGACCACCTTAAGCCCTGCTCATTCTTCAAAACTGATTGTGGAAGGTGAGAAATAAACCACCTTTCTAGGAGAGGAGTACAACACATGAAAACACCTCTTTTCCTCATTGTTCGTGTGTAAAATGAGTGTAGGATGTCCCCAAGCAATGTAGGTATAGGATTCCAAGATATGAAAATCTTGACAGCATTCACATCTATAAGCTGATCAGGGTTTGGGAACAAGACCAACCCATAGATAAGGAGTTCCACAATCTCTTCAAAGGCTTGTAGATCAAGAGAATTTCAGCAGTCTTGTGCCTTCTCAAACAAAAACTTTGCCAAGAAACCCTTGACACCACTTTTGGTTTCCCAATGTCCCTTGATGTCAGATGATTGCAAGTGTAATGCTTGAGCAACATCTTCAGGCTTTGGTTCTTTTTCCGTACCGTTGTAGGGTAATTGATGAAGAATAGGAATTCTCAGGAGTTGAGAAAATTCCTCCTAAGTGGGTACTAGCTGGTATTCAGGGAATGTGAAACAGTGGTGTAGGGGGTCAAAGAACTGGAAGAGAACTTTCACCATGTCCTCTTCAATGTTGGAGTTGACCAAGTTGAGAAGTCTACCATGCCTTTCACTGAAGAGAGAATTCTCTGGAATCCTGGATGTAAGCTCCTTGAGTTGAGGAGGGATTCTCACAAGGTTGACTTGAATTGTTTTCCTGCGAAGAGATTCCATGACCTACAAAACAAGAACAAAGATGAAGATCCAAACCCTTGAAATGGTTAGTGGATGCATATGATGCTTTATGATGTTCATGATGGATGCACAAACACATGTACAAGCAAGTCACACAAAACCCTAGTTTTAGGCTTGCATGAGGTTTCATAGGTGAATACCCTCTTGAGTTTAGTTGGCTCAAACCTGTCCTATAAATAGTAACCGGGTTCTAAGGAGCTCAATATCACTGGATTGTTTTCTATGTTCATTGTTTTTGTTTATCCACTTAACTAGCGACCAAAATATTCCAAGAAAACAACCTTCAATGAGTGTAGTATCGAGTATCTACCAACTTCGGACTGCACCAAAGCCGGTCATCTCACTACCCCTAATAAAAGGCCAAGATTGTCAAGTAAGGTTCTAAGAGTTCATTAGTGCTTTATGACATCACTCAGCGGCCCCGTATTCTCTTTTATTGAATCAAAGGCTACTGGTACTCACAAATATGTCGCACTAATATAGCTATTGCTTCAACCATGTCGGTATACCCCACACAGTTTCCACAATGTATTGCTATTTACCTATGAATGTTTCCCAAATCCGGGTAGAGGATTTCAAGCCCAAACAAGAGAACAAAATGTAAAGAAATCAAAGCAAACAATATAATCATGCAAAGGGTGATCTAAGCCCTAAGGTTACTCCACTTTTAAAGTTTTCCCCAACAGAGTCGCCAGTTTTATGGTACGGTGGGAGAACTGACTTGAGATCTAGCGTTTGTGTTCGCAAATGTTTCGGTTTAGCAAGAGTCGCCACCGACTTTTTATTTTATTCTAAGGAAAGGTCAAAAAGCACAGAAAAGACCTTTGAGATGTTTTCTTGGGTTTGGGGTGTAGATTATCGAAAGGGAAGGTATTAGCACCCTTTCTATCCATGTTTATCCATGGGCTCTTAGTTACTTACTTAGATCACTTGCTTTGCTTTTCAATTGTTTGAAATGGTGCTCTACAATTGTTTGAAATGGTGCTTTGTGTGTGGTTTTGAAAGATGTTTTGAAAAGAGGCCATCGTTGTGGTAACCTTTGTAATGATTCTCGTTTGAATGTATACAAAGGTGTTTTTTGTCTTTTGAAAGTTTTCAATGTTTGAAAGTAGGGTTTTAAAATTGTGTTGTGAAGTGTGGTTTGAAGATAGCTATGATGTTTTTGCAAGTTTTGATCAAGTAACTAAGAGTTGTCTACCCTATTTTACTCAAAGATCTTTCTTATGTTTTTAACCCTTTTAACAGTGTTGTTTCACCATTGTGTTTGGTGAACAACCTTGTGTTAGGATGTTAAACGGGACAGGTGCGGGTCATCGTACAGACCATGATAGCAATAGTGTCAAGTTTCTTTGGCAATTTTCTTGAGGGACTTGATCATTTTGTTTAGGCAACTCAGATAGCATCATTGAGGGACTATGATCTTTTGTTTTTGTTTTTGTTTTGCCAAAGTACTTGACATGCATATCATGGCCCATTTTTGAAGGCAACAAGTGGATTGAAACCCTATGGATGCAAGTGTGCATTGTGTTTGTTTTTTCATGCATTTTTATCTTGGATTAGGTCAAACTATTTGTTAATTTGATTTTTGCATACAAACCCTAAGTCTAATCATGGCATAATTGAAAACTTAAAGGTGCGAGAATTTAAATTCTACACTATTACAACATGATATAGGGAGGGGGTACAATTTTGAATAGGGGATTATTTAGATAAGAAATTAAATTCTAAATTGTTACAACCAAATTGAATGTGTAAGGCATAACAATTAAATGTATAATATTTAAATAAATTTAATAAATAATTATTAAATAAAATGTATTATGCCAAAAAAGCTTTTATGTATGTAAAAAGTATTTTTAATGTGAAATGTAAATAAATAAAAAGTCAATTTTAATTATTTTTGTTCTTAGGGCAAAAACCCTAATTTCTTAAATAAATAGTATTATTTATTATTTATATACAATAATGCATCAATTTTTACAAAAATAAAAGTATATTGAAAAAGGGTATTTTTAGTATAAAATATTAATAAAAATAAAAATGTATTATTTTTTGTGTTTTTGTTCTAGTTATTTAATAAAATATAGTATATATGTATATATATGTATTAAATATATTAAGTGTGTATAAAAATAAAATAAATTATCTACAAAATGTATATATTTCAAGAAAATATTTTCAAATGTGTATAAAAATAATAAATGAAAATAAAAGTATTATTTGTATTATTTTTTAATTTAGACAAAATGAAATAAAAGAATATAAACATTTTTATACTAGTAAAAATAAAAATAAATACCAAATAAGTGTAAACAAAAATTTAAAATATTTTTGGATCATTTTTCATGTTTGAAAATAAAATATCAAAGTCAGAAATAAAACAAAAATGCAAAAATGACAAATATACAAGAAATGGGCCAGGGGGTGTAAAAAGAAAAGAGGGGGGTGCCAAAAGCAAGCATGTCCAGGCCCAACCCAAAACCAACTTCATCTTCTTCCTCTAGATAGAAACGCGCGCGTTCTGTGTACAAAATGCTATCTCCTGATTATGTGCTTTTTTGACAAAACTCATAACATGAAACTTGTAGAGCATCAAACAACGAATCTAACCATATAAAAAACTTAAGCTAACTCTCAAAGACCAGAGAGAATTTCTCTGGCCCTAATTCTTAACCTAGTTTTTTCAGAAAGTTCATGGATGAAATTCTCATAGCACGATTAATATAAATGAAAACTAAGCACATGTATGGTTTCAGGGCTATGAATACAACATCTTTCATTCACAAACCTAAGTCTAACTATTCCTAAATTGAGAGATAGAAGTTCATGAAATACCTGTTTCAGTTGAGTTCAAGCTGGATAATGTAGCAACTTTCAATGGTGCTTGAGGTTCTTTTGAGCTTGCCTGATGTCCACTGGAGCTCTCCCAATGCTTAGTTTGTTTTGAAGTAGCCTGAATCGTGCTAAAAAACTTAACCTGCAAAGCTTCCAATCAAAAATGGCAATGTGTGTTAATGGAGTTACAGTTTGCAATGGAGGTCAGGAATAGTTTAGGTGAGTTGAATGGAAGGTATTGGAACAAGTTTGAGGCAAAACGCACGAGGCAAAGTGGAGATGGAGGTGGTTCTGCAGGGCTTGCCTTCTTTTGCAGAAAAATGGAGATTTTGTGTAAAAGGAGGTTTGAGTGGTTAAGAGCTCATGTTTATGGATCAAAGGGTTATGTGAAATGTGTTTGCAATGTTTGTTTAAGCTATCATGGACTGGTTTTCAAGTTGGCAAGATTTGGACCAATTTCTTCTTTGTGAAGCAAGAATGTGTAACTTGTCATTACAGGCATGTACCCTCTATGTTGTATGCTGCATACTTTGCCCTTGGTTACTGGAATTTGTGGATTTGATTTGGCTTCTGAGATATGGCCCCTATGCTCAAAGATCATGTTTTGACATAAAGCATAACTTTTCAAAAATGGCAATGTACCTTTTTCTAATTAAGGGTTAGTTTTGTGTGCAATGTCCAAATGGCCAAGATAATGCATTAGCTCAGTGGATTTGAATTCAATTAAGGAGTGTAAAATGGTTTAGAGGCCTGCAAGCAAGTACAAAGCATGCTGGTTTGAAAATGAAACTGGTATGAACATGTATTGGCCATGGATCAAAGTGAGTTTTTGCGGACTTCAAGCATTCGATTCTCCCTAACCACAAAGGTGTTTGAGGAGTTCTTGGACAATTTGGAAAGCTTGCAACATGTACTATAATCCATATTTGAAATGAAACTTAAAAATCCAAGTGTAACTATGTGAAAAATGGCCAAGAAGATGTGTCAAAATCCTGCCTAAACTAGGGCAAAATTTCTCTAAGTTAAAAGTTTTAGGGTCCCTTGTTCCAAAAATCATAACTTGAGATCCAAGCTTATTTTGAGAAAACTTTGTGAATCAAAGTTGTATACTTTGTGATGGAATACAACTTTCATGTTGCAAGTTTTGTTTGAATCCATTTGTATCTTGGTGAAAATGTGGGGCAAAGTTAGGAAAAAATAGGAAAATTTCATAACTTACAAAATTTCTAAGTCATGAAATTTTTCCATTTTAAACCCTAATTTGCAATTTTGGGTTTCTTGATGAACAAGTTTCATAATTTGACATGTCTTGATGGAAAATGACTCTTGGCACTTGATTTTGACCAAAAAGTCAAAGTTTGACTTTTCAGTGTACAGTCAAATTTTGATCAGTTGACTGAAAAATTCATCTGTCAATCCTATGCATTTGAGACCTTTTAAACTTGTTGAATGGGTCAAGACAATGTTATTGAGTCCTTGTGTCCATGGTTGAGCTTTATTTTCTATTGGCTAGGTCAAACAGTCAAAAATTGCCTTTGTATAGTCAAAACCCTAAAAATGACCATTTTGCCCTTTTGGTGATCTGATCAAATTTCTTGTGGAATTGTGATCCAAACTTGATCAAATGGTTAATATGAGTTCATAATGTTGATGTGGATCAAAATTCATCAAGTTTGACTGTCAATTGGCCACTGTTGACTTTTTCCCCAATACAGTTGATCTCTAGTACAACTGTCCAATTGACTGGGCAAAACTTTGAATCAAGGCTTAAAACTTGGTATGGACAAACTTGTGAGTCCAACATGAAGTATGAAAGTCATTTTGGGCATTGTAGGTCAAAACATCCTTGTGCAAACTCAAACCCTAATTTAGGTCAACAGTGCAAAGAGGTGTCTTGAGCAGAGCAAACCTTGGCTTGATCTTGAGTTCCAAGAGTCTTGTGATGAAAAAATGTTGATGAAATGAGAGGGAACATTTTGGGGTACAACAGTCTAGGTATATGCTGCACTGCGACTTTCTGGGGAAATGTGAAATCAATTGTGTTTGATCGGGTCCTGGTCTTACAGTGTTGTGGACTGCTGTCTGGGGATAAGAGAGGAAGAGCCCGGATAGTAAGGTTATGAGAAGGAACCTGGATAGTAGGGTTGTAAGAAGGAACCTGGATAGTAGGGTTACTTCGATATGAAAGCCTATATAGTAGGGCTGTGAGAAGGAACTTGGATAGTAGGGTTACTTCGATATGAAAGCCTAAATAGTAGGGTTGTGAGAAGGAACCTGGATAGTAGGGTTACTTAGATATGAAAGCCTGGATAGTAGGGCTGTGAGAAGGAACCTAGATAATAGGGTTACTTCGATATGAAAGCCTAGATAGTAGGGCTGTGAGAAGGAACTTGGATAGTAGGGTTACTTCGATATGAAAGCCTGGATAGTAGGGTTGTAAGAAGGAACCTGGATAGTAGGGTTACTTCGATATGAAAGCCTGGATAGTAGGATTGTGAGAAGGAACCTGGATAGTAGGGTTACTTAGATATGAAAGCCTGGATAGTAGGGCTGTGAGAAGGAACCTGGATAGTAGGGTTACTTCGATATGAAAGCCTGGATAGTAGGGCTGTAAGAAGGAACCTGGATAGTAGGGTTACTTCGATATGAAAGCCTGGATAGTAGGGTTGTGAGAAAGAACCTGGATAGTAGGGTTATGAGAAGGAACCTGGATAGTAGGGTTACTTCGATATGAAAGCCTGGATATTAGGGTTGTGAGAAGGAACCTGGATAGTAGGGTTACTTCGATATGAAAGCCTAGATAGTAGGGCTGTGAGAAGGAACCTGGATAGTAGGGTTACTTCAATATGAAAGCCTGGATAGTAGGGATGTTTCGATATGAAAGTCTGGATAGTAGGGTTGTGAGAAGGAACCTGGATAGTAGGGCTGTGAGAAGGAACCTGGATAGTAGGGTAACTTCAAAATGAAAGCCTGGATAGTAAGGCTGCTGAGAAGGAACCTTGATAGTAGGGTTACTTTGGGATGAAAGCCTGGATAGTAGGGCTGTGAGAAGGAACCTGGATAGTAGGGTTACTTCGTGATAAGTTTGTGTAAAACTTCAGGAGGAACCTAGGTAGGGTTACTTTGTGATAAGTTCGTGTAAAACTTCAGAAGGAACCTGGGTAAGGTTACTTTGTGATAAATTCGTGTAAAACTTCATTCGGAAATGTATGAGAAAGTACCCGTGTAATATTTTTCAGGATAAACTCGTGTGAAGCTGTACTTAGGAGAAACCCGTGTAAGATTGCTTCTTGACGAACCCTCGTAAAGCTGCATTTGGTCACGCATATAATTATTTTGTTTAGTTTCAGGAGATAATCTTGAACTTGTTGGAAGTTGTCTATGATAACCATCTTTCCTGAAAAGGTACATGATTAATCGTATATGGTGCATGAAATGCATTATATGATGTTGTTCTCAAAATAAATGAGATTATGTTGTATGCAATGTGTATGCGCACGTCATGATATATGAACATGAAATGCTATTGTGGCACGTCCGAATTTGGGAAAATAAACCCTTGACTGCTGTTAGAGAGTACTGGGAATTACATTCCTGATCATTGTGGAAACAATGGTTCTTCTACTTCCGCTGGAGATGGTGAACCAGAGATGACTATGCTGGGGATTTGCCCCTTGTTTACAGATATTCTGCCGAGGAGAGACTCTGCTTGAGAACAACTCTGCGGGGAAATTTTTTTTTGAGAGAGAAGCTTCCATAGTTGAAGGGATAAACTCTGTCGAGGATTGAGCTTCTGTATTCAGAGAAATAAACTATGTTCGGGAGAAAACTTTATGACCCGCTTGCGATTATGAAATTCCATCGGAGAATATAGATGTCGATTCTCTGAAGGAACTTGGATGGGGAAAGGAACTCTTGTTTGGGGAGGCAAAGATCAAAAGTTTGGTTGCCTCTACTCTGTGGGGAGTGTAGATGTTACTGGGATGCATGCTGAGGATACGATAATGACTTCGTATCAAGACTTTTCTGCCCCTGTACTTGCTGGCGAAAGTGCCTGCGGAGGCCTTGTGGATTGAGTGTTATCCCAACTTATGAGGTGCTTGGTAACTTCCGATTGAAATGATAAGTCTTTTACTGATAGGAAAGTGACGAGATGACGGAACATAGTCGTACGCTTTAATCCCTAACTTTTGCCTGGACTGTCTTTTCAGATTTTCAGTCCACCGGGATACCCTTTTTTGCCCAAGCCACCTTATCAGGTTTTCGGCTTGCCGGGTGTACATATTTTTTTTGTTTTTATCCCTAATTTTTGCCCGAACCTTTTTGGTTCGCCAGGATGCCCTTATTTTTGCCTAGGCCAGTCAACCTAGTGGGTCTTTGTTCATGCGTAGTATTTTCTGACTATGTCCATGCTCTCAGGGTGTAGGGAGTTGTCATTGTCGGTAGTGTTATGTTGTCACACTACCATAAGATGTTTGTTTGATCGTATAGGATTCGTTGCTGGAATTCATGCCCAATGCCCCCAAGTGATTCAGATGGAGATCTGCCCCTGGCTATTTGGCATCTTTGAGAGATTCCTTGAATCTTGACTTGACTGCCCTAGATGATAGACAATGATCATGTCGTGCCCCTTGGTTGGAAGTGTTTTTCCACTTGAGGTGATCCTTTTTATTGAGAAGGTTTTTGTTCACTAGATATTCGTCATGCGAATTTCTCTATTGTTGAATAAATAGTCATATGCAAACAATGTTATTTTAAGAATGCAAAGCTTACGTCTGTCTTGAAGTTTTGAAAATGCAGTTTTTTTTATAGAAAAAATAGAATTTTGCAAAGATGTGATATCAACTCAAGATTTGTAACAGACCTTCAGGAGTCAGGATACCTTTTGTAACAGTATGCTTTCGAACTAACCCATGCTTCAACTAGGACTTTTAAGGGTTATAACGTGGTCTGGTTCACGGTTTAATAAACAAAGGATAAAAGCTCAAATTTTATTTGTACCCACCCTTTCTTCGTGATGTTCTTCGAACCTATGCTCAGTTAATTGTGCATTTAGATCCCGTTTGAGTCTTTGCTCTGATATTCCAGTGATGATTCAGATACTAACAGTTTATTTTGAATAGGCAATCATTTTTTGTTGAGGGTTTGTAGGACCTCTTTCTTTTTGATTTTATTATCCCTGTCTTTTGCCTGAACTGTTTATTTTTGTGATTACAGTCAGCGGGATGCCCCATTTTTTTTCTTAAGTGACCTTCATAGGTTTTGACTTAATGGGATTTTATTTCGAGAGATAATGACTGCCTGTCTTGACTATTATAGGGAACCAATCACCGTCTTTTGTTTTGGAAGGACGTCTTTGAAGCCATTCATTGTGCACCTGGATTAACCGAGAAAACTACCCTGCCCCAGGTTGTGATTAAGGGTTTTAATTTGTGTGAAAGGAAAAACTCCTACTTCTTTGTCACAAAGGGGTTGACTAGGGATTATCTTCCTTATAAATCCACTGTTTAGGATTTGAAACAACGCATGTACATCGTCAGCGGGGTCTGTTCAAAAGCATAATGTAGAGATTATGGTATCATTTTTGTCATCCTCCCTCAAAAGGCTTACAACTTTTTAGTCGAGAGTTGAATATCACAAAAGGAACGGAGTTTAAATATAGTGAATACGAATGAATTGATTCAGAACAGACATATGCAATGCATTGATAAAGTAACAAAGTTTGACATGAATAAATATTCGAACAATCAAAAGAAAATTACAAATTGAAAATTCTAATGAACGAAAAGCTCTCTTGTTAGAACTTGTCACTTCAAATGGTGGGCCTTGGAGGATTGACATAAACATTCCAGTTTACCATCTTGTGTGAATTCCAATGCTCCTTCATCAATCAGATCTTGAATTTTGTGTTTCAACCTCCAACAGTCATCAGTATCATGCCTCGGACTGTAGGAGTGATATGCACACCTTGCATCAGGATTGTAGTTAGGCGAAGAATTCTTGGGATTTGGATGAGGTCCTATCAATGTAACCAGATTCATCCTCAACATGTGTTGTAAATCTTGAGACAACGGCATGTTGAGTTTGGTAAACTGCCTCTTGGGTGTATCTGGCTTACTCTGATTAACCCGTTGTTTTTGGCGAGGTCGTTGTTGGACCCGTGAGGTAGTAGAAATTTGGAACGGTCCACCCTTCACCAAACCAAACTCTTTTCTTCTTGGAGGTTGATTAATGACTTGGACCCCGACCTCCATTGTTTGCTTCATACTATTGTATCCGTCTTGATGAAGTTGGTTGATGATAGCTTTTAGCTCTTCTTGTCTTCGCGCTAGGCCTTGGATAAGAGCCATCTGCCCAGCATCTGGGTTCTCATTTCACCTACCTCAGCTTGCAGTTGTTCCAGCCGTTCGTCCTTATTGTCTTCAGGACTTTTCTTGACCAAGTTCCCAACGAGGAGTGTTTTCAACTCTTCCTGTCCCTTGGATAGGTTTAGGAATATTTCCCTAAACTGAGCTTCTTGAGTTTGAAGATCTCTGTTGTCTTGTTTGAGAGCCATTGCTGAAATAAACAGCGAGAACATGAGAGACCTGTACTGGAAGACCTGTTATGCAATGATATGTATGATATATGTATACAATGTTTTCAAGGATCTTGCGGGGTAAACAAGAAACTGTTAGAATTTGATTGTAGCTTGATTGAAGAAACATCGTGTTGTTGAGAGTCCTTCTTCAAGAGTCAAGCTCACCATATCGAGTGGGTCATAGCCACTGACTCAAGTTATTGTGTTTTGATCTCTAGATGACATTGGTTAGAGGAAAATAAATCCCCTTGCCCCTTGCTAGACGTCTGATTTTCCATAACCTGCATCACAAACCCTTGAGATGCTTGAAATGGTTAAGGAAATGTTAAGGCATGATGTTATGATGTGTATGATATGCGGTTTAGCAAAAGGGTGAGGTGATGTAAGCAAGTAAACCCGACAAGAAATCCAAGTTATTGGATAAGGACTGTAAACAAAACCTGCAAGGAACTCATGTCGTCAGATAATAAAACTGTGCAAGTAGTTCAGGTTGAAAGCACACAAGTCACACAAACAGCCTTAGGTTTAGGCTTGCATGGGTTTTAAGGTAGTACCCTCTTGAAGTTTAGTTGGTTCAACATGTCCTAGAAAAGTAACCGAGTTCTAGAGGATCTCAATATCATTGACCATCCTCCATCGGTCATGGTTTTAGCTCACACAATCTTTTCTTGCAGCCGAAATATTCCGAGAGTACGATCTCAATGAGTGTAGCATCGAGTATCAACCAGTTCTCAACTCTACACCGAGGCCGGCTATCTCGCTACTCTCTAATGGCGAAGTTGGGCGATTAAAGGTTCTAAGGTCAGTTGATGCTTCACGAAACCACGCAGCGGCCTCGTATTCTCCTCGTTTCACCACAAGGGATACCGGTACAAACCAAAGTGCCACACCAACGTAGCTACTACTTCAATCGTATCGGTCTACGCCGTACAGTTCCCTCACAGTCTATTGCTACTTACCAAAAAGGTATTCCCTAGATCCGGGTGTAGGATCTATAGTAACCCCAAACAAAAACCCTTAAAAATCAAAGCAATCAAGAGAAGAAATTATGATGACCTAGATCCTAAGGTATACCCCACATATAAACTCCCCAGCAGAGTCGCCAGTTCTGTGATACGGTGGCAGAACCGACTGTTTAATATTGGTTTTCATTTTGCATTTTTTGTTCGCAAAATGTCGCGGTAATCAAGAGTCACCACCGACTTTTATTTCATCCAACCGGAAAGGAAAAAAGTACAGAAAAAAATCCTTTTTCGAGATATTCTGATTACGGGGGGTAGATTATAGAAAGGGAAGGTGTAGCACCCTTTCTATCCATGGTTTTCCATGGACTTTTAGGTACTTGCTCATTTTTAAATTGCTTGTGTGTGTGCTTTGTTTTGAAAAATGTTTTACTTCGTGATAACCCTTTTATCAGTCCTCAAAGGTGTGATGAAATTGTTTTGAAAGTTTGTTTGAAAAGTGTGAGTGTGAAAAGTTTTGACTTGAGAAAGTACCTACTAGCATCTACCTACTCGAAAAAAGATCATTTTTATTCTTGTTTCCTTTAGACAGCGCTATCCTACTATTGAGAAATAGGTAGCACCGTCGTTGGGATTGTAAGGGTCAATTCGAAAGGGACGTACAATCACTAAAGCAATATTAGGACACCTTAGTAATAACCCTAGAGTCTTAAGATCATATTCGAGGAAACATTTCCGAGGCAACATTCAAATGGGACATTTGATATTTTTAGACGGGAGGGCAACCACTAAGACACCATATGCTTAATGATTGTTTACCAAAGGCAACCGAAGTGAGAGTATACCCTAAGAGTGATATGTGCGAGTGATTTGTTTCAGTTATTTATCTCTGCACATTAGGGTTTTCTAACCGTATTAATTTGTCATGCATTCTTGCCATACAATCATATTAGCATACACATAAACAGTTAAATATTTGCAGGAATTAAAAATGCGAGAAAATAAACCTACGCTATTACAAGGCTTCGGGGAGGGGGATTAATTACATAGCTAAAAAAAATGGGAATTTAAACAGTAAATAAAACCCTAAATTAACTATTACAAACCATGAACAGATACAAAAATGTTGGCAAAATAATAATAAGCATGCGACGGATTAAATGCGAGGCGATTAGGGTTTTGACCCTTTGACCAATCCTATTTGCGATTGATTAAAAAAGATGTTTTTGTCATGTTTTGTTATTTGAAAAAAACAATGAAATAATTGAATTAAAAAAAGATATTCCTAAGTTCTAATTAATTTTAAATTAAGAAAAATAGATTAATTCATTCTAAAAAAAAACTATTTTTTGTTTTTTTTCATTTATTTGAAAAAGAAAGAAAAATTAAATCAAGAGTTAACCTAATTATCTAATTGAATTTTAATTGTGAAAGAAATTAAAGTTGCCCTAAATTAATTAAACTAATTAACTAAAAAACATTTATTAAGAAAATAAATCTTTTTTTGTGAATTTTGATTGGTTAATTTAAAATAAATTTTGTGTTGATAAAAAGCAAGATAATTAAAGAAAAGGAATTAAAGAAAAATAGTAGAAATAACCAAATGGGCCTGCTGTCAGTAGTACTGGCTGGAGAGCGATCCAGAAGATGATGACCCTCAGAAGGTGAGGTGCGTTGGATTTGGTTCTGGCTGATGGATGCAGAAGATGATGACCCTCAGAAGGTGAGGTGCGTTGGATTTGGTTATGGCTGATGGATCCAGAAGATGATGACCCTCAAAAGGTGAGGTGCATTGGATTTGGTTCTAGCTGATGGATCCAGAAGATGATGACCCTCAGAAGGTGTATGTGCTGGATCTGGTGAAAACAATGGAGAAAATGCCAAAACCTCACTCCTGGGATCGAACCCAGAACATGAGTTTCTGATTTCCTTCCTCTGACCAACTGCGTTGGATGTTAACTTGTTAATATAATAAAAAACAAATGATATATTGGAAAAAAAATTAGTGGCTAGAATAACGCGCCAGAATTTAAACCAGCCAATCAGTTTGTGACACACTGTTGTCTTCTTCCCTGGAACCGTCGTTTTAGGCTCTGAACCTTTACCTACAGATGCAGGTCTGTTGCTGAAAGCCTTTGTTATTCAATAATCAAGCACACGCAATATAAATTCAATTGGGGACCATGGATCAACTGGGTTTGAAACTCTGATCATCATGGTACCCATTATCAGGCCTAATTTCGCTTAAATCACAAAACCTCAAATTGGAGCACGAAACCCTAACAATGGCAAAAGCTTATTCCTGCACTGTAACTTAAATCAAACTATCCAGAAACATTGCGAACATGATGATGAACACAAATATGTAACTTAAACATGCTAAAGATGCTAGAATTACAGTAATCGAATTTGAATAATTTTCCAAACCGTGAGAGTGATAGGGAATGATTATGGATGTTCTGACGCCTGCAAATGATTGGGAATGCTTCCTAAGATGCCAAGGAATTGATTTCTGGATTTGAA
Source organism: Vicia faba (assembly GCA_948472305.1). Taxonomy (NCBI): domain Eukaryota; kingdom Viridiplantae; phylum Streptophyta; class Magnoliopsida; order Fabales; family Fabaceae; genus Vicia; species Vicia faba. Next base: position 1,179,823,132 of record OX451741.1, on the reverse strand, counting down.
ACTCCTTGAGGATGGCTCTAAGATGGATTTCGATCTCTCACTTTTTGTCCAAAGTTTCAGTTTTTCTTCTGACAATTTCATGCCTTCTCACCTCTCTTTTTTGCTTTGTTCTTGTTCATTATATATCCCTCAATGAATTAGGGTTGCAAAACAGATTGAATCTTGAAGCTTTGATGAGATTAGATTTGATTTTCAATTTTTATGATATCCTTTCAAATTTGGCCTAATCATTCCAATCTCGTGCCAATCAGCCTTGATATGATCTGATTCTGATATGCCATCATAATGAGCTTATGATTTTGTCCCAAAATCCAATCAAAACAAATATTTTCTATTATTTACCAATTATTTGATTTAATTCAATTTTTAATAAATAAAAAATAAAAATAAAATAAATAATGAAGCAAATAACATGTGAGTGAGCATTTGGGTCATGGACCATGTTATAAGTGAGGTGCAAGCATAAAATTTTAGGCCCATTTAGCAAAAACTGCAAATTTGAGCACATTTGACTTTTGGCAATTTTGCAAAAATGGTCAACTTGGCCAATGCATAACTCTCTCAATTTTGACGCTAGATATGTGTTCTTGGACTTTTTAGAAAGCTTAGGATGTCCTCTAAGCAAACCTTTTGGTCTCATATCAATTGAGTCTTCCATATTCATGTATGAAGCTTTGATCCAGAAGGTGTTTTTATTGATTTTTCAAAAGGACCTATAATGTCAAAATTCATATCTTTTCGTGATTGCATATTCTAGACTTGGGAGATGAATATGAATTGTAGAGAATTGAATCCTCTTGAAAATGAGCTTTGGATGGGTCATTTATGATAAAGTATGAAAATTTATTCTTGGTCAAATTTGAGTTGACTTTTCTTGCAAAACCCTAATTTAGCAACTTTTGGGTCTTGATGAATTGTGAATAATCCTTGAGGAATCATGATCAACCCTTTATCAAATGATAAATAATACTTCAAAATGAGTATGTTGACCAAAAATATTGAAGTTTGACTGTTTGTGGGCCACAATTGACTTTTGACCTAGTGTAGTTGATTTTCAAGCATTTGAGTAATTGACTGAGCAAACTTCTTCTGCAAGGCTTGAAACTTGACATGGATTATCTTGATAACATACTAGGACATGGTGAGCATTTGAGTCCTTTGTGGTTCACACATATGGGTGAAAATAGAAACCTAATTTGAGGTATATTGCTTTAGGAGAGAGTTTGTCTGGTCAACTCTTGAACTTCCTTGAGCAATTTGCGAACCTCACTTGCCATGTGTTGAGAAATATGGGAGGGAAATTTTTTGGGTACAACAGTAATAATAGGGGATTTATTGTCCCATCTAACCTTGAACATTTAACACATGGTTGCCAAGGCGTCAGCCAACTGATTCTCTTCCCTAGGGAAGTGCTCAAAGGTGATCTCTTCGAAGTAGGGAATTAGGGATATCACAAGTTCCTTGTAAGGGATGAGATTAGGGTGTTTAGTGTCCCAATCTACTTTTACTAGGCTAATAACTATAGCGGAATCCCCAAACACATTCAAATATTTGATTCTCAAGTCAAGGGCAGCTTTCAGACCCAAAATGCACGCTTCGTATTCAGCCATATTGTTCGTGCAATTAAAGCATAGTCTGGCGGTGAAAGGAGTGTTGCAACCTTAATGAGATATAATCACTGCACCAATTCTGTTACCTAAGGCGTTGGAAGCCCTATCAAAGACCAAAGTCCATCGGGATCCTTATTCACGTCAGTCATACGGTCCAGGTTTCACACAGTCGGTCACCAGCATGATGTTCTCATCAGGGAAGTCGAAGTTCATGGACTGATACTCATCCACAACTTGATGGACCAAATTATCTTCTAGTACGCTTCCTTTGATTGCATTTTATGTAGTGTATTGAATGTCGTACTCAGTCAATATCATTTGCCATCTGGCTATCCGTCTGGAAAGAGCGGGTTTCTCGAAGATGTACTTGATTGGGTCCATCTTAGAAACCAACAGAGTTGTATGAGTCAACATATACTGTCTTAGCCAGCGAGCAGCGCATGCCAGAGCGCAGCAAGTTTTCTCGAGAAGTGAATATTTGGTTTCACAGTCGGTAAACTTTTTGCTCAGGTAATAAATAGCACGCTCTTTTCGGCCAGACTCGTCATGTTGGCCAAAAACACACCCCATAGAGTTCTCTAGTATTGTCAAGTACATGATAAAGGGTATTCCTTCAACTGGAGGCATGCGAATAGTAGGCTCATTTAACTATTCTTTGATTTTGTCGAAGGCGGCTTGGCATTCATCATTCCATCTGACTACCTGATATTTCTTCAAGAGTTTGAAGATTGGCTCACAAGTAGCAGTCAAGTGTGATATGAAGCGGGCGATGTAATTGGGACGAACCAAGAATCCTCTAACTTCCTTTTTAGAATGAGGGACTGGAATTTCTTGGATGGACTTTACCTTGGCAGGATCAACTTCAATGCCTTTATTGCTGACAACAAAACCTAGAAGCTTTCCAAATCGTACTCCAAATGTGCACTTGTTAGGGTTTAACCTCAACTTGTACTTTTTCAGCCTTTCGAATAGCTTATACAGGTGATCGAGATGTTCCTCTTCAGTTTGTGATATGGAAATCATATCATCCACATATACCTCTATTTCATGATGAATCATGTCATGAAACAAAGCTACTATAGCCCTTTGATATGTTTCCCCTGCATTCTTTAATCTGAATGGCATGTCCTTATAGCAAAAGGTGCCCCGTTGCGTAACAAAATTTGTCTTCTCCATGTCTTCGGGAGCCATCCTTATCTGATTATAGCCGGAGAAACCGTCCATGAAAGAGAAGACTTTATGCTGAGCAGTGTTATCGACAAAGACGTCAATGTATGGTAGAGGGAAGTCATCCTTGGGGCCAGCCATTTTCAGATCCCTATAGTCTACGCACATGCGAACCTTTTTGTCTTTCTTTGGCACTGGCACCACATTGGCAACCCATTGGGGATAGGATGTTACATCCAATAATCTTGCATTAAATTGTTTCATCACCTCATCTTTGGTCTTCTCAAACATATCATGCCTCATGCGGCAAACCTTTTGTTTGACAGGAGGACAATCTTATTTTGTTGGCAGACGATAAACTATGATGTCGGTATCCAACCCTGGAATATCTTCATACGACCAAGCAAATACTTCCATATAATCATGCAACATCTGAACCAACCTGATCTTGACACTGTTTTCCAATTTAGCACCCGTCTTGATTTCCTTCTTATCTGCCTCACTACCCAGATTAATGACTTCAACTGACTCTTCGTGCTGCTGCATAGCTTTTTCCTCTTGTAATAGAATTCTGGCTAGTTCTCCCAGTATTTCACAATCTTCCTTGCCTTCGTCTTCGGCTTGGTTAATTGGACATTCGAAGTCATAGTCGGCAATAGTAGAGTCATTAGCTACAAGATCCAGAGTGGGTGAGGACCTGCAAGAGTGTGTGTGTGTGTGTGTGCATGCAAGATACATGGCTATTTTGAAAAATGTATTTGAAGAAAAGAAAGACAATGAACACAAAGATTTGAATGCAAAAGAGTCCAATGATTCATATTGAATGATCATATGATTAGATGAACATAAATAAAACCCTTGACAAATAGATCAAAGTGCCCCGGGCCAGGCACATTGCTTAAAAGTCATTGGTAAATATTACAGACAAAATGTTATTGAATTGAAAGAAAAGCAATAACAAGTAGATTACTCCTCAATGAAGGAGATGGGCACGAAGTCCTTGGCATGCCAATTCCTCAGCTCATATGTAGTTGGATACACCCAATCTTCAAATGCAGCTTCATCATCTGAATCACTCACGGCATTAACTTCACGGCTTCCAATGCGGAGAGGTGGCTTTCTTGCACGAGCACGCCTCACTTCCTTCTGAGCTTTGAGGGTGAATCCAAAACCAAACTTGTCCGCTTTGAATGGGATATCGAGGAGTTGCCCTCAATAATCACAACTTCCTTCATCAATTGCAGCACGGGTATCTTTGACTGAAACCATCTTCGGTATGAATTTAACAGCTTTGGACTCATCAGAGGAACATTTGGTAGCAGCAACCATCGGTGGCACGACTTCAAAGGCTTGACACGGGATCTCTATGAATTCTCCATCCATCTCTACGTACTTGAACTAGTTGAGGTGACTTACCATAAACTCTTCTTCTCCACAGACGGTGACAATTCTTCCCTTGACTGGATATTTGAGTTTCTGATGGAGAGTTGAGGTTACTGCCCCAGCTTTATGGATCCAAGGGCGACCCAACGGACAAGAATAGGCAAGATGGATATCCATAATGTAGAAGGTGGAGTTGAAAATTTGGGATCCCACCTTGATTGGAAGATATACCTCCCCATGAACTGTCCTTTTTGATCCATTGAAGGCCCTCACAATGATATCATTGGGTTTCAAAACCAAACCTTCACAGTCAAGATGGTCTAACGCCCCCTTGGGTAGTACATTTAGAGAAAAACCAGTGTCGACTAGCACATGTGCTAAGGTAGTCCCTTTGCACTCGACAGAAACATGTACAACTTTATTGTGGTTCTTCCCAAGCGGTGTTAGGTCAGCATCTGAAAATCCAAAGCCATTATCAGCCTTCAGGCTAGCCACGTAATTCTCAAATTGGTCCATTGTGGTCTCATGGGGGACATGAGATTTTTTCAAGAATTTGATTAATGTTCGAGCATGGGCATCAGAATAGAGCAACAACGACAACATAGAAATCTTAGAAAGGGTTTGCCCCAACTGTTCCACAATCTTGAAGTCACTTCTTTTTATCATCTTCAAAATCTCATCCATCTCATGAGCGGAGGGTTCTCCATCAGCAACGTCCTTTGCAGTTATTTTTGTCACGACCGGCTCAATAACCTTCTCCTTCCCCCTTGTATCAGTACTTGGCTTGGCAGCAGTAATGCGGATGGGCGCCTTTGTAACAACTGGTGGTGAGATATTGGGTGAAAATATTCTCCCAGTTCTTGTTACCTTACTGGATCCAGCTATGTTACTAACATCATCAGCTTTTTCTTCTTCGATCCAAACGTCTTGTTTAATCCCATGGTAAAATACCTCAGCACCATAGTTCCATGGCACTGCCTTGGTTGAAGAATAGGGAACTGGTCCGGGATTGGTAATTATTAAGGGAGAAACAGTTGGTTCATTTGAAATCCTAATAGGACCTTTGTAGGTGATCCTAAGAGGCTTGTTTGAGATGGTGATAATGGAGAGATCTTCACATTTATTAGTCAAACGTTTGGCAAGTGGGGTCTTCTTAAATAAAATTTTGTGGCTATCCATTAGGCGTTGAATGCCTTTCTTCATCCCTTTGCATCCATTGAGTTGTTGGGTACAAAAAACACAGTCATTTACACAGCCAGGGAAAATCCCAACTTTCAACAGGTTCTTTTTGATGATATTCAGCGGAGTAGTCAATTCTTTAACAGAGGCAACAAAAATTGTATCTTCAACAGCATTAACACCCATGTCATGCTTTGGCATACGTGCGGTGATTACATTCGGAGTTAGAGGAGGATCAAGTTCAATAGTCTTGTTATCGATCAAATCCTAAATTTTGTTCTTCAAGGCCCAGCATTGGTCGGTCACATGCCCGGGGCTGCTTGAGTGGTAAGCATATTTAGCGTTTAGATTATACTTTGGTGAAGATGTATCAGGGTTGGCAGGAGGATCGCGTAATGTTACTAAATTAGATTTTAACAAGTGTTTCAAAGCTTGGGATAGTGACATTCCTAACCTCGTAAATTGTCTTCTCAGAGTTTCAAAATGTTGATGATTTGCAGGTGGTCTTGGAGTAGGAGTTGGATTGGAGATTCGGACAACATTAATAGTTGTGTGATCATTCTTCTTGGTACGGGCCCTTGCCCCGTACACAACATTTATTTCCTTATTTGCAGCAAAAGGTTTATTTACAGGATTTGAAGTGGATGCATCCGCCACAGAGATCTTCCCACTTTTGATGCCGCTTAAAACTCTTTCACCAGTTAAGATTAACACAGTGAATCGGGAGGAGGAACAGCCTACCGACAAGTTAAAGAAGGGCCGGATAAGGTGCCCATAAACATGTCAATGTGTTCTCTATCAGTCAAACGTGGTTGAACCCTATTGGAGAGGTCTCTCCACTTTTGTGCATATTCCTTAAATTCTTCGTTCTTTCCCATGGTCATATCTTGCAATTGAACTCTCGTTGGTGCCAATTCGGTGTTATACTGGTACTGGTGGTAGAATGCGGTAGCTAAATCTTCCCAGGTATTGATACAGGAACCATCTAACTGATTAAACCATTCAAGTTGCGTTCCGGCCAAAATCTCTTGGAAAAAGTGAACCTAGAGTTTCTTATCAACAGTGTGCGACTGTATCTTGCGCACATAGGATTTCAGGTGAAGTTTTGGACAAGAAACTTCATCGTATTTTGCAAAGACTGGTACTTTGAATTTGTGGGGAATGACAACCCTAGAGATCAAACCTAAATCATAAAAATCTAAACCGGGGACGGCCTGGATTTCAACAGCTTTCAATCTGTCTTCTAACTGCTTATACTTGACATCGGCGGGTGGATACTGCTCGTCAAAATAATCGTCATCAGACGCTTGATAATTAACATAGTCAGCCTGGGTACTCTTAACCTCACCAATCTGATTCTCATCTTCTTCAGATGAGTCTTCCCCTACCGGGATCAGACGGATTGTCTCCTTGAACCTTCTACCCATGTTGAGTAGAGATTTCTTCTTGGGCTTCTTTTTGGCTGCCAGCAATGCCATCATGTCTTGCTACCTCTTGGCTAGGGCTAGTAGAGTCTCTTGGAATTGAGATTTTTGTTCCTGAAGATCCTTCACGGTTATCTCTAGATCTATCTTGTTGAAATAAACAGTAGAATGATAAGGAAACCTGTTATGTGAAAACTTGTCATGTTATGATGCATGGAGGATGTATATGCAGATGATTTCAAGGATTTATTAAAATTTAAATTTTCATAGACAAAAGAATGAACAAACATCAATTTTCATTAATTAGCTTGAAAATATTACAACATGCTTCTTGCGCTTACAAAATAACTTTCTAAGATAAAAAGACTGAACGCATCCTTTTCGGTGCAAGGTAGGCGTTCACACTTTGCTCTTCTTGTAGCTTCTTTGTAAGCTCCAAGACCTTCTTCTCGCTAGCATAGAATTGAGCCTTGAAAGTATCTCTTTCTTCCTTAAGCTGAATCCAACTTTTTTGTAAGTCTTCGAGAGAAGTTGGCATGTCGGGGTGAAGGACAGTGTAGGGAACATCTCCTTCAACCACAGGTTCCATGATGATTGGTAAGATGAAGGGATAAGGCATCACAAGTTTCTGAGCACGAGCTCGTAACAACTTAAGGTAAGTCTCGAGGGGAATGGAATTCTTGTGTCCCAATTTCTTACTATCCACCTTGCTCACCATCCTCTAAGCTCGGATAAACCTCTGACGGTAGCTTTGATCGTCACTTTCATAGTCGAATAGCACTCCTTGAATGAGCATCTCATGTGGGTCATCCCTTCGGGCATAACCAAAATGTCGTAAGGATAAGCAAGGGTTGTAGGTGATACATCCTCTAATTCCAAGTAAAGGGACATTAGGGAATTCACCACAACGGTCGATGATAGTCACATTCTCCAAGGATCGCGAACACCAATGAACATCTGAATGTCTGAGCATAATCAACCTATGGGACCATCTTGAACCTTGATTGTTCTTCAACACAGATCGAGGAAGATGCGAAATAAACCATCTTTCCAAGAGAGGAGTGCAACACATGAGGATCCCTCTCTTCCTCATAGTGCGAGAGTGAAAAGAATGTAGGATATCTCTCAACAAGGTAGGCACCGGGTTACAAGACATGAAGATTTTGACATTGTTACATCTATGAGTTGGTCAGGGTTTGGAAACAAAACCATCCCATAGATGAGAACGGACAAGATTTCTTCAAAATCTTGTAAGTCCAAAGAGTTCCAACAATCTTGAGATTTCTCGAATAAGAACTTGGCTAAGAAACCTTTGACACCACTCCTTGTTTCCCAATTAGTTGTGATGTCAGATTGTTGGAAGTGTAGTGCTCGGGAAATCTCCTCAGGTTTTGGATCTCTTTCCGTACCGTTTAAAGGTAGTTGATTGAGAATGGGAATCCTCAAGAGTTGAGAGAATTCTTCAAAATTTGGCACAAGTTGATAATCGGGAAAAGTGAAGCAATGGTGTAGAGGATCAAAGAATTGGAAGAGCACCTTCATCATATCTTCATCAGTGTTGGAGGTAACCAAGTTTAGGAGACGACCATGTCTTTCGGTGAATGGAGAATTCTCAGGAATCCTTGATGCTAACTCTTTGAGTTGAGGAGGAATCCTTGCGATATTGACTTGGATAGTGTTCCTGCGGATAGAAGTCATGTACTACAAAACAGGACAAAGATAAATCCAAAAAATCCTTGAAATGGTTAGTGAGAATGAGTATGATGTTTATGATGTTATGTACAAGTAAATATATACAAACAAGGCAAACAAGTCCTTAGGTTTAGGCTTGCAATGGAGTCTTATAGGTAAGTACCCTCTTGAAGTTTAGTTGGCTCAAACCTGTCCTAGAATAGTAATCGGGTTCTTAGGGATCTCAATATCACTAATCTGTCTTCTCGGGCATTGTTTCAGCACAAGCCTCTTTCACGGCGACCCGAAATATCCCGAAAATCCAAACCTCAATGTGTGTAGTATCAAGCATCTACCAACTTCGGACTGCACCTAAGTCGGTCATCTCACTACGTCCTAATGGCCAAGTTGGTCAAGTAAAGGTTCTAAAGTCAGTTAGTGCTTCATGACATCACTTAGCGGCCCCGTATTCTCTTTGACTACCCAAGGGCTATCGGTACCCACAAATATGTCACACTAACGTAGCTATTTCTTAGACCATGTCGGTATACCCCACACAGTTTCCATAACTTATTGCTACTTACCTATAAGGTATCCCAAATCCGGGTAGAGGATTAGAACAAGCCCAAACAAGGAACCAAAATGTAAAGCAATCAATTCAAACAAATGAAACCAAGTAAAGGTGATCTAGCCCTAAGGTAACCCCACTTTTAAGTTTATCCCCAACAGAGTCGCCAGTTCTGTGATATAGTGGGAGAACTGACTTGGGAAGTTTTGCATTTTATCGCAAATGTTGCGGTTAGCAAGAGTCGCCACCGACTTTTCTTTTATCCAAAAGGAAATGCTAAAAAGAACAGGAAAGACCTTTGAGATTATTTCTTGAGTTTGGGGGGTAGATTATGAAAAGGGAAGGTATTAACACCCTTTTCATTCATAGTTATCTATGGTCTCTTAGTTGCTGGCTAGATCATTTACTTTTGTTTGAAAATGTGCCTTGTGTGGTTTTTGAAAGTATTTTGAAAAGGCACCATCGTTTAAGCAAACTTTGTAATAGTTCTCGTTCGTAAGAACGTATAAAAAGTGTTGATCTTTTGAAAATGTTTCATGTTTGGAAAATGTTTTGAAAGTGTTGGTGTTTGTTTTTAAATTGAGCAAGCAACTAGGAACAATCTACCTAATCAAAAGTCTTTGTTCATTTCTTCCTTCCTTTGATATTGCTATCTTACCATTGAATGATAAGAAGCCTTATCTTTGGATGTAAAGGGACAGGCGTGGGTCATCGTATAGCCATGATAGAAATGTTGTGAAATATCTTAGCAATTCTCTTTGAGGGACTAAGATCATTTTGAAAGGCAACATTTGATAGCGTCATCGAGGGACTATGATCTTGTATTTTGATTGCTTTTTGCTAAGATATCCCACTTGCATAACATGGCCATTTTTGTAAGGCAACAAAGTGAAATTGCCCTAAGGGTGCAAGTGTGCAAGTCTGTTGATTTACATGCATTGTTTTGTCTTGGATTAGGGTTTTTTAACTTGTTGATTTTATCTTTCCATACAAAACCCTAATTACTAGCATTTATATAAAGCGATAAATTGCGGAAAATAAAAATACTAAGCTATTACATCATGAGGGGAGGGGGTGTACAAATGTACAAATGGGAATTGCAAGAAATTAAACCTAATTATCTATTACAACCATATTGAATTTAATGGATAAATATACAAAAGTCTTCAAGGCATGAATGTAAAGACAGTGAATTTGTTTTAGTTTAAATTATTCAGAAAATAGGTTTTGTTTTAACCTAACTAACTAAAAGAAATAATTAACTAAAATAAGAAAATTAAAATTAAGTTAGTAAAAGAAATTAATTTATTAAAGAAAACAAGTTTTTTAGGGTTTTGTTTGTGAAGAGTTTTAATTAAATTAAATTAGTATAAAAATTAATTAACTAGAAGAAAACAAATTAAACCTAAGTCTAATTACTAATTTATTTAAGAAAAGAATTAAATTTGTTTAAGAAAATATTTTTGTTTCTTTTTTAGTTTAAGAAGAAATTTTTTAAATAATAAGAGAAAATAAACAAAACCTAATTTCTAATTAATTTATAAACTAATTAATAAACAAAATAAAGGATGATTAAAATAAACTTATTTTTATGTCAAAAATTAATTTAATTAAATAAAAGCCTAAATCTATTTTTTAATATTTTTTTATGATTTTGGTATTAAGTAAAATATATTAAAAGAAAATAAATAAATGAAGTAAGAAAAATGAAAATAAAATGGGCCAGTATTGCAGAAGTAAAATGGGGGTGAGAATTTAGCAAAAAATCCAAGCCCGAGACAAGGGGTCTAGCGCTTGTTGGAGGATTCAAAATGGAGATAAGTGGGGAGTCCATCATGGGGCGCTTGTGAGATGCATTTTATTGGTTGATGATAAGATCAATGGGTGTTGATTGAGGGAGCATCACACGCGTGCTAGCTTGACATGTACCTGATCTGTGAAGAGAAAATATGAAAGAAAAACAAAAGGGTACCACTGGGGCGCGAACCCAGGTCCCGTAGGTTAACAGGCGCGCGCTCTACCACTAGGGTGGCTATACATCTGTTTATTAATACAAAACCATAAATATATATTGGAAAACAACTCCATGGTTGTTGTCTTCTTCTTCCTTGCGCCAGAAGCCATTGCCATACTTTTGAATTTTCTAACTTCTTCATTTCTCAACCAAATTGAAAAATACAAACACGAAACTTGCTTGAAATTTCAATACGAATTCAACCATGTAAATAACTATAGATATAAATCATAGATGATCAGGTTAGCTTCCTTGAACCTCTAGGAAGCTAATGCAATAGTTGGCTTGAACTGAGAGTAGCTGAAATGGCCTGGAGAAGTCAAGATGTAGACCTCTGTTTTTGGTTATGAAGGATGGTATAAATGGTATTATAGTTTGCAAACAGGTATTGGTATGGTTTGTATATGATGCTAAGGAGCTTTTGGAAGTATTAAGCCAAGAAACGCATGACTGGTTTTGAAGACTGAAGTTCAAAGTCAGAAATGACACAAAAATGCAGGTTTTATGCAATTTCTGGCTTGAGGGAATTTGGGAGTGCTTAAGGGTGTTCAAACTCGTGTCTTAGATTGCAAATAATGTCTCTATTTATAGAGAAGAGGTTTGAAATCTCGTAGTAACCAGAATCTTGAGATAACATGTTATGGTTTAGTAGAAAATGAAAAAATCAAGTTGGATGGATTTTCATGGTTCCAAAGTTCAAGTACAAGCATGGCCTGATGTTTGCTGGGTGCAGGAGACTTGATTCATGCTTTTGATATTCCTTGCAATCAAAGATAAAGGTTACAAGGCTCAATGCATTGATGATTTGTATAAAGTTTGCTTTTCCAAAATGGCAAGGTGACCTTTCTTCCTTTAATGGCAAGTCAACTTAGATAAAGCTTGAACCACTTGGATTATAGATTAAGCAGTTGTGTAAGAATTCACTTAAGGATTGATATACAAGTTTAAGGGCTGAAAAGGAAAGATCATGTAGCATGGGCTTGAGATTTGAATTATTTTCATCATGAAAATGACCTATAATTCAAGAATGAATGTCCAACTTCTTGTCTTTGATTCTATTTGATCAAACATGATCTAAATGAGTTCTTGGACATTTTGGAAAACTTGTAACATCCTCTACAACCTCTATGTTGGACATTTTTGAAAATTCCTCTTGGAACTATGTGAAAAGTTGCCATTAAGTTAGGTTAAAATCTTGCCTAAACTAGGGAAAAATTTCACTAGGTTTCCAAGTTTCATGAACATGTATTCACAAAATCATAAGTTGAAATCTATGCATTTATAGGAGAAGTTGTGTTATACAATTTTTTAGATCTCATTGAGATCTATAACTTTCATGTTTGATGTTTCCTTTGAATCATCTTGCATCATGGTGGAAATTTGGCTCAAAGTTATTAAAAAAACGAAATTTTCAACACTTAGAAAAATTTCTAAGTTTATAAATTTTGACTTTTCAAAAATGAAATCTTGACTTTTGATTTCTTTATGAAAAAGTTTCATATTTTGACATGTCTTGATGAATTATGATCTTTGATACTTGATTTTGAGCAAAAAGTCAAAGTTTGACTTTTCGGTGTACAATTGACCTTTTATTAGTTGACTGAAAATCATCTGTCAACCAATTGATCTTGAGAAATGTTTTGAGCCATGCCATTATGCAAAATGATGCATTTTAATCCTTGAGATCATGCCTTGAATCAATCAATCATTTGCTAGGTCAAAAATCAGAAATTGCACATTCTCAATCAAAACCTTAATTTTGACCATTTTTCCCTTTTGATGATCTGATCAAATTTCCTGAGGAATTGGAATCTAAACTTTACAAAATGAAATATATGAGTTCATATTGTTGATATGGACCAAAAATTATGAAGTTTGACTGTAAATTGACCACAGTTTACTTTTTCCCCAATACAGCTGATTTTAGGTCAATTGATCAATTGACTGAGCAAAAATGTGATCCAAGACTTGAAACCTGACATGAGCAACCTTGAGAGTCCAAAATGATCCATGAAAGTCATATGAGAATTAAAATTCCATTTATTCTTGTGCATTCTCAAACCCTAATTTTCAGTCATCAGTGCTTGAGGAGGTGTCTTGAGCTGATCTACCCTTGTGCAGTCTTGAACCAAAGGAGATCTTGTGAGAGTTTACTTGAGAAATGAGAGAGAAAATTTTAGGGTACAACACATTCAGTCTCTTTCTAGTGTTTGCTACCAGCTCTGGGCATGTTTATTCAATATCTTTCGTATGTGTCCTTTCCTCCGGACATATATTGTTAGTATCTTTGATAGGGCTTCCTTCGGCTAGGCTTTGTCGCCTGTGTTCGCTACCGGCTCAGAACACATGTTCCTTGATATACAATCTCTCTTTTGTATGTCTAACCTTGATCTGACTTACATCTATCCTTGATAAGCACTAGTCGCAAAAAAATAGAAAATACATAAATCCATAAATAAATAATACTCGACTAGCTTCAGAGTGCAAATTTTATGGTTCTATTAAATATTCAATCCTCTTTCACTTTGATTGTTTGAAAGGATACTGCCAATCTCACCCTCTGGTTAAAGAAGATTGAATAGGGGAAACTGTTGTACCCCAAAATTTGCCTTCTTCATTTTAATTCTAGTTGACTTATATTTAGTTACCATATGCATGCATACATGTCATTGGATCTATACTCATGGGATCAAGGTATTTTATCGGCATCAAGCTCTGAGACAATTGTTTTACCAAGCGGTATAGCTAAAATAGAAGTTCAAGGTTTTCTGTGTTTTAATTGCTTCGCACAGTTTCCAAGTTATCCAAGTAATTGTCAAGCAAGTCTTCATCAAAGATCTCATGTATTTCAATTCATTCTGAATTATGGAAGAATTGGGTGTTTGGTGAATTTGAGGTAGTGTGAACCAGAAACAACATCTTTGCTGGTTTGAGCTTAGAAATTCGCAACTTGCCATTAGAGTACAGTTTCGAGCTGATTTCTTAGGCATTGGAACCATCTTGGTATTTTCTTTATTTTATCTATTCAGGCCAGAATTCAATTATGCACAGAAAGTCTCCGAATAATTTGTTTTCTCTGAAGACAGTATACTGAATTTATTTGCTGGCCCGTCATCGCGCGCATACTCAAAAATTTGTAATTTCTAATCAAAATACTGTTTTTGGGCGATTCTGGAGGTGTTAAAACCGTCTTAAAGTATTTTCCAACTCTCGTGTTTGTACCTAAAGCTGATTCTTTGAGGAAGGCTTCCGAATACGCGATTCTTTTGGAAGTGATACAGTGGAAAATAATGAAAATACTGTGCTAAGCCATAATTTTAAGGACGCTCGAAAATACATAACTTTTTACTCGAATGCTGTTTTGAAGCATTTCTTACGAAAAAATTCCGTCTTTATATCCTCTTCAACTCTCGTGTTTGGACTGGCAGCTGATTCCTTGAGGGAGGTCCACAGAATTATAGTTTATTGGAGATTCCGTGGTGCTGAATCGGAATTTTAATTTAATGATTCATGATATTATAAAAATCGTAACTCTTTCAATTTTTATCATATTGAAACGGTTCTTTCGTAATAATTTCATAAATGATGTTAGCTATAATTTCTCTTCAGATTCAAAACTCAAACGGTACTCCGCAGACCCTCGTTATTGACTTTTTCGCAAAACAGAGTTGCTGAACCAAAAAAAAGAAATTCAAATTTAATTGTTGTTTCACGAGAAAATTCATAACTCTGTCAATTTTTATCAGATCGAGCCTATTTATTTACAAGAGGTCATTGACTCATAGATCTACAACTTTTCTTGCAAAGTCGAGTCCGGATTATGCTCTGAGAAGTACCAGATTTTGATTGAAAGGTGTATGTGCCTGACAGTGACACGAAAACTGGTGCTGAAGGATTTTATCTCGATGTCTCGATATTCAAAAATTCATATCTCACTCGTATTTCATCGGATTAAGCTCATATTTTGACATCAGGTCTCTATTGACGCTGGATACGTCCCCGACTTCAAATTTCGCATCGATCTCCCTACAAATTTGACCTGAACGTGTCAGACACTAATGAATTAAAAATCTGCACTATTGTTTGTGGTTATTTGAAGCCTATTAACCAAAACCACTCATATTGTCTCACACTATATATTCTCATTCACACCAATTACTCTGATAACAATCATAATTTCATTTTCTCTCTCTCTCTCTCTCTCTCTCTCTCTCTCTCAAACACTCTCAAATCAGTCACATTCTCTCTAAGATCAAATATACAAAAATATCAAACTCATCAACATTCATCATCACCTTCAAGCTTCTTCAAAAGGATTCAAAAAAATAAAGATAAGGAAGCTCCTTCGCCCTCAAGAAAAACAAGAATCTATCGTTGGATCCTCTCCCTCTATCAACTTCCGGCCGCCGCGCCGCCCTCCGGACTCCTACTCGTAGGCGCATACTCCCTCCATTTTCCTCTCTTCTTCGTGCGATCTCCTCTCTTCTTTCCTCTCCTCATTGCAACATCACCTTCTCCAATGCTTGAATTCTCCTTAAATTTTATCTTCCAAGCTTTAATAGGTAATGATCCTTGTACCTTAATTATTGATAATTGATATGTGATACTTTGATTATTGTGAATTGAAATGAATTTGTGATTATGTGATTTTCTTAGATCTTGAATGTAATTCATTGAATTGGAAGAGATTTGAACTAGATTTTTATTGTAGTTTAAATGTTTGATAAAATGCTTAGATGAAAGTTTGAGTTCAAGAATTCCGATATTTATTGTGAACTTGTGATTCTTGAATTGTGTTGGAATTGTTAATTCTTGAATTGACACTGAGTTGTGTAGAATTTTGGTGCACATGAGGTGTTTGTAAATATGCCTAGTATTATTTTTTGGTTCAAGAATAGAAATGGAGTTAACATCACATGAATTGATTTGAGAATTAAGTGTTGTTTATTTCATGAGTTGATTATTTTTGGTGGTTTATGTGACTCTTGAGTTGTAAACCATGAAGATATGTGGTGTTGGATAATTGATATTGAATTGGATGTGGTTCTTGAATTTTTAACCGTTGAATCAAGTTTGATTTCAGTTATGTAAATTGTTGTGGTTTATGTAAATCATGTTGCTTGTTGGTTTATGTTGAGATTTGACATCACTCTCATTAGTTGGCATAAGTTGTATTGGTTTGTTGATAAAACCCAAAGTTTTCAACATTAAAATACCAAATTGTGATACGGTGGGAGAACTGACTTGAGGGTTTTGCGTTTTATCGCAAATGTCGCGGTTAGCAAGAGTCGCCACCGACTTTTCTTTTATCCAAAAGGAAAGGTGAAAAAGCACAGGAAAGACCTTTGAGATGTTTTATTGAGTTCGGGGGGTAGATTATAAAAAGGGAAGGTATTAGCACCCTTTTCATCCATTGTTTTCCATGGGCTCTTAGTTACATGCTAGATCACTTGCTTTTGTTATTTGAAAATGTGTTTGGTGTGGTTTTGAAAGTATTTTGTAAAAGAGGCCATTCGTTTAGGCAATCTTTGTAATGATTCTCGTTCGTCAGAATGTATGCAAAGATGTTTGTCTTTTGAAAATGTTTTCAATATTTGTAAGATGTTTTTTAAATGTGTGTGTTTGTTTTGAAAATAGCAAGGCTATTTGTTTGAAAACAGAGCAAGTAACTAGAAGTAATCTACCTACTCAAATGTTTTTCTTGTGCATTTTCTATTCCTTTGACATTGTTGTCTTACCATTGATTTGGTAAGCAACCCTATCTTTGGATGTGAACGGGACGGGCGTGGGTCATCGTATAACCATGATTAGCAATGTTTGCAAAGTATCTTAGCATTTTGAGGGACCAAGATCATTTTTGTAAGGCAACCTTGAATAGTGTCATCGAGGGACTATGATCTTATATTTGTTTTGTTTTGCCAAGATACTTCGCATGCGTAACATGGCTATTTTTATATAAAGCAACCAAGTGGAGAAACCCTAAAGATGCTTGTGTGCAAGTGTGTTATTTTCATGCTTTGATTTTATCTTGTATTTAGGGTTTTCTATTTTGCTTTGTTTTGATCTTACCATACAAACCCTAATTACTAATCATGGCATGTAAAGCGGTAAATTGCGTAACGTAAATATTACTAAGCTATTACAACAATTTCATGGGAGGGGGGAATACAAATTTGAATGGGGATTTGCAAGAATGTAAATCTAATTAAGTTATTACAACCAAATCGAATTTGTACGAATATTAGAATAAACAATACAATATTTAAATATGCAATATTATGTATTTATGCAAGAAAAAGATTTTGTTTTGTTTTTTATGTGAAAAGAAAATTTTAACCTAATCCTAAAAAATATTAAAGAAATTAATTCTTAGTAAAAAGTTAACCCTAATTTCTATTTTTAAAGAAAATAAAGTCCATATGTACTATATTTTTATGTGTTTTTTTTATTAAGATGATAAATAATATTGTATAAAAATATAAAGTTTTTATATATGCAAAAATAAATATTTATAAGTATGAGATGAAAAGGAAATAAATTAAACTAAACATATTTCAATTATTTTTTACAAGTTTATTAAGAAAAATAAGTAACATATATTGAAGATAAAATATATTTTTATGTGAAAAAATAAAAATAAAATAAAATGTGATATTATCAAATTTATATTTTTTAGGATTTTTATGCATCGAAGAAAATATTTAATACACAAAAAATGAAAATAAAACAAATAAAATAAAAATATATAAATAGTTGGGCAAAGGGGGGTGTCTTGAATAATCAAATGGTGAAAGTTAGAAGAAAAAAACAGCTAAGCCCAACGTGGAGGCCCAAACCTGCAAAAATCCAAAATTGAAAGTGGAAAAATGTAAAAAAAAACAAAAGGTAGCGCCAAGGTTCGAACCCAAGACATGGGTCTCACCAGCGCGCTACCTTGCCACTGGGGTGGCTATACATCCGTTGATTTAAGTGAAACAAAAATAGCATAACATGAACAAGGTCCTTGCCATGTACTTCATCTTCTTCCCCAAGCTGGCCATATGTCCTGTAACTCTCTCATTCTTCCATGAAAATGAAAACTCATAACATGAAAGTTGTAGCATTTGGTCTCACGATTCTAACCATATAAGTCATGTAAGCTAACAATCAAAGATCAAGATGAATTTTAAAAGCCCTAAATCTAAACCTAATTTATCCAGAAACTTCAAGTTTAAAATTCTCTTAACTTAGGCCAAATAAATGCAAGATATGTATATGTACAGCTTCGTTGCAATGAGGACTACATTGTTTATTCATAAATCGTGGCCAATGGTTTCCTGTATAAAGAGATAAAAGTTGATATTTTTACCTCTTTCAGTTAAATTCATGGATTGAGTTGGAGTGAGTTTTATGAAGGCCTGATGATTGCTTGAGCTTGCTTGAGCTTCCCTGAGTGTGTTCCAACCCTTGCCTTCCTTTAAATGTGTCTAAAACTCTCTATCCAAGTCAACCTGCAAGCTTTGAAAACAAAAATGGCAGATGATGGAGAGAGGGTTACAGTACAGGGATGAGGGTCTGGATCAGTTAGATATTAAGTAGGTAAGGTGTTTTGATGATCAAGACTTGAAACGCACAAGCCAAATGAGAGATTGGTATGCTTATGCAAAAACTGCAAGTTTTGACAGTTTTCTGGTGTTTTTGAGTTTGGGAGTGTTTCAGGCTTCTAGTCCTCGTGTGTTATGTTACAATGTGTTTGTATATTAGTATGGAATCGGTTTCTTGTCAACTCTCCAACAAATTTTCAAGTTATAGGCTTTTGGCCCACTTTCTTGCTTTTGAAGCAAAGTGAAGGGACAAGGCCTTACCTTCTTGTACTGGCTTGATTAGGGTTGGTATTTGCTCTACACAAATTACCTTAGGTCTGTGGTACTTGTATGTGCAAAGGAGACAGGTTCGATGCTCAAGAAATGGAAAGTGGCAAAAGTTGAGCTTTTTCAAAATGGCAATGGTCACTTTATGCCATTTATGGAATTACAACTTAGGTAATGGCTCTAAGGCTTGGATCGAATCTTTGTCAATTGAGTAAGCATTAAATTAAGGAGTAAGAAACAAGTGTGGGACCTGTAAAGCATGGATTAGGCATCATAGGTACTTATTGGAACTTTGTTCTTCATGAAGTGGCTTGAATCAAAAGTGAGAAATTGCCAACTTCATCTCTTGGATTCTCCATACTCAAAAATGATCTTGAGAAGTTATTGGACATTTTGGAAAGCTTTCAATGTGCTCTATAACTCATCTTTGAAATGAATTTCAAGATACCTCTTGGAACTAGGTGAAATATTTCCATGAAGTTGGGTCCAAAACCTACCTAAATTAGGGCAAAAATTCACTAAGTTACTTAGTTCATGAGCATGTATTCATAAATTTATATCTTGAGATCCAAGCATCTTTATGGAAAAGTGTGTGAAGAAAAGTTGTATATTTCATGGAGGTCTACAACTTTCATTTTGGGAACTTTCTTTGAATCATTATGCATCATGGTGAAAAAATGGCCTAAAGTTGAGAAAAAATAAGGAATTTTCTATACTTAGAAAATTTTCTAAGTTAAGAAAATTTTCAAATTTAAACCCTAATATTCAAACTTGGATTTCCTGATGAACAAGTTTAACATTTTGACATGTTTTTATTAATTGTGATCCTTGGCACTTGATTTTGACCAAAAAGTCAAAGTTTGACTTTTCAGTATACAGTTGACTTTTGATCAGTTGACTGCAAATTTCATCTGTCAATCCAATGAAATTGTAATGTTTTGAACCATTCTATTAGATCAATATGATGCAATTTAATCCTTGAAATCATGCTTCAAATCAATTGGTCATTTGTTAGGCAAAAAAAATCAAAAATTGCCCTTCCTCAGCCAAAACCCTAATTTTGACCATTTTGCCCTTTTGATGATTTAGTCAAATTTCTTGAGGAATTGTGATCCAAACTTGATCAAATGATATATATGAGTCTAAAATGTTGATGTGGATAAAGAATTATGAAGTTTGACTGTAAATTGGCCATGGTTGACTTTTTCCCCAATACAGTAGCTTTTTAGGTCAACTGTCTAATTGACTGATCAAAAATATGGTTCTAAGCTTGAAATTTGTCCTGAGTGATATTAGGGATCTATAATGATGTTTGAAAGTCACATGAAGCATTGATAGTCCAAAAATACTTGTGCAATATCAAACCCTAATTTTAGGTCATTAGTGCATGATGAGATGTCTTGAGCTGACCAAACCCTAATCCAATCTTGAGTCAAAGAAATCTTGTGAGAAAAGTCTTGATAAATGAGAGGGAAAATTTTGGGGTACAACAACTGCCCTTGTTCAATCTTCTTAAACCTGAAGAGTTAGATTGGTGAGCTTTGTTATTCGTGACTCGAAGGTGAGAGAATGATTGGACACTAGAGTGCCCAGAAATTTGCACTCGACGATGTGTAGTTGAGAGAATGGGATTAAAGATGCCATTTGGAGAAGTGATAGAATCTTGTTGGAGATGGGCTTGTAGATGCCATCCAAAAATGTTTGTTGAATTGTAAGTTATAAGCTGAAAGAATGAGTATCAGAATGGCGTCTCTGTCTAGAACGTATCTGAACTGTATCTGGATTTGAATTTTGAACAAGTATCTGAATGGCATCCATGTCTGGAGCGTATCCATACTGTATCTGAATGGGTATCAGAATGGCTTGTGTCTGGAGCGTATATGTACTGTATCTGAAGTCTGAATCTGAATGGGTATCAGAATGGCATCCGTGTCTGGAGCGTATACGTACTGTATCTGAACTTGAAATCTGAATGAGTAGAAGAATGGCCTCCGTGTCTGGAGCGTATCCGTACTATATCCGAACTTGAAATTTGAATGAGTATCAGAATTGCATCTGTGTCTAGAGTGTATTTGTACTCTTTCATGATTGCATATTGTTAATGGTAGCTGTTAATCTTATCCTGAAAAGGGTGAAATGTTAGCTAAAATACAAAGTTATGTTGCATGTATGATGCAATGTATGTGTTTTATCAATTTTTATGATATATGGATGTAATGTATGCGCATGTAAGTTGGTTTATTGTATTGTTGTCTGATTGAGGAAAATAAATTCCTGAATGCTGATGAGGATATGTTGAATTTCCAACGTCTCGAGACTGAAGTACTGATGAACTCTTGCTGAGAGAAGTAAATTCTGTTGTGAGGGTAATGTCATGTATTGCTTGTAAGATCTGCTTGGGGAATCCAGAGAATTTTGACGATTTCTACTGGGGATTAATAATTTGAAATTTGTTCCGCTGGGGATTTAAATGACGTACTGTGGGGATTACTTACGGAATAGCCTAAAGAGGTTTTCCTATCCTTTCAACCTATCAGTAATTGTCTTTCTCATTTTGTTTATTTGTAAACAGTAATTATATTCAAATGCATATGTTCATTAATGAATCATTGGACGTTTTTGCAAATAAAACACAAGTGTAAAGAAAAAGACAAATAGTTTTTTGTACTTTCAAAGAGATATCTTTGTATTTAACTTTGAATAAGTATTTTGTACAAATGAGACAGACATCCTAGTAAGAGAATGGTGCCATAAAAGCAAGAAAGATTTATACAAAGGAAGATAGCTATGTGTGATAATCCCATAGGGTTCCTATTCTGCTATAGCCTTCGTATCTCCGGATATCTTGTCTATTTATTGCTTCGTCCGAAGATGATTGAATTGATCAGAAACTCCGAACTTTGTTATGGGAAGTCAAGTGTCGTCCGCCAAGTGATCCGACGGGACATAGTCATACGCTTTAATTCCCTAACTTTTTCCTGGGCCGCCCTTTCGAGTTTTCAGTCTGTCGGGAAACCCTTTTTTTCCCAAGTCGCCCTTTCAGGTTTTCAACTTGCCGGGTGTACAGATTCTTTTTATTTTATCCCTAATTTTTTCCCGAACCTTTTGGTTCACCGGGATGCCCTTTTTTTGCCTAGGTGTGTAAACCTAGAGGGTATCTTATGAGTAGTATCTTTTGACTATGTCTGCGTTCGCAGGGTGTGGCAGGTCGTAGCCGTCCATGGTGGTTAAGATCATTGCCCCACCGGAGAATATGTTCTTAATTACAAATGGTCCCTCATAGGTAGGAGTCCATTTTCCCCTGGGATCACTTTGTGGTAAGATAATGCGTTTGATCACTAGATCTCCAACTTGATATACTTGGCGCCTGACTTTCTTGTTGAAATCCTTGATCATCCGTTTTTGATACATCTGACCAATCGTCCTCACTCAAACCTGCATCCCTCATAATCCTCAAAGAGGGGATCTGAACCTCAATAGGCAAGACAACCTCCATGCCATAAACCAAAGAATAGGGTGTTGCCTCAGTTGATGTGCGAGCCGTGGTACGATACCCGTGGAGAGAAAATGGTAGCATTTCATGCAAATCCTTGTAGGTGACTGTCATTTTCTGTATGATCTTTTTAATGTTTTTATTTGCAGCTTCGACAGAATCATTCATCTTTGGTCGATAGGGGGAATAATTGTGATGCTGAATCCTGAACTGCTCGCACCAGGCAATGATCATAGTATTGTTAAGATTTGTACCATTGTCAGTGATGATCCTTTCTGGGATACCGTACCGCAAATGAGATTTTGCTTGATGAAGTGGGCAACAACATTCTTAGTAACGGATGCGAAGGAAGCTGCTTCGACCCACTTTGTAAAATAGTCAATGGCCACTAGAATGAAGCGGTGTCCATTGGAGGCTGTAGGATTGATCTCCCCAATCATATCGATTCCCCACATAGCAAAGGGCCAAGGAGCTGTCAATACATTCAGAGGAACCGGAGGTACGTGCACCTTGTCAGCATAAATTTGACACTTATGACAAGTTCGAGAGTGTTGATAGCAGTCTGCTTCCATGGTAGACCAATAATAGCCTGCCCGTAGGATCTTCTTTGCCATTGTATGCCCACTGGAGTGAGTGCCAAAATTACCTTCATGTAATTCAGCCATAATCTTTTCAGCCTCAATCTTATCCACACACCGGAGCAGAATGGAGTCATGATTGTGTTTGTATAGGATGCCATTACTCAGGAAGAACTTAGCAGAGAATCTCCTTAAGAACTTTTTATCATTGATTGAAGCTCCTTCTGGATATTCTTGAGCCTCGAGATACCTCTTGACTTCATGAAACCAAGGCTGGTTCACTACCTCTTCAGTATTAATCTCGTGGCAGTGTGCTGGTTCATCCATTCGTTCAATGGTGATTTGGGGAGCCTCGTTATCCCAATTAAGTTTAACCATAGATGACATTGTGGCTAGAGCATCTGCTAGCTGATTTTCTTCTCGCGGGAAGTGCTCGAAGGTAATCTCCTCAAAATGTGGTAGCAATGTCAAAACATGTTCTTTGTAAGGGCTAAGATTTGGGTGCTTAGTATCCCATTCTCCTTTGATCTGGCTGATGACCAAAGCTGAATCTCCGAATACATCTAAGGATTTGATTCCCAAATCTATGGCAGCCCTGAAACCAAAGATGCATGCTTCATACTCCGCCATATTGTTCGTACAGTTGAAACAAACTTTGGTAGTAAAGGGAGTATGACACCCTTCTGGAGATATGAGTACAACGCCGATACCATTACCAAGTGCATTGGATGCCCCATCAAAGAACAGGGTCCATCGGGATCCTTGTTCAGGTCTGTCATATGGTCTGATTTCTTCGCAGTGGTCTAATGTCATGATGTCTTCATCCGGGAATTCAAATTTCATGGACTGATAATCTTCTACAGCTTGATGAGCAAGATGATCAGCTAGCACACTGCCCTTTATAGCTTTCTGGGTAGTTTAGTGTATGTCATATTCTGTTAGGATCATCTGCCATCTAGCTATCCTCCCAGACAGAGCAGGCTTTTCGAAGATATACTTTATCGGATCCATCTTAGATATCAACAACGTAGTATGAGTCAACATATACTGTCTTAGCCGGCGAGCAGCCCATGCCAGAGCGCAACAAGTTTTCTCGAGCAGTGAATATCTGGTTTCACATTCGGTAAACTTTTTGCTTAGGTAGTAAATAATGTGCTCTTTTCGGCCAGACTCGTCATGCTGCCCTAATACACACCCCATTGAGTTCTCTAAAACGGTCAGATATATGATCAGTGGTCTTCCCTCGACTGGTGGCATCAAAATATGAGGCTCTTGTAAGTACTCTTTGATCTTGTCAAAAGCAACCTGGCATTCATCATTCCATCTGACTACTTGCTCTTTCTTCAATAGTTTGAAGATTGGCTCACAAGTAGCTGTCAGGTGAGAAATGAATCTGGCAATATAGTTCAGGCGTCCCAAGAATCCTCTGACTTCCTTCTCAGTACGAGGAGCAGACATTTCTTGTCTCGCTTTAACCTTGGCAGGATCAACCTCGATGCCTTTGTTGCTGACAACAAAGCCTAGGAGTTTACCGAACCGCACTCCAAATGTGCACTTGTTTGGATTCAACCTTAGTTTATACTCCTTCAATCTCTCAAACAACTTTTGCAAATGATCAAGGTGCTCCTTTTCAGTTTGTGATCGGGCTATCAAGTTATCTACATAGACCTCTATCTCATGATGTATCATATCATGAAATAAGGCTACCATGGCGCGTTGATAGGTTGCCTCAGCATTCTTTAGTCTGAATGGCATCACTTTATAGCAGAATGTGCCCCACTGTGTGACAAATGTAGTTTTCTCCAAGTCTTCAGGTGCCATTTTGATTTGGTTATAACCTGAGAATACGTCCATGAAGGAAAATATTTTGTGCTGGGTCGTATTGTCAACCAGGATATCAATGTGGGGAAGTGGAAAATCATCTTTAGGGCTGGCCCTATTTAAATCTCTATAATCCATGCACATTCGTACTTTTCCGTCCTTTTTAGGCACGGGAACAATGCTGGAAACCCATTTAGGATAGGAAGTGACAGCCAAGAATCTAGCATTGAATTGTTTCATGACTTCCGCTTTGATCTTCTCTGACATGTCAGGTCTCATGTGGCAGACTTTTTGTTTTACTGGTGGACAATCTTCTCTTGTGGGTAGACGATGTACCACGATGTCTGCATCAAGTCCTGGAATGTCTTCGTATGACCAGGCAAAGATCTCAACATAATCATGCAATAGCTGAATTAGATGCTCCTTGACACTCGGCTCTAGATAGGCACCCACCTTGATTTCCTTTTTATCCTCCTCGGTACCCAAGTTGATTGTATCCACCGATTCCTCATGAGGCTGAATAGCTTTTTCCTCTTGTTGTAGTAGTCTGGACAAATCCCCTAGTACTTCACAATCTTCCTCACCTTCGTCTTCGGCTTGGTAGATTAGATCTTTAGAGTCATTAAAGGCCATAGTAGTATCATTACCCACAAGATCCGGAATGGAGGAGTACCTGCATTTGTGAGTGTGGGTGTGTCTAATGGTATAGCCATCTTTAAACAATAAAATGTAAAAGAAAGACAATGAGCACAAAAGGTTTGTATGTGAAAAAACTTCCATGATTCATTGAATGTCATATGAAGATGAAATAAAAACCCTTACAAATGGACCATTACGCCTCGGGTAAGACACAAGGTTTTAAATGTGCGAATTGTTTGTGAATATTACAAGTCCAACAGAAATGTAAAAGATAAATTACTGAGAGATGAAAGTTATTGGGACAAAGTCTCTGGCTTCCCAATTGCGAGGTCCTCCGTTGATAGTAGGAAATATCCAATCCTCCAATATGAAATCTTCTTCACCATCTTCCACTACATTGACCTCTCGGTTGCTAATCTTCAAAGGTGGCACTCCAGCACGGGCACGGCGCACAGCCTTCTGAGCGCTTGAAGTAAACCCTAAGACAAACTTGTCATATTTATATGGAATGTATGGAAGTTTCCCCCAGATGGTGCATCCACCCTCTTCTACTACTCCCATGGCGTCCTTTAGAGATGACATCCGAAGCGGAGGTCTTGTGATCTTAGGGATCTAGGATACCGTCTTGGTTACTGCTACCTCTTGAGAGACTTCTTCGAAATGTTGAAAAGGAGTTTCAATGAACTCGCCATCCAACTCCACATACCGGAAAGAATTTAGGTGGCTAATCATGTACTCTTCCTCTCCGTGGACAGTGATAATCTTTCCATGGACCGGGTATTTCATCATTTGGTGTAGTGTAGAAGTGACAGCACCGACATTATGGATCCAGGGCCGTCCTAGCAGACAGGAGTAAGAGGGGCGGATGTCCAATACATAGAAAGTTGAGTTGAAAGTCCGAGTTCCCGCCTTTATGGGGATGTCCACCTCCCCGTGGACCATCCTCTTTGAGCCATCAAATGCTCTCACGACTATGTTACTAGGTTTCAATGTCAGTCCTTCGCAATCCAATTTGTCGAGAGCTTTCTTCGGTAAAACATTCAAATATGAGCCAGTGTCCACCAAGACATGGGCCAGAGTTGTTCCTTTACATTCCACAGAGAGATGTAATGCCTCGTTGTGCCTTCTCCCTCTTAGTGTCAAATCAGCATCGGAGAAGCCTAGGCCGTTATCAGCTGTCAAGTTGGCCACACAATCTTGGAATTGATCAGCAGACGTCTCTTATGGCACATGGGCTGTCTTCAGAAACTTCACCAGAGCATTCGCATGTGCCTCAGAACACAACAACAATGCTAGCATGGAGATTTTGGAGGGAGTTTTCCCCAACTGTTCAACCACGTCATAGTCACTCTTCTTTATTTTCTTCAGGATCTCCTCCATTTCCTTCTTGGAGGTTTCGGGGATAGTCAGTGGTTGAGCCTTCATCCGGATAGGCTCTTCTTGAATACTTTTTCCTCTAACTTCAGCAGTAGAAGTGTTGGTAGGGATAACAGCAAGTGTTGTGTCGTCTTTTCTAGTAGGAGCACTTGCAGATATGATTATTGGTATGGAGGTAACCTTTGGAATAACTACGGGTCCAAAAACTTCCTTTGGAGGGGCAATTTCTGGAGAGAAGATTCTACCGCTACGGGTAATCTTACTGGTTCCGGCAATATTGCTAATGTCAGATTCTTCTTCTTCAGAACTCATTTCTTCGGCGGCCAGCCCATCTTGTTTGATACCATGGTAGTAGATGTCTCCACCGTAATTCCACAGTACTATTTTGTCTGATTCATACGGGACTGGCTTGGGTATTGTGATTATAAGAGGAGTAGTTTTTGGAGCCTATGTAATCCTAACGGGTCTTTTGGGGATCCTGGAAGGATTGGCGGAGATGGTTATGATTGAAACGTCTTCAACAGGAATATGTGAAACAGGAGCATTTTCAAACATAATATCTTGGTTGTCTATCAAGCGTTGAATGCATGTCTTCAACAAAGGGCAAACAGTTGGTGAGGATAAGCAAAGATGGCAGTCTTCATTACAACCTGGGAATACACCAGCTTTCAACAAGTTTATCTTAATGATTGGGAGCGGAGTCAAGAGTTCATCAACCGTGGTAACAAACAAAACTTCTTCAATAGCATTGGTGTTGTGACCATGCCTAGGCATAAGAGCATAAATGACGTTTGGTTTCTCGGGTGCATCAAACTCAATCTCTTTTGCATCTATAAGGTCTTGAATTTTGTTTTTCAAGGCCCAACAGTTGTTAGTGTCGTGACACGGACTTTCGGAATGATATGCGCATCTAGCATTTGGGTGATAATGAGGGAACGCGGTGTTGGGATTCTTTGGAGATTCCTTTAAAGTTGCAAGATTCGATTTCAGAAGATGTGGTAAAACCTGGGCTAGATTCATATTAATTCTGGTGAATTCCCGTACTGGCCTTTCCACCCTCGGTTGGTTATTTCTTTGTTGATCAGATGTAGGCTTTGGGATCATAACGGCTCCTACCATTGGTCGGCGTTCAGCTCTCCCTTGGTTCCTTTGCGGGTAAACAACATATACTTCCTTCTTTCCAGTGAAAGGCTTTCTCACAGCTGTAGAGGCAGATGAATCCTTCTGAATCTTTCCACTTTTTATGCCAGCTTCCACCCTCTCTCCGGTTAGTATTAACTCAGTAAATCTAGCAGATGAGCACCCAATCAAATGGTTGAAGAAAGGGCCTGATAGAGTGCCTAAGAACATATCTACCAACTCCCTTTCAGACATAGGGGGTTGCACTCTTCCAGCTAGATCTCTCCATTTCTGCGCGTAATCTTTGAAACCCTCATTTGAATCCATAGTCATACTCTAAAGTTGAGTACGGGTAGGCGCCAAATCTGCATTATACTGGTATTGTTTATAGAAATATGTGGCAAGGTCTTCCCAGTTGTGGACGTCGACCCTTTCTAAATGTCAAAACCAATCGAGTTGTGTTCTGGATAAACTATCCTAGAAAAAATGCACCCACAGGTCTTTATCGGCGGAGTGCGGATGAATCTTTCTCACGTATGATCGGAGG
Organism: Vicia faba; assembly: GCA_948472305.1. Lineage (NCBI taxonomy): Eukaryota > Viridiplantae > Streptophyta > Magnoliopsida > Fabales > Fabaceae > Vicia > Vicia faba. Next base: position 1,179,794,692 of record OX451741.1, on the reverse strand, counting down.
TGCATTTTAGGACATGACACCCCATCATATTTTGCAAACAACGGCACTTTGAACTTTGTTGGGATCACAATTCCCGATACTAGCCCCAATTCTTCAAAGTCTAGACCTGGTACCCTTTGTATTTCCATAGCGCTCAAACGCTCTTCAAGATTTCTGTACTTATCATCCGCTGGAGGATACTGTTCCTCTGAGTAATCTTCCTCTTCTTCCTCCTCTTCAGATTCTGACGGAACTGCTGTTTCTTTTCCTTTCCCTTCTCCTTCATCAGATGTTGCTGAGAAATTCAAGATTCTTCTAGTTTGTCCTTGAAATCTTCTCCCCATGATTATAACACCAGTTGGTTTCTTCTCTTTCTTCTTTTTCTCTTTGGCCAACAGAGTCTTCAGCTCCTCTTGTCCTTTGGCCAGGGTTGTGAGTAACTGTTGAAACTGCATGTTTTGAGCTTGAAGATCTTTGACTGTCTGTTCGAGATCCATCTTACTGAAATAAACAGTAGAGAGATGAGGAAACTCGTTGCAAAAGACCTGTTTATGTTATGATGAATGATATGTACATATGCAATGTTTTCAAGGATTTTAAAAGATTCAAGTTCATTTAGACAAAAAGAAACACACGTTATATTAATAAAATAGAGTTTGAATACATCAATGCTCCTTGGGCAGAATAATATAAAACTATGAGATAAAAAGGTAGTGTGCATCCTCTTTGGGGCTATGTAGGAATTTAGAGCCTGCTCCTCATGAAGTAGCCTAGTGAGTTCCAAAACCTTCTTCTCGCTTGCGTAGAATTGGGCTTCGAAAGTATCTCGCTCTCCTTTGAGTTGTATCCAATCCCTTTGTAGGTCTTCAAGAGATGTGGGCATGTCAGGATGTAGGATAATGTATGGAACTTCTCCTTCCTTAACAGGCTCGATGATCACCGGGAGAATGGAAGGATAAGGCTGAAGATGTGAAAAACACAAGAAGGGGGGTTGAATTGTAAAACCTAAAATCAAAAGCTTAAACCACACGGTATTTTTATCCTGGTTCGTTTGATCTCAAACTACTCCAGTCCACCCGTCAAGGTGATTTCGCCTCTCTCCAACGAGGTCTTAATCCACTATATTCAACTGAATACAACAGCTGTTTTAACAACTGTTAAAACCTTCTTGAGTATAACCACAATCCGGTTTATCTCAAGGAATTCTCTTTACAAAAAATGAACGGTAATGTGTTTGATGTTTTCTAATAAAACTATATACCACAACTGTGATAATACACAAATTAAGCTTAGAATGAAACTAGATTGCTTATGCGTTTGAGTAAGAGTGAGTTGAAAGCTTAACAATGTAGGAGTGCGTGCGTAGAGGATTGGTCTAAGATCATTAGCCTTTTCTTTTCTCACACATACTGTTTATATAACCAAGGCAAAGAGACGTTGATGTCCATAACTCACTTTCAATGTGAATAATGTTCTTTCCTTTTTGAGCAGATCTTGTCTTTGAATAAAGTCGTTGGTAATTAATCTGTCTTGAATGCTTAGCAACGCTTCAGAGTGTTATCTGCTTTAACTGATGCTGACGCTTCTTAATGTTGATGACTTGGTAAAGATCTTGATCAGAGTCAGAGTATTTTATGCGTGGATTCTGGTCATCAGGCTTCAGCGTATGATCTGGTGTGTTCAGTGTGTAGCATATATTATAGATCTTCTGGTGCTGATATGTTGCTGATCTTCTGATGCTGATTTCATCAGAACTTCTGTATACCTGTATACACAAAGCATAATTTTAAGCAGCATTTGTTCTATATAAATATATCTTTGAAATTATTTTATTCTTTATATTTTGTTATCATCAAAACTCTAATTAAGGGTTGTAGAATCAAACTATGTTCTAACAATCTCCCCCTTTTTGATGATGACAAAACCAAATTTTTCTCAATTAAGAATAAATAATAAAAAGGTATCAGAGATTAAAATTAAAGAATAAAAGGTATCAGAGTTAGAAAATAAGAAATAAATTTTTCAGAGTTAGGAAGAGAAAACTCCCCCTGAGTTGATTACTTCCCTTTAATTCCATGAGACCTTGAGCATCAGAACTTTTGTATCAGAGCAAAACATTACTGTATCAGAGTTGCACTTTACTGTATCAGAGTTTCACTTTACTGTATCAGAGTTCATCAGATTCTTCAGAGTTTTATACCTGTAAGCTTTTCAGAAGAAATACATTCAAATAGATTAGAATGTCAGAATGTTTGAGACTTATGTCTCAGCAATCCGTTATTGAAAAATATCATTCTTTCTCCCCCTTTTTGTCAGTTATCAAAAAGCACAAATAATCAGAGGTAAAATATCAGAGTTAAAATACGTTTATATTAGAAAACATAAGCAATGAGGAAAGTTTAGAACATTGTACAAAAAATATTACAGATAATCAAGTTTAAAAGATATGAAAAAAATTCTAAGAGGGAGGAGGGAGACGTGTGAACAGAGCCTCTAGCATGCCTTTGATCTGATCGTTGGTTTCCTTCTGCTGAGATACCATGCTGGCTATTGCATCAATTTTGCTGTCCTGTACATCCATTCTTTCCTTCATGAGAAGATCATTTCTCTTCAGCTCTTCTAGAGTCTGCCTGTCCAATGAAGCTTGAGAATCTTCAGAAAAAGGATGCTTCTCAGAGCTTTCTGCAGCAACTTCTTTCTGACTTAGGTCTTCAATAGGAATCAACTGCTCTTTAGTATCAGGTTGAACTTTGGAAGCTGGACGCTTTTCTGACCAGGGAGAAATGTCCAGATGGAGAACTTCTTCCTTAATCACCTTGCTCAGAACTGGACCTTCAATCTCTTTCAGCAGATTGCTGAAGTTCTGTTGAGCTTGTCTGTAGCTCTGGTCCTGCAACTTATGTGTTTCAGAAGATACCCATCTTCTGAACCTTGTCCAGAGGAGGTCTGATACAGCAGGATCAACCAGTTCCAGACTTGCTTGTTTCAAAGAAGTGATCTACTTCTGTAGTTCCGTTTCAAAGTTCAATACGCTGGTACCAACATCTGGTTGTTTTGGTTTAGGGATAGCAGTTTTGTGGTTGATTGCAGCAAGGCGTTCAAAGACTGTTAAATCAATGACAGTCTTGTTGTGGTCTTCTGAATTGGCTTTTGGTGAGGGAGTGGGAGAGTCAGGAATTATGATTGGACTTGATGGTGAGTTTGGTGGAGTTAGTTCTGGTGATGAGGGAAGTTGGGGAATATTCACGAGTGTACCTTGGGGCAAAATAATGGCCAAAGGTTGTGGTTCAGGAGATTCATAGGGTTGAGCCTCATAGGTTTGAATCTCAGGTTGTGATATTTCATGTTGTGGAGAGGGTGGATTAATTTCTGGTTGTGGAGATGGAGGTGTTTCTGGTATTGGAGAAAGTGGAATTTCTGGTTGAGGTGAGAGAGGGATTTGGATTTCTGGTTGTGATTCTGTGTTTGGATTTGGATTTTCTGTTTCGGGAGCAGAAGTGTGTTGGTCTATATCAGACAGAACTTTTGCAAGTTCTTGTTCTGGTATGGCTTCAGTATTTGGATTTTGTGGGTGGGGAGAGAGATCTTCTGAGAGTTAATTACTCAGAAGGGTCAAAGTCAAGTTCAAAATCATCAAAAGTTTGAGGTGTTGGGTTTTCAGATGGAGTTGGAATGGGAATAGATGTTAATACAGCAGTAGAATTTAAAATAGTAACAGAAGAAAGATTACCTCTTTTCTTCGGAGTCTACTGAGATGATCCTTCTGTCACAGCTTTCCTCTTCTTTGTCTTCTTCAGAACTACTTCTGGTGCCTTCTGCTGAAGATCTTGAATATTCAGATTTGGTGTTGTACCATCAGCTTTGCAAGCATCCAGATATCTGAGTACGATAACAGGTTTAGAGTCAATTTTTGAGAATAGTGGAAAGTCATCCAGAGGGACTCTTCTGCTGGAGATTGCATCAGCAGGAGTGACGCTGGGCTCCTTCTTGATGTTCTCTATCAACTTCATTTTCTTCAGATTTTTGGCATTCAGCTGTTTGCCAACCGTTGCTTCCAAGGAGCTGATCTCTTGAGCCTCAGTCAGATGATCAATCAGCCTATTCTCTGTCAGAATATCTGATATCAGTCTTCCTAAGGGTATCCAATCCCTTTTTGTTCGCTCCTCTTCTCTTGTTTCTTTGACACTTATCTTGAGATGGTTGAACAGAAGATGAGCCAGATTTATCTTGACCTTCTGAGAGATGAAATAGATCAGAAACTACTGATCAATATTAATGTAATCAGGAGAGCTGGTAGGCTTCCTGTGGTTGAAACACCCCAGAATGATCTTGGCCCAAATTCTGTGTTTTTCCTTTAAGTCCTTTATCTTGCTGGAGGGAAGCCCCAGAGTAAAGATTTCCCTTGCAATTAGGGAAGCATCTGCACACCTTTCTTCCATATCAATGCAACGAACACCACCGCCATTGTACCCTATCAAACCTGCAATGAGGTCTTCAGTGATAACAATCTTCTTCCCCATGATGTAAGATGTAACTTGATGAGTTGAAGAAGAAGCGTGAATCCAGCATTCCTTTACCAGAATAGGAAATGTTGGGCCCACCAGTCTGTCAAAATACCTTTCCCAGCTTTGAGCTTTAACCTCTTCAGATAAATCAAAACCATTCTCTTTGAGACTGTTGAAATCCACGATTAGTTCTGACAGAACTTCCAGATTTTTGATTGGAGTGAGAAGCGTTCTGTGGGGCTCTTGATATTGTTCAGATGAAACAATTTTCTGGGAACCTGAAGGGGTGCTGGAGGAAGCCATTGTTCACACGAAGGTTTTTGTGAAAAAGATTGAAAGGGTTTTCTGAATGCACGTTGAAAACAACAAGTATGTAGAGAAAATGATAATAAAGGTAAAGAGTGTAAACTGTGTGAAAGTGTGTTTAAATAGATTTCTAAAAAGTTTTTGAAAACATAAACGTAAAGAGAGAGAAATTAATTATGATTATTAGCATTTAATGATAGCTGATTTAAGGGGATTCAGAAAGATATTTGGAACGGTTACCCATGACATGTGTCTCAATGCATCCAATCAGCGCTTTTGCCTTTTCAGAAACGTGAACGCGTGTTCAGCCTCAGAAAATGGCTGATGACTGGATGACACTTGTTTGATTGAGTGAACAGCACATTTCTATCCTTGAAATGAAGCGCACAGATCTTCATGGATAGATTCTGATACAATCTGCATTTCTAAAGTTCTGAAAGAAGATTGATCAGAAGTTCACACTAAAATAAACAAAGTTCTGAAGGTTAAGATGTGGAATCAAAACAATTTTATTCTGGGCAGAGCTTCGTGCTGAGATGTTTCAGAATGAAGTTGAACCTATCTTCAGAAAGGGGTTTTGTAAAAATATCAGCCCATTGATGGTCTGTGTCAATAAATTTTAAATTTAAAATCCCTTTCTGAATGTAGTCCCTAATAAAATGATGTTTTATTTCTATATGCTTAGCCCTAGAATGTAAAATTGGATTCTTACTAAGACAGATAGCAGAAGTATTGTCACAGAGGATAGGAATGTTACTCTCAAATATCTGGAAGTCCTCAAGTTGACTTTTCATCCAGAGCATTTGTGTGCTACATCCAGCTGCTGCTATGTATTCAGCTTCTGCTGTTGATAGAGCAATTGTGGATTGTCTTTTGCTGGACCAAGAGATCGGATTTTCTCCCAGAAACTGGCAGCTTCCAGAAGTACTTTTACGCTCTACTCTGTCTCCAGCAAAATCAGCATCACAGTATCCTACTAAGCTGTAATCACTTGATTTTCTATAAAACAAACCCAGATTAGTAGTACCTTTCAGATACTTGAAAATTCGCTTAACAGCTGTTAAGTGAGATTCTATAGGATCTGATTGGAATCTAGCACAAATGCAAACGCTGAATAAAATATCAGGCCTTGAAGCCTTCAGATATAGAAGGGAACCAATCATACCTCTGTAGACCTTCTGTTCTACCTTATTACTTACCTCTTCTCTTTCCAGAATGCACGTGGGATGCATTGGAATCTTTGATGGCTTACATTCTGATAGATCAAATTTCTTCAGAAGTTCTCTGACATATTTGCTCTGATGAATGTAAGTTCCTTCTGGGGTTTGATTAATCTGAATTCCCAGAAAGAATTTCAGTTCTCCCATTAGGCTCATCTCAAATTCTGCCTGCATACATTTAGCAAACTTTCTTCCCATAGAAGGTTTAGTAGATCCAAATATGATGTCATCAACATAAATCTGACATATTAAAATGTCATTCTTAACTGTCTTACAGAATAAGGTTGTGTCCACTTTTCCTCTGGTGAATTCCTTTTCTAACAGGAAGTTACTTAGTCTTTCATACCAAGCTCTGGGAGCTTGTTTCAGACCATACAGTGACTTCTTTAGTTCGAAAACATATTCTGGATTTTTGGAACTTTCAAAACCAGGGGGTTGGTGCACATATACCTCTTCTTCTATATAGCCATTTAAGAATGCACTCTTAACATCCATCTGATACAGAGTGATGCCTTTATTAACAGCAAAAGAGATTAAGAGTCTGATAGATTCTAACCTGGCGACTGGAGCAAAGGTTTCTGTATAGTCAATCCCCTCTTGCTGACTATAACCTTGTGCTACCAATCGTGCTTTGTTTCTGATGACTTCACCTTGTTCATTCAGTTTGTTTCTGAATACCCACTTTGTACCAATGACGTTGAATCCTTTTGGTTTAAGAACTAGATCCCATACGTCATTTCTTGTGAATTAATTTAGCTCCTCTTGCATTGCTAGAATCCAGTCATTGTCCAGAAGTACTTCATCAATTGATGTTGGTTCAATTAAAGAAATCAATCCCATGAGAGATTCTTCAGAGTTTCTGAAGCTAGCTCTTGTTCTGATTGGATCTTCCTTTCTTCCTAAGATTGTTTCTTCTGGGTGATCCATGCTGCTTCTGGATGGTATTTTCTGGAGTTGATCAACAGAAGGTGCTGGATTGCTTGCAGTGGCTCTTTTTGATGTTGAGGGAGAGTCTCTGTTGAGAGCTTCTGATGACTTGTCTTCAGTACCTGTGAATTCAACTTCCATACCTGCAAGTAATTCATTCTGCTTTGACTTTTGAGAGTCAAGCTTATCATCAAAACGAACACTGATTGATTCTTCCACAATCTGTGTTTCTGTATTGTATACTCTGTACCCTCTTGAGCATTCAGAGTATCCTAACATAATACACTTTTGTGCTTTAGAGTCAAACTTGTTCAAATCATTTTTTGTATTCAAATTAAAACAAATACATCTAAATGGATGAAAATAGGAAATGTTGCGCTTTCTGTTCTTCCAGAATTCATATGGAGTCTTTTCCAGAATAGGTCTTATGGAGATTCTATTCTGAATGTAGCACGCTATGTTTATTGCCTCTGCCCAGAAGATCTTAGCAACATTAGTCTCGTTGATCATGGTTCTGGCCATTTCTTGCAATGTTCTGTTCTTTCGTTCTACAACTCCATTTTGCTGGGGAGTTCTAGGACAAGAGAAATCATTCAGAATGCCTTTGTCATTAAAGAATGACTCAAAATCTTTGTTTTCAAATTCTCCACCATGATCACTTCTGACTTTGACGATTCTAAGATCCTTTTCATTCTGAACTTGGTTGCAGAAGGTGACAAACACAGAGTGTGACTCGTCCTTGTGTCTTAAGAACTTTACCCATGTCCATCTGCTATAGTCATCTACGATTACTAACCCATACTTCTTGCCACTGACTGAAGCAGTTTTAAATGGTCCAAATAAGTCAATGTGCAGAAGTTCTAATGGCTTAGAGGTGGAAACAACGTTTTTAGATTTGAAAGCTGGTTTTGCAAACTTGCCTTTATGACATGCTTCACACAGAGCATCTGAATTGAAGTTCAGGTTAGGAAGTCCTCTGACCAGATTGAGTTTGTTAAATTGAGATATTCTTCTCATACTAACATGTCCCAATCTTCTGTTCCAGATCCATTGCTCGTTGTTAACAGACAGAAGACACTTTACATTTTGACTTTTCAGTTCAGAAAGTTTTATTTTGTAAATGTTGTTTCTCCTCTTTCCATTAAATAGGATAGTCCCATCTTTCTGACTAACAGCTTTGCATGAATTTTGATTAAAGATTATATCATAACCATTATCACTTAATTGACTTATGGATAACAGGTTATGCATTAATTCATCTACTAATAAAACATTACTTATAGAGGGAAGATTTCCATTACCTACTGTTCCAGAGCCAATGATCTTTCCTCTCTGATTGCCTCCAAAACCTACGTGGCCTCCAGGCTTAAGTTCCAGGCTTTGGAACATATGCCTTCTTCCCGTCATGTGTCGTGAGCAGCCAGAGTCCAGGTACCATGACTGGTGTTTCTACTTTGCTGCTAAATATATCTGCAACATGTATTATTTTATCCTTAGGTACCCATATTTTCTTGGGTCCTGATTTGTTAGTTTTACCAAAACTCTGGTTGAATTTTGGTCTGACAGAATAATCACTACTTGTGTATTTTATGTCATGTGTGTGCCCATATATAAAGTGTGAATCAAGTGGAGTGTGTTTTATAACTAAGTCCATGGCATTTCTTGGTGTAGGTACCTTACCTTGGTATCCTATCCCTTTTCTTCCATTTCTGCTAACTCCATAGATCATTGAAGCCATTTTGCTTCTATCTATGTTTTTAGCTAGAAACTTCTGAAAGCTGTGATCATACTCCTTGATGATCTCATCAGCACTGCTGGGAGTTTCAGGGATTGTTTCCTTCTGAGAGTTTTGTAATAGATTTTCTAATTTTGAAATTTTATCTTTTAACTCAGAATTATCCAATTTGAGACTCTCAGTCTTATCAGAGTCAGAAGCAAGATTCCTTTTCAGGTTTCTAAATTTGACTCTAATCTGCTGATATCTTTCCAGAATTTCATTAAGGCTTTCAGCTAGTTCAGCCTTAGTAAAGTTAATAGCAAAGTCAGGGAATACCTCTTATGTATCTGATTCAGAGTCTGACTCAGAAGCTTCACTATCTTCTGATATGTTTGCCATGAGAGCTATGTTTTTTCTTTCATCATCTGATTCTGAGTCAGCTTCAGATGTGTCAGAATCATCCCATGTGGCCATGAGACTTTTCTTCTTTTCCTTGCCAAACTTCATTCTGGGCTTCTCCTTCTGAAGCTTTGGGCAATCACTTTTGTAGTGCCCCTGTTCGTTACATTCATAGCAGATGATGTCTTTGTTGTTTGGCTTTCTGTTTCCTGAGGTACCTTCAGATCTTCTGTGTCCAGAGGAGGATTCAGACCTTCTGTATCTGGAGAAGGATTCCTTCTGATTATCTGATCTTCTAGGATTCCTGAACTTTGTTTGCCTCTGCTTCCATAATTGATTCACCCTTCTGGAGAGGAGGGACAGTTCATCTTCTTCTGATGAGGACCCATCAGAGGTTTCTTCCACAACCTGCAAAACTTTGGAGTCAGATTTTCTGTTAGATTTTAAAGCTAATGGCTTACCTTTCTTTTGAAGTTCATCTGCTTCTAGCTCTATCTCGTGACTTCTGAGGGAGCTGACAAGTTCCTCCAGAGAGATTTTGTTGAGATCCTTGGCTAGCTTAAGCGCTGTTACCATTGGCTTCCACTGTTTTGGCAAGCTTCTGATGATCTTATTAACATGATCATCAGTGGAATATCCTTTTTCAAGAACGTTTAGACCAGCAACCAGAATCTGAAATCTTGAAAACATAGTTTCTATTGATTCACTTTCTTCCATCTTGAATGCCTCATACTTCTGAATGAGTGCAAGGGCTTTGGTTTCTTTGACTTGAATGTTGCCTTCATGCATCATTCTCAGAGAGTCAAACATATTCTTTGCAGTGTCTCTGTTTGATATCTTTTCATATTCTGAATAAGAGATTGCGCTGAGAAGAATTGTTCTGGCCTTGTGATGATTTCTGAACTCACGCTTTTGCTGATTAGACATTGCTTTCTTGTCAATCTTCTGACCACTTCCATTCACTGGGTGCGTGTATCCATAAGTCACCATGTCCCACAGATCAGCATCATGGGCCAAAAAGAAGCTTTCAATTCTGTCTTTCCAGTAATCAAAGTTCTCTCCATCAAAGACTGGAGGTTTGCCGCTGAATCTGTCTCTTTCTTCATTGTTGTCATTGCTGATGTGTTGATTTGTTCCTGCCATTGTGTTTTTCTGATGCTGGATCTTGTACTGACACGGTTAAGTGTTATAAGCTCAGAACCAGGCGCTCTGATGCCAATTGAAGATGTGAAAAACACAAGAAGGGGGGTTGAATTGTAAAACTTAAAATCAAAAGCTTAAACAACACAGTATTTTTATCCTGGTTTGTTTGATCTCAAACTACTCCAGTCCACCCTTCAAGGTGATTTCGCCTCTCTCCAACGAGGTCTTAATCCACTATATTCAACTGAATACAACAACTGTTTTAACAACTATTAAAACCTTCTTGAGTATAACCACAATCCGGTTTATCTCAAGGAATTCTCTTTACAAAAAATGAACGGTAATGTGTTTGATGTTTTCTAATAAAACTATATACCCCAACTGTGATAATACACAAATTAAGCTTAGAATGAAACTAGATTGCTTATGCGTTTGAGTAAGAGTGAGTTGAAAGATTAGCAATGTAGGAGTGCGTGCGGAGAGGATTGGTCTAAGATCCTTAGCCTTTTCTTTTCTCACACATACTGTTTATATTACCAAGGCAAAGAGACGTTGATGTCCATAACTCACTTTCAATGTTAATAATGTTCTTTCCTTTTTGAGAAGATCTTGTCTTTGAATAAATCCATTGGTAATTAATCTGTCTTGAATGTTTAGCAACGCTTCAGAGTGTTATCTGCTTTAATTGATGCTGACGCTTCTTAATGTTGATGACTTGCTAAAGATCTTGATCAGAGTCAGAGTGTTTTATGCACAGATTCTGGTCATCAGGTTTCAGCGTATGATCTGGTGTGTTCAGCGTGTAGCATATATTATAGATCTTCTGGTGTTGATATGTTGCTGATCTTCTGATGCTGATTTCATCAGAACTTCTGTATACCTATATACACAAAGAATAATTTTAAGTAGCATTTGTTCTATATAAATATATCTTTGAAATTATTTTATTCTTTATATTTTGTTATCATCAAAACTCTAATTAAGGGTTGTAGAATCAAACTATGTTCTAACAAAGGCATCATAAGACTTTGAGCACGGGTTCGTACCCACTTGAGGTAAGGCTCAAGAGGGATGGAATTCTTGTGTCCCAAAGTCTTGTTATCCACCTTGTTTAGCATCCTCCAAGCTCGGATGAATCTCTGGCGAAGGCCTTGATCGTCGTTATCGTAGTTGAATACCAAGCCTTGAATCAGCATCTCATATGGGCCATCCCTTCGGGCATAACCAAACTGTCTTAGAGCTAAGCATGGGTTATAGGTGATGCCTCCCCTATTTCCAAGTAGAGGGACATTGGGGAATTCCCCACAACGGTCAACAATGATAACATTCTCTTTGGATCGAGGGCACCAATGAATATCTGAATGTCTGAGCGTCATTAACCTTTGTGACCACCTTAATCCTTGCTCATTTTTTAAGACGGATTGGGGAAGATGAGAAATAAACCATCTTGCCAGGAGAGGAGTGCAACACATAAGGACACCTTTTTTCCTCATTGTGCGAGTGTAAAAAGAGTGTAGGATATCCCCTAGCAAAGTAGGCACCGGATTGCGTGACATGAAGATTTTGATGACACTCACATCTATGAGTTGGTCAGGATTGGGGAACAAGACCATCCCATAGATAAGAAGAGCCATAATTTCTTCGAATGCTTGTAAGTCTAAGGAATTCCAACAGCTTTGGGCCTTCTCAAACATAAACTTTGCTAAGAAGCCTTTGACACCACTTCTAGTTTCCCAATGGGTTGTGACATTAGATGAGTGCAAGTGTAGAGCTTGAGCAATCTCTTCTGGCTTTGGATCTTTTTCTGTACCGTTGAAAGGTAGTTGAATGAGAATGGGAATCCTCAAGAGTTGAGAGAAATCTTCCAAAGTGGGCACAAGTTGATAGTCGGGAAATGTGAAGCAATGATGCAAAGGATCAAAGAACTGGAAGAGCACCTTCATCATATCCTCCTCTGTGTTGGAGGTGACCAAGTTGAGTAGACGGCAATGCCTCTCGATGAATGGAGAGTTCTCAAGAATCCTAGAAGCTAGCTCCTTGAGTTGTGGAGGAACTCTTACAATATTGATTTGGATAGTCTTCCTGCGGAGTGAATCCATATCCTACAAAACAAGAACAAAGATGAATCTCCAAAATCCTTGAAATTGTTAGTGGATGCATATGATGTTCATGATGTCCATGATGTTATGCACAAGTATGCATATACAAGCAAAGCAAACAAGTTCTTAGTTTAGGCTTGCATGGGGTTGTATAGGTAAGTACCCTCTTGAAGTTTAGTTGGCTTAAACATGTCCTAGTAATAGTAACTGGGTTCTAAGGAGCTCAATATCACTAGATTATTTCCTTGGTCATTGTTTCAGCTCAAGCCTCTTTAATGACGACCGAAATATCCCAAGAAACCAAACCTCAATGAGTGTAGTATCGAGTATCTACCAACTTCGGACTGCACCAAAGTCGGTTATCTCACTACATCCTAAAGGACAAGTTGGTCAAGTAAAAGGTTCTAGAAGTTCATTAGTGCTTCATGACATCACTCAGCGGCCCCGTATTCTCTTTGATTGACTCAAAGGCTACCGGTACCCACAAATATGTCAGACCAACATAGCTATTGCTTAGACCATGTCGGTATACCCCACACAGTTTCCACAACGTATTGCTATTTACCTATAATGTTTCCCAAATCCGGGTGGAGGATTCAAACCCAAAAAAAGTATCATAATGTAAAGCAAACAAGTCAAATAATGTAAGCAAATAAATGTGATCTAGCCCTAAGGTAACCCAACTTTTTAAATCCCCAGCAGAGTCGCAAATGACGCAGTTAGCAAGAGTCGTCACCGAATTTTCTTTTATCCAAAAGGAAAGGTGAAAAAGCACAGGAAAGACCTTTGAGATGTTTTCTTGAGTTCGGGGGGTAGATTATGAAAAGAGAAGGTATTAGCACCCTTTTCATCCATGGTTTTACATGGGCTCTTAGTTACTTGCTAGATCACTTGCTTTTGTTATTTGAAAATGTGTTTGGTGTGGTTTTGAAAGTATTTTGTAAAAGAGGTCATTCGTTTAGGCAATCTTTGTAATGATTCTCGTTCATAAGAATGTATACAAAGATGTTTGTCTTTTGAAAATGTTTTGAATTTTTGTAAGATGTTTTTGAAATGTGTGTGTTTGTTTTGAAAATAGCCAGGATAGTTGTTTGAAAACAGAGCAAGTAACTAGAAGTAATCTACCTACTCAAATGTTTTTAATGTACATTTTCTATTCCTTTGACATTGTTGTCTTACCATTGATTTGGTAAGCAACCCTATCTTTGGATGTGAACGGGACGGGCATGGGTCATCGTATCACCATGATTAGGAATGTTTGCAAAGTATCTTAGCATTTTGAGGGACCAAGATCATTTTTGTAAGGCAACCTTGAATAGCGTCATCGAGGGACTATGATCTTATATTTGTTTTGTTTTGCCAAGATATTCCGCATGCGTAACATGGCTATTTTTATATAAAGCAACCAAATGGAGAAACCCTAAGGATGCTTGTGTGCAAGTGTGTTATTTTAATGCTTTGATTTTATCTTGTATTTAGGGTTTTCTATTTTTCTTTGTTTTGATCTTACCATGCAAACCCTAATTACTAATCATGGCATGTAAAGCGGTAAATTTCGTAACGTAAATATTACTAAGCTATTACAACAATTTCATGGGAGGGGGAATACAAATTTGAATGGGGATTTGCAAGAATGTAAATCTAATTAAGTTATTACAACCAAATCGAATTTGTACGAATATTAGAATAAACAATGCAATATTTAAATATGCAATATTATGTATTTATGCAAGAAAAAGATTTTGTTTTGTTTTTTATGTGAAAAGAAAATTTTAACCTAATCCTAAAAAATATTAAAGAAATTAATTCTTAGTAAAAAGTTAACCCTAATTTCTATTTTTAAAGAAAATAAAGTTCATATGTACTATTTTTTTATTAAGATAATAAATAATATTGTATAAGAATATAAAGTTTTTATATATGCAAAAATAAATATTTATAAGTATGGGATGAAAAGGAAATAAATTAAACTAAACATATTTCAATTTTTTTTACAAGTTTATTAAGAAAAATAAGTAACATATATTGAAGATAAAATATATTTTTATGTGAAAAAATAAAAATAATATAAAATGTGATATTATTATATTTATACTTTTTAGGATTTTTATGCATCAAAGAAAATATTTAATACACAAAAAATGAAAATAAAACAAATAAAATAAAAATATAAAAATAGTTGGGCAAAGGGGGGTGTCTTGAATAATCAAATGGTGAAAGTTAGAAAAAAAATAGCTAAGCCCAACGTGGAGGCCCAAACCTGCAAAAAGCCAAAACTGAAAGTGGAAAAATGTATAAAAAAAACAAAAGGTAGCGCCAAGGTTCGAACCCAGGATATGGGTCTCACCAGCGCGCTACCTTGCCACTGGGGTGGTTATACATCGGTTGATTTAAGTGAAACAAAAATAACATAACATGAACAAGGTCCTTGCCCTGTACTTCATCTTCTTCCCCAAGCTGGCCAGATGTCATGTAACTCTCTCATTCTTCCATGAAAATGAAAACTCATAACATGAAAGTTGTGGCATTTGGTCTCACGATTCTAACCATATAAGTCATGTAAGATAACAATCAAAGATCAAGATGAATTTTAAAAGCCCTAAATCTAAACCTAATTTTTCCAGAAACTTCAAGTTTAAAATTCTCTTAACTTAGGCCAAATAAATGCAAGATATGTAAATGTACAACTTCGTTGCAATGAGGACTACATTATTTATTCACAAATCGTGGCCAATGGTTGCCTGTATAAAGAGATAGAAGTTGAGATTTTTACCTCTTTCAGTTGAAATCATAGATTTAGTTGGAGTGAGTTTTATGAAGGCCTGATGATTGCTTGAGCTTGCTTGAGCTTCCCTGAGTGTGTTCCAACCTTTGCCTTGCTTTGAAAGCGTCTAAAACTCTCTATCCAAGTCAACCTGCAAGCTTTGAAAACAAAATTGGCAGATGATGGAGAGAGGGTTACAGTACAGGGATGAGGGTCTGGATCAGTTAGATATCAAGTAGGTAAGGTGTTTTGAGGATCAAGACTTGAAACGCACGAGCCAAATGAGAGATTGGTATGCTTATGCAAAAATTGCAAGTCTTGACAATTTTCTGGTGTTTTTGAGTTTGGGAGTGTTTTAGGCTTCTAGTCCTCGTGTGTTATGTTACAATGTGTTTGTATATTAGTATGGAATCAGTTTCTTGTCAACTCTCCAACAGATTTGCAAGTTATATGCTTTTGGCACACTTTCTTGCTTTTGAAGCAAAGTGAAGGGACAAGGCCTTAACTGCCTATACTGGCTTGCTTAGGGTTGGTATTGTTAGAACATAGTTTGAGTCTACAACCCTCAGTTAGAGTTTTAATGATAACAAAATACAAGATTAAATAAATTATAAGATTTATATAAGACATATATGCTACCTAAAAATTATGTTGTGTATTTGCAGAAACTCTGATGGAATCAGCATCGGAATATCAACATCAGCATCTGAAGATATGTCAGCATCAGAAGATCAAACATGTGCTATACGCTGAAGCCTGATGAACAGATCTGCGCTTCACATACTCTGAATCTGATCAAGATCCTAACTATGTCATCAGCACTTAGAAGCGTCAGAATAAGCTAAAGCCAAGAACACTCTGAAGTGTCAATGGTACTATGCATTCAAGGCAATTAATTATCAACGGCTCTATTCCAAGACAAAGATCTTCTCAATATGGAAAGAACGTAATGAGCATTGAAATGGAATTATAGACTGCAACGTATCTTTTCCAAGGCTATATAAACAAGTTAGTGAGAAAAGAAATGGCTAATGCTTGCAAATACTCTTCACGCATATACACGCCTAAGCTTATTATTCTCACTCAAGATCTCAGTTTTGCTACAGCTTTCTACCACGCTCAATCTATAGCTTTAGCAATCTAGTTTTATCTTAAGCTTCATTTGTGTATTATCACAGTTGTGATATATAGTTTTCCTAGAAAACATCAAACACACTTTTGTAAATTTATCTGTAAGAGAATTACCTTGAGAAACCGGTCTGTGGTTTGACTCAAGAAGGCTTTAGCAGTTGTTAAAGCAGTTGTAATATTCAGTTGAATATAGTGGATTAAGACCTCGTTGGAGAGAGGCGAAATCACCTTGACGGGTGGATTGGAGTAGTTTGAGATCAAACGAACCAGGATAAAAATACTGAGTTGTCTGCATTTGATTTCAAGTTTTACAATTCAACCCCCCTTCTTGTGTTTTTCACTTCTTCAGGTATTTGCTCTATACAAATTGCCTTAGGTTTGTGGTACTTGTATGTGCAAAGGAGACAAGTTCAATGCTCAAGAAATGGAAAGTGGCAAAAGTTGAGCTTTTTCAAAATGGCAATGGTCACTTTATGCCATTTATGGAATTACAACTTGGGTAATGGATCTAAGGCTTGGATCAAAGCTTTGTCAACTGAGTAAGCATTAAATTAAGGAGTAATAAACAAGTTTGGGACCTGTAAAGCATGGATTAGGCAGCATAGGTACTGGTTGGAACTTTGTTCTTCATGAAGTGGCTTGAATCAAAAGTGAGAAATTGCCAACTTCATCTCTTCGATTCTCCCTACTCAAAAATGATCTTGAGGAGTTCTTTGACATTTTGGAAAGCTTAAAATATGATCTATAACTCATCATTGAAATGAATTTCAAGATACCTCTTGGAACTAGGTGAAAAATTGCCATGAAGTTGAGTCCAAAACCTGCCTAAATTAAGGCAAAAGTTCACTAAGTTACTTAGTTCATGAGCATGTATTCATAAATTTATATCTTGAGCTCCAAGCATCTTTAGGGAAAAGTGTGTGAAGAAAAGTTGTATATTTCATGGAGTTCTACAACTTTCATGTTGGGAACTTTCTTTGAATTATTATGCATCATGGTGAAAAAATGGCCTAAAGTTGAGAAAAAATAAGGAATTTTCATTACTTAGAAAATTTTCTAATTTAAGAAAATTTTCAAATTTAAACCCTAATCTTCAAACTAGGATTTATTGATGAACAAGTTTCACATTTTGACATGATTTGATGAATTGTGATCCTTGGCACTTGATTTTGACCAAAAAGTCAAAGTTTGACTTTTCAGTATACAGTTGACTTTTGATCAGTTGACTGCAAATTTCATATGTCAATCCAATGAAATTGCAATATTTTGAACCATGATATTAGGTCAAGATGATGAAATGGAATCCTTGAAATCATGCTTCAAATAAATTGGACATTTTCTAGATAAAAAAATCAAAAATTTCCCTTCCTCAGTCAAAACCCTAATTTTGACTATTTTGCCCTTTTGATGATTTGATCAAATTTCTTGAGGAATTGTTATCCAAACTTGATCAAATGATATATATATATATATATATATATATATATATATATATATATATATATATATATATATATATATATATATATATATATATATATATATATATATATATATATATATATATGAGTCTAAAATGTTGATGTGGATCAACAATTATAAAGTTTGACTGTAAATTGGCCATGGTTGACTTTTTCCCTAATACAACTACTTTTTAAGTCAACTGTCCAATTGACTGATAAAAAATGTGGTTCTAAGCTTGAAACTTGTCCTGAGTGATCTTAGGGATCCATAATGATGTTTGAAAGTCACATGAAGCATTGATAGTCCAAAAATCCTTGTGCAATATCAAACCCTAATTTTGGGTCATCAGTGCATGATGAGATGTCTTGAGCTGACCAAACCCTAATTCAGTCTTGAGTCAAAGAAATCTTGTGAGAAAAGTCTTGATAAATGAGAGGTCAAATTTTGGGGTACAACACAAACCAATACAAGTTATTTTAACTTTGAAAAGTATATTTGTGGAAGCTATATGTGGTTTAATTCTCAAGTTTGTGCCTCTCTAAAATCACAATTTCAATACAAAAAATCATAAACTTGAGAGATAAACCAACATTTGTAATTTGTGTATTTTCACTCTTTGTCATGAAATTTTAAACTCAAACTCATTTGAAACTTAATTGTTAATGCTCGGAATACAATTGTCGCATGTTTGTATACCATTTAAAACTGATTTCCACACTTTCGGATTGAAATTTCGGCCGTTTAGACAACTTTATCGTAGTTCTGTCATGCACTATAAAATTTCCTAAATGGAGCACTTACGCTTGGAATTAATTCATGAGACCTATGTTTCTGAAACCATTGGCCCGTTTGCAAGATACTACGTGTTTTTCATAAGATTCCAAGTGTAATACGGTGGCAGAACCGACTGTTATATTGGTTATTCATTTGTCTTTGCAAATGTTGCGGTAAGTAAGAGTCGCCACCGACTTTTATTTTATCCAACAAAGGAAAGGGTGAAAAGAACAGAAAAAGACCTTTTGAGATTATTTCTGAGTAGGGGAGGTAGATTATGGAAAGGAAAGGTGTTATCACCCTTTCCATCTGTAGTTATCTACGGGCTCTTAGATGCTTAGCTCATTTTGAAATACCTTGTGCTTTGTATGTTCTTGAAAAGTATTTTGAAAGCGCCTTAGTGCGGAGAACTTTGTAATGTTTCTCGGAATGGTAGAGAACATATACAAAGTGTTTAAAAATGTTTTTGAAAGAATTTTTGTGTAAGTGTAAAAGTTGTTTGAGCAAGCATCTAACAGCTATCTACTTTACTCGAAAAGTTGTTCTTTTCCTATTTTCCTTTAGGCAGTGCTATCCTACTATTAGCGAGTAGGTAGCCCTAGTCGTTGGATGTTTGAGGGACATTCGAAGGGATGTTTATACAGTCACAAAGGCAATTGGGCAAGAGACTTTAGTAACTATCCTAGGGTTTTAAGATCATACCGAGGCAACGTCGAGAGGGTCATCGAGGGACTTATGATCTTTAAACTGGAGGGTAGCCGTTAAAATCTCTCACGTCTCGAGAGACGCGACTGTTTTCCTAAGGCAACCAACGTGGGATACCCTAGAAGTGTACATGTGCGATTGTGTTATATTCAATTATTTTGTCTTTGCATTAGGTTTGATAGCGTTTGATTTTAATCTCTTGCCATAAAATCCTAATTATCATGCATCTAAACAGTTAATAATTTGCAGTAATTAAAAGTGCAGAAATATAAATCTAGCTATTACAAGGCTTCGGGGAGGGGATTATTACAAGTCCAAACTTGGGGGAAATAAAGCAACAAAATGTAAAGGGTCCTAGTTATAAAGCTATTACATCCTAGTAGGCAGTTACAATAGTATGAAAAAAATAGAATGTGAAATATAATAACACGCGCAAATTGAAAGGACGTCTAAAAAACCTAGAAATAAGAAAGATCTTTTTGTTTGTTTTTGATTTCATATTAAGAAAATAGTTGAATTAAAAGTAATTAATCTAGATCTATATTTAAAGGAAAAGTTAATTATTAAAGAAAAATAAAATTAAAGAAAAGAGATTAATCTTCTAAACTTTTTTTTTGGTATTTTTTAATATGAAAAGAAAATGAATTAAAATCCTAAGTCTATTTAGTTTTTAATTAAAGAAAATGGTTTAAATAATTATTAATTAATTTACAAAATTAATTTAATTGAAAAAAATGCTAACCTAATATTTTTATGATTTTTATCTGATTTTATATTGATTAAAAAAAACAAACTAAAAGTAATAAGTAAAAAAACAAAATAAAGAAATAGAAACGGGCCAGGCAGTAAGTGGAAAAGGGGGTGTAATTTGAATTTCGTGTGGCCACAAAACCTTCATGATAAACGTCACACCTGCTCCAATAGACATGCTAAACACAAATCAAACGGTTAAAAGTATTAACATGCCATGAAAATGCAGTTTTAAAATTCAAGAAAATCTTATCAACCGGTGATGCGTGGATACGATGATCTAGGGTGTTGCAAGCCTTAGGAATGGATGTAATGAGTTCCTCGGAACCTCAGGATCACAATTGGGCAATTGATTTGGATCGAGGATGCTTGCAAAGGTTGTTTCGATTTTGACAACTTTGTGAAAATTTTGTGAGTTTTGATATGGCTTCTTAGCAATGATTTTCATGTTCTTTGCTCATTCCTTGGTCTTGTATTTATAGAGGAAGAAGAGGGCTAGCAAAGATGGTAAAAATCCATCCATAATAGCCCTCTTTCAAACCAAAATCAAACACATTAAAAAAGTTCCAAAAATTCAAATTCTTTCCCATTTTGAGGTGCAACGCACCTGGCCTCCTTTGCACGAAATTTTGGAGCCAAAAATAATTCAAACCATCAACCCATATTACCATAACCAATATTTACTATTTTATGCAATTTTATTTAGTTATTATTTGAATAAAACAAAATAAATATGGATAAAATAGGTAGAAATGGCAAGGCAATGTAGAAATAATTTTAGAGGTCTCTCATAAGGTTAGGAAGATTTTTAAAACTCAAAAAGTTAGGCCATTGACCTAAAAGTTCAAATTTTCCCAATGCACAATTCTTGAAATTTCCCAAATTTTCCCAACTTGGGAAAATCATAACTTGCTCAATTTTTATCTTTTTGAGATGATCTTTAACTTTTTGGAAAGCCTAAAATGTACTACAAAATATCTATGTTGACCATTTTTGCATTTGGAGAAATTATCTTAATGTAAATGGTCTTGGAAAAAATGCCTTTTTGTTGACTTTTTGAAAATGAGCTGTAATGTATGAGCTTGTATCTTTCAAATGGTGCATTTATTAAACTTGAGGATAAAATAGAAGTTGTTGATAATTTGATTCTATTCAAAATGAGCTTTCGTTGGGGAAAAATGGATGAAGTATGTGAAAGTTATGCCTGGTCAAAGTTCAGTTGACTTTTCCTATAGAAATCCTAATTTAGCAATTCTTCACTTTTGATAAATATGGAGTATTTATTGAGGAATATGATCAAACCTTGATCAAATTATGATTATCACTTCAAAATATTGATGTTGACAAAAAAATTGAAGTTTGACTATATATTGGTCACAATTGACTTTTGACCTAGTATAGTTTATTTTCAAGTATTTGAGCAGTTGACTGAGCAAACTTGTAGTGCAAGGCATGCAACTTGGCATGGACATTCATGAAGACATATTAGGACCATGGAACATAATTTATACCTTTGGAGCTCACACATCTTAGTGAAAAGTGAAACCCTAGTTAAAAGGCTATTGCTTAGGAGGAGATTTGAACTAGATTTTTCTTGTAGTTTAAATGTTTGATAAAATGCTTAGATGAAAGTTTGAGTTCAAAAATTGTGATATTTGTTGTGAACTTGTGATTCTTGAATTGTGTTGGAATTGTTGATTCTTGAATTGACACTAAGTTGTGTAGAATTTTGGTGCACATGAGGTGTTTGTAAATATGCCTAGTGTTATCTTTTGGTTCAAGAATAGAAATGGAGTTAAAATCACATGAATTTATTTGAGAATTAAGTGTTGTTGATTTCATGAGTTGATTATTTTTGGTGGTTTATGTGATTCTTGAGTTGGAAACCATGAAGATATGTGGTTTTGGATGATTGATATTGAATTGGGTGTGGTTCTTGAATTTTTAATTGTTGCATCAAGTTTAATTTCAATTATATAAATTGTTATGGTTTATGTAAATCATGTTGTTTGTTGGTTTATGTTGAGATTTGACATCACTCTCATTAGTTGGCATAAGTTGTATTGGTTTGTTGATAAAATCCAAAGTTTTCCACATTAAAATACCAAACCAATACAAGTTATGTTAACTTTGAAAAGTCGATTTGTGCAAGCTATATGTGGTTTAATTCTCAAGTTTGTGCCTCTCTAAAATCCAAATTTCAATACAAAAAATCATAAACTTGAGAGATAAACCAACATTTGTAATTTGTGTATTTTCACTCTTTATCATGAAATTTTGAACTCAAACTCATTCGAAAATTAATCGTTAATGCTCGGAATACAAGTGTCGCATGTTTACATACCATTTAAAACTGATTTCCGCACTTTCAGATCGAAATTTCGGCCGTTTAAACAACTTTACCGTAGTTCTGTCCTGCACTATAAAATGGCCTAAATGGAGCACTTACACTTGGAATTAATTCATGAGACCTATGTTTCTGAAACCATTGGCCCGTTTGCAAGCTACTATGCATTTTTCATAAGATTCCAAGTGTAATACGGTGGCAAAACCGACTGTTATACTGGTTTTGCTTTTGTCTTCGCAAATGTTGCGATAAGTAAGAGTCGCCACCGATTTTTCTTTTATCCAACAAAGGAAATGGTGAAAAGAACAGAAAAAGACCTTTTGAGATTATTTCTGAGTAAGGGGGTAGATTATGGAAAGGAAAGGTGTTAGCACCCTTTCCATCCGTAGTTAAATACGAGCTATTAGATGCTTAGCTCATTTTGAAATACCTTATGCTTTGTATGTTCTTGAAGAGTATTTTGAAATCGCCTTAGTGCGGCGAACTTTGTAATGTTTCTCGGAATGGTAGAGAACATATACAAAGTGTTTGAAAATGTTTTTGAAATAAGTTTTGTGTAAGTGTAAAAGTTGTTTGAGCGAGCATCTAACAGCTATCTACTTTACTCAAAAAGTTGTTCTTTTCCTATTTTCCTTTGGTCTTGTATTTATAGAGGAAGAAGAGGGCTAGCAAAGATTGTAAAAATCCACCCTTAATGGCCCTCTTTCAAACCAAAATCAAACACATTAAAAAAATTCCAAAAATGCAAATTCTAGCCCATTTTGAGGTGCAATTCACCTGGCCTCCTTTGCACGAAATTTTGGAGCCAAAAATAATTCAAACCATCAACCCATATTTCCATAACCAATATTTACTATTTTATTCAATTTTATTTAGTTTTTATTTGAATAAAACAAAATAAATATGGATAAAATAGGTAGAAATGGAAAGGCAATGTAGAAATTATTTTATAGGTCTCTCATAAGGTTAGGAAGATGTTTAAAACTCAAAACGTTAGGCCATTGACCTAAAAGTTCAAATTTTCCCAATGCACAATTCTTGAAATTTCCCAAGTTTTCCCAACTTGAGAAAACTATAACTTGCTCAATTTTTATCTTTTTGAGATGATCTTGAACTTTTTTGAAAGACCAAAATGTCCTAAAAAATATCTATGTTTACCATTTTTGCATTTGGAGAAATTATCTTAATGTAAATGGTCTTGGAAAAAAGTGCCTTTTGTTGACTTTCTGAAAATGACCTGTAATGTATGAGCTTGTATCTTTTAAATGGTGCATTTCTTGAACTTGAGGATAAAATAGAAGTTGTAGGTAATTTTATTCTATTCAAAAAGAGCTTTGGTCTGGGCAAAATGGATGAAGTATGTGAAAGTTATGCCTGGTCAAATTTCAGTTGACTTTTCCTATAAAAATCCTAATTTAGCAATTCTTGACTTTTGATAAATATAGAGTATTTCTTGAGGAATCATGATCAAACCTTTATCAAATCATGATTATCACTTCAAAATGTTGATGTTGACAAAAAAATCTCGAAATTTGACTATATATTGGTCACAGTGACTTTTGACCTAGTATAGTTGATTTTCAAGCATTTGAGCAGTTGACTGAGCAAACTTGTAGTGCAAGGCATGAAACTTGGCATGGACATTCGTGAAGACATATTAGGACCATGGAACATAATTGAGACTTTTGGAGCTCACACATCTTAGTGAAAAGTGAAACCCTAGTTAAAAGGCTATTGCTTAGGAGGAGAATTTGTCTGATCAATTCTTGGTCAACCTTGAGCAATTGAGGACCTTAATGAGCATGCCTTGAGTAAAATGAGCTTGCATTGAGAAACTTCTGCGTGAAATTCATGATTCCACTGTGTTTTTGACCAGACCGATTGCATATTTGGATCTCTGGACACGTTTATAGGTTACCGTGTAAATTTCATTTCATTTCGAGTAACTTTTTTCGGACGCCTAATTTCATAAAACGTGTTTTTATCTGCAGAATCTTGATTTTGTTCTTAGTGTAGGTTTTTTACGCTTATATGTGTATAATTTCATTGTTATAATCTCCATTTGTGGTGTACTCGTGTGTGATAGTTCATTTGGTGATTATTGGATTGATTTTTTAACGCGGTCCCGATACCGTTTATCTTGTTATCTTTTGATGTGTTTGTTCATTGTGCAAGGTACATTTTATTGTGTTTCATCATGCAATACAACATTGATTATATGATTAAAACTTGTGGCTTATGATCGCCTTCGACACGACACGCCTTGTTTCTCATTTCATGAGAAATATCCTTTGTTCACAGTTGTTGTATATTGTCTGGATATGTATGACACTTTGTGCATGAACTCTGATATGTGGTGCATTCGTGGCACGTATCTTTATATTTGTTTAGTTGGATATCATTTTTGACTATGTTTGTTTCTTGGTGAAGCTTGCTCGATGTATTCCTTGCTTCTCCATTGCTTTCGTTCTCTATTGATGAACTTGCGTTCGATTGGTAGCCGCCGTAGCTGCTTTCGCTTTCTTGCATTTTTATGGCATTTATTTATTGCTTCCCTTGCCATGAGAAGTAAGATAGAGATGTATGACGGGGGGTCTCTGTTGATGATAATGTCAGGAACCCCCTGGTTTATTTAAAGACTCGTTTAGGGAAATTCTGCATTACGTACCATTGTATGTTACTTGTATTTGGCTTGTTTAAAACCCTACCTTTGAAGTACGCATTTTGGAGCCATGTTTACATGTGTGCTCAAAGTCCTCAAAGAAGGCGCCAATCCCCATTCCCCTGATAAGTCCTCAAAGAAGGCGCCCAGCCCCATCCCCATCAACCCTCATATTTCTTTTGTGTCATCCTTAGCTCGTGACGCACCATGATACTTTAAAGTTGTGCCTACTCTTGTTATCGAGTCGTTGTTAGCTCCTAAATTGGACACCTACAATAAGTTGGCCTTATGGGCGGGTAGTGTTCAGCTAATCTGATCAAGCATTCAGAACTCATCAAGAGTGTGCATCCAAGAATACGACAATGGTTATCCATCAAAAGATTGAGGAAAGTCAAAACCACAAAGGTTAACCTTCATCTATCAACAACGTGCATCAACTAACGATACCCCAACGAGTATCCCTCACACATTAAAAGGTCGACAGAGGACGATACAACTCAGGAAATCACAATCACTTCCAACAAATCAAAAACAACACAAAGATCAACGACTTGTTCAAAGTAAAAATACAAATAAGAAAGAAACAAAAATCCCCGCTAAGTCAAAACTTGAAAATAAGTCGCTTAGGCAAAAATTGGGGCATCCCGCTGGACCTCCAAATCGAAATTCAAAAGAATTTGTCCAGGCAAAAATTAGGGAAAGCAAGAAAGAAATTGAAAAGCCTAAAAGGCTAAAAAAGGATTACCAACGAAAATCCTCATCAAAGAACAAAGTCGTCTGATCAGACACCAAAGGCAAAGAAGTTAGTGACTGTCGTGTCCAAGAGACCACGGTGGTTCCTCAATCATCGCAAAATCTTCTCGAGAGATGAACGTTTGTGTCAGGTCAACTGAACGTAGGAATGGAGAACATCATGGAGAATGGGTGGGTACCAAATATTTTTTAGCCTTAAATTCTTTTTCTAAAACCGTGAACCAGGCCACGTTACAACCCATAAAAGTCCTAATTGAAGCATGGGTCAATTTGAAAGCTTGCTACAACGAGATAGCGTTTAACTGACTCCTAAGAGGTATGTTGAATATCTATGTTGGCATCATATGCTTGCATTATCTTTCATAAAAAGGAATTTGCAAATGTTTCTCTCTAGCTAGTGACTCGTTCAATCAGAGGCTATCACGTCAAGAGATCTATTCAGAATTCATTCAACCCGGGGCAGTTACGTCGAGATTCGACAAATCCCTCCAAGAAAGCTGTAATCAAGAGCAGTTTTTTTCGTGGCTCAAAACATTGGGGCAGGCCACCTCATATCGTATTGTGGCACGAACCTTCTGGTCTTCTATTCAACCTAGATCTTCCCAGAGATCCTCCAGACAGGGGCATTCCTCATCCGTACTTAGTTGTTCAAGTCAATTATGTTGTACGAGACTACGATCAACCTAAAAGCACCATAACGGTCACCCTGACCTAGCCAGTGCACAAAGCTGCCTCCATCTACTACAGACAACTTCAGGTCTGACTCCCCAAGTGAATTCAGAAAATCTAGAATCGTCTTTTGACTCAGCACGCGCAAGTGCTTCCTCAGTGGAGTTAATCAAGAACATCCCCAACGGAGCTAAACCGGGACATTCGCAGAGCTAAACCGGGGCATTCGCGAAGATAAACCAGGGCATTCACAGAGTTCAACCAGGGCACTCGTAGGTTTCCATTCCCATCTCTTATCCCCAAGTGATTCAAGAGATAATTCCCCAGTGTGCGTAAACTTGGGACATGTATTCAGAGAGATCCACATGGTGTTCAGTATCCATTCTTCGGCATATTCACTAGTTCAGGATGTTTAGAAGTCTGGCCAGGTTATCTCTTCCCAATGGTATGATTCAGAATCCAGCATCGTACCTGAAGACTCGTTTCGTCGGCAATTCAATCTCCAACAGAGTCATCAACAATCTTCGGTATCATGGTCTCCCCAGGGCAAATTTTTATCAGTATCCCCAACAACCTTTGATACTACAGGCTTCCAACGTCGATATATATTGACATCCCTAGTGATGAGCAGTGGTTTCCAGCAAACCTTCTCTTATCCCCATGAAGTTTATATCTTCGCATTGCATATAGTTATCACTGCATAACAATTCATCCTCAAAAGCGCGTTGCCGATCCATCAGAGTGGATCTTTGCGTCAAAAGAAATTCAAACATGCATACAAAGCATAAGCCAGACCAGGTACCTTACACGAAAGACCTGAATTATTCAAGGACAACAATACATCCCTACAGGAGGGTATCATGCCCAAAGTCCCTAGTCGGTGACCTTCACCTTTTCAATGCCCAACAAAATCAATACACTTTGTCGTTTTAAACCCAGTTCTTGTCTGGTAGTCAGTCCCCTAAACACTCGTCCGTGTCCATTCCTAAGCACTCGTATGTGTCAAGTTTCCTAAACACTCGTCCGTGTTTAAACTTTTGATACTCGTTTGTATCTCCTTTCAATACTCGTCCGTATTGATTCAAACACTCGTCCGTGTTTAACCTTTGATACTCGTCCGTATCTCCTTTCAATACTCGTCCGTATTGATTCAAACACTCGTCCGCGTTAAACCTTTTGATACTCGTCTGTATCTCCTTTCAATACTCGTCCGTATTGATTCAAACACTCGTCCGTGTTAAACCTTTCTTGATACTCGTCCGTGTCGCTTATCTAAAACAATCATCATGTCATAACCCATGTTCCCTTCTTGGAACCTGAGATCGCCTCTTGGCTAGGTTCTTCCTTCAACTCATTGTCAAACCTGAGATCGCCTCTTGGCTAGGTTCTTCCTTCAAATCATCGTCGAACCTGAGATCGCCTCTTGGTTAGGTTCTTCCTTCAAATCATCGTCGAACCTGAGATCGCCTCTTGGCTAGGTTCTTCCTTCAAATCATCGTCGAACCTGAGATCGCCTCTTGGCTAGGTTCTTCCCTCAAATCATCGTCAAGCCTGAGATCGCCTCTTGGCTAGGTTCTTCCTTCAAATCATCGTCGAACCTGAGATCGCCTCTTGGCTAGGTTCTTCCTTCAAATCATCGTCGAACCTGAGATCGCCTCTTGGCTAGGTTCTTCCTTCAAATCATCGTCGAACCTGAGATCGCCTCTTGGCTAGGTTCTTCCCTCAAATCATCGTCGAGCCTGAGATTGCCTCTTGGCTAGGTTCTTCCTTCAACTCATTGTCAAACCTGAGATCGCCTCTTGGCTAGGTTCTTCCTTCAAATCATCGTCGAACCTGAGATCGCCTCTTGGCTAGGTTCTTCCCTCAAATCATCGTCGAGCCTGAGATCGCCTCTTGGCTAGGTTCTTCCTTCAAATCATCGTCGAACCTGAGATTGCCTCTTGGCTAGGTTCTTCCTTCAAATCATCGTCGAACCTGAGATCGCCTCTTGGCTAGGTTATTCCTTCAAATCATCGTCGAACCTGAGATCGCCTCTTGGCTAGGTTCTTCCCTAAAATCATCGTCGAGCCTGAGATCGCCTCTTGGCTAGGTTCTTCCCTCAAATCATCGTCGAACCTGAGATCGCCTCTCGGCTAGGTTCTTCCCTCAAATCATCGTCGAACCTGAGATCGCCTCTTGGCTAGGTTCTTCCCTCAAATCATCATCGAGCCTGAGATCGCCTCTTGGCTAGGTTCTTTCCATACACTTTGTCTTAGAATCTGAGATCGCCCTTTGGCTAGGTTCTCTGTCAAATCACTCTCATGTGTCACCCTTGAATCGTAGGTCGCTCGTAGACCTCATTCGCTGTCTTTTCATACCAACCATTTGTCTTGTATTGGCATCAAGCCACATTACAAGTCCAGTCTCTGTCCCTTCATTGAAAAAACAAATTTCTTTTCCCCGGCAGATCACAAAATAAATAAATAAAGAAAACTCTTTCTCCCTCAGGACAAATTTTTTGGCATTGATATTTAATCATCTTCAACCTTGAACTTCCTAAAGGCATGTGCCAATCGTACTTTCAGGTTTAAGACGATTAAATAGGGGCAGCTGTAATACTCCAAATTTGTCCTACCCTTTTACTTCCTATCTGGCTTACGCATTTTGCATTTTTCTCACATATATAACTTCCATTAGGTCATTTAACATTGCATACATTCATCAACAACATAATTTTGCATAAGATCAGTGGTATTGTGGAACTAAGGGTTGGTGTATGGCTTTAAGGCTCTCATCTTCGCACAAGCTTGTTTCGGTTGATTTCTCCATTAATAATTTGTTTGAAGCTAGGGTTTATTTTCTGGACTTCTTTATCATCAAACTATAAGGATATTCTCTTCTTCTCAGCATCAAGTTACAGGGCTATTCTCTTCTTCTCAGCATCAAGTTACAGGGTTATTCTCTTCTTCTCAACATCAAGATACAAGGTCATCCTCCATCAATAATTCATCAAACACAAGTGGATTAGAGTGCCACATCTTCTATTTGTGAATTTGTAATATCTATTGGCTGAGGTTCATTGAGCTTCATATTACATCTCTTTCTATACTTCAAGGTGCCTTCAGGGCATTGTTATTATCCATAAAGTCAAGATATGGCGCGGATCGGATTGCAAAATGCAAGACATGGTACAGAAGATGAAGTTGTGAGCTCATTGAGTTCAAAACATCATTGTTCTTTCAAACACTTGTTGCTTCGATTACAAGTTAACTAAGATTTCAAGAGGAATGGGATGCCAATTTGGGTTCATTGAAACTTCTGATTGTGCTCAAGATTAATATTGGTTCAAGATCTCAATTTCATGATCTTTCAATGGTTGATTCAAGATAAGATTGGAAGTTTCATATGGTTCAAGTGGCCATTTTCGAGTTCACTTAATTCATCTTCCATTATTCAAATCTAGGCATGGCATATAAATGGGTTTGGATTCGATTCTTTGTGAAATATTAAATTGGATTCAAGTTTTGGAATGAGACGCCCCATGATAAGGATTGTCAATTTAGGGAAGTTAACTTTTGACCAAAGTTCTATTTAAATCTATGTCTGTTTCATTCAAGTTACAAGCATAATGGAGGAAAAATTTATTTCAAAGTATGGTTGAAAAAGGATTCAATACATTCAAAATTTAAAGGGAATCATAAAGGACATTCAAGTTCACAAATCAAGTCACCTCACAAATTCGATCTCATTACAAGAAGAACCATCACATATTTCGCGTTTCAAGACCATTCCATTCCAAACCATGTTTCCATATGCAATTCTTTCCATGATCGAGTCATGTTTGGTACATATCCAAGAGATTCATTCTACATCATTCAAAGAAAATTATACAAATAGAAAATCATTTCGTTTCAAAGTCATTCCAATATACCATTCCAAAGGCGTAGTAACCATACAATAAAAAAAATGTGTCCTAAACCTATTGTTCCTAATCGAAAGACTTTTCAAGACATCTTCATGACATCAAAACCAGGTCTACTTTGTTTGCTCTAATCCTCCATGTTTCCAAGAGGTGCATCGCCACTGTCATTAAACCTCGAGTTGCATAATGAACCGGTTTCCCTGTTGTTACCCAAGTTTACTAAAAGCCTGCATATAACCAATAGACCAGTTCAGCAGAAGTACGAAAAAGAAACAGGGTCTAGATTAGTTCCTAACAAAAGGGCCAACTCAGTAACAGAACAAAAAGCCAAACAGAAAATCAAAAAAACCAACCAACTGTCAAAACCATATCCATAACCAATTCATAACTAACTCTCAAACTTTCTAACTGCTTCTAACAGATTCATAACTAACTTTTTCCTAACTTCTATAACAGTAACCAAAACTGTTATAACAACTAACTCATCTCTAACCAACTAAATAGTCCAAAAAACCCCTAACCAATTTTCCCAACAAAACTCTATAGAAAATATATAATAGAGTTCACGGCATATACAAAAGGAGATGGACAGAATAGAGGGATAAGATTTCAACACAGAAAAAAGAAATTATTACCTTTCATTCTCACTTACTCTATTGACACTTCTTCAATATCTGCAGAAGAACCACCAAAAAACTCCTCTCAATTATTTATGCCCTCTCTCTCTGCAGAATCATATCGATCTTCATCTTCAGACTTCACCTTCCTTTGATCCTCCATCATCGATACTTCATCAAAACTGCAAACAACCATCATCTGCGTTCATCTTCAACATACACTCATTCTTTCGTCTTTGGCAATCTTCATCATCAACAGCACTCGTTCTGTCAAAATTCAACAACTTCACTACTCCTTCAACAAGAACAACACTAAGTTTATTTATGAGTTGTGATTTGCTTGGTTCACATAGCAAGAAGGGCAAAAGAAGAGCAAACAGAATTGAAGACAAAGAAAAATAAAGAAGAAAATACGAATAGAAGAAGAAGCAAGAACGAGAAGAAGAAAAGAGATCATTACCTGAAGGAATCGCGGCTAGGATCGGGGTTTCTCTTTGTTTCATTCGTCACCTCCGATTGCAACAAACACCAGAACACTCCTCTGTTCCGTAGTTGGTTATCACCGGTCTCTCCTGGATCTCCATCTTTTGCTCTTTCTTGTTGCCACTATGGCCTGACACTCCGTGAACGTTTCCCCCAAGGAGAAACGAATGGAAGCTCGTGGAAGAGGATAAAGAATGATGGTGATTTGAGGTTGAGAGAACATCTGCCACCGTCATAGGCGATTACCGGCGCGGAAGAGATAGAAGGAGAAGACCGTTTCGCGATGGAGGAAGCTCGGAAATAAGAAGCGAACGCATAGGAAGAAGAGAAGACGGAGGCGCTGATTTGTGAGGCGGCCGCTCTGCGTGATTTCGACCGGAGATTAAAGAAGCGTCGCCGCGCCGTCGTGGAGGAAGATGGACATACGATTGCAATCCCTAACCCTCTTCCATTTCCAATTTTCTCACATTTTTGTTTTTATTTTTTCTAAACTATAAATTGATAATTAAAAATATGATGGAAAATGAGGAATTAATTAGACTGGGCCTCACCTCTTTGCTTTAGGCCCGTGTTGTTGTTTTTTATCCTGAAGAAATTGGACAATAATCTTTTTTGGGAAAATTACTGCACTACACCCCTGAATTCAGCTTGTACCCCCCTGATCCTTCTAATTTTTCTTTCTTTTTATTTTAGTTTTTCTTTTAGTTTAATTTTTTTCTTTCTCTTAATTGATAATAAAATGATACAAAACAATAGAATATTTTAGATTTCTTTAGAATTTCTTTTTAGAATTTCGATTAGAATTTTTTCTATTTTATTTTTCATATTTGGTAATCATTTTTATTGACCTTTTTTAGTCAAGATTTTTGTGATAGCATTGATATAACTCTTGCAATGTGGAATGCTCGGGGTTAATTCTTCAATCACCTGCCCAAGGGAACTTTGATAGAATTTTCTTACCACTTGCACAATTTTGAAGAGGCAACGAACCTTCTCCGTTCGGTATCGTCACAAATCTATTTTATTCTTCATTTTCGTACTTTATCGTAATCCATATGCATGCTAACATTAGGTAGAATTCCTTCAAAATTATAACTTTAGGCCTAACAACGCATAATAACATCAGGTTTAGAAGTAAGCTAGTCTCCTTTTGACTTTGCTTCCCTTTTTGCATACGCATCTAAAACTAAAACTTCTTTTTCTTTTTGAAATTCAAAACACTTTAAAACTACTGATGAGAATCATGCTTTTGCTTAGTACGGGAAATGATAAGCGGGTCTCTTCTCGATCTTATTGTTCTTCATCTCAAGCATAGGTGTGGTTCAATTCTCAAAAACTCCTTTCATGACTAAGTGGAAAAATGGCTAATATCTCTCTCTTGAGGTCAATCAGTCATCATCTACAACAAAAATACAAAAAACAAATTCAAACCATTTTGTGCGTTCGAGCACTTTTCTAAAAATCCTTTTCAGGTAAGGACACGATTAATTTACTCCTGTGCCAACGCATAAGTCTCCAAAGGTCGAGCTGCGGCAGAAGGCGGAATTAACTTCGTCCACAAAAAACATCTATAACAAAATATAAACAAATTCAAACCATTTTGTGCGTTCGAGCACCTTTCTAAAAAACCATTTTTAGGTAAGGACATGATTAATTTACTTATGTGCCAACGCATAAGTCTCCAAAGGTCGAGCTGCGGCAGAAGGCGGAATTAACTTCGTCCATAAAAAACACAAACAAACAAAAACATATGAGCCGAACTACGGTAGCTCTGATTCCTCAAAAAGGATACGTAGGCATTGGGGTAGGGCCCAGGCGAGCACAATTTTATTTTCCCTACATTCTTTTCTCCTTTCTTTTGCATGCATTCTCCCTTAGCAGTAATAAACAGTAAGCATAGATTAAACACACCCATAAGATAGATAACAAGAGTGGATACCGTAGAGTACTACGAGCGTGTGGGGTGCTAATACCTTCCCCTCGCGTAACAGACTCCCTTACCCGATCTCTTGGTCGCAAGACCGTGACTTCTCCCTTCTCAGGTTTTCTCGATGTTTACCTTTCCCCACATGTGGGATAAAATACGTTCGATGGCGACTTCATTGTTTGATGATTTTTAGCCGGTTGTTTCAGCTCTCACTAGGATTGTTTAGCCTAGCAGCTATCTCCTGCTCCGTTGGTTCTCTGATGACGACAGGAGGAGGTCTCGACCCAATGACTTTAACCTTGACCTTGGTTTTTGGACGAGGCTCAGGAACAGTGGCTACTTTCTTTAACTTTTTCCTTTTTAAGGGGACAGGAGGAGATTCCTCCTCTTCGTCACTGGAAATTTCAATTTCTTGAACTTTCCTTTTCTGCGGATTGATTTCAAATTCCCAGAAAGAAAGGAGTCGAAAGAATTAGCGTCAAAAGTAATATGTCAGAAAGAAAGATATACCAGCAGAAAATATTTACCTTGGGAGAAGGTTTCACATAAGGGTCTCCTCCTTTTGCGCTTTCAGCGACTTTCTTGGTGACGGTCCTCTTGAACGCTAGAAAATGAACAAAGATAAATTAGGTGTCGAATGATTAGATTGAAGATAATAAAGACATTTTCTTTGAGAAATAAGATTACCCTTTTTTATCTTGTCAGAGACTAGCAAAAACACCTCTTGAAGGTGAGCAACGAAGTCTTTTTCGTCGAAAAATTCTTCATTTTAATACTGCTTCCACCAGTCTTCAAAAAGAGGCGAACACAAGAAATTGAGATTGAAGTCGAACAGAGTTAGTACGGTTCGACCAAAGCACCTACCAATATTCCTTGTAGCAGCATCCTCTGAGTAGTATGCATTGTAAAACAGCAGAAGCTTTTCTCAAGAGTAGATTGGTGAAGGGAGCGTCTGGATAATACCAAATTGTGGAGAGACAAGATTCGGTTGATAAGAAATTAAGCTAAATTGATTCATCGAACTCTTGAATCTCATAGGCATTATTCTTGGTCCAAGAAACGACTCCCAGATAGCTACATATTCATCCACATGGTCATCTTCGTCAGACAGGGGATATGGTCGAGTGAACCATTCTGGGCCAACCTTTCTACTAGCAAAGGGAGCCATGGTCGAAACAAATTCCTTCCGCTTTGCAAACATCATTACAAAACTGGTAAACGCCTTTTGGAATTGTTGACCTTCGTCAGTTGGAGTTAACATGACTAGTCTAGTCCCTTCGACCCTTCTATTCAGGACCTCTGGAGCCCTTTCGTTAATCTTATTCTTCTGTGGAAGAAAAGATTCAAAAGTGGCATTTAGCCAAAGTTGCAGAAGCCAAAAGGGGCCAGAAAGGAGTAAACTCGCATTGTCTCCAATAAACTTAAGTTGAGTCACACCATTGCTGATGGACTCATACAGGTTGGCTAGAATCAACTCATCCAGACAGAGAGGATAGACATGGTGAAGCTGTGTTGCAAGAGTGAGCATTTTCTTAGTCACTTGAAGTGACTTGGTGCAAAAAAAACAAAACGAGATAACCACAAAGCCAGAAAAGCTATGTGCTACACTCCAGAGACAGTGGTACTCGATTTGTCATGGAGATGATTAATGAATATGTTATACATGTGCTTCGTGGCCGAAAACCCGATAGAATCTTCAGATAGATCCTCTGGGTCGAAGTAGTCACCCGTTGGTCGAAGACCAGTAATGGCGGCTATATCAAAGAGGGTTGGAGTTACCATTCCACAAGGAAAAAGGAAGGTAAAATTCCTGTTGTCCCAGAAATACAATGAAGACACCAGCATGAGAGGGCAATAAGCTAACCCTGTCTTCGACAACATGATCAAGTCATAGATTCCCATATCTTTCCAGATTTGGGCTTGTACTTTTTCCATTTTGCTCAGCCATTCTGAGTATTCTGAAGTAAGACTAGGGCAAGATCGAAAGATCATATTGCCCTTATTCATGAACTGAAGGTTGATATCTTCCTTCGTTTGAGAATGTTGCTGGTTGGCAGGAGTTGCATCTTCAGGATCATTCCTGAGTTTCTTCGCACAACCTATAGGCCTGAGCCTAGGGTGAGTTGGGAAGAAGTTGCTATTTTGTTTTGGATTCTCAAAACATTTAGACAGTGGGCCAGACATAGCATACATCTTCCCAGAATACCTAACAGGGATAAGCAGTTGGGAATCATAAGCATCACGCCACTCTTTGGCCATCGGTTCAGATACGACCCTTCGTTCTCCAGTCGAAACAGGTACAAGGTTAGTGGAGAAAACCTCTGGTTATCTTTGGAGATCAGAAACGTTCTTAGTTTTTGGGTTGTTGGGTGCATTGGAAAGGAAAGCCATGACTGAAAGTGGTAGTGAAAGAGCGAAGAAGATGAAGTTGTTAAGGTTTTTTCTTTGCAAGAGAGTGAAGAATACTAGGAGTTGTAAAAGAATTCCCCAAAGAGGATTCATCTATTTATAGTATTCAGAAAAAAGTGTTTATCCCAAGACCATTTAATGCTGTAGAGTTAGTGGGGCACATGGCGAACGTTAAAGCAGTTATCATATGAGAAATGAAAACGTTTGCCATACTTTCCTAGGTTGTAGGGATAATGGTCATCATGGCAGCGTGGTAGCGGATGATTGACAGCGATGTGTTGAGAAAAAGGTAATGATGACTCTGAATACCAGCAGGGGTTGGTAGAAGGCGAAAAGCACACAAGCGATTTCTATGGTCAAAGAGAAAGACAGGTGTCGAATGGGAATCTCAAAGAATAATCATCTCTCCTTGCGTCGAAATTGATATTCTTGGGGGGAAATTTTTTAGCTCCTAAATTCGACACCTACAACAAGTTGGACTTATGGGCCAAAAATAGATTGAACAAGTATAAGTTGGAAAGGCTTCGACAAATTAGAAAAGTACTTAGAGAAATTCTAAGTTAAAATCGAGTCTTCGACCAGAAGGTTATCAATCCCTTCGACCAGAAGGTTATCAATCCCTTCGACTGAAGATACTCCAAGGTCTTCGACCAAAAGGGAACTTCGTATCTGCCCCAGAAGATTTTGAATCTGAAGAAAGGAGGGAAAAGCAGTTTGCTTGGCAATTGAGGAAAACAACGTGGCGTGAAAAGAGGGGTCGAAGCACATGCAGAAGACACTTGTCTTCATCCTAGAGCAAGGCAACTCCTCTACGGTTACCTAGTTTTAGTATAAATATAATAAGTTTATGTAGATTTTCGGGTGTTCAACTAATCGTACAAATTATTCAATACTATTCAAGTACCCACTGCGTGAGAAAGAATACTAAAAAATGTACGTTTGAAACACCACATTTTACAATCAAAGTCTTTTATTTCTCCCTTTACATTTCTTGCCTTTTTATCTTGTTTGTACTTTATCTGCACTTTTACCCAGATTCCTGTACCTAAACTCTCCTCTTCCCCTTTGTTCTATTTACTTTTTGCACTCAAACTCATCCCTTTCCCAGTCGAACGTGCGTTCTTCACCCACATTAACATTTATGTCCAAACAACATCACAAATTAGCATATGTCCTAGGCTCAAACTGATCGATCCTACGAGTAACCAAAAAGTTACCCTTTTTGGAAGACCAATGATTTTTTACCAGAAAACACGGTGAACAGTCGTCAAGTGGAAAAGGTTTTCGCAATCAAACCCCCACACTTTGTCTTGAGCTCACGTTGGTTGACGTTGACGCTCCGTATTTATTACTTTTCCCCATTACTCTTCTTTCCTGGAAATACGATGCCCTAGTACAGATTATGTTTCCATAGATAGATAATTTGCCTCGGTTGATATGATCCCTTGGCTAAAGCTTCCCATATCCTACCCCGCTTGTTTGCCCTGGTTGATATGACCCCTTGGATAAAGCTTCCCATTTCCTACCTTGATTCGCAATGTCTTGGTTAGGCCTTTGTGATTTGAGCTAGTGTGCGCTTCTCATCACATGTGTGTGCTCTCTTGAGCTTGTGGATTGTTCGTTTGTTTTTATCTTTGTGTATACCATGTTCCTTTAGGCTTTGAACCGTTGTATGTTCCCTTAGGATCACTCAATTAGGGTAGCTTTCGAGCAAGACATTAGGAAAGTGATCCATGTATGCTAACATAAGGTAGATATTTCCCTTTCAAAACTCAATCTTAGGACCAATCATTGTATGATAACATTAGGGATAGATTTAGGATAGTCTCCCTTAGATGTTTTTCTTTTCTTTTTGCATCATTGTATTAAAACTAAAACCCATTTTTATTGGAAAATGCATAAAACATCTAACATCTATCAAATCCTCTTTCAAGGTAAAAAAACATCAACCAACTCAAACCTTTTTTTTGCCTTCGGGCTTTGCATGAAAACTAATATTTTTCAAAAAGAACGTGTTAATTCACTTATGTGCTGACGCCCGAATCTCCAAAGGTCGAGTTACGACATAAGGCGAAATTAAAAACACAAAACAAACTGAAACATGTGAGCCGAACTACGATGTTATGGTTCTTCAAAGAGGATACGTAAGCATCTGGTCACGGGGCTTAGCCGAGTGAAACTTTTTAAATATTTCCTTCTTTTCCTCGTGTTTTCTTCTTTTGCATGCATTCCCTCTTTGCATTTTTCTTTAGCTCATAAGTTTAGATTTGAACACACCCTTTGATTAGAACAACAAGAGTGGATACCATAGAGTACTACGAGCGTGTGGGGTGCTAATACATTTCCCTCGCGTAACAGACTCCCTTACCTAATCTCTCGGTTGTTTGATCGTAATTTTACCCTTATCATGTTTACTTGATGTTTTCCTTTCCCTTCCTGTGGGATAAAAAACGTTTGATGGTGACATCATTGATTTTATCTCGATGATTTGTTCTGCCGATTATTTCAGATGTATTCACTGTTTTATTGACCTTTGCATATTTGCTTCAGTTCTTTATTAAGGATTTTGATATGATATCTTCATCTTAGTGCCTTTGTTTGAATCCTTTGAATCTTTGTCAATCCTCTATCAAGTTTGTGAGTTCTATCTTTTGTCTGGTGGAGTAAATTGGTTGACTTTATAAATGATTGCATCTTTTATTATGCTGAATATTCGTTCATTGCTCTTCTATATTAATCATCATATTGCATCTCTATCATGTTGGTTGTATGTTGTGATATCTCATTGTATTTGTTTGCTTTTGCATCTTCAATATGATGAATAAACTTAATGGTCTTTCTACATTTGTTATCATCAAAGCAACACATGTTACCTGCAAAACAAGATTTCACAGCTTTGACTAAAAAGCTTTGACTGAAAAGCTGACCTACAAGCTTTTAATATCACAATCCCCCACACATGGGGGTACATTGAGCTAATAGTCAACCTAGGAGAAGGAAGAGACACTAGGATAGTTGATCTGCAACTTAGTAGTTCCATACAAAACGTCTACTACATCTTGGGGAAACTCTTCACAACAAAGTCGGACATGGTGCCCTCTCTGACCCACTTTAAAATGAAATTCACAATGTCCATGACGAGCCGATGGCAATAATGCACCAACCTTCTTGGAGTGTGAAGGATACATAAAAACTTGCAGCGCGACCAAAAGGGAAAATATAAAGAAAATGTGATGGAAATCAACGTGGCCTCCCTTACCAATTAGTTGAAACATATGGCAAATAAACCGCCAAGAGAAGAGACTAACGTCCCCATCAGGTATGTCTTAAATTGTTTCTAATTTGACAGATGCAGGGGACGTCTCTAAATAAAGGAGAAAACAACTCATTTTGTGTCATGCCAACACACCCAGAGGCCAATAAATAGTGAATAATCGCTCGGTTAAATTTCTTTTTGCCACATACATAAAGCACAATGTGTATTTTTTCAAAAATTTGCACAAATTATATTCCTTATGATCATAGAGAATATGCACAACCGATAAACATTATCACAAACACCACTACGAAAACAATAAAAACTCTAAAATAAAAGTCACACGAATAAAGATCACAAATCACAAAATAAAATAGTAATCACAAAAACAACAAACTCTATCGCAAAGAGTCCCCTCCTTAAATCAAACTCAATCTTGGAATAAGGAAGAGATATCAACCTTATACGAAACACATTTTAAAAAAGACACGTAATATAAAATGAAATAAATTATAATTTTTAGTGAAATACTTATTATATACTCTATAAGATTTGCATAATAAGCCAATCATTATCATAGTTGTGGTCATGTTTCCACTTTCACTAATAATATGCGCACCAGGTAGATCATGCAGATTAGTAGGATTCCCTCTTTCTAGCGTCATCCTTTTCGATCACACCAATAATGACCATATTTTTTATACAAATTATGGGCACGATAATTCCAATAATGGCCATATCGAATGCAAGAGTTATTTGGGGAAATAAAAACAGAGATTATAATTTAGTGCAAAGATATTATCCGTGCAACAAGCCTTTAAAATAACATAGTTAAGTGCAAAGATTGTATGAACACACCCGTTTAAAAGACTTGGTATATCATCCGTCAATGATTACGATACATATTTAAAATATATTTTAAAAATAAGATAATTTTAATTTTGATATATATATATATATATATATATATATATATATATATATATATATATATATATATATATATATATATATATATAAGTGGTCACTGAACATATTTAAAATATAATTAATTATTAATTATTGTTAAAAATTAGAATTGAATGTACTCATTCTTGTTTTGATCAAAATAATATTATAATATCCTTATTTTTAAAATCGACATTTTAGTTTCTCTATTAAACATGTCTTAAGATTTTGTTCTTTATAATGTGGGAGGATGTGACAAACATGAATTAATTAAAAATAAATTTCAATTAGCATTTTAATTTATTGAATATATAATTATTTCTATAAATTTAACAATTTTTAATTAAATAAAATATTTACAACTCATTTAAATTTTTATTAACTTCCTCTTTCATTATCGTCAATACCATACCTCACCACCATATTCATCATTGATATATAGACATTTAATTCAATCGAAATCAATATTGTTAGGTTGAATGATGTTATTAATATTTAAATTTTGATACCCGCGGATGCATGTGAATTACTAGTAGTTATTGTCATTTCCTAATATATATATATATATATATATATATATATATATATATATATATATATATATATATATATATATATATATATATATATATATATATATATATATATATTTCCACCACATTCATTTTTGTGGGAATGTAATCGGTTTGGTTTGGGTCAGCCTTTAGTCAAAAAATGTTTGAATCGATATTTTCATTGATTTGGTTTGGTTCACTTTTTAATGTTTTTCAAAATTTTAACCAAACCAAATTAATTGATTTGCTTCAGCTCGATTGATCGGTTTACATCGCTCTTTTTTAAAAAAATATATTATTTTGTGTATTTCCCACTATCATGTTTTTTTAATGTATTTTCTACTATTTTTTTTTAAATAATGTCTTTTTTATTTATTGCATGCTCTACTTTCCAAATAACTTATAAGTTGTACTTAATCCATACAAAGCAGTAACAAATAAAACACATAAAACATGTTTCACACCTCAAATAAAAATCAAAACTATTTTGTAATAAGATTAGAAGAAATTTTGTTGAAGGAGAAACACAAAAGGTATAAAAAAATATGAAAACTATTCAAGAGAACTTGAAACACGAAGAAGGATAACTATAGTCATCAACTTGGTTCACTAGTTTGTCGGTTCCTAAAAATTAAAATCGAGAATCGAACCAAACCACCTCGATTTTCATCAGTTTGGTTCGATTTTTGAGTTGAACAATAAAAAACAGGTCTTTCCGATTTGATTTGGTTTGAATTGTCAGTTTAATATATTTTTTCTGATTGCTTGATGACACCTTATCATCATGTAATTTTATTAAGCATTTGCAGTTTTTTAGGTCAGATTTTAAATTAATTTGCATTAGTTTTGTGAAAAAATAAAGAAATACAAAGAAGTGTGAGAAACTTAGAAAAAAATTGTGAAGAAAAAGAGTTATGCATCCCTAGAAGAGTCGTGCCCATATTGTGGCATGAAAAGTTGGAAGAGAGACAAATTGTGCCACGATGTAAAGTGATTATGACTTAATCTAGCCGCCACACATGACATCGTGGCATGATCTAAAGGTATCGTGCTGCGATATGACTAACAATTGAAAGCATATTGACTTTATAAAAGGGAAAATCCACCTTTTTAGAAGGATCTTACTCCTGGCAAGGGAATTTTGATAACAAAGACTAAAGTTGTGATGAACCTTGTTTTGCAGGTTAATGTTCAAGGAAACTCTCTTAAAAATGAACATATTTTTGATGATGATAACTAATCCTTGAGTCAAGCATAAAGTTGTTAAAAGTTGCAACCAAATCAATAGGGTTTGATAAGTTTTCTTCTCGAATGATGGCATCTAAATGGAATACAACTCAAGTCTCATCTCAAAGTAAAGCCCAATTAAATGTTTACAAAAGTAAAGCATCTTACAAGACTTAAAGTGTGTGAAAGCTTGCTCTAACACGTCTGAGTGGATAACATTGTAAAAGCATAGTGGTTTTCACGTAAAGTTATACGACTAATCACACACACATACACACGCACACACACACACACTAAATCAAATTTTAAACATGGTTTTATCAAGAAAATATTTCTAAAATAATATCTTGAAGTCATTCCAGATGATTTGGGAACTATCAGAAAAGTTCTGGAATATTTTTTGTTCTTGCCAATCGATTGGGCCAGTGAAAAAATGTGCCCTAAACATTTAGGACACCATCTTGGTGGCATCATGCCTCGAGGGCGTAACTTGAAACCATTTTCAGCACGGACATGATT
Organism: Vicia faba; assembly: GCA_948472305.1. NCBI lineage: Eukaryota > Viridiplantae > Streptophyta > Magnoliopsida > Fabales > Fabaceae > Vicia > Vicia faba. The sequence continues at coordinate 1,179,752,537 of OX451741.1, read as the reverse complement.
AATTTACTTATGTTCCAACGCGTGAGTCTCAAAAGGTCGAGCTGTGGTAGAAGGAGGAATTAACATTGTCCATAAAAAATAAAAAACAATCAAAAACATGTGAGCCGAACTACGGTAGCTCTGATTCCTCAAAAAGGATACGTAGGCATTGGGGTAGGGCCCAAGCGAGTACAGCTTTCTTTTCCCTACATTCTTTTCTCATTTCTTTTACATGCATTCCTCAGTAGTAAACAGTAAGCATAGATTAAACACACCCATAAGACAGATAACAAGAGTGGATACCGTAGAGTACTACAGGCGTGTGGGGTGCTAATACCTTCCTCTCGCGTAACAGACTCCCTTACCCTATCTCTCGGTCGCAAGACCGTGACTTCTCCCTTATCAGGTTTTCTCGATGTTTACCTTTACCTTCATGTGGGATAAAAGACGTTCGATGGCGACTTCATTGTTTGATGATTTTCTGCTGATTGTTTCAACTGGCGAATTCACTAGGGATAGGTTGACCACATGCTGGTCCATTTCGGAGTCGCTCCTAGATCTTGTTTTCTTTTCTTTGGGTGTTTATTTTTATGCTTTCTATTTATTCAATCATACATGTTTACCTGATCATGTGTATGCATTGCACTTTACTGTCTTCCATATACTACTACTGTACTGGATCTGTTTCTTGTTGGGTGGGTGTTACAAGAGGTAAAAGTCCCAATACTCAGGCCAAGTGACAACTATAATAACCTTAGGAATAGAGTGGAACATGGCGGATAGGGGATGTAGATTACCATAGACGGTTGTGTCGTTCATGCCGAGATGATGTTTTAATGAGGTGTTATCATTATCACATAGGTGTACAATGATAGTACTCTCAAGAGAACCCGTGACTTTTAGTTACCATTGCCTCACCCTGACCTAGTCTTCGCCCGTGAGTGGGGAGGGAATTATTATCACAGGTACAGATGGTGACTATGTTCAGATGGTTACTCATGTTCAGATGGTGACTATACTCAGACGATGACTATTGGTTCTAATGGTTATGCTCTGGATTTCTGGTGGTGACCATATGGTTCTTGAATTTATTTTCTGAGTTCCTGACTTGTTTATTTTGAGGTTCATTCAGGCCTTTTATTTTGGTATTCCCAACATGTTCAGAAAAGGCTCAACAGCATCCGGTTCCAGAAGCCTTGATCCCGTACAATCGATGATCTACATGGTACTTGGTTCTTATATTTGCAGAAGCTATGCTGAACTTATGATTCAGAACAGTCCAACAATCATATTCCTAAGTGATGGAACTTTGATCCCATGTCTTTTCATACATAACATGGTTAACCACATGCTTAACATACATGTTCTGTTATTTCCAAGGAATCATATTTGTAAGCCTTGTGTTGAACTTTTCCATCCCTTACTTGCGTAAAATCAAAATGAAAGCACGTAAATTTGATGGAAATGACAAAACATGACATGGCATCCATTCATGCACCCCATGCATATTCATGCATTCATAACAGGTATTCAAAGATTGGTGATTCTTATTCAGACTTGGTGCTCTCTTCAGAGGTTCAAAAATGAATTCTTGCTTCACATGTTCAGAGATTAGTATTGGATAACTCCGTGGGGGATTGATCGATACGAAGATCTCGAGGGGATTGATTGTGGTATACATGCAAGCTTTTTCCCGTGATCGAGAATTCTTCGAGAAGGAAGATAATTGATTGAAGACTCGAATAATCCAGGTCATGAAAGATCTGATGATGATGTTAACAATCTTGCACTTAGTGCCGCAACAGATTCTCTCTTCTCCTTACCTTTTGGGAATTGCTTTCAACCATGGAATGCTACAATCTTGAGTTCTTGGAACATCTTATCAGCAGATGGTTCCCATTTACTATGTGAATTCAAGAAGCTTGTTTTTCCAACGAGATTAGAACACACCTGAAGAAGAGTTGATCATATATCAGTGCTTCATTCTCATTGGTCTCCACACTTATTCGAGCTTCAATGGGTTAGACCCTATACTTCGGTACCGTATATTCCCGTCCAGACCATGATACCAATGTAAGATATGGTTACTATGCTGGGGCATCCTACTATTCAATTAAGGGCACTCTCTACAGCTCTGTGTTCCCCGATTTGTTCAACATCAGCCAGTCTTTGTTCCCCAAGTGAATTCATGGGGAAAAGCTTTTAAGCAAAAACAGAAGAAGCCTGATGAGCATGCTGATACAAGCCCACTTCATTACATCCAATTATTTCCTCTCCTAGTGGAAGTTCAATTGGAAGCTTTATTCTTTGTGGTACTCCTTCCACAAACATCTCTTATGATTGCGATACACAGGCTATATGTGTCTCCTCGTTCTCAATAGAGTTGTGACATCATTTCATTCAAGGTTTTTTCAAACTTCAAGACTTACATATGTGTTGCTTTAGAATTATCATTCTCATAATATACATTCTTCTGCATACAAAATAACTGGTTTACATCAAGTAAGTTTACACAATGAACGATCGGTAAAGAGCTCAATCTTGAAGGTGAGAAAACACTTAGAAGGGGGGGGGGGGGTTGAATAAGTTTCTCTTTTTCTTTTTCTTAAATGCTCAACAATAATGGAAAGACACAATTATTTTTATCCTGGTTCGTTTGAACTCAAACTACTCCAGTCCACCCGCCAAGGTGATTTCGCCTTTCTCAACAAGGACTTAATTCACTATAATCAAACTAATTACAATCACACAACCAAACTATTGTGACTAATAATTCAAAGCACAAGTAAACTTACAAGTGACTAATACCACTAAGACTCAAACTAGTCCTAGCCTTCTTGAGAAATCTGACCAAACTTGGTCTCTCAAGGAACAATTACAACAATTAAATCTTTACAGATAGTGAAACAAATTGCTTCTAAGAAAGCTATATCACAAACTAGGATTTTTCACTAAGATTAGTTTTGCATAAAGTGTTTGTAAAATGATTTGTGATCAGCAGAATGTTTTCACGTAGTTGGTCTCTAGAATTTGTTGAGTAGTTGGCTTGCAATAAATGATCTTCTATTTATAGCATGAAGAAAATGATCGTTGCTGCCTTCAAAAGTGGAGAGCAATTAATGTTTGCGTATTTGCTTACAGTATTGCATTTTCCAATGAACTAGCGTAGACACTTGAGTGCATGTAGTCGTCTTTGCATTAAATGAGCAAATGGCACTTGTCGGAGCATGTTTCCTGAAACTTGACAAGACTTATTAGCTTCTTTATTCTTTCAGAACTAGCTTCACGTCTTGCTTCAGAGATGTTTGCAAATCTTCTTATCGGCGCTTAATTTCAAAGTACTTCTGATCAGCGCTTTCTTTGTAGAAAACTTCTGAACATAGTTTACATGGAAACTTGATAAGCTTTAGAAGATGCATTAAATAGTTTCTTATCAGAGTCAGCATCAGAACTTGCGCTAAAACAAATAGTTCTTTCATTAAAGAACTTCTTCATTTATTTTTAGCTCAACACGTCAAAATGATTTTCATCTAGGAAAATACTTCAGTCAGAACATTATCTGAAACAAATAAATATGCTCATCAGAGTATCAATTATATAAAATATATTTTATTGTTATCATCAAAACTCTGAGATATGATCAAAACCAATCTTGTTCTAACAATCTTCCCCTTTTTGATAATGACAAAAATATTCAGATTTAGAAATAAAATTGAACAAGAGATAAGAATCTCCCCCTGAAATAAATATTTCTATAAGAAAAACTTCCTGAGAATTTTCATCAGAGCTTTGAGATTTTTCTTTTAGAGATTTCTTCAGCAAGTCTTTTGAAGATAATGTTCAGATGATTAAACTTCCAGAGTTTAGTGATACCTGCAAAATCCTTTTAAACATATAAAGAAATCTTTGTATTTTGTTAGAATGTTTGAGACTTAGTCTCATAACTGTTAATCAGAGATTAGATCAAAATACTCATTTTCTCCCCCTTTTTGTCATAATCAAAAAGTATATAAAATTAAGGAGCGTAAAAAAAAAATTTTTTTAATAAAAAATATTCATAGGTACAAAACAAAACAAAAACAACAATCAGAATGACAATAAGATATTTATATAAAAGAGAAGGTTGAATTTTGAAAGAGAAGGTAAAAAGTGAGAAAGAGTTTTTACAATGGTATTTATATGAAAACTTGAGAAAAAAAGTTTTAAAAATGAAACTGTAAAAAGAGTTTAAGAAAAAATTAATTAAAAAGAATCTAATCATTACTAGTATTTAATGATAATGAAAATTGAGGGGAAAGTGTGAGATTTAAGCAAATCATAACAGTTACCTAGTAATGGCTTCAATAGCTTAGCACGCGTGACCTTTCAGAAACACACCACGTGTTCATCTTCTGAAGGTTGCATGGGACAACTGTTTGATATAATGAACTATTGAACTATACTTGTAATGAAACGTTAGAATATTTCAGAACTTTATATATAGCTTCTGATGTAACTTCTCTTCTGACTTCTGAAGAGTTGTTAATCAGAACATTCATTTCAGAACATTCTGAAGGCAAACACAGAAGATAAATACAGTTATATTCAGGACATAATTCCATAAAAATATTTTTCAAAATGAATTTAAATCTATCTTCTGAAAGGGGTTTGGTAAAAATATCAGCCCATTGATGGTCTGTTTTTACAAAGTTTAAATTTAAAATTCTTTTCTGAATGTAGTCTCTTATAAAATGATATTTAATTTCTATGTGTTTAGCTTTAGAATGTAAAATGGGATTTTTAGAAAGACAAATTGCATAAGTATTGTCACAGAAATGAGTCTAGGCAAAGAGAAAAATTTGGTTGGTAGGCAAAGAGAAAAATTTGGTTCTTGGCTGGGGTTATTCTTGAAGAAATGAGTCTAGGCAGCAAAAAAGCTCTCCATACATCCTGAATCTCCTTGCTCTTGATAGCTTCTGAGAGAGCCATGGTGAACCAAGAAGGTCCATGAGCCCTCGAAGCAAAAGGCGCCATGCTCTCTTCGAACTTGTGCCTTTTGGAGAATATGATGATGTACTTCGAGAATTGAACTTTGAAGTCATCTTTGTCGTCATTGGGAGTCAATCTTCGAAGCCTAGTGCCTTCGACTATCCTATCACTTATCTCAGAATCTTGCTCATCGATGGTGTTGGCGGTTGATAAGGAGGGTTCGAACATGGCATTTAGCCATAGTTGGAGTAACCAAAAGGGGCCAGCCAATAGAATGTTTTTGGAGATGTGGGATTTGAGGCTCGAAACAGCTGACCTCAGGCTTTCATAGAGGTCAACTAAGAGCAGTTCACTTAGGCACACTTTTCGATTTTCATGCAAGTCCCTAGCTAGAGGAATGAACCTACTAGCTACCTGTAGGGATCTACTGCAGAAAACGTATCTTGACAGCCACAGGGTTAAGAAAGCAGTGTGCTCTACGTCAGACACATTGTCCCCCTCAGCATGGTAATGACTGATAAATTTGGAAGAACTGGCTAGCTTGACTTCGAAGTCAATTATGCTTGAGTGCTCTTTGTTGTCGGGTATATAAGTTTCTCCCACTGGCGATAGCCCAGTGATGGCCGCTATGTCGAAGAAGGTTGGGGTGATCATTCCACCTGGGAGATGGAAAGTGTTATAGGTACTGTCCCAGAAATAAAGGGACGCGAATAGCAGAGGGTGGCTGTAGGTGAAACCAGGCTTCGATAGCTTAATCAGGTTATAGATGCCTAATTCTTCCCATTGCTGGGATTTCTTAGCTTCTACTTTCGTGAACCAATTTTGATAAGCAATATCAGAGGTGGGGCAAGATCGAAATGGCTTAAAATTACTTTTTACATAATCCAAAACAAAGGGGTCCTTAGGAGGAACGGTTGGGGTTTCTATGGTATTTGAACTAGGAGATTCTACTGCCTTAGGGGCGTCCATTTTGTTAAATAAGGGTTTGAAGCTATAACAAACTGGGAAAATCGTCCTGGTGTCTTTTAATATTTCAAAAACCGTAAGAGGGCCATTTAAAGCTAGCCTCTTACCAGCAACGTTGGTAGGAATGAGTACCTGTGACGCATACAACATTTCTTTTTCTTTTGAAATCATCTGAGGGGCAAGAGCGGATTGACCTTGGAGAGTGATGATTTTACTTTCCATGGTAGCTCCTGCAGTTTTTCCTTTCTTCTTGGAGACTTTCTTGAGTTGGGATGAAGTAGAAGAAGACATTTTTGAAAGATGTTGAAAGCTTGGATTGTTTTACGAGAGAAAGAGGGTAAAAGATTTAGAGTATGAAAGATTTAGAGTGTGAAAAGAAAAGAAGAAGATTAAGTTGATGTTTTATAATGGGGAAGTTTAAGCATCCACCGAGTAAAGGTGTGATACGTGGAGATCATGGGTTGGTGTGATGAAGAGGTGGCGTAAAGTTAACATGGGTAATAGGCGTGATTTAAAGATAATCATTATTTGTAACTGCACCACGCTGTGAAGTGGCTCCAGGCGGTTAAGGAATCCAAAAGGTGCTATGATTGACATGACTGGAGTCAAATGCATTAAATGTTACGATGATTCGAAAGTCCCATCAAAATCTTGTGTAGGTGTTTAAAATAGGTATTTCTCAGAGGAATCGAAATACATATTTTAAAGGGGAAATTTGTTGGCTGAAGATTTTGATAATGTTATTAGAAGCCAAATGAATTAAACGTTTTGATCGAAATGAGGTAAAGCGTCATGTTTCGAAGTAGCAGAAGCAGTGCTTCGAATAAGTGTGTCAAAGCTTGGAGCTTCGAGTGGCAATTATGGGAACATATCTAAAGAAGTTTCGAAATAACAACAAGGCTGTGTCTAGGAAGAGCGTTCGAAACGGAGAAGCACCAAAGCATTTGAAATTCAAATGGAAGCGGGACTTTCGAAGTTTGAAAGTTATGTGTTGGAGCATTTGGGGACACGTGGGAAGATGAAAGAGGCATTGTCTTGCATGTTCTAAACGTGGCATAATCCTATAGCAAGACCGTTATGGTCGAATTAGTATAAATAGAAGTCTTAGTATTAGGATTTCGTGTGTCATATCTATTATACAAAATACTCAGTAACATTCAAACTACCACATGGCAAGGGAAACGAATGCAAGAGAAATGTATGTATGATAGCACCATGTATTTCTGATTTAATGAAAACCTTTTACCATTTCCAGTACTTTCCTTTATCCTTTTTTGTCAAATAACATTTACAAGTTTTCTTTATTTACAGTCTTTTCACTTCGAAATCTCTTCTTCAAAGTTTTACATTTTAATGTTTTCTTCATATTTCCATCACTTTATATCTCAGAAAACTGTCATATTTTCCATACCTTTACCTTCAAGTCTTATCCTTCGAACGCATATTTTTACTTAAAGTCATTTAAAGATTTCTTGCATTAAACGCTTTCTTCATATTTCAAACCTTTTACGTTCCAGAAATCCTTTATATTAACTGTTTTGTAAGTCGAAACCATTTACTTCACTTTTATGCAGTTTTACATGTCTTTACAATTAGCATTACAATTAGCATTTATTCATGTAACTTAGTTTTCACACATTTTGATCACATCTTTAGACTTTTAGAGAGAGAAATCGAAATAAGCCAAACACATATACAATATCAACCATGAATATCTGTTCGATCGTGAGAGTAACCTTAATATCCAAGGAGTCCTAGGATCAATCTAGTCGATCCTGTGAGTTACCAGAGGAATTGAATAACAGTCAGAAAGATTATTCGATAGTTTGGAAGACTAGCGGTTGTTTACCAGAAATCACTGGAAACAAATTGGCACACCTGATGGGACCAATAATTGGATATTAGAAATAAGGATTGTTGAGACATAACCATTACAAAAAACGTTGGAACCTAAGAAGTTTGCTGTTTTATGAACCTGAGAAGTGGTAAGATAACCAACAGCAACCAACCTTTATCCAGAAGAAAACGTTCGGACAAAATGTCTAATTCAGACAATCAACAAGGGGACCAAAATGGCCCACATGCAACAGGCACTAACGCGTCCACTTCGATCGGAACATCTAATGTAATCCCTTCGAGTGCACAGTCTGTTGCATCTTCGACCAGTAACATAGCCACCAATGGAGTAAGTGGCATATCAACTAATAGTTCGATCTTAGGAAATACTGGAACCATTGGCTACCCTGGGGGATTCGTTCCACCATCAGGGACACAATCCCATTTCGCCACTCCATTAACTAGACCACCCGGTTTCGATGGGAATAGAACCAGAAATTCCTCTTATGGAATGCCAACATCTTTTATGGTAGGTTTACACAATTCCACATCGAATTCATCTCCACAACTAGGGTCTGGGTCTGGGGCGAATCAGTTTATGACAAATAACCAAGGATCGGTGGGTTATAGCACAATGCCTATCCTAACCACAGACAACCAGTTGGCTTTTAGGCAATTGATGGATGACAGTAACCATAATATGATAGGGGTGTTAGCACAAACCATGCAGGAGATATTTGCCCCAATAGTGTAAAATGTGACTGTGACGAACAGGGAAAACGCTGACAATATGAGTCGAATAGCAGATTTCTTTGCTCCCCCAGAAAGGCGTAGGCAGAATCAGGCGGGATTTCGAACAAACATGCCTGTTATAGAACAAATTGCTAACGACCCAATTTATAGACCACCCAGAGAAGAAGTTAACTTAGGGGCCAGGGCGCCAAGGTTAGAAGCCCCAATAATCCCGGGCCCACAAAGGGAAATTATGGAACCAGGGGCAAGGGTCGAAAGGCTACAAGCCCCAGAGTTTCGAGAAGAACAACCTAGGGGAGTTGTTTTGGTTGGTCGAAATCAAGATGCCGATGTCGTCGTTCATAGAATTCGAAACGATAACATCTTGGCAGAAAACAACCTAACCACCATGATAGAGAGAGTCATGGCCCAGAATGGCCTCAACACAGGAATGAGGAGGCCAAATTACGCTTCTCCTATATTGGATTGCATAATGCATACTGATTTACCAAGGGGATATAAAGTCCCTAAATTTACAAAGTTCGCTGGGGATACCAATGAGTCAACAGTCGAACACATAGCGAGATATCTGACCGAAGCGGGAGATATAGCCAATAATGAAGATCTCAGGATCAAATACTTCCCAAGTTCCTTGACAAAAAACGCCTTCACATGGTTTACCACTTTGCCTCCTGGGTCCATTGACACTTGGGCTCTCTTAGAGAGATTATTCCATGAACAATTTTACATGGGACAGTCGAAAATAAGTTTGAAGGAACTGGCCAGTGTTAAGAGAAAATTCACCGAACCCATAGATGATTATTTGAATAGATTTAGGCTTTTGAAATCCAGATGTTACACAGTAGTTCCTGAACATGAGTTAGTCGAAATGGCCGCTGGTGGCTTGGATTATTCTATTCGAAAGAAACTAGACACTCAGTATTTGAGGGATATGGCTCAGTTGGCCGATAGGGTTCGACAGGTCGAAAGACTAAAGGCCGAAAAAGCCAGAGTATTTAAGAATAGCAAGAAAGAAAGGATTTCCTATGTTGGGACTGAGGAAGCAGAAGAATATCCTGAATTCGAATTCGAAGAGGTCGAAATCGACCTCGCTGAATTAAAACAGGCCCCGCCTTATTCCTGCAAATTGTTAGTTCCCACAAAAGGGAAAGATATTGTTGAAAATGAAAAAAGTGACAAATTTCCAAAGAAGGTTTATACCTTCGATGTCACTAAATGTGACGAGATTTTTGACTTACTTGTCAAAGATGGCCAACTCATTGTGCCATCAAATGTCAAAATACCTCCTTTAGATCAGAGAAAGAAGAGAGGGTTTTGCAAATATCATAGTTTCCTAGGCCACAAAACCTCACAATGTTTTCTTTCCAGGGACCTAATTCAAAATGCAATCAAAGATGGCAGACTAAAGTTTGCTGATAAGGCGAAGATAAAAGTGGACGAAGATCCCTTGGACATCGCAGACACCAACTACTCCGAGCCTGCGTGCATTGGAGAGATTAACATGGTGGAAACTGACCAAAGCGACGCCCTAACATGAAAGGAAGGTACTGAAACTGAAAACTGGGTGATGGTCGAAGTCGATAAGGAGGTCACTGAAGACATCCAGAAGATACCAGAGACTTCGATTGAAGCAGCACCTGTAGCTGTTGCAAGAGAAACCCAGGCTACTGAAGGCCAGGGAAATCAAAACCAAGAATTAACACAAGTCACTGAAGGCTTGAGGCTGGAATTGGAGAAAGTCCAAATCACACAGCCAATTTCCCTCCAGAAAGAAATATGGGACACTCTAGGGGAACCCAGTGGAAAATTTGACTATTTGGTCAAATATTCTGCCCCAGAGAGTTCGAAGGTTCAAATTGAGGATATAAAGCCCACAGGATGGGGTGATGACGAAGCTAAAGAGAGAGATGTGGAAATAAATATGGTGGATATGGAAAGACCTCGCTCTGAGATGGAGGAAGTGGAAAAATACTTAGAAAAAGAAAAGTATAGAATGGGGGATAATCACACTAGAGATGCTAGTCTCAAGGATTATCTCATGACATGCCACAAAGGAGATTCAGGCATGATATTGTGCCCTAGGTGCAGCATCCTCTGCAATCAAAGAATCGCTGCGAATTTCGAAAGGGTACAGAGGACTCGAACTGGCAACAATTGGCGCCAGGATAACCAGCTTTTTAGGTGTTATCCCAAGGCTGGAGAAAGTTGGCTAGAATTTGTGTTTCGCTGCTACAAAGGGGAAACCAAGTGCTTGATTTTCCCAAGGTGTTCTGCTGTGTATGACCAAAGCATGGCTAGGGCCTTCGAAACGATTCCCTTCGCCCCTTGCTGGAACCATCAAGAAACTGCCCAGATGGGCCCACGTTTCGACAGCAGACACAAAAAACGAAGGCCTGATAGCCCTCACCCCAAGGCTGCTCGAAGAGTGACTTTCAAACTCCCTGCTGAAGTGCCAACCGATAGATGGTTACAGGTCAGAAATGACAAAGGCAAAGATAGATGGAGAAACGCTGAACGAAATGCACGCCATGCTGTGACATACAGGAGGCAATTCAACACAACAAAAAGGGAGGAAGTGAGATTAGAAAATTACAAAGGAAAGAACCCCATGTCAAGATCCCAGTGGCGCAGACAGCAAAGGATTCGAAAGGCTGAGAGAGAAGCTGTGGCAAACAAAGGGGTTACTTCAACGAAAAACCAAGGTGAATCTAGCACCAACAAATCAAAAAATCAAACTGAAGACAAACCTCCAGTCAATAGGAGGCTCTTCTCTGAAGAACAACGCGATGAACCAAAGGGATACACTCCAGGCCCGAAAGAGGACGAAGATATGATAACAGATAACTTCGAATCGGAGGGGGAGTCTTGATTTAACTTGAACTGTAACGTGGTGTCTGTGCTTCCCTGCGAATTTGGGCAGGAAACCGAAATCAACGAATATGAGGAGGAAGACACCACAGATTTGATGAAACATAGGCCCGTGTGCTACTATGTGATGGACAATGGGGCTGTTGAGGAACAAAATGCGTTCTTCGAACGTCCAGAACCTGCAATGAAGAACCATCTTAAGCCACTTTTCATTCGGGCGAAAGTTGGTGTCCATGGTGTGAACAAAGTTCTAGTGGATGGGGGTGCTGCAGTCAATTTGATACCCCATTTCATGCTAAAAAGATTAGAGGTCCGCGAAGGAGCCATCAAGCCCCATAATATGGTTCTGTCCAATTATGAGGGAAAAGTGGGCAAAACACTGGGGGTGGTCCAGTTGGAATTGACAATAGGCTCAAGCTGTAGGCCCACCATGTTTATGGTGATCGAAGCCAAGGCCAACTATAACCTATTGCTGGGAAGAGAGTGGATCCATGGCGTGGGGGCAGTCCCTTCGTCAATGCATCAGCGACTAGTTCTATGGAGAGATGATGGAATCGTGGAAAACATCGAAGCAGACCAGAGTTACTTTATGTCAACTGTCAATTTAGTTGACAAGAGGGATTATGATAAAAATCTGGCAAAGATTGCTCCGTGTGTTCCAAATGACGAGATTAATGAAACTAGAAACGCCCACTACTACATGACCCTTCGTCATGATGGCCTTTACTGGGATAGAACAATAATCAGTGAAGAAGAGGGAGTCGAAAGCACTATACAAAAACGGCCAGCAGGCTGGGACTTCGACAACCTTAGCCATGACTGAGTCTACCTTTTTCGAAAGGATTTCGGCCTATATGGCTGAGAACGAATCAAAAGCGGCCTTAGAGGCTGAAATAAATAAATCAACTATAAAGACGAACGAAGTCAATGGGGAGGGTTCGAAATGCTCACCCTTCAAAGAGATTGAGATGGATCAAAGGTTGGATGCCATCTATGATAAAGAATCCTTAGGCTTCGAAAGGGACCCCATAAACTCAGGTGCCAAAATGTTGGCACAGGATCCACTCGAAGAAGTCAACTTAGGGGATGAAAAAACGAAAAGAGTAACCTACATAAGTGCTAAACTTAGCCCAGGCCTCAAGAAGGAAGTGATCGAAGTCCTTAAGGAAAACAAAGACTGCTTCGCATGGGATTATGACGAGATGCCTGGTTTAAAGAGGGAGTTGGTCGAACACAGACTGCCAATCAAAGATGGCAAGAGGCCCATCAAACAAACTCCCAAAAGATTCGCACCAGCGGTTCTCACAAAAATTAAAGCTGAGATCGAAAGGTTGCTGCGTTGCAAATTCATCAGAACAACAAGGTACGTCGAATGGTTAGCAAACATAGTACCCGTTATTAAGAAAAATGGTTCTTTAAGAATTTGCATAGATTTTAGGGATTTAAACACTGCAACCCCTAAAGATGAATATTCCATGCCCGTGGCAGAAATGCTAGTAGATTCTGCTGCAGGGTTCGAATACTTGAGTATGTTAGATGGATACTCTGGGTATAACCAGATTTTCATTGCTGAAGAAGATGTTGCAAAGACAGCATTTCGTTGCCCAGGAGCCTTAGGCACCTACGAATGGGTGGTGATGCCTTTTGGTTTAAAGAATGCTGGGGCAACTTATCAAAGGGCAATGAATTCAATTTTTCATGATTTCATTGAAACCTTCATGCAGGTGTATATTGACGATATAGTCATCAAATCTATATCTGCAGAAACACATTTGCATCATTTAAGCCAATCATTCGAGCGAATGAGAAAACATGGCTTAAAGATGAATCCCGTTAAATGTGCATTTTTTGTGCAGGATGGAGATTTTCTTGGTTTTGTGGTTCACAAGAAAGGAATCGAAATCAACCAGAACAAAACCAAAGCCATAATGGAGACGAAAGCACCTGCGTCAAAAAGGGAGTTGCAATCTCTGCTAGGGAAAATTAACTTCCTCATAAGATTCATCTCGAACCTAAGTGGAAGAACCCAAGCTTTCTCTCCGTTACTTCGTCTAAAGCAAGGTCAAGCCTTCGAATGGAACAAAGCTCACCAGGAGGCGTTTGACAGAATAAAAGAATACCTTTCTCAGCCTCCTATTTTGTCTCCACCTTCATGGGGGAAGCCCATGAGATTGTACATATCTGCCTCTGAAGTTAGTATAGGTAGTATGCTAGCACAAGAGGATAGCAATGGCGTCGAAAGAGCCATATACTATTTAAGTAGAGTGCTAAATGATGCAGAGACCAGATATAGCAATTTAGAAAAGCTATGTCTCTGTTTGTATTTCTCTTGTATGAAACTCAAGTATTATATAAAACCTGTTGATGTTTATGTTTCATCTCATTTCGATGTCATTAAACATATGCTTTCAAAACCAATAATGCATAGCAGAGTTGGTAAGTGGGCTTTAGCCTTAACAGAATATTCGTTGACTTTCATGCCTTTAAAATCTATGAAAGGTCAAGTGATTCCTAACTTCATTGTGGACCATTCTTTGGTTGAGCAGACGGTCATGAGTTACGTCGAAATGCAACCATGGAAATTATACTTTGATGGTTCAACCCACCGGAATGGAAGTGGTGTTGGAGTCCTTCTGATTTCTCCTGAAGGAATTCCAACAAAATTCAAGTATAAATTAGATGGTCCTCGTTGTTCTAACAACGAAGCTGAATATGAAGCGCTCATTGTTGGACTTGAAGCTTTGTTGGAATTGGGGGCAACCAGAGTCGAAATTAAAGGAGACTCTGAATTAGTGGTCAAACAAATCACAAAGGAATACAAGTGCATAAAAGAAAATTTAATGGTATACTTCGTCATAGTCAATAGGCTATTAAGGAAATTTGAATACATGGATATTCAACACATACCAAGAATAGAGAACCAAGAAGCAAATGACTTAGCGCAGTTGGCTTCAGGTTATAAAGTGTCTACCAAGAACTTCAAGGATTTGGTCGAATTAAGGGGAAGAGTTATGGCTACTAGATTCACACCTTCGGATCTGGAAAGTATGAGATTGGGATATGCTGAAGAACAAAGATTCGAAATATTAGCCATAAATACTTTGTCAGATGCAGATTGGCGAAGTCCATTGAAGAGTTATTTAGCAGACCCAACTCTAAAGATGGATAGAAAAACAAAATATAGAGCATTGTCATATCTCCTCATGGGGAACGAGTTGTTTAAAAAGACCCAAGAGGGTGTATTATTGAAATGCCTAGGAGAAAGTGAGGCATAATTAGCATTTTCTGAAGTCCATAATGGGGCATGTGGGGCACATCAAGCAGGCCATAAGATGAAATGGTTGTTATTTCGATACGGCTTGTATTGGCCTAGCATGCTCAAAGATTGCATAGACTTTGCTAAAGGATGTGAGGAATGTCAGAAACATGCACGAATTCAACATGCCCCTGCAAGTGAGTTGCATTCGATCATCAAACCATGGCCATTTAGAGGATGGGCATTAGATTTGATAGGAGAAATAAATCCTGCTTCGTCCAAAGGACAGAAATACATCTTGGTGGGAATAGATTATTTTACCAAATGGATCGAGGCTATACCACTGGTAGTTGCTGATCAAGAGGCTATTATTGAATTTATACAAAAGCACATTATCTATAGGTTCGGATTGCTAGAGAGCATAACTACAGACCAAGGCTCTGTGTTTACTGGTAGAAAGATGCAAGGATTTGCCCAAGAAATGGGGTTTAGATTGCTAACATCAACGCCATATTATGCTCAAGCAAACGGACAAGTCGAAGCAGCAAATAAAGTAATAATAGGATTAATCAAAAAGCATATTGGCAAAAAGCCAAGAAACTGGCACAAAACTCTGGACCAAATATTATGGGCTTGTAGAACATCTCCTAAGGAAGCTACTAACACTACGCCTTTCCAACTCACATTTGGTCATGATGCAGTGTTGCCAGTAGAAATTCATCTGCAATCAGTTCAAACTCAGAGACAAAATGAAATCCCAACCGCATTATATTGGGAAATGATGATGAATGAATTAATTGAGTTGGACGAAATCAGATTACATGCATTGGAAATTTTGATGAGGCAAAAAGAAAGAGTGGCCAGAACATACAATAAAAGGGTGAAGAAAAAAGTATTCATTATTAATGACTTGGTTTGGAGAGTCATATTGCCTATGGACAAGAAGAATAAAGCGTTAGGTAAATGGTCACCTCATTGGGAAGGACCTTTTCGAATATTAAAAGTATTCTCAAACAATGCATACGAAATCGAAGAACTCATGGATGATAAACGTGTCCTAAGGGTTAATGGGAAATATTTAAAGAAATATAAGCCAAGCCTGCGGGAGATTCGAATAATAACAACGTAAACAAGATATTATAAAAAGCCAAGATGGCAAGATAAAATGCCAAAATGGCGTTGTTCGAATATTACATGTAAGAAACCAAAATTATAGTCAAATAAACATCAAAATCTAGAAGTAAGAATTATTTTTCAATCGATTAAAAGTGCTTCGAAATGATTCAAGTTTTTGCTGAGCGAACCGCCTGGCTCCTTCCAAGGTTGCCACTTCTCCTTTAAGTTGTTCTGCAGTCTCCATTTCTGCAAGCCCCTGGTTGAGAAGCTCTTCGAATTGGTTACCAACAGAATTGGTTTCGAAGGATAGTTGTTGTTCTTTAGCCTCCTTAACCTTCTGTTGAAGTTCCAGAATCTGCCTTTCCCAAAGAAGGATGGACTCAGCTCGAGCCTCATAATCAGTTTTCGCCTGCTTCAGATGCATAGCTTGATCCTCAGCTTCTTGAGAGAGTTTCGAAGCTTGTTCATAAGCGGCATCCATGGCAATGCGTTTCTCTTGAACCTTCTTGGCAGCAGATTCGTCCTGGAGAAGGTAACCAGTTACGTTGTCCAGCAAATTCTGAAGATCGAACAAGAGAGTACTAACTGGCAAGGAGCAGGTGGAAAGATTGACCTTTGTGAGCAGCTCTTTCATAGTATAGCAAGCAGTACTATCTTGCTTAAGCACTTCGAATATATCCACATTGAGAATGGTTTTCCTAATTTTATTAAGAAGAACAATTCTTTCATCTGTGGGAAGAGGATAGCTGTTCGAACTTGTGCCAGCCCTAGCGAGTGGGACGTCCCTCTGAGCCAACTTTGCCTTCATGTACCCAATAGGGTCATTTCGTCTCAGAAGTGCCAGTTCCTCGTCAGTCATTCGAGACAGAGAGGATTGAGGGAGTTCCACACGTAGGGGAGCCACGTTTATTTCAACCTCTAGGGGTTCGTTGGTTGCATTACCATCCCCTTCATTCGTTTCGTGCTCTTGGTCTTCTTCATCCTCGTCCAAGTCCACCACTTCGATACCATCCCTTTCACTGCTATTTGCGTTGGACTCCGTCCCAGCAGTCGAACCGTCATTGGCATTTTCCTCCTCAGATTCTTCGTCTGCAGATTCTTCGGCTCTTTGCCCAGAATCAGCTTTCTCTTCTTCAGTTTAAGTGTCCTTTGGGTCCTCTTGAAGAGTTTCAAGAGGGGACTTTTGAAGAGAAGCCCTTTGCAAATCCTCTGTAGCCGTTTGAAGTGTTGTTTCGTTTATCTCTTTCAGAGGAATGGAGGTACCTTGATCATCCTGCTGTTCAGAAGTTCCAGCCAGAACCGCCATATTGGAGGAACCTTTATTTTGGACCAGGTTGCTGGAATCTCCTTGAGGAGAGGAGTTGAGCGGAGCAGCAGCTCTGGATGGTGAGTTCGAAATAGTGGAAGCTGGATTCAAGATGTTCTGCAAAACAGAATGTTAAGGAAAAACATTCACCAAGGTAATAAGAAGTTAGTATTGTAAATAATTTAAAGGTTCAATTTACCTGTGGACTCTCAGAGGAGAGGTTACTAGCTATACGTTCCAATGTTGGATTGGAGGTCGAAGGTGGATTTTTGGATTTGGGTGAGGGAGCAGCATCCCTGGAATCAAGTCCAGAGACACTAGTTGGAGCGGTGTTTTTCGAAATATTTTTCTTTGGCTTCTTCTTCGAAGCAGTATTTAAGTTTCCTCCAGCCTTGGGGTCTTCCCCAGTGGTGCTTGATTTCCGCTTCTTGGGAGTAGTAGGAGGAAGCTTGTTGGTCTGAAAGAATTTTAAACGAAGAGTTAGATGTAAGCCATAAAGCATGAGTGAATTCGAAACATCAAGGCTAAGTGATTACCGTTGGAATTGGAACACTGGTTGTTGTTGGTGTTATTGTTGTTGTTATGGTTGCAGCAGTAGTGGTTGTTTCGGTTGGAGTCACTTTGTCAGTAGTTTCGATGGAGGTTTGAGAGGCACTCCCTTCTTTCGACTTCGAGGCAGCTGTCTTTATCCTGATAGCTGAAAATCGAAACAATTAAAGCAAAGGTTAAAGATATGGAAAATAAAAGACATTTGGGATTTTCCCAAGCATTCGCACCTGTGCCTTGATCAGATTTAATTGACATGGCAGAAAGGTCGTATCGAAGGTGTCCTGGGAAATCATGAAGCCAGTATCGAGCCCATGTCACAGTCTCAGATGGCTTTGGTTTCCTTTGAATATATTTGAACATCTCTTTGCAAGTAAACCACCATGGATATGGGGGAAACCAAGCCAGAGCCAGTTCTGAGGTAGGTAATCTTGGAAATTTAGGTGGATGCATTTCGAATGCCAACCTATACCTATCCTCAGGTGACAGCCCTGAAGGAAGTTTTAACTTAGAAACTTTTTGTTTAAATTTTTCCTTCAAGGTCTCAGCTGCTAGATGCACAGTGGAGTCCAAGCGCGTGGGGTCGTAAGTAGTTTCAAAATAAGTTTGGAAAGCTTTAATCTCTTTGGCATGAGTAAACATACCTTTCTTTGTTGGTACCTGGACATCGAAGGCATCAATTAGTTTCTGTCGAATTGTAAGTGTATCGAGCATATAAGTTTGATAAAACTTGGTCCACCATTCCAGAAATCCTTTAGCCGCGAGATGGGTAGGTTCGAAGGTTATCAGCTCAAATTGGGCAAAGCCTTGATATTGTTCTTGCTGTATTTTGGCTTCCCGTGCCTTGAGAGTTCGTCCAGAAGTGATGGCGCTCTCAGTTTGAAATAAAGGTTCAGGAATCAGTTGGCATAAGCCAAACTGCCTCGAAACGAAGTTTGGTTGGTAGGCAAAGAGAAAAATTTGGTTCTTGGCTGGGGTTATTCTTGAAGAAATGAGTCTAGGCAGCAAAAAAGCTCTCCATACATCCTGAATCTCCTTGCTCTTGATAGTTTCTGAGAGAGCCATGGTGAACCAAGAAGGTCCATGAGCCCTCGAAGCAAAAGGCGCCATGCTCTCTTCGAACTTGTGCCTTTTGGAGAATATCATGATGTACTTCGAGAATTGAACTTTGAAGTCATCTTTGTCGTCATTGGGAGTCAATCTTCGAAGCCTAGTGCCTTCGACTATCCTATCACTTATCTCAGAATCTTGCTCATCGATGGTGTTGGCGGTTGATAAGGAGGGTTCGAACATGGCATTTAGCCATAGTTGGAGTAACCAAAAGGGGCCAGCCAATAGAATGTTTTTGGAGGTGTGGGATTTGAGGCTCGAAACAGCTGACCTCAGGCTTTCATAGAGGTCAACTAAGAGCAGTTCACTTAGGCACACTTTTCGATTTTCATGCAAGTCCCTAGCTAGAGGAATGAACCTACTAGCTACCTGTAGGGATCTACTGCAGAAAACGTATCTTGACAGCCACAGGGTTAAGAAAGCAATGTGCTCTACGTCAGACACATTGTCCCCCTCAGCATGGTAATGACTAATAAATTTGGAAGAACTGGCTAGCTTGACTTCGAAGTCAATTATGCTTGAGTGCTCTTCGTTGTCGGGTATATAAGTTTCTCCCACTGGCGATAGCCCAGTGATGGCCGCTATGTCGAAGAAGGTTGGGGTGATCATTCCACCTGGGAGATGGAAAGTGTTATAGGTACTGTCCCAGAAATAAAGGGACGCGAATAGCAGAGGGTGGCTGTAGGTGAAACCAGGCTTCGATAGCTTAATCAGGTTATAGATGCCTAATTCTTCCCATTGCTGGGATTTCTTAGCTTCTACTTTCTTGAACCAATTTTGATAAGCAATATCAGAGGTGGGGCAAGATCGAAATGGCTTAAAATTACTTTTTACATAATCCAAAACAAAGGGGTCCTTAGGAGGAACGGTTGGGGTTTCTATGGTATTTGAACTAGGAGATTCTACTGCCTTAGGAGCGTCCATTTTGTTAAATAAGGGTTTGAAGCTATAACAAACTGGGAAAATCGTCCTGGTGTCTTTTAATATTTCAAAAACCGTAAGAGGGCCATTTAAAGCTAGCCTCTTACCAGCAACGTTGGTAGGAATGAGTACCTGTGACGCATACAACATTTCTTTTTCTTTTGAAATCATCTGAGGGGCAAGAGCGGATTGACCTTGGAGAGTGATGATTTTACTTTCCATGGTAGCTCCTGCAGTTTTTCCTTTCTTCTTGGAGACTTTCTTGAGTTGGGATGAAGTAGAAGAAGACATTTTTGAAAGATGTTGAAAGCTTGGATTGTTTTACGAGAGAAAGAGGGTAAAAGATTTAGAGTATGAAAGATTTAGAGTGTGAAAAGAAAAGAAGAAGATTAAGTTGATGTTTTATAATGGGGAAGTTTAAGCATCCACCGAGTAAAGGTGTGATACGTGGAGATCATGGGTTGGTGTGATGAAGAGGTGGCGTAAAGTTAACATGGGTAATAGGCGTGATTTAAAGATAATCATTATTTGTAACTGCACCACGCTGTGAAGTGGCTCCAGGCGGTTAAGGAATCCAAAAGGTGCTATGATTGACGTGACTGGAGTCAAATGCATTAAATGTTACGATGATTCGAAAGTCCCATCAAAATCTTGTGTAGGTGTTTAAAATAGGTATTTCTCAGAGGAATCGAAATACATATTTTAAAGGGGAAATTTGTTGGCTGAAGATTTTGATAATGTTATTAGAAGCCAAATGAATTAAACGTTTTGATCGAAATGAGGTAAAGCGTCATGTTTCGAAGTAGCAGAAGCAGTGCTTCGAATAAGTGTGTCAAAGCTTGGAGCTTCGAGTGGCAATTATGGGAACATATCTAAAGAAGTTTCGAAATAACAACAAGGCTGTGTCTAGGAAGAGCGTTCGAAACGGAGAAGCACCAAAGCATTTGAAATTCAAATGGAAGCGGGACTTTCGAAGTTTGAAAGTTATGTGTTGGAGCATTTGGGGACACGTGGGAAGATGAAAGAGGCATTGTCTTGCATGTTCTAAACGTGGCATAATCCTATAGCAAGACCGTTATGGTCGAATTAGTATAAATAGAAGTCTTAGTATTAGGATTTCGTGTGTCATATCTATTATACAAAATACTCAGTAACATTCAAACTACCACATGGCAAGGGAAACGAATGCAAGAGAAATGTATGTATGATAGCACCATGTATTTCTGATTTAATGAAAACCTTTTACCATTTCCAGTACTTTCCTTTATCCTTTTTTGTCAAATAACATTTACAAGTTTTCTTTATTTACAGTCTTTTCACTTCGAAATCTCTTCTTCAAAGTTTTACATTTTAATGTTTTCTTCATATTTCCATCACTTTATATCTCAGAAAACTGTCATATTTTCCATACCTTTACCTTCAAGTCTTATCCTTCGAACGCATATTTTTACTTAAAGTCATTTAAAGATTTCTTGCATTAAACGCTTTCTTCATATTTCAAACCTTTTACGTTCCAAAAATCCTTTATATTAACTGTTTTGTAAGTCGAAACCATTTACTTCACTTTTATGCAGTTTTACATGTCTTTACAATTAGCATTACAATTAGCATTTATTCATGTAACTTAGTTTTCACACATTTTGATCACATCTTTAGACTTTTAGAGAGAGAAATCGAAATAAGCCAAACACATATACAATATCAACCATGAATATCTGTTCGATCGTGAGAGT
The DNA here is from genome assembly GCA_948472305.1 of Vicia faba. Classification (NCBI taxonomy): domain Eukaryota; kingdom Viridiplantae; phylum Streptophyta; class Magnoliopsida; order Fabales; family Fabaceae; genus Vicia; species Vicia faba. Next base: position 1,179,731,179 of record OX451741.1, on the reverse strand, counting down.
AACCTTAATATCCAAGGAGTCCTAGGATCAATCTAGTCGATCCTGTGAGTTACCAGAGGAATTGAATAACAGTCAGAAAGATTATTCGATAGTTTGGAAGACTAGCGGTTGTTTACCAGAAATCACTGGAAACAAATTGGCACACCTGATGGGACCAATAATTGGATAGTAGTACCTTTCAGATACCTCAGAATTCTCTTAACAGCAGTTAAGTAAGATTCTCTAGGATCTGATTGGAATCTAGAACACAAACATACGCTGAATAATATATCAGGTCTAGATGCAGTCAGATAGAGAAGGGATCAAATCATACCTCTGTAGAGCTTCTGATCTACCTTCATACTTACCTCATATTTTCCCAAAATGCATGTTGGATGCATTGGTGTCTTAGCATCTTTGCTTTCTGACATCTGGAATTTCTTCAGAAGTTGTGTAACATACTTCGTCTGATGTATGTAAGTACCTTCTGGAGTCTGGTTAATTTGTATTCCCAGAAAGAACTTCAATTCTCCCATCATGCTCATCTCAAATTCTTCCTGCATGGTCTCAGCAAATTCTTTTCCAAGAGAGATATTAGAGGTTCCAAAAATAATATCATCAACATAAATTTGACAAATTAAAATGTCATTTTTAAATGACTTTCTGAATAAAGTTGTGTCCACTTTCCCTATGGTAAAATCTTTTTCTAAAATAAAATTACTCGAATGCTCATACCATGCTCTGGGAGCTTGTTTTAAACCATATAAAGATTTTTTTAATTTAAAAACATGTTCTGGATACTTTGAGTCATTAAAGCCAGGAGGTTGATGGACATAAACTTCTTCTTCTATATAGCCATTTAAAAATTCACTTTTAACATCCATTTGATATAATGAAATGTTATTTTGAACAACAAAATAAATTAATAATCTAATAGATTCTAACCTGGCAACTGGGGCAAAGGTTTCATTATAATGAATTCCTTCTTGTTGACTATAACCCTGTGCAACCAGTCGTGCTTTATTTCTGACCACCTCTCCTTTCTCATTTAGTTTGTTTCTGAAAACCTATTTAGTTCCTATAATGTTGAATGCTTTGGGTCTTGGAACTAGATCCCATACATCATTTCTGGAAAATTGATTGAGTTCATCTTGCATTGCCAAGATCCAATCATTGTTATCCAGAGCTTCATCAATAGAGGTTGGCTCAATCAGAGATACCAATCCAAATAATGATTCTTCATTGATTCTGAGGGAGGATCTTGTTCTGATGGGATCTTCCTTTCTTCCAATAATCACATCTTCTTTATGAGCTGAAGCGATTATGGGAAACCTTTTCTGAGTGGGTTGTTCAGAGATTATGAGATTATCCAGAGCATTATCAAGAGGAGGATCTTCTGAGTCTTCCTTTGCTTTTGAGTCTTGCTTTGCTTCTGACTTTTCAGAGTTTGAGAGATGATCTTCTGTACCTACAGAAATATCAATTTGCTTTGGCTATTGCTGGCCAAGCTTGTCATCAAACCTGACTTTGATTGATTCTTCAACAATCAGAGTTTCTGTGTTGTATACTCTATAGCCTTTTGAGCGTTCAGAATATCCAAGCAGAAAACACTTTTGTACTTTAGAATTAAACTTGTTCAGATTATCTTTAGTGTTTAGAATAAAACAAGTACATCCAAAAGGATAGAAATATGAAATGTTGGGTTTTCTGTTTTTCCACAATTCATAGGGAGTCTTTTCAAGAATAGTTCTTATAGAGATTCTATTCTGAATGAAACATGATGTGTTCACAGCTTCTGCCCAAAAGTGCTTAGCCATATTTGTTTCATTGATCATGGTTCTGGCCATTTCTTCTAACGTTCTATTCTTTCGTTCTACAAATCCATTTTGTTGGGGAGTTCTAGGACAAGAGAAATTATGAACAATACCATTTTCTTTAAAATATTTTTCAAAATAATGGTTTTCAAATTCTCCTCCATGATCACTTCTGACTTTTATAATTCTAAAATATTTTTCGTTTTGCACTTGGTTACAAAAGTCAACGAACACAGAATGTGACTCATCCTTGTGTTTTAAAAACTTAACCGATGTCCATCTGCTGTAGTCATCAACAATGACCAATCCATACTTCTTGCCTCTGATGGATGCAGTTTTAACTGGCCCAAACAGATCAATATGAAGTAGTTCTAATGGTCTAGAGGAAGAAATAACATTTTTGGATTTAAAATAAGGTTTTGAAAATTTTCCTTTTAGACATGCTTCGCATAGAGCTTATGAGTTGTACTTCAGATTGGGAAGTCCTCTGACTAAATTTAATTTATTTAATTGAGAGATTTTTCTTAAGCTGACATGTCCCAATCTTCTGTGCCATACCCATTGCTCATCACTAACAGACAAAAGGCATTTAACATTCTGAGTTTTAAGATATGACAAATCAATTTTGTATATGTTGTTCTTTCTCTTGCTATAAAAGAGGATTGTTCCATCTTTTTGACTAACATCTCTATAGGAATTTTGATTAAAGATAATGTCATAACCGTTGTCACTTAATTGACTTATGGACAACAGGTTATGCGCTCGTCTGTGTCGGTTTCCTAAAAACTCGTCGTGTCAACTTCTAAACACTCGTCCGTGTCAGTTTCTCTAAAGACTTGTTTGGGCCAGTATTCCAAATGCTCGTATGTATCTATATATCCTTCAAATCCTAACAAATACAATACACTTGGTCCTTTTTGCATCTTCAATCATCGCGTCGTGACCAATACTCCCACCTTCTTAGAATTATAGGTCGCCCGTAGGCCTAACTTGTGGTAGATCACCCGTAGGTCTTACCTTAGGATCTTAGATTGACCGTAGATCTAGATTTCCTTGGAGGTCGCCCGTAGGCCTAGTTTCCAAATAGATCATCTTAGAACCTGAGATCGCCCGTAGGCTAGGTTCTTCCAAATAGATCATCTTAAAACTTGAGATCGCCCGTAGGCTAGGTTCTTCCTTAGATCATCTTAGAAATTGAGATCGCCCGTTAGCTAGGTTCCTCCTCAGATCATATCAGAACCTAAGATCGCCCGTTGGCTAGGTTCTTCCTATAGATCGTCTTAGAACCTGAGATCGCCCGTTGGCTAGGTTCTTCCAATAGATCATCTAAGAACCTGAGATCGCCCATTGGCTAGGTTCTTCCAATAGATCACCTTAGAACCTGAGATCGCCTGCTGGCTAGGTTCTTCCAAATAAATCATCTTAGAACCTGAGATCGCCCGTTAGTTAGGTTCTTCCCATAGATCTTCTTAGAACCTGAGATTTACTGTAGGCTAGGTTTTTCCAATAGATCGTCTTAAAACCTCAGATCTCCCATTGGCTAGGTTCTTCCAATAGATCATCTTAGAACCTGAGATCGCCCGTTTCCTAGATTCTTCCAAATAGATCATCTTAGAACCTGAGATCGCCTGTTGGTTAGGTTCTTCCTATAGATTGTCTTAGAACCTGAGATCGCCCGCAGGCTAGGTTCTTCCAATAGATCATCTTAGAACCTGAGATCGCCTGTTGGATAGGTTCTTCCAATAGACCATCTTAGAACTTGAGATCGGCCGCTGGCTAGGTTCTTCCAAATAGATCGTCTTAGAACCTGAGATCGCCCGTTGGTTAGGTTCTTCCCATAGATCGTCTTAGAACTTAAGATTTACCGTAGGCTAGGTTCTTCCAATAGATCATCTTAGAACCTGAGATCACCCGTTGGCTAGGTTCTTCCAATAGATTATTTTAGAACCTCAGATCGCCCATTGGCTAGGTTCTTCCAATAGATCATCTTAGAACCTGAGATCGCCCGTTGGATAGATTCTTCCAAATATATCATCTTAGAACCTGAGATCGCTCGTTGGTTAGGTTCTTCCTATAGATTGTCTTAGAACCTGAGATCACCCGTAGGCTAGGTTCTTCCAATAGATCATCTTAGAACCTGAGATCGCCTGTTGGATAGGTTCTTTCAATAGACCATCTTAGAACCTGAGATCGGCCGTTGGCTAGGTTCTTCTGATAGATCGTCTTAGAACCTGAGATCACTCGTTGGCTAGGTTCTTCCCTTAGATTACCTTAGAACCTGAGATCTCCTGTTGGCTAGGTTCTTCCCATAGATCACCTTAGAACCTGAGATCGCCCATTGGTTAGGTTCTTCCAATAGATCATCTTAGAACCTGAGATCTCCCATTGGCTAGGTTCTTCCTATAGATTACCTTAGAACCTGAGAACGCCCGTTGGCTAGTTTAATACGGTGGGAGAACTGGATTGGGTGTTTTGCATTTGATCGCAATTGTCGCGGATAGCAAGAGTCGCCACTGACTTTTCCTTTATCCAATAAGGAAAGGTTTAAAAGAACAGGAAAGACCTTTCGAGGTTATTTCTTGAGTTCAGGGGGTAGGTTAAGAAAAGGGAAGGTATTAGCATCCTTTTCATCCGTATTTATCTACGGGCTCTTAGTTGCTTGCTAGATCACTTGCTTTTGTTTGAAAATGTTCTTGTGATGTGGGTTTTGAAAGTATTTTAAAAAGGAATGTCTTTGTAATGGTTCTCGTCTCTATAAGAACGCATACAAAGTATTTTGTCTTTTTTTAAAAATGTTTCAAAGTGAAAGTGTTGGTGCATAAAATGTTTTTATTGTGAGCGAGCAAGCAACTAGGATCAACCTACCTACTCAAAATGTCTTTAAATGTTATTTTCCTCCTCCTTTTGATGTTGCTATCTTACCATTGGTTTGGTAAGAATCGCCATCATTGGATGTGAAGGGACGAACGTGGGACGTTTGTATAGTCATAGAAGGCAACCTATGGGAAGTTTTAGCAATGTCGTTTAAGGACTAGATCGTTTACCGAAGACAACATTGAGGGTCATCGAGGGACTACGATCTTTTATTTAGGGACTTTGCTAAAACACCCATATTCGAAGGACATGACTATTTTTCGAGGCAACAAGTGGAATTACCCTAAGGGTGCATGTGTGTGGATAGTGTGTTTGATTGCATGCATGTAGTCTTTTGAACTTTTGGTTGTCTACTTGTTGTTTTTATCTTGCCATACATCCTAGTTACTAGCATTTATACAAAAGCAATAAAAATGAAAAAATATAAAACATACACTATTACAACCATATTGAATTGCATGGAAATATAAAGGAAAAAATAAAATAAAAGAAAGCAAAATAGGTCCTTTGATTTGGGTTGAAACACCCTTCGATTCTGCATTTCCTGGATTCCTTCGATTTGGATTATGAAATCAGTGGAGTCATGCCCTTCGATTTTCCTTTCTGTCTCCTTCGAGCGAGGGTTGGAATCAAAGATAGTCACGCCTTTCGTCTGGGACTGGAAGTCAACATAGTTCTGCCTTTCGCTTGAGGCTTGAAGATAACAAGGTTCTGGCCTTCGTTTAAGGGCTTGAGACAACAAGGTTCTGGCCTTCGTTTGAGGCCTAGAAGCAACAAAACTCATGCTTTGCCTCAGGCTCCTTGCTGACTCTTTGTATGCATGTTGGGCCCTCATATTGTGATTCGAAAAGCTTGTACAATTAGCCAATTGAAGGTTATAATAAACCCGTCTTAAAGTATAAAAATGCAATAACCAAACACTTCAAATGCATATGAATCATGAGTCAGATTGGATACCTCGCTCGAAAGCCCAAAATCAACCCAAAATCAACAAAACATCCCCACAAAGAATGTCATCCTCATAATTCCCAGTTAACATCTGTTATTACACTACCAACTAAAATAAACCATGGTGTCAGTACATCGTACTCCCCAACTCTTAATACTCACGTTATCTTTCTATAGGGTCGTAGGTCGCTCGTAGGTCTTACCCTCACGTTATCTTTCTGTAGGGTCGTAGGTCGCTCGTAGGACTTACCTTCATGTTATATTTTCTAGGGTCATAGGTCGCTCATAGATCTTACCCTCGTGTTATCTTTTCTAAGGTCGTAGGTCGTCCATAGATGTTACCTTCGCTTTATCTCTCTCAGGGTCGTAGGTCGTCTGTAGAATTTACCCTCTCCTCATTTTGTTTTTAAGGTCGTAGATCATCCGTAGATCTTACCATCGCGTTATCTTTTTAAGGTCGTGGGTTATCCATAGATCTTACCTTTGCTTTATCTCTCTTAGGGTCGTAGGTCGTTCGTAGACTTTACCGTCTCCTCATCTTGTTTTTAGGGTCGTAGATTGTCCGTAGATCTTACCATCGCGTTATATTTTTAGGGTCGTAGATCGTCCGTAGATCTTACCATCGCGTTATATTTTTAGGGTCGTAGGTCGTCCGTAGATCTTACCATCGCGTTATAATTTTAGGGTCGTAGATCGTTCGTAGATCTTACGATTGTGTTATATTTTTAGAGTCGTAGATCGTCCGTAGATCTTACCTTCGCTTTACCCTCTCCTCATCTTGTTTTTAAGGTCGTATATCATCCGTAGATCTTACCTTCTCTATATCTCTCTTAGGGACGTGGGTCATTCGTAGGTCTTACCCTCACGTTATCTGTTTAGGGTCGTAAGTCTTCCGTAGACTTTACCCTCGTGTTATCTTTAAGTTTCTTATGAATCCCACCTCTAGTCACCGCGACATTGTCAACCATATCCTTTCAGTCACTCTGCCGCCCACTCCCTCAAGAACCTTGTATTGGCACCGTTACTCCAATACGAGCTACCATTGTTCAACCATGTTTATCCATCATGACCAGTCCACCAGGAGACCAGTTTTTCCTTCCCCAGCAGACATTCACACGAATGAATGACACTCACACCATCTCTCCAGGATAAATTTCGGGTCCTGGTATTTAATCATCTTCCACCTTGAACTTTCGAAAGGCATACGCCAATCTCACATTCATGTTTAAGACAATTAAATAGGGGCAGCTGTTGTACTGCAAAATTTTCCCTCTCATTTCACAAAGGATCATCCTGGACCCTCAGGTTTGCTTCTATCAAGTTTCAAGTCATGAATCACAATTTTCCAAGAAAGTCATTCACAAGGGCAAAATGGCCAAATGCACTCTGAAAAGTCAAACTTTGACTTTTGGTAAAAAAATCAAGTTTCAACAATTATATTTCATCAAGACAAGAAATTGGTTCCTCAAGAAGTCAAAAATCAGAAACTACTTTGAGAAAAGAAAGAAATCAATTTTTTTAAATACTTGGAAAATTTTCTAAGTGGTAAGAGATTTCAAAACTTATGGGCCAAATTCCACGCAAGTGCAATCAGAATTTGCAAGGAAGGTTTAGAACATGGCTCTCTAGTCAGAACATATGGGGGTTGTGTTCTTTGGTTAGAATATAACTCCTCGGCATATGGAGGTTATGTTCCATGCTTCAGTCAGAACATATGGAGGATTTGTTCTTTGATCAGAACATGACTCCTCAGAGTTTCATTCTTCAGAACATAAAGGCTATGTTCTGCTTTCCATTCAGAACATCATCAATCCCCAAAACCCCGTTCCACCTAATCCACTGTGCTATTATGATACAACCCTGCCACCAGCTGCCACAACACTCCAAGGTGTTGCTAATCCAGTCCACGCCTGTGTTTTTCTCAAACCCCATAATTGCACCAAATTAGCATACCAAAACTGTGATTAAAAAGCAAAGGAACAGTATGCCAAAAGTGTTTAAAACTCATTTGTTCCCCCCCCCCCCCCCCCAAAACCACAACAAATCCATCTATAAATAGTTTGTTCCATCACACGTTCAAAGGAATGGCTTTTGAAGAGAGGATTATCAAATACACCAAAAAAAAGAGAGAACAAAAGAAACACTCAAACACTCATAAACTTAGAATTTTCCAAATCAAAAACCTTTGTTTTTCCCTTTGAAACAAAGAACTTAACATTGATGTTTCCTGTTCGTGCAAACCCAAGAACATTAAAAGGAAGTAGCTCAAATCATAAACCCACACTTCAAGTTCAATGTAAGTCATTCTAACTTTGAAACTCTCATTCAGAACAACATTTAACATGTAAATACTATGATGTTGATGCTGCCCATATCATTGCATAAGTAGAAAAAACTGTGGATTAGAACTTCTAAAATAATGCTAAGCTCAGAATTAGGATTAGAACTTTTACAAACTGTCATGCTTTTATCCTTCTGATTTGCTGTGATTAAGATCTGAACAAGTTACAGATATTCTGAATAATGTAAGGGATGAAATGAGGCATAATACAGAACTTATGAGTTCTACTCACTATTTTAACACATACAAAACTTCTGACATTTCCTCACTGTTAACACGCACAAAACTTCTGAATTTTTCTCATTATTCTAACATTAAGAACTTCAGCATGTAGCGACCCAGAACTTCTTTTTTTTCTGCCCTCTAACGTTTCTTTCAGGATTCCATTGGTATCAACCCAGAATTTCTGATCACCTCTGAAGTTTCATTCTGGACCACAGTGCGCCTGGCATCAGAACTTCTGATCCCTTTCGTTTTGCTTTTAGCAACATGCTGATCCTATTTCTCTTTATCTTTCCTTTTTTCTCTTTTATTTTATTATTACTGCTATTTTTATTTTTTTTATAAAAAAGACATAAAGAAAAAAAACATTTTCTTTCATTAACTAATTATTTTTTCTTTTAGTTTATTAAAACAGAAAAAAACCTTTTTCAAAAAAATAAAAAATAAAAACAAATCTTTTCTTTTATTTCTTGCATTGTACATTTCGATATGGTTGCAATAGTTAAATAGGATTTAAATTCTTACCCCTCCGCATGTTCTACTTAGCACCACCCTCTCTCTCTCTTTATTTATTCATTTATTTTTTACTTTATTACTTCAGAATTTTCTTAACTCTTTTCTTTTGTTGTTTTAGTTTTAAGAAACTAAATAATCACCTTTTCGATTAATCAGATAATTCTTATTAATTAGCTTAAATTTAATTTGGTAATTTTGTTTATCTTAATATGTGATTTATTTTAATTAACATCTTTTGTTATTTTGCTAAGATATAAAAATCACAAAAATATATATTAGAATATTTTAGAATTAGATTTTGGCTTACTTTTGAGTTCATAATTTATTTAAGATTTGATTTATGAAGCCATAAAAATATTTATAATTTAAGTTTCCTTATTTGTTCAAACCTTGAAACCATACCTTAGGTACCTTCATGAGGCGATTAAACCCCATTCCGATCGCCTTATGTCGAAATAGACTTTTAGTCCACTTGTACATAACATACAATTAGATTTTTAGTTTCTCTCTTAACCTTTTTCTTTTGTAATTAAAACTCAACTGTCAAAAATCCAAAATCCAAAAACACTTTAATCATTTCTTGAATTTATTTTAAAACTCGCAAAACACTCAACAAATCAAAATTACCCCCAAAGGGCATGTTATCTCCGTTCTACCACGATATTGGCCGTGCATATTGCTAGAATGCGTGCGTTAATGTCGCCCACTAAAAAAACACAAACAAACCAATCATTTTCTAGAGGATCTACGGTGTTCTGATTCCTTCATTGGATACGTAGGCAAAGGGTCGCGAAACCCTCACGAACGCAATAATAAAAAACCATCTTTTCCCCTTAAGCAAGTATAGTTGTAGATAAACACACCCTTTAAAGAAAAAACAAACAAAACGGATCCCGTTGAGTACAATGGATGCGAGGGGTTCTAATACCTTCCCCTCGCATAACCGACTCCCTTACCCTTTCTCTTGGTTGCAAGACCATATTATCCATTCCCTTGTGGTTTTATCAATATTTCCCATTCCTTCGGGATAAATAAAGTTCGGTGCCGGCTCTGTGCTTTCTTCCAGTAGCTTTACACTATTACAACTATATTTAATTGCATGGAAATATAAAGGAAAAAATAAAATAAAAGCAAGCAAAATAGGTCATTCGATTTGGGTTGAACCACCCTTCGATTCTACATTTCCTGGCTTCCTTCGGTTTGTGTTCTGAAATCAGTGGAGTCATGCCATTTGATTTTCCTTTCTGTCTCCTTCGAATAAGGGTTGGAATCAAGATAGTCACGCCTTTTGTCTGGGCCTCAAAGTCAGCATAGTTCTGCCTTTCACTTGAGGCTTGGAGATAGCAAGGTTCTGGCCTTCATTTGAGGCCTGGAGACAACAAGGTTTTGGCCTTCGTTTGAGGCCTAGAAGCTATAAAACTCATGCTTTGCCTCAGGCTCCTTGCTGACTCTTTGTAAGCATGTTGGGCCCTCAGATTGTGATTCAAAAATCTTGTACAACTAGCCAATCAAATGTTATAACAAACATGTCTTAAAGTCTAAAAATGCAATAACCAAACATAACTAAATTCCAGTGGTTAGTATGAAAACTAATGGGTCCCAGAGTCCATAATATAACTAAACTAAGGTTGAGTTTTCAACATATAGGCAGTCAGAACCGAAAGCTGAGACATGGTCTAGGAATGTCTACATTTTTATATATTGGCATGTGCACATGATATAAAAATAGAATAGGTACAAGTTTGAAGGAAACTTACCTCCTGAAGCTCTTAAATCGAAAGGAGATGCAAGTTCCTTCTTGGACAGAGAATAGGAGTTCGTTGGAACCTTCCTGAGGCTAATCCAGTTACTACTTTTTGAAAGCAGTGACTGGGTCGAAAGAGGTTGTGTGAGTGGAATCAAAGGATTTTTTACAACAGGTGATGGGTTAACTCAAAGGCCTACTATATGGTAGCTGAGGGAGTGGGTCGAAGGGTAGTTTGATGGTCACTTGGGGGGGTGAATCGAAGGTTTTTCTTAGTGTATAGAAGTGTTTGAAAAAGAATGTTGGGAAGTGTTTGAGAATTTTTTGAGATTTTCCACAAGTGTTTCCTTGCAATCCTTCAGGCCCCCTCAATATGTGTGGTGATGCCTCATATTTATAGATGGCTTAGGCTGATGCTTTGGGAGGGAAAACAAAAGGTTCAAACAAAAAGGGTATGTTGTATTTGTAGCTTTCGAGGGACAGTGTTTTATTGCCATTTTGGTGCAAGGAATAAGGCAGCAATGCAGGTCTGTTGTGCAACAGTTTTGGAGTTTTATGGCCAGTGTATCAGGCCTGATCCTGGAAGCACATGGGACTTGGTCAACAAGTACCTTTGGCATGTCAACCTTTTGTCTTGTCCCCCTAGCTTTGCCTTTCGACCATACTTTTCAATAACCATCTCTTTTTTCAAATCGAAGTGTCATTCGAATGACTCCCATGGATATCCTTCGAAGGGGCCAAATTAATGCTCTTGGGATGGGTCAGTAACATATGTCCTTCGATTGGGGACATCCAGACACGCTTGACAAAACCTTCGAATGAACCACCATGGTGCTTCCTTCGCCTGAGGCAATGATATAGTGAAGAGTTTGCATGTTTTAAGCAGGCCATTTCTACAGGAGATCCTGCCCACTCAAATTTGCTTGCAAATGGGCCAAATGGCCAAACGAAAGAGTGTGTGCAGGAGGTTCCTGCCTTGTGACCTTATGAAAATATGTTCAAACGAAAGCTTGTAAAAGAGGAGCCAGATGCCCAAACAAAAGGCATGACTAAAGACTTGTGCCCAAGGATACACACCCCCAAGCGAAGGATGTTTGCAAGGGATGGAAGGCTCAATCGAAGCTTGCAACGTTGGGAAAGTCATTGCCCCAAACGAAGGAGGCTTGCAGGGGGAAAATGTGTGATCGAAAGAGGGCAAAAGGGAGGTTTTGGCCTCCTGAATTGAAGGACATCATCAGAAAGCTTTTTGCCTTGTGAATTGAAGCTATATTGAAGGGAAGTGTTGCCCTATCGAAGCTTGTACAAAATGCTTCAAAGGGGACTTTGGCCTTGTGCATGTTATTATGGTAGGAAATTTTTCCTTGTATGTCTTGGCTAACATGCAGGGAAGATGTTGTGTGGCCAAACGAAAGACTTGCACAAACATTTAAACAAAGTCTAACGCTAAAGCGAAACAGGAAATGATCTTAGCCAAATGAGCCCAATGCCTCAATCGAAGCATGAAATGAACTTACCCCAAAGGAATCCAGCGCCCAAATGAAAGATGCAACCAAGGGAAAAGTGTCCAATCGAAGGATGCAAAATCGAAAAGAACTTGCTTTTCTTTTAATTTTGTCAAAAAGAGAATTTTCATTAATTTTGTCCCTTTTAAGCAATTTCTTCCTTAATACATATATTTTTGTAAGCTTTGATTTTGGGAATCCTTTGTGAGAATTGTCTTGAGGAATGAGAGGGAAAATTTTGGGGTACAACAGTTAGGTTCTTCCCATATATCACCTTAGAACCTGAGATCGCCTGTTGGCTAGGTTCTTCCGATAGATCATCTTAGAACTTGAGATCGCCCATTGGTTAGGTTCTTCCTATAGGTCATCTTAGAACCTGAGATCGCCCATTGGCTAGGTTCTTCCTATAGATCATCGTTGAACCTAAGATCACCCGTTGGCTAGGTTCTTCCAACTAATCGTCTTAGAGCCTGAGATCATCCATTTACTAGGTTCTTTCAATAGATCATCTTAGGTTCTTCCCATAGATCTTGTCTCAGAACCTGAGATCGCCCATAGGCTAGGTTCTCCGAAAAATGACTCCCATGTTTCACCTTAGGATCGTAGGATGCTCGTAGATCTTATCCACATTCTTCTCATACTAAACTCCGTCTTGTATTGGTATCACACCACGTTACGAGTCCAACCTCTTTCTTCTCACCAAAAAAGAAAAATTCTTCCCCAAGCAAATATCACAAAAATAAATAAACCTTCACACTTTCTTTTAGAAATTTTTTTTTCCATTTGGTATTTAATCATCTTCTACCTTGAACTTCCGAAAGGCACGCGTCAATCATACTTTCAGGTTTAAGACGATTAAATAGGGGCAGCTGTAATACCCCAAAATTTTCCTACCCTTCACTTTTATGTGGCTTATGCAACTTGCACTTTTCGCATGTATATAACTTTGATTAGGTCATCTAACACATCATGCATCATTAATTAGTAACTTAGCATGGGATCAACGATCTTGCGAATTAGGGTTCCTGTTGATTTGAGGTTTCATCCAATAAAGCTGATTCATCGGGTACTTTCTGCAAGTAGTGAATTGTGGAATTAAGGTTTTTGATTGTGGTCATTACACACTTCCTCTTTCATCAGGTTACGAGACTATTAAAGTTTATTTCTCTATGTTTGATTGAAGATAAGAGGTTTTCCTCTATTATGCTTCAATTGAGATTCATTGGATTAAGGTCGATTATGTGGTTACCCTAATCAATTTTACTTCAATACCTCAAGCTTGTATTTCATTTGAAGACTTCTCCTAATTACTTGCGTTACAAGTCAAGACTATAGTTTGATGCATTGAGTCTTTATCAAGCGAGGAAGCATATTAAATTTTGAGCTATGGATCAAGGTTTCACTTATCTGTCCTTCATCAATTAGGGTTTTCTTCAATCAAATGGGGAGTCAAAGGAAAGGCGTCGTGAATTGGAAATTCAAACTTGAATTACGGTTCTTAAAAAGTGAAAGCATGGCACATGAGTGCTCAATTTGGATTCAATTAGTGTGAAGATATGAAAGGTATACAGGCTTGGTTCCAAGGTTTTCACCATGTTTCATACAAAGATTTATCCCGTAAAGGTTTCAAGACAAAGTTTTCTTCATTATTCAAATTTGATTCCAACCATATTCATAGTTATCATTCATACAAGAAATACAAAAACTATAGTCCTTACAAAGAACTTAGAGGCATAAGGATTAATTTGGAAAATAAAATTACATTGAATACTTTACAAAAATTGTTACAATTTTATGCCTATGCCTTGTCTTGCTAAGATTCTAAGTCTTGAAGCACCATTGCTCTTCAACTATTCCAGCTTTACACCATGTTTCATGTTTCTCATTACAAAAACCGGATCTTGCATCCATATATAAACATAAACTCGCAACCCTGGAAACCAAAAATCCAATTTGAAATTCATAATAAGTCCACTAATAATAGAAACAGATGCAAACAATCAAAGCAGTTTAATACTCATGAATTTGTGGCTCTACATCAAACCAACAAGCCTATTAAAATCCCATCAAATGCATGTTCATGATATCATTCCAAACCAACTAACTAATCCATACAGTCAGAAGATAAACTATTTGAATACTAAACTAGTTCAAACTACAACACTTTATCCATTTCAGTTGGACCACGAATAAAACAAGAAGCAGTTGGTTCAAACATTCCCTCTTGAACTCATTTATGAGTATTCAGTTGAAGCTATGTCCTAATCCGAGCCTAACTGGGATTCATACTGACTCTCACTAATCTAAACCAGCTGGAGACGTCATGTAACAAAGTCAAAACCTGCCAGCTCATTCAAACAGAAATAAAAAACCAATAACAGAAAAATCGTTAACTAACTGTCCTATAACTAATTCCTTAAAAAATTCCAGCTCATTAATAGAATTACAACTAACACCATAACAGAAATCTCCAACTGCTCTAACCTCAAACAAAAACTAACTTCTCAACAAACTAACAAAACCTATAACAGAAGAAGAGCATAACTCATAACAAAAAATGAAGGGAGAGACGATTGATACAAATGAGAGGCGAAGATTATGAGGAATCTCCGGTCGCATGAGAGGAAAGCGAGTTCATTGAAAGAAGATGAGCAGTCACAACCTATTCAACCTTAAACTCCTCCATACGTTTTCATACTTTTTTTATTTGATAAATTTTTTTATTATTATTCAAGATAATTACATTATGCTGATGATAATTGGGTAGTGGTGATGAGCCTGGGCCGAATCACACTCTTAGGCATGGAGTTTTTTTCATATTTTTTTTTTATTTTAATGGTGATTTCTTGTGTGGTTCAAGCCTAATGGGCCTAGCTCTTTCTACTTCTGCATCATCCTGAACTAGGCTTGCACCCCCCTGAAGCTTTATGTTCTATTTTGATTTCAATCCCATTTTTTAATTATCATGATTGATTTTTATGACATTAGAAAATAAAAGAGACTTGATTTTTAAGCAAGATAAGAGATTAATTTCCATCAAGTAAATTCAAGGTGGCTCTCGGTAGAGTTTTCTCTTTGCTTGCATGTTTTCGAAGAGGCAACAGACCTTCTCCGTTTGGTATCAACGCAACTTCATTTTATTCCTCATTTTCGCGCTTTATCCTATTTCTTTACTGCTTTTATAGAGATCATGAGAAGTATGGATTTAATGCTTTCTGATGCCATGAGAAGCAGGGTAGAGATGTATGATGGGGGTCTTCGTTGCTGATCATGTCAGGAACCCCTCTGGTTTATTTAAAGACCCGTTTAGGGCAATTCCGCATCGTTTGCCATTGTGTGCTACTTGTGTGTGGTTTGTTTAAAACCCTACCTTTGTGTAGGTATTTTTCAAGTGTGTTTACATTTGTTCCTGCACTGTTCCCCCATCCCTTATTGAAGTCCTCAAAAAGAGGCAAGCAAGGTGTTCGCAATCAACCCCCGCAATTTCGTCTGCATCATCCTTAGCTTTTGACGCACCACGATGCTTCAGAGTTGTGTCATCTCTTGTGTATCGAGTCGTCAAGTGGGTAAGGTTTCTGCAATTGAACCCCCATGTTTGTCAGGAGTTCGCATTTGTTGATGCTGATACTCCGTGGTCATTCATATTGTCTTCTGTCGCCAACCTCGATCTTCTATATCTTAGTTAGGTGTTAAGTCGCTTTGGACATCACATTTTGCTTTTTCATCCTACTCCCGCTTGTTTGTCTCGGGTGATACACTCCCCTTGGCTAAAGCATTTCGCTTATTTTCCTTACCATTTTATGTTTGTGCTCTTTCGAGCATGCTTGTTTTATCCTTGTATATACCATGTTCCCTTAGGATGCGCTTGCTCCGTTTAGATGCAAGTTTGACCTTAGGTTACAAGACATGCATGCTAACATTAGGTAGACGTTTCCCTTTTGTTAATCCAAACCTTAGGACCATAGTTGTATGATAACATTAGGTTAAAAATAGGCTAGTCTCCCTTAGACCATTCTCTTCCCCTTTTGTGTATGAATCTAAAACTAAAACTTCCTTTCTTAGCAAATAAAAAACATGCTAATCATACCTAAACCCTTTTTCAAGGTAATAAGACACAAACCAATCAAAGGTGGCATCTTTCCTCGAGGGCGTAACTCGAAACCAATTTCAACAAGGACATGATTAATTAACTTTTGTCCCAACGCATGAGTCTCCAAAGGTCGAGCTACAACAGAAGGCAGAATTAACATTGTCCATATAAAATACAAAGCAAACAAAAATATGTGAGCCGAACTACGGTAGCTCTGATTCCTCAAAAAGGATACGTAGGCATTGGGCTAGGGACCAAGCGAGTACAACTTTTTTTCCCTATATTCTTTTCTCATTTCTTTTGCATGCATTCCTCAGTAGTAAACAGTAAGCATAAATTAAACACACCCATAAGATGGATAACAAGAGTGGATAACGTAGAGTACTACAAGCATGTGGGGTGCTAATACCTTCCCCTCACGTAAGAGACTCCCTTACCCGATCTCTGGGTTGCAAGACCGTGACTTCTCCCTTCTCAGGTTTTCTCGATGTTTACCTTTCCCTGCATGTGGGATAAAATACGTTCGATGGAGACTTCATTATTTAATGATTTTCAGCTGGTTGTTTCATCGGTAGACACTTTCTTTGGTTCAGTTAAATCAATCCTAAGATTTATGTCAATTTGTATCCAGTCAAAGACGAATACAAATGTCTTCTTGTTTCAGTATAAATCGAACGAAGATTTATTCTGATACTTCTTCCAATCTCTATCAATAATTACTTTGGATGGCATCTATAAATCCATCTCTAATAACTCTTTATCACCTCTCCAAATGGAATATCTAAGCTTATTTCCGACACAATCAACCAACAACATTACTTTGAACACTAGCAAGTGCAAATTTCTGGGCCCTTTAGTGTTTAATCATCTTCCACCTTCAAGGTATGAATGGCGAGCATACCAATCTAACTCTTTAGGTTTAAGAAGATTCAACAGGGGAAGCTATTGCACCCCAAAATTTTCCCACTTCTTTCTCAAGACATTTCTCACCAAAGATCTCAAAATGCTCAAGGGTTCTCAAGGGTTTGATCGGACAAGCTAACCTCTAAAGCACCGAGCCTCCGAATTAGGGTTTTGACTGTGAATGACTGCTCACCGACTTTTGACTTAATACATGACCTAATGACTTGAAACATAATCCCAAGTACTCAAATGCGACATGTTTACCTAATTTCATGGCTCTAATCAGTTCTCAGGATCAAAGGTTTGATAGTTGAAATTTGGATCAACTAACGAAAAGTCAACTTATACACAAAAAGTCAAACTTTGACTTTTTCTTCAACATTAAAATTCAAAAATCAAAATTCATCAAGACCTACAAAAATATCAACTGATCATCAAGAAAATCAAGAAAGTCAAGAAAGTCAACAAAAAAAGTCAAAGTTTCCAAGACTTAAAAATTTTCTAAGTGTTTTTACACTTGATAATTTCAATACTTCATGACATTTTTTCATCAAGATGCAAGATGATTCAAAGAAAACTTTCAACATGAAATTTGTAGATATTGATGAATTCTACAACTTTGTATTAGTGGGTCGATGTCCAAAAAATGCTTAGATTTGAAGATACAGGCCCATGAAGTCATGACATTTTTTATGTAACACTTAGAGAAATTTTCAACAGGTTCTGGTCAGGTTTTTGTCCCAACTTCTTGGCCAGTTTTCATTAAGTTCCAATTTGATTTATCCAAAATGGTCAACATAAAAGTTGTATACAATGTTTGAAGCTTTCTAAAACATTCAAGAGCATGAATTTATCATACTTGAGCTAGGAGATTCAAAGGCATGGAGTTGGGCATCCATTATTGAATTACAAGCCATTTTGGTGAAGAATACATAATCCAATTTTCATGTTATGTTGCATAATATTGTGTTGCAGGCCTTCTAACATACAATCTCACCATAATTTAATGCTTACACAAACTTTTGAGCTATGGTCCATTTGGTTTAAACATTGTCCAAGTGATCTTTCCATTTTTGGCACAAAGGCACCATTGCCATTCTTGAAAAGCATGATTTAATCACAATATCAACTCCTTGAGCCTCTCAATGGTTCCTTCTGCACATTCACAATGTCAAATCAAGAAGCAACCATCAACAACCTGCAAATCACTCCTAAAAAATAGGCCATGCCCGCATTGGATCTGTGAAAAGTCATGAACTCTCACTACAACCCAACCTAGCCACAACATGTGATTTAAAAAAATCTGATCAACCCTTGTCTAAAAACCTCTTTCCTATGAATAGAGAGATCCTTTGCAAGATAAAAGATATGAACAAGCCCTCAAACCTCCTATACTCTCAAAAAAACCAGAATTGTCCATAAAACCTCAGCTTTTGAGCTTTGAAGTCCAAATCTTTGAACCTCTCACACCTTGCAAGTTTTGCCCAAACAAACCATCCAAATACTTCATATACATCATATAGAAGTTGTTCAAACACAAGAACAACTTCTATAAAATTATTATCACCATCTTCCAAACTCAAAAATGGTACTTTACAACTTAACTTGGTTGGAGTGATTCAGCTACTTTAAACACAAAGGGAGGATTGAAACAACTTCAATAATGTCCAAAGGAGCTCGATCAATCACCACTTTGCCCCCGAAAACATCCATACATGTTCTAAATTCGTCGCTTTAAGGGGTAAACTTTCTCAAAGTGCAATATCTTTATCCATACATCATTTGCTTTCATTTTCAAAAGGATATAACAGGGCAGATCAAAGCCATAACTTAGCAAAAAGCCAGGCCAGGGGATGACACGGGTGCCCATGTCACACGACACGACCCGTGTCACATGACACGACCCGTGTCAGATGAGCTGGGTTAGAAAATTTAACAAAAATGTAGGGCAGGGGCTGTCACGGGTGCCCGTGTCACACGACATGGCCCATGTAAGTCAGAAACACACAGAGCACGAATGGAAGGGGTTGACACGGGTGCCCGTGTCACATGACACGACCCATGTAATTTTAGATGGAACAAAAAATGTGCAGAGGAGCTGGGACAGGTCTGGACATGGGTGCCCGTGTCCACTAACACGGCCCGTGTCAGCTCAAGCACCAAATTTCTTGATTTTGAGATTTTTTTAGGTTATTTTGTACATATTGCATTTCGTGGAGAAAACCTAACACCATAAAGCCATTTTTCTAAATGAAACATCAAAAACATTTTTCTAAACAATTAGTTTTATTTTTAAGTTAACTTAGACCTGGGTTTTCTTTTCAATTAAATGAACTACATAACCTTTTTCCATCAAAAACCCTAAAAAGCAATCTTTTTCTTCATCTTTACATTTTCGTACACTTTATTATTTCGCATTAAATTATGTAATTGTCAAAGCCTTGTAATAGTAATTAGGGTTTATTTTTACTTGTCATCCCTATTTGTAAATTTGTATCCCTTATCCCCAAAAGTATTGTAATAGCATAGGACTTTTAATTTCTGCAATTTACCGTTTTCCATATTATTTTTAGTAATTAGGGTTTGTATGGAAAGACTTAAAATCAATAATAGACAACCCTAATTCAAGACAAAAATGCATGAAAACAAAAACACTTTGCACACTTGCACCTCTAGGGTAACCCACACTTGTTGCCTCGGATAAAATAGTCAAGTCCCTCGAACGTGGGATACTTTAGCAAAGACCCTCGATTACAAGATCGTAGTCCCTCGATGACCCTTCGATGTTGCCTTAGGTAAATGATCTTATCCCCTTATGACAATTGTTAAAGTATCCTACAACGTTTCCTTCTATAGTTGTACGACGACCCACGCATGTCCCTTCACATCCAATGACATGGTTTCTTACTAAATAATGGTAAGATAACACTATCTAAAGGAGGAGGAAAAGAACAAAGACTTTCTTTTAAGTAGGTAGAAGGTCCGTAGTTGCTTTCTCACAAACATTTCAAAACAAGCATATTTTCAAACACACCAACACTTTCATGAAATATTTTCAAAAGTCAACACGTTGTATACATTCTTATAGAGACGAGAATCATTACAAAGTTCGCATAAACAAAGGAAATTTTCAAAAATACTTTCAAACAAACATAAACACATTTACAAAGCATTTCAAAGTGAGCTAGAAACTAAGAGCCCGTAGATAACTACAGATGAAAAGGGTGCTAACACCTTCCCTTTTCATAACCTACCCCCCGAACTCAAGAAAAATTATCAAAAGGTCCTTCCTGTTATTTTCACCCTTTCCTTTATTGGATAAAAGAAAAGTCGGTGGCGACTCTTGCTATCTACAACAATTACGATAAAATGAAAAACACCCAAGTCAGTTCTCTCACCGTATTACACCATCATACCCTATCTTAAAGAATAAACCGAAGAAATAAATGCAAGTGGGACAATTTAATGATTTTATAGAGATGGTTACAAAGATAGAGGTCAACATTCCATTCCAAGAAACTCTTGAACATATGCCAGTATGCGCAGTGTTCATGAAGTATCTCTTAACTAAGAAGAATAAACTCAAGTGTGATGAAAATATTACCTTAGCATATTAGTGAAGTGCCATTATTTAATGCAAGATGCCACCTAGACTAACAGATCCAAGTAGATTTACTTTTCCATGTTATATTGGTCAACTAACGATTGCTCATGCACTTTTTAATTTAGGGACATGTATTAACTTGATGCCTTTATCTATGATGATAAAGATAAATTGTTGGGATTAAAATCCTTCTCAGATGACTATTACCTTATATGATCTATCCATCACTTATACATACACAGTTCTAACAGATGTGCTAGCAAGAGTAGATGGTTTATTGTTTTGTGATCATCAATATGGCATTAGATTCTGAAACGCCTTTACTATTTGGGAGACCTTTTTGGCAACAGGTAAACATCTGATTGATGTGGAAATGGGTGAACTTATTTTGAGATTCAATAAAGAATAAGTTATTTTTAATGCATTTAAAGCCAGGAAACATCAGAAGGAGAATCCTCAGTGTTATAAAGTTGATGTAGTGGAAGATATAATTTAGGAAGTATTTGCGAATGTGTCACCATTATCACTTATAGGAAGATTCATTGTGAATTTCATTGGGTTCAATTGAATAATAACTATATAAATAATTAGTTGAACATGTTCTTTAATTAAGTGACCCAAGTTGAAAGAACAACAAGAAAAACCGAAGAACTGGGTGAGAGTGAACAAAAGAGTGTGACTAAAAGTTCTAATGATCTTGAATTAAAATAAATTTCACTACACTTTAATTATGTCTTTTGGGGAGACAAACTGCTACTATCAACTATTACTAGTAGTTCTTTATCTGCTCTGGAAGACGAAAAGCTCTTGAGAATTTTGAGAGCAATCAAAGGAGCCATTGGGTGCAACATGTCTAATTTGAAAGGAATAAGTCCTGCCTATTGTATGGATAAGATCAAGCTTTAGGAAGATTTCAAACTAGTGGTTCAACCTCAACAAAGACTCAACCCAACAATGAAAAAAGTAGTGAGAAAGGAAGTTTGGAAGTTACTCGAAGCCGGTATGATCTATCTTATTTTTTATAGCTCATGTGTAAGTCTCGTACATGTGGTCCCAAAGAAAGGAGATACGATAGTTATCCAAAATTCCAAGAATGAGTTAACTTTAAATCGTATAATTACCGATTGGCACATGTATATTGACTACCAAAGGTAAAATTTAGCTAAGAGAAAATACCACTTTCCTTTTCCTTTCATGGATCAAATGTTAGAAAGATTAGTAGAGCAAGCTTACTATTGTTTCTTGGATGGATATTTAGAATATAATCAAATTGTTATGGATCATTCTCATCAAGATAAGACTACTTTCACATGCCCATTCAGAGTATTTTTGTATCAGAGAATGGCATTCAGTCTTTCCAATGCTCCAACTAATTTCAAAGGTCTGTGCTTTCTATCTTTGTTGACATGATTGAAAATTCTATTGAGGTATTTATGGATGTTTTTTCTAAATTTGTTAACTCTTTTGATAGTTGTCGATCACCTTAATGTCTTTATGAAGAAATGTGTTAAAAAACCTTATTTTAAATTGGGAAAATGTCACTTTATGGTGACAAAAGGTATTGTTTAGGGACACAAAATCTCTTAGAAAGGTATCAAGGTAGATCAATACGAAATTGAGATAATATAAAAATTATCACCCTTAATTAATGTGAAAGTAGTGAGAAGTTCCTTAGGACACACTAGATTCTACCTACGTTTCATAATAGACTTCTCAAAGATTTAAAAATCATTATGCAATCTTCTTGTGAAAGAAAATGATTTTTAATTTAATGTTGATTGTTTACATTCTTTTTATATTATCAAATAGAACTTGGTAACTTCACTCGTTATCATCGCTCCAAATTAAGAACTTCCCTTTAAGCTTATGTGTGATGCGAGTGATTACGCAGTTGGATTAGTTCTAGGCCAATACCATGCAAAAATTACATGCAATATACTACACAAGTAAGGTTTTAAATGAAAATAAAGTGAAATACACCACTACTGAAAAATAATTGTTGGCGATAGTTTTTTCATTAGAAATATTTTGTCCTTACTTAATTGGTTCCAAAGTTATTATTTTTGCAAATCATGCAACACTAAAATATCAATTCACGAAGGGAGATTCCAAGACAAGATTGTTGAGATGGATATTGTTTTTTTAAGAGTTTGACTTTGAAATAAAAGATAAAAGGGTGTTGATAATGTAGTAGCTAATCATCCATCAAGGTTGGAAAATAGTGAAGTGACTAAGAAATAAATTAATATTTCAGAAGAATTTCTAGACGGGAACTTTATGGAAATTGTTGCACCCCAAAATTTACCCTCTTGATTTAGTATTATGTTTCATCATGAATATCATATTGCATTGCATTCATACATTGTGATGGGATCAAAGTACTTTGGTTATCAAGTCTTCCTTAAGCTTTGAAGGTTGGTTGCTTTGACAAGTTGCTCAATTAGAACCTTCTCATTTGAACCTCTGGATCTTTCAAGCTCAGAAGTTATTTGCATATCTCAAGATGTTGCATCCATCTCTTTGGATCTTCATAGGATTGGAGTTTGTGTTTGATTATGTGAGGGAACCACTCTTTTGATTCACCAGTCAAATTGGGGTTTTGAAGCTTGATCAGCTATCTCCAAGCACTTTAGTTGTGTGTATTTTGTTTATGTGTTGTTGACTAACTTCTAATCAAAATAAAAAATATTGGTCTTTGTCTTTTCAAAATTGTGTTTTAGGTACCAAGTATCCAACAAATAAGCTCATGCAAAGTTGATTTGATTTTGTTTGTGGCAAAAGATGGTATACATCGACCCATAAACCTATGTATCGACTCATCTTGCAGAGCATAACCAGCATGTGTCAACACATGCATGTAGGTATCAACTCATCCTTCTTGAAAAACTAGCATGTGTCTACACATGCATGTATGCATCGACTCATCCTGTTTGAATAACTTGCATGTGTCGACACATACGTGTTATGTATCAACTCATGCAGTTTGTATGGTTCTGTAATGAGTTGGATTAACAGTATGTATCGACACATAGAGGCATGTATCGACACATGCTGTGTTATACAGCCAGGATGTATCGACACATACCACTTATGTATCGACACATACTAGAAAAATGCACGTGTTTTTTTTTAAAAAAGCCAGCAAATTCAAACTTTTATCATTTTGGCTCCAATTTTTTTTTGCATAATTTGAAATTATATCATTAATTCAAATTTGGCTCCAAGAATCAATTACCAAATTACCACTAATCCCAATCCTAAAACTCTATAAATAGAGCCCTCATTTCATTCAAATTTCAAGCTTTTGATAGCCAAAATCACTTTGCTAAAAAATCTCTCAATTCTCTCCATCTACCAAACTCACTCAAAGCTCCATTTTCAAAAATATAGTAAGCTTTGAATTGAAGCTTACTAATATTTGAGCTAAACCTTCATCCAAACACTTTTTCTCCATCAATTCTCTACATCCAAGCTTGATTAATTGATTCTTATGGTTGAATTAGAGCAAATTCTGAAGTTGTTTGATAATTCTCAAATTCTACTTTTGGTAAGTTGGATCATCATCTTTCATAATGTGATCTCTTTTGGATTTCTGGTTTTGATTCATTGAGTACTGCTTTTATGACTCCA
Organism: Vicia faba; assembly: GCA_948472305.1. Taxonomy (NCBI): domain Eukaryota; kingdom Viridiplantae; phylum Streptophyta; class Magnoliopsida; order Fabales; family Fabaceae; genus Vicia; species Vicia faba. The sequence goes on along the minus strand of OX451741.1, from coordinate 1,179,707,012 downwards.
TTAATGCTATTTTCTCAAAATTTGCTGGAATTTTCATGCTCAATTGGATCCACGATCATAAGCTGTTTGATGAAAAGTTGGAACAAGAATTTGATCCTTGAAATGTTGTTTTTCTATTGATTTTTAACAGGTTGCAATCAATTGTTGCAACATTGCAATTGATTGTCACAGAAAATTGATTTGGTAAAAAACTACACTGATGCAATAGGTTGCTGTCTAAGCACAATTGATTATAACAGTGCCAAAAATACTTTTGCTGCCTTATTTTGGGGCTGTTTTGACTCAAATATTTTTCTGCACTCTCTCTCTAATGGATAATTTGGATTGTAATTTTAAATGTTCAGTTTGTTTTTAAACTCAATGGAATTTGTGATGTAGATGAAGTTGGATAAATGTTCATCAATGCAAATCTACCTAATAATGAATTATTTAATTCATTTTTGGTGCTTTGGATTAATGATATCTTTAGAGCTTTAACCCATCTAGAGGAGTGGTTGAATTTAAAGATGAAAGAATTTTGAAATGGTGATCCAAATTTGCTTATCATTCCCCTCCCTCTTCATCTTATCCCTTTCTTTTTTAATTGTGCTACATGTTAATGGATGGTGATCTCTATATCATTTATCCAAACATGAAGTACAAAGATTTCTATTGACCGGCCTCAAAATAGGTGCGACTTCTACATAAGTCCACTTACGATTGCTTAACATAGCGCTAAATTTTGTCCCAATTCGAATAAATGATCATTCGTGGCCCAAACTTATGATTGCAAGCCCAAGTATGTTATTTGATCTCTTTGATCCAATAACCTTAAGATTCATTTTGTGGAGGCTTTGGTTCTATCAATCCTCTAATGGATCTACAACACCATTGGTCAACGCGGATCACTTAACATCGTTGATCATTAAATGTTACCTTTTGAGAATTCCAAAATGGATGATATACTTGACAAAAAGCAAACGCAACTTGTTATATGGAGGCTTTGGTTCTACCAATCCTCTAACGAGTTCCAAATGCAAGCTTCAAGATGGTCATCCAACTAATCACTAATTTCTAACAATTGACTTTACTTTATGATTTCATTTTTTATGTTTTATGTACCATTTACTTTTAGCATTTTACATTTCATGCTATTTTCATCTTTGCTCACTTGAGCATTTAGTTTTATGTCATTTTTATTTTGCTCACTTGAGCTTTTCTTTTTTCTTTTAAAGACACCTAATAATCAACACGAACCATAAAAAACTTTAATGATGCTTGGACTATTTGGTTACTATCCTTGGCATTATGGAGCATGAGACTTTTTCTTGGATTTAGGATTAGAGACCTTAGCCTATCTTGGAGAATTTGTGACAATGTATAGCATCCCACTTTTGGCCTGAGGCTACTGTGTTCCACTTTATTTGTGGAACACAACTTATTACGATGACACTGCTTTTGTGTTTGGCATGTTTGATATTCCATGCATGATATATACATGATATTGTGAATACTATACATTGCCCATGGGGATCTGTTCATATCTGATAATCTCATTACTTACATCCTTATGGCGTAATTTCTGACTTGATTCGTCTACTGATGCCAGCTTTCTTGAAGTCCTCTGGGTTTCTTTTTATTTTTTCTCGGTTGCTACGGATAGTTATCTGTTTGGTATTGCACTATCTTCTTTCTTACATTTTCATTTTCCATAGTTATCTGATTGCATGATGGGACCTCTGTTGCTGATATATGTCAGGAGGCCCTCTGTTTTTTTTGTCTAATACATATGTTTTGTTTGTGTTGATCAATGAGTTACTCAATTTAGAAATTGAGATCACGACTTCGCTCTCATTGCATATTCCCTATAGGATGTTTATTGCTTTTCTTCTTTAATTGTTGATCGATGAGTCACTCAATTTATAAATTGAGATCACGAATTCGCTCTCATTGCATGTTCCCTATAGGATGTTTATTGCTTTTCTTCTTTAATTATTGATCGATGAGTCACTCAATTTAGAAATTGAGATCACGACTTCGCTCTCATTGCATGTTCCCTATAGGATAGTTTTGTTAAGCTTCCTTTAACATGATAATTAAGGTCGGAATCCATGTATGCTGACATAGGATAGGATTTTCCTTTAACCTCAACTGTAGGGTCAACCATTGTATGATAACACTAGGGATAGTACTAGGATAGTTCCCTTAGTTGTTTTTTTCCTCTCTTTGCATCTTGCATCCTAAAACAAAAACTTGTTTTCTTGGCAAATCATAAGACACCTCTAATGAACCCAAACTCTTATTCAAAGTAAAAGATACAAACCAATCTTACTTTGTTTATGTTGAAGCTGATGTTTCGCCATCGCACATGTTTGTTATCCTACATTGATTCCCAATATCATTGTTAGGTGTGATGTTTTGTCATCTAGTTTATCGATGTTTCATCATCTTTTGCCATGATATATTTGTTTATGTTGAATCCGATGTTTCGCCGTTGCACATGTCCGTTATCCTACATTGATTCCCAATATCATTGTAGGGTGTGATGTTTTGTCATCTATTTTATCGATGTTTCGTCATCTTTTGCCATGATATCTTGTTATCTTGAAGCTGATGTTTCGCCATCGCACATGTTTTCTATCCTACTTTGATTCTTAATATCATTGTTAGGTGTGATGTTTTGTCATCTATTTTATCGATGTTTCGTCATCTTTTTCCATGATATCTTGTTATCTTTAAGTCGATGTTTCGCCATCGCACATTTTGTTATCCTACTTTGATTCTCAATATCATTGTTAGGTGTGATGTTTTGCCATCCGTCTTATTGATGTTTTGCCATATCTACCATGATATCTCTCTTATCTCTTTGCCGATGTTTCGCCATCAGACATTTGTTTGAAGCCGATGTTTCGCTATCACACATTTTGTTATCCTACTTTGATTCTCAATATCATTGTTAGGTGTGATGTTTTGTCATCTATTTTATCGATGTTTTGCCATCTTCTACATTTTATCTTGTTATTATTTAGCCGATGTTTTACCATCTCATTTGTTTGTTGTTTTACTTGATGTTTTGCCATCTTGATTATCTTTGTTTGTTCTAATTAAAAAACACAAACCAACCAAAACACTTAAGCTGAACTACGGCTGCTCTGATTCCTTAAAAGGGATACAGAGGCATTGGGGTAGGGCCCAACCGAGCACATCTTTTATTTTCCCTACATTATTTTCTTTTCTTTTCGCATGCATTCCCTTTTCAGTTGTAAGCCATAGATATATGATTTGACCACACCCATTTATATTAGACAACAAGAGTGGATACCATAGAGTACTACGAGCGTGTGGGGTGCTAATACCTTCCCCTTGCGTAACAGACTCCCTTACCTGATCTCTCGGTCGAAAGACCGTGATTTCTCCCTTTTCAGGTTTTCTCGATGTTTACCTTTCCCTCTCGACGGGATAAAAGACGTTCGGTGGCGACTTCATTATTTCAATGATTTCCGGCCGGCGGTTTCAGCTGGCGACTTCAATGGGGATAGATTGACCTTTTGCTGGTCCATCCCGGAGTCGATCCTAGCTTTTTGGGTATTTATTTTACCGCTTTGCATATTTATCTGTTTGCATTGCATCCTATGTGCGCTTTACTTTCTGCATACTGGATTTGGCTGGACTATTTGGATTCTGGATTTCTTGGTGGGTGGGTTGTTCCACGAGGTAAAAGGCCTCATACCCAGGCTATGAGTGAATTCCATAGGAGCTAGGAATAGAGTGGCCATGGCAGCTATGAAGCGGATGCTTTGTAGACCTGACCATGAGATCCATGACTTCAGAGGTAGTTTGGATAGGTGTTATCGGATGATAATACCGACATTCGAGCTCTCGTACTCTGATTTGGCTTTTAACCTTACCTTGACCTAGCTACACCTGTGAGAAGGGCGGGAAAACTTTTCATTACAGGTACATGTATTGTTGGTGACTTTGTGTTGTGAAGATGATTCAGGTTCCCATGTTAGTTTTGAAGCTTCAAGATTCTCCTTTGATCTTGATGGGTGTTATTCTGTAATGGTCCAGCCACGATCTAGTGTGAACTTTGATCCTATCATACTGCATCATAGCATATTTATTTCTGAAAAAAATAATGTAAAAAAAAAAACTAGCATACGCATGTCATTTTCCAGGGACATTCAAGAGTTTTCTTTCTGTCAGAATGGTTGATCTCCCTCCAGTTGAGTCCGCTTCAGTTCATGCTAAGGAGCTCACCAAACATACTTTCTCTTATCAGATTCCTACTGTTGATGTGGCCGAGTTGAAGAGGTTGAGTTCTTATTTGAAGGATGATGTTTTGAACAACTTCAACAAAAATTATGCCAACCTGTTACTAGTCCTTAACACTCTGGTTGACCCGATGGCTTTGATCACTCTTTTCCAGTTCTATGACAAAGAATTAAGGTGCTTTACTTTCCAAGATTACCAACTGGTTCCTACCCTATAAGAGTATGCGCACCTGCTTAATATCAGATTGACCGATGAAGTTCCTTTTGTCCAAGTGCTGGAGAAGCCAAAGTTTAAAGTTGTCGCTGAGATTCTTTGTTTGAGTTTGAAAGAGGTGAAAGACAATTGGAAGTCCAGTGAGGGTATTGCAGGATTTTATTTGGGTTTCTTAGTGAAGAAAGCTGAAGATTGGGCAAAGAAAGGCAATTGGAGTGACTTCAGCTCTTTGTTCCCTCTCATGATATACGGGATTGTCCTCTTCCCTCACAAGAGAAATTTTGTGGATTTGACGGCTATCTGTGTTTTCAGAAACAAAAACTCGATACCGACACTCTTGGCAGACACTCTTTACACCATTCATTCTAGGAATAGAAAAGGTGGTAATGTAAGTTTATGCCATTCGATGCTGTATCAATGGCTTAGGTTGCATCTACCAGTGAGTGGCCCTTTCATGGATACCATGCTTTCTATCAAATGGTCATCAAGGCTTGTTAACCTTACTTCTTTTGATATCCGGTGGAATTATGATATGGGGGAAGTGCTAAGTGTTGTCACTAGTTTCGGAGATTTCCCTAATGTTCCCCTCATAGGAACTAAGGGGTGCATCAACTATAATCCTGTGCTTGCTTATCGACAATTGGGATATGCAATGGATGGACCACCAAAGGTTAAGGAGGTGTCTGAATAAGTATATTTCGCTAAGGGAAGTGAACTTAATATGTTGAAAAAAGTGACAAGTGCTTGGAAGGGAATTCATAAGAAGAATAGAACTACTTTGGGTAAGAAGGTTCCTATTTCTAGGGTTCCTTACATGGAGTGGGTTAAAGCCAGGGTTAAGATCTTACGATTATCATTTGCAAGGTCGGCTCCTCTATACGAGCAACCTCCTACTGTTCTAAGTAACACGGTGCCTACTGAGATGTTTACCCAGATTCATGTTGAGAATATTCAGCTTCGTGCAAAAGACCTTGAGGCGGGGATGAAACTTTATTGGGCAGATCAAGAAAGTGCCGACTTAGCTCGTAAACTCAAGGAAGCTCAAAGGGAAACTTCTGATGCAACTGATTCTAGGAAGAGGTCTCATGCTGAAATGGAAGAAGAAATGAGTAAGATTCAGCGAGAGTGTCAGAAGCTTCAGGCCTCAGAAAATAGCTACAAGAGGAAGATTCAGAACTTAGAAAAACAGCTCAAGGACAAAGACGCTCAGCTTGAGAAGGAAATGACCCAAAAGCGTGTCACAGAAGATCAGTTCCAAGAAAGTAAAATAGTTGCATCTCAACTCTTGAAGGAGAAAGCCAGACTTGAAGAGTATTGTCAGCACCTTGAAGCGCGCTTAGTTCTAGAGATTTAGTTCCGTTATTTACTTTTGATGTATTGGGTCACCCACAGAATTGTTGGAAGGGGCCAATTGATTGTTGTTATTATTCAGTTCTTTTTACTTTATTGTTAAGACATGTATTTAGTTGTTTGTCATTTTACTCTTAATTGTCCGAAGACACTTAGACATCGTTTCTTTGTTTGTAAATAGTTGAAGTGTTCATCTTATTATCCTTTCTATTTTTGATTGTATGGCTGCACGCCGTGACTGATGAATAAGAGGACTCGTGGATACTTGGAAATGACAAACACATCATGCACATCATGCATTTCATAACATTATAGGTTATCTCAAGACGGTTTTCTTATTTTGCTGCTTTTCTTATTCAGAATTCAAGACGACTACTCATCGGTATTCCACCAGAACCAACTTGCCAAGACAGATGGAACAGGTTCAAGCTGAACTCACTGAAATGAGGGCTCAAATGGCTACTCAGATGACTCAGTTCATGAAGGTCATCACCAATGTGAATCGCCGACAGGAAGAGCTAGCTGCTATTGTCAACAACCAATGCCGCCATCCAGGGGATGTTGGAAATCAAGGGCTCTATCAGGATATCTCTATAGGAATGGGGGACGTACAAGATCAGCCAGCTGCAAATTTTCACGGGATGTCGGGAAATCCTTTTGAGCGCAATGTAGGGAAATTTCCTCCATCTACTGGACCCCGTCTTGTGGCGAACAGGAGAGCTAATCAGGGTGGTGTAACGAATTATCAGGATCATGATTACGATTTGGACCAGGATGAAGATTAACTTTCTGTGCGGCGTTCAGAGACGGAGGTTCAGATTAAGGATATGAAGTATCGTTTGTTGGAAGAGCGTCTGAGGGCTATGGCAGGGCAAGGAGTTCTTGGTATGGATGCTAATGATCTTGGGTTGGTGTCTGGGGTGAAGGTTCCTCCAAAATTCAAGCCTCCTACTTTTGAAAAGTATAACGGAACGCCGTTTCCTATTACTCATGCAACTGCTTATTTCCGGAAGATGTCAGTACATACTGAGGATCAAGGGCTTTTGATTCACTTTTTCCAGGATAGCCTGTCTGGGGTATCCTTGGAATGGTACATGAAGCTGGAAAAAACTCATGTTCGCTGCTGGAATGATCTTGCTCGGGCTTTTGTCAAACATTATCAGTACAATATGGATATGACACCTAATCGCACTCAGTTTCAAAATATGTCGCAAGGACTAAAAGAATCTTTCAAGGAATACGCTTAAAAGTGGCGTGAGTTGGCTGCGAGAGTTCAACCTCCACTCATGGAGAGAGAACTCATTGATATGTTTTTGAGTACCCTGCAAGGGCCTTTTTATGAGCACATGATAGGAAGCACTTCGGCAGGATTTGCAGACTTAGTCACGGCTGGTGAAAGAATTGAAGTGGGTTTGAAATTGGGAAGGATTCAGGTTGGAGGTTCTAGTAGCTCGTCAGGGGGCATTAAGAAACCATTCAACACTTACCCTAATAAAAGGGAAGGCGACGCAAGTGAGGTTTATTCCCATAGAGGACAAAGAGAGGACCGTCAGCATCAACAAATCAGTGTTGTTTCTATTCTTGTTAATGCTCCTCCGCAGCAGAGACCAAATGCAGTACCTCAGCAAGGAAGGCAGCAAAATGCTCCCCGTCAGTATAATAACCAGCAGCAGAGAAAACCCATAAAATTCGACCCCTTGCCGGTGACTCTTACTGAAGCGCTCCACCATCTGCTTGATTTAAAGTTGATCAGTTTGAGAAATATGCCACTGCCACCTCCAACACTCCCTGTTAATTATGATGCTAATGCAAGATGAGAATTCCATTCAGGCGGAGTTGGTCATTCTACTGACAATTGTTTTGCGTTGAAATGTAAAGTACAAGACTTGTTGGATGCAAAGGCGATTGAGTTTACTCCAGTGACCGGTCCGAATGTTACTCAAAATCCAATGCCAAGGCATGGAGGAGGTGTTGTTAACATGATTGATGATAATGGTGAAGTGTTGAATTTAATCATGGATGTGGAACAAGTAACTACTCCATTGAGTTGTGTTAAGAGGTATTTGCTTGACAATTCTGTTTTCCCAGGTTGTACTTCTGAGTGTGTCAAGTGTAGAGAGAAACCGAAGGGTTGTGATGATTTGAAAGCAGGTATACAGTTGTTGATAAGTGAGGGCTCCCTGCAATTTGATAGAAGACCGAGCTACCACAATATTATTGAAGAAGATATTGCTGTGATATCTATTCCTTACACCCCTGCGCGTATTCCTGCCCCTTCGAGGGCACCCCCTCTAATGATTACGGTACTTGGTCCTATGCCGTATACTAGTGAGAAGGTTGTCCCGTGGCATTACGGTGCCGATGTTTATTACCATGGGGTAAAGCAGGAGGTTAATGCTCGTTTGTCTAAGAAAGAACATGCTAAAGGTGATGAAGAGGAAGTCCATAACTTTTCTGGTGTGGGTCGAATGACTAGAAGCGGGAGAGTATTTGGTCCTTCCAATGTGCAAGATGCGGCAAATGCTTCTGCAAGAGAAAAAGGGAAACAACAGGTAATGATTGGAAATCCAGGGGTTATGCCAGCCAATGTGACTCAACCAATTCCGATACCAGAAGCTTCTTTAGTTCCCGATGAGGTTGAGGAGCTGATGCGTATTATCAGAAAGAGTGAATATAGGATAATTGATCATTTGAACCATACTCCGTCCAAGATGTATATCTTATCCCTGTTGATTTATTCAGAACCTCACAGAAATGCTTTGATTAAGTTGTTGAAGAATGCATTCGTTCCACATGAGATAACAGTCAATTAGTTTGAAAATGTTTGTGCCAATATATCCGCCGGGAATGGTTTGGGCTTCACCGATTTTGATTTTCCTCCAGAGGGACCAAATCATAACAAAGCGTTGCATATTTATATGGAGTGAAGAGGCACTTCTTTATCTCAGGTTTTGGTATACACAGGATCGTCTTTAAATGTATTTCCCAAGTCGGCATTGATGAAGATTGATTATTCTGGGTTGGAGTTGCGCCCAAGCGACTTGATGGTGAAGGCGTTTGATGGGTCTCGAAGATCAGTTTTTGGGGAAGTGGAGCTACCTATTAGGGTTGGTCCTCGTACCTTCACGGCCACGTTTTTCGTGATGGATATACAGCCAGCATACTATTGCTTGTTGGGGAGGCCGTGGATTCATAAAGCAAGAGCAGTCACTTCTACTCTTAATCAGAAGCTCAAGTATCCTGCGGAGGGAAAGGTGAAAACTGTATACGGCGAAGAAGAGTACATCGTGAGTCATTTGACATCATTGTGCTATGTTGAAGTTGAAGGCGAAATTCATGAAACTCCGTTTCAGGCATTTGAGACAGTTCATGCTGTCAATATTCCTCCTCCAGAGCAGAAAAAGAAATCGGAAACTGTTATATCTTCCCTCAAAGATGCGAAAGCTGTAGTGGAAGGTGGTAACCCTGAGGGTTGGGGTCAGGTGCTGGACGTTACTCCGAAGCTTGATAGATTTGGTCTTGGTTTTAGCCCCGGTCAGCAAAGTGCAGCTCCCAGAGCATCCAATTTATCTACTCCTGTGAAGTTTTCCCGTCCTTGTGCTACTCAAGAGGGACACACCAATGCAGTTGGCGATGATATGGTTGATGGCTACAATGTTAATAATTGGGTTCGTCCGAGCGTTCTAGGCCAGACACTCAACAATTGGACTTCTGTGGATGTTATCCAAGTTTCAAGCGCTGACGAGTAATTTTCTTGTTTCTTTTATTATCATATCATAATTCCTACGCTTTTCCCAAGGCGTAGTGAATCATTTGTGTAGGGCCACCATGATTATTTTGCAAGTTTATTATGAAATAAAGGACGTTTTTGCATTCAAAATCTTGTTTCTTTTTTCCTTTTTCTTTTTAAAATGGCAATGTTTCTCTTTCCACACACAATCACTAAAAAATGCAAAAATGTCATTCATGCAGATGCACTTCCACCCCCGATTCTATTGATAATGACTTTGATATGGCTCATTATGACTTTGATACTCCTATTTATCAAGCTGAAGAAGAAGCATATGAGGATTGCGATCTTCCTGAGGAATTAGCAAGACTGTTGAAACAAGAGGAGAAGGTTATCCAGCCGAATCAGGATTCGATTGAGGTGGTGAACATTGGTACATAAGAGGTAAGAAGAGAAGTCAAGATAGGGGCCGATCTCGAAGACAGTGTAAAATCCAGATTGATTGAGCTACTCCGTAAGTATTATGATATCTTCGTCTGGTCTTATGAGGATATGCCTGGATTAGATACAGACATAGTGGTGCATCGACTACCGCTCAAAGAAGGTTGTTCTCCTGTCAAGCAGAAGCTCCGAAGAATTAATCCTGAGATGTCCAAGAAGATCAAGGAGGAGGTCGAGAAGCAGTTGGACGCAAATTTATTAAAGGTTTTCAATTATTCACCATGGATCGCAAATATTGTGCCTGTTCCCAAGAAAGATGGTAAAGTCAGGATGTGCGTGGATTATAGGGATTTGAATAGGGCCAGCCCTAAAGACGATTTCCCTCTTCCGCATATTGATGTGTTGGTTGATAATACTGCTCATTCCAAAGTGTTCTCATTCATGGATCGTTTTTCGGGTTATAACCAAATTAAGATGGCTCCGGAGGATATGGAGAAGACAACATTCATCACGCCTTGGGGAACCTTCTGTTACAAAGTGATGCCGCTTGGTTTGAAAAATGCCAGGGCAACATATCAGCGCGCCATGGTCACTCTCTTTCATGATTTGATTCACAAAGAGATTGAGGTATATGTAGACGATATGATTGCCAAGTCCGACACGAAAGAGGAACATCTTGTTCATTTGGAGAAAATGTTCGAGAGACAGAGGCAATTCTTTCTAAGGTTGAATCCGAATAAGTGCACCTTCGGGGTGAGATCCAGTAAGCTTTTGGGCTTTATTGTAAGTGAGAAAGGTATCGAGGTGGACCCAGCCAAAGTCAAAGCGATACAGGAAATGCCTGAACCTAGGACGGAGAAGGAAGTACGTGGTTTCTTGGGGAGGTTAAACTATATTTCCAGATTTATTTCTCATCTCACAGCCACCTGTGAACCTATGTTCAAGTTGTTGAAGAAAAGTCAGACAGTGAAATGGAAGGAGGACTGTCAGAAGGCCTTTGACAAGATAAAGGAATATTTGCAAGAACCTCTGATACTCATGCCTCCAGTGGAAGGAAGGCCACTAATCATGTATCTAACCATGTTGGAAACCTAAATGGGTTGTGTCCTCGGTCAGCACGACGAGACAGGGAAGAAAGAGCAGGCCATTTACTACTTGAGTAAGAAGTTTATGGAATTCGAGTCAAGGTACTCATTGCTGGAAAAGACTTGTTGTGCACTTGCCTGGGCTGCTAAACATTTAAGGCAATACATGTTAACTCACACCACCTACTTAATATCCAAAATGGATCCTATCAAGTACATTTTTGAGAAGCCAGCTCTTACAAACAGGGTAGCCCGTTGGCAGATGATACTCACTGAATATGATATCCAATACACTACTCAAAAAACAATTAAGGGTAGTGTACTAGCTGACCATCTTGCTCATCAGCCCATGAATGATTACGAACCAATGAAGTTTGATTTTCCAGATGAGGAAATTATGTATATTCAGGATTGTAACATACCAGACCCAAACGAAGGACCCGAGTCAGGATCACGTTGGATGCTTGTTTTTGATGGTGCCTCTAATGCCATGGGCAACGGCATCAGGGATATTATCACTTCCCCTGAGGGATACCACATTCCTTTCACGGCTCGTATTTGTTTCAATTGCACTAACTACATGGCCTAATATGAGGCTTGCATTTATGGCATTGAAGCAGCAATTGACCTGCGCATCAAATTCTTGAAAGATTACGGGGATTCCAATCTTGTTATCAGCCAGATCAATGGAGATTGGGAGACTCACCATCAGAACCTAATTCCATATCGTGAGCATGTTATGAAGCTGATTTCGTACTTCGAAGAAATCACGTTTGAACACATTCCCAGAGAAGAAAACAATCTAGCTGATGCACTAGCAACTTTGTCCTCCATGTTCAAGGTTAAGTGGGCTAATGAGGCACCTTCCATTACTATCAGGAGTTTGAGTGAGCCAACTTTTTGTTTTGAGGTCAGTTTGGAGCCAGATGGTAATCCTTGGTTTTATGACGTTAAGCGATATCTGGAGAGGCAAGAGTACCCTGAAGGGGCATCCGTCACAAATAAGAAGTTCTTGAGAAGATTTTCAGCCAAGTTCTTTCTCAGCGGAGGAGTGTTGTACAGAAGGCATCATGACAGTTTACTGCTCAGATGTGTTGACAAGAAAGAAGTGGCTAGAATCATTGGGGAGATACATGAAGGTGATTTCGGGACCCATTCCAACGGGCACACCATGGCTAAAAAGATCTTGCGAGCAGGTTATTATTGGTCCACCATGGAGACTGACTGTTACAATCATGCACGGGTTTGTCACAAATGTCAAGTTTACGCTGATAAGGTGCATGTGCCGCTAGTGCCTTTGAATGTCTTGACCTCCCCTTGGCCGTTTGTGATGTGGGGAATTGATATGATCGGCAAAATTGAACCGATTGCATCCAACGGGAACCGTTTCATTCTGGTGGACATCAATTATTTTACCAAATGGGTCGAAGCAGCATCCTATGCCAATGTCACCAAGCAAGTGGTAACTCGATTAATTAAGCATAACATTATCTGTTATCAAAATCGTCCAATATTTTTGATAAGCATGTGCATATATACTTCGTGGCCCTTACATAGATATGATAATCTAAGTCACGATTGGTTGATCACTTGAAATGCAGATAACAAACGAAATATCCACTACGCAAGGGGCATGTTTGTTTCTCTGTTTGATGGACTTGTCTTTCACTTTACTGGCGGGTTCTGTGCCGTTTTGTTTCACAACTCCGTGTTGTCGGTAAAGGTCATGAGTTAGGGTAAATACCAAGGTTACGGCAGGTCGGCAGGACCGGTGAACCGGGATGGAGACACTGCTTCCCCATAATGGCTTTCATTACGTTTCTTTGCTGCACTTTCATGTGTCATCTTGATTGATTGTTTTAGCATTGTTTGCGTATAGGATTTTGTTTATAGCTGAATGTCAGCCTTGATGCATTGAATGTTTTTGCCTTGAAAGAAATTTTCATACAAAATCACTTTTCAATTGTTTTTCGGGCATTTTGATACCAGTTGTGCCAATTCTTTTGCTTAGCCAAAAGTTTGGAGGAAGGAGTTTAGCTAAAAAACAATGACTGTAGTGGTATGCTTTTGAGTAGAACCCTGTTGACGATGTACATGCATTGTTTCAATCCCTAAACACCGGAGATATAAGGGAGTTAGACCTTCGATAACCCTTCTGAGTCTTCGAAGTAGGAGTTTCTTTTTCGTTCAAAAAAAACAAAACCTTTTTAACCAGGGGCAGGGTAGATGTTCAGTTGATTTTCCCTAGCATTCAAATTTCAAAAGGAATGTCCCATCTGAGGATCACTACATTTTATCTTTCACATCATGAGATAAAAAAAAGAGATGTGTGTCTGAACCACGATGTTCATTTCCTCACAAAGTCACGAGGTCGAGATCGAACCGATACAATAATGGCTATCCCTCGCCGACCAAGGAATGAGGCATTTGTTTTCGAAAAAAAAAAGTTCAAAAGTAATGCTGACTTGTTTAAGGTGAAAAGCATGAATAAAAAAAGAAACAAAAATCCCCGCTAAGTCGAAACTTGAAAACAAGTCGCTTAGGCAAAAGTTATGGCATCCCGCTGGACTCCCAAAAATGGAAATTCAAGAGATTTTTGTCCAGGAAAAAGATAGGGAAAAGAGAGCATAAAAGGCCGAAAAAGATTATCCAATAAAATTTTCATCAAAAGAAGAGGAACGATAATATCAAAAAAAACAAAAGCAGCAAAAGTTAAGTGACAATCATGTTGGAGAATTTGTCGTGATCACTCAATCGTTACAAAACCTTTTGAAAGATGAATGCTTGTGATAAGTCAGCTGAACTTAGGACAGGAGAATATCACGAAGGGGGTGGGCACCAAATAATTTGAACCATGAAAACTTTTTTTCAAAAGAACCTTGAACCAAGCCACGTTACAACCTCTAAAAGTCCTAACTGAAACAAGGGTTTAACTCGAAAGCATACTGCAACGGGATAGTATTTCCTAAAATCTCCGAATATGTGTTGAATGAATGTGTTGGTATCTTGTCACCCATATCTTGACTTGTTTTTCAAAAGAAGAAGAAAAGTTTTAAAACCTTTTGCACTCTAGCCAGTGATTCGTTCACAACAGAGATGCGACATTTTTGTTAAAAATTTCAACTTCAAGGCTTAAATAATCATCGCATCAGGTCTGTCTTTCTCAAAATAAACATCTTCCTGCATGCAAAACATTTGTTTGACATCAAAAGAGAGTTTACACGTTGAACACCTGTAAAGAGCTTAATGATTGTCAAGAAGGGAAATTCGATTTTCTTCTGCTAGGAAGGACCCATGTATGTTCAGGACTTTACTTATCCCCAGTGGAGTTTCGTATTCCCAGTGGAGTTTCGTTTCCCCAGTGGAGTTTCTTATCCCCAGTGGAGTTTCGTATTCCCAGTGGAGTATTGTTTCCCCAGTGAAGTTTCTTATCCCCAGTGGAGTTTGTTATCCCCAGTGGAGTTTCGTATTCCCAGTGGAGTTTCGTTTCCCCAGTGAAATTTCCTATCCCCGGTGAAGTTTCGTTTCTACAACAAAATTTTGTTACCCTAGGAATCTTCTTTTAAAAGCCTTTCTCCAAGACTCCAAGTTTGGATGTGTCGCCTATTCCCAATGGAGTCGTTAAGCCGGGAGCCCTCGCTTTGACCTCTCATTTCCCAGCCGATCTGTTGACCGGGGCATCCTTTGTTAAGGATATTCTCTTATTCCCCAGTAAGGTTTTGATACCATGTGACTATCTGCGTGATTCGTCCTTTGGTTGCATTCGAAGAGAGTATCTCTCCAGCAGGATAATCTTCAACGAGGTTCTATCTCTCCGGTGAAGTCCCACCTCTCCAGCAGAGTTTTGTTCCCCCAGCAAGAAGCTTTCGTCCCTTTCCGGAAGTTGTAGTGTTGACCTGATTTTCCCCGGAGTTTGCAATTTATTTTTGTAGCCCCCCTCAATGTTTGTGGCCCGTTTCTGCTAGTTGCTCGGTTGTTATTCCCCGCGAAGCTTCATCTCTTCAAGGTTCCCTCTCTAGTGGTTCCCCATATTTTCTCCTCTCCTTTGGATTTTTCAATTTATTTTTGCAAGTCATGTCAGATCCTGACATCTTGGTTATTTGTCTTCTCAATTGGCCATTCCCCAGTGAAACTTTTAAACATGCATCATTACATTTGCATCTACCAAAACGCGTAGCATTTCCATTTTATGGAGCATTGCGCTATAAAAAAGAATTCAAACATGCATCGAAACATAAGCCATTTTTATTTCCGTCACCCCCAGTAATTTTCTAATACTTCAGATTAAATCCCCAGCGAGGTCTTTGTGCTCATTATCTCAGTTTACTCCCCATACCAATATCCTTTTGATGTCAATCCTTTATTTGTTTGAGTGTCTACTCTTGACTGTAGTTAAGTTTCACCCTGAAGCGGTCTTCTCGGGCTTAGTCTCTACTACCCTCTCTGGTTCATTCCAATGTCTATTGATGCACCTTTCGAATACCAGTTTCGTCCTGATATTCGCTTTTAGGAGGTTTTTAGGTGTACGCCCTAATCTCCTTGCTTTGGGTTGAGCTCAGAGTTTCGTCTCCTCACCTTGCGCATGAAATCCAGTTTCGTCCTGGTACTCGTCTAGTTTAGTTTCGCCTAACTAGTTATTGAGTCGGGTTTCGTCTCGTTTTCGCTTTCATACCTTGGACAATTTGACGGTGTTCGTTTACCGAGTGCAGTGTTCGTACTGCGTCCCTGGTTTGAAATCAGTCTCCTTTGTTCCTTGGATTATCCTATCAGTTTTCATCACTGTTTATCCATTGATCTGAGACCAGCAGGTGCTCTGAGAAATATGCGCTCTCAACACTCTCGCTTTGGGTCGAGTTTCGCCTCGTCGCCTGTGCATGAAATCCAGTTTCGCCCTGGTACTCAACTAGTTTAGTTTCGCCTAACTAGTTATTGAGTCGAGTTTCATCTCGTTTTTGCTTTCATACCTTTGACCCTTTGACGGTGTTCGTTTACCGAGTGCAGTGTTCGTACTGCGTCCCTAGTTTGAAATCAGTCTCTTTTGTTCCTTGGATTCTTCTATCAGTTTCATCACTGTCTATCCATTGATCTGAGACCATCAGGTGCTCTGAGAAACGTGTACTCTCATCACTTTGCTATGGGTCGAGTTTCGTCTCGTTACCCGTGCGTGAAATCCAGTTTCGTCCTGGTACTCATATGGTTTAGTTTCGTATAACCAGTTATTGAGTCGAGTTTCGTCTCGCTTTTGTTCCTCATTTATGAGATTCTTTCAGTTCCTTCATATTGTCTATCTTAGTTGAGATTAGCAAGTGCTCCTAGAATCACACACTCTTGTCACTTTTGCTTTGGGTCGAGCTCAGAGTTTCGTCTCCTCACCCGCGTACGTTTTCTTTTCTAGAGCTTAGTTTCGCCTATACTCTGTGGTTTGAGTTTTTTCTCGTCCCTTTTGAAGCCCAGTGTTGCCCTGGCACATCTGTCCAGAAGTTTAGTCGCGTCTACTGTTCTTTGTTTTTGTTCTGTTTCAACCTGCGTTATAGCTTCATTCTGACACATGTCTTGGGAGTTTTCTGTTTCTGTTTCTTTTTTCTTCAAGAGTGTAAATTTTCGGGTTCTTTCGTATTCAAACATCTTCAACCTTGTACGCTCGAAAATTGTCATTTTTCTCACTTATCATGTTGAAGATATTTGAATAGGGGCAATTGTTGCACCCCAAAATTTACCCTCTTGATTCAGGCTTATGTTTCATCATGAATATCATATTGCATTTCATTCATACATTGTGATGGGATCAAAGTATTTTGGTTATCAAGTCTTCCTTAAGCTTTGAAGGTTGGTTGCTTTGACAAGTTGCTCAAGTAGAACCTTGTCATTTGAACCTATGGATCTTTCAAGCTCAGAAGTTATTTGCATATCTCAAGATGTTGCATCCATCTCTTTGGATCTTCAGAGGATTGGAGTTTATGTTTGATTATGTGAGGGAACCACTCTTATGATTCACCAGTCAAATTGGGGTTTTGAAGCTTGATCATCTATCTCCAAGCACTTTAGTTGTGTATTTTGTTTATGTGTTGTTGACTAACTTCTAATCAAAATAAAAAAAAAATTGGTCTTTGTCTTTTTAAAATTGTGTTTTAGGTACCAAGTATCCAACAAATAAGCTCATGCAAAGTTGATTTGATTCTGTTTGTGGCAAAAGAAGGTATGCATCGACCCATAAACCTATGTATCGACTCATCTTGCTGAGCATAACCAGCATGTGTCGACACATGGATGTTTGTATCCACTCATCCTGCTTGAAAAACTAGCATGTGTCAACACATGCATGTATGCATCGACTCATCCTGTTTGAATAACTTGCATGTGTCGACACATACGTGTTATGTATCGACTCATGCAATTTGTATGGTTCTGTAATGAGTTGGATTAACAGTATATATCGATACATAGAGGCATGTATCGACACTTGTTGTGTTATACAGCCAGGATGTATCGACACATACCACCTATGTATCGACACATAACAGAAAAAAGCCAGCAAATTCAAACTTTTATCATTTTGGCTCCAATTTTTTTTTTGCATAATTTGAAATTATATCATTAATTCATATTTGGATCCAAGAATCAATTACCAAATTACCACTAATCCCAATCCTAAAACTCTATAAATAGAGCCCTCATTTCATTCAAATTTCAAGCTTTTGATAGCCAAAATCACTTTGCTAAAAAATCTCCCAATTCTCTCCATCTACCAAACTCACTCAAAGCTCCATTTTTAAAAAGGTAGTAAGCTTTGCATTGAAGCTTACTAATCTTTGAGCTAAAACTTCATCCAAACAATTTTTCTCCATCAATTCTCTACATCCAAGTTTGATTAATTGATTCTTGTGGTTGAATTGGAGCAAATTCTGAAGTTGTTTGATAATTCTCAAATTCTACCTTTGGTAAGTTGGATCATCATCTTTCATAATGTGATCTCTTATGGATTTCTGGTTTTGATTCGTTGAGTACTACTTTTATGACTCCATTAATTCTATTTTCTCAAAATTTGCTGGAATTTTCATGCTCAATTGGATCCACGATCATAAGGTGTTTGATGAAAAGATGGAACAAGAATTTGATCCTCGAAATGTTGTTTTTCTACTGATTTTTAACAGGTTGCAATCAATTGTTGCAACATTGCAATTGATTGTCACAGAAAATTGATTTGGTAAAAAACTGCACTGATGCAATAGGTTGCTGTCTAAGCACAATTGATTGTAACAGTGCCAAAAATACTTTTGGTGCCTTATTTTAGGGTTGTTTTGACTCAAATATTTTTCTGCACACTCTCTTTGATGGATAATTTGGATTGCAATTTTAAATGTTCAGTTTTTTTTAAACTCAATGGACTTTGTGATGTAGATGAAGTTGGATAAATGTTCATCAATGCAAATCTACCTAATAATGAATTATTTAATTCATTTTTGGTGCTTTGGATTAATGATATGTTTAGAGCTTTAATCCATCTAGAGGAGTTGTTGAATTTAAAGATGAAAGAATTTTGAAATGGTGATCCAAATTAGCTTATCATTCCCCTACCTCTTCATCTTATCCCTTTCTTTTTTAATTGTGCTACATGTTAATGGATGGTGATCTCTATATCATTTATCCAAACATGAAGTACATAGATTGCTTTTGACCGACCTCAAAATAGGTGCGGCTTCTACGTAAGTCCACTTACGATTGCTTAAAATAACACTAAATTTTTTCCCGATTCGAATAAATGATCATTCATGGCCCAAACTTATGATTTCAAGCCCAAGTATGTTAATTTGATCTCTTTGATCCAATAACCTTGAGATTCATTGTGTGGAGGTTTTGGTTCTACCAATCATCTAATGGATCTACAACACCTTTGGTCAACGCGGATCACTTAAACATTGTTGATCATTAAATGTTACCTTTTGAGAATTCCAAAATGGATGATATACTTGACAAAAAGAAAATGCAACTTGTTGTGTGGAGGCTTTGGTTCTACCAATCCTCTAATGAGTTCTAAATGCAAGCTTCAATATGGCCGTCCAACTAATCACAAATTTCTAACAATTGAAGTTACTTTATGCTTTTATTTTTTATGTTTTATGTACCATTTACTTTTAGCATTTTACATTTCATGCTATTTTCATCTTTGCTCACTTGAGCATTTACTTTTATGTCATTTTTATTTTGCTCACTTGAGCTTTTCTTTTCCTTTTAAAGACACCTAATAATCAACATGAACCATAAAAAACTTTAATGATGCTTGGACTATTTGGTTACTATCCTTGGCATTATGGAGCATGAGACTTTTTCTTGGATTTAGGATTAGAGACCTTAGCCTATCTTGGAGACTTTGTGACAATGTATAGCATCCCACTTTTGGCCTGAGGCTACTGTGTTCCACTTTATTTGTGGAACACAACTTATTACACTAACACTGCTTTTGTGTTTGGCATGTTTGATATTCCATGCAGGATATATACATGATATTGTGAATACTATACATTGCCCATGGGGATCTGTTCATATCTGATAATCTCATTACTTACATCCTTATGGCGTAGTTTCTGACTTGATTCGCCTATTGATGCCAACTTGCTTGAAGTCTTCTAGGTTTCTTTTTATTCTTGCTCGGTTGCTACGGAATGTTATCCGTTTGGTATTGCACTATCTCCTTTCTTCCATTTTCATTTTGCATAGTTCTATGATTGCATGATGGGACCTCTGTTGCTGATATATGTTAGGAGGTCCTCAGTTTTTTTTGTCTAATACATATGTTGTGTTTGTGTTGATCAATGAGTCACTCAATTTAGAAATTAAGATCACGACTTCGCTCTCATTGCATGTTCCCTATAGGGTGTTTATTGCTTTTCTTCTTTAATTGTTGATCGATGAGTCTCTCAATTTAGAAATTGAGATCACGACTTCGCTCTCATTGCATGTTCCCTATAGGATGTTTATTGCTTTTCTTCTTTAATTGTTGACCGATGAGTCACTCAATTTAGAAATTGAGATCCCGACTTCGCTCTGATTGCATGTTCCCTATGGATATTTTTGTTAAGCTTCCTTTAGCATGATAATTAAGGTAGGAATCCATATATGCTGACATAGGATAGGATTTTTCTTTAACCTCAACCTTAGGGTCAACCATTGTATGATAACACTTAGGATAGTACTAGGATAGTTCCCTTAGTTGTTTTTTTCCTCTCTTTGCATCTTGCATCCTAAAACAAAAACTTGTTTTCTTGGCAAATCATAAGACACCTCTAATGAACCCAAACTCTTCTTTAAAGTAAAAGATACAAACCAATCTTACTTTGTTTATGTTGAAGCCGATGTTTCGCCATCGCACATGTTTGTTATCCTACATTGATTCCCAATATCATTGTTAGTTGTGATGTTTTATCATTTATTTTATCGATGTTTCGTCATCTTTTGCCATGATATCATTGTTTATGTTGAAGCCGATGTTTCGCCATCGCCCATGTTTGTTATCCTACATTGATTCCCAATATCATTGTAGGGTGTGATGTGTTGTCATCTATTTTATCAATGTTTCGTCATCTTTTGCCATGATATCTTGTTATCTTGAAGCCGATGTTTCGCCATCGCACATGTTTGCTATCCTACTTTGATTCTTAATATCATTGTTAGGTGTGATGTTTTGTCATCTATTTTATCGATGTTTCGTCATCTTTTTCCATGATATCTTGTTATCTTGAAGTCGATGTTTCGCCATCGCACATTTTGTTATCATACTTTGATTCTCAATATCATTGTTAGGTGTGATGTTTTGCCATCCGTCTTATTGATGTTTTTCCATCTCTACCATGATATCTGTCTTATCTCTTTGTCGATGTTTCGCCATCGCAAATTTGTTTGAAGCGGATGTTTCGTCATCGCACATTTTGTTATCCTACTTTGATTCTCAATATCATTGTTAGGTGTGATGTTTTGTCATTTATTTTATCGATGTTTCGCCATCTTCGACATGTTATCTTGTTATTATTTTGCCGATGTTTTACCATCTCATTTGTTTGTTGTTTTACTTGATGTTTTGCCATCTTGATTATCTTTGTTTGTTCTAATTAAAAAACACAAACCAACAAAAACACTTAAGCCAAACTACGGCTGCTCTGATTCCTTAAAAGGGATACGTAGGCATTAGGGTAGGGCCCAACCGAGCAGATCTTTTATTTTCCTTACATTATTTTCTTTTCTTTTCGCATGCATTCCCTTTTCAGTTGTAAGCCATAGATATAGGATTTGACCACACCCATTTAGATTAGACAACAAGAGTGGATACCATAGAGTACTACGAGCGTGTGGGGTGCTAATACCTTCCCCTCACGTAACAGACTCCCTTACCCGATCTCTCGGTCGAAAGACCGTGATTTCTCCCTTTTTAGGTTTTCTCGATGTTTACCTTTCCCTCTAGACGGGATAAAAGCGTTCGGTGGCGACTTCATTGTTTCGATGATTTCCGGCCGGCGGTTTCAGAAATTAGTGAAAGACATTGGTTTGGTGATATGGCCAACTACATAGAATCTAAGAACACACCTGTAGAAAATACTTGACAACAGAAAAAGAGATTTTACAAAAAATAGATAACTTTTATTTGTGGGATGATCATATTTATTTAAGGTAAGTCCTCATGGTTTGATTCATATATGTGCTAGAGGTTATGAAGTGAGAAGTATTATGTGGCGCTGCCATAACTCAGCTTATGGAGGCTACCATAGTGGAGAAATAACCCCAACAAAAATGCTTCAAAGTGGTTTTTAGGTGACTAATATGTTTAAATTATGTAAGTCATATGTTTAGTCATTCCTTGAATGCCAAAATACAAGTAACATTTCAAACAGGGATGAAATTACCCTTAAATGAATTTTAGATTTAGAACCATTTTATTGTTAGGGGATTGACTTCATGGTCTTTTTCCACCTTAAAATTCTTATCTTTACATTATCGTATGTGTGGATTATGTTACAAAGTGGGTAGAAGCTATTTCCCATGTTTCTATTGATGTCCACACTTTTAGTATTTTTTAAACAAGAATGTTTTTTCTAGTTTCAGAGTCCTTAAAGTCTTAATCAGTGATGATGGATACACTTCTAAAACAAACATTTAGAAGTTGTGTTGTCCAAATACAATGTTAAACATAAAGTGTCCACAAATTACCATCAAATGAAAATGTGGTTAAGTGGAGGTATCAAACAAGCAACTTAATAAATTTTTAGAGAAAAGACACTTGCGACATCTATAAAGGATTGGTCAAAAAAGTTAGATGATGTGCTTTGGACGTACATGACAGTTTTTAAGAGACACCTAAGATTCTCTTCATATCAACTAGTCTATGGTAAATCATGTCACTTAATAGTTGAACAAGAGCACAAGACATATTGGGTTGTGAATTTTATAAATTTTGACGAGAAAGTAGTTTGGCCAAAAAATGCTTCAGAAACCAGACGAGTTAGAGGAAATACAATTGCAAATGTATGAGAATGCAGTAATTTAAAAATAAAGAACTAAGCGTTATGATAACAAAAATATGGTGAGATGAGATTTGTATCCAGGGAAACATCTATTGGGGTACAATTAAAGGCTCAAACTCTTCTCTAGAAAGCTCAAATCAAAAGGGAAAGTTTTGTTCTTGTTAAAGAAGTTTTTCGGAGTGGTGTTGTAGAAATTCAATATCCAAATGATATCCACAATTTCAAAGTAAATGGAAAAAAGCTGAAGAATAAAGTCTGAGGAGAGATTCATAATACAAATGTTTTTATAATTCTATCTGATCCTTAGGATCCAAGCAGTAAAGCTAATCAGTGTAAAAGATAGCTTAATGAGAGTCAACCCATCAGGTTAAGTATTTCTTATTTTTCTAGTATTTTATTTCAATTGAATGTTAGTGTGTTCCCATTTTTTTCAATAGAGGAAAAACATGAAGAAGAAAAGGTAAAAAGCGAAGAAATACTAGAGAAAAGAAAATAAGAGGAAAAAAGAGGATGAGTTCTAGAAAATCTGCGACACAATGTAAATGTAAAGACGTCGTGGCACAATCTAATCAAGAATCACATAGTTGGGAGATGAAGAAGGATTTTTGACTGTTGGGATGACCTTTGTTATATCACAACATGATATGCATAGATCAAGGCACTATTTTCCCATTGTAGATCCTATAAATAGAAATTTTCAAATCATTTCAATAAAATACTCATTGTAATACGGTGGGAGAACTGACTTGGGTGTTTTGCGTTTGATCGCAACTGTTACGGATAGCAAGAGTCACAACCGACTTTTCTTTTATCCAAAAAAAGGAAAGCTTGAAAAGAACAGGAAAGACCTTTCGAGATTGTTTTCTTGAGTTCGGGGTGTAAGTTATGAAAAGGGAAGGTGTTAGCACCCTTTTCATCCATCGTTATCTATGGGCTCTTAGTTGCTTGCTAGATCACTTGCTTTTGTTTGAAAATGTGCTTGTGGTGTGGGTTTTGAAAAGGAATGTCTTTGTAAAGGTTCTCGTCTCTATAAGAACGCGTACAAAGTGTTTTGTCTTTTTAAAAAAATTTCAAAGTGAAAGTGTTGGTGTATAAAATGTTTTTGTTGTGAGCAAGCGAGCAATTAGGAGCAACCTACCTACTCAAAAGGTCTTAGATGTTCTTTTCCTCCTCCTTTAGATGTTGCTATCTTACCATTGACTTGGTAAGAATCCCCATCATTGGATGTGAAGGGACGAACATGGGATGTTTGTATAGTCATAGAAGGAAACCTATGAGACGTTTTCGCAATGTCGTTTAGGGACTAGATCGTTTACCGAAGGCAACATTGAGGGTCATCGAGGGACTACGATCTTTTAAATAGGGTCTTTTCTAAAATGCCCATATCCGAGGCAACAAGTGGAATTACCCTAAGGGTTCATGTATGTGAGGAGTGTGTTTGATTGCATGCATTTTTATCTTTTGAACTTTTGGTTATCTACTTATTGTTTTTATCTTGCCATACATCCTAGTTACTAGCATTCATACAAAATCAATAAAAATGCAAAAAATAAAACCTACACTATTACAACCATATTGAATTTCATGGAAATATAAAGACAAAAATAAAATAAAAGTAAGAAAAATGGGTCCTTCGATTTAGGCTGAAACACCCCTCGATTCTGCATTTACTAGCTTCCTTCGATTTGGATTCTGAAGTCAGTGGAGTCATTCCCTTCGATTTGCCTTTATGTCTCCTTTGACTGAGGTTTGGAATCAGGATAGTCACGCCTTTCGTCTAGGCCTGGAAGTCAGCATAGTTCTGCCTTTCGTTTGAGGCTTAGAGATAGCAAGGTTATGGCTTTCGTTTGAGGCCTGGAGACAACAAGGTTCTTGCCTTCGTTTGAGGTCCAGAAGCAGCAACAATCATGCTTTGCCACAGGTTCCTTGATGACTCTTTGTAAGCATATTGGGCCCGTAAATTGTGATTTGAAAGGCTTATGCAGCTAGTCAATCGAAGGGTATAACAAACTTGTCTTAAAGTCTAAAATTGCAATATCCAAACGTAACTACAGTTCAGGGTTTAGCATGAAAACTAATGGGTCTCAAAGTCCAAAGCATGACTAATCTAAGGTTGAGTTTTCAACATATAGGCAGTTAGAATCGAAAGCTAAAACATGGTCTAGAAATTCCTACATTTTTCTTTATTGGCATATGCACATGATATTAAAATAGAATAGAATCAAGTTTGAAAGAAAACTTACCTCTTGAAGTCCTTAAATCGAAGGGAGATGTAAGTGCTTTTTTGATGGAAATGGGAGTTCGTTGGGACCTTCCTAAGGCTAGTCCAGTTGCTACTTTGTGAAAGCAGTGACTGGGTCGAAAGAGGTTGTGTGAGTGGATCGAAAGATTTTTTATCACAAGTGATGGGGTAACTCAAAGGCCTATTGTATGGTAGCTGAAGGAGTGTGTCGAAGGGTAGTTTGATTGTCACTTGGAGAGTGAATCGAAGGTTTTTTTATTAGTGTATAGAAGTGTTTGAAAAAGAATGTTGGGAAGTGTTTGAGAATTTATGAGAATTTTCACAAGTTCTTTCTTGCAATACTTCAAGCGCCCTCAACATGTGTGGTGATGTGTCCTATTTATAGTAGTCCTGGGCTTATGTTTTGGGAGGGAAAACAAAAGGTTAAAAAAAGGTCTGTTGTATTTGTAGCATTCGAGGGACAATGTTTTATTGCCATTTTAGTGCAAGGAATAAGGCAGCATTACAAGACTGCTGTGCAGCAGTTTTGGAGTTTTATGGCCAGTGTATCAGGCCTGAGCCTGGAAGCGCATGTGACTTGAGATTAAAGATTCCACTTGGAGAAATAATGGAGAGCTGGCGGAGATGGGCTTATAGATCCCATCCAATGGTGATTGTTGACAGAAATTAGACCAAGTCTAAGCTTGACTTCAATTGGGAAAAGCATCAGAATAAACCTTTGGTCGATTTAAAAACTGAACCTAGCAGAAGTCTTGAATAATCTTTAATTAGAAAGAATCAGGGTAAATCTTTAGAGTGATTTATCTGAACCAGGGAAGGCGTCTACTGGGAAAGAATCAGGATAAACCATTGAGAGATTTAAACTGAACCAGAGAAAATATCTACGGGAAAGAATCAGGTTAAATCGTTGAGAGGTTTAAACTGAACCAACTGAGGTCTTCAATATTTTTTAACTAGAAATAATCAGAATAAATCTTGGAGCGATTCATCTGAACCAGAGAAAATGTCTATGGGAAAGAGTCAGGATAAACTGTTGAGAGATTTAAACTGAACCAATAGAGGTCTTGAATATTCTTTAACTATAAAGAATCAGAATAAATCTCGGAGCGATTTATCTGAACCAGAGAAAATGTCTACTGGAAAGAGTCAGGATAAACCGTTGAGAGATTTAAACTGAACTAGTAAAGGTCTTGAATATTCTTTAACTGGAAATAATCAGAATAAATCTTGGAGCGATTTATCTGAATCAGAGAAAATTTATACGGGAAAGAATCAGGATAAACCATTGAGAGATTTAAGCTGAACCGTCAGTGGTCTGGAAAAGAATCAGAATAAATTTTCGGAGCGATTCATCTGAACCATAGAAGATGCCCTGCGGGAAAGAATCAGGATAAACCATTGAGAGATTTCAACTGAACTGACAGAGGCCTGGAGGAAGTGTTTGTCCTATAGATAGTCATCCTGTCCCGTTTCGGGAATTGATCTACCATTGACTTGTTCACAGATAATTACCTTGTCTTGTTGAAAATTTGATGATAATTTTTTATGGATTGATCCTTCCTGAAAAGGTAAAGAGTTAGTTGTATGTAATGCCATGATGTACGAAATGCATTGTGTCATGATGTTTCTAAAAATAAATGAGATTGTGATATATTCATTTGTGTTGCCGATGTCTATGATGTATGAATGCAATGTATGCACATATTAGTTATTCTGCTGCTGTGCTGTTTAGATTGGGGAAAATAAATCCTGACTGCTATTGGGACTGTGGAGGATAAGCCTTCATGTTTCATTGAAATTGAAGTACTGATAGATGGGTTTCCATCATTAGAGAAGTAAACTCTGTTGGGAAAGGGAAACGTCGTGCATTGCTTGTGGACTTGGTGAAATTCTAATGGGGAATCCTAAGAAGCTGGGTGACTTTCACTAGGGAATCCTTGGAGCGGTAATTGGAAATTTCACTCCATTAGGGATATGAGAGCACCTGATACCATTAGGCTGCATACTGAGGATACGCCCGTGATCCTGTAGCAGGATGTCCTTACTTCTGCTCCTGCTGGAGAGAGTACCTGCAGGGATTTCATGGAATGGCCTATAAATATTATCCTGTTTCTTAAAGCCATTAGTAATTTTCTTTCTGTTTAGTTTTCCTTTTTTATGCGTTCATTTATAAACAGTAATTACATTCAAATGCATATGTTCAAAAATAAACGTTGGACGTTTTTGCAAACAAAACAGGAAAGTAAAAAGAAAAACAGATAGTTTTATACTTTTAAAGGAATACCTTTGTATTAACTTGAATAAGTATTTTTGTACAAAGGGATGAACATACTAGTAAGAGAATGTCTTCGTAAAAATAAAAAGTAATACAAAGAAAAGACAGCTATGTAAAATAATCCCCTGGGGTTCCAACTCTTCTATAGCCTTTATGTCTCTGATCGTCTCATTGACTTGTTGCCTTGTCCGAAGCATATTGGATTGATTAGAACCATTTGAGTTTGAAGATTGATGCTGAAGAATGGATTTAAGGTGATCCAACGGGACATAGTTATACGCTTTTAAATCCCTAACTTTGGCCTGGACCGCCCTTTCGGGTTTTCAATCCACCGGGATACCCTTTTTTGCTCAAGCCGCCTTTTCAGGTTTTAAGCTTGCCGGGTGTACACATTACTTTTGCATTTATCCCTAATTTTTTCCTAGGCCAATTGACCTAGAGGGTCTTTTTCATGTGTAGTATCTTTTAACTATGTCCGCGTTTACAAGGTGTGGAAGGTCGTCGTTGTCCATAGTGGTTAACTTCATTGCCCCACCAGAAAATATGTTTTTAATCACAAATGGTCCTTCGTATGTAGAAGTCCATTTTTCCCTGGGATCACCTTGTGGCAGTATGATACACTTGATTACCAAGTCACCAACCTGATATACCTGACGTCTGACCTTCTTGTTAAAAGCCTTAATCATACGTTTTTGGTACATCTGGCTATGGCAGACAGTCGTAAGCCTTTTCTCATCAATCAAGTTCAACTGGTCAAATCGAGTTTTAATCCAATCATCTTCATTCAACCCCGTATCCTTTATGATTCTCAAATAAGGTATTTGGACTTCAATTGGTAGGACAACTTCCATGTCGTATACCAAGGAGAAAGGAGTTGCCCCTGTTGATGTGCGCGCCGTAGTACGGTAACCGTGGAGAGAAAATGGTAACATCTCATTCCAGTGTTTATAGGTCACTGTCACTTTTTGTATGATCTTCTTGATGTTATTATTAGCGGCTTCCACAACGCCATTCATCTTCAACTGGTAAGGAGAAGAGTTATGGTGTTGGACTTGAATTGCGTGTATAGTGCAGTGATCATAGTATTGTTCAGATTGGTACCATTATCTGTAATGATTCTCTCCGAAACACCGTACCAAAAGATAAGATTATGTTTGATGAATCGGGCCACAACGTTCTTTGTAACAGAAGCGAATAAAGTTGCCTCGACCCACTTAGTGAAGTAATCAATGGCAGCCAAGATGAAGTTGTGTCCGTTAGAAGATGTAGGTTTGATCTCTCCAATCATGTCAATACCTCACATTGCGAACGGCCAAGGAGCAGTCAGGACGTTTAGAGGAACGAGAGGCACATGTACTTTGTCCGCATAGATCTGACACTTGTGATATGTTCGTGAATGTTGATGACAATCTGCTTCCATGGTGGACCAATAGTATGCTTCTCGTAGGATATTTTTAGCCATTGTATGACCACTAGAATGGGTACCAAAGGTACCTTCATGTAAATCAACCATGATCTTATTTGCCTCAATCTTGCCTACACACTGAAGCAAAGTATAGTTGTGGTTGCGCTTATAGATAACTCCGTTATTGAAGAAGAACTTAGAAGAGAATCTTCTCAGGAATTTCTTGTCATTGATTGAAGATCCCTCCGGATACTCTTGGGCCTCGAGATATCTCTTAATTTCATAGAACCAAGGCCTGTCCACTAATTCTTCAATATCAATCTCGTGATAGTAAGCTGGTTCGTCCATGCTCTTTATGGTGATCTGAGGAGCCTCATTATCCCACCTGACTTTGAACATGGATGACATAGTGGCTAGCGCGTCTGCTAGTTAATTTTCCTCTCGCAGAAAATGCTCAAAGATAATTTCCTCAAAATGTGGGATTAATGTCAACGCATGTTCTTTGTAGGGGATGAGATTAGGATTCTTCGTGTTCCATTCTCATTTGATCTGACTGATGACTAAGGCTGAATCTCCGAATACACTTACCGAATTGATTCCCAAATCTATGGCAAATTTGAGACCCATAATACATGCTTCATATTCCTCCATATTATTGGTACAGTTGAAACACAGTCTAGCAGTGAAGGGAGTATGGCATCCTTCAGGGGATATGATCACAGCGCCTATGTCGTTGCCGAGCATGTTGGAAGCTCCGTCAAAAACCAAGGTCCATCGGGATCCTTGTTCAGGTCCGTCATATGGTCTGAGTTCTTCACAATTGTTTACCACCATGATGTCTTCATCCGGGAATTCGAAATTCATGGACTGATAGTCATCCACAGCCTGATGAGCAAGGTGATCGGCTAGCACACTTCCCTTTATTGCTTTCTGGGTAGTGTATTGAATGTCGTATTCAGTCAGGTCCATCTTCCACCGTGCTATTCTCCCATAGAGGGAAGGCTTATCGAATATGTACTTAATTGCATCAATCATGGATATCAATAAGGTAGTGTGAGTCAACATATACTCTCTTAGCCGGCGAGCAGCCCATGCCAGAGTGCGACAAGTTTTCTAGAGCATTGAATATCTGGTTTCATAGTTGGTAAACTTTTTGCTCAAGTAGTATATTGCATGCTCTTTTTGGCCAGACTCCTCATGCTGCCCTAGCACACACCCCCATTGAATTTTCCAAGACAGTTAGATACATGATCAGACGTCTTCCCTCAACTGGAGGCATAAAAATGGGAGGCTCTTGAAGGTATTCTTTGATCCTATCGAAGGAAGCCTGGCAGTCGTCGTTCCATTCCACTACTTGATCTTTCTTCAGCAATTTGAAGATTGGTTCACAAGTAGCGGTTAGATGGGAAATGAACCTGGCGATGTAGTTTTGTCGTCCTAAGATTCCTCTTACTTCCTTCTCAGTACGAGGGCAAAGAATTTCTTGTATTGCTTTCACCTTTACATGGTCCACTTCGATACCTTTTCCGCTGACAACGAAGCCTAAGAGTTTGCCATCCCTTACTCCAAAATTGCATTTATTCGAATTCAGCCTTAGTTTATATTTCTTCAGTCTTTCAAACAGTTTCTGCAGATGGTCAAGGTGGTTCTCCTTAGTCTGAGATCTAGATATCATGTTATCCACGTAGACCTCTATCTCATGATGGATCATATCATGAAACAAAGCTACCATGGCACACTGATAGGTTGCCCCGACGTTCTTTAGCCCAAATGGCATAACTTTGTAACAGAACATGCCCCACTGTGTGACGAAAGTCGTTTTCTCCATGTCCTAAGGGGCCATTTTGATCTGGTTGTATCCGAAGAAACCATCCATGAAGGAAAATACTTTATGTTGTGCGGTGTTGTTAACCAAAATATCAATATGGGGAAGCGGGAAGTCATCCTTGGGGCTTGCCCTATTCAAGTTTCTGTAATCCACACACATACGTACCTTACTGTCCTTTTTAGGAACTGGAACAACATTGGCGACCCATTATGGATAGGAGGTGACAACTAAGAATCCAGTGTTGAACTGCTTCATGACTTCAGTCTTGATTTTCTCTGACTTTTCTGGTCGCATGCGACGGACCTTCTGTTTTACCGGAGGGAAGTCTTCTTTTGTCGGTAGACGATGGGCCATGATATTAGTGTTAAGTCCCGGCATGTCTTCATATGACCAGGAAAAGACCTCAACATGGTCATGAAGTAACTGATTTAAGCCCTTATTGACACTAGGCTCCAGGTTGGCACCTACCTTGATTTCTTTCTTGTCCTCTTCAGTACCTAAGTTAACTGTTTCAACAAGCTCTTCGTTGGGCTGTATGGACCTTTCTTCCTGTTTTAATAACCTGGCTAGTTCCCCTAGTACCTCATAATCTTCCTCAGCTTCGTCTTTGGCTTGGTGGATTGGATTTTCAAAGTCACAATATGCCATAGCAGAATCGTTACCCATGGGATCCTGAGTGGACGTGGATCTGCATTTCGATATGCGAGTGTGTGTAAGAGCACAACTATCTTTGATAAAATATAAGATAGGAAAAAGAAAAAAAAGAGCTTAAAATTTGCATGCAAAAACGTCCATGATTTATTCATGACATATGAAGATGAAGTAACAACCCTCACAAATGGACCATTGTGCCTCGGGTAAGACACAAGGTTTTAAAGTCTAAATTGTTTAAATATTACAAGTCCGACAAAAAATTAAAAGACAATTACTCTTGAATAAAAGTAATAGGGAAAAATTCTTTGGCTTCCTAATTGTTGAGTCCTTCGCTGATGGTTGGAAAAATCCACTCGTCTATGTCACAGCTGCCATCACTGTCTTCCACTGCATTAACTCCCTGATTGCTGATACGTAAAGGTGGTCCCCCAACGTGAGTTCGTCGAACAACTCTTTGGGCCTCCGAAGTAAAACCCAAACCAAATTTGTTGGATTTGTAGGGAATATCCGGAAGTTGACCCCAAATGGTACATCCACCTTCCTCAACTACTGCTCTAGCATCCTTCAGAGAGGCCATTTTCAACGGGGTCTGGTAACTTTTGGAGTCTTGGTAGTAGTTTTGGTTGCCACAACTATTTGTGGGGCCTCCTCAAAATTCTTACACGGGGTCTCAATGAACTAACCATCCATTACCACATACATGAAAGAGTTCATGTGGCTAACCATGTATTCCTCCTCCCCATGGATAGTGATGATCTTTCCCTTGATTGGGTACTTCAACATATGATGGAGGGTAGAAGTGAAGGCACCAGAGCCATGGATCCAGGGTCGGCCCAATAAACAGGAATAAGAAGGGTGGTTATCCATCACATAGAAATTTGAATCAAAAGTATGAGTTCTAATTTTTATAGGGATGTCAAATTCTTCGTGCACTGTCCTTTTAGAACCATCAAAGGCCCTCACCACAATGTTGCTAGGCTTTAAAGTGATTCCCTCGCAATCTAGCCGTTCAAGAGTATTTTTGGGCAAGACGTTCAGCGATGAACCTGCATCCACCAGAACATGGGCTAACGTAGTGCCTCTACACTCAATGGAAACGTGCAAGGCATCATTGTTTTTCCTTCCTTTTGGGAGTTAAATTAACGTCACAAAAGCCCAATCTGTTATCTACAGTTAGACTGACCACACAATTCTCAAATTGATCACTGGAGGTCTCTTGGGGCACGTGGGCGGTCTTTAGAAACTTTACCAAGGCTTTGGCATGGGCCTCAAAACACAAAAGTAAGGACAACATTGATATTTTCGAGGGGGTCTTCCCCAACTGTTCCACGACGTTGTAGTCACTTTTGTTTATTAATTTTAGTATCTCTTCCATATCTTTGCTAGAAGCTTCAAGAACAACCTTTGGATGTGCCTTCTTCTGGACAGGCTCAAATAATACCTCTTTGCCCCTTGTCTTGGCAGCAGGGGCAACATTAGGATTGTCAATGGGAGTATCACTGGGAATACTGGTAGGAGCGGTAACGGGAATAATTACAGGAATAGAAATGGTTTTTGGAGGGATCTCGGGTGAGAAGACTCTTCCACTTCTTGTTATCTTACTGGTCCCAACGATATTGACGACGTCAGGATTAGTGTCTTTCGCAACTTTGTCTTTGATAACCAATACATCTTGCCTGACGCCATGATAATAGACGTCAGCCCCATAGTTCCAGGGAACAGCTTTATCTGAAGAATATGGTATTGGCCCTAGCATGGTGATGATTAGGGGAGCAGATTTTAGAACAGATGTAATCCTGACGGGTCTTTTGGTGGAGACCCTGGGAGGATTGTCGGAAATGGTAATTATTGAGACATCTTCATAGGAATTTCTGGTAAGGGGAACTTTTCCGAACATGATTTCTTTGTTATCCATCAGGCGCTGGACGCCCATTTTCAATAACGAACAGCCATTTGGTAGAGACATACATAATCAACAACTTTCATCACATCCTAGCAATAGACCGGCTTGCAATAGAATCCTCTTAAAGGACAAAAGGGGAGTAGTTAAATCATCCACGAAGGAAACAAACAGTCATCATCAACAGCGTTGACACCTTGACCATGTTTGGGAATTGGCACCGTTATTACATTAGGTGTTTCTGGGGGATCAAACTCAATCTCTTTATCCTCGATAAGGTCTTGTACCTTTTTCTTCAAGTCCTAACAATCGTTTGTATCATGCCCCAGGCTTTCAGAATGATAGGCACATCGAGCATTCAGGTTGTAGCAAGGAGAAGAAATATTGGGGTTCTTGGGAGCTTCCTTTAGAGTCACTAGATTGGACTTCAAAAGATGTGGCAAAACATGGGACAAGGTCATGTTGATCCGGGTGAATCGTCTCACGGGCGCCTCTGGCCTGCATTGATAGTTTCACTTTTGATTTGGTACATGATTAGAAATCATAACAACCCATACCGTCGGGCAACGTTCAATTTTGTTTTGATTTCTATGGTTGTATGCAACACTGAACTCTTTCTTTCCGGTAAAGGGTTTCTTCATCGTGCTTGAGGATACATCTCTTTTAATTTTGCCACTCTTTATACCAGCTTCTACCCGCTCACCAGTCATGATTAGTTCAGTAAATCTAGCTGAAGAGCTTCCGATCAATGGTTGAAGACCTGACTAGATAACGTGCCTAAGAACATATCCACCAATTCTCTGTCAGATAGAGGGGGTTGGACTCTTCCCGCGAGATCCCTCCATTTTTAAGCATAAATTTTGAAACCTTCACTAGCACCCATAGACATGCCTTGCAATTGTGTTTGAGTTGGAGCTAAGTCAGCGTTATACCGGTATTGCTTGTAAAACGCGGCGGCCAAATCTTCCCAATTGCGAATATTGGTTCCTTCCAACTGATATAACTAATCCAAATGCGTCCCTGACAAGCTTTCTTAGATGAAATGTACCCATAGGTTCCTATCAGCAATATGGGGTTGAATCTTCCTGATGTATGACCTTAAATGCAGCTTTGGACAAGAGACACCGTCAAATTTAGAGAAAGTGGGAACCTTGAATTTTTGTGGGATTACAACCCCTGAGACAAGTCCTAGCTCTTCAAAATCCAACTCGGGTACCCTCTGGACTCCATAGCATTGAGGAGATCCTCCTACTTCTTGTATTTATCGTCAGCTGGGGGATATTGTTCTTCAGAGTAATCCACTTCTTCCTCTTCTTCAGACTCTGGGTGGTGATTTACTTCCTTATTTTTCCCTTCTTGATTATCTCCTTCACCCGACGAGGTTGTGAAATCTAGAGTTCGTCTGACTGGTCCTTTGAACCTTCTTCCTAGATTTAAAACATCGATTGGTTTCTTTGCATTCTTCTTCTCTTTGATAAATAAAGTCTTCAAGTCCTCTTGTCCTTTAGCCAGGGCCAAGAACATTTGTTGGAATTGAGCGTTCTGTGCTTGGAGATCCTTTACTGTTTGTTCAATATCCATCTCACTGAAATAAATAGTAGAAAGATAAGGATACCTGCCATAAGAAACCTATTTGTGCTATGACGAATGAAAATCCATATGCAAACGATTTCAAGAAAATTAGAGATTTAAATTTGCTTTAGACAAAAAGAAACACATGTTGCCTTAATTAAGCCAAGTTTGAGTACATCATGCCTCTTTGGGCTTACAATGAAAGAAATAGAAATACAAAAACTCCTAAGACAAAAAGGTTGAACGCATCCTCTTCGGTGCGATGTAGGCGTTCAAACTCCGCCCTTCATGAAGCTGCTTGGTGAGTTCCAGAACTTTCTTCTCACCGGTGTAGAATTGGGCTTCTAAAGTATCTCGTTCTCTCTTTAGATGAATCCAATCCTTTTGCAAGTCTTCGAGAGAGGTAGGCATGTTAGGATGAAGGAAAGTATACGGGACATCTCCTTCAACAACAGGCTCTATGATAACAGGGATGATGGAGGTGTAAGGCATTGCGAGACTCTGATATTGAGCTCGTACCCACCTAAGGTAAGGCTCAAGGGGAATGGAATTTTTGTGTCCCAATGTCCTACTATCCACCTTGTTTACCATCCTCCAAGCTCATATAAACCTCTGACGGTAGCCTTGATCTTCACTTTCATAGTCGAACACCACACCTTGGATGAGCGCGTCATGTGGACCATCTCTTTGTGTGTATCCAAACTTTCGTATAGCTAAGCAAGGGTTATAAGTTATACCCCTAATGGAAAGCACAGGGACATTATGGAATTCCCCATAACGGTCGATGATAGTAATTTCCTCCAAGGATCGAGAACACCAGTGGATATCCAAATTTCTGAGTAACATCATCCTATTGGACCATCTCAATCCTTGCTCGTTCTTCATAACGGATCGGGGGAGATGTGAAACAAATCATCTAGCCAACAGAGGGGTACAACACATAAGGGTTCCTATTCTCTTCATGGTGTGAGAGTGGAGAGAATGCAAAATATCTCCCAACAAAGTAGGCACTGGATTGTGAGATAAAAAGATTTTGACAGCATTCACATCTATAAGTTGGTCAAGATTTGGAAATAGTACCAACCCATAGATGAGAAGAGCCAAAATTTCTTCGAAAGCTTGTAAATCTAAAGTTTTCCAACAGTCTTGAGCTTTTTCCAATAGGAACTTAGCTAGGAACCCTTTGACACTACTCCTTGTTTCCCAATTATCCGTGATGTCAAATTGTTGCAAGTGTAAAGCTTGGGAAACCTCTTTAGGGCTTGGATCCCTTTCAGTACCGTTGAAAAGTAGTTCATCGAGAATAGGAATTCCCAAGAGTTGAGAGAATTCTTCCATAGTTGGTACAAGCTGGTAATCGGGGAAGGTAAAGCAATGGTGCAAATGGTCAAAGAACTGGAAAAACACCTTCATCATATCTTCATCAAATCTTGAAGTAACCGAGTTGAGAAGTCGTCCATGTCTTTTGGTGAATGGAGAATTCTCAGGGACCCTTGATGCTAACTCTTTGAGCTGAAAAGGTACTCATACAAGGTTGACTTGGATTGTGATCCTGCGAGTGGGAGTAATATCCTACAAAACAGAACTAAGATGAATCTCAAAATCCTTGAAGTGGTTAGTCTAAAATTCTCGGGTATGATGTCATGATGTTATGTACAAGCATATGCACTAGTTAAATCAAACAAATCCTTAGGCTTAGGCTTGCATGAGGCTTATAGGTAAGTACCCTCTTGAAGTTTAGTCGGTTTAACCTGTCCTAGAAAGTAAACGAGTTATAGGGAATCTCGATATCACTGACCTTTCTTCATCGGCCATTGTTTCAGCGCAAGCCTCTTTATTGGCGACCGAAATATACCGAAAGTCCAATCTCAATGAGCGTAGTATCGAGTATTAACCAACTTTGGACTGCACCAAAGCCGGCTACCTCACTACTTCCTAATGGCCAAGTTGTTTAAGTAAAGGTTCTAAAGTCAGTTAGTGATCCATGACACCACACAACAGCCCCGTATTCTCCTTGACTACTCAAGGGCTATCGGTACCAACAAATGTGTCACACTAACGTAGCTATTGCTTAGACCATGTCGGTATACCCCGCACAGTTTCCACAAATGTGTCACACTAACGTAGCTACTGTATTTTCACAAGGATAAATGGACTTTTAATAGCCCATATGACTTTCATGGATCATTTTGGACTCTCAAGTTTGCTCATGTCAAGTTTCAAGTCTTGGATCACATTTTTGCTCAGTCAATTGATCAGTTAACCTAAAAATCAGCTGTATTGGGGAAAAAGTTAATTGTGGTACATTTACAGTCAAACTTCATGATTTTTGATCCATATCAACACCATGAACCTATATATGTCATTTCATCAAGTTTGGACCATAATTCCTCAAGAAAATTGATCAGATCATCAAAAGGGCAAAATGGTCAAAATTAGGGTTTTGACCGAGGAAGTGCAATTTCTGATTTTTAACCTAGAAAATGGTTGATTGGTTAGAAAAATTAATTCAAGCATTCAATTGCATCATTTTGACCTAATGTCATGACTCAAAACTTCCCTCAAGAACAATTGATTGATAGTTGATTTTCAATCAACTGATCAAAAGTCAATTATACACTGAAAAGTCAAACTTTGACTTTTTGGTCAAAATTAAGTGTCAAAGATCACAATTCATCAAAACATGTCAAAATATGAAACTTGTTCATCAAGAAATAAAAAAGTCAAGATTTCATTTTGAAAAGTCAAAATTTCTAAACTTACAAATTTTTGTAAGTGTTGAAAACTTCATATTTTTTCACAACTTTGAGCCAATTTTTCACCATGATGCAAGATGATTCAAAGGAAACATTAAACATGAAAATTTTAGATCTCAATGAGATCTAAAACATTATACAACACAACTTATCCTATAAATGCATCTATTTCATGTTATGATTTTGTGAATACATGTTCATGAAACTTGGAAACTTAGTGAAATTTTGCCCTAGTTTAGGTAGGATTTTGACCTAACTTCATGGAAATTTTTCACATAGTTCCAAGGGTAATTTTCAAAAATTGTCAACATAGAGGTTGTATATGATTGTACAAGATTTCCAAAATGTCCAATAACTCATTGAGATCATGTTTGAGCTAAGAGA
This sequence comes from Vicia faba, assembly GCA_948472305.1. Taxonomy (NCBI): domain Eukaryota; kingdom Viridiplantae; phylum Streptophyta; class Magnoliopsida; order Fabales; family Fabaceae; genus Vicia; species Vicia faba. The sequence goes on along the minus strand of OX451741.1, from coordinate 1,179,669,413 downwards.
ATCGAAGAGATGAAGTTAGGGTTTCATTCTTGATTTACAAGGCAGAATTTATGATGAACACTTGACCAATTCATAGCTAGGCTGCATAATATTTTCTTTACAGACCTCAAACTTGTTTGTCACTCCATAATTAAATGTTTACATAGCTGCTAGAGCTTTGATCCAAGCATTTGAGCCTTTATACAAGTTACATTTCAATTTATGGCACAAAGTTGCCATTTCCATTTTGATAAAGCATCACTTTTGCAAAGTCAACTTGTGTTGAGCATTGAACTTATTCTTTCTGCACAAGCATCCCTTACACAATCAGGACAAGTATGTTTAAGGGTTAAAACCAACCTACAAGCTTTGTACTTCACATTGCAACAAGATGTTTCACGCTTACTTCAAAAACAAGCAAACATCCCATAACTTGTGCTTTTGTCATTCTGACCATCTAAAGTCTCAAAAACTTTTTCTTTATATCAAGACACTCTTATGCAACTTAACAGACAAATATACAAGCTCTCAAACTCCCTAAAACTCCCCAAAACCCAAAATTTCCATACAAGCACAAATACTTGTCATTTCTGATTTTTGAATCCAACCTCCAAATCCCCTTGTGCGTTTTTTGCCAAACCTTCCACAAAGTTTCTAATACACATATAGAAGCTATCCCAGCCCCTGTTTCAAGACTATAATCTCATCTCCATCATCCACCATTTTTGAAACTCAAGCTTGCAGACTGACTTGGGCAGGGAGTTTCAGCCATCCTCAAGACAAAGTAAGACTTGCAACATATTCAGGGAGGTCCAGGCATGCTAACCTGATCATCTTCACTCTTCAAAACTTGATCAAAGTTCATATTCAAATCCAGCTGCAAGAGGTAAGTTTTCAAACTTCAATATCTTTATACAAGCATCCTTTGCGCATGCATTCTGAAGTAAAAATGTAGATATTGTTGCCCTCAAGCTGACCATGTCCCTAGTTTGCATTTTACTTGCTTGTGCTTGGGTAATTTTACTTCTATGATTTTTAGCTTAATTAAATTATATGGTTAAATTGATGATGAAATTTCCAGCAAGTTTCATGTTTGTACTTTTCAAATTGGTCGAGAAATGAGAAAGTTACAGGGTTAACAATGGTGGATGTTGTGTTCTGTGCGCGCATTAAGGATGAAGAAGATGATTGCAAACATCCATGACTTGTTTTATATTTAATGAAAGTTGTTTCATGACCAGATGTACAAGCCACCCCAAGGGCAAGCGCGTGTATTAAGTCTTTGCTGACCATAAGGGCGAGGGTTCAAACCAATGTGAACCCCCCTTTTGCATTTTTATGATTTTTGTGATTTCAGGAAGCAGTTTTCTCATATATGGTCATGCAAACACATGGTTGACAAGTAAATGCGCCTGGCCTAGTGGTAATATTTTGAGCCAATGATCTTGATGTCCTGAGTTCAAACCTTGGCAGCACCAAAACCTTTTTTTATCACTTGTTGTTTCATTAATTTAATTTTTTTAACAAATTTAGCATTTTATTTAACCAATCAAAACAACTCTCTTTGAGTTTATTTTTTTCACACTATTTATTTATAATACCCATTTTATGAATATAAAAAAATATCATAAAAATATTTTTGTTTTCATCATTTTTTAATTAAAGCAAAAACCTTTCATTAAAAACCCTGAAAAGTCATTTTTAAATTAATTTCTTTTCTTAATTAGTTTAAGTTCATTTTTAGTTAATTTTTTTATTAATTATTTTCTAAATTAGGTTTAGGTTAAAACCTTTCATAAAATCAAACAAAAATCATTTCTTTTTTTATTTTGCATTCTTGCATTTTATCTTCAATTTTTTACAATATTCAATATGGTTGTAATAGTTAATTAGATTTAATTTTCTTGCAAATCCCCCATTTGTAAATTTGTACACCCCCTCCCCTAAAGATGTAATATCTTAGTATTTTTATTTTCCTCAATTTAATGCTTTATATATAAATGCTAGTAAATTAGGGTTTGTATGGAAAGATTGAAATCAACAAGTTAGCAAACCCTAATTCAAGACAAAACAATGCATGTAAATCAACACACTTGCACACTTGCACCCTTAGGGTAAATCAACTTTGTTGCCTTATAAAAATGGTCATGTTATGCATGTGGGCTATTTTAGCAAAAACAAATCAAAAATATAAGATCATAGTCCCTCGATGACTCTATAAAATGTTTCCTTTCAAAATGATTTTAGTCCCTCAAAGAGAATTGCTAAGATATTTCACAACACTCCTATCATGGCTATACGATGACCCATGCCCGCCCCTTTACATCCAAAGATAGGGCGTCTTACCAATCAATGGTAAGATAGCAATATCAAAGGAAAGGAAGAAATGAACTAAGACTTTTGAGTAGGTAGATTGTTCCTAATTGCTTGCTCAATTTCAAATCAAACGCTCTTGCTTAATTTTAAAAATAAACACCAACACTTTCAAAAACACTTTCAAAACATTTTCCAAACATGAAACATTTTCAAAAGATCAACACTTTGTATACATTCTTACGAATGAGAACTATTACAAAGTTTGCCTAAACGATGGCGCCTTTTCAAAATACTTTCAAAAAAATCACACAAAGCACATTTTCAAACAAAAGCAATTGATCTAGCAAGCAACTAAGAGCCCATAGATAACTATGGATGAAAAGGGTGTTAACACCTTCCCTTTTCATAATCTAACCCCCGAACTCAAGAAACCATCTCAAAGGTCTTTCATGTTCTTTCCATCCTTTCCTTTTGGATAAAAGAAAAGTCGGTGGCGACTCTTGCTAACCACAACATTTGCGATAAAATGCAAAACGACCAAGTCAGTTCTCTCACCGTATCATAGAACTGGTGACTCTGCTGGGGAAAATCTTAATAGTGGGGTTACCTTAGGGCTAGATCACATTTACTTGCTTTCATTTTTTGATTTATTTGCTTTAGATTTTAGTTCTTTGTTTGGGCTTAAATCCTCTACCCGGATTTGGGATACCTTATAGGTAAGTAGCAATACATTGTGGAAACTGTGCGGGGTATACCGACATGGTCTAAGAAATAGCAACATTAGTGTGACATATTTATGGGTACCGGTAGCCCTTGAGTAGTCAAGGAGAATACGGGGCCGCTGAGTGATGTCATGAAGCACTAACTGACTTTAGAACCTTTACTTGACCAACTTGGCCATTAGGATGTAGTGAGATGATCCGCTTTGGTGCAGTCCAAAGATAGTAGATTCTCGATACTAAACTCATTGAGGTTTGGTTTTTTGGGATATTTCGGTCTCCATTAAAGAGGTTTGCGCTGAAATAATGCCCGAGAAGACAGACCAGTGATATTGAGCTCCTTTTGAACCCGATTATTATTTCTAGGACATGTTTGAGCCAACTAAACTTCAAGAGGGTACTTACCTATGAGACTCCATGCAAGCCTAAACCTAAGGACTCTTTTGTCTTGTTTGTATATATTTACTTGTACATAACATCATAAACATCATAACATCATACTCATACTCACTAACCATTTCAAGGATTTTTGGGATTTATCTTTGTTCTGTTTTATAGGACATGGCTTCTATTCGCAGGAAAACCATTCAAGTGAATCTCATAAGGGTTACTCCTCAACTCAAAGAGTTAGCATAAAGGGTCCATGAGAACTCTTCATTCACGGAAATCCATGGTCGCCTCCTAAATTTGGTTACCTCCAATATTGATGAAGATATGATGAAGGTGCTCTTCCAATTCTTTGATCCTTTACACTATTCCTTCACTTTTCCCTATTATTAACTTGTGCCGACTTTAGAAGAATTCTCCCAACTCTTGAGGATTCCCATTCTCAATCAACTACCCTTCAACGGTACAGAAAGAGATCCAAAACCTTAAGAGATTGCTCAATCCCTACACTTGCAACAATCTGATGTCACAACTAATTGGGAAACAAGGAGTGGTGTCAAAGGTTTCTTGGCCAAGTTCTTGTTTGAGAAAGCTCAAGATTGTTCGAACTCCTTGGACTTACAAGATTTTGAATAAATTTTGGCTCTTCTCATCTATGGGATGGTTTTGTTTCCAAATCCTGACCAACTCATAGATGTAAACACCATCAAAATCTTCATGTCTCATAACCCAGTGCCTACTTTGTTAGGAGACATCTTACATTCTTTTCACTCTCGCACTATGAAGAAGAGAGGTATCCACATGTTTTGCACTCCTCTCTTGGCAAGATGGTTTATTTCTCATCTTCCCCAATTTGTGTTAAAGAATGAGCAAGGTTCAAGGTGGTCCCATAGGTTGATGACACTTAGACATTCAGATGTTCATTGGTGTTATCGATCCTTGGAGAATGTTACTATCGTTGATTGTTATGGAGAATTACCTAATGTCCCATTTCTTGGTATTAGAGGAGGTATCACTTACAACCCCTTCTTGGCCTTACGACAGTTTGGTTACGCCCGAAGGGATGGTCCACATGAGATGCTTATCCAAGGAGTAGTATTCGACTACGAGAATGACAATCAAGGTTACCGTCAAAGTTTTATCCGAGCTTGGAGGATGGTGAATAAGGTGGATAGCAAGAAGTTGGGACACAAGAATTCCATTCCTCTTGAGCCTTACCTTAAGTGGGTGCAAACTCGAGCTCAGAAACTTGTGATGCCTTATCCTTCCATCTTACCAGTAATCATGGAACCTGTGGTTGAAGGAGATGTCCCGTACATCATCCTCCATCCCGACATGCCTACCTCTCTTGAAGACTTGCAAAAGGTTTGGATTCAGATGAAGGAAGAACGAGATACTTTTGAAGCTCAATTCTATCATAGTGAAAAGAGGGGCTTGGAGCTTATGAAGAAGCTACAAGAGGAGCAAAGTGTGAACGCTTATCTCGCGCCGAAGAGGATGCAGTTAGTCTTTTTATCTTAGAAAGTTATTTTGTAAGCCCAAGAGGCATGATGTAGTCTTTCTTTGTTTTGCTTAATGAAATTTGTCGTTTGTTCATTATTTTGTCTATACAAATTTAAATCTCATTAATCCTTGAAATCATTTGCATATACATATTCCATGCATCATAACATGCCAGGTTTTCGCATAACATGTTTCCTTATCTTTCTGCTGTTTATTTTAGCAAGATGGATCTAGAGAAAACTTTGAAGGATCTCCAAGCCCAAAATTCTCAGTTCCAGGAAACTCTACTGGCCCTAGCAAAGGGGAAGCAAGATATGGTGGCTTTGTTGGCTGTTAAGAAGAAAGCTCTACTCAACATGGGTAGAAGTTTCAAGGAGACAATCCGTCAGATCCCAGTAGGAGAAGACTCATCTGAAGAGGACTAGAACCAGATTGGTGAGGTCAAGAGTACTCAGGCTGACTGTGTTAATGATCAAGTATATGATGATGATTATTTTGATGAGCAGTATCCACCGGCCAATATCAAGTATAAACAATTAGAAGACAAATTGAAAGTTGTTGAAATCCAAGCTGTCCCCGGTTTAGATTTTGATGATTTGGGTTTGATCTCTGGGGTAGTCATTCCCCACAAATTCAAAATACCAATCTTTGCAAAGTACGATGGGGTTTCTTGTCCAAAACTCCATTTGAAATCTTATGTGCGCAAGATACAACCACACACTGCTGATAAGAAGCTCTGGGTTCACTTTTTCGAAGACAGCTTGGCTGGAACGCAACTTAAATGGTTTTATTAGTTAGATGGTTCTCGTATCAATACTTGGGAGGATTTAGCTACCGCCTTCTACCATAGTATCAGTATAACGCTGACTTAGAGCCAACGAGGGTTCAATTACAAGATATGACCATGGGAAAGAATGAAGGATTTAAGGAATATGCGCAAAAGTGGAGAGACCTCTCCAGTAGGGTTCAACCACCATTGATTGATAGGGAGCTCATTGACATGTTCATGGGAACTTTTTCTGGTCCCTTCTTTAATCTGTTGGTTGGCTGCTCTTCTTCTGGTTTCACCGAATTAATCTTAACCGGTGAAAGAGTTGAAAGCGAAATCAAAAGTGGGAAGATCTCTGTGGCATCTACCTCAACTTCCAATCCTATCAAGAAACCTTTTGCTGCAAAAAAGGAAGTAAATGATGTGTACGGGGCAAGGGCCCGTACCAAGAAGAATGATCATCCGTATGTCAATGTCGTTCGAATCTCCAATCCAACTCCTACTCTAAGACCATCTGCTAATCATCAATGTTTTGAAACTCCAAGAAGACAATTTACGAGGTTAGTCATGTCATTGTCTCAAGCCTTACAACATTTCTCAAGGCTAATTTAGTGACATTGCGCGATCCTCCCGCCAACCCTGATACCTCGTCACCACAGTATAATCTGAAGGCTAAATGTGCTTACCACTCAAGCAGCCTCGGGCATGAGACTGACCAGTGCTGGGCCTTGAAGAACAAAATTCAGGATTTAATCAATAACAAAACTATTAAGTTTGATCCTCCTCCCACTCTGAATGTAATCACTGCTCTAATGTCGAAGCATGACAATAGTGTTAATGCTGTTGAAGATACAATTTTTGTTGCCTCTGTTGAAGAATTGACTACTCCACTGAATATAATCAAAAATAATCTATTAAAAGCTGGAATCTTCCCTGGATGTGTAAAAGACTGTGTGTGTTGTACAAGAAAACTCAATGGATGTGAAGGGCTAAAGAAAGGCATTCAACGCCTGATGGATAGCCACGAAATTCTATTTGAAAAAACACCACTTTCCAAAAGTTTGATTAACAAATGTGAAGACCTCTCTGTAGGTGTTTAGGTATTGGCTTGCATTTTTGGTAAATCCCAAGTGTGTGTGTGAATGTCATGACTGATGTCATAACATTCTAGTTCAGTTTGTACTGTCTCATTAGGAACCTTTGCAGAAAAATATTGTATATCAAGTACTGATGTTTATAAGTGTGTATCTGAGCATTTTGCAAAATGATCACATTTTTGCTAATCAGTAGACAGGTTTTCTCAGATGTCATAACAGATGTTATGACATCCTGTTCTGAACTAACAGATTTGCAGGATGGATAAGTCTGAGTTTTTTCAGGAAATAACTCAGTCTTTCCTGAACAGAATCCTGCGTTTTCTGAGGGGTAACCTAGCTCATCCCTAACCTGGTTAATAAAGTCCTATGACCTGGTCTTTAGGTCAAATGGAATTAACCCTAGGTTTTTGTGGAAACCCTAATTGAAGTTGCAGCTGCTATATATTCAACATAGCTGCTGTTTTGCAAGGAATCCCTTTTGAATTGATCAGAAGATCATTTGTAATCTGCTTAGGTTTGATCATTGTACTCCAAGCAATTATCATTGTGATAAGTGCCTTGGAATAGGTTTTAAATTGTAAGGGTTGTGTAGCACTCAAAGCTTTGAAGCAAGAGTGTTTGAATGTTCCTTGACTAAAGCTGTGAAGCAGAGTCAAGTTAGTTGTGTGCATCACTCAAAGCTGTGAAGCAAGAGTGATTGTGTTGCTTGATTAAAAAGCTGTGAAGCTTAATCAAGTGTTTGTCTTTGAAGAGTGTCTTCATCAATTATTAAGTCAAATTAGTTTATGTATCACTGCTGTGATTGAGGGGGAGTGAGTTGGTACTCAGGTTTAAGTTGTACTTAGATTGGAATTGCATTGGGTAGGTCTTAAGTGAAGGAGATAAACTGGTTGGTTTATTCCTGAATTAACATCTCTTATAGTGGATTTCCTCCCTGGCTTGGTAGCCCCCAGAGTAGGTGTTGTTGCACACTGAACTGGGTAAACAATTGACTATGTTCTTTACTGCTTTTGTATTTACTGTCATATAGTAAGTCAGATACGGTGTCATAACATTGGACGTGACATTGAGTATCTGCAGCCAGAATTTCAATTGGCATCAGAGCAGGCACCCTGCCTGTATTACTGGGTGAGATCTAGGGATATCACTTTCTGGCACTATGGACAGAGAAGGAGTTTTTGGAAATAGACCACCCATTCTGGATGGAACTAATTATGACTACTGGAAACCTCGTATGATTGCCTTCCTAAAATCTCTGGACAAAAAGGCTTGGAGAGCTGCTGACAAAGGATGGATCCATCCCACCATAACTGCGATAGATGGGACAATCAGTCTGAAGCCTGAGGAAAATTGGAGTAAAGAAGAAGATGAGTTAGCTCTGGGAAATTCAAAATCCTTAAATGCCTTGTTCAATGGAATTGATAGAAACATTTTCAGATTAGTTCATCAGTATGAACTGGCCAAGGAAGTTTGGGACACTCTCAAAACTACTCATGAGGGTACTTCCAAAGTAAAAATGTCAAGGCTTCAGATGTTGACTACCAAATTTGAGAATCTAAAAATGATGGAAGATGAAACCATTCATGAGTTTCACATGAATATCTTGGAGATTGCCAACACCTCAGGAGCACTGGGAGAAAAGATGTCAGAAGAAAAACTGGTGAGGAAGATTCTCAGATCCTTGCCTAAAAGATTTGCAATGAAGGTAACTGCCATAGAGGAAGCCCAGGACATCAGCAAGTTGAAAGTGGATGAACTTATTGGGTCTCTTCAGACTTTTGAGATGGGGATCACTGATAATGGTGACAAGAAGAACAAAAGCATAGCACTTGTATCCAACACTGATGTTGAAAACAAGGAGGATGAAGAAGAAAATATTTCAGAAGCTATTGCCATGCTTGGAAGACAGTTCAACAAGCTCATCAAAAGAATGGATCCAAAGTCAAGGTCTAATGTTCATAACATTCCCTCTAACATTGACAGTTCCAGCAGAAGACCAAGGTCATAAGAAAAGGGAAACCAAGGCAGAGATATTCAATGCCATGGCTGTGAAGGATATGGACATATTCGAGCTGAATGTCCTACCTTTCTTAAGAAACAAAAGAAAGGAATGACGGTTACTTAGTCTGACTGTGATTCAGAAAGTAATTCTGAAGAAGAATGTGCCAAACTTGTCACTGCTCTAACTGGAGTATGTCCCTCTGAAAGTGACACTAGTAATGAAGAAGTGACATTTGAAGAACTGGCTGATACTTACAAGAAATTGTGTATCAGAAGTGCTGAAGTCTGTGTGCAGAATGAGAAACAATCAAAGCTCATTATAAAGCTGGAGGCTGAAAAAAGGGCAGATCTTGAAACCATAAGTCATCTAGAAGGAGAAGTTCAACTGTTGAACTCACAACTGAACCAAATGACCAAATCTGTCAAGATGCTGACTAATGGAACAGACAAACTGGAAGAGATACTTCAGGTTGGACAAAATGGAGGAAACAAATCTGGACTAGGATTTATAGGAGCAAAGAAATCTGGTACAAACAAAAAGATCAGGCCTGTTAAGCAAATGTCAAAGCAGATGTCTCAACACCACTATCAACATCGGGAACAGAGACATATGAAGAAAAAGTACCAAAGATGGAGATGTCATCATTGTGGGAGATATGGTCACATAAAGCCCTTCTGCTTCAGACTACATGGATATCCTAATCAGAACTCAGGTGTCAAACCTAAGTTGAAAAAGGTACCACATGCTCCTAAATGGAAGAAAAAGGCTACTGCACTAATAGCTCACACTTCCCTGAGGGTCTCTGCAAAGGAAGATTGGTATTTTGACAGTGGATGTTCCAGACACATGACTGGAATCAAGAACCTCCTCAATAATGTTAAGCCTCACACCACCAGCTTTGTGACCTTTAGAGATGGTGCTAAAGGTGAAATCAAAGGAGTTGGTAATTTGGACTGCCCTGGAGTTCCAAGTCTGAATGAAGTACTGCTGGTAAAAGGGCTGACTGCTAATCTCATTAGTATCAGTCAATTGTGTGACCTAGGATTCAAGGTCAATTTCTCAAAATCTGAATGTCTTGTAATCAATGACAAACAAGAGATAGTAATGAAAGGAGTCAGATCCAAAGACAACTGTTACTTGTGGGAGCCTGAGAACACTAATTTCTCATCTGTGTGTTCCATTGCAAAAGAAGAAAAAGAGGTGAAGCTATGGCACCAAAAACTTGGCCATCTTCATCTAAGAGGCATGAAGAGGATTATCTCCTTGGAGGCAGTCAGAGGGATTCCAAGACTGCAAATTGATGAAGAAAGAGTTTGTGGTGAATGTCAGGTTGGTAAGCAGACTAGGATGTCACATCCAAAGTCAAGACATCTGACCACATCTAAGGTTCTGGAACTTCTTCATATGGATCTGATGGGACCAATGCAAGTAGAGAGTCTTGGTGGAAAAAGATATGCCTATATGGTTGTGGATGATTTTTCCAGATTCACCTGGATTAATTTCATTAGGGAAAAATCTGATGTATTTGAAGTCTTTAAAGAATTGTGCAAAAGAATTCAAAGAGAAAAGGAAGGGTGTATTGTCAGAATCAGAAGTGATCATGGCAAGGAATTTGAAAACAGCAAATTTGATGATTTCTGCTCTTCAGAGGGAATTAGTCATGAGTTTTCTTCTCCTATAACACCTCAGCAAAATGGAGTTGTGGAAAGAAAAAACAGGACCATACAGGAATCTGCCAGAGCAATGTTACATGCCAAAAGACTTCCTATGTATTTTTGGGCTGAAGCTATGAATACAGCCTGCTATGTTCATAACAGGGTCACCTTAAGGAAAGGAACCTCATCCACCATTTATGAACTCTGGAAAGGAAGAAAACCAACTGTAAAGTACTTCCATGTGTTTGGCAGCAAATGCTATATTCTGGCTGATCGTGAACAAAGAAGAAAACTGGACCCTAAAAGTGATGAAGGCATATTTCTAGGATACTCCCCAAACAGCAGAGCTTACAGAGTATTCAACTCCAGAACCAAAACCATGATGGAATCAATAAATGTTATAATTGATGATTATCATGAAGAAATAGATGTTCCTTGTATTGTTGAGACATTCTTTGAGACTTCAACCCAACAAAATGACCTGCCCAACCCCACCACAACAGAATCTGAATCAAAGGAAGCTAGCAAGATCCCTTCCATCAGAATTCAGAAGGATCATCCAAAAGAACTCATCATAGGAGATCCCAATAGTGGAGTCATCACAAGATCTAGAGAATTCATCTCAAACTCTTGTTTTGTGTCCAAAATGGAACCAAGAAATGTCAAGGAAGCTTTAACTGATGAATACTGGATTGTTGCAATGCAAGATGAACTGAACCAATTCAAGCAACATGAAGTTTGGGAACTGGTTCCTAGACCTGAAGGAACTAACATTATTGGGACAAAATGGATATTCAAAAACAAGTCAGATGCTGAAGGAGTTGTCACCAGAAATAAGGCAAGACTTGTTGCTCAAGGATACACCCAGGTTGAAGGGGTGGATTTTGATGAAACCTTTGCACCTGTAGCCAGGCTGGAATCAATCAGACTCCTATTGTCAATTGCTTGTCTTCTGAAGTTCAAATTATTTCAGATGGATGTGAAAAGTGCCTTTCTAAATGGGTACTTAAATGAGGAAGCTTATGTGGAATAACCTAAAGGCTTTGTGGATCCAACCCACCCTGATCATGTCTACAAATTGAGAAAAGCTCTATATGGCCTGAAACAAGCTCCTAGAGCATGGTATGACAGGTTAACAAAGTTTCTCTCAGACAAAGGCTACAGAAAAGGAGGCTTGGACAAAACTCTCTTTGTCAAAACTGAAGGAGGGAAGTTGATGGTTACCCAAATATATGTTGATGACATAGTGTTTGGAGGAATGTCAGAACATATGGTTAAACACTTTGCTGACCAGATGCAGGGTGAATTCGAAATGAGTCTCATGGGAGAACTAACTTATTTTCTTGGACTGCAAGTCTCACAGATGGAGGACTCAATCTTCTTATCTCAAAGCAAGTATGCTAAGAACATTGTAAAGAAGTTTGGTATGGAGAATGCAAGTCACAAAAGGACTCCTGCTCCTACTCATCTAAAGCTTTCCAAAGATTCAAGTGGGGTTAAGGTGGATCAAAGTCTGTACAGAAGCATGATAGGAAGCTTGTTGTACTTAACTGCCAGCAGACCTGATATTGCCTTTGCAGTTGGAGTTTGTGCAAGATACCAAGCTGATCCCAAAGTCAGTCATATCAATCAAGTGAAGAGAATTTTGAAGTATGTAAGTGGTACTTACAACTATGGATTGATGTATACTCATGGCTGTGAACCAACTCTGACTGGCTACTGTGATGCTGATTGGGCTGGTAGTGCTGATGATAGAAAAAGCACCTCTGGAGGATGTTTCTTCTTGGGAAGTAATTTGGTTTCTTGGTTCAGCAAGAAACAGAATTGTGTATCTCTTTCCACTGCTGAAGCTGAATACATTGCAGCTGGTAGTAGCTGCTCTCAAATGATATGGATGAAACAGATGCTCACTGAGTATAATGTCACACAAGATGTTATGACATTGTACTGTGACAATCTGAGTACAATCAACATTTCCAAGAATCCCATTCAGCATAGTAGGACCAAACATATTGACATACGACATCACTTTATCAGAGACCTTGTAGAAGAGAAGACAATCAAATTGGAACATGTTGCCACTGAGCTACAGCTGGCTGACATTTTTACCAAGGCTCTTGATGCAAATCAATTTGAAAACTTGAGGGGTAAGTTGGGTATTTGCCAACATGAGGAACTGTAGCAATTAATTTTGCTTAAAACAAGGGTTAAAGGAGTTGTGTTTGTTCTGATTGGGTTAAAATTATATTTTCCCATTTCCTTCAGTTCCTTTAAGAAGTTGAATAGACACTCCTTTTCTTCCTTTCCCTCTCGTCTCCTAATCATAACCCTGTCTCTCAATCAGAATTTTCTCTTCAGTTGCTGCTGGTCCTCTAAGACTGTCAAAATGTCTCAATCACCATCATCATCCAATACGACTATTTCAACCTCTTCATCTGATCAAGATTCTATGACAATCTCTTCCTGTCTGGACTCTGAAGTCCTGGAGATCTCTTCTCGAAGAAAAGCAGGAACTAACCCCACCAAGGTCAAAGAATTGAGAACAAGACATGCAGGAAAGTCCCAAGCTTCTGCCTCTGGTAATCCATCTCACTCTTCTTCTTCAGTTCCCCCTGAAATTGCAAATAGGGAAGGAACAGCCTATGTTAATCAAGCAATAGCAAAGATTGTTTCAAGAATTTTGAACGAAAAACTCTCAGTTCCTGGCATTTCTGTTCCTCTGAACCAAGAAAGTTCAAATGCTGAAACAAATCCAGATGTCTCTAAGGATGTTGAGACATCAAACAAAGAGAAGAATGCTGACATTGCTCACAAGAAAAGGAAGAAGCCCGAATCCTCTGAGTCTGATGACAGTGCTTGAAGGTTGGTTGCTGTTTGGTGCTGATATCTGGTGGAGTTTGGAAGTGTATTCAGTTGTTTTTCTGCTGCTGCTCTTATTATTTTTCTTTGGATAACTGTATAATTTTATGAACATGTATCTTTGGCCCATTTGTGGCTAAAGAGGGGGAGAATATTGTGGTACTTACTTAATTAGTACTTGCAATTAGACATTGTATTTTTCTGCTGTCACTTATTTCTGCTGCTATCTATCTCTGATTGTTTAGGGTCTTTAGCCAAAAATCTGCCAAAGGGGGAGTTTGTAGGTGTTTAGGTATTGGCTTGCATTTTTGGTAAATCCCAAGTGTGTGTGTGAATGTCATGACTGATGTCATAACATTCTAGTTCAGTTTGTACTGTCTCATTAGGAACCTTTGCAGAAAAATATTGTATATCAAGTACTGATGTTTATAAGTGTGTATCTGAGCATTTTGCAAAATGATCACATTTTTGCTAATCAGTAGACAAGTTTTCTAAGATGTCATAACAGATGTTATGACATCCTGTTCTGAACTAACAGATTTGCAGGATGGATAAGTCTGAGTTTTTTCAGGAAATAACTCAGTCTCTCCTGAACAGAATCCTGCGTTTTCTGAGGGGTAACCTAGCTCATCCCTAACCTGGTTAATAAAGTCCTGTGACCTGGTCTTTAGGTCAAATGGAATTAACCCTAGGTTTTTGTGGAAACCCTAATTGAAGTTGCAGCTGCTATATATTCAACAGAGCTGCTGTTTTGCAAGGAATCCCTTTTGAATTGATCAGAAGATCATTTGTAATCTGTTTAGGTTTGATCATTGTACTCCAAGCAATTATCATTGTGATAAGTGCCTTGGAATAGGTTTTAAATTGTAAGGGTTGTGTAGCACTCAAAGCTTTGAAGCAAGAGTGTTTGAATGTTCCTTGACTAAAGCTGTGAAGCAGAGTCAAGTTAGTTGTGTGCATCACTCAAAGCTGTGAAGCAAGAGTGATTGTGTTGCTTGATTAAAAAGCTGTGAAGCTTAATCAAGTGTTTGTCTTTGAAGAGTGTCTTCATCAATTATTAAGTCAAATTAGTTTATGTATCACTGCTGTGATTGAGGGGGAGTGAGTTGGTACTCAGGTTTAAGTTGTACTTAGATTGGAATTGCATTGGGTAGGTCTTAAGTGAAGGAGATAAACTGGTTGGTTTATTCCTGAATTAACATCTCTTATAGTGGATTTCCTCCCTGGCTTGGTAGCCCCCAGAGTAGGTGTTGTTGCACACTGAACTGGGTAAACAATTGACTGTGTTCTTTACTGCTTTTGTATTTACTGTCATATAGTAAGTCAGATACGGTGTCATAACATTGGACGTGACATTGAGTATCTGCAGCCAGAATTTCATTCTCCATTATTATCATCTCAAACAAACCTCTTAAGATCACGTACAAAGGTATTATTAGGATTTCAAATGAACCCACTATTGCTCCCTTAATAATTACCAATCTCCGACCAATTCCCTTTTCTTCAAACAAGGCGGTACCATGGAATTATGGTGCTTGGGTGTTCTATCATGGGATTAAACAAGACGCCTGGATCGAAGAATAAAAAGATGACAATGTCGGTAACTTAACTAGTTCAAGCAAATTAACCAGAACTGGGAGAATATTTTCACCCAATATCTCGCCACCAGTTGTTATAAAGACACCTATCTGCATTACTACCGCCAAGCCAAGTACCGATGCAAGGGGGAAGGAAAAGGTTGTTGAGCCGGTTGTAACTGAAATGCCCTCTAAGGACGTTGCTGATGAAGGACCCTCTGCTCATGAGATGGACGAGATCTTGAAGATAATAAAAACGAGCGACTTCAAGATTGTGGAACAGTTTGGGCAAACCCCTTCTAGGATTTCAATGTTGTCATTGTTGCTTTGTTTCAATGCCCATGCTCGAACATTAATCAAATTCCCGAAAAAGGCTCATGTCCCCCATGAGACAACAATGGACCAATTTGAGAATTGCATGGCTAGCCTAACAGTTGATAATTTCTTGGGATTTTCAGATGCTGACTTAACACTTCTTGGGAAGAATCAGAATAAAGCTTTTCATGTTTCTGTCGAGTGAAAAGGGACTACCTTAGTGCATGTGCTAGTCGACACTGGTTCTTCTCTGAATGTATTACCCAAGGGGGTGTTAGACTGTCTAGACTGTGAAGGTTTATTCTTTAAGCCAAGCGATATCATTGTAAGGGCATTTGACGGATCAAAGAGGACTGTTCATGGGGAAGCAAATCTTCCAATCAAAGTGTGCTCCCAAATATTCAACTCCACCTTCTATATCATGGATATTCATCCTGCCTATTCTTGTCTATTGGGTCGCCCATGGATCCATAAAGTTGGGGCAGTAACCTCAACTCTCCATCAGAAACTCAAATATCCAGTCAAGGGGAGAATAGTCACCGTTTGTGGAGAAGAAGAGTTTATGGTAAGCGACCTTAACTCGTTCAAATACATAGAAATGGATGAAGAATTCATTGAGACCCCATGTCAAGCCTTTGAGGTTGTTCCACAAATGATTGTTGTTACTAAATGTTCCTCTGATGAGTCTAAAGTTGTTAAAGTCGTACCAAAGATGGTCTCAGTCAAAGATGCTCGTACAACAATTGAAGAAGGAAACTGTGATACTTGGGGGAAACTCCTCGATATCCCTTTTAAAGCAGACAAGTTTGGTTTGGGCTTCACCGTCAAAGCTCCAAAGGAAGTAAGGCGTGCTCGTGCTGGAAGGCCACCTCTCCGCATTGGAAGCTATGAAGTCAACGTCGTGGGTGATTCTGATGAAGATGCTGCATTTGAAGATTGGGTGTACCCAACTACAACGGAGCTGAAAAATTGGCATGCGAAGGACTTTTTGCCCATATCCTTCATAGAGGAGTAATCTACTTATTATTGCTTTTCTTTCAATTCAAGAACATTTTGTCTATAATATTAAACAATGACTTTTAAGCCATGTGCCTGGCCCGGGGCACTTTGGTCTATTTGTCAAGGGTTTTATTTATGTTCATCTATTCATATGATCATTCAGTACGCTGGAATATTTTGCATTCAAATATTTATGTTCATTGTCTTTCCTTTCTTTCAAATACATTTTCAAAAAATAAGCCATGTATCTTACATGCACACACACACACATTCTTGCAGGTCCTCATCCACTCTAGATCTTATTCCTAATGACTCTACTATTGCCGACTATAACTTTGAATGTCCTATAAACCAAGCCAAAGACGAAGGGGAGGAAGATTGTGACATACCTTGAGAACTAGCCAGACTTCTATTACAAGAGGAAAAAGATATTCAACCACATAAAGAGTCAGTTCAAGTCGTCAATCTGGGTATTGAGTCAGATAAGAAGGAAATCAAGATCGACGCTAACTTTGAAAGCAGTGTCAAGAGCAGGTTAGTTCAGATGCTGCATGATTATATGGAAGTATTTGCTTTTTATTATGAAGATATGTCTGGGTTGGATACCGACATCGTGGTTCATCGTCTGCCGACAAAAGAGGACTGCCCTCTTGTTAAACAAAAGGTTCGTCGCATGAGGACTGATATGTCTGAGAAGATCAAAGCTGAAGTAATGAAACAGTTTGATTCAGGGTTCCTAGTTGTGACATCTTATCCCCAATGGGTTGCCAATGTGGTACTGGTGCCAAAGAAGGACGGGAAAGTTTGCATGTGCATAGATTATAAGGATCTGAATAGGGCAAGCCCCAAGGATGACTTCTGTGATCGGTGGATCTGGAATTGACTGTTTAACGCTGGTTCGCGAAATGTCGCGGTAAGCAAGAGTCGCCACCGTCTTTTATTTTCTCCAAATGGAAAGGACAAAAGCACAGAAAAATTCCTTATAGAGATTGCTCTCGGTTCGGGAGGTAGATTTATAGAAAGGGAAGGTGTTAGCACCCTTTCTATCCATGGTTATCCATGGGCTCTTAGATACTTGCTCATTTGTGTTTTCAAAAGTGTTTGCTTTTCAATTGTGGGTTTTAAAAAGTTTCTTTGAAAATTTCAGTTCGACTCTTGTATCGGTCCTCAAGAGTGTTTGAAAAGTTGCTTTCGAAAGCTTTTTGAAAAGGTGTTGGTGTGAAAAGTATTTTTGATTTGTTTTGAAATTAGAGCAAGTATCTAGAGTCGTCTACCTACCCTAAGGAATTCGTCTGTGTAAATGTCCTTTAAAGTAATGCCATCCCACCATTGAGAGGTAGGTAGCACCACCGTTGGAGGTGTTCGGGTCAATTCGAGGTTCGGGACATGGTGATCACCGGAGCAATAGGAAGACACCTTAGAAGCTACCCTCATGCCAGGTTCCCGGATCATTAGGACTTACTAAAACATCCTCTACTCGACGATCACCTTTCGAGAGGCAAGGCAACAGTGAGGCGTACCCTAGGGGTGGTGTGTGATTTGTGTGTCGTTTTCAGATATTTTTGTCTTGTTCATGTCATGGGTGATCTACGCTTTTGTTTTTATTTTAACATTCATTCTTGCATGCCATTATTAACAGTTAAAAAGTTGCGGGAAATATAAAGTTCCTAAACTATTACAAAGGCGCGGGTCCACATCGCCAAATTTAATCCAGGACCCGATTTGACATAAAATAAAGAAATAAAGTGCGAGAAATATAAAATGTCCGAGTTACATGGCTTTGGGAGAATTACATCAATATTTAAAAGAAATAAAATAAAATGCGCGAATTGAATTAAAATTGAAAGCGAGGGCGTTGGACCCTTTTTAATGAAATCAAATTATATTATTAAATTAATGAAAATAAAATGAAAAAGAAATTATTTTTGAGAGTTTTTGTATTTATGGTTTTTTATGTGAATTAAATGAAATTTAAACCTAATTCTAGCTATTTTTTAATTTATTAAGAAAATGTGAAAATTAAACCTAAAATTAAACCTAATTAATTAATGCAATTTAATTTATAAAAATAAATAATTAATTATTAGTGATGAGAAAGTGAAAGAAAAAGTAATTAAAGTAATTAAAACCTAATTCTACAAATTTTTAATTTATTAAGAAAAGATATTAAAATTAACCCTAGAATTGAAAACTAAATTAAATGATATTATTTATTTACAAAAAATACTAAATCAAATATATTTATTTTTTGTCTTTTCTGATTTTTTACTATTTTTATATTTTATGAAAATAAATTAAATTAAAGAATTTAAAGGAAATTAGTTAAAATAAATAAACTAGAAAAATATGAAAAAAGAATGAAAGGCAAACCATGGGGGGTTCTGTCCCCAGATTGGAGGTATCTCCAGCATTTTTGGCCCATTAAGCCTTGGCCTTATTTGACTTTTCATGCCAGCGTGTGTTTGCATTGACTAACGCCTATGGTGCTCATCAGATCTGGGCCTTTAGATTGCCCTCAGTGGCCATGTGGTGCGTTGAGATTGTGAGTGTATGGTGAACCACGGGACTTGAGCTGCACAGGATGATATTAGAAAAAATATTATGGAAAGGGAGGGGGACCTGGGATTCGAACCTAGGTCCCAGGGGTTACCACACTAATGCCCTGCCAACCGCGCTGTTATGCTTCTTTGTGTATTATATAACTAATAAACAATATCAATCAAAACGTGAGTTAGTGGACAAATTCAGCGCGAAATTCAAATAAACCAACCACGCCTTGACACCTGATCTTCTTCTTCGTTGCTTATGTTTTTCCTGAAACAAAACAAACAAGATTGCGGGGGTTTTAAACCCCCACTATATGCAGTGTGAAAAAATAGCGATTAGAAATCCCTGCATCATAAATTAGGCGCAATATGTGTGTTCAAATCGTCCAAGCCTCCTGATTTTAATGGTCCAGGTCTCACGTCCTAATTTTTCCATAACTGAGAAACCCCAATTCAAGGTTTTTAAAACCCTAGGTGTCGTTCATGGCAACTCTTCATATATGCAATGATTCTTCAATTAAATCATACTGCTAGCTTCAGAATCAACTCATTAGTACAAATCAAGAATAAAAATGCATGGATATGGCCTGAATAATAAAACACGATTATGCAAAAAAAGTGACACAGGCTGACTTCTAGTTACCAGTTCTTGATGTTAGGGATGATGGTTTTGATCTGAAAACCTTCCTTGAGGTCTCAGGAAGGCAATGGAATGATTTTCTTGCCTTGAAAAGCCTTGCAATCGTGATTTCAGTTTTGGAGTTTCCTTTAAAAAATGCAAACTTGGTTATGGTGTTCTTGCGTAGCTTAGAGGTCATGAGCACTAGGGTTTGCATGAGTATAAGTATGTGAACGATTAGGGTAAGGTTTTTGGTCCAAAGAATCAATGAATTGATGGAGAGAATATTTGATTTTCCATGCATATATTTTTCAATCTTTTCATGCATATTTGCTACCAATCATGCCCAATTACCATTGATTCTTTCCCTATCTAATAAGGCACGAAAATCTGAAGTTATTCCATGCATAAAAAGATTTGATTGACTTGCTTTGGTATTTTCCACATATTTATTTTAATTAAATGAATTATTAGCAATTAAAAATTCAAATAAATAAATAAAAATGATGAAAAACTACCCTTTGGGCCAAATGGTCGTGCACATGTTTTGGATGATGGATTTTGGAAGAAAAAGAGGCCCATTAGCAATTTTAAGACATTTGAAGCAAAGTTGACTTTTCAAAATATCCAAAAATTTCCCAACTTCCACAAGGCATATCTTGCTCAATTTTTAAGCTTTGCTTATGTTCTTGGACATTTTGGAAAGTTCTTGAGGTCGTCTAACCAATGTCTTTGGTCCCATGTCATTTTGATTTACCAATCGCAAGTTATGGCCTTTGACTTAAAGTCCCTTTTTGTTGACTTTTGAAAATGACCTATAATGTTGAAATTGATAACTTTTTGTGAGAGCATTTCTTGGACTTGAAGTGTGAAGAGGAGTTGTAGGAAATGTCTTTATCTTCAAAATGATTTTTGGATGGAATTTTTCTGATAATCCATGTGGAAGTTATGCCTTGGTCAAGTTACAGTTGACTTTTTCAACTGTCCAAATATGGAAACTTTTGCATCTTGAGACTTTTTGAGCCAAGCTTTGAGAATCATGATCAAGCATTGATCAAATGATGTTCGTGGCTTCAAAATAATATGTTGACCAAAAATTTGAACTTTTGACTGTCAAATGACCCTTTTGCCCCTACAGTTGACTGTAGTGCAATTAGGGTTTTTGACTGTGCAATTTTGTGCTGTAAGTCTTGAAACTTGGTATGAGGATGCTATACCATGTTTATAGGCATGTGGGACTTGATTGGACCCTTGGAAACTTTATTTTCTTTGTCAAAACCAAAACCCTAGTTTTTGACTGTTAGGAGGCCCTTGAACTGTGCAACCCTTTGGGAGATTTTGAAGCTTGCTGTTTGCACTTCTTGAAGAATATGGGAGGGCAAATTTTGGGGTACAACAGTTGCCCCTGTTCAATCTTCTTAGACCTGAGGATGCAGATTGGCTGACGTGCCTTTCGTAATCCGAAGGTAGAAGATGATTGAACACTAGAGTGCCCAGAAATTTGCGCTCACATAGTAGCAGTGTGGTGGTGGAATGGGCTTATAGATGCCATTTGGAGATTGATGGATAGGATGATGGGCCTATAGATGCCATGCTAAGAGATGATGGATGGTGGATGGGCTTATAGATGCCATCTGGATGTTGATCGCGTAAGAGATTCCTTGGCGAGAACTTGCGTACCTGCAAAAGAAAAAATGATTACCTGACCTGTTACAGGAGTCGGTCTTCAAATTCTTGGTGTAGATGTGTCCTGGCTGGTTATAGGAGTTGGATCTGGAGCTTCAAAAGGTGATGAATGAACCAGGGATGGTTACTACCTCAACAGGAACGCTGAGAGAACCTTGGACGATTACTACCTCAGCAGAAATGCTGAGAGAATCTTGGGACAATTATCTCAACAGGGACGCTGAGAGAACCTTGGGGTGATTACTACCTCCGCAGTAACGGGGAGAGAACCATAGGCGACTTCAACCTCAACAGTATCATTGAGAGAATCTTGGGCATCTTCTACTGAGTCTTCATCAGGAAAATCTGTCAGGGGTCGATTTAGCTGGACTAGAGAAGGCCTTTGACTGGATAAGAAACAGAATCTGGAATAGTCTTTCAAATGAATCTGGACTAGACAATAGAATAGTCTCCGGGTCTGGAGCATCTCTAAGTTGTTTGAGAAGAAACTGTGAATAAGTGATAGAATAGCATCCGGTTCTGGAGTATATCTGAGCCATCTTTGAAAAGAAACTTGAACAAGCCGAAGAACAACATCCATATCTGGAGCATTTCCAATCTATATCTGAATGACTTTGGAATAAGTATCAGAAGGTAGCCATATCCGGGTCACATCTGAACCATCTCTAGAAAGGTGATCTCTGAATAAACAATAGAACAGCTTCCGTGTCCGGAGCATCTCTAAGTTATCTGAGGGGGGGTCTGGCATAAGTGTCAGAACGTCGCCATGCCTGGGTCACATCCGAACCATATCTGGAAGGAAATCTGGAAGAAGTATCAGAATGTCGCCATATCTGGTTCACATCTTAACTATATCTAGAAGGAAATCTGGAAGAAGTATCAGAACGTCGCCATATCTGGTTCACATCTGAACTATATCAAGAAGGAAATCTGGAAGAAGTATTAGAACATCGCCATATCCGGTTCACATCTGAACTATATCTAGAAGGAAATCTGGAAGAAGTATCAGAACGTTGCCATATCCGGTTCACATCTGAACTATATCTAGAAGGAAATCTGGAAGAAGTATCAGAACGTCGCCATATCCGGTTCACATCTGAACTATATCTAGAAGGAAATCTGGAAGAAGTATCAGAACGTTGCCATATCTGGTTCACATCTGAACTATATCTAGAAGGAAATCTGGAAGAAGTATCAGAACGTTGCCATATCTGGTTCACATCTGAACTATATCTAGAAGGAAATTTGGAAGAAGTATCAGAACGTCGCCATATCTGGTTCACATCTGAACTATATCTAGAAGGAGTCTGGAAGAAGTATCAGAATGTCGCCATATCTGGTTCACATCCGAACTATCTCTAGAATGAAATCTGGAAGAAGTATCAGAACGTCGCCATATTTGGTTCACATCCGAACTATCTCTAGAATGAAATCTGGAAGAAGTATCAGAACGTCGCCATATCTGGGTCACATCTGAACTATATCTAGAAGGAGTCGCGATAGTTGATAGTAATCATCTTTGTATTGACCTTTCCTGAAAAGGTAAAGCATTAGTTGTATGCAAGATCATGATGCATGAACTGCATGATTTCAGGATGTCCTCAAAATTGATGAGATTCGTGTAGTATGATGCATATGCATGCTATAATGTATGAAGATGTAATGTTCATGAATGTATTTTTGTCTAAGAAAATAAATCCTTGACGGGTGCCAGGAAGTTAACTCCTGGGCTGGTGTTGAAGAGAGAGCTTTTCGCTCTGCAAGAATGAACCGGTAGGAGAAGATGACTCCGTTGGGGAATATGTTTGGAGATTACTCTGCGGGGGAGATTACTATAGCGATCTTGCTGGGGAAAATACTCTGTGGGAAGAGGGGTACTTTGCTGAAATGTTGATGGTAAC
This sequence comes from Vicia faba, assembly GCA_948472305.1. NCBI lineage: Eukaryota > Viridiplantae > Streptophyta > Magnoliopsida > Fabales > Fabaceae > Vicia > Vicia faba. The sequence continues at coordinate 1,179,646,484 of OX451741.1, read as the reverse complement.
TTCACTGGGGATACCATTGTTGTGTTGGAAGTGTTGATAAACTTCGCTGGGGATAAGAAGACTTCGCCGAGGACGATCTCTCCGTGGCTTTTGGCTGAGGATAACCCAGTTATATCCTGGTAAGGAAATAACTCTTTGAATAAAACCGGGAGACGCGTGTTCGTGCTCTGCGAGGGTAAGCTTCCAGAATCTACTGGGGATAAGCTTACTGCTTGGGGAGATGGATTCCAACTTTCTTGGGGAAACTGGATTGGACTCTCCTGGGGAAGTATTGAACTGTATTGGTTATTTTCTTCAACGGAACCTACCTTGATACCTTGGAGGACCGAACAATCAGATTGTTTAGACAACTCTTTATTGCCCCTGTTTCTGATGTGGGAGAGGAAGATACCTGTGGAGGTGCTTGATGACTGCCGATTTGACCAATCTTCTTCTGGTAGGCAAGTGATGAGATGACAGGACATAGTCGTACGCTCTGATCCCTAACTTTTGCCTGGACCGCCCTTTCGGGTTTTCAGTCCACCGGGATACCCATTTTTGCCCAAGCCGCCTTTTCAGGTTTTCGACTTGCCGGGTGTACAGATTTTTTCATTTCATCCCTTCATTTTGCCCGAACCCTTTTGGTTCGTCGGGAAGCCCTTATTTTTGCCTAGGTATGTCAACCTAGCGGGTCTTTGATTACTCGTAGTATTTTTCTTCGACTATGTCCACGCTCTCAGGATGTAGGGAGTTGCCCCTGTTAGCAGTGTTTTGTCATGCCCCATATAATGGACAATGCTCATGCCGTGCCCCTTGATTGGAAGTGCTCTTTCCACTTGAGGTGACTCTTTTGTTGAGAAGACCTTTGTTCATCAGATATTCGTCGTGTGAATTCCTTTGTTGTTCAAACAAATGATCATATGCAAACAATATTATTTTAAGAATGCAAAAGCCTATGTCTGTCTTGAATTTTAAAAATACATTTTTTGTAAAACAAATGAAACCTTTTTTGTAAACTGTGATGTCAACTCAAGATTTCACCGCGAGCCTTAAGGAGTCAGGATACCTTTCGTAACAGTATGCTTTCGAACTAACCCATGCTTCAGCTAGGACTTTTGAGGGTTATAACGTGGCCTGGTTCACGGTTTAAGAAACAAAGGATAAAGGCTCAAATTTTATTTGTACCCACCCGCTCTTCGTGATGTTCTTCAAACCTAAACTCAGTTGATCGTGCATTAGACCTTGTTTGAGTCTTTGTCCTGATATTCCAATGATGGTTCAGATACTGACAATTTATTTCGAATAGGCGGTCATTTCTTTTTGTGTTGAGGGTTTGTAGGACCTCTTTTCTTTTGATTGCGTTATCCCTATTTTTTTTGCCTGAACTGTTCTTTTTTGTGATTACAGTCAGCGGGACGCCCCAGTTTCGTAAATCCCTTTTATAGATTTTGACTTCTTGGGCTTTTTTTTTATAATGACTGCCTATCCTTATGATTATTCGGAATCATCACTGTCTTCTTTTTTTTTCTGTAAGGACCTCTTTGGTGCTATTCATTGTGCACTTGGATCAACTGAGAGAAACTACCCTGCCCCAGGTTACGATAAATGGTTTTATTTTTTTGAAAAGAAAAACTCCTACTTCTTTGGCTCAGAGGGGTTGACGAGGGATTATCATCCTTATAACTCCAGTGTTTAGGGATTGAAACAATGCCTGTACCTCATCAGCGGGGTCTGTTCAAAAGCATACTGTAAGTGTCGTGGTATCGTCTTCGTCATCCTCCCTCAAGAGGCTTAGAATTATTAATCGAGAGTTGATCATCGCAGAAAAAATGAAAACAATTTTGAATATAATGAAAACAATTGTATTAATTCCCAAAACAGACATATGCGATGCTTTAATAGAATAAAAGGGTTTGCTATGACATTAATTGTTTGTATAAGCAAAGAAAAATACAACTCGGAAATTCAAATAAACAAAAGGTCTTCAATGATTGGGCAACGAAGCAGTGATTATATTCGGAGTCTCAGGTACTTCAAACTGAATCTCCCCGGCGTCGATCATGTCTTGAATCTTGTTCTTGAGAGGCCAGCAGTTGTCCGTAGTATGCCCCGGGCTATCAGAGTGGTAGGAACACCTCTCATTAGGATGGTAGTTCGGAGCCGAAGTGTTCGGATTCCAAAGAGGAGCCCTTAAGGTGATCAGCCCTGCCTTCAACATTTGTTGTAGTGCTTGATCCAGCGACATGTTGATCTTGGTGAACTGTCGTTTGGGTGCGACCTCCTTGCGCTGCTGCCCCTGTCCTTGTTGAGCAGGTCTAGGATTGGAGATCTGGGTTGCCCCTACCTCATGACGGCTCTTTTTACAGTGCACAGTATTGGACTCTTTCTTTCCATGATGAGGCCTTTTATCAGAAGGTGCAGCCTCTTGAATCTTTCCAGACCTGATGCCAACTTCTATTCTCTCCCCAGTCAAGATAAGATCTGTGAATCCAGCGGACGAATTCCCAATCAGGTGGTTGTAGAATGGACCAGACAGGGTCCCCAAGAAAATGTCCACAAGTTCGCGGTCAGTCAGCGGTGGTTGTACCCTACCGGCCAGGTCTCTCCATTTCTGCGCATACTCTTTAAAACCTTCTCCCGATCCTAGCGACATACCCTGGAGTTGGGTACGCGTAGGAGCGAGGTCGGCATTGTACTGATACTGCTTGTAAAAAGCAGTAGCCAACTCCTCCCAGTTACGAACCTTGGTTCCATCCAGCTGATAGAACCATTCGAGATGAGTCCCTGAAAGACTCTCCTGGAAGAAGTGGATCCACAAGTTCTTGTCCATAGTATACGGTTGAATCTTCCGCACATAAGACCTGAGATGCAGCCTGGGACAGGATGCCCCATCGTACTTAGCAAAAGAGGGTGCTTTGAATTTGTGTTGGATCACCACACCAGAAGTTAGACCCAAGTCTCCGAAATCCAAACCAGGCACTTGTTGAATTTCCATTGCATTTAGCCTGTCTTCCAACTGCTTGTACTTGTCTTCAGCAGGAGGGTATTGCTCATCATTGAAATTTGTCTCGTTGTCGGAGACCACTGGGCTGGGAACCCTTTCCTCTTGATGACTGCCTTCCCTAACAGATGGAGTAGTCCTCTCAGTTTCATTCTGCAGTGTATTCCCAGATCTGCGCCTAGGGTTGAACAACACAGTCCTCTTCTTCTTCTTTTTCAAGAGCAGGGTCTTCAGATCTTGTTGCCCCTCGGCCAAATTCATGATCAGCTCTTGGAACTGGGCGTTCTGAGCCTGGAGGGCCTTGATAGTCTGCTCAGTGGATGATTCAGGATTCATGACGATCGGCTGAAATAAACAGCGAAGAAGGTAAGAGACCTGTCAAAAGGGTACCTGTAATGCAATGATATGTATGATATGCGTGCAATGTTTTCAAGGACCTCGCGGGATAAACAAAAATTGTTAGAACTAGGTAGCTTGATTGAGGGAACTTCATGTTTTTTGAGAGTCCTTCTTCAAGGGTCAAAGGCTCACCATATCCAGTGGGTCATAGCCCCTAACAACCTTGTCTAGAGGAAAATAAATCCCCTTTTGCCCCTTGCTGGACAGTTGGTTCATCATGACCTGCATCACAAGCCTTTGAGATCCTTGAAATGGGTTAGTATGTATGCAATGGTATAATGTTATGGTATGCATGGGGTAATGTAAGTAACCCTGTTATGAGTCCCAATTAAGGACTGCAAACCAAAACCTGCAAGAAACTTAGTAAACCCTGTTATAAGTCCCAATTAAGGACTATAAACAAAACCTGCCAGGAACTCAAGTGTCAGTTAACAATCGTGCAAATAGTCAAGTTGGAAAGCACACAAGTCACACAAGAGAAACCCTTAGAGTTTAGGCCAGCATGAGGTCTGGGTAGTACCCTTTTGAAGTTGGTGGGTTCAACCTGTCCTATTAGAAGTAACCGAGTTCTAAGGGTCCCAATATCACGGGATTGCTTTCATTGTTCATCGTTTCGATTTAGCCACTGAACTGGCGACCGAAATATTCCAGGAAAACAACCCTCAATTGAGTGTAGTATCGAGTATCAACCAACCTCGGACTGCACCAAAGTAAGTTATCTCACTACCCTAAAGAGGCCAAGATAGTTCAATTAAGGTTCCTAAGGTCTGTTGATGCTTCACGACACCACGCGGAGGCCCCGTACTCTCCTTGACTGAACTCAAGGGTTACCGGTACACACCAAAGTGCCACATCAACGTAGCAGGCTGTTTCAACCATGTCGGTATACCCCGCACAGTTCCCTCACAGCCTTGTTGCTACTTTCTAAGAAGGTATCCCCAGATCCGGGTTAGGATCTATAGAACTCCCAAGACAGTCCCACAATTTAAAGCAAGCAAATCAATACAATTGAAAACACAATTATGAACTAACCCTAAGGTACACCTCACTTTATAAAGATAGTCCCCAGCAGAGTCGCCAGTTCTGTGATCGGTGGATCTGGAACTGACTGTTTAACACTGGTTCGCGAAATGTCGCGGTAAGCAAGAGTCGCCACCTTCTTTTATTTTCTCCAAATGGAAAGGACAAAAGCACAGAAAAATTCCTTATAGAGATTGCTCTCGGTTCGGGAGGTACATTTATAGAAAGGGAAGGTGTTAGCACCCTTTCTATCCATGGTTATCCATGGGCTCTTAGATACTTGCTCATTTGTGTTTTCAAAAGTGTTTTCTTTTCAATTGTGGGTTTTAAAAAGTTTCTTTGAAAATTTCAGTTCGACTCTTGTATCGGTCCTCAAGAGTGTTTGAAAAGTTGCTTTCGAAAGCGTTTTGAAAAGGTGTTGGTGTGAAAAGTATTTTTGATTTGTTTTGAAATTAGAGCAAGTATCTAGAGTCGTCTACCTACCCTAAGGAATTCGTCTGTGTAAATGTCCTTTAAAGTAATGCCATCCCACCATTGAGAGGTAGGTAGCACCACCGTTGGAGGTGTTCGGGTCAATTCGAGGTTCGGGACATGGTGATCACCGGAGCAATAGGAAGACACCTTAGAAGCTACCCTCATGCCAGGTTCCCGGATCATTAGGACTTACTAAAACATCCTCTACTCGACGATCACCTTTCGAGAGGCAAGGCAACACTGAGGCGTACCCTAGGGGTGGTGTGTGATTTGTGTGTCGTTTTCAGATATTTTTGTCTTGTTCATGTCATGGGTGATCTACGCTTTTGTTTTTATTTTAACATTCATTCTTGCATGCCATTATTAACAGTTAAAAAGTTGCGGGAAATATAAAGTTCCTAAACTATTACAAAGGCGCGGGTCCACATCGCCAAATTTAATCCAGGACCCGATTTGACATAAAATAAAGAAATAAAGTGCGAGAAATATAAAATGTCCGAGTTACATGGCTTTGGGAGAATTACATCAATATTTAAAAGAAATAAAATAAAATGCGCGAATTGAATTAAAATTGAAAGCGAGGGCGTTGGACCCTTTTTAATGAAATCAAATTATATTATTAAATTAATGAAATTAAAATGAAAAAGAAATTATTTTTGAGAGTTTTTGTATTTATGGTTTTTTATGTGAATTAAATGAAATTTAAACCTAATTCTAGCTATTTTTTAATTTATTAAGAAAATGTGAAAATTAAACCTAAAATTAAACCTAATTAATTAATGCAATTTGATTTATAAAAATAAATAATTAATTATTAGTGATGAGAAAGTGAAAGAAAAAGTAATTAAAGTAATTAAAACCTAATTCTACAAATTTTTAATTTATTAAGAAAAGATATTAAAATTAACCCTAGAATTGAAAACTAAATTAAATGATATTATTTATTTACAAAAAATACTAAATCAAATATATTTATTTTTTGTCTTTTCTGATTTTTTACTATTTTTATATTTTATGAAAATAAATTAAATTAAAGAATTTAAAGGAAATTAATTAAAATAAATAAACTAGAAAAATATGAAAAAAGAATGAAAGGCAAACCATGGGGGGTTCTGTCCCCAGATTGGAGGTATCTCCAGCATTTTTGGCCCATTAAGCCTTGGCCTTATTTGACTTTTCATGCCAGCGTGTGTTTGCATTGACTAACGCCTATGGTGCTCATCAGATCTGGGCCTTTAGATTGCCCTCAGTGGCCATGTGGTGCGTTGAGATTGTGAGTGTATGGTGAACCATGGGACTTGAGCTGCACAGGATGATATTAGAAAAAATATTATGGAAAGGGAGGGGGACCTGGGATTCGAACCCAGGTCCCAGGGGTTACCACACTAATGCCCTGCTGTTGTACCCCAAATTTTGACCTAAGATATCGTCTCCTACCTGCATCATTACATTACAAGTGTTTTGATCCATCGATTTTAAAATTCATAACTTTTTTTCAGGCCAAGATCTATTTATGTTGAACATTAAATCATTTAATCGATTCGTGCTAAAATGATGTTTATTAATTATTTATTATCTTAAATTTAAATAATTGAAATTCGTTTTCGATTATTATGTAGTTTAAAGATGTATAGATAATAAAGTAAACATTAGAGAAGAGGCGCATTAATTGTGCAGACAGTATTTATTTATTACTCACTATCTTAAATTTAAATAACTGGAATTCATTCTTAGTTATTACATAATTTAAAGGTTTATGAATAATATAATAAATATTCGGAAAAGTTTATTGGTCAATAACGATTATTTAATCATTTGTCATTCTAAGTTAAATAATTGAAACTCTATTTTTAATTATTATAATTTAGAAAGTTATGGATGATGAATCAAATAATTGAGGCTATTAATTGATCAATGATAATTATTTATTTATCTGTTTATTATTCTGAATGTAGGTAGTTGAAATTCGTTTTCAATTATTATACGATTAAAGAATTGTAAACGATAAAATAAATAATTAGAGAGAAAGAAGAAATTAATTGGCGAATATTGGATTTTTTATTCATTTTTTCTAATTGTACAATTATTATGTAAACATTGTATCTATTACAACAAAATTACAATAATAAATTTACAAAGCTAAAATGAAATAAAAAATTAATCTAATATTCCTAATTCTAAAACTTCCGATCCAATGCGTTTTTGTCTGCTCACTTGATGTTACCTGCAAAATTAAAAGAGATTAGAATTCGAATAAATAATTAAAAAGCGAAATTATTTAAGATTCATCATTAAAAGCAATAGCCGGAATCAGTTACTCTTTTTTGAAAATCACGGGATTTCTCCCGGTTCACAAAAAAGAAAGGAATTTTAAATGAATGCACAAGTTTATTTTTGTCCAAAAATTGCATGTTTTAAATTAACTGCATTTTTCAAAATCCCAAATGCATATTTCAAAAAACATACAACATACAAAGTCCCTGCATGATCTCAACATATGCAAGCATGCCAACGTAAACCTATGCCCACATAGTAAAAACAAAACAAGCTACTTTTGCATTAGAAGTCAAAAACATGCAGTTTAACAACATATGCAAGCAATGTTGACATTCCATTTTCATCATTTTCTGGCCATTTGCAATTTCAGAAAAGTACAGCCTATCATATTTTTGTCAAAGCTGTACTGAGAGAGAAAAAGAGAGGGAGAAGTGTGGGTTTTACAGGCTTGGCATAAGCAGGAAAAGGATATACAAGACAAACTGTAAAATATAGCCAGTAGAGATAAAAACATAAAAGAAGAATAGAAACAAATTGGAGATGACAGTCTAGTGCAGAATGCCCAGGAGGAGGGAAAGCATTTCAAAACTTCCAGCCTGTAACGTAAACAAGGGGGAGGGAAAACTGTTATAACACAAATAACCAAAAAGAAATCATATCAGAATCATATATCCAAGCCTTCAAAAACTTAGAAAAATATAGTTATCAAGAATCTCACACAAAACCAGCAGACCTGCATAATTATCCCACTACTGTCAAAAACCATCTTGACCATATGGCCTAAACCTTGCAAAACTGATTGAGCCTTCAAGCCAACATCATCATCCTACTGTCGAATAGATACCAAAAAACAATTTCATACAAAACCAATTCAAACCATACAACCAATATGGCCTAGCAAAAAGACCTATTTCCTTTGTTTCCATCAACCTGTCCAACCAACATGAAACCACCATACTCATAAACATGTCAAATTTATTACCCAAGCCTGAACATCATCAATCAAAAACCTGAAACGATCCAAGCCAGAACCAACTTCGAAGGCAACGAACAAGGCCTCAGTGTTACCATCACTGGCCATTCAAAGCATACAACTCAAAGCCTAAAAAAAAAACATTATTACAGGCCAATGCACATCGTACAGCAGCACGGTTAAGAAGAGGAAGAAAAACCGAAACACAGTACCAAGGCAGAAGAAGAAAAGAAGCATCAAAAACACAATACCAAGGCAAACGAGGCAGAGAAAGATCACAGCACAGTATCAACAAGAAGAAGAAGAAAATCACGTAAATACCGGTCACCAAGGTGAGCTCGTGTTTCTCCTCTCCTCGCCGCCTGGCCTCCTTCGCTCCGGACCTCCTCCTCCGTCTCGGCCTAGGTAACGATTCCCTCTCCCTTTTTACTTCTTTGGTACCTCAATCAACAATAAAAATCAACAATAAGAATCAAACAGAATAAAAATCTTGGAATCAGAATCAACATGCAAAAACGAAACCAAGCGTTAACGAATCAAAAGTTTTTTTACCGAATCCGTAGCTGTCCTTCTTTTCGTTCAGCTGGAGGGAAGAGGAGTTGGAGTGGGTGGCCATTGCAAGAAGAGATAGCAAATTCAGAGGCAAAATGCGGAGAAGAAAACGCGAAGAAGATCAAAGAGAAGAGAGATGCGTCGTTCTGCCTAGCAGAACCCTAATCCCCATTTTGTTAAACACAAATTAACCCTAAAACACTTTGTAAAATATATGGGCCTCACCCCATTTCTCCAGTTTAAGCCCACGCGTTTTTGTTCCTGCACCCCCCCCCCCCCCCCCCCCCCCCCCCCACTTTGGATTATGTATGGGCCTTCAACCAACTAGTCCATATACCTTTCTTTTTTTTTATTTTGTTTTTGATACACTTTTTTTCACTTTTTTATTTTCTCTAATCTTTTTTTGTAGAATTATTATTTATGTTAATTAATTGATAAGTATAATAAAATAAAAATATATGTCTAACTAGTTTTTTTATTAATTAATTTGACCTTTTAATTTAATATTAGAACCCCTTAATCTTTTAAATAAGTATTTTTATACATAAAAAAAAAATATAGAATTTAAGAATGTAGACATTTTATTCTTTTAATTAATTCTCCTCTTACATCGTTATCAAACAGAATCCTAAAACATATAAAAAATAGAAAAACTTAAAAAATATTTTATTAATTCATTTTCTTGCCTTATTAATATTAATATCAAAATATATAAAATAATGACTTAAAACTAAAAAAAAAAAAACATTACGTCCTCGTTAAATAATTCTCTTGCTTTTTATCCCTATCAAAATGCGTAAAAATTAAAAATACTTTCTTCCCGTTAATATTAAACAAAAAATAATAAAATACATTATTCGCATCATTTATTCTATCATTTAGATTATCGTTACTTAATCATTATTCGCATATTTTGCCTGTGTATTTATTCCATATTTATTTGTTTATTCTGTTTATGTTTAAATCCAAAGGAAAAAACAGTAAATTTGTTGACTTCATGTCCTCAAGTCTAACTGCGCGAACTTTCGCATTTCATTAAAACTTAGGATAATTTTTTCTCAAATATTCATCCTTTTCAAAATTTATGCCCTTTAAGCAAAAACTTCGAAATTAGGTCGTCGTAACTTCAAAAACCCGTCCGTACCCCCTTTCGGCCAAAACAATTTATTTTTTAATCGAACGAACAATTTTAATAAACAGATATTTCAAAAGGTTCCTATAGAGTACTATAGATGCATTGGGTGCTAGTACCTTCCCATTGTATAACCAACCCCCGAACCATAAGATCTCTTTTCAAAAACGCTTTGTATTTTCTATTATTATTTACATTGCATATTTAGGGTTTTATTTCGCTCTTTTCCCTTTTCCTTTGGAAATAATAAAGCGCGATGGCGACTCTTGCTTTTGCGAGATGAATTAATCAATAATTCGATCTCTGATTTACCCCGCTACATTTTTTATCGCTACAGAAATGGCGACTCTGCTGGGGAAAGATTGACCTCTTGCTGGTCCATCCCTAAGTGGGTTAAGCCTAATTTGTTTTATCTGTTTTATTATTATTTGATTTGCTTGATTATGTGTTTAAATTTGGGGTGTTTGGGTTTTTTGCAAAGGACGAATCCTATACCCGGATTAAGTAACACTTAAGGAATAGGACGGGCGGTATAGTCATGTTAACTTTGAGGGAGTAATCCCGAAGAAGGAGGCATGAGATCCCCCACTCAATGGAAGGCCCTCTTGAACTTAATATTTGTTTACCGAGTAATCGGGAAGACATTATTATTTTCGACCTAGGAGCCCGAGAAGTTGAGGACCGTAGAACCCCAACCCATCTTGGCCTTTTTAGGTGTAGCGCGGAGACTATAACGGAGTAATTCGGAAGTAGTTGTTACGCGATGCTACGCTCGGACGAGTTTCTCTTGAGAATATTGCTAATTATTGAGTAATCAAGACGTTGGTAATATCCGAAGGAGGAATGTAGACTCTGGGAACTCTTAGAACCTTGTCTTACAGGTGTGATTGAAACGTTAGTACATACCTTTGGGTGGGCTTTACCCTCGACTCCATGCTGAACGTTGAACCTTTAAACCCCATGTTTGCAAACTTGTGTGTGACTGTTGCATTATCATTCATTCATGCATTCATCAACATCTTTGTAAAAAACTCGTTTTTCAAGGAACTTTGGAATGATTTTTGCAAACGTCTCAGGGTATTATGGAACTTGGAAGGAGAAATACTCGAAGCTTTAGCTTCAAGGAGCCCGAGGTTGAGGAACTGAAGAGTTTGATTCCGAAGATAGAGAGTCCGACAGATTTTCAGAAGAAGTATGGGTCCATCGTACCGCTCATGAAGCGCAAGATGAAGAAAGGCATCCTCAACACGTTGGTTCAGTTCTATGATCCCCTGTACCGATGTTTCACCTTCCCGGATTATCAGTTGATGCCCACTTTAGAGGAGTACTCCTATATTCTTGGTTTGCCGATCGCCGACCGCGTTCCTTTTTCTGGATTAGAAGAGGAGCCCAAATCCCACGAGATGGAAACCATCACCCACCTGAAGAAGTCAGAGATAGAGGAGAATATGACTACGAAAGGAGGAATCCGGGGTTTGCCGGCACAATTTCTGTTGAAGAAAGCTCGTTACTTTGCTGATACAAAGGATACTGTCGCCTTCGAGGACGTGTTTGCTTTACTCGCGTATGGTCTTTTCTTATTCCCTAACGTTGATAAATTTGTGGATGTCAACGCCATCAGAATTTTCCTGATTGGAAATCCGGTCCCTACGCTGCTAGGGGACACGTACTACTCCATCCATCTTCAAAACTCTTATCAAGGAGGGATGATTATTTGTTGTGTGCCGTTGCTGTATCAGTGGTACGTCTCGCATTTACTTGGGTCCGATGCTTTCTGGGATCTCGAGAAAGAACCGCATTGGGCGCCAAAGATTATGGCTCTCACTCATTTCGATATTGACTGGTACAATCGAGTTTACCATGACGTGGATATCATTGATAGCTGTGGTGCTTTTCCCAACGTACCTCTTCTTGGTACGAGAGGTGGAATCAACTACAACCCTGTTCTAGCGCGCCGTCAGTTCGGGTACCCGATGAGAGATAAGCCGAACAGTATCCATGTGAGTGGTTTCTTTCTTCAGGAAGGACAAGATCATCAGGCTGCTAAGAGGGAGATTGAAGGAGCTTGGCGCCATATCCACAAGAAAGGGATAGATATGCTGGGACATAGAGGTGTCGTTTCTTTGGAGCCTTACCTGCAGTGGGTCCGTGCTAGGGCTTGTGCTCTCAAGATGCCATATAAACTTGAGAAACCTTTATTCCCTGCCATCGCACCATCATCTGTTGTTATCCCTATCGCGGATGTAGGAGAATATCAAGGAAACCTGGCTAGGATGAAGTCCGAGAGGGATGCTTGGAAGGAAAAGTACCATATGTCTGAATATGAGAATCGAGTCCTGACTCGACAGCTAAAAGAAAATAAGGAGTTGCTGCTTGTTCAAGACGGCCGTTTCGTTGACCACATTGAGAAGCTTCGTCAGAAGGATGCCTTGCTGAAGAAGTATGCGAGTGAAAGGAAAAGAAAAATGGAGGGTTCGGTAAGTGTGGCTCTCGTTCCTAATCCGCAGGAAGAAATCATCGATCGACTGATAGCGGAAAAGAAGGATATGGAAGACTTTTACGAAGAAAAGATCAAGAAGCTCCGATTACAGCTGGGGTTTGGTCCGTCATCTGAGGATTCCGAGTGAGCTTTAGATTTTAGTTTATTTTATTGATGTCATTTTGTAAAACTATGTAAAAGGGCTTCATGCTCCGAAGTTGTAATTTATTGTTTTATTTTGGGCTTCATGCTCCAAAGTTGTAATTTACTGCTTTCATGTTTTACAATTGTAATTTATCACTTTATTATGGTTCTCATGTTTCGAAGTTGTAATTTATTGCTTTCATTATTGGATTTGTTATCCCAAGGTTGTAATTTACTGTTCCAAATTGTAAGTTGTAATGGATTGAGTTTTTGTTGTTCCAAATTCCTTTACCGTTGATGTATGCAAAATTATCAAAGTTCCTTGAAAAACTTTCAAAATGAGTCATCATTTGCATCACTATCATGCATCATTTCACATTCCACCTCACATGTTTTCTAGAGTCTCATCCTTGTTCTTTTTCCACCGAAGGTTGTCAAGCTGTCTCACCGATACGACACTCGGGCCAATCGTCAGAGGAAAATGGAAGATTTGGAACAGGAAAATCATGAGCTTCGTGGGGAAGTTGCTACACTTCGTGTTGAGATGGAAAAGTTAACTGCGTTAGTGGAAAGTTTGGTGGCTGTTCAGAATCAGCCATCGACTACGGCTGCCGAGATTCAGACTTCAACTCCAGTGGTTTCCGAGATTGTCACAGTTCCTGCCTCCGTAACTCAAATCAACTCTCCGCTTCAACATCAGATGCCGAAAGGTTTTCCGTGGGGAATGCCTTACAACTTTGTGCCAGAAGGGTATCAGCCTGCCGTACAACCTATATTTCAACCTGCATTGTCTCTTCCTCAACCAGAGACAACTGCCATGCCGCCAGTAATTCCGTCTGTAACACCTTTTCCGCAACCAGTTATGACAACCGTTGCTCCTGTGGTCCACTCAGTGCCATACTTGAATGAACCAATTTATCCCGCCGAACCCGCTGAAAGTTTGGGTCTTTTTGATAGAATGGAAGAATTTCAGGATCAGTTCCAGGAAATGCAGAAGGAGCTTAGAGCATTGAAAGGGAAGGATTTGTTTGGGAAGAGTACGCATGACCTTTGTTTAGTTCCGAATGTCAAGATTCCAGCGAAATTCAAAGTGCCAGACTTTGAGAGATATAAGGGTGATTCGTGTCCTAGAAGTCATTTGACAATGTACGTGAGGAAGATGTCTACGTACTCCGATGATCATGATTTGTTGATTCATTATTTTCAAGACAGTTTGACGGGTGCTGCTCTAAAGTGGTATATGGGTTTAGACAGCATTCGAATCCGCAACTTTAACGACCTTAGTGAAGCCTTTGTCCATCAGTACAAGTACAACGTTGACATGGCGCCGGACAGGGATCAACTCCGGGCGATGTCGCAGAGAGACCGAGAATCTTTTAAGGAATACGCCCAGAGGTGGCGTGAAATTGCTGCTCAAATCTATCCACCTCTTGAGGAGAAAGAGATGACTAAGATATTTTTGAAGACTTTAGGATCCTTTTACTATGAAAGAATGATAGCCAGCGCACCCAGCGACTTCACCGAAATGGTAAGCATGGGCATGCGATTAGAGGAAGGGATTCGCGAAGGGCGTTTGGTTAAAGAGGGGAGTCCGTCTAGCAGTGCGAAGAAGTTTGGAAGTGTTATCCCGAAAAGAAAAGAGCAGGATGTCAGTGCTTTGTTTCCAGGTAGGCCTAGGAGAGGTTACTCTCACGTTGCGGCAGTCACTCCGGCTGTCCGCCCAACTTTGATGGCCCCAGCTCATCAAACTCCACCAACTCAACAACGGCCATTTCAGCAGCAGCCTCGACAACAGGCTTATCCGTTTAACAATCAGAACCGTTCACCCAGAAAACCGCAGTTCGATGCCATTCCTATGACGTATACTGAATTGTTCCCTGCTCTCATCAGAAAGAATCTCATCACAACAAAGCCTCCTCCTGTCACACCGAACAGTGCTTCTCCGTGGTACAAGGCGGATCAATTCTGTGAATATCATCAAGGGTCGCCGGGGCACAACCTTGAGAATTGCTTTGCTCTGAAGGCGGACATGCAGAGATTAATTAAGAATGGTATCTTGTCTTTTAAGGATGTTAATCCAAATGTTAGAGATAATCCTTTGCCTCGACATGGGGCAGCTTCAGTGAATATGGTGGAAGGTTGTCCGGGGAAGTTTCAGGTTTTTCAAGTCGAGCACATAAGAGAATCATTGATCAGGTTACATCAGAGTTTGAGAAGACTTGCCTTTGTTAGGCACCAGCACGATTATGACGTTTGTGAGTTTTGTTCAAGAGAGGATGATTGTCCTACTGTGAAGGAGGATATTCAGAAGTTGCTAGATCAGAGAATTATCACTATCACCTATGACCGAAATCCGGAAGATGAAGTGAATGTTATCACACCACAATTTAATTTGCCAGAATCAGTAGAGAATGCTTACAACAGTCAGGCTGCGCCTGTTGATCCTTTGATTATTTACCCACCTGGCCCTGTGCCTTACAGCTCAGACCAAGCTGTGCCGTACAAGTATAACGCCACAATGATTGAGAATGGGGTAGAAGTCCCCATACCAACCAGACCGTCTTTTGTTAACATTGCCGATGTGAGTAGAGTTACAAGAAGTGGGCGTGTTTTTGCAGCAGTACCGTCGAGGAGACCAGAAGTTCAAGTTAGGAGGCCCATACCGGCGGAGATTCCAGTAAGAAATGTTGAACCAAGGGTTGAGATAGGCCGATCCAGTGAACCTATCCCTCACCCTGAATAGGATGAGATCCTAAAGCTTATCAAAAGGAGTGAGTATAAGATTGTGGACCAGCTTTTGCAAACACCTTCCAAGATTTCCTTGCTTGCCTTATTGAGAGATTCTGGTGCACATAGAGAAGCTTTGATGAAGGTCTTGGACCAGGCGTTTGTAGACCATGATGTGACAGTTGATCAGTTTGATGGGATTGTGGGAAATATAACTTCGTGTAACAATCTGGGTTTCAGTGATGAAGAACTCCCGGAGGAGGGGAGAAACCATAATATGGCTTTGCACATTTCAGTAAGTTGTGGAAACGATACCTTATCAAGTGTGTTGGTGGATACAGGCTCGTCGTTGAATGTGATGCCCAAGACTACGTTGTCTCGGCTTTCATATCCAGGTGCTCCTATGAGGCCTAGTGGAGTAATTGTTAAAGCATTTGATGGTTCCAGGAAGACAGTTATTGGTGAAGTGGACCTTCCCATAGTGATTGGCCCCCATACTTTTCAAATCACTTTCCAAGTGATGGACATCCGTGCTGCCTACAGCTGTTTATTGGGTCGTCCCTGGATCCATGATGCCGGGGCAGTCACCTCTACGCTCCATCAAAGACTAAAGTTTGTAACACATGGGAAGCTAGTGATGATTGGGGGAGAACAGGCTATGGTGGTAAGCCATTTATCATCATTTTCTTTTATTGATGCTGACGAGGATGTGGGGACCCAGTTCCAGGGCTTATCTGTTGCTAAGAATACAGTGAAGAAGCAAGGGGCATCCATCTCTTCTTTTGAGGATGCGCGGCGAGTGGTGGAAAGTGGTCCGGCCGAAGGATGGGGCCAGGTGTTGACATTACCCGAGAACAAGTCTGGGGAAGGTCTGGGTTTTCGTCCATTATCTGCAAGGGTCAAGAAGGAGGTGGTTGTTCGTCCGATTCAAGAGGTTTTCCGAAGTGCAGGGTTTGTACATCCTGAGGTTGATGCTATCATAGATGATGATTCCGAGGAGGATTTGCCCGTGTTTGTGACGTCTGGATTGGCTTGCCAAAACCGGATAGCTGTTGATGTTCCTGTGGTTATGCACATTTCCGAGTAATGTTTTGTTTATTTTCCTTTGAAAAATTCGCTCTGCCCAAGGCGAAACGTATTTTGTGTCGGGCTATGAAAAATAACTCCTTTTGCTCTGCCCAAGGCAAAAGAGAAATGTCTGGGCTTTTTGTTTCAAGTATTTCCCCTTTAATGAATAAAAATGTTATTTTGTCCATTGCTGTTTTATTTTTCACTTTTTCTGGGAAATAACAATGAAGATTAATTAATAACATTTTGTTTTATTTGCACAAATCGATTTCTAAAATAAAGCATAATCATATGTGCAGATTAGTCCATGACTTAACCATCGAAAACAATGATCCTATGCCCTCTCCCAACTTTGAATTCCCTGTATTCAGAGCTGAAGAAGAGGATGATGAAGAAGGCTTTTGATAAGAGGGTTCGACCACGCGAGTTCAGAGAAGGTGACCTTGTGCTCAAGAAGATATTATCTTTCCAACCTGATTCTAGGGGAAAGTGGGCTCCGAATTATGAAGGACCGTATGTTGTTAAGAAAGTTTTCTCTGGAGGTGCCATGATTCTCACCAATATGGACGGTGAAGATCTTCCGCGTCCCATGAACGCCGATGCAGTCAAGAAGTATTTCGCTTAGGCAAACTTCTGGTCAAATCAGTCTTGGCATCTGAGCACATTCTGGAATTCAAAGTTGCTAGGGAGAATAGTGATCATTGTTTTTGTATGACCTTTTATTTCATGTACTATTTCCCCAAGCTTTTGTAAACCGTTGGAGTCGCATTGTTAGCGAATTACCATCTTATTAATGAAAGTTGAGCATTTACCTTTTGTAGGCAAAATTTAAATTTTATGGAAATACTTGAAACAAATTTACTTAAAATGTTCTTATTTTTAAAAAAAAAAAGAGATGTGTGTCGTAGATAACGAAAGGAATATTAACAGTTTGTTCCAAGGATGGTCAAGCCATGAAATGCAAAGCAGTACAATAGTTTATCCTTGCATGATGAGCATTGTTTCGTTTCAAAATCGTCATGAGGTGTCGGTTGTGTAAACTTGTGTTTTTTTCGGGGTACTAAGTTTGGTGACTCCCCAACTGTCCCAGTTAAGCATTGTTTTGGCTATCTCTATTTGGGCGATTTCTGAAGTTTAGTACGCTTTGTCTCATACCGTGGTCTATTGGTGTTAGATGATTGGATTTGGAGGCTTTTCTCCTCAGAAGACTTGAGCCTTGTAGCGTGATACCCTCCGACGTTGCTTTGTGTTCCCAGTTCCGTTTATCTTCCGTCTTTTTCAAGATTGGCCGAGTATCTATTTTGCTGTGACATCTTATTATCCCCAAAATATTCCATCTGTCTGTTCTGTCAGCATAACATTCATTTACTCATTTACACTCATATCAGCATGCATATCCACATTTGCCGTTGATTTTGGGGTTGTACTTTATTTATTCGAACAACGTACATATTTCTTTCCAAATAGAAGGTTAGCTTAGGAAGAAAATGTGCTTCCTTTTTAAATTCCCCAACTGAGCTAATCCTCGTGGACGATTTTTGATTCAGCTTACCTTGTCCATTTCTGGATAGGATGAATTCCCCAATCGAGTTACTTTCTCATCGGGTGGAGTCTTGTTTGACTGTTTTCTTTCTAGGTTATTCCTAGATGAAGTTGCTGCCTCTTGCATAGGCTATTTCCTTGATTCTCCCCAGTGAAATCGATCCAGGCAGTTGGTGCATTTATTTTGCACGTTAAAGTATATGATCTCCTCGGGAAGGATTGATTCAGAGTTCTCTTTGACGAGGATTTTATTCTCTGCCAATATCATCGCAATTTCCTTCTGTTTGTTTTTTGGGAAAACGACAAGCGGCAGCTCTTCATGAGCAACTTGTACGTTATAGACACCGTTGGAAAACGACAAGCGGCAGCTCTTCATGAGCAACTTGTACGTTACTTTTTGAAAGCGCCGAGCAGCAGTTCTTCATGAGCTACTAGTGCGTCATTTACTTTTTGAAAGCGCCGAGCAGCAGTTCTTCATGAGCTACTAGTGCGTTATTTACTTTTTGAAAGCGCCGAGCAGCAGTTCTTCATGAGATACTAGTGCATTATTTACTTTTTGAAAGCGTTGAGCAGCAGTTCTTCACGAGCTACTAGTGCGTCATTTTATTTTTCTGAAAGCGACAAGCAGCAAACTCTTCATGAGTTACAAGTACGTTATTACTTTTCTGGAATACAACAAGTGGAAGCCTCTTTATTTGAGCAACTTGTATGTTATCGGTATTTTCTGGAATACAACAAGTGGTAGCCTCTTTATTTGAGCAACTTGTATGTTATCGGTATTTTCTGGAATACAACAAGTGGTAGCCTCTTTATTTGAGCAGCTTGTATGTTATCGGTATTTTCTTTGGACGACAGCAAGTGGCAGCCTCTTTATTTGAGCAGCTTGTATGTTATCGGTATCTTCTTTGGACGACAGCAAGTGGCAGTTTCCTTTATTTGAACAACTTTCGTATCTACAATCTTATTAGTTCAGCATTAATGAGTATATCTCTGAAAATCTAGCAGAGAAGTCTGTTACGAATCTATACCTCCAGAAGTCGGTAATCAGTTATCAGCAATTTGATACTCTCTGTCTATCATCGACCTTGAGTTGCGAACTCACTATTTTGGATCAATGATCTGTTATGGCCTATGCAAGATGCTCTCTTTGTTAGGGTTAGAGGTCGTATTCCCTCGATTTTATTCGCTGTCAGGAGTCTGTCGTTTGAAGTCGATAGCTTGTTTCCCCAGTAATGTATAATCCATGCCGCTGTGTTTTGTTGGTGTTCGATTCCCCCAACAGTGTCTTGTTTCATACAATATCTTTCTCTGTGAGTTCGATCGCTGCATTCATATCAAACATGACGACGGCATCTTAGGACAAAATTTGCGTAGTTATGTATTTAAGTACCTTCAATCTCGTCGAAACGAAGATTTCAATCTTCATATCTCCGGATAGAAGAAACTTAAATAGGGGCAGCTGTTGTACCCCAAATTTTGACCTAAGATATCGTCTCCTACCTGCATCATTACATTACAAGTGTTTTGATCCATCGATTTTAAAATTCATAACTTTTTTTCAGGCCAAGAGCTATTTATGTTGAACATTAAATCATTTAATCGATTCGTGCTAAAATGATGTTTATTAATTATTTATTATCTTAAATTTAAATAATTGAAATTCGTTTTCGATTATTATGTAGTTTAAAGATGTATAGATAATAAAGTAAACATTAGAGAAGAGGCGCATTAATTGTGCAGACAGTATTTATTTATTACTCACTATCTTAAATTTAAATAACTGGAATTCATTCTTAGTTATTACATAATTTAAAGGTTTATGAATAATATAATAAATATTCGGAAAAGTTTATTGGTCAATAACGATTATTTAATCATTTGTCATTCTAAGTTAAATAATTGAAACTCTATTTTTAATTATTATAATTTAGAAAGTTATGGATGATGAATCAAATAATTGAGGCTATTAATTGATCAATGATAATTATTTATTTATCTGTTTATTATTCTGAATGTAGGTAGTTGAAATTCGTTTTCAATTATTATACGATTAAAGAATTGTAAACGATAAAATAAATAATTAGAGAGAAAGAAGAAATTAATTGGCGAATATTGGATTTTTTATTCATTTTTTCTAATTGTACAATTATTATGTAAACATTGTATCTATTATAACAAAATTACAATAATAAATTTACAAAGCTAAAATGAAATAAAAAATTAATCTAATATTCCTAATTCTAAAACTTCCGATCCAATGCGTTTTTGTCTGCTCACTTGATGTTACCTGCAAAATTAAAAGAGATTAGAATTCGAATAAATAATTAAAAAGCGAAATTATTTAAGATTCATCATTAAAAGCAATGGCCGGAATCAGTTACTCTTTTTGGCAAATCACGGGATTTCTCCCGGTTCACAAAAAAGAAAGGAATTTTAAATGAATGCACAAGTTTATTTTTGTCCAAAAATTGCATGTTTTAAATTAACTGCATTTTTCAAAATCCCAAATGCATATTTCAAAAAACATACAGCATACAAAGTCCCTGCATGATCTCAACATATGCAAGCATGCCAACGTAAACCTATGCCCACATAGTAAAAACAAAACAAGCTACTTTTGCATTAGAAGTCAAAAACATGCAGTTTAACAACATATGCAAGCAATGTTGACATTCCATTTTCATCATTTTCTGGCCATTTGCAATTTCAGAAAAGTACAGCCTATCATATTTTTGTCAAAGCTGTACTGAGAGAGAAAAAGAGAGGGAGAAGTGTGGGTTTTACAGGCTTGGCATAGGCAGGAAAAGGATATACAAGACAAACTGTAAAATATAGCCAGTAGAGATAAAAACATAAAAGAAGAATAGAAACAAATTGGAGATGACAGTCTAGTGCAGAATGCCCAGGAGGAGGGAAAGCATTTCAAAACTTCCATCCTGTAACGTAAACAAGGGGGAGGGAAAACTGTTATAACACAAATAACCAAAAAGAAATCATATCAGAATCATATATCCAAGCCTTCAAAAACTTAGAAAAATATAGTTATCAAGAATCTCACACAAAACCAGCAGACCTGCATAATTATCCCACTACTGTCAAAAACCATCTTGACCATATGGCCTAAACCTTGCAAAACTGATTGAGCCTTCAAGCCAACATCATCATCCTACTGTCGAATAGATACCAAAAAACAATTTCATACAAAACCAATTCAAACCATACAACCAATATGGCCTAGAAAAAAGACCTATTTCCTTTGTTTCCATCAACCTGTCCAACCAACATGAAACCACCATACTCATAAACATGTCAAATTTATTACCCAAGCCTGAACATCATCAATCAAAAACCTGAAACGATCCAAGCCAGAACCAACTTCGAAGGCAACAAACAAGGCCTCAGTGTTACCATCAATGGCCATTCAAAGCATACAACTCAAAGCCTAAAAAAAAAAACATTATTACAGGCCAATGCACATCGTACAGCAGCACGGTTAAGAAGAGGAAGAAAAACCGAAACACAGTACCAAGGCAGAAGAAGAAAAGAAGCATCAAAAACACAGTACCAAGGCAAACGAGGCAGAGAAAGATCACAGCACAGTATCAACAAGAAGAAGAAGAAAATCACGTAAATACCAGTCACCAAGGTGAGCTCGCGCTTCTCCTCTCCTCGCCGCCTGGCCTCCTTCGCTCCGGACCTCCTCCTCCGTCTCCGCCTAGGTAACGATTCCCTCTCCCTTTTTACTTTTTTGGTACCTCAATCAACAATAAAAATCAACAATAAGAATCAAACAGAATAAAAATCTTGGAATCAGAATTAACATGCAAAAACGAAACCAAGCGTTAACGAATCAGAAGTTTTTTTACCGAATCCGTAGCTGTCCTTCTTTTCGTTCAGCTGGAGGGAAGAGGAGTTGGAGTGGGTGGCCATGGCAAGAAGAGATAGCAAATTCAGAGGTAAAATGCGGAGAAGAAAACGCGAAGAAGATCAAAGAGAAGAGAGATGCGCCGTTCTGCCTAGCAGAACCCTAATCCCCATTTTGTTAAACACAAATTAACCCTAAAACACTTTGTAAAATATATGGGCCTCACCCCATTTCTCCAGTTTAAGCCCACGCGTTTTTGTTCCTGCACCCCCCCCCCCCACTTTGGATTCTGTATGGGCCTTCAACCATCTTGTCCATATACCTTTCTTTTTTTTTATTTTGTTTTTGATACACTTTTTTTCACTTTTTTATTTTCTCTAATCTTTTTTTGTAGAATTATTATTTATGTTAATTAATTGATAAGTATAATAAAATAAAAAGATATGTCTAACTAGTTTTTTTATTAATTAATTTGACCTTTTAATTTAATATTAGAACCCCTTAATCTTTTAAATAAGTATTTTTATACATAAAAAAAAATATAGAATTTAAGAATGTAGACATTTTATTCTTTTAATTAATTCTCCTCTTACATCGTTATCAAACAGAATCCTAAAACATATAAAAAATAGAAAAACTTAAAAAATATTTTATTAATTCATTTTCTTGCCTTATTAATATTAATATTAAAATATATAAAATAATGACTTAAAACTAAAAAAAAAAAAACATTACGTCCTCGTTAAATAATTCTCTTGCTTTTTATCCCTATCAAAATGCGTAAAAATTAAAAATACTTTCTTCCCGTTAATATTAAACAAAAAATCATAAAATACATTATTCGCATCATTTATTCTATCATTTAGATTATCGTTACTTAATCATTATTCGCATATTTTGCCTGTGTATTTATTCCATATTTATTTGTTTATTCTGTTTATGTTTAAATCCAAAGGAAAAAACAGTAAATTTGTTGACTTCATGTCCTCAAGTCTAACTGCGCGAACTTTCGCATTTCATTAAAACTTAGGATAATTTTTCCTCAAATATTCACCCTTTTCAAAATTTATGCCCTTTAAGCAAAAACTTCGACATTAGGTCGTCGTAACTTCAAAAACCCGTCCGTACCCCCTTTCGGCCAAAACAATTTATTTTTTAATCGAACGAACAATTTTAATAAACAGATATTTCAAAAGATTCCTATAGAGTACTATAGATGCATTGGGTGCTAGTACCTTCCCATTGTATAACCAACCCCCGAACCATAAGATCTCTTTTCAATAACGCTTTGTATTTTCTATTATTATTTACATTGCATATTTAGGGTTTTATTTCGCTCTTTTCCCTTTTCCTTTGGAAATAATAAAGCGCGGTGGCGACTCTTGCTTTTGCGAGACGAATTAATCAATAATTCGATCTCTGATTTACCCCGCTACATTTTTTATCGCTACACCTGCCAACCGCGATGTTATGCTTCTTTGTGTATTATATAACTAATAAACAATATCAATCAAAACGTGAGTTAGTGGACAAATTCAGCGCGAAATTCAAATAAACCAACCACGCCTTGACACCTGATCTTCTTCTTCGTTGCTTATGTTTTTCCTGAAACAAAACAAACAAGATTGTGGGGGTTTTAAACCCCCACTATATGCAGTGTGAAAAAATAGAGATTAGAAATCCCTGCATCATAAATTAGGCGCGATATGTGTGTTCAAATCGTCCAAGCCTCCTGATTTTAATGGTCTAGGTCTCACGTCCTAATTTTTCCATAACTGAGAAACCCCAATTCAAGGTTTTTAAAACCCTAGGTGTCGTTCATGGCAACTCTTCATATATGCAATGATTCTTCAATTAAATCATACTTCTAGCTTCAGAATCAACTCATTATTACATATCAAGAATAAAAATGCATGGATATGGCCTGAATAATAAAACACGATTATGCAAAAAAAGTGACACAGGCTGACTTCTAGTTACCAGTTCTTGATGTTAGGGATGATGGTTTTGATCTGAAAACCTTCCTTGAGGTCTCAGGAAGGCAATGGAATGATTTTCTTGCCTTGAAAAGCCTTGCAATCGTGATTTCAGTTTTGGAGTTTCCTTGAAAAAATGCAAACTTGGTTATGGTGTTCTTGCGCAGCTTAGAGGTCATGAGCACTAGGGTTTGCATGAGTATAAGTATGTGAACGATTAGGGTAAGGTTTTTGGTCCAAAGAATCAATGAATTGATGGAGAGAATATTTGATTTTCCATGCATATATTTTTCAATCTTTTCATGCATATTTGCTACCAATCATGCCCAATTACCATTGATTCTTTCCCTATCTAATAAGGCACGAAAATCTGAAGTTATTCCATGCATAAAAAGATTTGATTGACTTGCTTTGGTATTTTCCACATATTTATTTTAATTAAATGAATTATTAGCAATTAAAAATTCAAATAAATAAATAAAAATGATGAAAAACTTCCCTTTGGGCCAAATGGTCGTGCACATGTTTTGGATGATGGATTTTGGAAGAAAAAGAGGCCCATTAGCAATTTTAAGACATTTGAAGCAAAGTTGACTTTTCAAAATATCCAAAAATTTCCCAACTTCCACAAGGCATATCTTGCTCAATTTTTAAGCTTTGCTTATGTTCTTGGACATTTTGGAAAGGCCTTGAAGTCCTCTAACCAATGTCTTTGGTCCCATGTCATTTTGATTTAAAAATCTCAAGTTATGGCCTTTGACTTAAAGTCCTTTTTTGTTGACTTTTGAAAATGACCTATAATGTTGAAATTGATAACTTTTTGTGAGAGCATTTCTTGTACTTGAAGTGTGAATAGGAGTTGTAGGAAATGTCTTTATCTTAAAAATGAGATTTGGATGGAATTTTTCTGATAATCCATGTGGAAGTTATGCCTTGGTCAAGTTACAGTTGACTTTTTCAACTGTCCAAATATGGAAACTTTTGCATCTTGAGACTTTTTGAGCCAAGCTTTGAGAATCATGATCAAGCATTGATCAAATGATGTTTGTGGCTTCAAAATAAGATGTTGACCAAAAATTTGAACTTTTGACTGTCAAATGACCCTTTTGCCCCTACAGTTGACTGTAGTGCAATTAGGGTTTTTGACTGTGCAATTTTGTGCTGTAAGTCTTGAAACTTGGTATGAGGATGCTTGACCATGTTTATAGGCATGTGGGACTTGATTGGACCCTTGGAAACTTCATTTTCTTTGTCAGAACCAAAACCCTAGTTTTTGACTGTTAGGAGGCCCTTGAACTGTGCAACCCTTGGGGAGATTTTGAAGCTTGCTCTTTGCACTTCTTGAAGAATATGGGAGGGCAAATTTTGGGGTACAACAACTTCCCTCTACCATACATTGACGTCTTAGTTGATAACACTGCTCAGCATAAAGTTTTATCTTTTATGGACAGTTTCTCCAGCTATAATCAGATAAGGATGGCTCCTGAAGATATGGAGAAGACTACTTTCGTTACTCAATGGGGCACCTTCTATTACAAGGTCAAGTCGTTCGAATTGAAGAATGCAGGGGCAACATATCAAAGGGATATGGTAGCTTTGTTTCATGATATGATTCATCATGAGATAGAGGTCTATATGGACGATATGATTTCCAGATCACAAACTGAAGAGGAACATCTCGATCACATGTACAAACTATTCGAGAGGCTGAAAAAGTACAAACTGAGGTTAAACCCTAACAAATGCATGTTTGGAGTACGATCTAGAAAGCTTATAGGTTTTGTTGTCAGCAATAAAGGAATTAAAGTTGATCCTGCCAAGGTGAAGGCTATCCAAGAAATTCCAGTCCCTCATTCTGAAAAGGAAGTTATAGGATTATTGGGTAATCTCAATTACACTGCGTGCTTCATATCACACTTAACTGCTACTTGTGAGCCAATCTTCATACTCTTTAAGAAAGATCAGGTAGTCAGATGGAATGATGAGTGCCAAGCTGCCTTCGAAAAAACCAAAAAATACCTACAAGAACCTCCTATTCTCATTCCTCCAGTTGAAGGAAGACACTTGATCATGTACTTGGAAGTACTAGAGAGCTCTATGGGGTGTGTTTTGGGCAAACATGACGAGTCTGGCCGAAAAGCGCATGCTATTTATTACTTGAGCAAAACATTTACTGACTGTGAAACCAGATATTCACTGCTCGAGAAAACTTGTTGTGCTCTGGCATGGGCTGCTCGCCGGCTAAGACAGTATATGCTAACTCATACCACCCTGTTGATTTCTAAGATGGAACCAATCAAGTACATTTTTGAGAAACCTGCCCTTTCCAGGCGGATAGCCATATGGAAAATGATCTTGACTGAGTATGACATTCAATACACTATGCAAAAGGCCATCAAAGGAAGCGTACTAGCAGGTCATTTGGCCCATCAAGCTGTGGATGATTATCAGTCAATGAAATCTGACTTCCCTGATGAGAACATCATGCTGGTGACAGACTATGCGAAACCTCGACTGTATGACGAACCTGAACAAAGATCCCGATGAACTATGGTCTTCGATGGGGCTTCCAACACCTTGGGTAACGGAATTGGTGATGTAATCATCTCCCCTGAAGGTTGCCACACTCCTTTCACTGTCATACTATGCTTTGATTGTAAAAACAATATGGCCGAGTATGAAGCGTGCATATTGGGTCTGAAAGCTGCCATTGACTTGAGGATCAAGCATTTGAATGTTTTTGGGGATTCCACCCTAGTGATCAGCCAAGTAAAAGGATATCGGGACACTAAGCACCATAATCTCATCCCTTACAAGGAACTTGTACCATCCATGATTCCCTACTTCGAAGAGATCACTTTTGAGCACTTCCCTAGGGAAGAAAATCAGTTGGCTGACGCTTTGGCAACCATGTCTTCAATGTTCAAGGTCAGATGGGATAACAAGGTTCCTATGATTATGATTGACAGATTTGACGAACCTGTACATTGCTGTGAGCTTGACATTGACGCAGAAAAGCCATGGTACCATGAGATGATGAGATATATTGAAGCACAAGAGTATATAGAGTGAGCATCCATCAATGACAGAAAATTCTTATGATGATTTGCAGCCAAATTCTTCCTAAGCAACGAAATATTTTACAATGCAACCATGACTCTACTCTACTCCGATGTGTGGACAAGAAGGAGGCAGAGGAAATCATGGAAAACATGCACGATGGTATCTTTGGTACTCACTCAAGTGGACATATGATGGATAAGAAAATATTAAGAGTTGGCTACCATTGGTCAACAATGGAGACTAATTGCCATCAACACTCGAGGACTTGTCACAAATGTCAAATCTATGATGACAAGGTCCATGTGCCTCCTATCCCTCTGAATGTCATGACTTCTCCATGGACATTCGCAATGTGGGGCATTGACACGATCGGAGAAATCAAGCCAACCGCTTCCAATGGACATCGTTTCATTTTGGTCGCTATTGATTATTTCACCAAGTGGGTCGAAGCTGCCTCTTTTTCCTCAGTCACCAAGGATGTGGTAGCCAGATTCATCAAACACAACCTCATTTTCCGCTATGGTAACCCCAAAAGGATCATCACTGACAATGGGACTAACCTCAACAATGCTATGATTACTGAGCTTTGCATTCAATTTAAGATAAAGCATCACAATTCTTCTCCATATAGACCAAAAATGAATGGCGCAGTCGAAGCGGCCAACAAAAATATCAAGAAGATTGTGCAAAAAATGGTAGTAACCTTTAAGGATTGGCATGAGATGTTATCATTTGATCTCCATGGCAACCACACTTCAGCTAGAACATCAACTGAGGCAACTCCCTTTTCTCTAGTCTATGGAATGGAAGCTGTTTTGCCAGTGGATGTTCAGATTCCCTCGCTAAGGATTATGGACGAGACAGGCCTAGGCGAAGACGAGGGGATTCAAACGAGATTGGATCAGCTGAACTTGATCGATGAGAAGCGACTGGCTGTTGTTTGCCATGGTCAGACGTACCAAAAACGTATGATCAAGGCTTTTAACAAAAAGATCAAGCCTCGAGTATATCAAGCTGGTGACTTGGTGATAAAATGCATCATTCTACCACAAGGAGACCCCAGAGGCAAATGGACTCCCACCTATGAAGGGCCATTTGTTGTCAAGAGAGTTTTCTCTGGTGGTGCCATGATGCTGACTACCATGGATGGTGAAGACTTCCCTCATCCTATAAACATGGACATAGTTAAAAAATACTACGCATAAGAGACCCGCTAGGTTGACACACATAGGAAAAATAAGGTAATCCCGGCAAACCAAAAGGTTTGGGAAAAATTAGGGATATATGAAAAAGATTGTACACCCGGCAAGTTGAAAACCCGAAAGGGCGACTTGGGAAAAAATGGGTATCATGGTGGGATGAAAACCCGAAAGGGTGGTCCAGGAAAAAGTTAAGGATTGAAAGCGTATAATTATGTCCCGTAGAATCACCACGGTCAATTTTATCACCAAGGTCCAAGTTCAAACAGTCCAAGATCAATCCAATTAACTTCTGTCAACGGCAAGGGGCGTTCAAAGACATTGGGGAAATAGAAGAGTTGGAAGGTAATGAGATCATATCACATGGCTATTTATTTTTGTTTTCAATTTTGTTTTCCTTCTGACGATTTCCTCTTACTAGGATCTTTGTCTCTTTGTACAAAAACGCCTTTTCATGGGCAAAATATTAATACAAATATACTTTGAAGTGAAAACTTCCTGTCTTTGTTTTGAATGCAAACTTGTCCAATGACTAAAATTGAATGAACATATGCATATGAACATAATTAAATCTGTTTGGCACATATGAAATAAGCAATAACAAGCACCTCTTCAATATGGAAGACCCCCACATAGTTATTTCATTAACATCCTCCTCAACAAAGTTACTCACAAAGTCTCTTTGCATAGGATAATCTCCAACCAGAGTCTCAATCTCTTAGCAGCTCTCTCTCCAGCTAAGTTGAATTTTACAAGTAGAAGCCTCGTGGAGCTCTTCCTAAAAGGAACTCACCTTTTCAACAGGGTTTATTTCCCCAAAAAACAACGAATAACATAACATCCCCCAGCTGAGCCTATTACCCCCAGCTGAGTATAACCTCCCCAAGTTGAGTTTGTCCTCCCCGACCGAGTCTACACTTTGCAGTTTGAGTTTGCCTTTCAGATTATTACAAGTCATAGGGCCACAACCCCTAATCCCCAGTAAAGTCGTCAACAAAACCTTTAATATCTCTAAAAGTTACTATGAAGCCTGGACCCGACCAGATAATAGTGTAAACTTTCAAACTACTATAAAGCCTGGACCCAACCAGATAATAGTTTGACTTTATCAATTGCTGAAACCTGGACCCGACCAGATAACAGTTTGAGTTTCTGAAACCTAGACCCGACCAGATAACAGTTAATCTCAATTTTAAGATACTATGAAACCTGGACCCGACCAGATAATAGTTTAACTCTTCAAAATATATAAGAACCTGGACTCAAGCAGACCAAGGTTTAACTTCTTTCCTCCAGTAGAGTTTGTCTCTACCCCAACAAGTTGTTGTGAAGCCTGGACCCGACCAGATAGCAATTACCCTCAAAGATTCATTGTGAAACCTGGAACCCGACCAGATAACAACTAAATCCCCAAACAATTTATTGTGAAGCCTGGACCCGACCAGATAACAATTACCCTCATCAACCTCGGAAATCTACAAAGCCTGGACCCGACCAGATGTTAGTTTTCTAAAAAGTTATTGTGAAACCTGGAGACCGACTGCATAACAATTAACTACGACCCCCAGAGAAACACTATGAAGTCTGGACCCGACCATATAATAGTACAACTTTCCAAAAACCATGAAACTTGGACCCGACCAGATAGTAGTTACCACTTCAAGTTACTGCAAAGCCTGGATCCAACCAGATAACAACTAACTTATGTATTCCCAACAAGTTGTTGTGAAGCCTGGATCCGACCAGATAGCTATTCAATTTTAAGAAATTTTCCGCAAAGCCTGGAATATGACCAGATAACAGTTAATTCATCTCTTCCCCCAGTAAGTTGCCGTGAAGCCTGGATCCGACCAGATAGCAGTTGACTACTTCATCCTCAGTTATTGTGAAGCCTTGATCTGACCAGATAACAGCTGACATTCAAGAGATATTCCCCAGTGGAAGCATCCTTTCAACAAAGTTTTAAGATATGTATATTCTTCATCCCCAACGGAAATCCAGGAGTCAACTTCCCAAAACTCCTCAGCAATAGTAAGGGATTTATTTTCCCGGACAAAAAAACATACATCTCACATTCATACATCATAGCATGTACATACAAAATTCATTTAGCATAATACCACATCTAGTGAACATCATGCATACATCTACATTTTACTAACTCTTTTAATCAAAGGTGAAACATCAAGTTTTAGTATGAATCGACAAAAGATTTGCGCTGATACTTCCTCCAGTGTTTACCATCATTCCTCCAAATGGCATCTATAAACCCATTCACAATCCATCTTCGAGTGCAAATTTTTGGGCACTCTAGTGTTCAATCATGTTTCACCTTTAGTCACGAATGGCGGATCCGCCAATCTAACTCTTCAGGTTTAAGAAGATTGAACAGGGGAAGATGTTGTACCCCAAAATTTTCCCTCTCATTTATCAATTAATCTCTCACAAGATCTCCTTTTGTTCAAGACTGCATTAGGGTTGATCAGCTCAAGACACCTCCTCATGCACTGATGACTGAAAATTAGGGTTTGAGATTGAACAAGGATAAATGGACTTTTAATACCCCATATGACTTTCATAGATCATTTTGGACTCTAGAGTTTGCTCATATCAAGTTTCAAGTCTTGGATCACATTTTTGCTCAATCAATTGATCAGTTGACCTAAAAACAACTATATTGGGGAAAAAGTCATTTGTGCTCCATTTACAGTCAATCTTCGTGATTTTTGATCCATATCAACACCATGAACCTATATATGTCATTTGATAAAGTTTAGACCACAATTCCTCAAGAAATTTGATCATATCATCAAAGGGCAAAATGGTCAAAATTAGGGTTTTGACTGAGGAAGTGCAATTTCTGATTTTTGACCTAGCAAATGGTTGATTGGTTAGAAACATGATCTCAAGGATTCAATTGCATAATTTTGACCTAATGGCATGACTCAAAACTTCCCTCAAGACCAATTGATTGATAGTTGATTTTCAATCAACTGATCAAAAGTCAAGTGTACACTAAAAAGTCAAACTTTGACTTTTTGGTAAAAATCAAGTGTCAAAGATCACAATTCATTAAAACATGTCAAAATATGAAAATTTCTCATCAAGAAATCAAAAAGTCAAGATTTCATTTTGAAAAGTCAAAATTTCTAAACCTAGAAATATTTCTAAGTGTTGAAAACTTCATATTTTTTCACAATTTTGAGCCAATTTTTCACCATGATGCAAGATGATTCAAAGGAAACTTTCAACTTGAAAGTTGTAGATCTCAATGAGATATAAAACATTGTATAACACAACTTCTCCGAGAAATGCATGGATTTCAAGTTGTGATTTTGTGAATACATATTTATGAAACTTGGAAACTTAGTGAAATTTTGCCCTAGTTTAGGCAGGATTTTGACCTAACTTCATGGAAATTTTTCACATAGTTCCAAGGGGACTTTTCAAAAATGTTTAACGTAGAGGTTGTAAAGGATGTTAACAGATTTTAAAAATGTCCAAGAACACATTGAGATCATGTTTGAGCTAAGAGAATCAAAGAGATGAAGTTAGGATTTCATTCTTGATTTACAAGGCAGAATTTGTGTTGAACACTTGACCAATTCATAGCTAGGCTACATAATCTTTGCTTTACAGGCTTCAAACTTGTTTGTAACTCCGTAATTAAGTGTTTACACAGTTGTTAGAGCTTTGATCCAAGAGTTTGAGCCTTTATCCAAGTTACATTTCCATTTATGGCACAAAGTTACCATTTTCATTTTGATAAAGCATCACTTTAGCAAAGTCAACTTGTCTTGAGCATTGAACTTGTTATTTATGCACAAGAATCCCTTACAAAATCAGAACAAGCATGTTTAAAGGTTACAACCATCCTACAAGCTTTGTAGTTCACATTGGAACAAGATGTTTCAAGCTTACTTCAAAAACAAGCATAAATCCCATAACTTTTGCTTTTGTGATTCTGACCATCTCAAGTCTCAAAACCTTTTCCTTTATATCAAGACACTCTTATGCAACTTAACAGACAAATCGACAAGCTCTCAAACTCCCTAAAACTCCCCAAAACAAGAAATTGCAATACAAGCAAAAAACTTGTCGATTCTGATTTTTGAATCCAACCTCCAAATCCCCTCGTGCGTTTCTTGGCCAAACCATCCACAAAGTTTCTAATACACATATAGAAGTTATCCCAGCCCCTGTTTCAAGACTGTAATCACATCTCCATCATCCACCATTTTTGAAACTCAAGCTTGCAGACTGACTTGGGTAGGGAGTTTCAGCCATCCTCAAGACAAAGTAAGACTTGCAACACATTCAGGGAGGTCCAGGCAAGCTAACCTGATCATCTTCACTCTTCAAAACTTGCTCAAAGTTTATATTCAAATCCAGCTGCAAGAGGTAAGTTTTAAAACTTCAATATCTTGATACAAGCATCTTTTGTGCATGCATTCTGAAGTAAAAATGTAGATATTATTGCCCTCAAGCTGACCATGTCCCTAGTTTGCATTTTACTTGCTTGTGCTTGGATAATTTTACTTTTGACTAGTTAGGGCATGCATTTGGTATAAAACAAAATTAATTTTAATCTTTAAATTTTAGCTTAATTAAATTATATGGTTAAATTGATGATGAAATTTCCAACAAGTTTCATGTTTGTACTTTTCAAATTGGTCAAGAAATGAGAAACTTACAGGGTTAACAATGGTGGATGTTGTGTTCTCCGCGCGCATGAAGGAGGAAGAAGATGATTTCAAACATCCATGACTTGTTTTATTTTATATTTAACGAAAGTTGTTTCATGACCGAATGTACAAGCCACCCCAGCGGCAAGCGCGCGTATTAAGTCTTTGTTGACCATAAGGGCGAGGGTTCGAACCAACGTGAACCCCCCTTTTGCATTTTTGTGATTTCAGGAAGCAGTTTTCTCATATATGGTCATGAAAACACATGGTTGACAAGAAAATGCGCCTGGCCTAGTTGTAATCTTTTGATCCAAGGATCTTGATGTCCTGAGTTCAAACCTTGGCAGGACCAAAACCTTTTTTTATCACTTGTTGTTTCATTAATTTCATTTTTTTAACAAACTTTAGCATTTTATTTAACCAATAAAAACAACTCCTTTTGAGTTGATTTTTTGCAAACTATTTATTTATAATACCTATTTTACGAATATAAAAAATATCATAAAAATATTTTTGTTTTCATCATTTTTTAATTAAAGCAAAAACCTTTCATAAAAAACCCTAAAAACTCCTTTTTAAATTAATTTCTTTTCTTAATTAGTTTAAGTTCATTTTTAGTTAATTTTTTTTATTAATTATTTTCTCAATTAGGTTTAGGTTAAAACCTTTTATAAAATCAAACAAAGATCATTTCTTTTTATTTTATTTTTCATTCTTGCATTTTATCTTCAATTTTGTACAATATTTAATATGGTTGTAATAGTTAGTTAGATTTAATTTTCTTGCAAATACCCCATTTGAAAATTTGTACACCCCCTCCCCTAAAGATGTAATAGCTTAATATTTTAATTTTCCATAATTTAATGCTTTATATATAAATTCTAGTAAATTAGGGTTTGTATGGAAAGATTGAAATCAACAAGTTAGCAAACCCTAATTTAAGACAAAACAGTGCATGTAAATCAACACATTTGCACTCTTGCACTCTTAGGGTAAATCCACTTTGTTGTCTTATAAAAATGGCCATGTTATGCATGTGGGGTATCTTAGCAAAAACAAATAAAAAATACAAGATCATAGTCCCTCGATGACGCTATCAAATGTTGCCTTTCAAAATGATCTTAGTCCCTCAAAGAGAATTGCTAAGATATTTCACAATATTGCTATCATGGCTATACGATGACCCATGCTCGTCCCTTTACATCCAAAGATAGGGCTTCTTACCAACCAATGGTAAGATAGCAATATCAAAGGAAAGGAAGAAATGAACTAAGACTTTTGAGTAGGTAGATTGTTCCTAGAGTCTTGCTCAATTTCAAATCAAAAACTCTTGCTTATTTTTCAAAACAAACACCAACACTTTCAAAATATTTTCCAAACATGAAACATTTTCAAAAGATCAACACTTTGTATATATTCTTACGAACGAGAACTATTACAACATTTGCCTAAACGATGGAGCCTTTTCAAAATACTTTCAAAAAAACCACACAAAGCACATTTTCAATCAAAAGCAATTGATCTAGAAAGCAACTAAGAGCACATACATAACTATGGATGAAATGGTTTCTAACACCTTCCCTTTTCATAATCTACCCCCCAAACTCAAGAAACTATCTCAAAGGTCTTTCTTGTTCTTTTCAGCCTTTCCTTTTGGATAAAATAAAAGTCGGCAGCGACTCTTGCTAACTGCAACATTTGCGATAAAATGCAAAAGAACCAAGTCAGTTTTTGCACTGTATCATACAATCCTTCAGCCGCCCTCAACATGTATGGTGATGTCTCGTATTTATAGATGTCTTGGGATGATGTTTTGGGAGGGAAAAAAAAAGCTTCAAACAAAAAAGGTATGTTGTATTTGTAGCTTTCGAGGGACAATGTTTTATTGCCATTTTGGTGCAAGGAATAAGTCAGCATTGCCAGTGTATCAGGCCTGAGCCTGGCAGCGCATGGGTGTTAGTCAAAAAATGCATTTGGCATCTCAAACTTTTGTCTTGATCCCTAGCCTTTCCTTTCGACTAGACTCTTCAACAACCATTTTGAAGTGTCATTCGAATGGGTTATGTGGATGTCATTTGAAGGGGCCAATTTAGTGTCTTTCAACCAGACCCTTCATGGGTTCCTTCGAATGGTCCAAATGCATGCCTTTGGGATGGGTCAGTAAAATATGTCATTCGATTGGGACATCCAGACATGCCTGCCCTGCCCTTCGAATGCAACACCATGGTACTTCCTTCGCCCGAGGCAATAGCATAGTGCAGAGTTTGTGTGTTTGAAATAGGCCATTTCCACAGGAGATCCTGCCCACTCAAATTTTCCTACAAAGGGGCCATATGGCCAAACAAAAGAGTGTGTGCAGGAGGTCCCTTCCTTGTGAACTTATGCAAATATGTTCAAATGAAAGCTTGTAAAAGGGGAGCCACATGCCCAAATGAAAGGCATGACTAGAGACTTGTGCTGAAGGATTCACACCCTAAACGAAGGATGCATGCAAGGGATGAAAGGCTCAATTTAAGCTTGCAATGCTGGGAAAGTCATTACCCCAAACGAATTGGGCTTGTAGGGGGAAAACGTGTGATCGAAAGAGGGCAGAAGGGAGGATTTGGCCTCATGAATCGATGGACATCATCAGGAGGCTTTTGGCCTTGTGAATTGAAGTTGTTTGATGGGAAGTGTTGTCTTGTCGAAGCTTGTAACAAATTGCTTCAAAGGGGACTTTGGCCTTGTGCATATTATTATGGTGGGAAATTCTGCTTTATATGCCTTGGCTAACACGCGGGGAAGATGTTGTTTGGCCAAACAAAAGATTAGCACAAACATTCAAGCGAAGTCTAGCGCTAAGAGGAAATGATCTTAGAAAAACGAGTCCAATGCCTCAATCGAAACATGAAATGAACTTTCCCCAAAGGAATCCAGAACCCAAATGAAATATGCAACCAAGACCAAAGTGTCCAATCGAAGGATGCCAAAATCGAAAGGAACTTGCTTTTCCTTTAATTTTTTCAAAAAGAGCATTTCCATTTGTTTTGTCATTTTTTAGCAATTTATTCCTTAATCTAAATGCTGAAAAATCCAAATATATTTGTGTAAGCTTGGATTTTGGGAGTCCTTTGTGAGAATTGTCTTGAGGAATGAGAGGGAAAATTTTGGGGTACAACACTCATTTTCACTCTTACTTTCTCTACTCTTCTACACTCTTTACTCATTATCTTCATCTAGTACTCAAAAAAAATTTGTTTTAGATTCATTAAAATTGTGTTGCAATAGCCATGGTACCCAAAAGAAGACGTACTACATGGTGCAACATAGAAAAAACTCATCCAATCGACCAATTGATGATGAGTGGGAGCCAATTTTAGAAAGGTTGTGTTGTTCGGGTGCACAATGGGTAAGGAAACTGGAAAAAATCCGCAAATGTTGATGACTAATGATTTGACTCCAATTTCTAAAGTTTGTGCATCAGTTTTTGTGACTACTCTAGAGAGTTCCTCCAACACTTTGAAATTTTTTCTAAAGAGAATTTATGGGTTATAGTCTGTTCTAGAAGATGAGCCTATCAAAATGGGTGAGCTAATTTCTGAAAATATCAAGACCATTGTTGATTCAAGGTACAAAATTCGGTGGTCACTTTTTTATCATTAACTAATTGTGTAAGTTAGAAGGAGTTAGTATTGACCATGATGATGACATACTATGACCAAAAGCAGCCATTAACATTTTATCTATCAAAGCTATGCCTACTGGTTCTATCTATTATACAGGTGAGAGAAATCAAGCTAAACAAATACATGAGCATTATCGGCCGGAAGTCCTAGTACCACTCGAGGTGCAACAACAACATTACCATATTCCTGAATTCCTTTAGTAGCAGGTGTGATACGGTGGGAGAACTGACTTTTGGTTTTTGATGATTTGAGAGTTTTCCTTGAGGAATCATGATCAACCCTTGATCAAATTATGAATGTGACTTCAAATTCTTGATGTTTACCAAAAATCTTGAAGTTTGACTGTATGTTGACCATATTTGACTTTTTGTTTAATACAGTTGATTTTCAGTCATCTGAGCAATTGATTGAGAAAGCTTGTGATGCAAGGCATGAAACTTGGTATGAGCATTCTTGGAGACCTATAAGAAACCATTGAAACCACTTGAGGCCTTAGAAACCCAAACTTCCTTGATAAAATTGAAACCCTGGTTGTAAGTCCACTGCTTAGGAGGAGAATTTGTCTGATCAATTCTTGAGCCTTTATCCAAGTTACATTTCCATTTATGGCACAAAGTTGCCATATCCATTTTGATAAAGCATCACTTTTGCAAAGTCAACTTGTCTTGAGCATTGAACTTGTTCTTTATGCACAAGCATCCCTTACAAGATCAGAACAAGCATGTTTAAAGGTTACAACCACCCTACAAGCTTTGTAGTTCACATTGGAATAAGATGTTTCAAGCTTACTTCAAAAACAAGCATAAATCCCATAACTTCTTCTTTTGTGATTCTGAACATCTCAAGTCTCAAAACCTTTTCCTTTATATCAAGACACTCTTATGCAACTTAACAGACAAATAGACAAGCTCTCAAACTCCCTAAAACTCCCCAAAACCAGAAATTGCCATACAAGCACAAAAACTTATCATTTCTGATTTTTGAATCAAACCTCCAAATCCCCTCGTGCGTTTCTTGGCCAAACCATTCACAAAGTTTCTAATACATATATAGAAGTTATCCCAGCCCCTATTTCAAGACTGTAATCACATCTCCATCATCCACCATTTTTGAAACTCAAGCTTGCAGACTGACTTGGGCAGGGAGTTTCAGCCATCCTTAAGACAAAGTAAGACTTGCAACACATTTAGGGAGGTCCAGGCAAGCTAACCTGATCATCTTCACTCTTCAAAACTTGCTCAAAGTTCATATTCAAATCCAGCTGCAAGAGGTAAGTTTTCAAACATCAATATCTTGATACAAGCATCCTTTGTGCACGCATTCTGAAGTAAAAATGTAGATATTATTTCCCTCAAGCTGACCATGTCCCTAGTTTGCATTTTACTTGCTTGTGCTTGGATAATTTTACTTCTGACCAGTTAGGGCACGCATTTGATATAAAACAAATGTAAGTTTAATCTTTAATTTTTAGCTTAATTAAATTATATGGTTAAATTGATGATGAAATTTCCAACAAGTTTCATGTTTGTACTTTTCAAATTGGTCAAGAAATGAGAAACTTACAGGGTTAACAATGGTGGATGTTGTGTTCTCCGCGCGCATGAAGGAGGAAGAAGATGATTTCAAACATCCATGACTTGTTTTATTTTGTATTTAACGAAATTTGTTTCATGACAGAATGAACAAGCCACCCCAGTGGCAAGCGCGCGTATTAAGTCTTTGTTTACCATAAGGGCGAGGGTTCGAACCAATGTGAACCCCCCTTTTGCATTTTTGTGATTTCAGGAAGCAGTTTTCTCATATATGGTAATGCAAACACATGGTTGACTAGAAATTGCGCCTGGCCTAGTGGTAATATTTTGAGCCAACGATCTTGATGTCCTGAGTTCAAACCTTGGCAGGACCAAAACCTTTTTTTCTCACTTGTTGTTTTATTAATTTCATTTTTTTAACAAACTTTTGCATTTTATTTAACCAATAAAAACAACTCCTTTTGAGTTGATTTTTTTCACACTATTTACTTATAATACCTATTTTATGAATATAAAATAATATCATAAAAATATTTTTGTTTTCATCATTTTTTAATTAAAGCAAAAAGCTTTCATAAAAACCCTAAAAACTCCTTTTTAAATTAATTTCTTTTCTTAATTAGTTTAAGTTAATTTTTAGTTAATTTTTTTTATTAATTATTTTCTCAATTAGGTTTAGATTAAAAAACTTTATAAAATCAAACAAAAATCATGTCTTTTTTATTTTTTATTTTGCATTCTTGCATTTTATCTTCAATTTTGTACAATATTAAATATGGTTGTAATAGTTAATTAAATTTAATTTTCTTGCAAATACCACATTTGTAAATTTGTACACCCCCGCCCGTAAAGATGTAATAGCTTAATATTTTAATTTTCCGTAATTTAATGCTTTATATATAAATGCTAGTAAATTAGGGTTTGTATGGAAAGATTGAAATCAACAAGTTAGCAAACCCTTATTCAAGAGAAAACAATGCATGTAAATCAACACATTTGCACACTTGCATTCTAAGGGTAAATCTGATTTGTTGTCTTATAAAAATGGCCATGTTATGCATGTGGGGTATCTTAGCAAAAAAAAAATACAAGATCATAGTCCCTCGATGACGCTATCAAATGTTGCCTTTCAAAATGATCTTAGTCCCTCAAAGAGAATTGTTAAGATATTTCACAATATTGCTACCATGGCTATACGATGACCCATGCCCGTCCCTTTACATCCAAAGATAGGGCTTCTTACCAACCAATGGTAATCTAGCAATATCAAAGGAAAGGAAGAAATGAACTAAGACTTTTAAGTAGGTAGATTGTTCCTAGAGTCTTGCTCAATTTCAAATCAAACACTCTTGCTTATTTTTCAAAACAAACACCAACAATTTCAAAAACACTTTCAAAACATTTTTCAAACATGAAACATTTTCAAAAGATAAACACTTTGTATACGTTCTTACGAACGAGAACTATTACAAAGTTTGTCTAAACGATGGCGCATTTTCAAAATACTTTAAAAAAAACCACGCAAAGCACATTTTCAAACAAAAGCAATTGATCTAGAAAGCAACTAAGAGCCCATAGATAACTATGGATGAAAAGGGCTCTAACACCTTCCCTTTTCATAATCTACCCCCCGAACTCAAGAAACTATCTCAAAGGTCTTTCTTGTTCTTTTCAGCCTTTCCTTTTGAATAAAAGAAAAGTTGGCGGCGACTCTTGCTAACCGCAACATTGCGATAAAACGCAAAACAACCAAGTAAGTTCTCCCACCGTATCCCACAATCCTTCAGTCGCCCTCAACATGTGTGGTGATGTCTCCTATTTATAGATGTCCTGGGCTGATGTTTTGGGAGGGAAAACAAAAGGTTCAAACAAAAAAGGTATGCTGTATTTGTAGCTTTCGAGGGACAATGTTTTATTGCCATTTTAGTGCAAGGAATATGTCAGCATTGCAGGACTGTTGTGCAGCAGTTTTGGAGTTTTATGGCCAGTGTATCAGGCCTGAGCCTGGCAGCGCATGGGTGTTGGTCAACAAATGCCTTTGGCATATCAACCTTTTGTCTTGACCCCCTAGCCTTTCCTTTCGACCAGACTTTTCAACAACCATTTTGAAGTGTCATTCGAATGGGTTATGTGGATGTCCTTTGAAGGGGCCAATTTAGTGCCTTTCAACCAGACCCTTCATGGGTTCCTTCGAATGGTCCAAATGCATGCCTTTGGGATGGGTCAGTAAAATATGTCATTCAATTGGGACATCCAGACATGCCTGGCCTTCCCTTCGAATGCACCACCGTGGTACTTTTTTCGCCTGAGTCAATAGCATAATGCAGAGTTTGTGTGTTTAAAGTAGGCTATTTCCACAGGAGATCCTGCCCACTCAAATTTTCCTGCAAAGGGGCCATATGGCCAAACGAAAGAGTGTGTGAAGGAGGTCCCTTCCTTGTGACCTTATGCAAATATGTTCAAATGAGAGCTTGTAAAAGGGGAGCCACATGCCCAAACAAAATGCATGACTAGAGACTTGTGCTGAAGGATTCACACCCTAAACGAAGGATGCATGCAAGGGATGAAAGGCTCAATTAAAGCTTGAAATGCTGGGAAAGTCATTTCCCCAAACGAAGGGGGCCTGCAGGGGAAAACGTGTGATTGAAAGAGGGCATAAGGGAGGCTTTGGCCTCATGAATCGAAGGACATCATCAGGAGGCTTTTTGCCTTGTGAACTGAAGTTGTTTGATGGGAAGTGTTGTCTTGTCGAAGCTTGTAACAAATTGCTTCAAAGGGGACTTTGGCCTTGTGCATGTTATTATGGTGGGAAATTCTGCCTTATATGCCTTGGTTAACACGCATGGAAGATGTTGTGTGGCCAAACAAAAGATTAGCACAAACATTCAAGAGAAGTCTAGCGTTAAGAGGAAATGATCTTAGCAAAACGAGTCCAATGCCTCAATCGAAGCATGAAATGAACTTGCCCCAAAGGAATCCAGCGCCCAAATGAAATATGCAACCAAGACCAAAGTGTCCAATCGAAGGACGCCAAAATCGAAAGGAACTTACTTTTCGTTTAATTTTTTCAAAAAGAGCATGTCCATTTGTTTTGTCCTTTTTTAGAAATTTATTCCTTAATCTAAATGCTGAAAAATCCAAATATATTTGTGTAAGCTTAGATTTTGGGAGTCTTTGGTGAGAATTGTCTTGAGGAATGAGAGAGAAAATTTTGGGGTATAACACTCATTTTCACTCTTACTTTCTCTACTCTTCTTCTACACTCTTTACTCATTATCTTCATCTAATACTAATAATTTTTTTGTTTTAGATTCATTAAAATTGTGTTGCAATAGCCATGGTACCCAAAAGAAGACGTACTACATGGTACAATATAGAAAAATCTCATCCAAACGACCAATTGATGATGAGTGGGAGCTAATTTTAGAAAGGTTGTGTTGTTCGGGTGCAAAATGGGTAAGGAAACTAGAAAAAATCCGCAAATGTTGATGACTAATGATTTGACTCCAATTTCTAAAGTTTGTGCATCAGTTTTTGTGATTACTCTAGAGAGTGCCTCCAACACTTTGAAATTTTTTCTAAAGAGAATTTATGGGTTATAGGTTGTTCTAGAAGATGAGCCTATCAATATGGGTAAGCTAATTTCTGAAAATATCAACACCATTGTTGATTCAAGGTACAAAAGTCGGTGGTCACTTTTTTATCATTAACTAATTGTGTAAGTTAGAAGGAGTTAGTATTGACCATGATGATGACATACTATGACCAAAAGCAGCTGTTGTACCCCAAAATTTGCCCTCCCATTTCTCAATGATTTCTCATCACTAAGCCCTTGGAGCTCAAGATCCAGTTAGGGTTTCATCTGCTCAAAACTTCTCCTTGCACTGTTGACCCAAATTAGGGTTTGTGTTTGCACAAAGATGTTTTGACCAAAAATGCCTAAGATGACTTTCATGCTTCATATTGTACTCCCAAGTTTATCCATACCAAGTTTCAAGTCTTGATTCCAAGTTTTGCCCAGTCAATTGGACAGTTGACCTAGAAATCAGCTGTATTGGGGAAAAAGTCAACTGTGGCCAATTGACAGTCAAATCTCATGAAAATTGACCCACATCAACATTATGAACTCACATGGACCATTTGATCAAGTTTGGATCACAATTTCATAAGAAATTTGATCAGATCATCAAAAGGTCAAAATGGTCATTTTTAGGGTTTTGACTCCACAAAAGCAATTTTTGACTGTTTGACCTAGCCAATGGCAAACCAAGCCCACATATGGACTCAAGGACCCCATGGAATTGTCTTGACATGCTCAACAAGTTCAAAAGATCCCAAATACACAAGATTGACAGTTGAATTTCCCAGTCAATTGATCAATTTTGACTGTATACTGAAAAGTCAAACTTTGACTTTTTGGTCAAAATCAAGAGTCAAGATTCATTTTTCATCAAAACATGCCAAATCATGAAACTTGTTCATCAAGAAATCCAAAATTGCAAATTAGGGTTTGAAAT
Organism: Vicia faba; assembly: GCA_948472305.1. Lineage (NCBI taxonomy): Eukaryota > Viridiplantae > Streptophyta > Magnoliopsida > Fabales > Fabaceae > Vicia > Vicia faba. The sequence continues at coordinate 1,179,604,215 of OX451741.1, read as the reverse complement.
GAAGATTTTTCATAACTTAGAATTTTTCTAAGTTATGAAAAACCCTAATTTTTTCCTAACTTTGCCCCACTTTCTCACCAAGATTCATGTGGATTCAAGCAAAAGTCAAAACATGAAAGTTGTAGCCTATTGCATAATCTACAACTTTGATTCACAAAGTTTTCCAAAAAGAAGCTTGTATCTCAAGTTACAATTTTTGGAACAAGGGTACCAAACCATTCTTAACTTAGAGAAATTTTGACCTATTTTAGGCAAGGTTTTTACCTAGCTTCAAGACCATTTTTCACATACTTCCACTTGGAATTTCAATTTTCATTTCAAAGATGGATTGTAGTACACATTCCAAGCTTTCCAAAATGTCAAAGAACTCATCAAACAACCTCATGGTTAGGGAGAATCGAATTTGGCAAGTTGGGCAAAAATCACTTTTGTTCTTGACCAAGACATGTTCATACACATTGCCATTTTCAAGTCAGCTTGGTTTATGCTACATTACAGGCCTCTAATCCCATTGTGCCAAGACCTTATTTTATGTGTTCAAGCATTGTATGCAAAATAAAGCCATAAGTAGAAAAAGCAAATTATCCATTTTAGAAAAGTATGGCTTTATGTCAAAGTTGCAAATCAGCAAGTACAGATCAAATATCTTGGGCACAAGATTATGAACAAAACACACTGATCAAGGGGAAGGTTAGCAGCACATTAGGGGGGCCTCTAGCTGTCTAAAACTCAAGTGGACATTTGCTTGCTTAAGTGTGAAGAAATGTGGCATAACAAAACACAACTCTCATATCAGTGAATACATGCTTAGAAAAAGTTATCAAACACCTTCAAGACATCCTAACTGAGCTGAAACACGAGTCTAGCATCCCTCATACCTCCCCATTCCCAGAATCACCCTCAAACTGCCCAAACAGAGCATTTGCTGCAGTTTGAGTTCCAACTCTCATCCCTTCCATGCACTCTTGCTAAAACCACCTCAGATACATCCCATAACATCCCTTGAAGCTAATCAAAACCTCAAACGCGACCTGTAACACTCCCAGACAGGATCACCATTTTCATTTTCTTGTTTTGCAGTTGAGGTTCCATAGCACGATTCAAAAGGTTTCAAGACAAAGTAAAGCTTGGAATAGCATCCCTGGACATCAAGGAAGTTGTACCAATCATCACCTTGCTCTGAAAGTACCTCAATCATCAGATACAACTTCAGCTGAACAGGTAAGTTCATGAACACGAATCTCTCTATCCAGGCATTGTTAGTTTTAGGTTTGTGAAGAAAACATGTCACATTCATAGCCCTGAACATGCCCATGTGATTAGATTTCATTTATATTATGTATGCTTAGAGAATTTTAAGTCTGAACATTGATAAAAAACTAGGTCAGGAATTGGGGGAGAAGAAATTCTCTCTCATTTCTGAGAGTTAGATTGATTTCTTTACATGTTTAGAATCGTGACATGATGCTCTATAACTTTGCTGTTGTAAGTTTTTGATGAAAGTCAAAGAATCAGGATCTAGGCTTGGCAATGGAAAACGCGCGCTTTGTTCTTGATTCAAACAATCTGGAGGTTGAAGAAGATCATTTGGGCTGGGCCTGTTTCACACTTCTTTTTACACTCTGATTTTACTTTCACACCCCCTAGGCCCATTTGGCTTATTTTCATTTTTTTTTTTACTTTTGTTTTTTATTCCTGACTTATTTATTTTTCCTGATAATATTAAAAACATAAAAAATATTTTTTTACACCATTTTTATATTTTTTAGGTATTTATTTGTTTATATGGACATTTGTACATAAATAATATATAAATACTATTATTTAGAAAAAACTAGAAAAATAATGCAAATATATTTTATTTCTGATTTTTATTTCATTTTCTCTTTTGAAAACATTTTATATCAAAAATACTTTTTTTTATATAAATATTAAATATTATTATTTTGTATATATAATACATATTTAGTAAATAGTAAAGATATTTATATATATATTAGTATATTTAGGTAAATAATAAAAAAAAATATATACATTTTTTTTATTTTATTAATATTTGACATAAAAAATACTTTTTTATGAATATATTTCATTTTTATTTTATTTTGTATATAATTATTAATTATTGTACATATTAAATAAATGATACCTTTTATTTAAGAGATTAGGGTTTTGCCCTTAAAACATAAAAGCTCCAAAAAATAATACTTTTTATTTTGTTTACTTAACATATAAAAATACTCTTTTTTCATACATATAAAAAACCCTTTTTGCATCTTGCATATTTATTTTATTTCTATTTAATTTGTGCAAATTAATTATCTTGTAAAATAATTCCAAATTCATGTAATAGCTAGGTTTAAATTCCTTGTCTAAATATCCCCCCATTTGAACATTTGTACCCCCCTTCCCATATTGTGTTGTAATAGTGTAGGAACTTTACTTTTCGCACTTTAACACTTTCTAAATATACCATGTTAGAATTAGGGTTTGTATGCAAATAAAAAGAACAAAAAATAGTTTGACCTAATTTCAAGATAATCAAGCATGAAAATGGACAACACATATCACACTTGCACCCCTAGGGTATCCCACTTGTTGCCTTCAATAATGGGCCATATTGCATGTTATGTCTCTTTGGGCAAAAACAAAACAAACAATCAAATGATCATAGTCCCTCGATGACGCTTTCGAAAGTTGCCTAAAAATGATCAAGTCCCTTAAAGGAAAATTGCCCAAAGATACTTAGCACCATTGCAATTATGGTCTAAACAATGACCCGCGCCCGTCCCTTTCACATCCTAACACAAGATTGTCCACCAAATGCAATGGTGGAACAAAATTGTTAAAAGGGTTAAAACATAACAAAAATCTTTGAGAACTTTAGGGTAGATAGCTCTTAAGTACTTCGCCTGGTCTTATGAAGACATGCCGGGTTTAGACACAGACATCGTGGTTCACCGTCTCCCTACAAGAGAGGATTGTCCACCGATCAAGCAAAAAGTCCGCCGAATGAGGCCTGACATGTCTGAAAAGATCAAAGCAGAAGTGATGAAGCAATTCGACGCCGGCTTTCTGGCTGTTACGTCCTATCCTCAATGGGTCGCTAACATAGTGCCAGTACCTAAGAAAGATGGCAAAGTCAGGATGTGTGTGGACTACCGGGATTTGAATAAAGCCAGCCCCAAAGATGATTTCCCGCTACCACACATTGACATTTTGATCGACAATAGAGCTCAGCACAAAGTGTTTTCCTTCATGGATGGATTCTCGGGCTACAATCAAATCAAAATGGCCCCCGAGGACATGGAGAAAACAACTTTTGTCACACAATGGGGCACTTTCTGTTACAAGGTGATGCCGTTCGGGCTGAAGAACGCAGGGGCAACTTATCAGCGCGCCATGGTAGCTTTGTTTCCTGATATGATACATCATGAGATTGAAGTTTACGTAGACGATATGATAGCTCGGTCACAAACAGAGGAGGAGCACCTTGAGCATCTAGAAAAGCTGTTTGCCAGGTTGAAAGAATACAAACTCAGGTTGAATCCAAGTAAGTGCACTTTTGGAGTTAGGTACGGTAAACTTCTAGGATTCATTGTAAGCAACAAAGGCATTGAAGTCGATCCAGCAAAAGTGAAAGCAATACAAGAGATGCCTGCTCCCCGTACTGAAAAGGAGGTTAGAGGGTTCTTGGGGCGCTTGAACTATATTTCCAGATTCATCTCTCATCTGACTTCTACCTGTGAGCCAATTTTCAAACTCTTGAAGAAAGATCAGGTAGTCGAATGGAACGACGATTGCCAAGCTGCTTTTGATAAAATCAAGGAGTATTTGCTAGAACCTCCTATTATGATGCCACCCGTCGAAGGAAGACCATTGATCATGTATCTGACCGTCTTGGATAACTCAATGGGGTGTGTTTTGGGCCAGCATGACGAGTCTGGTCGAAAAGAGCATGCTATTTATTACCTTAGCAAAAATTTTACCGACTGTGAGACTCGCTACTCATTGCTCGAGAAAACTTGCTGTGCTTTGGTATGGGCTGCTCGCCGACTAAGACAGTATATGTTGACTCATACTACATTGTTGATTTCCAAAATGGATCCTATCAAGTATATCTTCGAAAAGCCTGCTTTATCCGGAAGGATAGCCAGATGGCAAATGATCCTAACTGAGTATGACATCCAGTACACCACCCAAAAAGCTATAAAAGGGAGTGTACTAGCTGACCATCTGGCTCATCAAGCTATCGAAGATTATCAACCCATGAGATTTGACTTCCCAGACGAGGACATCATGAATTTGGACAACATTGAAGGTAACGGACCGTATGACGGACCCGAAAAGGGATCCCGATGGACCCTGTACTTTGATGGTGCTTCAAATGCACTTCGAAACGGTATCGGCGCGGTACTTATTTCCCCGGAAGGTTGTCACACACCTTTCACGGCCCGACTTTGCTTCAGCTGCACAAACAACATGGCTGAATATGAAGCTTGCATCTTTGGTCTCAAGGCTGCTATAGACTTGGGGATCAAATCTTTGATCGTATTTGGGGACTCGGCTTTGGTCATCAGCCAAATCAAAGGAGAGTGGGATACCAAGAATCCTAACCTTATCCCATACAAAGAACATGTCTTGACATTGTTGCCTCATTTCGAGCAAATTACCTTCGAGCATTTCCCGCGAGAAGAGAATCAGCTAGCAGATGCTCTAGCCACAATGTCCTCCATGTTTAAACTCAACTGGGATAACGAGGCTCCCCAAATCACCATCGAGCGAATGGATGAACCTGCGTATTGCCATGAGATTAATACCGAAGAAGTAGTGGAACATCCTTGGTTCCATGAAATCAAAAGGTATCTCGAGACTAGAGATTATCCCGAAGGAGCTTCCGTAAATGACAAGAAGTTCTTAAGGAAATTTGCTGCCAAATTCTTCCTGAGCAACGACATCCTTTACAAACGAAGCCATGATTGTGTATTACTCCGATGCATAGACAAAGCTGAAGCAGAGTTGATCATGACTGAGATACACAGCGGCACATTTGGCACTCACTTGAGCGGGCATACAATGGCTAAGAAGATCCTAAGGGAAGGCTATTACTGGTCTACCATGGAAGCTGACTGCCATCAACATTCCCGTACTTGCCACAAATGTCAAGTCTACGCTGACAAGGTTCATATCCCTCCGGTTCCTCTCAACGTCCTGACTGCTCCTTGGCCATTTGCAATGTGGGGCATTGACATGATTGGAGAGATCAAGCCCACAGCTTCCAACGGACATCGCTTCATCCTAGTTGCCATTGACTATTTCACCAAATGGGTCGAAGAAGCTTCCTTCGCCTCTGTTACTAAAAATATGGTTGCCCGCTTTATTAAGCAAAATCTCATATGTCGGTATGGTGTTCCAGACAGGATCATCACAGACAACGGTACAAATCTGAATAACACAATGATCACCACTTTGTGCGAACAGTTCAAGATTTATCATCACAATTCATCTCCCTATCGGCCGAAGATGAACGGTGTTGTTGAAGCTGCGAATAAAAACATTAAGAAGATCATTCAGAAAATGACAGTCACTTACAAAGACTGGCACGAGATGTTACCGTTTGCTCTACATGGATACCGTACGACGGCACGTACTTCAACCGGGGCAACCCCATTTTCTTTGGTATATGGCATGGAAGCTGTCCTGCCTATGGAAGTTCAGATTCCTTCTCTAAGGATTATGAAGGACGCAGGTTTGAATGAAGATGATTGGATGCAGACCCGACTTGATCAACTCAATCTGATCGACGAGAAGCGACTCGCTGCTATATGCCATGGTCAGACGTATCAAAAACGGATGATCAAGGCCTTCAATAACAAAGTCAGACGTCAAGTGTATCAAGTCGGAGATCTCGTAATCAAGCGGATTATCTTGCCGCAAAGTGATCCCAGGGGCAAATAGACTCCTACATATGAAGGACCATTTGTGATAAAGAGCATATTTTCTGGTGGTGCAATGATTCTGACCACCATGGACGGCGACGATTTGCCGCACCCTGCGAACGCAGACATAGTCAAAAGATACTACGCATAAAATAACCCGACAAGTCGAAAACCCGAAAGGGCGGCTTGGGCAAAAATGGGCATCCCGGTGAACCGAAAACCCGAAAGGGCGGTTCAGGCAAAAATTAGGGATAAAAAACAAAAAAAATCTGTACACCCGGCAAGTTAAAAACCCGAAAGGGCGGCTTGGGCAAAAAGGGGTTCCCCGGTGGATCGAAAACCCGAAAGGGCGATTCAGGCAAAAGTTAGGGATTTAAAGCGTATGACTATGTCTCGTCGGATCACTTCAAAGACAATCTCTTCATCAACCAGTTCCAGGCTTCTGATCAATCCAGTCATCGGCAAACGAAGCATTGAATGGGCAGATATTCAGAGTTGTGAAGGTTATAGCAGAATGGAATCCCATGGAATTATTTCACATAGCCATCTTTATTTTGTATAAATATTTCAATATTTACGACAAAATCCTCTTACTAGGATGATTGTCTCCTTTGTACAAATATACTCATAGAAAGTCAATACAAATACTTTTCCCAGAAATTTGTGTCATTTCCTTCCCTTTTTTTTTTGCACTAATTGTTTTATTTTGAGAAACGTCCAATGTTTTGTTAAATAGGCATATGCATTTGAACATAATCATTTCCTTATGAATCAAGAAGGATTACTGATAGGTTGAAGGTGCAGTTGGATATCTTGATACCCTTTCAAAAGGAAACCCCCAGGAGATTTGGAATCCATATCCCCAGTAGATTCTGGAAGCTTATCCCCTGTAGAGTACGGACGTCTCTCCCGAGCTTTATTCAAAGTTATTCCTCACAAGGGCTTATAACTGGGTTATCCTCAGCTAATTGCCACGGAAGATCGCACTCGGCAAATTTCTTCCTATCCCCAACGGAGTTCATCAGAGTTCCCCAGCATAACTTATCAATATAATCCCCAAAGGAGTTTATCTTTGTTATCCCCAGCCAGAGAATCCTCCAGAACTCAACTCCCCTCAGAGTTTAAGTTTCAGTATCCCTAGCAGAGCTAAAACTTCAAACTATCAATCCCCAGCGAAGGAAGACTAGTGAACCGTCTCCCCACAGAAATGCTTCTCCCTAGACTAGAGATTCTCAGTCTTACTTCCCCAGCATGGGTCTACCAGGTTCTAAAATCCCCAGTAGACATCATCAGAAATTCTCTTACCTTGCAAGTCACCAAGGAATTCCAAGTCCCAGCAAGTGGTTTCAAGGCCCCTCAACAGTTGAAGGTCTGGTATTCCCCAAGCAAATCTGAAGACTTTCAGTTGTCAGTTCCTCCTTGTATTCTCCAGTGAAGATCTCCTCAAGACAGGAATTCCCCAGAAGATTGGTATACAACCCAAGCTCCTTATTCTCCAGCAACCACCAGGAATTATTCTTCCCGGCATCAGTCAAGATGCTTTTATCTTCAGCCATCTCGGATTCATCTATCCTTTGCAAGACAACTCTCCAGCTTACATACGCATCCATTTACATTCATATCATATAACATACATTGTATCATACATCATGACATTGCATATAACTAACTCTTTGCCTTTGCAGGTAAGATCAGTCGACAGACAAAAATCATTATCTTACGAGATTCTTTCCAGGAATAGTTCAGATGTGACCCAGACATGGCAACATCCTGATGCTTATTCCAGATTCATCCAGATGCAGTTTTACACATGCTCATCATCAGGAAACCCTACACCGGTTCCTCCTCAAACTTCAAGATTTCTGAAAACAGTTCACAGGTTCTCCAAGTAACGAATGTTAACCTATCGCTTGTTCAGATTCTCCTCAAGACTTCTGAAAACAGTTTATGGATTCTTCCAAACAACGGATGTTAATCTATCAACTTGTTCAGATGCAACCTTTTGAAAACAGTTTACGGACGCTTCCCAACAACGGATGCTGCTCTATTGCTTATTCAACTTCAAGATTTCTGAAAATAGTTCACGGGTTCTCCAAGTAACGGATGTTGACCTATCACTTGTTCAAATTCTTCTCAAGACCTCTGAAAACAGTTTATGGATTCTTCCCAACAACGGATGTTAATCTATTACTTGTTCAGATGCAATTTTTGAAAACAGTTTACGGACGTTTCCCAACAACGGATGCTGCTCTATTGCTTATTCAACTTCAAGATTTCTGAAAACAGTTCACGGGTTCTCCAAGTAACGGATGTTAACCTATCGCTTGTTCATACTCTTCTCAACTTCTGAAAATAGTTTATGGATTCTTCTCAACAACGGATGTCAATCTATTGCTTGTTCAGACCCCCAGTTCAGATGTGTTTCAAAACATGGACACCTCTCTGATACTCATTCCAGATGGCATCTTTAAGCCCATCCCCGACAAGTTTCTGTCACTCTTCCAGATGGCATCGTTAAGCCCATCTCCAAATGGCATCTCTAAGCCCATTCCCGCATCCATTGCTTTGACGAGTGCAAATTTAAGGGCACTCTAGTGTCCAATCTCCTTTTACCCTCGAGTCGCGAAAGGCAAACTTGCCAATCTAACTCTTCGGATTCAAGAAGATTGAACAGGGGCAACTGTTGTACCCCAAAATTTTCCCTCCCATTTCTCAATGATTTCTCATCACTAAGCCCTTGGAGCTCAAGATCCAGTTAGGGTTTCATCTGCTCAAAACTTCTCCTTGCACTGTTGACCCAAATTAGGGTTTGTGTTTGCACAAAGATGTTATGACCAAAAATGCCTAAGATGACTTTCATGCTTCATATTGGACTCCCAAGTTTATCCATACCAAGTTTCAAGTCTTGATTCCAAGTTTTGCCCAGTCAATTGGACAGTTGACCTAGAAATCAACTGTATTGGGGAAAAAGTCAACTGTGGCCAATTGACAGTCAAATCTCATGAAAATTGAGCCACATCAACATTATGAACTCACATGGACCATTTGATCAAGTTTGGATCACAATTCCATAAGAAATTTGATTAGATCATCAAAAGGGCAAAATGGTCATTTTTAGGGTTTTGACTGCACAAAAGCAATTTTTGACTGTTTGACCTAGCCAATGGCAAACCAAGCCCACATATGGACTCAAGGACCCCATGGAATTGTCTTGACATGCTCAACAAGTTCAAAAGATCCCAAATACACAAGATTGACAGTTGAATTTCCCAGTCAATTGATCAATTTTGACTGTATAATGAAAAGTCAAACTTTGACTTTTTGGTCAAAATCAAGAGTCAAGATTCATTTTTCATCAAAACATGCCAAATCATGAAACTTGTTCATCAAGAAATCCAAAATTGCAAATTAGGGTTTGAAATGAAGATTTTTCATAACTTAGAATTTTTCTAAGTTATGAAAAACCCTAATTTTTTCCTAACTTTGCCCCACTTTCTCACCAAGATTCATGTGGATTCAAGCAAAAGTCAAAACATGAAAGTTGTAGCCTATTTCATAATCTACAACTTTTATTCACAAAGTTTTCCAAAAAGAAGCTTGTATCTCAAGTTACAATTTTTGGAACAAGGGTACCAAACCATTCTTAACTTAGAGAAATTTTGACTTATTTTAGGCAAGGTTTTTACCTAGCTTCAAGACCATTTTTCACATACTTCCACTTGGAATTTCAATTTGCATTTCAAATATGAATTGTAGTACACATTCCAAGCTTTCCAAAATGTCCAAGAACTCATCAAACAACCTCATGGTTAGGGAGAATAGAATTTGGCAAGTTGGGAAAAAATCACTTTTGTTCTTGACCAAGACATGTTCATACACATTGCCATTTTCAAGTCAGCTTGGTTTATGCTACATTACAGGCCTCTAATCCCATTTGCACTCAATAATTTAATGCATGCTCATTGTGCCAAGACGTTATTTTATGTGTTCAAGCATTGTATGCAAAATAAAGCCATAAGTAGAAAAAGCAAATTATCCATTTTAGAAAAGTATGGCTTTATGTCAAAGTTGCAAATCAGCAAGTACAGATCAAATCTCTTGGGCACAAGATTATGAACAAAACACACTGATCAAGGGGAAGGTTAGCAGCACATTAGGGGGGCCTCTAGCTGTCTAAAACTCAAGTGGACATTTGCTTGCTTAAGTGTGAAGAAATGTGGCATAACAAAACACAACTCTCATATCAGTGAATACATGCTTAGCAAAAGTTATCAAACACCTTCAAGACATCCTAACTGAGCTGAAACACGAGTCTAGCATCCCTCATACCTCCCCATTCCCAGAATCACCCTCAAACTGCCCAAACAGAGCATTTGCTGCAGTTTGAGTTCCAACTCTCATCCCTTCCATGCACTCTTGCTAAAACCACCTCAGATACATCCCATAACATCCCTTGAAGCTAATCAAAACCTCAAACGCGACCTGTAACACTCCCAGACAGGATCACCATTTTCATTTTCTTGTTTTGCAGCTGAGGTTCCATAGCACGATTCAAAAGGTTTCAAGACAAAGTAAAGCTTGGAATAGCATCCCTGGACATCAAGGAAGCTGTACCAATCATCACCTTGCTCTGAAAGTACCTCAATCATCAGATACAACTTCAGTTGAACAGGTAAGTTCATGAACACGAATCTCTCTATCCAGGCATTGTTAGTTTTAGGTTTGTGAAGAAAACATGTCACATTCATAGCCCTGAACATGCCCATGTGATTAGATTTCATTTATATTATGTATGCTTAGAGAATTTTAAGTCTGAACATTGATAAAAAACTAGGTCAGGAATTGGGGGAGAAGAAATTCTCTCTCATTTCTGAGAGTTAGATTGATTTCTTTACATGTTTAGAATCGTGACATGATGCTCTATAACTTTGCTGTTGTAAGTTTTTGATGAAAGTCAAAGAATCAGGATCTAGGCTTGGCAATGAAAAACGCGCGCTTTGTTCTTGATTCAAACAATCTGGAGGTTGAAGAAGATCATTTGGGCTGGGCCTGTTTCACACTTCTTTTTACACCCTGATTTTACTTTCACACCCCCTAGGCCCATTTGGCTTATTTTCATATTTTTTTTTACTTTTGTTTTTTATTCCTGACTTATTTATTTTTCCTGATAATATTAAAAACATAAAAAATATTTTTTACACCATTTTTATATTTTTTAGGTATTTATTTGTTTATATGGACATTTGTACATAAATAATATATAAATACTATTATTTAGAAAAAACTAGAAAAATAATGCAAATATAATTTATTTCTGATTTTTATTTCATTTTCTCTTTTGAAAACATTTTATATCAAAAATACTTCTTTTTATATAAATATTAAATATTATTATTTTGTATATATAATACATATTTAGTAAATAGTAAAGATATTTATATATATATATTAGTATATTTAGGTAAATAATACAAAAAATATATACATTTATTTTATTTTATTAATATTTGACATAAAATATACTTTTTTATGAATATATTTCATTTTCATTTTATTTTGTATATAATTATTAATTATTGTACATATTAAATAAATGATACCTTTTATTTAAGAGATTAGGGTTTTGCCCTTAAAACAAAAAACTCCAAAAAATAATACTTTTTATTTTGTTTACTTAACATATAAAAATACTCTTTTTTCATACATATAAAAAACCCTTTTTGCATCTTGCATATTTATTTTATTTCTATTTAATTTGTGCAAATTAATTATCTTGTAAAATAATTCCAAATTGATGTAATAGCTAGGTTTAAATTCCTTGTCTAAATATCCCCCCATTTGAACATTTGTACCCCCCCTTCCCATATTGTGTTGTAATAGTGTAGGAACTTTACTTTTCGCACTTTAACGCTTTCTAAATATACCATGTTAGAATTAGGGTTTGTATGCAAATAAAAAGAACAAAAAATAGTTTGACCTAATTTCAAGATAATCAAGCATGAAAATGGACAACACATATCACACTTGCACCCCTAGGGTATCCCACTTGTTGCCTTCAATAATGGGCCATATTGCATGTTAGGTCTCTTTGGGCAAAAACAAAACAAACAATCAAATGATCATAGTCCCTCGATGACGCTTTCGAAAGTTGCCTAAAAATGATCAAGTCCCTTAAAGGAAAATTGCCCAAAGATACTTGACACCATTGCAATTATGGTCTAAACGATGACCCGCGCCCGTCCCTTTCATATCCTAACACAAGATTGTCCACCAAATGCAATGGTGGAACAAAATTGTTAAAAGGGTTAAAACATAACAAAAATATTTGAGAACTTTAGGGTAGATAGCTCTTAAGTACTTGTCAACTTACAAAACAAAAACACTTGCCTATTTTTCAAACCACACTTCACAAACACTTTCAAAACAAACTTTCAAAAAAACCTTGAAACATCTTTTCAAAAAGACAAACACCTTTCGTAAAACATTCGAGTAAAGAATTGTTACAAGGGTAGCCTAGACAAGGCATCTTTTTCAAAACATTTTCAAAACCACACGCAAAGCACCATTTTCAAACAATTGAAAACCAAGGGAAGTTGATCTAAGAAAGTACCTAAGAGCCCATGGATAACCATGGATAGAAAGGGTGCTAATACCTTCCTGTTGTACCCCAAAATTTGCCCTCCCATATTCTTCAAGAAATTGCCAAGTCATGCTTCAAAGTTCCCCAAAGGTTGCACAGTTCAAGGGCCTCCTAAATAGTCAAAATTAGGGTTTTGGGTCTGACAAAGTAAATGAAGTTTTCAAGGGTCCAATCAAGTCCCACATGCCTACAAACATGGTCAAGCATCCTCATATCAAGTTTCAAGACTTTCAGCACAAAATTGAACAGTCAAAAACCCTAATTGCACTACAGTCAACTATAGGGGCAAAATGGTCATTTGACAGTCAAAAGTTCAAATTTTTGGTCAACATCTCATTTTGAAGCCACAAACATCATTTGATCAATGCTTGATCATGATTCTCAAAGCTTGGCTCAAAAATCATCAAGATGCAAAAGTTTCCATATTTGGACAGTTGGAAAAGTCAACTGTAACTTGACCAGGGCATAACTTTCACATGGATTATCAGAAAAATTCCATCCAAAGCTCATTTTGAAGATAAAGACATTTACTACAACTCCTCTTCATACTTCAAGTCCAAGAAATGCTCTCACAAAAAGTTATCAATTTCAACATTATAGGTCATTTTCAAAAGTCAACAAAAAGGGACTTTAAGTCAAAGGCCATAACTTGAGATTGGTAAATCAAAATGACATGGGACCAAAGGCATTGGTTAGAGGACTCAAATACCTTTCTAAAATGTCCAAGAACATGAGCAAAGCTTAAAAATTGAGCAAGTTATGCCTTGTGGAAGTTGGGAAATTTTTGGATATTTTGAAAAGTCAACATTGATTCAAATGACCTAAAATTGCTAATGGGCCTCTTTTTCTTCCACAATTCATCATCCAAGGCATGTGCACGACCATTTGGCCCAAAGGGAAGTTTTTTATCATTTTTATTTATTTTTTTGGATTTTTAATCATTAATAATTCATTTAATTAATTAAAATACATAAAAAATACTAAACCTAATTCTCCAAATCTTTTTATGCAAGGAATAAGCTTATGATTTCGTGCAGGACCAAATATAGAAAGAATCAAGTCAATTGGCCATGATTTGTACCAAATAGGCATGAAAAAATATTTGAAAAAGATATTTGAAAATCAAATCTTGCAAGTCATGAATGCCAAGGTTTTTGGTTGTTTTCTTTGACCTAATTCATTCCATACATAAGCTTGATCAAGACCTAATGCCTACGAACCTGAAAGCTGCGCCATATACAGAAAACAACACTTGAGTTTTTGCTTAAAAATTCCAAATCTGAAAACCATCTTTGGGGTCGATTCAAGCCAAGAAATTCATCCCATTGCCTTCCTAGGACATCACTGAGTCTAACTGGATAGATTTCCATACGCATAGCCCTTTGAATTGGTATACAGAAGTCACTTTTTTTCTCATAAAAATGCATATTCGTGTTTTGATTTTGAGATATTCTCATAGCATTTTGTTTATATATTCATACTAAGCAATGTGTTCTGAAGCTAACCCTATATTTTAATTGCGTTTTTATGCACTATTGGAGAATCTACCATTGTTGAATATTAGGGTTTCCCAAGCTGTGAATTGGGGTTTTCCATTTAAGGAAAAATTACCACTCAAGACCTGGACCATTGAAACAAGCACGCTTGGACGATGCTAAATCCACCCTCGCGCTCAATTTATGAGCTGCCCTGAGCTATTCGTTATTTTTGCAAAAGTGACTTTCTGGAACGGTTCAAAACCGTTGCGTGTTCTTTCTTTGTTTCAGGAAAAAAAGGAACAACGCGAGGAAGACGCTTAGGTGGAAGGCAGCGGTTGGTTCGTTTAAAGTTTCGCGCGAAAAAGACATCAGCGCTTTGTTTTATTTTATATTAATTGATTATTATTATATAAACAAAGTGAGCGTTTGGATCAACTGGCAGGCATAAGCATTGGTAAACCACAGGACCTGGGTTCGAGCCCCAGGTCCCCCACCCTTTCCAATATTATTTTTCAATTAATACTCCTATGCAATTTCAATACAGAGAACACCATACAACCTTTGATCCAGCTATGCCACGCGCCCACTGAGATTGATCCGTTGGCTCTGATCAGAGGAGCACCATGATCGTTGGTCAACACACATGCATGTTAGTCAAAAGGTCAACAAAGTCAGAAGCTTAATAGGCCTAAAGTGCTAATGAAAACCTCCCAAATGGGGACAGACCCCCCAGGTTTGCAACATCTTTTCTATTTTATTTTGTTATTTTGATTCAATTATTTCTTATTTCTAATTAGTTAATTAATTTAAATATTTTCATAAAAAAAAACATAAAAACAATAAAAAAATCAGAAAGGACAAAAATAAGTTTTTTATTTAATATTTTAACATTTTGTAAATAAAACCTTTATTAATTAATTAGCTTTAAACTTAGGGTTAAATTTTAATATTTTTCTTAATAAATTTAAAATTTGGTAGAATTAGGGTTTGTAATAATTTTTATCCTTTTTCTTTTCTTTCATAATAATTAATTATTACAATATTATTTATTTTTATAATTAAATTGCATGTAAATAATTAGGTTAATATTAGGTTAAAAATTCAATACTTTTTTAATAAACTAAAACAATTAGAATTAGGGTTAATCTTAATTTCATTTAATTCTTTTTTCAGTAAAATCATAAAAATACAAAAAAACCAAAATAATTTCTTTTTCTTTAATTTAATTAATTTAGCAATTTAATTTAATTAAAAAGGGTCCAACGCCCTCGTTTCAATTTAAAGTTTTAACTCGCGTATTTGTCTCTTTTTTTCGTTTAATATTTATGTACCTCTCCCAAGGCCATGTAATATTTATTTCTCGCTTTTAATTCTTTATTTTTTCTGTCAAATCGGGTCTTGGAAATTTTGGCGATGTGGACCCGCGCCTTTTGTAATAGCTTAGAATTTTACCTTCTCGCACTTTTTAACTGTTAAATAAAATGCATGCAAGAATGAATGGACAAAAAATAAAAACAAACGCTTAGATCACCAATAACATGAACAAGACAAAATATCTAAAAACGATGCACAAATCACACACCACCCCTAGGGTACGCCTCACTGTTGCCTTGCCTCGAAAGGTGATCGTCGAGTAGAGGATGTCTTAGTAAGTCCTCATGATCCGGGAACCTGGCATGAGGGTAGCTTCTAAGGTGTCTTCCCATTGCTCTGGTGATCACCATGTCCCGAACCTCAAATTGACCCGAATACCTCCAACAGTGGTGCTACCTACCTCTCAATGGTGGGATGGCACTACTTTAAAGGACATTTACACAAACGAATTCCTTAGGGTAGGTAGACGACTCTAGATACTTGCTCTAATTTCAAAACAAATCAAAAATACTTTTCACACCGACACCTTTTCAAAAGCTTTTGAAAGCAACTTTTCAAACACTCTTGAGGACCGATACAAGAGTCGAACTGGAATTTTCAAAGAAACTTTTTTTAAAACCCACAGTTGAAAAGCAAACAAACCATTTTTGAAAACACAAATGAGCAAGTATCTAAGAGCCCATGGATAACCATGGATAGAAAGGGTGCTAACACCTTCCCTTTCTATAATCTACCTCCCGAACCGAGAGCAATCTCTTTAAGGAATTTTTCTGTGCTTTTGTCCTTTCCATTTGGAGAAAATAAAAGACGGTGGCGACTCTTGCTTCCGCGACATTTCGTGAACCAGCGTTAAACAGTCAGTTCCAGATCCACCGATCACAGAACTGGCGACTCTGCTGGGGACACAAACTTAAAGTGAGGTGTACCTTAGGGATAGTTCATAACTGTGTTTTCAATTGTTTTCTTTGCTTGCTTTAAATTGTGGGTTGCTTGGGAGTTCTATAGATCCTAACCCGGATCTGGGGATACCTTCTTAGAAAGTAGCAACAAGGCTGTGAGGGAACTGTGCGGGGTATACCGACATGGTTGAAACAGTCTGCTACGTTGATGTGGCACTTTGGTGTGTACCGGTAACCCTTGAGTTCAGTCAAGGAGAGTACGGGGCCTCCGCGTGGTGTCATGAAGCATCAACAGACCTTAGGAACCTTAATTGAACTATCTTGGCCTCTTTAGGGTAGTGAGATAACTGACTTTGGTGCAGTCCGAGGTTGGTTGATACTCGATACTACACTCAATTGAGGGTTGCTTTCCTGGGATATTTTGATCGCCAGTCAGTGGCTAAATCGAAACGATGAACAATGAAAGCAACCCCGTGATATTGGGACCCTTAGAACCCGGTTACTTCTAATAGGACAGGTTGAACCCACCAACTGAAAGAGGGTAATACCTAGACCTCATGCTAGCCTAAACTCTAAGGGTTTCTCTTGTGTGACTTGTGTGCCTTCGTACTTGACTATTTGCCTGCTTGTTATCTGACCCTTGAATGTCTTGCAGGTTTTGTTTATAGTCCTTAATTGGGACACATGACAGGGCTTACTAAGTTTCTTGCAGGTTTTGTTTATAGTCCTTAATTAGGACTCATAACGGAGTGTATTGAGTTTCTTGCAGGTTTTGTTTATAGTCCTTAATTAGGGCTTATAACAGAGTGTACTGAGTTTCTTGCAGACTAGTTCCTTGCAGGTTTCTGTTTATAGTCCTTAATAAGGGCTCATAACAGGGTTTATTCATATTACCCCATGCATCATGACATCATACCATTGCATACATCCTAACCCATTTCAAGGATCTCAAGGGCTTGTGATGCAGGTCATGATGAATCAAACATCTAGCAAGGGGCAAAGAGGATTTATTTTCCTCTAGCCAAAGTTGTCAGAGGCTATGACCCACTTGATATGGTGAGCTCTGACTCTTGAAGAAGATTCCCCTAGCCAAGGTTGTTTGGAAAGCAAAATAAGGTTGATGACTTGAGTCAGGGGCTATGACCCACTTGATATGGTGAGCCTTTGACCCTTGGAAGAAAGACTCTTAACAAATATGAAGTTTCTTTCAATCAAGCTACCGGATCCAAATGCTAACAAATTTTCTTGTTTACCCCGCGAGGTCCTTGAAAACATTACGTGCATGTCATACTCATCATTGCATAACAGGTACCCTTGTTGCAGGTTACTTACCTTTCCCGCTGTTTATTTCAGCAATGGCTTTCCAATCAGATAACCAGGACCTTCTTGCTCAAGAGACTCGATTCGGGGAAATCCTCCTGAATCTATCCAAGGGGCAGGAGGAGCTAAGGACACTTCTCATGGGGACCTTTGTCAGGAACAGCGCTGAGGACGAACGGCTGAAACACCTGCAAGCTGAGATGGATGCAATGAAAGCCCAAATGCTGGGGCAGGGGACTGCTATTCAAGGTTTAGCTCAAAGACAAGAAGAGCTCGGTGTTCTCGTCAACCAACTGCTTCAGGGTAACCAACTGGGGCAAACATCTAAGGGTAAAAAGCCAATCATCGTTCAACCACCTTTGAGACAAGGAGGTAAGGGGAGAGCTCCTCAAGTGGCTTCAGGGTCACAAATTCAACATCAACCTCACCAGCGTCAACCAGACAAGCCTAAAAGGCAGTTCACCAAGATCAACATGTCGCTGGATCAAGCACTACAACAAATGTTGAAGGCAGGGTTAATCACCTTAAAGGCTCCTCTCCGGAATCCAAATACTTCTGCTCCTAACTATCATCCCAACGATAGGTGCGCATATCATTCTGATAGCCCGGGGCATACTACGGACAACTGCTGGCCTCTCAAAAACAAGATTCAAGACATGATCGACGCTGGAGAGATTCAGTTTAAAGTACCCAAGACTCCCCACGTGATCACTGCTCCCCTGCCAAAACATGGCTAGGATTGAGAAATTTTCTGTTCATTCGAATGTTCAAGTTGCAATTTTCTTTTGTTCAAACATTTACTCATGATTAAACATTGTTATTTCATTAATGCATCGCAGGTGTCTGTTCTGAAACAATATATTCGTATTCACTAAATGCAAATTATTTTCATATTTTTTCTGATGTCAACTCTTGATCTAAAATTCTAAGCCTCTTGAGGGAGGATGACGAAAACGATACCATAATGTACAGTATGCTTTTGAACAAACCCAGCTGATGAGGTACAGGCATTGTTTCAAATCCTAAACACTGGAGTTATAAGGAAGATAATCCCTCGTTAACCCCTCTGAGCCAAAGAAGTAGGAGTTTTTCGTTTCGAAATTTAAAACCCTTAATCATAACCTGGGGCAGGGTAGTCTCTCAGTTGATCCAAGTGCATAACGAATGGCACCAAAGAGGTCCTTACAAAAAAAAAACGAAAGACAATGATGGTTCCAAATAATCAATAAAGAAAGGCAGTCATGATCTTTCAAAATAAGAACCCATTAAGTCAAAACCCATGAAGGAGACTTACAAAACTGGGGCATCCCGCTGACTGTAATTCCAAAAGGAAACAATTCAGGCAAAAAAAGAAAGGGACAACAAAAATCAAAAAGAAAGAGGTCTTATAAACCCTCAACAAAAACAAAGGAATGACTGCCTATTCAAAATAAGTTATCAACATCCGAATTATCACGGGAAAATCAGAGCAAAGACTAAAACAAGGTCTAACGTATGATCAACTGAGTTTAGGTTTGGAGAACATCACGAAGAGCGGGTGGGTACAAATAATTTGAGCCTTTATCCTTTGTTTCTTGAACCGTGAACCAGGCCACGTTATAACCCTCAAAAGTCCTAGCTGAAGCGTGGGTTAGTTCGAAAGCATACTGTTACGAAAGGTATCCTGACTCCTTAATGCCTACGGTAAATACGGAGTTGACATCACGTTTTACAAACATTCACTTGTTTTACGAAAAAGAATGCATTTTCAAAAAACTTCAAAACAGACATAGGCTTTGCATTTTTAACATAACTTTGTTTGCATATGACTTTTTGTTTGAACAGCAGGGAAATTCGCACAATGAAAGTCTAATGAACAAGAGTATCTCCAATCAAGGGGCATGGCATGACTATTGTCCATCATCTGGGGCAGTTAAGTCAAGATTCGGAGAATCTCTCAAAAAAGCCTATCAGCCTGGGGCAGATCTCCGCCTGAGTCACCTAGGGCATTCCAACAACGAATCTTGCCTGATCAGATACCTTCTGGTGGCATGACATAATACTTCTAAACAGGGGCAACTCCCTACATCCTGAAAGCATGGACATAGTCGAAAAAAATACTACGCATAATCAAAGACCCGCTAGGTTGACATACCTAGGCAAAAATAAGGGCTTCCCGGCGAACCAAAAGGGCTCGGGCAAAAATAAGGGATGAAATGAAAAACTGTACACCCGGCAAGTCGAAAACCTGAAAAGGCGGCTTGGGCAAAAATGGGTATCCCGGTGGACTGAAAACCCGAAAGGGCGGTCCAGGCAAAAGTTAGGGATCAAAGCGTACGACTAGGTCCTGTCATCTTGTCACCTGCCTACCTGAAGAAGGTTTGAACCTCAACAATTATCAGCACCTCACAGGTCTCCCTCCCCCATCTCAGAAACGGGGGCAATGATGGGTGGTCCAAACGATCTAAGTGTCCGGTCTACCAAGGTACCAAGATGGGTTCAGCGGAAGAACGTAACCAGATATCTTAATTCCCCAGAGAGTGAGCCAGCAAGTCAGTGCACTCTCCCCGAGCAAAGTTATCAAAGGAAATTGGGTATCCTCCCAACATTCCCCAGCAGCATACAAACATTCCTAACAAGCATTCCCGGCAGTCTTGATCTAAGATTGTTCCCCGGCGGTATACCAGGCATTCAATGGAGTCACTTCCCGGAGACAGTTCAAAAACTTCCCCAAGAGAGTCCAATCTGCTCCCCCAGGAAAGTTGGAATCCATCTCCCTAAGCAGTAAGCTTATCCCCAGTAGATTCTGGAAGCTTATCCGCGCAGAGCACGAACGCGTCTCCCGGCTTTACTCAAAGAGTTATTTCCTTACCAGGATATAACTGGGTTATCCTCAGCCAAAAGCCACGGAAAGATCGTCGTCAACAAAGTCTTCTTATCCCCAGCGAAGTCTATTAACACTTCCAGTACAACAAGGGTATCCCCAGCAAGTTATCATCAACATCCTAGCAAAGTACCTCTCTCCCCCACAGAGTATTGCTTCCCAGCAAGATCGCTATAGTATTCTTCTCCCCGCAGAATATTCCATTCGCCAAGTATATTCCCCAACGGAGTTATCTCCTCCTACCGGTATTCTTGCAATTATCATCCCCAGCCGAAGTGAAATCTATTCTTCAACATCAGCCCAGGATATGACTTCCCGGCACCCGTCAAGGATTTACTTTCCTAGACGAAAACATACATTCGTAAACATCGCATATATCATTATAGCATGCATATACACATCATATCTTACAAATCTCATTTATGTTGAGAACATCATTGCTTGATCCATATCACGCATTGCATATGACTGACCTTTACCTTTCAGGAAAGATCCAGTTAAGCTCTCAGCTATACCCAAGACCTAGACCGGTTCAGTTAAATCGACTCCAAAGATTTCTTATCCAGTCAAAGGCCTTCTCTGGTCCAGTTAAATCGACCCCAAACAGATTTTTCTGATAAAGACCCAGTTGAAGACATTCCAAGACCTAGACCGGTTCAGTTAATCGACCCTAAGATTCTCTGTTTCTTATCCAGTCCAAGGCCTTCTCTGGTCCAGTTAAATCGACCCCAAACAGATTTTTCTGATAAAGACCCAGTTGAAGACATTCCAAGACCTAGACCGGTTCAGTTAATCGACCCTAAGATTCTCTGTTTCTTATCCAGTCCAAGGCCTTCTCTAGTCCAGTTAAATCGACCCCAAACAGATTTTTCTGATGAATTCTCAGTAGAAGTTATCCAAGGTTTTCCCAATAATTGCTATTGAGGTTGTAATCGCCTATGGTTCTCTCCCCGATCCTGCGGAGATGATAATTCCATCCAAGGTTTTCCCAATAATTGCTATTGAGGTTGTAATCGCCTATGGTTCTCTCCCCGATCCTGCGGAGATGATAATTCCATCCAAGGTTTTCCCAATAATTGCTATTGAGGTTGTAATCGCCTATGGTTCTCTCCCCGATACTGCGGAGATGATAATTCCATCCAAGGTTTTCCCAATAATTGCTATTGAGGTTGTAATCGCCTATGGTTCTCTCCCCGATACTGCGGAGATGATAATTCCATCCAAGGTTTTCCCAATAATTGCTATTGAGGTTGTAATCGCCTATGGTTCTCTCCCCGATACTGCGGAGATGATAATTCCATCCAAGGTTTTCCCAACAATTGCTATTGAGGTTGTAATCGCCTATGGTTCTCTCCCCGATACTGCGGAGATGATAATTCCATCCAAGGTTTTCCCAATAATTGCTATTGAGGTTGTAATCGCCTATGGTTCTCTCCCCGATACCACGAAGATGATAATTCCATCCAAGGTTTTCCCAATAATTGCTATTGAGGATGTAATTGCCTATGGTTCTCTCCCCGATCCTGCGGAGATGATAATTACATCCAAGGTTTTCCCAATAATTGCTATTGAGGTTGTAATCGCCTATGGTTCCCTCCCCGATCCCGCGGAGATGATAATTCCATCCAAGGTTTTCCCAATAATTGCTATTGAGGTTGTAATCCCCTATGGTTCTCTCCCCGATCCTGCGGAGATGATAATTCCATCCAAGGTTTTCCCAATAATTGCTATTGAGGTTGTAATCGCCTATGGTTCTCTCCCCGATACTGCGGAGATGATAATTCCACCCAAGGTTTTCTCAATGATTGCTATTAAGATTGTAATTGCCTATGGTTCTCTCCCCGATACTGCGGAGATGATAATTCCCACCAAGATTCTCACAATGTTTGCTGTTGAGGTTGTAGTCGCCTATGGTTCTCTCCCCGATCCTGCGGAAGTGGTAATCCCAAGATTTTCCCAACGATTGCTGTTGAAGTTAAAGTCACGCAAGGTTCTCTCACCGTTCTTGTTGAGGTAGTAACAATCCCTGGTTCATTCATCACCGTTTGAAGCTCCAGATTCAGCTCCTGTAACCAGTCAGGACACACCTGCACATCTATCTGAAGACCAGCTCCTGTAACAGGTCAGGTAATCATTTTTCTTTTGCAGGTACGCAAGTTCTCGCTAAGGAATCTCTTACGCGATCGACACCCAGATGGCATCTATAAGCCCATCCACCTTCCATCATCTCTAAATGGCATCTATAAGCCCATTCCCACCATCACTGCTACTATGTGAGCGCAAATTTCTGGGCACTCTAGTGTTCAATCATCTTCCACCTTCGGATTACGAAAGGCACGTCAGCCAATCTGCATCCTCAGGTCTAAGAAGATTGAACAGGGGCAACTGTTGTACCCCAAAATTTGCCCTCCCATATTCTTCAAGAAATTGCCAAGTCATGCTTCAAAGTTCCCCAAAGGTTGCACAGTTCAAGGGCCTCCTAAACAGTCAAAATTAGGGTTTTGGGTCTGACAAAGTAAATGAAGTTTTCAAGGGTCCAATCAAGTCCCACATGCCTACAAACATGGTCAAGCATCCTCATATCAAGTTTCAAGACTTTCAGCACAAAATTGCACAGTCAAAAACCCTAATTGCACTACAGTCAACTGTATGGGCAAAATGGTCATTTGACAGTCAAAAGTTCAAATTTTTGGTCAACATCTCATTTTGAAACCACAAACATCATTTGATCAATGCTTGATCATGATTCTCAAAGCTTGGCTCAAAAATCATCAAGATGCAAAACTTTCCATATTTGGACAGTTGGAAAAGTCAACTGTAACTTGACCAGGGCATAACTTTCACATGGATTATCAGAAAAATTCCATCCAAAGCTCATTTTGAAGATAAAGACATTTACTACAACTCCTCTTCATACTTCAAGTCCAAGAAATGCTCTCACAAAAAGTTATCAATTTCAACATTATAGGTCATTTTCAAAAGTCAACAAAAAGGGACTTTAAGTCAAAGGCCATAACTTGAGATTGGTAAATCAAAATGACATGGGACCAAAGGCATTGGTTAGAGGACTCAAATACCTTTCTAAAATGTCCAAGAACATGAGCAAAGCTTAAAAATTTAGCAAGTTATGCCTTGTGGAAGTTGGGAAATGTTTGGATATTTTGAAAAGTCAACATTGATTCAAATGACCTAAAATTTCTAATGGGCCTCTTTTTCTTCCACAATTCATCATCCAAGGCATGTGCACGACCATTTGGCCCAAAGGGAAGTTTTTTATCATTTTTATTTATTTATTTGGATTTTTAATCATTAATAATTCATTTAATTAATTAAAATACATAAAAAATACTAAACCTAATTTTCCAAATCTTTTTATGCAAGGAATAAGCTTATGATTTCGTGCAGGACCAAATATAGAAAGAATCAAGTCAATTGGCCATGATTTGTACCAAATAGGCATGAAAAAATATTTGAAAAAGATCTTTGAAAATCAAATCTTGCAAGTCATGAATGCCAAGGTTTTTGGTTGTTTTCTTTGACCTAATTCATTCCATACATAAGCTTGATCAAGACCTAATGCCTACGAACCTGAAAGCTGCGCCATATACAGAAAACAACACTTGAGTTTTTGCTTAAAAATTCCAAATCTGAAAACCATCTTTGAGGTCGATTCAAGCCAAGAAATTCATCCCATTGCCTTCCTAGGACATCACTAAGTCTAACTGGATAGATTTCCATACGCATAGCCCTTTGAATTGGTATACAGAAGTCACTTTTTTTCTCATAAAAATGCATATTCGTGTTTTGATTTTGAGATATTCTCATAGCATTTTGTTTATATATTCATACTAAGCAATGTATTCTGAAGCTAACCCTATATTTTAATTGCGTTTTTATGCACTATTGGAGAATCTGCCATTGTTGAATATTAGGGTTTCCCAAGCTGTGAATTGGGGTTTTCCATTTAAGGAAAAATTAGCACTCAAGACCTGGACCATTAAAACAAGCACGCTTGGACGATGCTAAATCCACCCTCGTGCTCAATTTATGAGCTTCCCTGAGCTATTCGTTATTTTTGCAAAAGTGACTTTCTGGAACGGTTCAAAACCGTTGCCAGTTCTTTCTTTGTTTCAGGAAAAAAAGGAACAACGCGAGGAAGACGCTTAGGTGGAAGGCAGCGGTTGGTTCGTTTAAAGTTTCGCGCGAAAAAGACATCAGCGCTTTGTTTTATTTTATATTAATTGATTATTATTATATAAACAAAGTGAGCGTTTGGATCAACTGGCAGGCATAAGCATTGGTAAACCACAGGACCTGGGTTCGAGCCCCAGGTCCCCCACCCTTTCCAATATTATTTTTCAATTAATACTCCTATGCAATTTCAATACAGGGAACACCATACAACCTTTGATCCAGCTATGCCACGCGCCCACTGAGATTGATCCGTTGGCTCTGATCAGAGGAGCACCATGATCGTTGGTCAACACACATGCATGTTAGTCAAAAGGTCAACAAAGTCAGAAGCTTAATGGGCCTAAAGTGCTAATGAAAACCTCCCAAATGGGGACAGACCCCCCAGGTTTGAAACATCTTTTCTATTTTATTTTGTTATTTTGATTCAATTATTTCTTATTTCTAATTAGTTAATTAATTTAAATATTTTCATAAAAAAAAACATAAAAACAATAAAAAAAATCAGAAAGGACAAAAATAAGTTTTTTATTTAATATTTTAACATTTTGTAAATAAAGCCTTTATTAATTAATTAGCTTTAAACTTAGGGTTAAATTTTAATATTTTTCTTAATAAATTTAAAATTTGGTAGAATTAGGGTTTGTAATAATTTTTATCCTTTTTCTTTTCTTTCATAATAATTAATTATTACAATATTATTTATATTTATAATTAAATTGCATGTAAATAATTAGGTTAATATTAGGTTAAAAATTCAATACTTTTTTAATAAACTAAAACAATTAGAATTAGGGTTAATCTTAATTTCATTTAATTCTTTTTTCAGTAAAATCATAAAAATACAAAAAAACCAAAATAATTTCTTTTTCTTTAATTTAATTAATTTAGAAATTTAATTTAATTAAAAAGGGTCCAACGCCCTCGTTTCAATTTAAAGTTTTAACTCGCGTATTTGTCTCTTTTTTTCGTTTAATATTTATGTACCTCTCCCAAGGCCATGTAATATTTATTTCTCGCTTTTAATTCTTTATTTTTTCTGTCAAATCGGGTCCTGGAAATTTTGGCGATGTGGACCCGCGCCTTTTGTAATAGCTTAGAATTTTACCTTCTCGCACTTTTTAACTGTTAAATAAAATGCATGCAAGAATGAATGGACAAAAAATAAAAACAAACGCTTAGATCACCAATAACATGAACAACACAAAATATCTGAAAACGATGCACAAATCACACACCACCCCTAGGGTACGCCTCACTGTTGCCTTGCCTCGAAAGGTGATCGTCGAGTAGAGGATGTCTTAGTAAGTCCTCATGATCCGGGAACCTGGCATGAGGGTAGCTTCTAAGGTGTCTTCCCATTGCTCTGGTGATCACCATGTCCCGAACCTCGAATTGACCGGAATACCTTTAACAGTGGTGCTACCTACCTCTCAATGGTGGGATGGCACTACTTTAAAGGACATTTACACAGACGAATTCCTTAGGGTAGGTAGACGACTCTAGATACTTGCTCTAATTTCAAAACAAATCAAAAATACTTTTCACACCGACACCTTTTCAAAAGCTTTCGAAAGCAACTTTTCAAACACTCTTGAGGACCGATACAAGAGTCGAACTGGAATTTTCAAAGAAACTTTTTTTAAAACCCACAGTTGAAAAGCAAACAAACCATTTTTGAAAACACAAATGAGCAAGTATCTAAGAGCCCATGGATAACCATGGATAGAAAGGGTGCTAACACCTTCCCTTTCTATAATCTACCTCCCGAACCGAGAGCAATCTCTTTAAGGAATTTTTCTGTGCTTTTGTCCTTTCCATTTGGAGAAAATAAAAGACGGTGGCGACTCTTGCTTCCGCGACATTTCGCGAACCAGCGTTAAACAGTCAGTTCCAGATCCACCGATCACACTTCCCTTTCTATAATCTACTCCTCGAACCCAAGAAAAATCTCAAAGGTTTTTTGCTGTGCTTTTTAAACCTTTCCTTAGGATAAAATAAAAAGTCGGTGGCGACTCTTGCTCAACCGAAACATTTGCGAAAACAAACGCAAAACCACAGTCAGTTCTCCCACCGTATCACAGAACTGGCGACTCTGCTAGGGACAATTTTAAAAGTGGAGTAACCTTAGAGCTTAGATCACCCTCTTGCATGACTAATTGTTTGATTTGATTGCTTTATATTTTGGCTCTCTTGTTTGGGTTTGCAATCCTACACCCGAATTTTGGGAAACATTTCATAGATAGCAATACGTTGTGGAAACTGTGCGGGGTATACCGACACGGTCGAAGCAATAGCTATATTAGTGCGACATATTTGTGAGTACCGGTAACCCTTGAGTTCAATCAAGGAGAGTACGGGGCCGCTGAGTGATTTCACTAAACACTAATGACCTAGAACCTTACTTGACCATCTTGGCCTTTTATTAGGAGTAGTGAGATGACCGGCTTTGGTGCAGTCCGAAGTTGGTAGATACTCGATACTACACTCATTGAGGGTTGTTTTCTTGGAATATTTTGGTCGCTAGTTAAGTGGCTAAACCAAAACAATGAACAATGAAAACAATCCAGTGATATTGAGCTCCTTAGAACCCAGTTACTATTTATAGGACAGGTTTTTAAGCCAACTACACTCAAGAGGGTACTTACCTATGAAACCCCATGCAAGCCTGAAACTAGGGTTTGGTGTGATTTGCTTGTACATATGTTTGTGCATACATCATAAACATCATAAAGCATCATATGCATTCACTAACCATTTCAAGGGTTTGGATCTTCATCTTTGTTCTTGTTTTGTAGGTCATGGAAATTCCTCGCAGAAAAACCATCCAAATCAACCTTGTGAGAATCTCTCCTCAACTCAAGGAGCTCACCTCAAGAATTCCGGAAAGCTCATCCTTCAGTGAAAGACATGGTAGACTGCTCAGCTTAGTCAACACCAACATTGAAGAAGACATGATGAAAGTGCTATTCCAGTTATTTGACCCTCTTCACCACTGTTTCACTTTCCCTGATTACCAGTTGGTGCCCACTTTGGAGGAGTTTTCTCAACTCCTAAGAATCCCTATCCTTAATCAACTACCCTTCAACGGTACGGAAAAGGAACCAAAGCCGGAAGATGTTGCTCGAGTATTACATCTATAACCATCCGACATCAAGGGGCATTGGGAAACCAGAAGCGGCGTCAAAGGATTCTTAGCAAAATTCTTGTTTGAGAAGGCACAAGAATGTTGGAATTCATTGGACCTACAAGCCTTTGAAGAGATTGTGGCACTCCTTATCTATGGGTTGGTCTTATTCCCAAATTCTGACCAATTGATAGATGTCAACGCCGTCAAAATCTTCTTGTCCAGAAATCCAATACCAACATTGCTTGGGGACATCCTTCACTCATTTTACACACGAACAATGAGACAGAGGGGTGTTCTCATGTGTTGTACTCCTCTCCTTGCAAGATGGTTTATTTCGCACCTTCCACAATCTGTCCTGAAGAATGACCAAGGCTCAAGGTGGTCCCAACGGGTGATGACTCTTACTCACTCTGATGTGCATTGGTGTTCTCGGTCTAGAGAAAATGTCATCATCGTCGATCGTTGTGGAGAGTTTCCTAATGTTCCTTTACTTGGAATCAGAGGAGGTATCACCTACAACCCTTGCCTAGCTTTGAGGCAATT
The DNA here is from genome assembly GCA_948472305.1 of Vicia faba. NCBI lineage: Eukaryota > Viridiplantae > Streptophyta > Magnoliopsida > Fabales > Fabaceae > Vicia > Vicia faba. The sequence continues at coordinate 1,179,575,838 of OX451741.1, read as the reverse complement.
TGGATATGCACGGAGGGATGGCCCTCATGACATGTTGATTCCTGACCTAGTTTTTGACTTCGACAACGATGCGCAAGGACTTCGCCAAAGATTCATCAGAGCTTGGGGGAGGCCCAACAAGGTTGATAGCAAGACTCTGGGACACAAGAACTCCATCCCTCTTGAGCCTTATCTCAAGTGGGTACGAGCCCGAGCCCAAAGTCTAATGATGCCTTATCCTCATGTACTCCCTGTGATTAAAGAGCCCGTCAAGGAAGGAGAGGTTCCCTACACCATCCTACATCCTGACATGCCTACATCGTGGGAGGAAATGCAGAAAAGTTGGATTCAGCTCAAGGAGGAACAAAACACTTTTGAAGCTAGCTTCTACGCCAGTGAAAAGAAGGTTCTAGAGCTTACCCGCCGACTCCATGAGCAAGAGGCCCTCAACACCTTCATTGCGCCAAAGAGGATGCGCAACGTCTTTTTGCCTTGAGAAGTTGTTTTTGTAATATTTGGCCCATGGGGCATTTATGTACTAACAAATTTCTTATTAATATGACGTGCGTTCCTTTTTGTCTATAACAATTTTGAATGTTCCAAATCCTTGAATGCATTGCATACATAAGCATATCATTCATCATGTGCATAAGCAGGTCTCACTCCAGGTTTCCTTATCTGTCTGTTGTTTATTTCAGTAGGATGGATCTTGAGCAAACAGTCAAAGATCTGCAAACTCAAAATGCACAGTTCCAGCAACTCCTGATGACCTTGGCTAAGGGTCAGGAGGATCTCAAGACCTTGCTGGGGAATAAAGACCCAGTGAAAAAGAAGAAAAAGAGACTCGGGGTGGCTACTCTAGGGAGAAGATTTGACGGAGAGGCCAGGAGAGTGCTTGAATTCCCTCATACTTCTGATGAAGGAACCAGTAAAGGAGGTGGGGTTGCGGTACCTTCCGAGTCCGATGTGGAAGAAGAGGAGGTCGAAGAGGATGAAGACTACTCTGATCAACAATACCCTCCAGCTGATGATAAATACAAAGGTTTAGAAGACAGGTTGGCTGCCATGGAGCTACAAAGAGTACCAGGTTTGGATTTTGAAGATTTGGGTTTGGTTGTCGGGATTGTGATTCCCCCAAAGTTCAAAGTGCCAGTTTTTGTGAGGTATGATGGGCTGTCCTGTCCAAAAATGCATCTCAGGTCCTACGTAAGAAAGATTCAACCCTATACGGCAGATAAAAACCTTTGGATCCATTTCTTTCAAGACAGCCTTTCTGGGGCTCAATTGGAGTGGTTTTATCAGCTAGAGGGAACCAGCGTCAGAAACTGGGAAGACTTGGCCACCGCCTTCTACAAACAATATCAGTACAATTCTGATCTTGCTCCTACTCGTACCCAACTTCAGGGTATGTCACTAGGAACAGGAGAAGGATTCAAAGAATATGCACAAAAATGGAGGGATTTGGATGGCAGGGTGCAGCCTCCTTTAACCGACTGTGAACTTGTTGATATGTTTCTAGGGACCCTATCTGGGCCATTTTTCAATCATCTGATTGGTAACTCTTCCGCAGGGTTTACCGATTTCATCTTAACGGGCGAAAGAATATAAGCTGGCATCAAGTCAGGAAAGATTTAGAAGGGTGTTGCTGCAAGTGTTGAGAAGAAGCCTTTCAAGAAGGAAACGACTGTTGTATACTCCCAAAGAAGAGCAGGGAAGACTGAGCGCCGGCCAACTGTGGGGGCCGTAATGATTCAAAATCCTTCAAGTGAGCAGCCTCGCTATAACCAGTCCAGACCAAATCAGCAACGGGTGGAACGGCCACAACGGCAGTTCACCCGTATTAATATGACGCCAGCGCAAGTGCTTCCCCATCTGTTGAAGTTGAATCTCGCCACTATCAAAGAGGAACCAAAAAATGTGAATACGTCCTCTCCGCATTATCATCCTAATGCTAAATGCGCCTACCATTCTGACAGTGTCGGGCACGACACCAATGATTGTTGGGCACTCAAGCATAAAATCCAAGACCTAATAGAGGCGAAGGAGGTGGAGTTCGATGCTCCGGAGAAGCCTAATGTGATATCTGCTCCCATGCCGAAGCACGGCCGAAATGTCAATGTCATTGAAGAAGATTTGTATGTTGCTGATGTCAATGATCTGATAACTCCGTTGCTAACCATCAAGTTGAATCTGTTAAAGGACGGGATCTTCCCGGGATGTAAAGAAGACTGCTATTGTTGTTACTCTCTACAGTTTGATTGTCCGTTACTGAAGAAAGGCATCCAAGGCCTAATGGATAGTCGACAAATTTTGTTTGAAAAAGTTCCTGTTGTTCCAACTCACACTGAAGATGTCTCAATCATAACCATTCACGCCAATCTTTCCAAGGCCGTCAGAAAGCCTGTTAAGAATACACCAGCTACGAAATCTGTTCCTTTGAAGATAACAATGCCAGGGCCTGTCCCCTATGTTTCTGAGAAGTCAATACCATGGAACCATGGCGGTGACGTCTACTACCATGGTATTAAACAAATCGAAATAACTGAAGAAAGTTTGGATGATGAAGAAGCCAGCATTGGAAACATTGCAGGCACGAGCAAAATCACCCGGAGCGGGAGAATATTTTCTCCAGAGATTGCCCCTCCAAGAGCAATCTTTGGACCCTCATCTGCCGACAAGGTTGTCCCTGCACCAATAAAACTCTCCGCTAGAACCCCATTGATTGAAGATGTTGTTGTTCCTAGTACTGTCTCTCCTACCGCTGTTCATAAAGGTAAGGGAATCCAAGATGAGCTCGTCAGGACGAGGGCTTAACCCTTTGTCGTCCCGGAGACCTCCAAGAAGGAAATGGATGAGATCTTGAAGATAATCAAAAGGAGTGATTGCGATGTGGTAGAACAACTGGGGCAAACCACCTCAAAGATCTCCATGCTGGCACTACTACTTTGCTCGGAAGCGCACGCTAAAGCTCTGATAAAATTCTTGAAGGCAGCCCATGTGCCCCAGGAAACTTCTGCAGATCAATTTCAAAATTGCGTGGCCAACCTTACTGCGGACAATGGATTAGGTTTCTTTGATGCCGACCTAACTCCTAAAGGTAGAAACCACAATGATGCTTTGCACATTTCAGTCGAGTGCCGAGGAACTACTCTCGCACATGTCTTGGTCGACACGGGTTCGTCGCTGAATGTACTGCCTAAGAAGGCCTTGGACCGACTAGATTGTGAAGGGTTGGAGTTGAAGCCCAGCGATATTGTTGTCAGAGCTTTCGATGGTTCGAAGAGAATGGTCCATGGGGAGGTTGATATTCCCATCAAGATAGGCACTGAAGTGTTTAAATCTACTTTCTATGTGATGGACATCCGTCCGTCATACTCTTTCTTGTTGGGTAGGCCTTGGATACACCATGCTGGGGCAGTCACCTCCTCCTTACATTAGATGTTGAAGTATCCTGTCAAGGGAAAGATCATTACTGTCCATGGCGAAGAGGAGTACATGATCAGCCACTTGAACTCTTTCCGGTATGTGGAGGTTGAAGGGGAGTTCATTGAGACGCCTTTCCAGCATTTCGAAGAAGTCCTTCCTGAAATAGCAGTAGCAAAGTTGGCAGCTGAGACACCGAGGTAGATGGCCAGGATGGCATCTCTGGAGGATGCAAAGGCCGCAATAAAGGAAGGGAAGAATTCAACATGGGGGAAGTTGCCTGATATTCCATATAAGACAGATAAATTTGGATTAGGGTTCACTACCGCGGGCCAGAAAGCTATGCGCCGTTCGAAGATTGAAAGAGCGCCAGTCAAAATTTCTCCCTACGGAATCAACGCTTTGGAGGATGAAGACAAGGAGAGCAACATCGAAGAATGGATTTACCCAACTGTCAAAGAAGGATTGTGCAACTGGGAGGCAAAAGACTTTGTCCCCATCACTTTTATTCATCAGTAATTTATCTATCAAACATTTCCTATTTGGTCTGTAATATTTGTTTCTGAACAATCCGCACACTATCTTTTAACCTCATGCCTTGCCCGGGGCATGTAGGTCCATTTGTAAGGGTTTTGATTATTTTTCATATCCATATGCCATGTTTAATGATTCATTGGACGTTTTTCATTTGATAAACTGCTTGTGTTCATTTTCTTTCCTTTTGCATTTTTGTTTAAGGATGGCTATCCCTTACACACACCCACACTCACAAATGCAGGTAGCCATCCACTCCGGATTCCATGGGTGGCGATTCTGCTATATCCTTCCATAACTCTGAAGATCTGGTCAATCAAGCCGAGTATGAAGATGACGAAGGTTGTGAAGTACCAGGGGAACTAGCCAGACTTCTATAGCAAGAGGAAAGGGCCATCTTACCGCACGAAGAGTCATTGGAAACTGTCAACTTAGGGACCGAGGAAGACCGGAAGGAGGTGCAAGTGGGTGCCAATCTGGAACCGAGTGTCAAGGAACGCCTGATACAGTTGTTGAATGAGTATGTTGAAATCTTCGCCTGGTCTTATGAAGACATGCCGGGTTTAGACACAGACATCGTGGTTCACCGTCTCCCTACAAGAGAGGATTGTCCACCGATCAAGAAAAAAGTCCGCCGAATAAGGCCTGACATGTCTGAAAAGATCAAAGCAGAAGTGATGAAGCAATTCGACGCCGACTTTCTGGCTGTTACGTCCTATCCTCAATGGGTCGCTAACATAGTGCCAGTACCTAAGAAAGATGGCAAAGTCAGGATGTGTGTGGACTACCGGGATTTGAATAAAGCCAACCCCAAAGATGATTTCCCGCTACCACACATTGACATTTTGATCGACAATACAGCTCAGCACAAAGTGTTTTCCTTCATGGATGGATTCTCGGGCTACAATCAAATCAAAATGGCCCCCGAGGATATGGAGAAAACAACTTTTGTCACACAATGGGGCACTTTCTGTTACAAGGTGATGCCGTTCGGGCTGAAGAACGCAGGGGCAACTTATCAGCGCGCCATGGTAGCTTTGTTTCATGATATGATACATCATGAGATTGAAGTTTACGTAGACGATATGATAGCTCGGTCACAAACAGAGGAGGAGCACCTTGAGCATCTAGAAAAGCTGTTTGCCAGGTTGAAAGAATACAAACTCAGGTTGAATCCAAGTAAGTGCATTTTTGGAGTTAGGTCCGGTAAACTTCTAGGATTCATTGTAAGCAACAAAGGCATTGAAGTCGATCCAGCAAAAGTGAAAGCAATACAAGAGATGCCTGCTCCCCGTACTGAAAAGGAGGTTAGAGGGTTCTTGGGGCGCTTGAACTATATTGCCAGATTCATCTCTCATCTGACTTCTACCTGTGAGCCAATTTTCAAACTCTTGAAGAAAGATCAGGTAGTCGAATGGAACGACGATTGCCAAGCTGCTTTTGATAAAATCAAGGAGTATTTGCTAGAACCTCCTATTATGATGCCACCCGTCGAAGGAAGACCATTGATCATGTATCTGACCGTCTTGGATAACTCAATGGGGTGTGTTTTGGGCCAGCATGACGAGTCTGGTCGAAAAGAGCATGCTATTTATTACCTTAGCAAAAAATTTACCGACTGTGAGACTCGCTACTCACTGCTCGAGAAAACTTGTTGCGCTTTGGTATGGGCTGCTCGCCGACTAAGACAGTATATGTTGACTCATACTACATTGTTGATTTCCAAAATGGATCCTATCAAGTATATCTTCGAAAAGCCTGCTTTATCCGGAAGGATAGCCAGATGGCAAATGATCCTAACTGAGTATGACATCCAGTACACCACCCAAAAAGCTATAAAAGGGAGTGTACTAGCTGACCATCTGGCTCATCAAGCTATCGAAGATTATCAACCCATGAGATTTGACTTCCCAGACGAGGACATCATGAATTTGGACAACATTGAAGGTAACGGACCGTATGACTGACCCGAAAAGGGATCCCGATGGACCCTGTAATTTGATGGTGCTTCAAATGCACTTGGAAACGGTATCGGCGCGGTACTCATTTCCCCGGAAGGTTCTCACACACCTTTCACGGCCCGACTTTGCTTCAGCTGCACAAACAACATGGCTGAATATGAAGCTTGCATCTTTGGTCTCAAGGCTGCTATAGACTTGGGGATCAAATCTTTGATCGTATTTGGGGACTCGGCTTTGGTCATCAGCCAAATCAAAGGAGAGTGGGATACCAAGCATCCTAACCTTATCCCATACAAAGAACATGTCTTGACATTGTTGCCTCATTTCGAGCAAATTACCTTCGAGCATTTCCTGCGAGAAGAGAATCAGCTAGCAGATGCTCTAGCCACAATGTCCTCCATGTTTAAACTCAACTGGGATAACGAGGCTCCCCAAATCACCATCGAGCGAATGGATGAACCTGAGCATTGCCATGAGATTAATACCGAAGAAGTAGTGGAACAGCCTTGGTTCCATGAAATCAAAAGGTATCTCGAGACTAGAGATTATCCCGAAGGAGCTTCCGTAAATGACAAGAAGTTCTTAAGGAAATTTGCTGCCAAATTCTTCCTGAGCCACGGCATCCTTTACAAACGAAGCCATGATTGTGTATTACTCCGATGCGTAGACAAAGCTGAAGCAGAGTTGATCATGACTGAGATACACAGCGGCACATTTGGCACTCACTTGAGCGGGCATACAATGGCTAAGAAGATCCTAAGGGAAGGCTATTACTGGTCTACCATGGAAGCTGACTGCCATCAACATTCCCGTACTTGCCACAAATGTCAAGTCTACGCTGACAAGGTTCATATCCCCCCGATTCCTCTCAACGTCCTGATTGCTCCTTGGCCATTTGCAATGTGGGGCATTGACATGATTGGAGAGATCAAGCCCACAACTTCCAACGGACATCGCTTCATCCTAGTTGCCATTGACTATTTCACCAAATGGGTCGAAGCAGCTTCCTTCGCCTCTGTTACTAAAAATGTGGTTGCCCGCTTTATTAAGCAAAATCTCATATGTCGGTATGGTGTTCCAGACATGATCATCACAGACAACGGTACAAATCTGAATAACACAATGATCACCGCTTTGTGCGAACAGTTCAAGATTTATCATCACAATTCATCTCCCTATCGGCCGAAGATGAACGGTGCTATTGAAGCTGCGAATAAAAACATTAAGAAGATCATTCAGAAAATGACAGTCACTTACAAAGACTGGCACAAGATGTTACCGTTTGCTCTACATGGATACCGTACGACGGCACGTACTTCAACAAGGGCAACCCCATTTTCTTTGGTATATGGCATGAAAGCTGTCCTGCCTATGGAAGTTCAGATTCCTTCTCTAAGGATTATGAAGGACGCAGGTTTGAATGAAGATGATTGGATGCAGACCCGACTTGATTAACTCAATCTGATCGACGAGAAGCGACTCGCAGCTATATGCCATGGTCAGACGTATCAAAAACGGATGATCAAGGCCTTCAATAATAAAGTCAGACGTCAAGTGTATCAAGTCGGAGATCTCGTAATCAAGCGGATTATCTTGCCGCAAAGTGATCCCAGGGGCAAATGGACTCCTACATATGAAGGACCATTTGTGATAAAGAGCATATTTTCTGGTGGTGCAATGATTCTGACCACCATGGACGACGACGATTTGCCGCACCCTGCGAACGCAGACATAGTCAAAAGATACTACGCATAAAATAACCCGACAAGTCGAAAACCCGAAAGGGAGGCTTGGGCAAAAATGGGCATCCCGGTGAACCGAAAACCCGAAAGGGCGGTTCAGGCAAAAATTAGGGATAAAAAACAAAACAAATCTGTACACCCGGCAAGTTAAAAACCCGAAAGGGCGGCTTGGGCAAAAAGGGGTTTCCCGGTGGATCGAAAACCCGAAAGGGCGATTCAGGCAAAAGTTAGGGATTTAAAGCGTATGACTATGTCTCGTCGGATCACTTCAAAGACAATCTCTTCATCAACCAGTTCCAGGCTTCTGATCAATCCAGTCATCGGCAAACGAAGCATTGAATGGGCAGATATTCAGAGTTGTGAAGGTTATAGCAGAATGGAATCCCATGGAATTATTTGACATAGCCATCTTTATTTTGTATAAATCTTTCAATATTTACGACAAAATCCTCTTACTAGGATGATTGTCTCCTTTGTACAAATATACTCATAGAAAGTCAATACAAATACTTTTCCCAGAAATTTGTGTCATTTCCTTCCCTTTTTTTTTGCACTAATTGTTTTATTTTGAGAAACGTCCAATGTTTTGTTAAATAGGCATATGCATTTGAACATAATCATTTTCTTATGAATCAAGAAGGATTACTGATAGGTTGAAGGTGCAGTTGGATATCTTGATACCCTTTCAAAAGGAAACCCCCAGGAGATTTGGAATCCATATCCCCAGTAGATTCTGGAAGCTTGTCCCCTGCAGAGTACGGACGTCTCTCCCGAGCTTTATTCAAAGTTATTCCTCACAAGGGCTTATAACTGGGTTATCCTCAGCTAATTGCCACGGAAGATCGCACTCGGCAAATTTCTTCCTATCCCCAGCAGAGTTCATCAGAGTTCCCCAGCATAACTTATCAATACAATCCCCAAAGGAGTTTATCTTTGTTATCCCCAGCCAGAGAATCCTCCAGAACTCAACTCCCCTTAGAGTTTAAGTTTCAGTATCCCCAGCAGAGCTAAAACTTCAAACTATCAATCCCCAGCGAAGGCAGACTAGTGAACCGTCTCCCCACAGAAATGCTTCTCCCTAGACTAGAGATTCTCAGTCTTACTTCCCCAGCATGGGTCTACCAGGTTCTAAAATCCCCAGTAGACATCATCAGAAATTCTCTTACCTTGCAAGTCACCAAGGAATTCCAAGTCCCAGCAAGTGGTTTCAAGGCCCCTCAACAGTTGAAGGTCTGGTATTCCCCAAGCAAATCTGAAGACTTTCAGTTGTCAGTTCCTCCTTGTATTCTCCAGTGAAGATCTCCTCAAGACAGGAATTCCCCAGAAGATTGGTATACAACCCAAGCTCCTTATTCTCCAGTAACCACCAGGAATTATTCTTCCCGGCAGCAGTCAAGATGCTTTTATCTTCAGCCATCTCAGATTCATCTATCCTTTGCAAGACAGCTCTCCAGCTTACATGCGCATCCCTTTACATTCATATCATATAACATACATTGTATCATACATCATGACATTGCATATAACTAACTCTTTGCCTTTGCAGGTAAGATCAGTCGACAGACAAAAATCATTATCTTACGAGATTCTTTCCAGGAATAGTTCAGATGTGACCCAGACATGGCAACATCCTGATGCTTATTCCAGATTCATCCAGATGCAGTTTTACACGAGCTCATCATCAGGAAACCCTACACCGGTTCCTCCTCAAACTTCAAGATTTCTGAAAACAGTTCACGGGTTCTCCAAGTAACGGATGTTAACCTATCGCTTGTTCAGATTCTCCTAAAGACTTGTGAAAACAGTTTATGGATTCTTCCAAACAACGGATGTTAATCTATCAACTTGTTCAGATGCAACCTTTTGAAAACAGTTTACGGACGCTTCCCAACAACGGATGCTGCTCTATTGCTTATTCAACTTCAAGATTTCTTTAAATAGTTCACGGGTTCTCCAAGTAACGGATGTTGACCTATCACTTGTTCAGATTCTTCTCAAGACCTCTGAAAACAGTTTATGGATTCTTCCCAACAACGGATGTTAATCTATCACTTGTTCAGATGCAATTTTTGAAAACAGTTTACGGACGTTTCCCAACAACGGATGCTGCTCTATTGCTTATTCAACTTCAAGATTTCTGAAAACAGTTCACGGGTTCTCCAAGTAACGGATGTTAACCTATCGCTTGTTCAGACTCTTCTCAACTTCTGAAAACAGTTTATGGATTCTTCCCAACAACGGATGTCAATCTATTGCTTGTTCAGACCCCCAGTTCAGATGTGTTTCAAAACATGGACACCTCTCTGATACTCATTCCAGATGGCATCTTTAAGCCCATCCCCGACAAGTTTCTGTCACTCTTCCAGATGGCATCGTTAAGCCCATCTCCAAATGGCATCTCTAAGCCCATTCCCGCATCCATTGCTTTGACGAGTGCAAATTTAAGGGCACTCTAGTGTCCAATCTCCTTTTACCCTCGAGTCGCGAAAGGCAAACTTGCCAATCTAACTCTTCGGATTCAAGAAGAATGAACAGGGGCAACTGTTGTACCCCAAAATTTGCCCTCCCATTTCTCAATGATTTCTCATCACTAAGCCCTTGGAGCTCAAGATCCAGTTAGGGTTTCATCTGCTCAAAACTTCTCCTTGCACTGTTGACCCAAATTAGGGTTTGTGTTTGCACAAAGATGTTTTGACCAAAAATGCCTAAGATGACTTTCATGCTTCATATTGGACTCCCAAGTTTATCCATACCAAGTTTCAAGTCTTGATTCCAAGTTTTGCCCAGTCAATTGGACAGTTGACCTAGAAATCAGCTGTATTGGGGAAAAAGTCAACTGTGGCCAATTGACAGTCAAATCTCATGAAAATTGACCCACATCAACATTATGAACTCACATGGACCATTTGATCAAGTTTGGATCACAATTCCATAAGAAACTTGATCAGATCATCAAAGGGCAAAATGGTCATTTTTTGGGTTTTGACTGCACAAAAGCAATTTTTGACTGTTTGACCTAGCCAATGGCAAACCAAGCCCACATATGGACTCAAGGACCCCATGGAATTGTCTTGACATGCTCAACAAGTTCAAAAGATCCCAAATACACAAGATTGACAGTTGAATTTCCCAGTCAATTGATCAATTTTGACTGTATACTGAAAAGTCAAACTTTGACTTTTTGGTCACAAATCAAGAGTCAAGATTCAATTTTCATCAAAACATGCCAAATCATGAAACTTGTTCATCAAGAAATCCAAAATTGCAAATTAGGGTTTGAAATGAAGATTTTTCATAACTTAGAATTTTTCTAAGTTATGAAAAACCCTAATTTTTTCCTAACTTTGCCCCACTTTCTCACCAAGATTCATGTGGATTCAAGCAAAAGTCAAAACATGAAAGTTGTAGCCTATTGCATAATCTACAACTTTGATTCACAAAGTTTTCCCAAAAGAAGCTTGTATCTCAAGTTACAATTTTTGGAACAAGGGTACCAAACCATTCTTAACTTAGAGAAATTTTGACCTATTTTAGGCAAGGTTTTTACCTAGCTTCAAGACCATTTTTCACATACTTCCACTTGGAATTTCAATTTGCATTTCAAATATGGATTGTAGTACACATTCCAAGCTTTCCAAAATGTCCAAGAACTCATCAAACAACCTCATGGTTAGGGAGAATCGAATTTGGCAAGTTGGGCAAAAATCACTTTTGTTCTTGACCAAGACATGTTCATACACATTGCCATTTTCAAGTCAGCTTGGTTTATGCTACATTACAGGCCTCTAATCCCATTTGCACTCAATAATTTAATGCATACTCATTGTGCCAAGACCTTATTTTATGTGTTCAAGCATTGTATGCAAAATAAAGCCATAAGTAGAAAAAGCAAATTATCCATTTTAGAAAAGTATGGCTTTATGTCAAAGTTGCAAATCAGCAAGTACAAATCAAATCTCTTGGGAATAAGATTATGAACAAAACACACTGATCAAGGGGAAGGTTAGCAGCACATTAGGGGGGCCTCTAGCTGTCTAAAACTCAAGTGGACATTTGCTTGCTTAAGTGTGAAGAAATGTGGCATAACAAAACACAACTCTCATATCAGTGAATACATGCTTAGCAAAAGTTATCAAACACCTTCAAGACATCCTAACTGAGCTGAAACACGAGTCTAGCATCCCTCATACCTCCCCATTCCCAGAATCACCCTCAAACTGCCCAAACAGAGCATTTGCTGCAGTTTGAGTTCCAACTCTCATCCCTTCCATGCACTCTTGCTAAAACCACCTCAGATACATCCCATAACATCCCTTGAAGCTAATCAAAACCTCAAACGCGACCTGTAACACTCCCAGACAGGATCACCATTTTCATTTTCTTGTTTTGCAGCTGAGGTTCCATAGCACGATTCAAAAGGTTTCAAGACAAAGTAAAGCTTGGAATAGCATCCCTCGACATCAAGGAAGTTGTACCAATCATCACCTTGCTCTGAAAGTACCTCAATCATCAGATACAACTTCATCTGAACAGGTAAGTTCATGAACACGAATCTCTCTATCCAGGCATTGTTAGTTTTAGGTTTGTGAAGAAAACATGTCACATTCATAGCCCTGAACATGCCCATGTGATTAGATTTCATTTATATTATGTATGCTTAGAGAATTTTAAGTCTGAACAATGATAAAAAACTAGGTCAGGAATTGGGGGAGAAGAAATTCTCTCTCATTTCTGAGAGTTAGATTGATTTCTTTACATGTTTAGAATCGTGACATGATGCTCTATAACTTTGCTGTTGTAAGTTTTTTATGAAAGTCAAAGAATCAGGATCTAGGCTTGGCAATGGAAAATGCGCGCTGTGTTCTTGATTCAAACAATTTGGAGGTTGAAGAAGATCATTTGGGCTGGGTGTTTACCGTGGGAATTGGTAAACAACCGCTGATCTTCCAAAAGGTTACTTATTTGGTGACTCGCAGGATCGATCAGATTGATCCTAAGACATGGTTGATTTTGGGGTTTTGACTAAGTTTAACAATGGTTAAATGACAAGAAAATAAAGAAGCTTTATGTAAATTGCATGAAGAAGAAAACTTGATCAAATAAAGGAAGGCTTAAAATGAAGGCTTCAACTGGAAAAGTAAATGAAGAACAAGTAAAGTTTCTAGAAAGTAAATGACTTTGATTAATTAAAGTGGTGTTTCACACATACATTCTCAACAATTCTTTCGCTCACGCTGGGTACTTGAATCTATATGAGTAACTTGTATATAATTGTGAACACACGCGTAAAACTGCGTGAACTACTAATATTTATACTAAACACATCCCAAGTAACCGTCGGGCAGTTACGCTGCTTCGAGATGACTCCACTTGGCATGCTCACAGCATTCGACGCTCTAGATCTTGGCACGTTGCATTTGGTAACCGCTGGGAACCGTTTTCCCTCCAAACGTTTGAATCTCAAACCGTTCCACTCTGAGCATCGAACTCCTTTATCGAGAAGCACCTTCGACGTCGAAGGCAACAAGATTCTTCCTTGGAAGAAATTCTCTTAGTACATTGCCATCTTCTGATGAGCATTTCGACAGGACCAGCTGGTCGAAACCATCCTTCATGCTTAATGGCTTATATTAATAAAAACAAGGGTGTCGAATTTAGGAACCAACAAATTGCCCCCCAAGAATGCCTTATTTCGACACTGAAAAGAAAAAGGTATTCTTTGAGATTCCATTCAACACCTGTCTTTCATCCTTAGCCACCAATTAACCTGTGCACTTTTTGTCTTCTACCAACCACTGACAATCCCAAGAAAAAGCCATCATTCCATCTGTACCTAAGACGTCACCTCAGTATGGCGTTTAGCGTGCCCAATGTCTTTTCACAAATTGTCATCATGACAATTTCCCAAAAAACGAGGGCGCACGCTGCACCTTTTCGTTTCTGCAGAACGGCTATGTCAGCGAGGGGACGCCACGTGTCCCACTATCTTCTGCAACATTAAATGGCCTCGAATTTGGGGATTTCCCAACCACTATAAATAGCGCTAGGTACCCATTGTGGGACTTTTTCACGCTATTCTGCATTCAAATTTCCTTGTTGAACACAAAATCTCTGCAAACTTGCAAACACTTTGCTCTTCACTCACCTTCAACCTTAACTTCAAAAATGGCTTCAGGTTCCTCTAACGCTCCTAGTTCTAACATCCCTTCCAGAAATGCTAAACCCAAAATCTTCACAACTGTTCCCATAGTTACTTCTACAGGCCAACGAAGGGTTCCTGAACCCCTAGAAACTGTTGATCGTGAAGCTTATTCATATCAACTAATGATTCCGGTTGGATACTCCAACCAAATCTTCGCCATGTCTGGCCCACTATCCACATGCATTGATGAATCCATGAAGATCAAGAACTTCTTTCCAGTGCTTGAGGCGCTCAAACCTGTTGGGTGCTCTACAAAAGCTGCAGAAGACAATGAAGATCCCGCTAAGGAGAAGATAGATCTTCGCTTCTTCAATAGGGGTGCTAGGGCTTTTAGGTCTAGCCCTAGCCTCACACCTGACTACAGCGCTTGGCTAGAGAAGGTGGAAAAAAGCCAGACTTGGATCTGGAAGAACCTGGGAATATACGACCTGGTCATGCTGTCGAAGACGGGTCTCAACTACTCCCCTGAGATGCTGATAGCCTCTTTGCTTTTCTGGGATTACACTCATTTCACTTTCCACCTTCCTTGTGGAATGCTAACACCCACGCTTTTCGACGTGGCTGCCATCACCAGCCTTCGACCCATTGGGGATTATTTCGACCCAGAGGAAATGTCGGAGGATCAGATTGGATTCTCAGCTACGAAACCCACCTATACCACCTATATCAACCATTACCATGATAAGTCGACAGCCAATGTGACGGATGTAGAGCACATTGCGTTTCTAGCCCTTTGGATGTCACGCTTTGTGTTCTGTACAAAGTCTTTACAGGTGACAAAGAAAATGGTCACCCTCGCCACCCAGCTTCATCATGGCCAAAATATTTGTTTGGCAGAATTAATCTTGGCGAATCTGTATGAGTCGATCAGCAGCGGAGCGACTCTGTTGAAGGTCATCGAGAATAGAGCCAGTCTGTTGCTTGCAGGACCCTTTTGGCTACTTCAACTGTGGCTCAATGCCACTTTTGAGTCTTTCTTACCTCAGAAAACTCAAATAAATGAGCAAGCCCCTGAGATAGCAAATAGGCGAATTGAAGGCACCAGATTAGCTCTATTGACCCCGACTGAAGATGGGCTGGAGCTTCAACAGACTTTTGCAAACTTCGTCTTGATGTTTGCAAAAAGAAAAGAATTCGCTTCGACCATGGCTCCCTTTGCTCGACGAAAGGTTGGTCCAGAATGGTTCACCAGGCCCCATCCTAAGTCGTCAGGTGACCCTCAAGTCGAAGAACACACAATAATGTGGGAAGCATTTCTCACACCTAGAATAATTCCCCTGCGCTTCAAGAGCTCCAAGAATCACCTGAGCTTGATAGCTTACCAACCAAACTTGGTTTCTCGACAGTTTGGTATAATTCAATCACTTCCTTCTCCTATTTTTCCTAAGGAGAAGTCCATGTTATATTTTTGCAACGACTATACTGAGGATGCTTCCACCAAGCATATTGGCAGGTACGCTGGTCGAACAGTCCTTTCACTGTTCGACTATCAACTTAACTTTCTCTGTTCACCATCCTTCGAAGATTGGTGGAAGAGTTACTATGCTGAAGAGTTCTTTGACGAGAAAGATTTTGTGGACGAACTTCAGAAGTCTTTTGTTCTAGTGCTTGACAAAATAAAGAAATGTAAGTTCACTCTTCAAATTATTTTGTCTTTCCATTTCGACTGGTAACTTGTTAATTATAACTTGTCTTCTTTCAGTTGTTCGAAAGCCTGCAGCGAAGAAAGCCGCAGAAGGCCAACAGGGAGGAGGTCCCTTGACAAAACCTCCAGCACCGGCGAAAACTACAACAAGCCATCAGGGGGAAGGTCCTTCGATAAAATCTTCAGCACCGGTAACCAAAATTTTAGTATTTCCCTCTGGTTTTAACATTTTGATTTTCGATGTATCGTTCTAAATCGAACTCCAATTGGTTTTCAGGCACCTTCACCCAAGAAACGACCTACACTGACAGTCGAATCTGGGAGTGACGAAGAGGACGAATCTCCCCCCGCTCCTCTTAAACGGCGAAAACTAAAGAAAGATGTTCCTTCTCCTGAGACTCGACCCACAATCAGAATAAAGGTTGCTGGGAGAAAACCCAGGCCACCTCCAGTAATTATTGAAGAGCCAACGGAGGAGGAGCTAAATGTTTTGCTCAATAAACCCGTCGAAAGTGATAATTCCAGCCCTGGGGCTGAAGTTCCTCTACAGGTAATTTCTTTGACCTTTTTTAACTCATGTGTCGATGCTCACGTTCGATCGTGTCTCTTTCTAAACCAGAAGATTCTTCCTCTTCTATTTTCAGGAGACCACTGAAAGTTCAACACCAAAGACTTCTGAAACACTAGATTCCGCTGAACACAGCAGGCCACAAGAGAAGGAAGTGGCGAACGATGAAACCAATGCCGAAACAGAGGAACAACAAACAAAAGAAATTCAAGTGGTCGATCTGTCAGAGGAACACAATGACGAAGGGGATCACGCTGATGCTGGCACTGCTGAACTTCAGGTCGAAGAGAGTCATGTCGATGCAAACGCTACTCAACAACTTCAACCCCAATACAACGCTGTTGTAAGGGTTACTACCTCGACAAAGCATAAGTCTAAAGAAGACTTAGCACTCTTGAAGCAAACTGATCCCATTAGCTACTTGAATGCCATTATCGAGAGCAGGGGAAGTTCGTCTGACCTTAGTCAGGATGCTTCTACTCAATTGGGGAAGTCCACTTCGACTTCTCCTCTCGATGAGGCTTTGATGAAGGTCAAGGCTCAGTTCTTCAAGAAAGATTTGATGAAAGCTTTGGAGGGGGACCCTACTGCTCCTTCGTGTTTGGGAGCTGTTTTGAATGCAGTCGACTTTCTTTTTGTGACTCCAGAGGTTTCAAGCTTTATCATGGAGTTATCCTCCATTGTTGATCAAGTCTCAACAGACTATCGACGTCAGAGGGGCTTCAACAGCCAGCTCGAAGCGTTGCATGGCAAAAGTTCTTCTGCCTGGACTGAGGTAGCTGAGACGACTTCTCGAATTGCAGAGTTGTCGAGGCAAAAGGCATCCAAGCAAGAAGAAATAGATGCCATAGATCGAGACAATGCCTCCATAAAGGCGCAAATCGAAGAGCTGGAGGCCAAGATGAATGCTAATACTAAGCGCAAGGAGGAGCTTCTCTCGACTGTTTCAGACACAGAGAGCCAGGCTGAAATTACACGAGGCCTAGAGTTTGCTGAGAAAGCCCAAGCCTTCGATGACCAAATTGCCAAGCTTGCCCAGGCGAATGCCTTGTGCAACAAAAGACTGGAGTTGCAGCAGGCCAAGTACCTTCGACTCAAAGATTCTATCCCCTTCTGATTTACTCAGCCATTTATTAACCATGTATTGTAATATGTATTTGACAATGTAGCCATTTTGGCTAATTCTTATAAAAGTTTCCATCTTGGCTATTTATGGTTAATTTAGTCATTACTTGCTATTTATTTTGATCTCTTGGAGCATAGGTTTATACTTTTTCAAATATTTGCCGTTTACTCTCAAGAGTCTTTTATCTTCACCTAACTCTTCGACTTCAAAAGCTCCACCAGAAAAAGTTTGGATATATCTGAATGGTCCTTCCCATTTGGGTGACCATTTTCCCATGCTTCGATCCTTTCGATCCATGGGGAGAATCACCTTCCAAACTAATTCTCCAGGCGAGAATGCCTTATGTTTCACTTTTTTATTGTAAGAGTCTTCCACTCTTTTCTTTGGAATCCTTAGTAGGTCGAGAGCGCGTAGTCTTTCTTCGTCTAAATCTACTAGTTCGTCTAACATCATATCCCAATAAACCTCAGAGGGGATATCATGATGTCTCTGAACCCTTGCAGATTGAAGACAAATTTCCGCTGGCAACACTGTGTCATGACCAAAAGTTAGCCGATACGGTGTTGTACCTATGGCTTCTTTTGGGGACGTTCGACAGGCCCACAAGATCTGGTCTAACGTCTTATGCCAATTTTTTGGCTTCTTCCCAACATGCTTTTTTATCAAGCCAATCACTATTTTATTCGCTGCTTCGACTTGACCGTTTGCCTGTGCATAATAAGGCGTTGATGTTAGGAGTCTAAAGCCTGTTTCTTGAGCGAATTCCTGCATCTTTCGACCGGTGAAAACTGATCCTTGATCAATAGTTATAGTTTCAGGGATTCCAAATCTAAAGATAATGTTCTTTTGAATAAATTCAATGACATTTTCTTGGTCTACATTGACTAAAGGAATAGCTTCGATCCACTTAGTGAAATAATCAATGCCTACCAATATATACTTCTGGCTCTTTGATGATGCTGGTCGAATCTCTCCAATAAGGTCCAACGCCCATCCTCTAAAGGGCCAAGGTTTCACTATTGAGTGAAGTTCGCTTGCTGGTACATGTTGGATGCCTGTATGAACTTGACATTCCTGACACCCCTTTGCGAACTCGACACAATCTTTCAAGATGGTGGGCCAGTATAGTCCTTGTCAAAACAACAACCATTTCATCTTATGGCCTACTTGGTGAGCCCCACATGCTCCAGCGTGCGTAGTCGAAAGGGCTATGTATGCTTCAGTTTCACTTAAGCACTTTAGCAATACCCCTTCAGGCGTCTTTTTAAATAACTCATTACCCATGAGTACATAACTCAACGCCCTATATTTTATTTTTCGTTCTGTCGAAGCTGCTGGATTTTATAGATAATCTACAATGGGTTTCCTCCAATCTTGCTTTGACAAATTGTCTATGAACAAAATTTCGAAGTTCCTTTGATCAGCATACCCTAGTCTTGTCGATTCCAAGTCTGTTGGTGACAGACAAGTTGCTTTTATCTTTTCTCGAACTTCGATTGCTCTTTGTAATCTCGTTTTTGAAATTTTGTACCCAGATGCAATTTGTGCCAAATCGTTGGCTATTTGATTTTCCAATCTGGGTATGTGTCGAATGTTGACCATTTCGAATTTTTTCAATAAACGATTTGCTATCACAAAGTACATAATGAGATTTTCCCTTATGCACTTATATTCTTTTGTGACTTGCTTAATGACTAACTCTGAGTCTCCCATTATTTCGACTCGAGTTGCCCCCAATTCCAACAATATCTCAAGGCCAGTAATTAGAGCTTCATACCCAGCCTCCTTGTTCGAACAAGTACCTGATATCTTGTACTTGAATGTTGTTGGAATTTTTTCTGGAGAAATAATCAAGACTCCTACTCCTGTTCCATCTTTATGACTGGAACCATCGAAGTAGAATTTCCAAGGTTCTATCTCCACATAATTTATACTCTCAACCTGAATTGAGTGGTCGACTATAAAGTCTGCCACTACTTGTCCTTTCACTGCCTTAAGAGGCATAAAGGTCAAGGAGTATTCAGTTAATGCTAATGCCCACTTGCCAATTCGACTGTGCAGGATGGGTTTCGACAACATGTACTTGAAAACATCAAAATGAGACGAAACATACACATCAACTGGTTTTATATATTGCTTGAGCTTTGTACAAGAGAAATAAAGACATAGACATAATTTTTCAACTTCGCTATATCTAGTTTCTGCATCGTTCAAAACTCTACTAAGATAGTAAATGGGTCTTTCGACTCCATTTTCATCTTCTTGGGCTAACATGCTTCCCAAAGTTTTGTCGGATGCAGCTATGTACAATCTCATACTCCTGTTGCTGCAAGGAGGCACCAAAATAGGTGGCTTTGTGAGGTACCCTTTGATTTTGTCGAAGGCTTCTTGTTGCTCTTGCCCCCATTCGAATCTTTCTTTGTTCAATCGAAGTAAGGGTGAAAAGGCTTGAGCTTTCCCACTTAGGTTAGATATGAATCTCCTTAAGAAATTTATCTTTCCTAACAGAGATTGCAGTTCCTTTTTGTTTGCTGGCGCTTTCGCTTCCAGAATTGCCTTCGTCTTGTTCTGGTTGATTTCGATTCCTTTCTTGTGGACGACGAAGCCCAAGAAATCTCCAGCTTTTACACAGAATGCACACTTCAAAGGGTTCATTTTCAGACCATGCTCTCTCATTCTTTCGAATGATTGTCGAAGGTGGTCTATATGAATCTTCCTGGAAACAGATTTTACAACAATGTCATCAATATATACTTGCATAAAAGTGTTAATAAAATCATGGAAGATAGAATTCATTGCTCGTTGATATGTTGCCCCAGCGTTCTTTAGGCCAAAAGGCATCACTACCCATTCGTAAGTGCCTAAAGCCCCAGGGCATCGAAAAGCTGTTTTCGACACATCTTCTCCAGCAATGAATATTTGATTATATCCTGAATAATCGTCGAGCATACTCAGGTATTCATAGCCAGCGGCAGAATCGACTAGCATTTCCGCCACAGGCATAGGATATTCATCTTTGGGTGTAGCCGCATTCAAATCTCTGAAGTCTATGCACACCCTCAATGTACCATTTTTCTTAATCACTGGCACAATGTTTGCAATCCATTCGACATACCTCGTAGCTCGTATGAATTTGCACTTCAGCAGTCTTTCGACTTCCGTTTTGATCTTCGACAGTATTTCTGGAGCGAAGCGTCTTGGACTTTGCTTGACTGGCTTCTTCCCAGGTTTGATTGGCAACTGAAGTTCTATCAATCCTCTGTCGAGACCAGGCATCTCGTCGTAATCCCATGCAAAACAGTCCTTGAACTCCTTTAACAAATGGATTACTTCCAACCTGAGTTCTGGGTCTATTTTTGCGCTAATGTAAGTTGGCTTTTTCTCTAACCCTTCGCCCAAGTTGATTTCTTCTAAAGGATCCTGCGCTAGCATCTTGATGTTATTCGCTAAGGGGTCCTTTTCGAATCCCAAAGGCTCATCGTCGTAGATGGCGTCGAGCCTTTGTTCCTGCATTCCTTCTGGCATGATATCAGGAGGTTCTGGGTCGAAATCCTTTCCAGGACCAAAAGGTAACTCTTGATCATTGGCCTGTGTGGCCATATATTTTACTTCGGCTTCGAGAGCCGTTATCAACCTTGTTTCGGCTACGTAAGCCGAAATTCGCTGTAATGATTGTGACTCAATCATTGTCACTGAATTCACTTCCCCAACCAGTTGGTTGGATATCTGTTAGCCCACTAAAGTCAATGTGGGACAAGTCTTCTCTGTCCCATTGAAAACCATGCTCAGGGTGCAGATATAAGGAACAAAAAGTATTTGGCGCTGGCGCCAAGTCGAAGTCAGGTGTTGGGCATGGCCCAATGTGAGCCAGGTTTTTGTCGAAGTCTGCCAACCCTAGGTGATTTACTTCGCCCAGGTAATAGCTTTGATTCGCTTCTATGTTTTCGACCATTCCATCAGGACGCCATAGTAGCAACCTCTGTTGCATCGATGATGGTACAGCTCCAACACCATGTATCCATTCACGGCCCAACAAAAGATTATAGTTAGGTTTGGCCGATATGACCATAAACATAGTTGGTCTAAGGATAGATCCCACCTTGATGTCGAGTTGGATCACACCCATAGTGGTCTCTATGCCGCCTTCATAATTCGACAGGACCATGTTGTGAGGCTTGATGTTCTCATCGCTTTGGCCTATTTTTCTTAGCATAAAGTGAGAGATGATGTTGATGGTTGCCCCACAATCCACCAAGATCTTATTTACTGTGGTTTCTTCGAGTTTAGCCCTTATAAATAAAGGCTTAAGGTGATTTTTCATCGCCTCTGTAGGAGGTTCGAAGAACCCATTCTGCTCTTCAGTAGCGCCATTATCCATGACGAAATAGCACACTGGCCTATGCTTGGCCATTTCTTGCTCAATTTCCCAATCGCTTGTTTCGACCTCCACCTGGCAGTTGAACTCTCTTGGCAAAACTGAGACTATGTTCACCATGATATCTAGGGTGTCATCAGACTCAGAGCCATCTTCATTATCAACTTCACCCTGGTTAGGCCAGACTAGCCTATTGGTCACTGGTTGTCTTTCCAGAGGCTTCCTCTGCTTTCTCTGGGGAACATTCGAACTTGATTCTGCCTTTGGTTCATTAGTAGCTTCCCTCTCAGCTTTTCGTCGCCTCTGGTATCTCCTCCATTGAGATCGAGACATGGGATTCTTCCCTTTGTAGTTGCTTGATACCTGGGTCACTTTAGGGGTAGCAACCTGAGGTTCTTTCTTATGTGTAAAAGATGAACCTCTTGGCACTTCGAAGGAGTGCCATCTTTCCTCACTTGGCCTCTTTCGACCAGATGTTTTGTACCATGTATCTACTGGCACATTAGTTGGAGGCCTGAAAGTTAGTGGCCTCTTTTCTTGATTTGAACCCTTTCGGTGGGTTCTTCTAGGGTCATGTCGAGTATCAACACTTTCCCTTTTCCTGTTTGCTGCTCTTACACCTTGAATATGTTCAGCAGCTTTTTTGTCGAAGATCAAACTGCATCGAGGACACAGTATCACTTCTGACTTTTTTTTCTGGCACCTTTGCAGGAAATCTGCCAGATTTTCATTTTCCCGAGGGAAAGCAGTTTTGTTGGCTTGTTCTTGCCTAATGGCCTCCTCTGATGCTTTTGGTTCAGAGACTTCGACCATGTTGAAATTCATGGTGTCTTTGGTGGCAAGAGTCAACTGCTTCATCTGAATCTCCAAGTCCTCTGTCTGGCCTTGAACTGCAGCCAAGTAAGAACTGGGTTTTGTTCCAGATTTTTGGGCTCCAACTATCTCCAGCTTTGGGCTTTCGACCGCCTTTTGGACCGCTTCAATTGTCTTTCTGGATAGATTCCCAGAAAAACTGCCAAAGATTGGCATGTTGACATGATCCTTAGTGACTTCGACCATGGTAATTCCTGGCCTCTTCGACTGGCTTCTGGATGCCTCGATCACGTTCACCTCTGAAGGTTCAGCATAATGGGCTTCATCCTGCAAAGGGTTGGAGTCCACAGTCATGGGGGT
The DNA here is from genome assembly GCA_948472305.1 of Vicia faba. Lineage (NCBI taxonomy): Eukaryota > Viridiplantae > Streptophyta > Magnoliopsida > Fabales > Fabaceae > Vicia > Vicia faba. The sequence continues at coordinate 1,179,553,110 of OX451741.1, read as the reverse complement.
CTTGTCAGCAAACTTCAACCTCCCTTCTTCGATAGCGTCTTGCACGAGATTCCTGAAAAGAAAACATTGAGATGTTTTATGGCCCAGAAAATTATGATATTTACAAAAACCTCTCTTCTTTCTTTGATCAAGAGGAGGCACTTTTACCCCTGGGGGTACTATCATTTGGCCATCTTTTACAAGTAAGTCAAATATTTCATCACATTTTGTAATATCAAAACTATAAGTTTTTTTGGGGAACCTATCGTTGGTCCTTTCCGAACCAGTGGGATTTTTTCCACTTGAGGGGACTAACAGTTTGCAAGAGTATGGTGGCCCTTGTTTCAGTTCTGCTAAATCGACCTCGCTTTCTTCGACGGTTATAGTTTCGTCGAAGGTTTCTGGATCCTCGTCATCCATTTCGACATACGCTATCCTCTCTCTTTTGTGAGTTTTTGTCGCCTTGGCTTTTTCAGCTTTAAGGCGTTCTACCTGTCGAACTCTATCGGCCAATTGGGCCATGTCTCTCAGGTATTGAGTGTCTAATTTCTTCCTAATGGAATAATCTAAGCCGCCTGCGGCTATTTCGACTAACTCATGTTCTGGCACTTGCGTAAAGCATCTTGCTTTGAGAAACCTAAACCTATTCAGATATTCGTCTATAGGTTCAGTGAAACGTCTCTTTACACTGGCCAATTCTTTCAGGCTTATCTTGGTTTGTCCCATGTAGAATTGCTCATGGAACAATCTCTCCAACTGGGTCCAATGATGGATCGAATTGGGGGGAAGAGTTGTGAACCAAGTAAACGCGTTCTTTGTTAAAGAACTTGGGAAATACTTAATCCTCAGGTTTTCGTTGTTTGAAATATCTCCTGCTTTGATCAAGTATTTCGCCACATGTTCGACAGTAGATTTTGTCGTGTCCCCTGAGAATTTAGTGAACTTAGGGACTTTACATCTAGGAGGTAAGTCTGTTTGTAGCACATATTCTGACAGTGGGGATGTGAAGTTGGGCCTACGAAAGCCCATATTCATCCCATTTTGCATCATGATTCTTTCGATCATGGCTGCCAGATTATTTTCCAAACCCATATTCTGGTATTGGATATGCTGAACTACTTCGTCAGCATTTTGGTTCCTGTTGACTATCCTTACCTCTGGGGCTATGACCCTAGGTTCTTCGACAGGCTTCTCCAATCGTGCCCTAAGGTTTTCTTCGACAGGCTGCTGGACTTGGTTGATAGTGGTTTCTTGCTCTAGAAGTATACCTTGGTTTCCCCTTATTTGCGCCCTTTGGGGCTGTCGAATAGGTTGGGGTACCCCAAAGAAATCAGCCAGACGCGTCACTTGCGCTGTCATCTACTGATTCGACTGGGTGGTATTTTGTATCAGAGGGTTCAGCACTGTACTTAAAGTTTGTGCCAACATTTGAACCATATCATGGTTGCTTTCGTCCATTTGTTGCCTCAAGACTGCTGTCGAGGCATTCGTAAGACCATGCGCTACTTGGGACGTTCCTCCTAAGAGTTGGGTCCTATTTCTATTCGCCATACCGACTCCAGAACCTTGGAGTGGCGAAGAGGCACTCACTAAAGGGTCTGAAAAAGTAGACACAGCGTTCGTCAGGCTAGCCAATTCAGATGTTGGCATGCCATAGAGTGGTTCTCGATTTGGACCGCCTGTCATAAATCCTGGGGGAACATAAGGCCTAGTCCCTGGATTTCCCCTTGGTGGGGGAGTTCCCAAAGGCACTCTGGGGCCAGTGAACGGAGGTAATGGCCCCGTTGTTGTGACCGTTACTGCTGGTGTTGAACCAGCGGTTATCGCTTCACTTACGGTTGGGATAACCGTTGTTCCCACATTCGTTTGTGGGATTTCGTTATTGTTTGGCGGATTCGCCATCGCTTATCTTCTTCTGGCAGTATTGGTATTGTTAGTGTATATCCTACCACTTCTCAATAACATGCAATACTTCTCGAAAAAGATGATATTCTGTATAAAAAGGTTAAACTTCAAAATCAACACAAGGTCCCACCGGGCGTGCCAATTTGTTTACCGTGGGAATTGGTAAACAACCGCTGATCTTCCAAAAGGTTACTTATTTGGTGACTCGCAGGATCGATCAGATTGATCCTAAGACATGGTTGATTTTGGGGTTTTGACTAAGTTTAACAATTGTTAAATGACAAGAAAATAAAGAAGCTTTATGTAAATTGCATGAAGAAGAAAACTTGATCGAATAAAGGAAGGCTTAAAATGAAGGCTTCGACTGGAAAAGTAAATGAAGAACAAGTAAAGTTTCTAGAAAGTAAATGACTTTGATTAATTAAAGTGGTGTTTCACACATACATTCTCAACAATTCTTTCGCTCACGCTGGGTACTTGAATCTATATGAGTAACTTGTATATAATTGTGAACACACGCGAAAAACTGCGTGAACTACTAATATTTATACTAAACACATCCCAAGTAACCGTCGGGCAGTTACGCTGCTTCGAGATAACTCCACTTGGCATGCTCACAACATTCGACGCTCCAGATCTTGGCACGTTGCATTTGGTAACCGCTGGGAACCGTTTTCCCTCCAAACGTTTGAATCTCAAACCGTTCCACTCTGAGCATCGAACTCCTTTGTCGAGAAGCACCTTCGACGTCGAAGGCAACAAGATTCTTCTTGGAAGAAATTCTCTAAGTACATTGCCATCTTTTGATGAGCATTTCGACAGGACCAGCTGGTCGAAACCATCCTTCATGCTTAATGGCTTATATTAATAAAAACAAGGGTGTCGAATTTAGGAGCCAACACTGGGCCTGTTTCACACTTCTTTTTACACCCTGATTTTACTTTCACACCCCCTAGGCCCATTTGGCTTATTTTCATTTTTTTTTACTTTTGTTTTTTATTCCTGACTTATTTATTTTTCCTGATAATATTAAAAATATAAAAAATATTTTTTACACCATTTTTATATTTTTTAGGTATTTATTTGTTTATATGGACATTTGTACATAAATAATATATAAATACTATTATTTAGAAAAAACTAGAAAAATAATGCAAATATAATTTATTTCTGATTTTTATTTCATTTTCTCTTTTGAAAACATTTTATATCAAAAATACTTTTTTTTATATAAATATTAAACATTATTATTTTGTATATATAATACATATTTAGTAAATAGTAAAGATATTTATATATATATTAGTATATTTAGGTAAATAATACAAAAAATATATACATTTTTTTATTTTATTAATATTTGACATAAAAAATACTTTTTTATGAATATATTTCATTTTTATTTTATTTTGTATATAATTATTAATTATTGTACATATTAAATAAATGATACCTTTTATTTAAGAGATTAGGGTTTTGCCCTTAAAACATAAAAGCTCCAAAAAATAATACTTTTTATTTTGTTTACTTAACATATAAAAATACTCTTTTTTCATACATATAAAAAACCCTTTTTGCATCTTGCATATTTATTTTATTTCTATTTAATTTGTGCAAATTAATTATCTTGTAAAATAATTCCAAATTGATGTAATAGCTAGGTTTAAATTCCTTGTCTAAATATCCCCCCATTTGAACATTTGTACCCCCCTTCCCATATTGTGTTGTAATAGTGTAGGAACTTTACTTTTCGCACTTTAACGCTTTCTAAATATACCATGTTAGAATTAGGGTTTGTATGCAAATAAAAAGAACAAAAAATAGTTTGACCTAATTTCAAGATAATCAAGCATGAAAATGGACAACACATATCACACTTGCACCCCTAGGGTATCCCACTTGTTGCCTTCAATAATGGGCCATATTGCATGTTAGGTCTCTTTGGGCAAAAACAAAACAAACAATCAAATGATCATAGTCCCTCGATGACGCTTTCAAAAGTTGCCTAAAAATGATCAAGTCCCTTAAAGGAAAATTGCCCAAAGATACTTGGCACCATTGCAATTATGGTCTAAACGATGACCCGCGCCCGTCCCTTTCACATCCTAACACAAGATTGTCCACCAAATGCAATGGTGGAACAAAATTGTTAAAAGGGTTAAAACATAACAAAAATATTTGAGAACTTTAGGGTAGATAGCTCTTAAGTACTTGTCAACTTACAAAACAAAAACACTTGCCTATTTTTCAAACCACACTTCACAAACACTTTCAAAACAAACTTTCAAAAAAACCTTGAAACATCTTTTCAAAAAGACAAACACCTTTCGTAAAACATTCGAGTAAAGAATTGTTACAAGGGTAGCCTAGACAAGGCATCTTTTTCAAAACATTTTCAAAACCACACGCAAAGCACCATTTTCAAACAGATGAAAACCAAGGCAAGTTGATCTAAGCAAGTACCTAAGAGCCCATGGATAACCATGGATAGAAAGGGTGCTAATACCTTCCCTTTCTATAATCTACTCCCCGAACCCAAGAAAAATCTCAAAGGTTTTTTGCTGTGCTTTTTAAACCTTTCCTTAGGATAAAATAAAAAGTCGGTGGCGACTCTTGCTCAACCGAAACATTTGCGAAAACAAATGCAAAACCACAGTCAGTTCTCCCACCGTATCACAACAGCCATCAACATTTTATCTATCAAAGCTATGCCTACTGGTTCTATCTATTATACAGGTGAGAGAAATCAAGCTAAACAAATACATGAGCATTATCGGTCGGAAGTCCTAGTACCACTCGAGGTGCAACAACAACATTACCATATTCCTGAATTCCTTTAGTAGCAGGTGTGATACGGTGGGAGAACTGACTTTTTGTTTTTGATGATTTGAGAGTTTTCCTTGAGGAATCATGATCAACCCTTGATCAAATTATGAATGTGACTTCAAACTCTTGATGTTGACCAAAAATCTTGAATTTTGACTGTATGTTGACCACAATTGACTTTTTGTTTAATACAGTTGATTTTCAGTCATCTGAGCAATTGATTGAGAAAACTTGCGATGCAAGGCATGAAACTTGGTATGAGAATTCTTGGAGACCTATAAGAAACCATGGAAACCACTTGAGGCCTTAGAAACCCAAACTTCCTTGATAAAAATGAAACCCTAGTTGTAAGTCCACTGCTTAGGAGGAGAATTTGTCTGATCAATTCCTGAGAAACCTTGAGCATTTGAGAACCCTAGGAAAATTTCTTAAAGAAAATGAGAGGGAAAATTTTGGGGTACAATAGCTGCCTATGTTCAATTTTCTTTAACCTGAAGAGTTAGATTGGCCTGTCTGTCATTCGTGATCTGAAGGTAGAAGAGGATTGAACACCGAACTGCCCAGAAATTTGCACTCGCATGTGCAGGAGGTGTCACTGTTGCTTAATAATATTGCTTGAAGAGGCTTAAAGGTGCCATTCGGAGAGGTGATGGAATTTAATTAGAGATGGGCTTATAGATGTCATCCAAGGTAAGTGTTGATAGAAGTATCAGAACAAGTCTACGCTCGATTCTATCTGAAGAATGCTTTCCAGAATGAACCTCTGGGGAAGGTGTTTAAGTAGCTTCTTGTCAGATTTAGTCTCTGAGGGAGATGTTTGTCATGTAGATAATTGCCTCGTCCTATTTCGGGAATTAATCTACAGTCCGCTTTCATTGGTAAACTCATCTTGTTTCGGGAGTTCATACACCTGGTCATGTTGATAGTTTCCTTGTCTTGTTTCGGGAGTTAATCTTTTCCAAGTTATAAATATAGTTTCCACGTACTATTTTGAGGGTTAATATTTGCTCGGTCATATAAATAGTTTCCCCGTCTTGTTTCGAGAATTAATCTCTGACCTGCTTTCTGTTGGTGAACATGTCATGTCTCGGGAATTCATACCGCCTGGTCATACAGATAGTTTCCCCATCTTGTTTCGGGAATTAATCTGTGACCTGTTCGAGGATTGTTGATGATATCTGTCTGTTTGTAGACTTTTACCTGAAAAGATAAAAAGTTAGTTGTATGCAATGCCATGATGTGTGTAATGCACTACGTAATGATGTTCTCAAAATGAATTAGAGTGTAATATGCGTGTCATATGTGTATGCTATGATACTTATAAATGATGTATGGATGTGAGATATCGTTGAAGCATATTGGTAGCTTTGTATAACATCTTCGATTGGGAAAATAAATCCTTGACTGTTGTTGGGGATGAAGAATATGTATGATCTTAAATCTTTTCTAGAATGTCTTCGCTAGGAACTCATGCTTTCTGTTTGAGGATACTCCACTGGGGAATATTGACTTCTATTTGGGGAGGAGAGTTTAAGAACATTGGTTGTTCATCGCTCTACTAGGGAATTTAATTCTTATATACCCTGACTGGGTATAAAAGAGATGGATCACCTCCCGAGGTGCTGTCTGACCGAGTTTCCGATATGGATGCCGAATTGTCTGGGGAGGATAAGGTCAAACGATATTTGGTGCGGTTTCAGATTCAATAGAAACTCTCTGGGGATAGCAGCCTGGACTGTCCTTTGCTAGAGATAGGAATTTTGCCGGTGATTTGTAGTAGTCAGAGAAATAGACTAAGCTGGGGAGACTGAATTATGTTGGGGAAATAAACCCCGCTGAATAAATATACTCTGCTGATGAAATGAACCTTGTTGGAAATGAGAATTCTGCAGCAAATTTTATAGTTTTGGAGAAATAAACTCAGTTGGGGAAGATAATTTCTATGAACTGTGCTGATGACATATTCTCTGATGAGGATTGGGACCTCGTAAGTTGGCGATATTACCGGGGAAAAGATCATACTCCTTTATCCGCTAGGGGGATCTGTTGGGGAGTATGATTAGATTGATTGATGGAAGATGCCCCAATTCCTATCTTGAAAGCATATTAGACTTGTGGGGAATGTATATTTGTTAAAGATGAGCTTGTGAAGATAGCTTTGTGGGGATCTATGTGGGAATTTGCGGATGACTTGAACGTTATCCCAACTCCTAGAGTCCTGAGTAAATACTTTATTCTTGTTTTTATGCATATTTGTTAACAGTAATCATATTCATATGCATATATTCATTCAATTTAGTCATCGGACGTTTTTGTGAACAAAATATAAATAGTAAAACAAAATTTGAATTTTGAAATGGTATATGTATTGATAATTTGCCTATAAACATGCGGTTTTGTACAAAGAGACATAAATTCTAGTAAGAGGAAATCATTGTGAAATGAAAAGAGTATAAAGTAAAACAAAGAAAAATAGCTATGTGGAAATAATCTCGTCGGGTTTCAAATCCGCTATTGCCCCTATGTCTTCGAGCATCCCATCCCTTGTTGTCGGAAGAAGTTAACGGAATTGTTATGCACCATTCGAACTTGACGTTGGTAATAACGCTGCCTGTAAGTGATCCAACGGACATAGCCGTACGCTTTAATCCCTAACTTTTACCTGGACTTCCCTTTCAGGTTTTCAGCCCAACGGGATACCCTTTTTTGCCCAAGCCGCCTTTTCAGGTTTTCGACTTGTCGGGTGTACAATCTTTATATATATATATATATATATATATATATATATATATATATATATATATATATATATATATATATATATATATATATATATCCCTAATTTTTTCCCGAACGTTTTTGGTTCGCCGGGATGCCCTTTTTTTTTCCTAGGTCAGTCAACCTAGCAATTCTCTTTCATACGTAGTATCTTTTGACTATGTTCGCGTTCACAGGGTGCGGAAAATCTTCACCGTCTATGGTGGTAAGTATCATAGTACTACCAGAAAGTATCTTCTTGACTATAAATGGACCTTCATAGGTGGGAGTCCATTTTCCCCTGAGGTCACCTTGCGGTAAGATGATGCGCTTTATTACCAAGTCACCAGCCTGATATACCCGATGCTTGGCCTTTTTGTTGAAAGCATTGATCATACACTTCTGATACATTTATCCATGACAAACAGCCGCATGTCTCTTCTCGTCGATCAAGCTTATCTGATCCAGCCTAGTCTGAACCCACTCGTCTTCTTCTAAGTCTTCCTCTTTCATAAATCTCAGAGAAGGGATCTAAACTTCGACAGGTAGGACAACTTCCAAATTGTTGACTAGAGAGAATGAGGTTGTCCTAGTTGATCTTCGTGCTGAAGTGCGATAGCCATGAACAGAAAATGGTTAAATCTCATGCCAATCTTTTATTTTCACTGTCATCTTCTATATAATATTCTTAATGTTATTATTGGAGGCTTCCACTGTGCCATTCATATCCGGTCGATACGGAGAGGAATTGTGGTGCTTGATCTTGAACTGCGTGCAGAGTTCTGTGATCATAGTGTTGTTGAGATTAGTACCATTATCCATGATAATTCTCTCGTGGATGCCATATCGACATATAAGGTTATGCTTGATGAACCGAGCCACCATATTCTTGGTGACAGAGGCAAATGAGGCCGCTTCAACCCACTTTGTGAAATAATCGATGGCGACGAGGATGAAACAATGTCCGTTAAAGGCAGTAGGCTTAATTTATCCAATCATATAAATGCCCCACATTACAAATGGCTAAGGCAAAGTCAAGATATTCAAAGGAACCTGAGGCACATGTACTTTGTCAGTGTAGATCTCGCATTTATGACTAGTTCTAGAATGGTGATGGCAATCAGTTTCCATAGTTGACCAATAGTAACCTACTCTCAGAATCTTCTTAGCTATAGCATGCCCACTGGAATGAGTACCAAATATACCTTCGTGCATATCCTCCATAATCTTCTCAGCTTCCTTCTTGTCCACACAACGAAGCAGAGTCGAATCATGGTTGCGCTTGTACAAAGTTTTGTTGCTCAGAAAGAAATTAGCAGAGAACCTCCATAGGAATTTCTTATCATCAGAAGCTTCCCCCTCGGGATACTCTTGGGCCTCGAGGTATATTTTCACTTCTTGAAACCAAGGCTTCTCTTCTACTCCGTCAGTATTAACTTTGTAACAATGTACCGGTTCGTCTAGTCTCTCAATGGTAATTCGAGAAGCCTCATTATCCCATCTGACTTTTAACATAGATGGCATGGTAGCCAATGCATATGCCAACTGGTTCTCTTCTCGTGGAATGTTTTCAAAGGCAAATTCCCTGAAGTACAAAATTAGTGTCAATACATGCTCCCGATAAGGAATGAGATTCAGGTGCTTAATATCCCATTCTCCCTTGATTTGACTGATCACCAAGGCTGAGTCCCCATATACATTCAAGAACTTGATTCTTAGGTCAATAAAAGCTTTGATACCCATGATGCACGCTTCGTATTCGGTCATGTTGTTGGTACAATCAAAACATAATCTGGCGGTGAAGGGCGTACGGCAAACCTTGGGAGAGATAATTACAACACCGATTCTGTTGCGAAGTGCGTTAGAAGCTCCATTGAAAACCATAGTCCATCGGGATCCTGGCTCGGGTCCTTCATACGGTCCAGGTTCTTCACAATCTTTAACTAGCATAATATTCTCATCTGGGAACTCGAAATTCATAGGTTGGTAGTCATCTACGACTTTGATGCACCAAATGATCTGCCAATACACTTCCTTTAATAGCCTTCTCAATGGTGTACTGAATGTCGTATTCTGTTAAGACCATTTTCTGTCGGGCTATCCTTCCGGAGAGAGCTGGTTTCTCAAATATGTATTTGATGGGTTCCATTTTACAGATCAACAAATTAGTATGGGTAAACATATATTGTCTTAGTCGACGAGCATCCCATTCCAAAGCGTAGCAAGCTTTCTCAATCAGTGAGTATATTGTTTCACAGTCATTAAATTTTTTGCTAAGGTAGTATAATGCATGCTCTTTTCGACCATACTCGTCATGCTGACCCACTACACACCCCATTGAGGTCTCTAACACTGTTAGGTACATGATTAAGGGTCTTCCTTCAACCAGAGGCATCCAAATTGGAGGTTTTGGAGATACTGCTTAATCTTGTCAAAGGCTAATTGGAAATCGTCATTCCATTTTACTACCCGATCTTTCTTCATCAATTTGAAGATCGTCTCACAAGTAGCAGTCAAATGAGAAATGAATCAGGCAATGTAATTCAGTCGTCCCAAGAAACCTCTGACTTCCTTCTTAGTACGGGGAGTAGTAATTTCTTGAATTTCTTTGAATTTGGCGGGATCAACTTCAATACCTTTACCACTAATATCGAAACCCATGAGTTTACCGGATCTCACCCCAAAAGTGCACTTGCTCGGATTCAACCTTAGCTTGTATTTTTTCAGCCTTTCAAACAACTTGTGTAGATGGTCAAGATGTTCCTCTTCAGTCTAGGACCTGGATATCATGTCTTCGACGTAGACCTCTATCTCGTGATGGATCATATCATGGAACAGAGCTACCAGAGCATGCTGATAAGTCGCACCAGCATTCTTCAACCCAAAAGACTTAACCTTGTAACAGAAAGTGCCTCACTGTGTGACGAAGGTTGTTTTATCTATATCTTCAGGTGCCATCTTGATCTGGTTATAGCCCTAGAAAACATCCATGAAGGAGAATACCTTGTGTTGAGCGGTGTTGTCAACTAGATCATTAATATGTGGAAGTGGGAAGTCATCTTTGGGGATCGCCCTATTCAGATCCCTGTAGTTTACATACATATGTACCTTGTCATCTTTCTTAGGTACCAAAACCACATTTACTACTCATTGAGGATAAGAGTTAACAAACAAGAAGCCCACATTTATTTGTTTCATAACCTCGACCTTGATGTTCTCTGACATCTCGGGACGCATGCGACGAAATTTCTGATTGATTAGAAAACAACCCTCTTTCATCGGTAGACAGTGAACCATAATATATCTATCGAGCCCTGGCATGTCTTCATACGACCAAGCGAAGATCTCAACATATTCATGCAACATTTGAATCAATTTGTTCTAGACATTATCCTCTAGGTTGGCCCCTATCTTGACTTCTTTTCGGTCTGCTTCAGTATCCAAGTTTACAACTTCAACTGGCTCTTCATGTGGTTAAATAGACTTTTCCTCTTGCACTAACAGTCTGAAAAATTCTCCAGTTATTTCATAATCTTCTTCTCCTCCGTCCTTAGCTTGGTAGATCAAATTTTCAAAGTCATAAGTGGAAATAGTAGAGTCGTTATCAACGGGATCCAAAATGGATGTGGATCTGCAATGTATTGTTTGGATGTGTGTAAGAACACATAGCTATTTGAAAGTGATAAAAGTAAAAAGAAACACATAGAGCACAAAATTCTAATGCAAAACGTCCAATGCTTTATTAAATGAAAACATATTTATGAAATGACAACCCTTAACAAACGAACCGTTGTGCCCCGGGTAAGACACAAGGTTTAAAGTCATTGTTTTAAAAGATTACATAACCAAACTTTGAAAGCAATAAAAATAGAAAGTAACTATTACTCCTGAATAAAGGAGATTGAAATAATGTCTTGAGTTTTCTAGTTGTTGAACCTGTTGCTTATGGTAGGAAAGATCCAGTTGTCAAGGTCATAATCACTGTCAAAATATTCTATTATGTTGACTCTATTATTTCTGATGCGGAATAGTGGTATTCCAGCCCGAGCATGAAGAACAACCTTCTGAGCCTCTGTAGTGAAACCCAAACCAAATTTGTCAGATTTATACGGAATATCAGGAAGCTGACCCCAAGTAGTACAACCACCTTCTTCTACGACAACTCTAGCATCCTTCAAAGAAGTTATTCTGGGAGGAACCCTGGTAACCTTGGGGACATCAGAGACGTCTTTAGTGGTGGCCGAAGGGATAACTTCAAAAAAATGAGAGGGAGTCTCGATGAATTCGCCATCCATCTATACATACCGAAAAGATTTCAAGTGGCTACCCATATACTCTTCTTTTTCACAGACTATAACAACTTTTACCTTCACGGGATACTTCATCTTCTGGTGTAGGGTTGAGGTAACAACTCATGCCCCATGGATCCAGGGGCGTCCCAGTAAGAAAGAATAAGTTTGTCGAATATCCATCACATAGAAGGTAGATTTGAAGACCTGCGAACCAACCTTGATCGGAAGATCCACTTCTTCGTGCACCATTCTCTTTGATCTGTCAAAGGCTTGAACCACAATATCACTAGGTTTCAGTATAAGCCATTCGCAATCAATTCTGTCAAGAGCACCCTTCAGTAGAACATTCAACGAGGAACCAGTGTCAATCAATACATGATCCAGAGTAGTGCCTCTGCATTCAATAGAGACATACATGGCCTTGTTATGGCTTCTTCCTTCTGGAGTCAGGTCAGCATCAGAAAAACCTAACCCATTGTCGGTCCTTAAGCTAGAAACATAGTTCTCGAATTGATCGGAAAAAATATCTTATGGCACGTGAGCAGTCTTCAAAAAATTTCACCAAAGCCTGTGCATGGACTTTAAAATATAGTAGCAGGGATAACATGGAGATCTTAGATGGGGTCTGCCCCAACCATTCAACAATCTTGTAGGCGCTCTTACGTATAATCTCTAATACCTTCCCCATCTCGTGCCTAGAGGTGTCTTCAACTACAACTTCTTTAGGTGCCTCCGTTTGGGCAGGCTCCGCTATTTGTTCCTTACCCTGAGTCTCAACAGTTGAATTGGTAGCGATAACTCTAATTGGTGTAGCGACAGTCTTCAGAGATATTTTTGGGGAGAAAACTCTTCCGCTTCTAGTAACCTTACTGGTTCCAGCAATATTGTCGATGTTGGAATCAGTAACTTCAACATCTTTGTTCTCAGTAATCGATAGTTCTTTCTTGACGCCATGGTAGTAGATGTAAATCTATAGTTCCAAGGGATAGCTTTATTTGAAGAATATGTGATAGGTCCAGATGTAGTGATGATTAGAGGAGAAACTTTGGGATTATCAGTGATCCTTACAGGACCTTTGGAAGTGATCTTGAGAGGAGTTCCAGAAATTACAGATAAGTCTTGAAACAAACTCTCAGTAGACGAAATCTTATAAACCGAAATTATGTGATTATCCATTAGGCATTGAACGCCTTCCTTAAGTAACTTGTAGCCATTGGCTTGGGTTGCGCATCAGTAAAATCTTTCAATACAACCCGGAAACAAACCAGCCTGTAATAGATTCTTCTTGTTAATCGGGAGGGGAGTAATAAATTCATTTATGGTAGCAACATAAAGATCATCATCAATAGCACTTATTCCTTTGTCGTGCTTCGGCGTTGGTGCAGTAATCACATCGGGGTGTCCGAAGGATCAAACTCAATTTCTTTGTTATCAATAATCTCCTGAATTTTGTTTTTCAGCACCCAATAGTTATTGGTGTCGTTCCCAGGACTATTGGAATGGTAAGCACACTTCATATTTGGATTATAGAGAGGAGAGGAGGTGTTGGGATTCTGAGGAGGCTCCCTTACTGTTATCAGTTTCGATTTCAGTAAATGTTGTAACACCTGAGATAGTGGCATACTGATCTTGGTGAACTTCCTTCTAGGTGCATCTGACCTACGCTGACTGCCCTATTGTTGTTGTTGTACAGGTACAGGATTAGAAATTAGTACCGCTCCTACAGATTGATTGCGATCACCTCTAACACGACCCTTCTGGACTTAAACAACATTAACTTCTTTCTTTTTGCTAAATGTATTCTTTACAACATTTGAAGACATAACTAATTGAATCTTTCCAATTATAATTAGCTCAGTAAAACCAGATGAAGAACTTCCGATTAGATGATTGAAGAAAGTCCCAGTCAGAGTTCCCATAAACATATCAACTAGCTTCCTGTCAGACAAAGGAGGTTGCACTCTTCCATCCAGATCTCTCCATTTTTGGGCATACTCCTTAAACCCTTCATGAGAGCCCATGGTCATACTTTGTAACTGCACATGAGTAAGTACAAGATCAACATTGTATTGAAACTACTTGTAAAACTCAGTAGCTACGTCTTCCCAAATGTGGATGTTGGTTCCCTCTAGCTGATAGAACCACTCAAGTTGTGTTCTGAATAAACTTTCTTGAAGGAAGTGAACCCGTAACTTTCTATCAGCAGTATGGGGTTGGATCTTCCGAACATAAGACTGCAGATGGAGTTTTGGACAGAACACACCATCATACTTGGAAAATATAGGAACCTTGAACTTGTGAGGGATAACAACCCCAGGGTTAAGACCTAACTCTTCAAAATCCAGCCCAGACACTTTCTGGATCCCCATAGCATTAAGACGATCTTAAAGTTGCTTGTACCTGTCATCAGTAGGAGGATACGGTTTGGAAGAATAGTCTTCATCAGAATCTTGTCCATAACAAAGGTTGTTATTCTCTTCGACTTTCACACTCTTGTCATCTTTCTCTTGGTTATCATCTTCATTTAGGGGGACCTCAAAATCTAGAGCCCTTCTGACTGGACCCTTGAATCTTGTGCCCATATTAAGAAAGACTGCTGGATTCTTAGTCTTCTTCTTATTCCCCTTTGTGATGTGGGTCTTCAACTCGTCTTGACCCTTAGCTAAGTCCAAGAACATCTGCTAAAACTGAGCGTTCTGAGCTTGAAGTTCTTTCACAGTTTGTTCGAGTGTCATATTTTACTAAAATAAACAGAAAGAAGATGAGAAAAACTCTCTAGAAAGTACCTGTTATGTGATGATATGCACGATATGCAAATGCAAGTGCAATGTTTTCAAGAACCTTTGCGGGATTTAAGTTTTTTTAAACAAAAGGAAACAAAAGAAATTTTAGTAACAAGATCAAATTATAATTTCTTTCTAGGCTTATAATGATAACAAGAAGAGTTACAAAGAAACACAATATGAATTCATGTCTCCCATGGGTGCTTCCTCTTTATGTTGACATATGCATTAAGGCTTTGTTCTTCCTGGAGTTGTTTCTTCAGCTCCAGGACTTTCTTCTCACTAGCATAGAGTTGAGTTTCAAAGGTATCCCTTTCTTCCTTGAGTTGAATCCAAGACTTTTGTAGTTCTTCGAAGTTAGTAGGCATATCAGGATGAAGAACGGTATAAGAAACATCCCCTTCAACAACAGGCTCTACGATCACTAGTAGCATAGCATTATGAAATTTTGAGAACGAGACTGCACCCATCTGAGGTAACGCTCTAGAGGAATGGAATTCTTCTGTCCCAAAGTCTCGCTATTAATCTTGGTGACCATGCCCCAAGCACGTATAAACCTTTGATGGTAGTTTTAAGGATCATTCTCATAGTCGAACATAATACCCTGCATGAGCATATCATGAGGACCGTCCCTTTGAGCATAACAAAATTGACACAAAGCTAGAGAAGGGTTGTAAGTGATGCCTCTCTTATTCAAAGTGGTGGTACATTATGGAATTTCCCCACATCGATCAATAATAGTGACATCTTCCTGAGATCAAAAACACCAATGGGTATTTGCATGAGTGAGTGACATCAACCTTTGAGACCACCTCAAACCTTGTTCGTTCTTTATCATTGATCGAGGCAGGTGAGAAATAAACCACCTAGATAGTAGAGGTATGCAACACATAAGAGTTCCTCACTTCTTCATATTACAAGTGTGGAGGGAATACAGGACATCTCCAAGCAAAGTAGGCACCGAACTATGGGTGAGAAATATTTTTATGGCATTCACATCTATGAATTAGTCCGGATTAGGGAACAATACCAAACCATAGATCAACAAAGCCAAAATATCCTCAAAAGCACGAAAATTCATGGCATCTAGAAACCACTGAGCCTTCTCTATCATAAATTTAGGAGAAAAACCCTTGGCTCCATTCCTTGTTTCTCAATTAGATACAATGTCTAATTGTTTCAAATGTAAGGCTACTGCAATGTCTTTAGGTTTTGGAACTTGCTCTAGACTGGTGAAAGGTATCTGATCAAGAATAGGAACTTCGAGTAACTTAGAGAATTCTTCCATTGTGGGCACTAATTGGTAATCCGGGAAGGTAAAATAGTGATGCCTAGGATCAAAGAACTGGAATAGAACACTCATCATGTCTTTTGGGAAACCAGTAGTAACCAAACTGAATAGATGACCATGTGTCTTGGTGAATTGAGAATTTTAAGGAACCTTTGAGACTAATTCCTCAAGCTTGGAAGGAACCCTTACAAAGTTGATTCAGATGGTATTCCTGCGATTAGAAGCCATGACCTTGCAACACAGAACAAAGATAAATCCCCCTAGATCCTTGAAATGGTTAGTCAAGATATGATGTTATGATGTTATGATGTCAAGTTTGAACAGATAACAAACACAAACAAAACACACAAGAGTCTTAGGTTTAAGGCTTGCATGGGGTTCGTAGGTAAGTACCCTCTTGAAGTTTAGTTGGTTCAACCTGTCCTAAAGAAGTAACCGGGTTCTAGGGATCTCAATATCACTGATTTTTATCACAAGTTTTGTCTAGCACGATAACTTACTTTCCACCAAACAAAACCCGAGAGTCGAATATCAATGAGCGTAGCATCGAGTATCAACCAACTTCGGACTGCACCAAAGTCGGCTATCTTACTACCTTCTAATGGCTAAGTTGGGTCAATTAAGGTTCTAAAGGTCAGTTAGTGTTGATCTGAATCCCGCTTTACTTGCAGATGTTTATTATGCTCTTCATACCTATTCTGAAAAAGGAAGGGTGTGTTGAATTTTTGTATCCCACTCTTATATTTTTGGCTTATCACTTATCTCTACAAAGAAGATTATATGGTTAAAAATCTAACCCGAGAACAATGGTCCCAAAAATTGAGGGCTCTCACTGCTGATTCAATTATATGGTACTCAAGGAAGCTAAAGATAAAGGAAATTGTCGTTAATTGTGGAGATTTCCCTAATGTTCCTTTAATTGGATCAAGAGGATGTATTAACTATAATCTCACTTTGGCAATACGTCAACTTGGATACCTTTTGTAAGATAAGTATTCCGATGAGCAACTTCGATAGTTAATTCTTCATGACATAGGTAAAAATAACCCCGAATTACTCAATAAGATCATTCGAGCTTTGAATAGAGTTCACAAGAAAGAATTCGTAAGTAAGAATGATGTGGAAAAGTAACCTTATACTCAATGGGTTTTGGACAGAGTTTAAATAGTCAATCTACATTTTGTTGTTGATCCCACCTACACACCATATGTGCCGGATCCTCTTCCAATGTCTGTGGAAGAGATAGAAAATTTGAAGAAAGCCTTGGATCAAGCTCAAAAAAAAAAGAGGGATCATAGAATAGCCTCCATTACTTTACTAGGGAGAGAAGGCAATTTCAACAAGAGCTTGAGTCAAAAGATCAACATATTCAAAGAGACCGTGAAGTGATTGAAAATGAGAGTCTTAAACGAAAGCGTTTGAATGAAGAACTATTGAGTTCCACTTTCAACTTGGATTCCCATAACCAACGCTTGTATGATGCTTCTATAGAAATTAGAAAGCTAAATAGGTGGTATGAAAAAGCCCTACAAGACAAAAAGCAGATGGAGGAGAATCTGAGAGCCCAAATACAAGGGCTAGCCGAAGGTGCTCTAGAACAAGAAGAGAAAATCCAGCATCTCACTACAAGACTCCAAGATAGCCAAGAATCGGATGTAGGAGAATGCCTCAAGGGGATGAGGACATAAAGACTTCTCTCCCAAAAGACAGAAGAGTATGAAGAAGTTTGTCAAGAGTTGGAAGGCCTCCGAAAAGACTTCCTCATTCAAAGGGAACTTTATAAGGAGATGATGGCTAAAATGATGTATTGGAATGGACAACATGTGAAGATCGCTCAAGTAGGAGAAGACAACAAGATCATAGTTCCTACGCTCTATAAGGAGTATCTGAAATACAAGGAAAAGCATGAAAGGCTTACCTTTTTTCCGAACAATCTCATTGGTGACATCCCAAAAAGTTTGAAAGATGCAGAAGTCGTGATGGTCCCTCTTCCGAAGGATTTTGGATACTTCCCCAAGCTTTGTAGGTAGATGGTTGATGGTTTTAGGGCAGAGATCTGCAAACGCACTTAGGAGATTTTGGTTTCCATTTTGTATTTCTTTCAGTATTTGACGTTGGGCTCAGTATTTTCCCTTTGGTATTTTGTTTCAAACTTTTGGAGTGTATTTCCCTTTTAAGGATGGTTTAATTCACTAAAAGTACTTTTGTTTTCGTATTCAAATTGTGTATTTATTTCGGGATACTCACTAATAAAAAGAAAAACCTGAAAAATATATATATATATATATATATATATATATATATATATATATATATATATATATATATATATATACAAAAAAAAATTAAAAATAAAAAGGAAATCCAACGTGAAAAAGACAAAGATTAAAATTTTGGCATATTCATAAGAATTCTTCACAAGCATCACATTTAGAAAACTTCATACATAAAGCTCACATTTTAAAAATCATCTCTAGTTAAATCATTGGTAAACAAGCACCACCTCTCCAACATCCATATCAAACCAGAGCTCATCAAAAGAAAGTAATGGAATAGATCGAACATAATCAAGTCGTCTTCCAAGAAGATTTGGAGCAAGTGAAGGGTATAATTGACTCGATGAAAGGAGACATGAGTCAAGTTCTTATAGCCTTGAACAACATCACTGAAAGGCAAGATCAGATTCCTAAGGTAGCCTTTGAAGAAGTATCCCAGACTATTGGCACATCAAGTGGTCACCAACCAAGAAAAGAACCAGAATGAGGTCCTCTAAAGTCAACTATGGCTCAGCAAGAGGTCAAGCATTTTGATACTGAAGGCTTTGTCCCACCTCCTCCAAAGGTATGGCGATCTCATACTTTGTAGATTCCAATCAATAATACACACAACATAGATAATTACATAAATATGTAGTATGGAGACCATGACTTGGAAGGAATCAACCAAGTGCCTCAAAGGACTACCCATACTAACATTGCTGAAAATCCTACGACACTCAATCAGTTTAAAGCTCTTGAAGGAAGGTTGAAGTATGTGAAGGGCTATGAGGCTTTCGACGTCATTGCTCTTGAAATGGGTCTACTTGCAGATGTGGTGATACCACCAAAATTAAAAGTAATTGACTTTGGAAAATATAAGGAACTCATAGGCCCAAGGAACCATCTACGCATGTACTGCAGGAAAATGCATGCCTATGCTCAAGATTAGAAGCTAATGATCCACTACTTTCAAGACAGTTTTAGTGGGGCATCTCTATATTGGTATATGTAATTGGAGCGAGTCCATATCCAAACATGGGAAGATCTTGTGAACTCTTTCTTAAGACAATACAAGTAAAACATAGACATGGCTCTTAACCGCATATGTTGTATCCCAATTTTTTCCCCTAAGATCCCTTCATCATACCATGTTGATTCAATCACAACAAGATCATATTAGGGCTTTTGGTTTTTCTCCCTATCTTTAGTTTTTCTCTTTGAGGAATCACCAAGCACCTTGACTTGTTTTCTTTTATGATCATGAATATTTTGTCTTATTTTTTCCTATGAGTTAATAAAATGCAATGTTGGTTTATCTTGCTTGTTACTAATGTAGGTAAAGATAATGAGGCTTAGCAAGTTGCTCCATGGGCTCATGAGTTTATTTCCATGCCCTACTCAATAAAGCTTGAGAAGTTTAAACCTCACCATTGGATTTTTTTTGGAAGAAATGTCATTACAAGTTTATTTTGGTTCACCATATTTAAAAGTTATCAAGATTGATTAAAAAGCACAAGGGGTTGATTTAAGAAGTTGTCATGCTTGGAAAATGCTTTGTTCCCATTGGTCACAAGTGCATATTTCTCTCAATTCTCAAGATATGGAAGTGGTTTTGGTGGCTATGAGTTATCATTTTCATCCTCAACAATTTCTATTTATAAGACATTTGTATTGGTACAAGAAGGTGGTTCAAAATTGTCAAGTTCCTCAAAGCATTTTCTTGATCTAGGAGCTAGGGTTTTGGAACTTCAAAAAAGAATATCTTGCTCATCTTTTGGTATTTTTTAATGATTCCAAAAACATCCTTCTCTTCAAAGGGTTATCCACAAATCACTTCAAAAGTATCAAGGAGTTTCCATGTGGACGAAACTTGATGATGAAGAAAGATTACAAGTCCTCCAGATGAATCCCAAGTTTCTCATGTGTGACTTCAAATGATCATAACTTGATCAATTTCTATCACCTTGAATCCATTATTTTTCCACAATAATCTTGAGGATGTGAACTTTATGCATTCTTTGATATGAAAAGTGAGAAATTGGACGGAAGATGCCCTAAGGATACAAAAGATTATAGGTCATTTCATGATTTTTTTTCCAACTTCAACAACTCATAACTCTCTCAATTTTTGAAGATTTTCAATGGTTAAAGTTTAAAAATGTCACTCAAGAGGTCTATTTCATGCCATATTTTTTGGTCAAGAGAAAATTCCAAGTGGAAGGACATGTTTGGATGCAAAACATTATAGGTCACTTTTGAAGGAAAAGATGAAATATTTCTAAGTATGGAAAGTCAACTTCTTTTTCTCAACTTTGACTCAATGCAACTTTTAGCTCAAACATCCATTTGATTCCATTCTTTTTCCATTGCAAAGTTTGTAACCTCATCTTTATAAAGCACCAAGAATCATGCCTTAAGACCCCTTGAGCTGAGAATGCCATTGTTTTGGCTTCAAATCCCATGTTTTCCATGCGTTTTTGCCTCTAAACATGTTTAGTGAAGTTCCAGAATTGATTAGCACAACAAAACGCGCTATTTGGATGGGTTTTGATCAAATTAGAAGTCACACTTTTCTTGTTTGCAACTTCACATGATTTCCCTCCAAGCTTCATCATTTCACACGCTTGGACATTCCATTTGATTCCCTATAAATAGAGGGTCATCCCCCATTCATTTCCTCAAGCTTGGATAGCCAAAATTACCCTGCCAAACTTGCTCCATAACTCAAAATTCTGCTAATTTGAAATCTATTCTCAAGCCTTTTTTAATCCATTTTTTCATCAATTCACCTTCCTTGATCTTCCCTAAATCTAACCATATAATTACATTCAAGAATTGTGTCCTATATTGCTCTATAGAAGTCCAGTTTCAGAGCTCTGCAACTCAACTTCAATAGGTAGATTCCTTCATCAATTCTTCAAAACTTTGATATCATTGTGATGCTCTCATTGCCCTGGTTCTAGTTGCAACACTTACTGTTATCTGGAAACATGTTTTGACCATGAATTTTTAAATCCCTTTTCAAAACATTCCTTTCAAATTGCATGAGCTGCAATTTATATAAATTTGTCGCGAAAGTGTGGTTGTCTTTATCTTGGAGAGACGAATCGAATGGCATAGGTCCGAGCTTCTGATTTTATAGTTTAAGAGATCTACAATTCATGTTGGCTGGAGGTTGAAGATGACCAACGTCTCATCTTCCAACCAATGAAGGCGCGCCATCTGTTTTTTTTTTAAATCTGATCTAATTAAGGATTCCATGCTTTATTCACTAATGACCATGATATACACAGTGCGGCAAATCCCTTAGATTTGATTACTAACGAGTTTTGACTCTCATCAAATGGTCCATATATTTTATACTTTATTTTTCTTTTCTGATCTTTATATTTAATTGTTTTAAACTTCAAAAAATCATAGATAATTCATTTGTAGTCCAAAAATTCTGAAAAAATCATGAAAAATATTTTTGATAATTCTCTTTTCGATTTTTATATTTTGACAATTTAATTTTGTGTTTAGGTATTTTTTACAAAGTTTCACTTTATTTGAATTATTTTAAATATTTAAAAATACTTTGATACATTTTTAAATTCTTAAAAAAATTATGGAATGATCCAATGATATTGTGACAAATATTGGTGACCTCGTTTTATTTTTGTTTCTGATTTTTTTATTTTTTATTATTTTTGGTTTATTTTACTCATTTCTTTTAATTTTAAAAATAGTTTCTGACTTTTAAAAATTACCAAAAATTTTATAAATATCATTTTAATTCATTTATGATTTTTCTATTGTCTTACTTTTTATTTCTTGATTAATTTGAATATAGTTGTAATTTTTTCTCTTTTATTTCAATTTTAAAACTTTTTAAAAACCTTTTTTATGTATATATTAAATGCAATATTATTTTGTGATTATTTTCTGGATGATCTTGGATTAAATTTTTGGTCATGAACTTTGTTAACATCATTGGATCCATGGTGTTGAGTCTAACTCCACAAAAATTGATGAATGATTTTAATAATAGTTTGATTTAAATTTAATTCAAAAGTGGTTTGTATATTCTCTCTCATCCCTCTTCATCACATCCCTTTCTTATTGCATTTAGTGTTATTGGAGCATGATCTTTATATCATGTCTCAAAACAACTGGTGCATAGATTGCTATTGACCGGCCTCAAAATAGGTGCGACTTCTATATAAGTCCACTTACGATTGCTTAACATAGCGCTAAATTTTGTCTTGATTCGAATAAATGATCATTTGTGGCCCAAACCTATGTTTGCAAGCCCACGTATGTTAATTTGATCTCTTTGATCCAATAACCTTGAGATTCATTGTGTGGAGGCTTTAGTTCTACCAATTCTCTAATGAATCTACAATACTTTTGGTAAATACGGATCACTTAAACATAGTTGATCATTAAACGGTACTTTTGAGGATTCCAAATGGATGATATACTTGACAAAAAGCAAATGGAACTTGTTGTGTGGAAGCTTTGGTTCTACAAATCCTCTAATGAGTTCCAAATGAAAGTTTCAAGATGGTCATCCAACTAACCACTAATTATTTTATTTTTATTACTTTATGCCTTTATTTTTATGCTTTATGTACCATTTACTTTAAGCATTACATTTCATGCAATTTTTATTTTGCTCACTTGAGCATTTACTTTCTTGTCATTTTTATTTTGCTTAGTTGAGCTTTTCTATTTTCTTCTAAGACACCGAATAATTAACATGAACCATTAAAAGATTTAATGATACTGGGACTATTCGGTTACTATCCTTGGCATTATGGAGTATTGGACTTCTTGGACTTAGGATTGGAGACCTTGGCCTATGTTGGAGACCTTGACCTTAATTGATATTTTGTCAGGAGTTCTTGAGGTTTTCCTCAAGGCATTGGGTCGTTTGTTTATTTTGTGTGCAGGTTATTGTGATTACATACTTTGTTTGTAATATGGAATTCACCCGTATACAACTGTTACTCTGCCCAATTTTTGTGAAGACTTAATACATTTGATGTTTGGTTACCTCAAGAGGTCTAGTATCTTTTCTTGCTTGGTTTTAATCTAAAGAATGGGAACTTCATCTTGACTCATAATGTCAAGTTTTGGATTCTTGTTGGTTAGATGGTTCTTATCCCTAGCTTTTACCTTATGCTTTAGGATAGTCCCTTCTTCTCCTCCTATCTTCTTTAATTTCAAAAATCTTCTCCCTCCTTTTGAAAATTCTTCTTGTTTTTTAAACTTGAACCACTTTCATAATAAACTTGGACATAGGTCCATGCATTTTCAAAACATTTTCATAAATAAACTTCAATCAACTTAATAATACTTTGGCATTTTTTTATTAGAAGACTAAAAGTCAATCAATCTCATTTCAAACTATTTTGCCACTTTGGCTTTTACTTTAAAATTTTTCTCAAAAGATTCGACTCTTGTCAATCCTTGTAGTGATGCAAACAACTATACTTCTACAGTATATAGTGAAGTGAGATATTTTCCACTTGGGTGTTGAGTGAGGCATTGTTGATTTTAAAATCCAAGCCATATCCTCCATTTTGAGATGATGCAAATTCTCCTTTCTCATGATTGTGGGTAGTAAGTATGTTTTCCACACAGACAATGACGACGATTTCTTATCTCATAAAATTAACCAACACACTTGTATTTTAAAATTTTCAAAAGGTGAACTACGTGTACCCTGATCCTCTATTGCACATAAGGTGGTACGTAGGCACTAAAGGATCGCAACTGCGGCGGGTGCAAAAATAATTAAAAAATATATATTTCTTTTCTCACCTCCACCATATATTTTTATACAACATTTTATAGCCAAAATATACAGATTTTACAAAGAGGTTCCTGCGGAGTACCGTAGATGTTTAGGGTGCTAATACCTTCCCTTTGCATAACCAACCCCCTTACCTTGAATATTTCCCCCTCTTTTGGGTTACTCTCTCTTTTCTCATTCCTTTGGAAACAATAAAGCGCGGTGGAGAATTTTATTTTGATTTGTACAAGTCTAGCCAATCCAATGACTTAGTCTTAAACATTTCTACCGCTATAGAAAAAATGGCGACTTCACTGGGGAAAGATTGACCTCTTGCTGGTACATCCTTAAGTGGGTTGAGCCTATCTTTGTTTATATCTGTATATGTGCTATTGTTGTTTATGTGTTATATGTTATATATTTGTTTGTCTGGATTTTTTTGGTTTTCAAGGTGCTTGGTGATTACTTATAAGTCTTATACCCGGACTTGGGCAAACTTTAAGATAGGACGGGCGGTATAGTCATGTTAACTTTGAGGGAGTAATCCCAAAAAAGGAGGCATGAGATCCCAAACTCAGTGGAGGCCTCTTTGACTGTAGTGTCGTTTACCAAGTAATCGGGAAGACGTACTTCTTTGACATGGGAGCCTGCTGATACTGAGGACCATAGAATACCAAACCCATCTTGGCCTTTTTAGGTGTAGTGCGGAAGCTATGACGGAGTAATCCGTAAATAGTTGTCACGCGATACTACGCTTGGACGAGTCTTTCTTGAGAATATTACTAATTACCGAGTTAATCGGGAAGTTGGTAATATCCCAAGGAAGGGTGTAGGCTCTGGGAACCTCTAGAACCTTGTTCGGCAGGTGATAACTTTTAGACCAACACCTTATGGGTAGTACCTTCGACCTCATGCTCGTGATGTTGAACCTATGAAACCTATATGTGTGATTGTTGCATCATGCATCCATGCACTCATAAGCATCTTTTGAAGAAATCTTATTTAAAGGGACTTAAAAGTTGACCATTTGTGAATATCTCAGGTACCTTTTTGACCATGAATTATGGAAAAAGAAATACCAGAAAATACAGTTTCAAGGATCCCAAAATAGATGAGTTGATCAGTCTAATTCCCGAGATTGAGTGTTCTGCAGATTTTCGGAAGAAGTATGGATCAATCATTCCTCTTATGAAGCTGAAGATGAAGGAGGGAATTCTCTCGAACTTGGTCCAGTTCTATGATCCGATGTATCATTTCTTTACTTTTCCCGACTATCATTTGATGCCTACACTAGAGGAGTATCCTTATCTGTTAGATTTACCCGTTGTTAATCGTGTTCCTTTCACTGGTTTGGAGGGTGAACCAAAATCACATGAGATTTCCGCTTTGGTTCATCTAGGGAAGTCTGAGGTGGAAGCCCATATGACTACTAAAGGAGGTATTAGAGGATTACCAGCTTAGTTCTTATTGGAGAAAGCTCGTTAATTTTCCAGGATGAAGAGTACAGTCGCTTTTGAGACCATATTTTCTCTACTTGCTTACGGGTTGTTCTTATTTCCTAATATGGACAAGTTTGTTGACGTTAATTCTATCAGGACCTTCATGATTGGAAACCCAGTTCCTACATTGTTGGGTGATGCTTATTACTCTATTCATGTTCGAAGTTCTTATCATGGAGGGATGATTATATGTTGCACGCCTTTGTTGTACTAATGGTTTATCTCTCATATGCCTCAGTCTGATGCTTTTTGGGATGTCAGGAAGGAACCCTGTTGGGCTCCTAAGATCATGGCACTTACTCACTCGAATATTGATTGGTATCATCGAGCTTACCAGGATGTAGATATTGTTGACAGTTGTGGTAGTTTCCCCAATGTACCTCTTCTTGGTACAAAGGGAGGAATTAAATATAACCTTGTTCTTGCACAACCACAACCTGGTTATCCGATGAGGGATAAACCAATTAGTATTCATTTGAGTAGTTTCTTTCTAAAAGAGGGAGAAGACCATAGGGGAGCAAGGGAGCAGATTGCAAAGGCTTAGCATCACATTGATAAGAAGAGTAGGAAAGACTTGGGACCTAGGGGAGCTGTTTCTTTGGAGCCATATCTTCAGTGGGTCTAAACGAGAGCTATTCAGTTGAAGATGCTGTATTACCGGGAGACACCTATGTCTTATTTATTTGTGAAGACCACTCCTCCCTTTTTGGATGATATAGAAGAGTTACAACTTTCTTTGGTCAGGATGCGGCAGGAAAAGGATACTTGGAAGAACAAGTTCCAAACTTTAGAGATTTTATTTTAGAGAAGACTTGAAGGAGAAAGACGACTTGATTGAGATCCTTGAGAGTCGAGCAGTAGAGAGTATGGAGAGGCAAGGGGATTTATTTTATCCTAAGCCTCAATCAGACGTTGATTACTCATTTCCTGATTCAGGTGATTGGAAGGAGGTTGCCACCAAGTATGCGGAAGAAAATCAGAGGTTGAAGGCTCATATTGCCAAGCTTACGGGGAAGCGCCAGTGTATAGAGTGATCTCTGACAGCTTTACTTCTCAGGGTTTTAGACTTTATTTTCATCTTGTACTTGGGATTTTTGAGACTTGTAACCCATTTTGAAAATATTATAATAAAAATTTTCAGTATTTTCAAATGTGTTATTACCTTGATATTTGCAATATGTCTATAAACTTTAAATCCCTTGAAATACTAAATAACAAAATAAAATCATATGCATTGCATATCATGCATCATATTGTACATATTTCTTGCATTTGTTTTGCATATCTAGGTGTCTTACCAAGCTTCTTTACTTCAATAGCAAGCTGACTCACAACTACAACACTCGGGCTAATTTCAGAAGGAAGATGGACAACTTAGAACAAGAGAATCGCGAGCTGCGCGAGGAAGTTTCCGCTTTGAAGGCCGGCATAGCCAATCTTACTGATCTGATTGAATCAGCCACCGAGTGTTCAACCTTAATCAACAAGGGAGACTACTGAAGCTCCAGTTGTTCCTGTGTCTGCTACCCCAGGTGTCGTTCATAATTTCATGCCTCAAGGTTAACCATGGGGAATTCCATAGAACTTTGCACGTGACAGTTTCAATCTTGGTCCTCAAGACACCTAAGTTGTTTAGACTATTGTTACCCCTGCACCTCCTATGGTGCATGTTGCATCTGTTGTACCTCCTTCGGTGAATATGGTTTCGTTTGTTAATGATGATGTGTGTCGTCATTTTCCTCCACCAAGTGAAGACTTGAGTCTCTATGACAGAATGGATGATTTTCAAGAGCAGTTTGACAAGATGCAGAGGGAGATGAAGGCCCTCAGGGGAAAAGAGTTAATCGGGCAGAATGTGAATGAATTATGCTTGGTCCCGAATGTTAAGATACCTGCAATGTTTAAGGTCCCGAAGTTTGAGAAGTACAAGGGAAATACTTTCCCTCGTGCTCATTAGGTAATGTATATAAGGAGAATGTCTATCCATACTGATGATCAGCGTGTGCTGATTCACTTTTTTCAGGATATTTTGATCGGTGTTGCACTGAAGTGGTATATGAGTTTTGACATCGTTAATATTCGTACTTTTAATGACTTGGGAGAAGCATTTA
Source organism: Vicia faba (assembly GCA_948472305.1). NCBI lineage: Eukaryota > Viridiplantae > Streptophyta > Magnoliopsida > Fabales > Fabaceae > Vicia > Vicia faba. Next base: position 1,179,525,630 of record OX451741.1, on the reverse strand, counting down.
TCAGACAATACAAACACAAGGTGGACATGGCGCCTGACCGTGATTAACTCAGGGCCATGGTCTAGAAAGACAGGGAATCATTCAAAGAATATGCATAGAGATGGCGTGAAGTAGCCGCCCAAGTGATTCCTCCCATGGAAGAGAAGGAATGACTAAGATTTTCTTGAAGACTATGGGTTCTTTCTACTATAAGAGGATGGTAGCAAGTGCGCCAAGTGACTTTACTGAAATGGTAGGCATGGGTATTCTCTTAGAAGAGGCTGTAAGAGAGGGTCGTCTAACAAAGAGTGAAGGATCTGGAGGCACGAAGAAGTCATCTTATGGGTTTACCAAGAAGAAGGAAGGGGATGCAAATGCTGTTATGCAAGAGAGGAGGGTTAATCCTCCTAGAAGAAATTACCAGCGCCATCAGTAAGTCGCCTCAGTTATTCCAGTTGTTAGTGTAGCTCCAACCACCGTTGCTTATTAGAGACCATCCCAGAAGGGGAATCAAGGGCATAATTAGAGAAGGGGGAGTTATGACCCTATTCCTATGAGTTATACAGAGTTAATAGCGGAATTGATTCAGAAGAAGTTGGTTCAGACTCGACCACCCCCCGTTGTGCCGTCACCTTTACCTTGGTATTACAAGGCAAACTAAACATGTGCTTTTCATCAGGGAGCACCAGGGCATAATGTTGAGAATTGTTATCCTTTGAAGACGGAGGTACAGAATTGGTGAAGTCTGGTATTCTATCTTTCAAGGATGTGGCTCCTAATGTAAAAGACAATCCTCTACCCAAGCATGGAGGAGCAAATGATGTGAATATGGTGGCCGGTTTCCCAGGCGACTTCCGGATTTTTGATATTCATCTAGTTACAGGATATTTGGTGAAAATGCATGCATACCTCTGCAAATTTAGCTACTATACGCATGACTATTCCGGTTGTGCTATTTGCAGTACAAACATACAAAGTTGCGATAAGATAAAGGCTAATTTGTAGGAGATGGTGGATGAGGGCCTCATCCACATAATCAGGCCTAGGGCAGAGTATGAAGAGGAAGTGAATATGGTTTCTGGATGTCCTAAAGAGTTCATAATTTTTGATGTGGAGTATATGGATGAAGACCTTGTGCAATTGCATTCTACTTTCTGCAACTTGGATGGTCAGGTGGAACATCAGTATGGATCTTGTCGAATTTGATGTTGAGACTCTTGAGGATGTTCTATTGTGAGGAAAGGTGTTCAATTGTTATTGGACAATGGAACTATCAAGGTTACGGGTCAAAGGGATGAGTACCATGAAGTTGATATGATTGAGGTTTGTTTGGCTGAAGAAGAGTCGGATGATGAGTATGCCTCTGCAGATGAGTATTTATCCTCAGTTGAGGATTTGTTTTCCAGAGATGACTAAATAGTGACTGATTATGTTGAAGAAGGGTTAAACGTCATTGTGCCTTGTTTTGGTGCACCCGCCCATTTCGAAGTTGAGTATTATAGCTAGCCATTTGTTACCCTATTGTTGTTTAGTTTGCCGGGTCATGTTCCCTACAAGTTAGAAATGGTTGTACCCTACAAATATAACGCTACAATCTTAGAAAATGGTGTGGAAGTTCCCATCCAGCCGGTGCCTAATGTGGGAAATATAGCTGATACTAGCAGAGTGACCCGCAACGGTCGTATGTTCGCACCAGTTGTTCGTGGAGATGTTAGAACAAGAAAGAAAATTTTTGAGAATGTTGAACCCAAGAAGGTTACGGGTGAATCTAGTAGAGCTACGTAAGAGAAAGAAGTGGATGATATTTTAAGGATAATCAAGATGAGAGACTACAGAATCGTAGATCATCTACTGCATACTCCTTAAAAAATATCTATCTTGGCTTTGTTGATGAACTCCTCTGGTCACAAATAATCCTTGATGAGGGTACTGGATCAAGCTTTTGTTGAAAGTGACACGCCTATAGACCAATTCAGCAGTGTAGTGGGGAATATTACATCATGTAATAACCTGAGTTTCTGCGACGATGAATTACCAGATGAAGGAAAGAATCACAATCTGGCCCTCCATATTTCGATGAACTGTAAGAATGATTCACTATCCAATATGATGATTGATAATGAATCTGCATTGAACGTTATACCGAGGAGCATGCTCATGGAGTTGAAATATCAAGGGACGCCCATGCGCCCAAGTGGCATTATTGTGAAAGCATTTGATGGATCAAGGAAATCTGTTATTGGTGTAGTAGACTTGCCTATTCATATAGGCCCACATTTGTTTCAGATTACTTTCCAAGTCATGGACATTGTACCCGCTTATAGTTGTTTGCTAGGAAGGCCATGGATACACGAGGAATGGGCCGTCACTTCAACTTTACACCAGAAACTGAAGTTTGTACGTGAAGGAAAAGTGGTGATTATAAATGGAGAACAGGCATTATTGATATCTCATTTGTCCTCTTTCAGCATTGTGGAGGCGGATGAAGCTGCTGTTGGAACCTAATTCCAAGCTTTATCAATTGACAACATAAGAGGAAATGAGAATTTTATGGTTTCGCTTAAGGATGCATAAAAAGTTGTGCGTAAGGGTTATAGTGAAGTTTGGGGACAGATTGTGGATCCACCGATAAACAAGAATAGAGTCGGCTTGGGGTTCTCTTTGAAGAATGACAAAGGTAAGAGCAGGAAGCCAAGTCTACAGAAGGCAAGTATCAAGACATCTTCCGTAGCGGGGGTTATCTTCATCGAATTGTTTTCGGGATTAACGTCATTATGGAAGATGAAGCAGAGCCAGAAATGCCAAATTACGTGACGCACAAAGTTAGGGTTCAGAACTGGATCACCATTGATGTTCCCTCTTGCATACATGTTTCAAAGTAATTTTTTTTGTTAATCTTTTTAAAAAGCTTTCGCTCTGCCTAAGGTGGAAGTATTAATATTGTATGGGCTTATCTGTTTGCTGTGATTTTTAAAATCAATAATAAAAGTTGTCTTTGCTTCCCAAATTATGTTTTATTTTTTGGTTTTTCTTGGAAAATGGTAATCAGAAAAAAAAACCTTTCAAAATAAATAATAACTGAAATTCAATCTGCATGATCACTTGTTATATGTGTCAGTTTCTAAAAGCAATCATAAATCATATGTGCAGATTAATTAAAAAACCCGTTGAATACAATGACCTTGCACCCTCTCCCACTTTTGAATGTCCTGTGTATGGGGCCGAAGAAGAAGACAATAATTAGATTCTAGAAGAGGTCTCACGGTTGCTTGAGCGCGAGGAGAGTTTCATTCAACCATATAAAGAACCATTGGAAGTAATCAATTTGGGTTCAGAAGAAGATCCTAAATAAGTCAAGATTGGAGCATTGTTGCATCCTGATGTGAAGAGCAGGTTGATTGAGTTTTTGAAAGAGTATGTGGATATTTTCGCTTGGTCTTATCAAGATATGCCTGGTCTAGATACAAATATTGTAGAGTACTATTTTCCGTTGAAACCAGAGTGTCCGCCAATCAAACAGAAGTTGAGAAGAACTCACCCAGATATGGCAGTGAAGATCAAAGAGGAAGTTCTAAAGCAGATTAATGCCAGTTTTCTTGTGACGTCAATGTATCCTCAATGGATCGCCAATATTGTCCCAGTATCGAAGAAAGACCGAAAAGTCCACATGTGCGTAGATTACAGAGATCTAAATAAATCTAGTCCAAAAGATGATTTTCCATTGCCACACATTGATATGTTAGTGGATAGCACAACAAAATTCAAAGTATTCTTGTTCATGGACGGATTTTCTGGGTATAATCAAATAAGAATGGATCTAGAGGACATGGAAAAAAAACATTTATCACACCCTAAGGAATATTCTATTATAGAGTGATGCCCTTCATGATGAAGAACGCTGGTGCAATGTACCAGAGGGCTATGACAACCCTATTCCATGATTTGATGCATAAGGAAATCGAAGTATATGTTGATGATATGATTGCTAAATCCCAGACTGAAGAAGGGCATGTAGATGATTTGTTGAAGTTATTTCAACGTCTGAGGAAGTATTGTCTCCGCTTGAATCCAAATAAATGTACCTTCGGTGTTCGATCAGGGAAATTGTTGGGTTTCAGTGTTATCCAGAAAGGAATTGAAGTTGAACCTGATAAAGTCAAAGCAATTCAAGAGATGCCAGCGCCGAGAACTGAAAAGCAAGTCAGAGGGTTCCTTGGGCGTCTGAATTATACTTCCAGATTCATTTCTCACATGACTGCAACATGTGAACCGATCTTTAAGTTGTTAAAGAAAGATCAAGGTTGTGTATGGATAGATGACTGCCAAAGGGCATTTGAAAGTATTAAAGAATATCTGCTTGAACCTCCTATCTTGCTCCCTCCTGTTGAAGGAAGACCATTGATTATGTATCTGAGAGTGTTAGATAATTCCATGGGTTGTAGTCTGGGACAACAAGATGAAATAGGGAAGAAAGAGTATGTCATTTATCATCTCAGTAAAAAGTTTACTGATTACGAGTCGCGGTATTCCATGCTGGAAAAAGCATGTTGTGCTCTGGCCTGGGCGGAAAAACGTTTGCCGCACTATATGTTGAATCACACTACTTGGTTGATCTCCAAAGTGGATCCAATCAAGTACATTTTTGAAAAGCCTGCTCTTACTGGGATAATTGTCTGTTGGCAGATGCTGTTATCTGAATATGATATCGAATACCGCACTCAAAAAGCCATTAAAAGCAGCGTGTTGGAAAATTATCTAGCTCACCAACCAGTTGATGATTATCAGTCAATGAAGTATGATTTCCCCGATGATGATGGGATGTTTCTGAAAGTGAAAGATTGTGATGAACCATTTTCTGAGGAAGGTCCTGATCCTGAATCTCGTTGGAGTATGATATTTGACGGAGCTGTGAATGCTTAAGGTAAATGAATTGGTGTTGTGATTGTCACTCCACATGGATCTCACATTCCTTTTACTGCAAGATTGACATTTGATTGTACTAATAATATGGAAGAATATGAGGCTTGCATCATGGGTCTCGAGGAAGCTATTGATCTCAGAATTAAAATTCTAGATGTGTATGGAGATTCATCTTTGGTAATAAATCAGATTAAAGGAGAATGGGATACTCGTCACCCTGGCTTGATCCCTTACAAAGATTATGCTAGAATATTGTTACCCTTCTTTAATAAAGTTGAATTCCATCACATTCCTAGAGATGAAAATCAAATGGCGGATGCTCTGGAAACTCAGGCTTCTATGTATCAAGTAAATACTTTGAATGATATACCTCGAATTATGGTTCGGCGACTGGATAGGCCCGCTCATGTGTTTACAACTGAGGAGGTAGCATATGAGAAACTTTGGTATTATGATATCAAGAATTTTATTCAAACTCAGGAATACCCGATTGGTGCTTCGAATAAAGATAGAAAGACATTGAGAAGATTGGCTGGAAGTTTCTTCCTCAGTGAAAATGTGTTGTACAAGAGAAATTATGACATGGTCCTGCTCATATGCATGGATAGACACGAAGCAGACATGTTAATGCATGAGATTAATGAAGGCTCATTTGACACTCATGCCAATCGACATTCGATGGCTAAGAATATGCTAAGGGAAGGTTATTATTGGCTGACAATGGAATATGATTGTTACAAATTTGCAAATAAGTATCATAAATGCCATATTTATGCGGAAAAGGTTCATGTGCCTCCGACACTTCTCAATGTGATCTCTTCCCCATGGCCTTTCTTAATGTGGGGTATTGACATGATTGGGATGATAGAGCCCAAGGCTTGGAATGGACACCGTTTTATCTTGGTAGCAATCGATTACTTCACCAAGTGGGTGGAGGCTGCTTCATATGCTAATGTTACTAAGCAGGTAGTTGTGCGCTTCATTAAGAATAATCTCATATGTCGGTATGGTGTGCCGAGCAGAATTATCACTGACAATGGCTCGAATCTGAACAAGAAGATGATGATAGAACTTTGTGAGGAATTCAAGATTGTCCATCACAATTCATCTCCGTACAGGCCGAAGATGAATGGGGCCGTTGAAGCTGCTAATAAGAATATAAAGAAGATTATCCATAAAATGGTTGTTACTTATAAGGATTGCCATGAAATGCTCCCTTTCGCTTTGCATGGATATCGAACATTTGTCTGCACTTCAACAGGAGCAACCCCGTTCTCCCTTGTGTATGGAATGGAAGTTGTGCTTCCAATCGAGGTTGAGGTTCCCTCTTTGCGTGTGATAATGGAAACCAAGTTGTCAGAAGTTGATTGGGTCCAGAACCGGTTTGACCAATTGAATTTGATTGAAGAAAAGAGAATGACGGCTTTGTGTCATGGCCATTTATATCAGAAGAGAATGAAGAAAGCTTTTGATAAGAAGGTCAAACCTCGTGAATCCAGAGAAGGCTACCTCATGCTCAGGAAGATCATGTCATTTAACACTGATTCTAGGGGCAAGTGGACTCCCAATTTTTAAGGCCCATATGTTGTCAAGAAATCCTTCTCTGGCGGTGCATTAATTCTTGAATCTATGGATGGCAAGGAGTTCCCACGTCCCATGAATGTTGATGCAATCAAGAAATACTTCGCCTAAAGAAATAAAAGAATAGCTCGCTAAGTTCAAAACCCGAAAGGGAGGCTTAGGCAAAAAAGAGCGTCTCGGTAGGCCAAAAAACCGAAAGGGCGGTCTAGGAAAAAATTAGAGACATAAACAGAATAAATTTCCTGCTAAGTTGAAAACCTGCAAGGGCAGCTTAGGAAAAAGTTAGGGACTTTCTTCGCAACTAACTACATCAGACAAGACTTGATCATGGAAGCAACAATCTTCTCTGATCCTCATCATACTTCAACAGAAGCTGCTGCTCAAGATTTCAAAAGTTGTTAGAGGGGATAGTGGTCATTGTATATCAATGTATCTTTTCCATTATATATTACCATTTTTCAAACTTTGTAATTATCCATAGATTCTTGCCATTCGCAGACTACCATTCTATTAATGAAATTTGAGCTTTTACCCAATTCTTTTTATTTCTTATTTATTTAGCTTGCAAAGACTCCTTTTATTATTGATAATAACTTTCAAAGCGAAAAGATTAAATAACAAAATTGATTTTCAAAAAGAACTTTCAATTTTCTTTTACTTCAAAACTTATGACGGAAGAGAAAAACAAAAATGGTGATCCCAGGAAGGGACGAGCTCTAGTTGCTTTTAAGAAGTTTTGTTTCCCGTAAAAGTTTTTCTCAAAATGTTTTGCCATATAGGGTTTGTAACTCCAGTACCCCCGATCAAGTTTTGGTTCAGTTCTTCTCTTTCTTGAGTTTGCATGATATGAAGATTCAATCCAAGATTTCTCCAGTGAAGGTTTCGTTTGTTTAATAGAAGTTCTTTATTCCCAGATAAGTTTGTACAATGATTACTCTCGAATAATACGGGCCTCTGTTTTCCCCAGTGAAGAATGTATATTGATTTTCCATTTGTGAATGTGGTGTTGACCTCCCCAATGAAGTCGGCGCGAATTCTCCAATAAATGTTTTGATGATTTGATGTCCGTCTACCCTACTTGAAATTGATTTTTAAAATCCCCAGTAGAAGCGTTACATTTGAAAACATTTGTTTCCCCGTTGAAGTCTTAGTTCTATTCCTTGGTAAATCCTGGAGAAGGATGTTGTATCTCTATATCTGTACTATTTGGTCGCTATGTTTTGTTTACTTCCAAATTATGTTTCTCCCCAGTAAAGTTAAACTGGGCAGTAGGTTTTGTTTCCTCAGTTGGCGCTTACTTTTTCTTGGATTGTTCATGTTGGATGTAATTTAGCCAAGTGATTGACTGTGCTTAGTTGGTTTGGCCTATTTACTCCCAGTGTTATATATCTATTTTGTCAGCATATGCGCAATAACACTCATACATTCATACATACATCATGCATAGCTAATATTGGCAAATCATCGCTCATTCACACTTGTTGACATATTAACCTGTTTTGCAGAGTTATGTTGTCCTCTCTCCAATAGAGTATGGGCCTTAAGCTGAAAAGTTTACATCCTTTCAATTTCCCCACTGAGTTATTCCTCGTGGAATATTTTTGCTTTAGCCTTCCTGTACAGCTCTTTGTCTGGATGATTTGGGTTTCCCTCTTTAGTTTATTTCTCAAAGAATGTATTTTGGTATACTGTTTTACTCCAGTTTATTTCTGGTTTGAATCTTTGATCCTCGGTAATATTATCACTTTGGATTTCTGCGAGCTTCGAGCATTGGTTTGAGAATGTGCATTTATTTTGCACGAGAAGACTTTATCTCCTGAGCAGGAGTATATTGGCATTTCCCCAGGAAGTCATGTTTATTTCCCCGAAAAGTAATTTTTACAATCCTTCCCATAACAGCAAGTAGCAGGTCTCTTTATTTGAGCAACTTATACTTCCCTGTAAAGGTCGATGTTACTTTTTTTTGCTATCTTCTCTATGAGTGGGTAGTTTGTGGTTAGTTGTCAAAATACTTCCGTGAATGGCAAGACTTCCAATATTGTGGAGACAATTCGCTGTGAAATCTTTGCAAATGTTAGTCTATTCATTTGAGACAACTTATATATTACCCTTTCCAGGCGGAGTGCCTTTGTTAAAGAAGAAGTTGAGACCCGTTCTAGGTGAAATGCCAGAATTTTGGGGAAACTTGTTATCTTTTTGCTACCATCAGGGAATGTTGGTAGTTCATCGTCAATGAACAGCAATGCTATGATATGTATTCTCTTTCTACCTCCAGTGAAAGTTGGTAGGTCACCCTTCAGTGAAAGTTGGTGATTTTTATCTTTTTTTTACACTCAGTCAATGTTGGAAGGTCATCGTCAATGAACGGTGGTGCCATGATATATTCTCTTTCTACCTTCAGTGAAATTTGGTAGATAACCTTCAGTGGAAGTTGGTGATTGTTATCTTTTTTCTACCCTCAGTGAACGTTGGTAGTTCATCGTCAATGAATGGCGGTGCCATGATATATTCTCTTTATACCTTCAGTGAAAGTTGGTAGGTCACCTTCAGTGAAAGTTGGTGATTGTTATCTTTTTTCTACCCTCAGTGAACGTTGGTAGTTCATCGTTAGTGAACGGCGGTGCCATGATATATTCTCTTTATACCTTCAGTGAAAGTTGGTAGGTCACCTTCAGTGAAAGTTGGTGATTATTATCTTTCTTCTACCCTCAGTGAACATTGGTAGTTCATCGTCAGTGAATGGTGGTGCCATGATATATTCTCTTTCTATTTTCAGTGAAATTTGGTAGGTCACCTTCAGTGAAAGTTGGTGATTTTTATCTTTTTGCTACCCTCGGTAAATGTTGGTAGTTCATCATTAGTGAACGTCGGTGCCATGATATATTCTCTTTCTACCTTCAGTGAAAGTTGGTAGGTCACTTCAGTGGAAGTTGGTGATTTTTATCTTTTTGCTACCCACAGTGAAGGTTGGTAGTTCATCGGTAGTGAACGACGATGCTATGATATATATTCTCTTTCTACCTTCAGTGAAAGTTGGTAGGTCACCTTCACTGAAAGTTGGTGGTTCATCATTATTGGACATTGATGTTTTCTTCCCTCTACCTTTAGTGAATGTTGGTAGCTCACCGTCAGTGAACGTCGGTGTTGTTATCTCTTTTCTCTTTCTACCTTCAGTGAACGTTGGTAGTCTCTTCTTTAGCAAGAGTTGGTGTATCCTCAACCATTTTACCATCCTTTATAAGTCGGGCCTTTTGATCCACCAGTGATTTATTTTCCTGGTTGGGTTGCTCTCTTGTTTCTTTATTTTGTTACATCCCCAATGGTGTTTTACGTCCTTTTGAAGTTGTCCATGTGCACTCATATTCATAAGCATTGCATGGCATCTTAGGGCCAAAAACATGGTTTGTTTTATATTTAAGTATCTTCGATCGCGTCAACACGAAGATTTTTAACCTTCGTATCTCCGGATAGAAGAAATTTAAATAAGGGCAGCTGTTGTATCCAAATTTTCCCCCCTAAGATCCCTTCATCATACCATGTTGATTCAATCACAACAAGATCACATTAGGGCTTTTGGTTTTTCTCCCTATCTTTAGTTTTTCTCTTTGAGGAATCACCAAGCACCTTGACTTGTTTTCTTTTGGGATCATGAATATTTTGTCTTATTTTTACTTTTAATTAATAAAATTTAATGTTGGTTTGTCTTTCTTGTTACTAATGTAGGTAAAAACAATGAGGCTTAGCAAGTTGCTCCACGGGTTCATGAGTTTATTTCCTTGCCCTAGTCAATAAAGATTGAGAAGTTGAAACCTCACCATTAGATTTGTTTTGGAATAAATGGCATGGAAAGGTTATTTTGGGTCACCACATTTAAAAGTTATCAAGATTGATTCAAAAGCACAAGGGGTTGATTGAAGAAGTTGTCATGCTTGGACAAGGCTTTGTTCCTATTGGTCACAAGTGCATATTTCTATCAATTCTCAAGACATGGAAGTGGTTTTGGTGGCTATGAGTTCTCATTTTCATCCTCAACAACTTATATTTATAAAACATTTTTATTGGTACAAGAAGGTGGTTCAAAATTGTCAAGTTTCTAAAAGAATTTTCTTGATCTATGAGCTAGGGTTTTGGAACTTCAAAGAAGCATATCTTGCTAATATTTTGGTATTTTTGAGTGATTCCAAAAACATCCTTATATTAAAATTGTTATCAACAAATAACTTCAAAATTTTCAAGGATTTTCCATGTGGAAGAAACTTGATGATGAAGAAAGATTACAAGTCCTCTAGATGAATCCCCGATTTCTCATGTGTGACTTCAAATGATCATAACTTGGTAAATTTTTATCACCTTGAGCCCATTCTTTTTCCACAATAATCTTGAGGATGTTAACTTTATGCCTTCTTTGATATTAAAAGTGATAAAATGGATGGAAGATTCTCTAAGGATACAAAAGATTATAGGTCATTTCATGATTTTTTGCCAACTTCAGCAACTCATAACTCTATCAATTTTTGGAGATTTTGAATGGTTCAAGTTTCAAAATATCATTCAAGAGGTCTATTTCATGCCATCCTTTTTGGTCAATAGAAAATTCTAAGTGGAAGGCCATGTTTGGATGCAAAACATTAAAGGTCACTTTTGATGGAAAAGATGAAATATTTCTAAGTATGGAAAGTCAACTTCTTTTTCCCAACTTTGACTCAATGCAACTTTCAGCTGAAGCATCCATTTGATTCCATTCTTTTTCCATTGCAAAGCTTGTAACCTCATCTTTCCAAAGCATCAAGAATCATGCCTTAAGACCCCTTGAGCTGAGAGTGCCATTGGATTGAACTTGGTAACTTGGAACTGAAGTTTCTCCAAAAGTCAGAATTTGAAATCTTTGTTTATGCTTCTAATCACAAGTTTTCCACGCGTTTTTGCCTCTAAACATGTTTAGTGAAGTTCCAGAATTGATTAGCACAACAAAACACACGTTTTGGATGGGTTTTGATGAAATTAGAAGTCACACTTTTTGTGTTTGCAACTTCACACGATTTCCATCCAAACTTCATCATTTCACACGCTTGGACATTCCATTTGATTCCATATAAATAGAGGGTCATCCCCCATTCATTTCCTCAAGCTTGGATAGCCATAGTCACCCTGCCAAACTTGCTCCATAACTAAAAATTCTGCTAATTCAAAATCTATTCTCAAGCCATTTTTAATCCATTTTTCCATCAATTCACAATCCTTGATCTTCCCTAAAGCTAACCATATGATTACATTCAAGAATCATGCTCTATATTGCTCCATAGAAGTCCAGTTTCAGAGTTCTGCAACTCAACTTCAATAGGTAGATTCCTTCATCAATTCTTCAAAACATTGATATCATTGTGATGCTCTCAATTCCCTGGTTCTAGTTGTAACACATACTGTTATCTGGAAATATGTTTTGACCATGAATTTTCTAATCCCTTTTCAAAACTTTCCTTCCAAATTGCATGAGTTACAATTTATATAAATTTGTCGCGAAGGTGTGGTTGTCGTAGTCTTGGAGAGACGAAGCGAATAGCATAGGTCTGAGCTTCTGATTTTATAGTTTGAGAGACCTGCAATTCACGTTGGCTAGAGGTTGAAGATGACCATTATGTCATCTCTCAACCAATAAAGGCGCGCCATCTGTTTTTTTTTTAAATCTGATTTAATTAATGATTCTATGCTTTATTCACTAATAACCATGATATGCACAGCGCGCCATATCCCTTATATTTGATTACTAACGCGTTTTGACTCTCATCCAATGGTCCATATATTTTTGACTTTATTTTTCTTTTCTGATTTTTATGTTTAATTGTTTTAAACTTCAAAAAAATCATCGAAAATTCATTTTATTTTTGTTTCTGATTTTTTTATTTTTTTTATTTTTGGTTTATTTTACTCATTTCTTTTAATTTTAAAAATAGTTTCTGACATTTAAAAATTACCAAAAATTTTATAAAATCACTTTAATTCATTTCTGAATTTTCTATGGTCTTACTTTTTATTTCTTGATTAATTTGAATATAGTTGAAATTTTTTCTCTTTTATTTCTATTTTAAAACTTTTTAAAAACCTTTTTTATTTATATATTAAATGCAATATTATTTTGTGATTATTTTCTGGATGATGTTGGATTAAATTTTTGGTCATGAACTTTGTTAACATCATTGGATCCATGGTGTTGAGTCTAACTCCACAAAAATGTATGAATGATTTTAATAATAGTTTGATTTAAATTTAATTCAAAAGTAGTGTGTATATTCTCTCTTATCCCTCTTCATCTCATTCCTTTCTTATTGCACTATGTGTTATTGAAGCATGATCTTTATATCATGTCTCTAAACAAATGGTGCATAGATTGCTATTGACCGATCTCAAAATATGTGCGACTTCTATATACGTCCACTTACGATTTCTTAACATAGCCCTAAATTTTGTCCTGATTCGAATAAATGATCACTTGTGGCCCAAACCTATGTTTGCAAGCCCAAGTATGTTAATTTGATCTCTTTGATCCAATAACCTTGAGATTCATTGTGTGGAGGCTTTGGTTCTACCAATCCTCTAATGAATCTACAATACTTTTGGTCAACGCGAATCACTTAAACATTGTTGATCATTAAATGGTACTTTTGAGGATTCCAAATGGATGATATACTTGACAAAAAGCAAATGCAACTTGTTGTGTGGAGGCTTTGGTTCTACCAATCCTCTAATAAGTTCCAAATTCAAGTTTCAAGATGGTCATCCAACTAACCACTAATTATTAATTTGTTTTTACTTTATGCCATTATTTTTTATGCTTTATGTACCGTTTACTCTAAGCATTACATTTCATGCAATTTTTATTTTGCTCACTTGAGCATTTACTTTCTTGTCATTTTTATTTTGCTCACTTGAGCTTTTCTTTTCTCTTCTAAGACACCTAATAATCAACATGAACCATAAAAATCTTTAATGATACCGGGACTATTTGTTTACTATCCTTGGCATGATGGAGTATTGGACTTCTTGGACTTACGAATAGAGACCTTGGCCTATGTTGGAGACCTTGACCTTAATTGATATTTTGTCTGGAGTTCTTGAGGTTTGCCTCAAGGCATTGGGTTGTTTGTTTGTTTTGTGTGCAGATTATTGTGATTACATACTTTGTTTGTAATCTGGAATTCTCCCGTATACAGCCGTTACTCTGCCTAATTTTTGTGAAGACTTAATACATTTGAAGTTTGGTTCCCTCAAGAGGTCTAGTATCTTTGCTATCTTGGTTTCAATCCAAAGAATGGGAACTTCATCTTGACTCATAATGTCAAGTTTTGGCATCTTGTTGGTTATATGGTTCTTATCCCTAGCTTTTACCTTATTCTTTAGGATAGTCCCTTCTTCTCCTCCCATCTTCTTTAATTTCAAAAATCTTCTCCCTCCTTTTGAAAATTCTTCTTGTTTTTTAAACTTGGACCACTTTCAAAATAAACTTGGACTTAAGTCCATGCATTTTCAAAATATTTTCATAAATAAACTTCAATCAACTTAATAATACTTTGGCATTTTTTTATGAGAAGACTAAAATTCAATCTATCTCATTTCAAACTATTTTGCCACGTTGGCTTTTACTTTAAAAAATTTCTCAAAAGATTCGACTCTTGTCAATCCTTGTAGTGATGCAAACAACTATACTTCTAAAATATGTAGTGAAGTGAGATATTTTCCACTTGGGTGTTGAGTGAGGCATTGTTGATTTTAAAATCCAAGCCATATCCTCCACTTTGAGATGATTCAAATTCTCCTTTCTCATGATTGTGGGTAGTAAGTATGTTTTCCATACAAACAATGACGACGATGTCTTATCTTATAAAATTAACCAATACACTTTTGTTTTAAAAATTTCAAAAGGTGAACTACGTGTACCCTGATCCCCTATTACATGGAAGGTGGTACATAGGGACTAAAGGTTCACAACCACGACGGGTGCAAAAATCATAAAAATATATCTTTCTTTTCTCACCTCCACCATCTGTTTTTATACAACATTTTATAGCCAAAATATACAGATTTTACAAAGAGGTTGCTGTGGAGTACCGTAGATGTTTAGGGTGATAATACCTTCCCTTTGCATAACCAACCCCCTTACCTTGAATCTTTCCCCCTCTTTTGGGTTACTCACTATTTTCCCATTCCTTTGGAAACAATAAAGCGCGGTGGCTATTTTGATTTTGATTTGTACAAGTCTAGTCAATCCAATGGCTTAGTCTTAAACATTTCTACCGCTACGGCATGCAACTCCAGAACTTATCTCAAAAGAAATATGAGTCCTTCAAATAATATACGCAACGATGGAGAAAAATGGTCACCCGAGTACAACCACCACTCCTTGAGAAGGAATTGGTTGATATGTTTATGATTACGCTACAAGGCCTGTATTATTATAAAATGGTAGGAAGCATCTCTTCCGGAATTTCTAATTTGGTGACAATTGGAGAAAAAATTGAAGCAGGTGTGAAAAGCGGTAAAATACACGGGGCATCTTCCAGTACTCCTTATAACCCAAAGAAGTATACTATGAACTTCCCGAAGAGGAAGGAAGGAGAAATTCATGATGTTGCATCACATCTGAAAGCTCAACAACCATTGGTAATCCTGCGAGAACAATAATAAAACAAGTTTGAAAGGCCTCCAGGAAGATTTAATCCTCTCCCCATTCCTCACAGTCAACTACTACAACACTTACTCAAGGCATATTTGGTAGAGCTGAAGCCAGTAACTCCTCCTATTGGGTCACTCCCACCAAAATATGATGCAAACTCCAAGTGTGAATATCACACCAACTCTCAAGGTCACACAATAGAGAAGTGTTGGGCCTCAGACATAAAGTTTAAGATTTGTTAGACTCCCAAGAAATCACTTTTGACAAGCCTAATATCAAGATAACCCCCATTACCCCGCATGGCGGGTAAATTATGAATGCAATTAAGGTAATCACTGACTATGGGGGAGCTAAACGAGTAAAAACTCTGATAGATCTCTTGAAGGAACATATGTATGAACATGGTTTCCTCTTAGAACATAATGATGCTTTTGATAAGACGTTACAGAAATTGGTGGATCAAGGGATAGTCCAATTCAGGCAATTTCATGAAGTAGAATTTGTAGCTGCAATTGATGGAAATACGAAGAAGCCATTGGTGATTCCTTGTCAAGGGCCGAGTCTTGCCAAGAAAACTCTTGTAATTCTTTGGGGAGAGTCAAATACGACAAAAGCACCAACAACAATACCACGTTAGACTCTAAGGATAGCAATACCTCTGAAGACTATAATGGTGATTAGGGGACCATTTCCCACTCCTTATGAAAGTGACAAATTTGTGCCGTGGAACTATGAAATGACTATCTATGTCAATGGTTTAAAGAAACAATGTGAACCATCAACTAGACAAGGACCTGCAATTAGAAATATAGAAGGGACAAGGGGCACGACCCGCAGTTGCCGAATATACGGTCCCGAACAACAAAAGAAGGATGCTATTATGGTCAAGGATAAAGGAAAAGCTGTGTTGGAGACAAGTCAAGAACAAGAATCTCCGAGAAAGAATTTTACTGACCAAGAGGCAGAAGAATTCTTAAAAATAATCAACAAAAGTTATTATATGGTGGTGGATCAACTGCACCAAACCCCGACCAAATTTCAATACTCTCGTTGCTCATCAAATCAGATGCGCACCGAGACTCTCTAATGAAGATTTTAATTTCTGCCCATGTTACAAAGGAGATTACAGTAAATCAATTTGATGGAGTCGTGGTAAATCTGACATCAGGATCACACTTAGGCTTCAATGACAGTGAGTTACCTCCACAAGGTAGAGCTCACAATAAAGCGCTGCATATTTCTATTCAAATAGGAATAACCAACCTATCTAGGGTGCTCACTACGGGTTCTTCCCCCAACGTACTTCCAAAAACCAGTTTAATGAAGCTAACACTAGACGGTGTTATCATAAGGCCAAGATCTACGATAGTTAAAGCTTTCGATGGTTCTCAAAGTACAATGTTTGAAGAAGTGGATCTTCCTGTCAAGATCAGCCCACATATATTCTACATTACCTTTTCGTTGATGGATATAGAACCAGTATATACATGCTTTCTCGGGCGACCTTGGATTCATGCGGCATGAGTTGTTACCTCAACCTTTCATCAAAAATTGAAGTTCCTTGTTGAAGGAAAGTTTCTTGTGATGGACAGAGAGGAGGATATCTTTGTAAGTCACTTATAGTCTTAGAGATATATCAGTGTGGATGAAGACTGTGTTAAAACACCGTTCCAAGCCCTAGAAGTCGTTTACATGGTGTAATATGGTGGGAGAACTGACTTTTAGTTTTGTGTTTTATCGCAAATGTGTGGATAGCAAGAGTCGCCACTGACATTTCTTTTATCCAATAAGGAAAGGGTGAAAAGAACAGGAAATACCTTGATATTTTTGAGTTCGGGGGGTAGATTATGAAAAAGGAATGCGTTAGCATCCTTTCCATTCGTAGTTATCTACGGGATTTTAATCGCTAGCTCACTTTTGAAAATGCTTTGTGTGTGTTTTGAAAAATATTTAGAAAATGCCAATAGTAAA
Organism: Vicia faba; assembly: GCA_948472305.1. NCBI lineage: Eukaryota > Viridiplantae > Streptophyta > Magnoliopsida > Fabales > Fabaceae > Vicia > Vicia faba. The sequence goes on along the minus strand of OX451741.1, from coordinate 1,179,508,511 downwards.
GCAACTTTGTAATGATTATTGTATTGGTTAAGAATGCGTACAAAAAGTTTATTTGAAAATATTTTAAAAGTATGATTGTGAGAAATGTTTTTGTTTTGAAAAATGTGAGCAAGCGATTAACAGTATTCTACCCTTACTCATGGTCTTTATTGTTCTTTTCCTCCTCCTTTAGATAGTTCTATCCTACCATTAGTTAGTAGGAAGCCCTATCGTTGGATGTGAAGGGATAGGCGCAGGTCATCGTATAGTCATAAAGGCAACTCGTGGGGACACTTTACAAATTTTATCATAAGGGACTAGATCGTTTATCGAAGGCAGCATTCGAAAGGGTCATCGAGGAACTACGATCTTTTTAATCGAGGGACAGTGCTAAAGCGTCCACACGTTCGAGGGACATGACTGTATTTCCGAAGGCAACAAGTGAGGTTACCCTTGAGGTGCAAGTGTGAAGAGTGATTTGTTTTCAGTTATTTATCTTGAAATTAGGGTTTTCTATGATTGTTTTTAATCTTTCCATACAAACCCTATTAGCATACATCTAACAGTTATATACAAGTCATAAAAATATAAGTGCGGAAAAGTAAAATCCTACGATATTACAAGACTTCGGGAATAGGGGTACAAATAGTAAAACGTGGGGGGGGGGGGGGGGGGGGGAGTAAAACCCTAATTAAACTATTAACAACCGTAAACAGATAAATAATTGGGAAGAAACGCGAAAGTAATAAAATACACGAAAGTAAACGGAAAAGGAGAATGTCTTGTGAATGTTTGATAGAAAAGTTTGATGACTAACCTAATGACCTAATTGTTTTTAATTAGTTAAAAGAAAGAAATCGGTCAATTAAGTTAATCAAACCCTAAATTTATTTTAATTAATTTAAAACCTAAAACTAATTAATTTATTAATTAAAAAAAGAATTGATTAAATGAAAACCTAAAAATGAATTAGGGTTTATGTAAATGTTACGGTTTTCAGAAAAGGCTTTTTTGGTAAAAAAATAGGGAAACAAAAGAGTAAGAATAAGAGAGTTTGTAAAAATGAAGTAAATGGTAGGGGTGGGTGTTGAACCCACGCCCTTGGAACCTTCAGCCAACACGTCCACCACTGGGCCAAGCGCACTTTGGTGATAAGAGATGGCTTCAGCACATTTTGTAAACTACCCTGCAAAATATGAAAATGTAAGGAAAATAAATGGCAAAAGGGTGGATCGAACTCATTCCCTTTGATACAAATGCCTTAACACGCACGCTTCAAGCGATGGGGAAGTGATACATCTATTAACTTATATCAAACAATAAATATATAATATAAGATTTTGCCTCAACCAGGGAGCCCTAGCTCCGGTCGTCTTCTCCCGTAACCTATTTTTGATAAACCTGCAAAATATGAGATACTAGTAAACCAAAAGCACCCTACCCCTCTAAATCAAGGGCTGCAAGTTTGATGGGATGATTATTTTGGGCTAAAAGAACCTGGTTTAAGAGATATGGCGAAAACGATGTAGATTGGTGCAGTTATGGCGTGTTACGTTTGGGCCAGCATGGGACCTCCATGATGGGTCATTCTTGCAGAGTTAAATCTCATAAACACATAAAAAACATCAATACATGTTAGAATGCAGTAAAAACAAAAAAAATATGAAATTAAATTATGGATGGAATCGTGATGCATGCACAAGTACCTTCTGGCCCGTTGGATTGTTGTAAAAGATCCAATCTTACCCTACGATCTTCATGGGGTTGATTGGGATGGCTATTTTGTAATGAAAGGACTTGTGATAAGGGTTTCAAGTTTTTAAGGTTCTTTGAAAAAACTTAAGATTTTTGATAAGTTTGGAGGCAAGGGTTTCATGTGTAAGGGTTCATGTCTGAATTGATGACACTATATAGGTTGAAATTAGGGCAAAGATATGGGCTTGGTCTTTCTAAGAAATGCCTATATTTTATCTTATTTATTTTTGAAATATTAATGAATAAATCAAAATAATTAAAATAAAAATAGGTCAAGGGGTCTATTAACAAGATTTGAGGTGTATGAGGAGTTTAATACACATTTGGACCTTAAAACAATGGCTCAATAGTCCAAAATATCAAGTTTGCTCAATTTTAACTTCATGCATTTGCTCAAAATTTCCCAACTTGAACTGGTCATAACTCTCTCAATTTTCATTGTTCGAAGGTAATCTTTGACTTTTTGGAAAGCTAAAGATGTCCTATACAATCCCTCTTTTGATAATATTTGAATTTGGAGACATTATCTTGATGCAAGTTTCCTTGACAAAAAGTGTCTTTTTGTTGACTTTTGAAATGAATTGTAATTTATTGGTTCATATCTCTTGAATGAAGAATTTTTTGGACTTGAGCTTAGAGTGACAAAGTTGTAGGGAGTTGAATTTCCCCTTAAAATGAGCTTTGATTAGGGAAAAATTGAAGAAGCGTGTGAAAGTTATGCTTGGTCAAAGTTCATTTGACTTCTCATATGAAAACCCTAATTTAGAAACTTTTGACTTTTGATGGTTTGAGGATTTTTCTTGAAGAATCATGATCAACCCTTGATAAAATGATGAATAGGACTTCAAAATGTTGACGTTGACCAAAAATCTTGAAGTTTGATTGTATGTTGACAACAGTTGACTCTTTACCTAATACAGTTAATTTTCAATCATCTGAACCATTGACTGAGAAAACTTGTAATGCAAGGCATGAAACTTGGCATCATCATTCTTAGGGACATATGAGAGACCATGAATTCCGTTTAAGACCTTAGAAACGAAAATCTCCTTGTGAAGAGTGAAACCCTAGTTCTGGACCCATTGCTTAGAAGGAGAATTTATCTGATAAATTCTTGGGCAACCTTGAGCATTTGAGAACCCAAGGAGGATGTCATGAATGAAAATGGTAGGGTAGATTTTTGGGTACAACAGCTACTCCTGTTAAATCTTCTTAATAGGGACAGGATCATAACTTTCCCTTCTTTGATTATACCTTTGATTCCTCTGCTGGGATGGTCTCTGATAAGCAACGGTAGTTGGAGCTACACCAACAACCGGAATAACTGAGGCGACTTGATGATGACGCTGATAATTTATTCTAGGAGTGTTAACCCTCCTCTCTTGTATAACAGCATTTGTATCTCCTCCCTTCTTCTTGGTAAACCCATAGGATGGCTTCTTCGTATTTCCAGAACTTTCACCCTTCGTTAGACGGCCTTCTCTTACAGCCTCTTCTAAGAGGATACCCATGCCTACCATTTCAGCAAAGTCACTTGGCGCAATTTCTACCATCCTCTCATAGTAGAAAGCACCCAGAGTCTTCAAGAAAATCTTAGTCATCTCCTTCTCTTCCATTGGGGGAATCACTTGGGCGGCTACCTAACGCCATCTCTGTGCATATTCTTTGAATGATTCCCTGTCCTTCTGGACCATGGCCCTGAGTTGATCACGGTCAGGCGCCATGTCCATGTTGTATTTGTATTGTCTTATAAATGCTTCTCCCGAGTCATTGAAAGTATGGATATTGACACTATCCAAACTCATGTACTACTTTAGCACAGCACCAGTCAAACTATCCTGAAAAATGTGAATCAGCAGACGCTGATTATCAGTATGGGTAAACATTCTTCTTACATACATCACAAGATGAGCATAAGGACAAGTGTAGCCCTTGTATTTCTCGAAATCCAGGATCTTAAACTTCGTAGGTATCTTGACATTCGAGACCAAGCATAAATCATTCACATTCTGCCAGAACAATTCCTTTCCCCTAAGGGCCTTCATCTCCCGCTGCATCTTGTCAAACTGCTCTTGAAAATCATCCATTCTATCATAAAGACCCAAGTCTTCCCTTGGTTGAGGAAAAGGACAACACATATCATCATTAGCAATTGGAACCATATTCACCAAAGGAGGTGCAACAGGAGCAACATGCACCACATAAGGTGCAGGAGTAACAGTATTCTGAACAACTGGAGCTTCTTGAGGATAAAGATTGAAACCTTCAGGCGCAAAGTTCTCTATAATTCCCCATTGATAACCTTGAGGCATGCGATTCTAAACAACAGCTGGAGTAGCAGACACATGAACAGTCGGAGCTTCAGTGGTAACCCTTGTTTGTTGAGGTTGAACACTCGGTGGCTGATTCTGAGTAGCCACCAAAGATTCCATCAGAGGAGTGAGATTTGCCATACCGGCCTTCAAATCAGAAACCTCCTCGCGCAACTCGCGATTCTCTTGTTCTAAGTTGTCCATCTTCCTTCTGAAATTAGCTCGAGTGTTGTATTGGTGAGACAAATTACTGAACAGAGTAAAGAAGCTTGGTAAGACACCTGGATATGAAAAGAAATGCAAGAAATATGTGCAATATGATGCATGATATGCAATGCACATGATTTATTTTATTATTAATATTTCAAGGGACTTAAAGATTTATAGACATATTTGCAAATGTCAAAGTAATAACATATTTGAAATACTGAAATTTTTTATAATGATAACTTCAAAATTGATTACAAGTTTCAATAATCCCAAGTACAAGAAGAAAATAAAGTCTAAAACTCTAAGAAGTAAAGCTGATGGAGATCACTCTATACGCTGGCGCTTCCTTGTAAGCCTGGCGATCTGAGCCTTCAACCTCTTGTTTTATTCCACATATCTGGTGACAACCTCCTTCCAATCAACTGAATAAGGAAGTGAGAAACTAGCACCTAACTGAGGCTTAGGAGAAAATAAATCCCCTTTCCTCTCCATGGTCTCTACAGCCCGACTCTCAAGAATCTCAATCAAGTCGTCTTTCTCCTTCAAGTCTACTCTATAGGAAATCTCTAAAGTTTGTCACTTATTCTTCCAAGCATCCTTTTCCTGCTTAATCCTAACTAAAGCAAGTTGTAGCTCTTCTATATCATCCAATAAAGGAAGAGTGATCTTCACGAATAAGTCAGGCATAGGTGCTTCCCAGGTATACGACATCTTCAACTGAATAGCTCTTGTTTGGACCCACTGAAGATAAGGCTCCAAAGAAACAACTCCTCTAGGTCCCAAGTCTTTCTTACTCTTCCTATGAATGTGACGCCAGGCCTTCGCAATCTGCTCCCTAGCTTCCTTATGGTCTTCTCGCTCCTTCAGGAATAAACTGCTCAAATGAATACTATTAGGTTTATCCCAAATTGAATAACCAAGTTGTCATCGTGCAAGAACAGGGTTGTAGTTAATTCCTCCCTTTGTACCAAGAAGAGGTACATTAGGCAAACTACCACAACTGTCAATAATATCTACATCCTGGTAAGCCCGATGATACAAATTAATATCTGAGTGAGTAAGTTCCATATTCTTAGGAGCCCACCATGGTTCCTTCTTGACATCCCAAAAAGCATCAGACTGAGGCATATGAGAAATAAACCATCGGTACAACAGAGGCGGGAAACAGATAATCATCCCTCCATGATAAGAATTCTCAAGATGAATAGAGTAATAAGCATCACCCAACAATGTAGGCACTGGATTTCAAATCATGAAGATCCTGATAGCACCAACTGTTGTACCCCAATTTTTGCCCCTAAGATCCCTTCATCATACCATATTTCTTCAATCACAACAAGATCACATTAGGGATTTTGGTTCTTCTCCCTATCTTTAGCCTTTCTCTTTTCAAGAGTTACCAAGAACCTTGACTTGTTTTCTTTTGTGATCATGGATATGTTTGCTTTGATTTTCTCTCTAAATAATAAAATGCAATGTTGGTTTGCCTTACTTGTTAATAATGTAGGTAAAGGCAATGAGGTTTAGCAAGTTTGCTTCATGGGTTCATGAGTTTATTTCCATGCCTTAGTCAATCTTGAGAAATTCAAAACCTCACTATTGGAGTGATTTTGGAAGAAATGGCATGACAAGCCTCATTTTGGTTCAACATATTTCAAAGTTCTCAAAATTGATTCAAAAATACAAAGGGTTAAGGGAGGAAGTTGTCATGATTGAACAAGGTCTTGTTCCTATTGGTCCCAAGGGCATATTTCTTTCTAATTTCAAGATATGGGATTGGTTTTGGTGGCTATGAGTCCTCATCATCATCCTCAATAACTTTTATTCACAAAGGAAGAGTATTGGCACAAAAGGTTTGTTCAAACTTGGCAAAGGGTTTTGGACTTCAAAGGAGCATATCTTGGTCATATTTTGGTATTTTTGAGTGATTCCAAAAACATCCTTCTCTTCAAAGAGTTACCAACAAATAACTTCAATAGTTTCAAGGAGTTTTCATGTGTAAGGAACTTGGTGAAGAAGAAAGATTATAAGTCACCCAGATAAATCCCCAATTTTCCATATGTGTCTTCAAATGGTCATAACTTTGTCAATATTTATCACCTTGAACCCATTATTTTTTCATGATTATCTTAAATATGTGTAATTCATGCCTTCTTTTATGTGCAAAGTGAGAAAATGGATGGAAATTGCCTTAAGAATGCAAAAGATTATAGGTCATTTCATGATTTTTGGCCAACTTCAACAAGTCATAATTTGCTCAATTTTTGGATATTTTGAGTGTTTCAAATTGCAAAATTTCATTCAAGAGATCTACTTCATTCCATCTTTTTGGGGCAAGAGCAAATTCTAAGTGGAAGGCCATGTTTGGATACCAAAGATTATAGGTCATTTTTAAAGAAGAATTTGAAATATTTCTAAGTATGGAAAGTCAACTCTTTTTCTTCAACTTTGACTCCATGTAACTTTCAGCTCAAGCATCCATTTGATTCCATTATTTTTACATTGCAAAGCTTGTAACCTCATCTTTCTAAAGCATCAAGAATTATGCCCTAAGACCCCTTGAGTTGGAAATGCCATGGATTTGAATTTGGTAGTTTGAAACTGAATTTTTCACAAAGTCGGGATTTTGAAATCTTTGTTTTGGGTTCTAATCACAAGATTTCAAAGCATTTTTGTTTCTAATCATGTTTAGCAACTTGCCAGAAGTGATTAGCATCATGAAACGCACGATTTGGCTGAGTTTTGATCAAGTTTGAGTCACACTTTCTTCATGATGTAAACCCACACGAATTCCCTCCAAAACACATCATTTGCTATTCCTTTTGATCACATTTGCTTCCCTATAAATAGAGGGTCATTCCCCATTCAACTTCCCAAGCTTAGATACCCAGAATCACCCTGCCAAACTTGCTTCAAAACCCAGAATTCAGCAACTTCGAAATTTATTCTCAAGCCTTTTTCAATCCATTTTTCCCTCAATTCACCTTCCTTGATCTTCCCTGAAGCTAACCATATAATTACATTCAAGAATCGTGCCCTATACAGCTCCATAGAAGTCCAGTTTCAGAGCTCTGCAACTTAACTCCAATAGGTAGATTCCTTCATCAATTCTTCAAAACTCGGATATCATTGTGTTTCTCTCATTACCCTGGTTCTAGTCGCAACACTTACATTTCACTGGAAACACGTTTTGACCATGAATTTTGAAATCCCTTTTCAAAACTTTCTTTCCAAATTGCTTGAGCTACAATTTATATAAATTTGGCGCGAGGGTGTGGTTGTTTTCATCTTGAAGAGACGAAGCGATTGGCATAGGTCTGAGCTTCTGATTTTACAGTTTGAGAGACCTGTAAATCACGTTGGCTGGAGGTTGAAGGTGACCTATGTGTCATCTTCCAACCAATGATGGCGTGCCATTTGTGTTTTTTCAAAAATCTGATTTATTATTGATTTATTACTAATGTGTTTTGACTCTCATCCAATGGTCCACATCTTTTACTTTTATTTTATTTTTCTGATTTTTATATTTTATTTGTTTTAAATTTAAAGAAATCATAGAAAATTCATTTTTAGTCCAAAAAATCTGGAAAAATTATGAAAAATATTTTTGATTATCCTCTTTCTGATTTTTATATTTTCACAATTGAATTTTGTGTTTTGGTATTTTTTTTTTAATTTTACACTTATTTGATTTGTTTAAAATGTTTAAAAATAATTTTATACATTTTTAAATTCTGAAAAAATTATGGAATAATCCAATGATATTGTGAAAAATATTGGTGACCTTATTTTATTTTTGTTTCTGACTTTACTATTTTTTACTAATTTTGTTTATTTTACCCATTTATTTTAATTTTTAAAAATAGTTTCTGACTTTTAAAAATTACCAAAATTTTTGTAAAATTACCTGGCCTCTTTACTGATTTTTCAATGGTCTTATTTTTCATTTCTTGATTAATTTGAATATAATTGATATTTTCTTCATTATTTCCCATTTTTTTAAACATTTTTAAACCTTTTAATGTATATATTAAATATGATATTATTTTGTGATTATTTTCTGGTTGTCTTGGGTTGATTTTTTTGATCATGGCTTTATTAACATCATTGGATCCATGGTGTTGAGTTTAACTCCACAAAAATGGATGAATGCTTTTAATAATAGTTTGATTAAATATAAATTCAAATGTGGTTTCTCTTTTGCCCTAATCCTCTTCATCTCATCCCCTTCTCATTGCACTAAATGTTGTTGGAGCATGATCTCTATGTCATGTCTCAAAATAAATGGTGCATAGATTGCTATTGACCGGCCTCAAAATAGGTGCGACTTCTATATAAGTCCACTTACGATTGCTTAACATAACGCTAAATTTTGTCCCGATTCGAATAAATGATCATTCGTGACCTAAACTTATGATTGCAAGCCCAAGTATGTTAATTTGATCTCTTTGATCCAATAACCTTGAGATTCATTGTGTGGAGGCTTTGGTTCTACCAATCCTCTAATGGATCTACAACACCTTTGGTCAACTCGGATCACTTAAACATCGTTGATCATTAAATGGTACTTATGAGAATTCCAAATGGATGATATACTTGACAAAAAGCAAATGCAACTTGTTGTGTGGAGGATTTGGTTCTACCAAACCTCTAATGAGTTCCAAATGCAAGTTTCAAGATGGTAATCCAACTAACCACTAATTATTGACTTGTTTATTTTATGCTTTTATTCTTTCATGCTTTATGTATTATTTATTTTTTAGCATTTTTCATTTCATGCCATTTTCATCTTTGCTCATTTGAGCATTTATTTTTCTTGTCATTTTTACTTTGCTCAGTTGAGCCTTTCTTTTTCTTTTTCTAAGATACTTAATAATCAACATAAACCCTAGAAAACTCTTAATGGTACTTGGACTATTTGGTTACAATCCTTGGCATTATGGAGCATGAGACTTTTTCTTGGACTTAGGGTTAGAAACCTTGACCTATCTTGGAGACCTTGTGATCCTATCTGATTATTTTGTCTGGAGATCTTGAGGTTTACCTCAAGACATTGGGTTGCTTTTTTTTTTGTCTGCAGGTTTTTGTGATTACATCATTTGTTTGTAATCTGGAACTCACCCATATACAACCATTACTCTGCCCAATTTTGGTGAAGACTTAATACATTTGAAGAGGTCTAGTATCTTTGCTTGCTTGGTTTCAATCTAAAGAATGGGAATTCTATCTTGGCTCATAATATCAAGTTTTGGATTCTTGTTGGTTAGATGGTTCTTATCCTTAGCTTTTACCTTATGCTTTAGGATAGTCTCTTCTTCTCCTCCCATCTTCTTTAATTTCAAAAATCTTCTCCCTCCTTTTGAAAACTCTTCTTGTTTTAAAACTTAAACCACTTTCATAATAAACATGGACTTAGGTCCATGCATTTTCAAATATTTTCATAAATAAACTCCAATCAATTTAATATTACCTTGAAATTTTTGTGAGAAGACTAAAAGTAAAATAATCTCATTTCAAACTATTTTGCCACTTTGGTTTTTAACTTTAAACTTTTCTCAAAAGGTTAGACTCTTGTTAATCCTTGTAGTGATCCAAACAACTATACTTCTACAATATGTAGTGAAGTGAGATATTTTCCACTTGGGTGTTGAGTGAGGCATTGTTGATTTTAAAATCCAAGCCATATCCTCCACTTTGAGATGATGCAAATTCTCCTTTCTCATGATTGTGGGTAGTAAGTATGTTTTCCACACGGACAATGACGATGATATCTTATCTCATAAAATTAACAAACACACATGTGTTTCAAAATTTTAAAAGAGGAACTACGTGTACCCTGATCCCCTATTGCACGAAAGGTGGTACGTAGGCACTAAAGGTTCGAAACTGCGACGAGTGAAAAAATCATAAAAAATATGTTTCTTTTCTCACCTTCACTATCCATTTTCTATACAACACACTTTTATAGCCAAAATATACAGATTTTACAAATAGGTTCCTACGTTGTACCGTAGATGTTTAGGGTGCTAATACCTTCCCTTTGCAGAACCAACCCCCTTACGTTGAATCTTTCCCACTTTTTTGGGTTATTCGCTCTTTTCCCATTCCTTTGGAAACAATAAAGCGCGGTGACGATTTTTATTTTGATTTGTATAAAGTCTCGGCAATCCAATGGCTTAGTCTTGAACATTTCTACCGCTACAGAAAAATGGAGACTTCATTGGGGACAGATTGACCCCTTGTTGGTCCATCCCTAAGTGGGTTGAGCCTATCTTTGTTTATATCTGTATATGTGTTATTATTGTTTATGTATTATATTTTGTATATATGTTTGTTTGGATTTTCCTGGTTTTCAGGGTGCTTGGTGATTACTCATAAGTCTTATACCCGGACTTGGGCAAACTTTAAGATAGGACGAGCGTTATAGTCATGTTAACTTTGAGGGAGTAATCCCAAAAAAGGAGGAATGAGATCCCCCACTCAGTGGAGGCCCCTTTGACTGTAGTGTCGTTTACCGATTAATCGGGAAGACGTAGTGCTTTCGACCTGGTAGCCTACTGAAATTGAGGACTGTAGAATACCAAACCCATCTTGGCCTTTTAGGTGTAGTGCGGAAGCTATGACGGAGTAATTAGGAAATAGTTGTCACGTGATACTACGCTCGGACGAGTCTTTCTTGAGAATATTACTAATTACTGAGTTAATCGGGAAGTTGGTAATATCCGAAGGAAGGATGTAGACTCTGGGAACCTCTAGAACCTTGTTCGGCGGGTGATAACTTTTTTTAGACCAACACCTTATGGGTAGTACCTCTGAACTCATGCTCGTGACGTTGAACCTATGAACCCTATATGTGTGATCTTGTGTGTGATTATTGCATCATGCATCCATGCACTCATAAGCATCTTTTGAAGAAAACAATATTTCAAGGGATTTAAAGGTTGACTATTTATGAATATCTCAGGTATTGTTAACCATGGATTCTGGAAAGAGAAAGACTGGGAAATACAATTTCAAGGATCCCAAGATAGATGAGTAGGTCAGTCTAATTCCAGAGATCGAGTGTTCTGCAGACTTTCGGAAGAAGTATGGATCCATTATTCCACTCATGAAGCTGAAGATGAAGAAGGGTATTCTCTCGATCTTGGTCCAGTTCTATGATTCGGTGTATCACTGCTTTACTTTTCCCGATTATCAGTTGATGCCTACATTGTAGGAGTAATCCTATCTATTGGATTTACCTGTTACAATCGTGTTCCTTTTACTGGTTTGGAGGGTGAGCCAAAACCACATGAGATTGATGCTTTGATTCATCTGGGGAAGTCTGAGGTGGAAGCCTATTTGAATACTAAAGGAGGGATTAGAGGATTACCAGCTCAGTTCTTATTGGAGAAAGCTCATTACTTTGCCAGAATGAAGAGTACGGTTGCTTTTGAGGCTATCTTTGCTTTACTTGCTTATGGATTATTCTTATTTCCTAATGTGGACAAGTTTGTCGACATTAACGATATCAGGATTTTCATGATTGGAAACCCGGTGCCTACACTGTTGGGTGATTCTTATTACTCTGTTCATCTTCGGAGTTCCTATCATGGGGGAATGATAATCTGTTGCACGCCTCTGTTGTACCGGTGGTTCATATCTCATATGCCTTAGTTTGATGCTTTTTGGGATGTCAAGAAGGAACCCTGTTGTGCTCCTAAGATCATGGCACTTACTCACTCGAATATTGATTGGTATCATCGAGCTTATCAGGATGTGGAGATTATTGACAATTGTGGTAGTTTCCCCAATGTACCTCTTCTTGGTACAAAGGGAGGAATTAACTATAACATTGTTCTTGCACGGCGACAACTTGGTTATCCGCTGAGGGATAAACCGAACAATATTCATTTGAGTAGTTTCTTTCTGAAGGAAGGAGAAGACCACAGGGAAGCTAGGGAGCAGATTGCGAAGGCTTGGCGTCACATTCATAAGAAGAGTAGGAAGGATTTGGGACCTAGGGGTGTTGTTTCTTTAGAGCCATATCTTCAGTGGGTCTGATCGAGAGCCATTCAGTTGAAGATGTCGTATACTCGGGAGACACCCATGCCGGGCCTATTTGTGAAGACCACTCCTCCCTTATTAGATGATCTAGAAGAGCTTCAACTAGCTTTGGTTAGGATGCAACAGGAAAGGGATGCTTGGAAGAACAAGTTCCATACTTTAGAGAGTTCCTATAGAGCAGACCTGAAGGAGAAAGATGATTTGATCGAGATCCTCGAGAGTCGAGCGGTGGAGTCTATAGAGAGGCAAGGGGATTTATTTTCTCCTAAGCCTCAAACAGGTGTTGATTGCTCATTTCTTGATCCAGATGATTGGAAGGAGGTTGCCATCAGACATGTGGAAGAAAACCAGAGGTTGAGGGCTCAGATTGCCAGGTTCGCAGGGAAGCGCCAACGTACAGATTGATCTCTATCAGTTCTTTTTCTCAGGATTTTTAGATTATATTTTCATCTTGTACTTGGGATCATTAAAACTTGTAATAAATTTTGAAGTTATTATAATAAAAAAATTTCAGTATTTCAAAAGCGTTATTACTTTGATGTTTGCGATATGTCTATAAATGTTAAATCCCTTGAAATATTAAATGATAAAGTAAAAAATAATCATACGCATTGCATATCCTGCATCATATTGCACATATTTATTGCATTTATTATTCATATCTAGGTGCCTTACCCAGCTTTTTACTTCGTTCAGCAAACTGACTCATCACTACAACACTCGGGCTAACTTCAAAAAGAAGATGGACAACTTGGAACAAGAGAATTGTGAGATACGCGAAGAAGTTTCTGCTTTGAAGGCTGGCTTGGCCAACTTAACTACTCTAATGGAAGCTCTGGTTGTTTCTCAGAATCAGCCACCGAGTGTTCAACCTCAACCAACAAGGGCAAATGCTGAAGTTCCTATTGTTTCTGTATCCGCTACTCCAGCTGTTGTTCAAAACCGTATGCCTCAAGGTTATCCGTGGGGAATGCCAGAGAATTTTGCACCTGAAGGTTTCAATTTGGGCCCCCAAGATGCTCCAGTGGTTCAAACTGTTGTTACTCCAGCACCTCCTGTGGTGCATACTGTTTCTGCTGCACCTCCTTCGGTGAATTTGGTTCTGTTTGTTAATGAAGATGTGTGTCGTCCTTTCGCTCCGCCGAGTGAAGACTTGGGTCTTTATGATAGAATGGATGATTTCCAAGAGCAGTTTGATAGAATGCAAAGAGAGACGAAGGCTCTTAGGGGAAAAGAGCTATTTGGGCAGAATGTGAATGAGCTGTGTTTGGTCCCGAATGTTAAAGTGCCTGCTAAGTTCAAGGTCTCAGAATTTGAGAAGTAGAAGGGAAACACTTGCCCTCGTGCTCACTTGTTGATGTACGTAAGGATAATGTCTACGCACACCGATGATCAGCGTCTGCTGATTCACTTTTTTCAAGAATAGTCTGAACGACCAGTGTTGAAATGGTACATGAGTTTAGACAGCGCCAACATCCATACTTTTAATGATTTGGGAGAAGTATTCATTAAACAATACAAATACAATGTGGACATGGCGCCCGGCCGTGACCAGCTTAGGGCCATGGTTCATAAAGATAGAGAATCGTTCAAATAGTATGCGCAGAGATGGCGCGAAGTGGCTGCACAAGTGATTCCTCCCATGGAGGAGAAGGAAATGACTAAAAATTTTCTGAAGACGCTAGGAGCTTTCTACATCAAAATAATGGTAGCAAGTTCCCCAAGTGATTTTACAGAGATGGTAGGAATGGGTGTTCGCCTAGAAGAGCCAGTAAGAGAAGGCTGTTTGACAATGGGTGAAGGATCCGGAGGTGTGAAAAAGCCAACTTATGGGTTTACAAAGAAGAAAGAGGGGGATACAAATGTTGTCATACAAGAGAGGAGAGTGAATGCTCCTAGAAGGAATTATCAGCATCACCAGCAAGTTACCTCAGTTACTCCTGTTATGAATGCCGCTCCGACTACCGTTGCTTATCAGAGACAGTCCCAGCAGGGGAACCAAGGGAATAATCATAGAAGGGAGAACTATGACCCTATTCCCATGAGCTATGCAGAACTGCTACCAGCATTGATTCAGAAGAAGATGGTCCAGACACGACCACCTCCAGTCGTACCATCACCATTGCCTTGGTATTATAAAGCAAACCAGACGTGTGCCTTTCATCAAGGAGCACCAGGGCATAATGTTGAGAATTGTTATCCTTTGAGGACTGAAGAGCGAAGGTTGGTGAAGTCTGGAATTATATCTTTCAAAGACATGGGACCTAATGTGAAAGACAATCCTCTATCCAAGCACGGTGAGGTGAATGTTGTAAATATGGTGGCCGGTTGTCCAGGCGACTTCCAGATTTTTGACATTAATCTGGTTAGAGGAGATTTGATGAAGATGCACGCAGACCTCTGTGAATTCAGTTATTATACGCATGACCACACCGGTTATGCTGTTTTCAGTACAAACATACAGGGTTGCGAGAAGATAAAGGCTGATTTACAGAAGATGATGGATGAAGGTTTAATCCATATAATCAGGCCTAGGGCAGAATATGAAGAGGAAGTGAATATGGTTTCTAGATGTCCGGGTGAATTCAAAACTTTTGATGTGGACCATTTGAATGAGGATCTCGTGCAGTTACATGCTACCTTCTGTCGTATTGCTGGTCAGGTGGAACACCAATATGGATCTTGCATAGTTTGCCGTCGAGACCCCCGAGGATGTTCTATTGTGAGAGAGGGTGTTCAATTTCTGTTAGACAATGGAACTATTAAGATCACAGGTCAGAGAGATGATTATCACGAGATTGATATGGTTGAAGTTTGTTTGATGGAAAAAGAGTAAGAGGAAGAGTATGCCTCCGCGGATGAGTATTTATCTTCAGACGAGGATTTGTTTGCCGAAAATGACCTTTTGATGGCTGATTGTATTGAGGAAGGGGTAAACGTCATTGTACCTTGTTTTAGTGCACCCTCTCATCTTGAGGTGGAGTATCATAGCAAACCAGCTGTCACCCCATTGGTAATTAGTCTGCCAGGTCCTATTCTCTATAAATCAGATAAGGTTGTGCCTTACAAATACAACGCTACAATCTTAGAAGATGTGGTGGAAGTTCCTATCCATCCAATGCCAGATGTTGGAAATATAGCTGATAATAGCAGGGTGACCCGTAGTGGTCATGTGTTTGCACCGGTTGTAGGAAGAGATGTTGTTGCTGGAAAGAAAATTGCTGAGAACGATGAACCTAAGAAGGCTCCAGGAGAGACTAGCGGAGCCACATTAGAGAAATAAGTGGATGATGTCTTGAAGATAATTAAGATGAGCGACTACATAATTTAAGATCAGCTATTGCAGACTCCTTCAAAGATATCCATCCTAGCTTTATTGATGAATTCCTCCGCTCATAGAGAATCACTGATGAGAGTACTAGACCAAGCTTTTGTGGAGAATGACATGCCATTAGATCAATTCAACAACATAATTGGAAACATTACATCATGTAACAACTTGAGTTTCTGCAATGATGAGTTACTAGATGAAGGGAGGAATCACAACCTGGCCCTCCACATATCTATGACCTGCAAGAATGATTCTCTATCCAATGTGCTAATTGATAATGGATTCGCTTTGAATGTTATACCGAGGAGTACTCTCATGAATTTAAAGTATCAAGAACACATATGCGCCCGAGTGGCATCATTGTGAAGGCTTTTGATGGGTCGAGGAAATCTGTCATCGGTGAAGTGGACTTGCCCATCCATATAGGACCATATTTGTTCCTGATAACCTTCCAGGTCATGGACATTATTCCTGCATATAGTTGTTTGCTAGGATGACCATGGATACACGAAGCAGGGGTTGTCACTTCAACTCTGCATCAGAAGCTAAAATTTGTGCGTGAAGGGAAGGTAGTGATCATAAATGGGGAGCAGGCGTTATTGATATCCAATCTATCCTCTTTCAGTATTGTAGAAGTGGATGAGGCTGCTGCTGGAACCCAGTTCCAAGCCCATCCATTGACAACATAAGAAGGAATGAGAATTCTGTGGTTTCCCTGAAGGACGCGCAGCAGGTTGTGCGCAATGGTCATAATGCAGTTTGGGGACGACTTATGGATCCACCGATGAACAAAAATAGAGCTGCTTTGGGTTTCTCTTCGAGGAATGTCAAAGGAGGAAATTTGAAGTCAAAGTCTTCTGTGAACAATTATCATAATGTTTTCGGCAGCGGAGGTACCTCCATCCAATTGGTTCTGGAATTAATGCTGTTGAAGAGGAAGAAGCAGAGCAGGAAGTACCGAATTATGTGACACATGGAGTCCGAGTTCAGAACTGGGTCACCATTGATGTTCCTTCTTGCATACATGTTTCAAATTAATTTGTTTTGTTAATTTGTTTCTTTCTTTTGAAAAGCTTTCACTCTACTAAAGGTGGAAGTATTAATGTTGTAGGGCTTATATGTTTGCTATAACATTTAAGATCATTAATAAAAGTTGTCTTTGCTTCCAAAATTATGTCTTTTATTTTCTGCTTTTTTCTTGGGAAATGGTAATAAAATAAAAAAACCTTTCAAAAAAAAATAATAACTGAAAATTAATCTGCATGATCACTTGTTATATGTGTCAGTTTCTAAAAGCAATCATAAATCATATGTGCAGATTAATTAAAAAACCCGTTGAATACAATGACCCTGCACCCTCTCCCAACTTTGATTGTGCTGTGTTTGGGGCTGAAGAAGAAGATTATGATGAGATTCTAGAAGAGGTCTCACGGTTGCTTGAGCACGAGGAAAATACCATTCAACCATATAATGAGCCTTTAGAAGTGATTAATTTGGGTTCAGAAGAAGATCCGAAGGAAGTTAAGATTGGAGCATCGTTGCATTATGATGTAAAGAGCGGGTTGATTGAGCTGTTGAAAGAGTATGTGGATATTTTTGCTTGGTCCTATCAAGATATGCCTGGTCTAGATACAGACATTGTCGAGCATAGTTTGTCGTTGAAGCCAGAGTGTCTGCCAGTTAAACAAAAGTTGAGAAGAACCCACCAAAATATGGCAGTAAAGATCAAAGAGGAGGTCTTAAAGCAGATTAATGTTTTTTTTCTTATGACATCAGTGTATCCTCAATGGATTGCCAATATTATCCCAGTACCAAAAAAAGACGGAAAAGTCCGCATGTGCGTAGATTACAGATATATAAATAAAGCTAGTCCAAAAGATGATTTTCCATTGCCTCACATCGACATGTTAGTGGACAACACAACAAAATTCAAAGTATTCTCGTTCATGGACGGATTTTCTGGGTATAATCAAATAAGAATGGCTCCAGAGGACATGGAAAAAACAACGTTTATCACACCCTGGGGAACATTCTGTTACAGAGTGATGCCCTTCGGGTTGAAGAACGCTGGTGCAACGTACCAGAGGGCTATGACATCCCTATTCCATGATCTGTTGCACAAAGAAATCGAAGTATATGTTGATCATATGATTGCCAAATCCCAAACTGAAGAAGGGCATATAGAAGATTTATTGAAGTTGTTTCAGCGTTTGAGGAAGTATCGTCTCCGCTTGAATCCAAATAAATGCACCTTTGGAGTTAGATCGGGAAAATTATTGGGTTTTATTGTTATCCAGAAAGGAATTGAAGTTGACCCTGATAAAGTCAAAGCTATTCAAGAAATGTCAGCACTAAGAACTGAAAAGCAAGTCAGGGGTTTCCTCGGGCGTTTGAATTATATATCCAAATTTATTTCCCACATGACTGCAACGTGTGAACCGATCTTTAAGTTGTTAAAGAAAGATCGAGGTTGTGTGTGGACGGATGACAGCCAAAGGGCATTTGAGAGTATTAAAGAATATCTGCTTGAACCTCCTATCTTGCTCCCTCCCGTAGAAGGAAGACCATTGATCATGTATCTAACATTGTTAGATAAGTCCATGGGTTGTATTCTTGGACAACACGATGAAATAGGAAAGAAAGAGTTCGCCATTTATTATCTTAGCAAAAAGTTCACTGATTGTGAGTTGCGGTATTCCATGCTAGAAAAAACATGTTGTTCTTTGGCTTGGGAGGCAAAGCGTTTGCGGCAGTATATGTTGAATCATACCACTTGGTTGATCTCCAAAATGGATCCAATCAAGTATATTTTTGAGAAGCCTGCTCTTACTGGGAGAATTGCCCGCTGGCAGATGTAGTTATCCGAATACGATATCGAGTACCGCACTCAAAAGGCTATTAAAAGTAGTGTGTTGGCAGATTACCTTGCTTACCAACCGGTGGAAGATCATCAGTCTGAAGAGTATGAATTCCCCGATGAGGATGTGATGTTCCTGAAAGTGAAAGATTGTGATGAACCATTGCCTAAAGAGGGCCATGACCCTGAATCTCGTTGGAGTATGGTATTTGATGGAGCGGTGAATGCTTATGGTAAAGGAATTGGTGCTGTGATTTTCACTCCTCATGGATTGCACATTCCTTTTACTGCGAGGCTAACATTTGATTGCACTAATAATATGGCAGAATTTGAGGCTTGCATCATGGGTCTTGAGGAAGCTATTGATCTCAGAATCAAAATTCTAGATGTGTATGGTGATTCAGCCTTGGTTATAAATCATATTAAAGGAAAATGGGACACTCGTCACCCTGGCTTGATCCCTTACAAAGATTATGCTAGAAGATTACTACCCTTCTTCAATAAAGTTGAATTCCATCACATTCCTAGATGGCGGATGCTCTGGCAACTCTGGCTTCCATGTACCAAGTGAATACTTGGAATGATATACCCCGAGTTACAGTTCGACGGCTGGATAGGCCCACTCATGTGTTTGCGACAGAGGATGTAGCAGATGAAAAACCTTGGTATTATAATATCAAGCATTTTCTTCAGACTCAGGAATACCCGATTGGTGCATCGAAGAAAGATAGAAAGACACTGAGAATATTGGCAGGCTGTTTCTTCCTCAATGAAAATGTGTTATACAAGATAAATTATGACATGGTCCTGCTCAGATGCGTGGATAGACACGAAGCAGACATGTTGATGCATGAGATTCATGAAGTTTCATTTGGAACTCATGCTAATGGACATTCGATGGCTAAAAAGATGCTAAGGGCAGGTTATTTTTGGTTGACAATGGAATCTGACTGTTACAAATTTACAAAGAAGTGCCATAAATGCCAGGTTTATGCAGATAAGGTTCATGTGCCTCCGACACTTCTCAATGTGATTTCCTACCCATGGCCTTTCTCTATGTGGGGCATTGACATGATTGGGATGATAGAACCCAAAGCTTCGAATGGACACCGTTTCATCTTGGTAGCACTTGACTACTTTACCAAATGGGTAGAGGCTGCTTCATATGCCAATGTTACCAAACAGGTGGTTATGCGTTTCATCAAAAACAATCTTATATGCCGGTATGGTGTGCCGAGCAGAATCATCACTGACAATGGCTCGAATTTGAACAACAAGATAATGATAGAATTGTGCGAAGATTTCAAGATTGTCCATCACAATTCATCTCCATACATGCCAAAGATGAATGGGGTTGTTGAAGCTGCTAATAAGAATATCAAGAGAATTATCTAGAAGATGGTTGTTACTTATAAGGATTGGCATGAAATGGTCCCTTTTGCTCTGCATGGATATCGAACATGTGTCCGCACTTTAACAGGAGCAACCCCGTTCTCCCTAGTGTATGGAATGGAAGTTGTACTCCCTGTCGAGGTAGAGATTTCCTCGTTGCGTGTGATAATGGAAACCAAGTTGATAGAGGATGAATGGGTCCAAAACAGGTTTGACCAATTGAATTTGATTGAAGAGAAGAGGATGACAGCTTTATGTCATGGGCAGTTATATCAGAAAAGAATGAAGAAAGCATTTGATAAAAAGGTCAAACCTCGTGAATTCAGAGAAGGCGACCTCGTGCTCAGGAAGATCATGTCTTTCAACACTGATTCTAGGGGCAAGTGAACTCCCAATTTTGAAGGCCCATATGTTGTCAAGAAAGCCTTCTCTGGTGGTGCATTAATTCTTGAAACTATGGATGGCGAGGAGTTCCCACATCCCATGAATGCTGACGCAGTCAAGAAATACTTCGCCTAAAGAAATAAAAGAACAGCTCGCTAAGTTAAAAACCCGAAAGGGCGGCTTAGGCAAAAGGAGCGTCTCAGTAGGCCGAAAACCCGAAAGGGCAGTCTAGGCAAAAATTAGAGACATAAATAGAATAAATTTCCCGCTAAGTTGAAAACCCGCAAGGGCAGCTTTGGCAAAAGTTAAGGATTTTTCTTGGCAAGTAACTACGTCAGACAAGACTTGATCGTTGAAGCAACAATCTTCTCGGATCCTCACCATACTTCAACAAAAGCTGCTGCTCAGGATTTCAAAAGTTGTTAGGGGGAATAGTGGTCATTGTATCTCAATGTATCTTTTCCATTATGCATTACCATTTCCCAAACTTTATAATCATCCATGGAGTCTCGCCATTCGCAGACTACCATTCTATTAATGAAATTCGAGCTTTTGCCCAAATTCTTTGTGTTCTTATTTTTATTTAGCTTGCAAAGACTCCATTTATTACTGATAATAACTGTTAAAGCAAAAAGATTAAAAAAGAAAAATTGACTCTTCAAAAAAAAAGAGATCTTAACAATTCAATTTACTTTGGGATTTGTGATGAAACAATGACAACAAGAATGGTGATCCCAAGAATGAACAAACTTCGGTTGTTTTAAGAAGATTTACTCCCTTCATGAAGGTTTTCTCGGGTCATTTTGATGGTATGTGTGCAATCTTTGTGTGTTTCTCAGATAGTTAAAGACGATATCAGTGGGTGCAAGGTACAGTATTGGGTTTGTGATCCCATTATACCTAGTGAAGTTTTGGTTCGCTTTTGATTTTGGGTTTGCATGGTCAGAAACCTCCGTCACAGATTCCCCAACAAAGTCTTCCCTCATATGATGAAAGGTTTTATTCCCTTGGTGTGCTAAGATGTCGCTCTCTTTGCAGTATTGACATTAGTGTCGAGTTCTTGATTTCCCGGGAAGGTTATCCCAAGGCGTCTCTTCTCCCGGTAGGTAGGCTTGAATCCCCCAGTGAGGTTTGGTTGTGTCGGTGTCAGTATGCTTTATTTGAGGCTGGTCTTGCAATATCCAGTAGGCATGTTGCTTTTGGAAAATTGCTTCTTCGATAAAACCGGAAGAAGGATGTTTTATCCCGGTATCTGTTTGATCTGGCTACCTCCGAATTATGTTTCTCCTCAGTGAAGTTAAGGCAGGAAATAGGTTTGGTTTCCGCAGTTGCTTTTACCTTTCTTAGATTGATCTTTTTGGTTGAAGTTTAGCCCAATGTTGTTAGTACCTGAGGCGGTTTTGTTTGTTTGTACTGATTATGAATCCTTTTTCCATCATATGCACGATAGCACCCATACATTCATACATACATCATGCATGGATAAAAATCATCGTTCATTGACATTGTGTTCTAACCTTCCTCCAGCACTCCTTGCTTAGATGGATCTGGTTTTCCTTCTTGAGTTTATTTCCCAGAGGATATATCTTCATTGGTCGTCTTTCTCCAATTCATTTCTTATTTGGATCTATAGATTGCATGACAATATTAGTTACTTTGGATTTCTGAAAACTTTGAGTTTTGGTTTGTGCATTTATTTTGCACGGGAAGACTTTATCTCCTCAGCAGGAATATCGTGGCATTTCCCCGGGAAGACATATTTCTATCCCCAGAGAGTCATTTCTCTTTGCAATTCCCCATGACAATGAGTAACAAGTCTCGTTATTTGAGACAACTTATGTTTGATCTTTTCCAAAAATATTTCCTTGGTTAAAGAAGAAGTTGAGACCCGTTCTAAATAACACACCAGAATTTTGGGATAATTTGATATATTTTCTCTCTCTACCTTCAGTGAACGTTGGCAGGACATCGGTAGTGAACGTTGGTGTTCGTTATCTTTTTCTATCTTCAGTGAATGTTGATAGTTCATCGTCAGTGAACGGCGGTGATATGATATATTTTATCTCTCTACCTTTAAGGAACGTTGGTAGGACATCGGCAGTGAAAGTCAATGCTTGTTATCTTTTTTCTATCTTCAGTGAACGTTGATAGTTCATCATCAGTGAACGGCGGTGATATGATATATTTTCTCTCTCTAACTTCAGTGAACGTTGGTAGGACATCGGTAGTGAACGTAGGTGTTTGTTATCTTTTTTCTATCTTCAGTGAACATTGATAGTTCATCGTCAGTGAACGGAGGTGATATGATATATTTTCTCTCTCTCTACCTTCAGTGAACGTTGGTAGGACATCGGCAGTGAACGTCGGTGTTTGTTATCTTTTTGCTATCTGTAGTGAACGTTGAAAGTTCATCGTCAGTGAACGGCGGTGATATGATATATTTTCTCTCGCTACCTTCAATGAACGTTGGTAGTACATCGGAAGTGAACGTTGGTGTTTGTTATCTTTTTGCTATCTTCAGTGAATGTTGATAGTCCATCGTCGGTGAACGGCAGTGATATGATATATTTTCTCTCTATACCTTCAGTGTACGTTGGTAGTACATCAGCAGTGAACGTTGGTGTTTGTTATCTTTTTTCTATCTTCAGTGAACGTTGATAGTTCATCGTCAGTGAACGACGATGATATGATATATTTTCTCTCTCTACCTTCAGTGAACGTTGGTAGGACATCGACAGTGAATGTCGGTGTTTGTTATCTTTTTGCTATCTTCAGTGAATGTTGATAGTTCATCGTCAGTGAACAGCGATGATATGATATATTTTCTCTTTCTACCTTCAGTAAACATTGTTAGGACATCAGTAGTGAACGTCGATGATTGTTATCTTCCTCTCTGATTCAGTTCTTTTGGTTCACCAGTGATTTATTTTCCTAGTGGGGTTGCTCCCTTGTTTCTTCACTTTTTTGTGGCATCCCCAATGACACTTTGCGTTTCTTTGGTACTGTTCATATGCATTCATATACATAAGCGTTTGCATGGCATCTTAGGGCCAAAAATAGGGTTTGTTTTATATTTAAGTATCTTCGATCATGTCGACGCAAAGATTTTTAACCTTCATATCTCCGGATAGAAGAAACTTAAATAAGGGCAGCTGTTGTACCCCAATTTTTGCCCCTAAGATCCCTTCATCATACCATATTACTTCAATCACAACAAGATCACATTAGGGCTTTTGGTTCTTCTCCCTATCTTTAGCCTTGCTCTTTTGAAGAGTTACCAAACACCTTTACTTGTTTTCTTTTGTAAACATGGATATTTTTGCTTTGATTTTCTCTCTAATTAATAAAATTCAATGTTGGTTTGCCTTACTTGCTAATAATGTAGGTAAAGGCAATGAGGTTTAGCAAGTTTGCTTCGTGGGTTCATGAGTTTATTTCCATGCCCTAGTCAATCTTGAGAAATTCAAAACCTCACTATTGGAGTGATTTTGGAAGAAATGGCATTACAAGGCTCATTTTGGTTCAATATATTTCAAAGTTCTCAAAATTGATTCAAAAATACAAAGGGTTAAGGGAAGAAGTTGTCATGATTGAACAAGGTCTTGTTCCTATTGGTCACAAGGGCATATTTATTTCTAATTTCAAGATATGGAAGTGGTTTTGGTGGCTATAAGTCCTCATCATCATCCTCAATAACTTCTATTCACAAAGGAAGAGTATTGGCACAAAAAGTTTGTTCAAACTTGGCAAAGTTTCTCAAAGCATTCTCTTGATCTAGAGGCTAGGGTTTTGGACTTCAAAGGAGCATATCTTGCTCATATTTTGGTATTTTTGAGTGATTCCAAAAAAATCCTTCTCTTCAAAGAGTTACCAAAAAATCACTTCAAAAGTTCCAAGGATTTTTCATGTGGAAGGAATTTGGTGAGGAAGAAAGATTACAAGTCACCCAGATGAATCCCCAATTTTCCATATGTGACTTCAAATGGTTATAACTTGGTAAATTTTTATCACCTTGAATACATTCTTTTTTCATGATGATCTTAAAGATGTGTAATTCATGCCTTCTTTTATGTGCAAAGTGAGAAAATGGATGGAAGTTGGCTTAAGAGTGCAACAGATTATATGTCATTTCATGATTTTCGGAAAACTTCAACAAGTCATAACTTTCTCAATTTTTGGATATTTTGAGTGGTTCAAATTGAAAAATGTCATTAAAGAGATCTACTTCATTACATCTTTTTGGGTCAAGAGAAAATTCTAAGTGGAAGGCCATGTTTGGATACAAAATATTATAGGTCATTTTTAAAGAAGAATTTGAAATATTTCTAAGTATGGAAAGTCAACTATTTTTCTTCAACTTTGACTCCATGTAAATTTAAGCTCAAGCATCCATTTTATTCCATTCTTTTTCCATTGCAAGGCTTGTAACCTCATCTTTCCAAAGCATCAAGAATTATGCCCTAAGACCCCTTGAGTTGGAAATGCCATGGATTTGAATTTGGTAGTTTGAAACTGAATTTTTCACAAAGTCAGGATTTTGAAATCTTTGTTTTGGATTCTAATCACAATTTTTCACACGTTTTTGTTTCTAATCATTTTTTGCAACATGCCAGAAGTGATTAGCATCATGTAACGCACGATTTGGCTGAGTTTTGATCAAGTTTGAGTCACACTTTCTTCATGATGTAAACTCACACGAATTCCCTCCAAAACGCATCATTTTCTATTCCTTTTGATCCAATTTGCTTCCATATAAATAGAGGGTCATTCCCCATTCAATTTCCCAAGCTTAGATAGCCAGAATCACCCTGCCAAACTTGCTTCACAACCCAGAATTCAGCAACTTCGAAATCTATTCTCAAGCCTTTTTCAATCCATTTTCCCCCTCAATTCACCTTCCTTGATCTTCCATGAAGATAACCATATAATTACATTCAAGAATCGTGCCCTATACTGCTCCATAGAAGTCCAGTTTCAGAGCTCTACAACTCAACTCCAATAGGTAGATTCCTTCATCAATTCTTCAAAACTCTGATATCATTGTGTTGCTCTCATTACCCTGGTTCTAGTCGCAACACTTACATTTCACTGGAAACACGTTTTAACCATGAATTTTCAAATCCCCTTTCAAAACTTTCTTTCCAAATTGCTTGAGCTACAGTTTATATAAATTTGGCGCCAGGGTGTGGTTGTTTTCATCTTGAAGAGACGAAGCGATTGGCATAGGTCTGAGCTTCTAATTTTACAGTTTGAGAGACATGCAAATCACGTTGGCTGGAGGTTGAAGATGACCTTCGTGTCATCTTCCAACCAATGATGGCGTGCCATTTGTGTTTTTTCAAAAATCTGATTTATTATTGATTATGTACATTATTCATTAATGACCATGATATGCACAGCGCACCAGATCCCTTGGATTTGATTACTAACGCGTTTTGACTCTCATCCAATGGTCCACATCTTTTACTTTTATTTTCTTTTTCTGATTTTTATATTTTAATTGTTTTAAATTTCAAAAAATCATAGAAAATTCATTTTTAGTCCAAAAAATTTGAAAAAATTATGAAAAATATTTTTTATTATTCTCTATCTGATTATTATTTTTTCAAAATTTAATTTTGTGTTTTGGTATTTTATTATGAATTTTACACTTATTTGATTTGTTTAAAATGTTTAAAAATACTTTTATACATTTTTAAATTCTGAAAAAATTATGGAATGATCCAATGATATTGTGACAAATACTGGTGACCTTATTTTATTTTTTCTGCTGACTTTACTATTTTTTACTAATTTTGATTATTTTACCCATTTATTTTAATTTTTAAAAATAGTTTCTGACTTTTAAAAATTACCAAAATTTTTGTAAAATTACTTGGCCTCTTTACTGATTTTTCAATGGTCTTATTTTTCATTTCTTGATTAATTTGAATATAATTGATATTTTCTTCATTATTTCCCATTTTTTTAAACATTTTTAAACCTTTTAATGTATATATTAAATATGATATTATTTTGTGATTATTTTCTGGTTGTCTTGGGTTGATTTTTTTGATCATGGCTTTATTAACAGCATTGGATCCATGGTGTTGAGTTTAACTCCACAAAAATGGATGAATGATTTTAATAATAGTATGATTAAATATTAATTCAAATGTGGTTTCTCTTTTGCCCTAATCCTCTTCATCTCATCCCCTTCTCATTGCACTAAATGTTGTTGGAGCATGATCTCTATGTCATGTCTCAAAATAAATGGTGCATAGATTGCTATTGACCGGCCTCAAAATAGGTGCGACTTCTATATAAGTCCACTTACGATTGCTTAACATAACGCTAAATTTTGTCCCGATTCGAATAAATGATCATTCGTGACCTAAACTTATGATTGCAAGCCCAAGTATGTTAATTTGATCTCTTTGATCCAATAACCTTGAGATTCATTGTGTGGAGGCTTTGGTTCCACCAATCCTCTAATGGATCTACAACACCTTTGGTCAACGCGGATCACTTAAACATTGTTGATCATTAAATGGTACTTATGAGAATTCCAAATGGATGATATACTTGACAAAAAGAAAATGCAACTTGTTGTGTGGAGGCTTTGGTTCTACCAATCCTCTAATGAGTTACAAATGCAAGTTTCAAGATGTTCATCCAACTAACCACTAATTATTGACTTGTTTATTTTATGCTTTTATTCTTCCATGCTTTATGTACTATTTATTTTTTAGCATTTTTCATTTCATGACATTTTCATCTTTGCTCATTTGAGCATTTATTTTTCTTGTCATTTTTACTTTGCTCACTTCATCTTTTCTTTTTCTTTTCCTAAGATACTTAATAATCAACATAAACCCTAAAAAACTCTTAATGGTACTTGGACTATTTGGTTACTATCCTTGGCATTATGGAGCATGAGACTTTTTCTTTGACTTAGGATTAGAAACCTTGACTTATCTTGGAGACCTTGTGATCCTATCTGATTATTTTGTCTGGAGCTCTTGAGGTTTACCTCAAGACATTGGGTTGCTTGTTTGTTTTTGTGTGTAGGTTTTTGTGATTACATCCTTTGTTTGTAATCTGGAATTCACCCGTATACAGCCGTTACTCTGCCCAATTTTTGTGAAGACTTAATACATTTTAAGAGGTCTAGTTTGTTTGCTTGCTTGGTTTCAATCCAAATAATGGGAATACTATCTTGGCTCATAATATCAAGTTTTGGCTTCTTGTTGGTTAGATGGTTCTTATCCTTAGCTTTTACCTTATGCTTTAGCATAGTCTCTTCTTCTCCTCCCATCTTCTTTAATTTCAAAAATATTCTCCCTCCTTTTGAAAACTCTTATTGTTTTGAAACCTAAACCACTTTCATAATAAACTTGGACTTAGGTCCATGCATTTTCAAATATTTTCATAAATAAACTCCAATCAATTTAATAATACCTTGACATTTTTGTTAGAAGACTAAAAGTAAAATAATCTCATTTCAAACTATTTTGCCACTTTGGTTTTTATCTTTAAACTTTTCTCAAAAGGTTAGACTCTTGTCAATCCTTGTAGTGATGCAAACAAATATACTTCTAAAATATGTAGTGAAGTGAGATATTTTCCACTTGGGTGTTGAGTGAGGCATTGTTGATTTTAAAATCCAAGCCATATCCTCGACTTTGAGATGATGAAAATTCTCCTTTCTCATGATTGTGGGTAGTAAGTATGTTTTCCACACGGACAATGACGATGATATCTTATCTCATAAAATTAACCAACACACTTGTGTTTCAAACTTTTAAAAGAGGAACTACGTGTACCCTGATCCCCTATTGCACGAAAGGTGGTAGGTAGGCACTAAAGGTTCGCAACCGTGGCGGGTGCAAAAATCATAAAAAATATATTTCTTTTCTCACCTCCACTATCCATTTTCTATACAACACACTTTCATAGCCAAAATATACAGATTTTACAAATAGGTTCCTACGGAGTACCGTATATGTTTAGGGTGCTAATACCTTCCCTTTGCATAACCAACCCCCTTACGTTGAATCTTTCCCACTTTTTTGGGTTATTCGCTCTTTTCCCATTCCTTTGGAAACAATAAAGTGTGGTGGCGATTTTTATTTTGATTTGTATAAAGTCTAGTCAATCCAATCTCTTAGTCTTGAACATTTCTACCGCTACACCAACGTCAACAAACTTGTCCAAAATAGGAAATAAGAACAAACCGTAAGCAAGTAGAGAAAATATGGCCTCAAAAGCGATTGTACTCTTCATCCTGGCAAAGTAACGAGCTTTCTCAAATAAGAATTGAGCTGATAATCCTCTAATCCCTCCTTTAGTAGTCATATGTGCTTCAACTTCAGACTTCCCCAGATAAATCAAAGCATAAATCTCATGTTATTTTGGCTCACCCTCCAAACCAATAAAAGGAACACGGTCGGTAACAAGTAAATCCAATAGATAAGAGTACCCCTTTAGTGTAGGCATCAACTGATAGTCAGGGAAAGTAAAGCAATGATACATCAGAACATAGAACAGGACCAAGGTCGAGAGAATACACTCCTTCATCCTAAGCTTCATGAGGAGTGATGGATCCATACTTCTTCCGAAAATCTGCAGAAAACTCAATCTCGGGAATTAGACTGATCAACTCATCTATCTTGGGATCTTTGAAACTGTATTTTCCGGTCTTTCTTTTTCCAGAATCCATGGCCAAAAGGTACCTGAGATATTCACAAATGGTCAACTTTTAAGTACCTTGAAATGAAATTCCTTTAAAAGATGCTTATGGGTGCATGGATGCATGATGCAACAATGACACACAAGATCACAAATATAGGGTTCATAGGTTCAACGTCACGAGCATGAGGTCGAAGGTACTACCCATAAGGTATGGTCTAAAAGTTATGACTTGCCGAACAAGGTTCTAGAGGTTCCCAGTGTCAACATCCTTCCTTCGGATATTACCAACTTCCTGATTAACCCGATAATTAGTAATATTCTCAATAAAAACTCGTCCGTGAGTAGTATCGCGTGACAACTATTTCTGGATTACTCTGTCATAGCTTCTGCACTACACCTAAAAGGCCAAGATGGGTTAGATGTTCTACGGTACTCAGCTTCAGCAGGCTGCCAGGTGAAAGCAGTACGTCTTCCCGATTACTCGGTAAATGACACTACAGTTAAAGGGGCCTGCACTGAGTGGGGGATTTCATGCCTCCTTTTTTGGGATTACTCCGTCAAAGTTAACATGACTATACCTCCCGTACTATCTTAAAGTTTGCCCAAGTCTGGGTATAGGACTTATAAGTAATCACCAAGCACCCTGAAAACCAGGAAATTCCAGACAAACATATATACAACATAAAACACATAAACAATAATAGCATATATACATATATAAACAAACATAGGCTTAACCCACTTAGGGATGAACCAACAAGAGGTCAATCTTTCCCCAGTGAAGTCGCCATTTTTTCTGTAGCGATAGAAATGTTTAAGACTAAGCCATTGGATTGGCTAAACTTATACAGATCAAAATAAAAATCACACTGCGCTTTATTGTTTCCAAAGGAATGGGAAAAGAGTGAATAACCCAAAAGAGGGGGGAAAGATTCTAAGTAAGGGGGTTGGTTATGCAAAGGGAGAGTATTAGCACCCTAAACATCTAAGGTACTCTGCAGGAACTTCTTTATTAAATCTGTATATTTTGGCTATAAAATGTTGTATGTAAAATAGATGGTGGAGGTGAGAAACGAAGTGTTTTTTATGATTTTTGCACCCGCCGCAGTTGCAAACCTTTAGTGCCTACGTACTACATTTCGTGAAATAGGGGATCTTGGTACACGTAGTTCACCTTTAAAAATTTGAAAACACAAGTGTGTTGGTTAATTTTATAAGATGAGACATTATCATTGTCCGTGTGGAAAACATATTTACTACCCACAATCATGAGAAAGGAGAATTTGCATCATCTCAAAGTGGAGGATATGTCTTGGATTTTAAAATCAAAAATGCCTCACTCAACACCCAAGTGGAAAATATCTCACTTCACTACATATTGTAGAAGTATAGTTGTTTGCATCACTACAAGGACTGACAAGAGTCCAATCTTTTGAGAAAAGTTTTAAAGTAAAAAGCCAAAGTGGAAAAATGGTTTGAAATGAGATTGATTGACTTTTAGTCTTCTTACAAAAAATGTCAAGGTATTATTAAGTTGATTGAAGTTTATTTATGAAAATGTTTTGAAAATGCATGGACCTAAGTCCAAGTTTATTATGAAAATGGTTCAAGTTAAGAAACAATAAGAGTTTTCAAAAGGAGGAGGAAGATTTTTGAAATTAAAAAAGATGGGAGGAGAAGAAGGGACTATCCTAAAGCGTAAGGTAAAAGCTAAGGAGAAGAAGCATCTAACCAACAAGATGCCAATACTTGACATTATGGGTCAAGATATAATTCCAATTCTTTGGATTGAAACCAAGCAAGCAAAGATTCTAGACCTCTTGAGAGAACCAAACTTCAAGTGTATTAAGTCTTCACAAAAATTAGGCAGAGTAACGGTTGTATACGGGTGAATTCCATATTACAAACAAAGTATGTAATCACAATAACCTGCACACAAAACAAACAAACAGCTCAATGTCTTGAGGTAAAACTCAAGAACTCTAGACAAAATATCAATTAAGGTCACAAGGTCTCCAACATAAAGGTTTCTAATCCTACGTCCAAGAAGTCCAATACTCCATAATTCCAAGGATAGTAACCAAATAGTCCAAGTATCATTCAAGTTTTTTATGGTTCATGTTGATTATTAGGTGTCTTAAAAAAAGAAAAGCTCAAGTGAGCAAAATAAAAATAGCAAGAATAATAAATGCTCAAGTTAGAAAAACATAAAAATGGCATGAAATGTAATGCTTAAAGTAAATGGTACATAAAGAATAAAAATAAAAGCATAAAGTAGAACAATTTAATAATTAGTGGTTAGTTAGATGACCATATTGAAACTTGCATTTGGAACTCATTAGAGGATTGGTAGAACCAAAGCCTCCACACAACAAGTTGCATTTGCTTTTTGTCAAGTATATCATCCATTTGGAATTCTTACAAATACCTTTTAATGATCAACAATGTTTAAGTGATCTGCGTTGACCAAAAGTGTTGTAGATTCATTAGAGGATTGGTAGAACCAAAGCCTCCACACAATAAATCTCAAAGTTATTGGATCAAAGAGATCAAATTAACATACTTGGGCTTGCAAACATAGGTTCCGGACACGAATGATCATTTATTCGAATCGGGAAAAAATTTAGCGCTATGTTAAGCAATCGTAAGTGGAATTATATAGAAGTCGCACCTATTTTGAGGCCGGTCAATAGCAATCTATGCACCATTTGTTTTAAGACATGATATAGAGATCATGCTCCAATAACACTTAGTGAAATAAGAAAGGGATTAGATGAAGAGGGTTGGGAAAGAATATAAACCACATTTGAATTAAATTTTAATGAAACTATTATTAAAATCATTCATCCTTTTTTATGGAGTTAAACTCAACACCATGGATCCAATGATGTTAACAAAGTTCATGATAAAAAATTCAACCCAAGATCAGCCAGAAAATAATCACAAAATAATATTGCATTTAATATATACATTAAAAAAGGTTTTAAAAATGTTTTAAAATGGAAATAAGAAAGAAAAATTACATTTATGTTCAAACTAAACAAGAAAAAATAAGTAGGACCATAGGAAAATCAGAAATTGACTCAAATATTTTTATAAAATTTTTGGTAATTTTAAGTCAGAAACTATTTTTAAGCTAATTAAAAATGCTCAAACAAATAGAAAATAGATCAAAAATAGTAAACATCAATATAAAATTTCATAAAATTTTCAAAAAGTCAGAAATATGTAAAATGATATTTATGAATTTTTTTTTGAATTAAAAAAATGTCAGAAAATATTTTTAAAGTAATTAAAAGGAAACAAATAATGGAAAAAATATAAAAAATATCAAATTTCAAAATAAAAATGTAAAAAATAGTCATGAGATCAGAAATAATTCAAAGTATTTTTTTGAATTTTTTCATAATTTTTGGATAAAAATAAAAGAGTTATGAATTTTTGAAAATTAAATCAATTAAAATATAAAATCAGAAAATAAAATAAAACCAAAAAGATATGGGCCATCAGATCATAGTCAAAACGCGTTAGTAAGCTAATCCAATGGACCAGACGCGTGGTGCTTGATATGGACCTTAGTGAGATACGCATATGATCAGAAAAAGGGCAACCAATGAAATTAAAATGTTTGGCACGCTATCATTGGTTGAGACGAGACATGTCATCGTCTTCAACCTCCAGCCACCCTGCAATGGAGATTTTGTGAGATCTTTCAAATGGAAAAATTAGGATCCCAGACCAGTATCATTGGATTCGTCTCTTAAAGACGATCCTAACACCACCATCGCGCCAAATTTATATAAGGTATGCAAAGAGATATGAATTAAAAACCCAGAAAATAGCGAGCACCTTCAATTTGAGATTTCTCTCTCAATTCTCAATGGATTTAAAAATTGTAAGAAGCACAAGCATCAGGAGAAGGAGTAGAACATGTTAGTGATTTATTTGGATCCAAATGGTGGGGAATTATACCTTTTAGAAGTTCAAGAAAGAAGCTCTGAAACTGGACTTCTGTAGCTTGAATTATAACTCGTTTTGCTTGGTTTAGGTGCTGGACAGTTTGTATGATGCTTAAGGAAGATGAATGTGCAAAGAATTTTGGAAGAAAAGGTTGGAATCTCATAAACTGATTTAAAAAATTTGAAGTTCGTATGAGGTTTTGAAAGAGTGTATTTGGCTCTCAAAGCTTGAGGAAATGAATGGGGGATGACCCTCTATTTATAGGGAATCAAATGGAATGTTCAAGCGTGTGAAATGATAAAGTTTGGAGGGAAATCATGTGAACCTGATGCACGAGGAAAGTGTGATCTGATTTGCATCAAAACTCATCCAATCCTTGCGTTTTAAGGCTCTAATCCACTTTGGTAACTTGGTTAAACATTTTTAGATCATAAATGCGTGCTAATTTGATGTTTAGAGGCCAAAACATGAATTTTAAATTCTGACTTATAAAGAAACTTCAGTTCCAAGTTAC
Source organism: Vicia faba (assembly GCA_948472305.1). Classification (NCBI taxonomy): domain Eukaryota; kingdom Viridiplantae; phylum Streptophyta; class Magnoliopsida; order Fabales; family Fabaceae; genus Vicia; species Vicia faba. The sequence goes on along the minus strand of OX451741.1, from coordinate 1,179,475,098 downwards.
CAAGTTCAACCCAATGGCATTCTCAGCTCAAGGGGTTTTAAGGCATGATTCTTGATACTTTAGAAAGATGAGATTACAAGCTTTGCAATGGAAAAATAATGGAATCAAATGGATGCTTGAGCTGAAAGTAGCATTGAGTCAAAGTTGGGGAAAAAGGTTGACTTTCCATACTTAGAAATATTTCAAATTTTTCTTCAAAAGTGACCTATAATGTTTTGCATTCAAACATGGCCTTCCACTTGGAATTTTCTCTTGACCAAAAAAGATGGCATGAAATAGACCTCTTTAATGACATTTTGAAACTTGAACCATTCAAAATATCCAAAAATTGAGAGAGTTATGAATTGTTGAATTTGGCAAAAAATCATGAAATGACCTATAATCCTTTGCATCCTTAGGGAATCTTCCATCCATTTTATCACTTTTCACATAAAAGAAGGCATAACATTCACATATTCAAGATCATTATGGAAAAAGAGTGGGCTCATGGTGATAAAAATAGACCAAGTTATGATCATTTGAAGTCACACATGGGAAAATGGGGGTTCATTTGAAGGACTTGTGCTATTTCTTCATCATCAAGTTTCTTCCACATGAAATCTCCTTGAAACTTTTGAAGTGATTTATTAATAAGCCTTTGAAGAGAAGGATGTCTTTGGAATCACTCAATAATACCAAAAAAATGAGCAAGATATACTTCTTTGAAGTTCAAAACCCTAGCTCCTAGATCAAGAAAATGCTTTGAGGAACTTTGAAAATTTTGAACAACCTTCTTGTACCAACACTTTTGCTTTGTAAATATAAGTTGTTGAGGATGATAATTAGAACTCATAGCCACCAAAACCACTTCCATATCTTGAGAATTGAGAGAAATATGCACTTGTGACCAAGGGGAGCAAAGTCTTGTCGAAACATGATTACTTCTTCAATTAACCCCTTGTACTTTTGAATCAACCTTGATAACTTTTAAATGTGGTGAACCAAGATAAACCTTGCCGTACCATTTCTTCCAAAACAACTTCAATGGTGAGGTTTGGACAACTCAAGCTTTATTGACCAGGGCATGGAAATAAACTCATGAACCCATGAAGAAACTTGCTAAACCTCATTGCCTTTACCTACCTTATTAACATGTAAGACAAACCAATATTGAATTTTATTAATTAGAAATAAAATCAAGACAAAATATTCATGATCACAAAAGAAAACAAGTCAAGGTGCTTGGTGATTCCTCAAAGAGCAAAGCTAAATATAAGGAGGAGAACCAAAAGCCCTAATGTGATATTGTTGTGATTGAATCAAGATAGTATGATGAAGGGATATTAATGGAAAAAATTTGGGTACAACAACTGCCCTTTCGGGTTTTCAGTCCACCGGGATACCCTTTTTTGCCCAAGCTGCCTTTTCAAGTTTTCGACTTGACGGGTGTACAATCTTTTATATATATCCTTGATTTTTGCCCGAACCCTTTTGTTTCGCCAAGATGCCCTTATTTTTTCCTAGGCATGTCAACCTAGCGGGTCCTTTTCATGAATAGTATCTGTTGACTATGTCTGCGTTCACAGGGTGCGGAAAATATTCACCGTCCATGGTGGTAACTATCATAGCGTCGCCTGAAAATATCTTCTTGATTTCGTAGGTGGGAGTCCATTTTCACCTGGGATCACCTTACGGTAGAATGATGTGCTTTGTTACCAAGTCACCATCCGGATATACCCGATGCTTGATCTTCTTATTGAAAGCTTTGATCATATGCTTCTGATACATCTGACTGTGACAGACAGCCGCCAACCTTTTCTCGTCAATCAAATTCAACTGGTCCAACCTAGTATGGGTCCATTCATGTTCGTCTAAATCTTCATCTTTCATAATTCTCAGGGAAGGAATCGGAACTTCGACAGGTAGGACAACTTTCATACCGTATACAAGAGAGAATGAGGTTGCCCCAGGTAATGTTTATGCTGAAGTGAGATAACCATGAAGTGAAAATGCTAACATCTCATGCCAATCTTTATATGTCACCGTCATCTTCTGTATAATCTTCTTGATATTCTTATTGGTCGCTTCCACTACCCCATTAATTTTTGGTCGATACGGAGAAGAGTTGTGGTGCTTGATCTTGAACTACGTGTATAGTTTCTTGATCATAGTGTTGTTAATATTGGTACCATTGTCTATGATAATTCTCTCTGAGATGCCATACTGACAGATAAGGTTGTGCTTAATAAACCGGGCGACGACATTCTTGGTAACTGAGGCAAATGAGGTTGCTTCAACGCACTTCGTGAAATAATTAATGGCGACGAGGATGAAGCGGTGTACATTGGAAGCTGTCGGCTTGATCTCTCCAATCATATCAATGCCCCACATTGTGAACGAACAAGGAGAAGTCAAGACATTCAGAGGTAATGGAGGCGCATATACTTTGTCAGCGTAGATTTGACATTTGTGACAAGTTCTTGAGTGGTGGTGACTATTAGTTTCCATAGTCGACCAATAGTATCCCGCTCTGAAAATCTTCTTAGCCACAGTATGTCCATTGGAGTGAGTACCAAATATACCTTCGTGCATATCTTCCATAATTTTCTACGCTTCCTTCTTGTCTACACAGCGAAGCAGAGCCAAATCATGATTGCGTTTGTACAGAACCTCGTTACTCAGCAAGAACTTGGCTGATAACTTCCGTAGGAATTTCCTGTTGTTGATAGATGCCCCATCGGGGTATTATTGATCCTCAAGGTATCTTTTCACTTCATGAAAGCAAGGCTTGTCTTTTACTCCGTCGGTGTCTACTTTATAGCACTTTTCCGGTTCCTCTAGCCTCTCAATGGAAATTCTGGGAGCCTCGTTGTCCCATCTGACTTTAAACATAGACGACATGGTTGCTAATGCGTTTGCCAACTGATTCTCTTCTCGTAGGATGTGCTCAAAAATGATTTCCTCGAAGTACGAGATTAAGGTAAGCACATGTTCTCTATAACGAATGTGATTCAGGTGCTTAGTATCCCATTATCCCTTGATTTGACTGATTACCAAGGCTGAGTCCCTGTATACATTCAAGAACTTAATCCTCAAGTTAATATCAGCTCTGATTTCCATGGCACACGCGTCGTATTCGGCCATATTGTTGGTACAATCAAAGCATAATCTGGCGGTGAATGGTGTATGGTAACCCTGGGGAGAGATAATTAAAGCACCGATTTCATTGCCAAGTTCGTTAGAAGCTCCATTAAAAACCATAGTCCATCAGGATCCGGTCTCAGGTCCTTCATACGACCCAAGTTCTTCAAAATCTGTGACTAGCATAATATTCTCATTCAGGAACTCGAAATTCATAGATTGGTAGTCGTCTACAGCTTGATGAGCCAAGTGGTCTTCCAATACACTTCCTTTTATTGCCTTTTGAGTGGTGTACATGATGTCATATTATGTCAAGACCATTTTCCATCTGGCTATTCTTCCGGAGAGAGTTGGCTTCTCAAATATGTATTTGATTGGATCCATTTTAGAGATCAAAAAAGTAGTATGGGTCAACATATATTGTCTTAGTCGGCGAGCAGCCCATGCCAAAGCGCAACAAGTTTTCTCGAGTAGTGAGTATCTTATTTCACAGTGAGTAAACTTTATTCTAAGGTAGTATATTCCATGCTCTTTTTGACCAGACTCGTCATGTTGTCCCAATACACACCCCATTGAGTTCTCTAACACTATTAGGTACATGATTAGAGGTTTTCCTCCAATTGGTGGAATTAGGATCAGAGGCTCTTGTAGGTACTCCTTGATCTTGTCAAAGGCTATTTGACAGTCGTCGTTCCACTTTACTACCTGATCTTTCTTCAGCGGCTTGAAGATTGGCTCATAAGTAGAAGTCAAATGAGAAATGAATCGAGAAATGTAAGTCAATCGTCCCAAGAAACCTTTGACTTCCTTCTCAATGCCATACATTTCTTGAATGGCTTTGACTTTGGCGGGATCAACTTCAATACCTTTACCACTAACAAAAAAAACCAGGAGTTTACCAGACCTCACCCCAAAGGTGCACTGGTTCGGGTTCAACCTAAGTGTGTACTTATTCAGTCTCTCAAATAGCTTATGTAGATGATCAAGGTGTTCCTCTTCAGTCTGGGATCTGGCTATCATATTGACATAGACCTCTATCTCGTGATGGATCATGTCATGGAATAAAGCTACCATGGCATGCTGATATGTTGCGTCGGCGTTCTTTAACCCAAAAGGCATAATTTTTTAGCAGAAAGTGCCCCATTGTGTGACAAAGGTAGTTTTCTCCATGTCTTCAGGTGCCATTTTGATCTGATTATAACCTGAAAAACCATCCATGAAGGAGAATACCTTGTGTCGAGCGATGTTGTCAACCAGAACATTAATATATGGAAGTGGGAAGTCATCTTTGGGGCTCGCCCTATTGAGATCCATGTAGTCTACACACATATGTACCTTTCCGTCTTTCTTTGGTGCCAGAACAACATTTGCAACCCATTGAGGATACGATGTAACAACCAAGAAACATTCATTATATTTTTTCATAACCTCTGCCTTGATCTTCTCTGACATCTCAGGACGCATGCGACATACCTTTTGCTTTATTGGAGAACAACCATCTTTCATCGGAAGACAGTGAACCACAATATCCACATCGAGGCCAGGCATGTCTTTGTATGACCAAGAAAAGATCTCTACATATTCATGCAACATCTGTATTAACCTGTTCTTGAAACTGTCCTCTAAGTTGGCGCCTATCTTGACTTCTTTTATGTCTGCTTCAGTACCCAAGTTTACAATTTCAACTTGCTCTTCATGTGGTTGAGTATCCTTTTCCTCTTGTATTAATAGTCTGGAAAGTTCTCCAGGTATTTCACAATCTTCCTCACCTTCATCCTCGGCTTGGTAGATTAGATTTTCAAAGTCATAAGTGGAAATAGCAGAGTCGTTATCAACGGGATCCAGAGTGGATGTGGATCTACAATTTATTGTGTGGGTGTGTGTAAGAACACATAACTATTTGAAAATGATAAAAGTAAAAATAAAGACAGAGCGTGCAAAATTTGAATGCAAGACGTCTAATTCTTTATTAAATTAAAATATGTTTATAAAATGACAACCCTTAACAAATAGACCATTAGGCCCTGGGTAAGGTACAAGGATTTAAAGTTATTGTTTAAATATTACATAACTAAAACTTTGCAAGCAATAAAATAGAGAGTAGCATTTACTCCTGACTAAAGGAGATTGAGATAATGTCTTTATTCTTCTAGTTTTTGAGCCTGTTGCCGATGGTGGGAAAAATCCAGTTGTTCAAATCATAATCATTGTCAACATCCTCTATAGCAGAAACAAAATTAATAGAATTCACACCCTTATCGTGCTTAGGCATGGGTGCAGTAATCACGTTGGGAGTCTCGAGAGGATCAAATTCAATCTCTTTATTGTCAATCATTTCTTGGATTTTGTTCTTCAAGGCCCAGGATCTATTGGTGTCATGCCCAGGGCTATTGGAATCGTAATCACACTTCACATTCGGATTGTAGCGAGGAGAGGAGGTGTTTGGATTCTGAGGAGGATCCCTTAATGTAATCAACTTCGCTTTCAGTAAATGTTATAATTCCTGAGATAACGGCATACTGATCTTGGTAAACAGTCTTCTCGATGCGTCTGACCTATGCTAATTGCCCTGTTGTTGTACATGTTCATAATTAGAAATTAACACCGCTCCCACAGAATGATTGCAGCCACTTCTAACATGACTCTTCTGGACATAAAAATCATTAACTTCTTTCTTTCCGCTAAATGTTTTTTCTACAATACTCGAAGACGCCACCACTCTAATTTTTCCGCACTTGATACCACTTTCGACATGTTCCCTAGTTAAAATCAGCTCAGTGAAACCAGATGAGGAGCTTACGATAAGGTGATTGAAGAATGGACCGATCAGAGTTCCCATAAACATGTCAAGTAGCTCCCTGTCAGACAGAGGAGTTCGCACTCTTCTTGCCAACTCTCTCCACTTCTGGGCATATTCTTTAAACCCTTCATAGGGCCCATGGTCATATTTTGTAGTTGCATGCGAGTTGGTGCAAGGTGAGTATTATATTGATACTGCTTGTAAAAGGAAGCATCTAGGTCCTCCCAAGTGCAAATGTTGGTTCCTTCCAGCTGATAGAACCATTCTAGTTGTGTCCCAGATAAAATATCTTAAAAAAAGTGGACCCATAACTTTTTGTCAGTAGTATGGGGTTGGATCTTCCAAACATAAGATCTCAGATGAAGATTAGGATAAGACACACCATCATATTTAGAAAAAGTAAGGGTCTTGAATTTATGAGGGATAACCACCCCCAAAATAATACCCAGCTCTTTAAAATCCAGCCCAGGAACTTTCTGGATTTCCATAGCATTGGGGTAGTCTTCTAACTGCTGGTATCTGTCATCTGCAGGAGGATACTGCTCATCAGAATAGTCTTCATCCTCCGGAATTTTACTTGAACCATGGTTTCTTCCGCCTTCAACTTTAATACTTCTACCGTCTTCCTCCTGATTGTCATCTTCATCAGAGGAAATAACACAGTTCTGAGCTTGCTTGGGAAGGTTTTGGAACCTTCTCCCCATGTTGAGGATGATTGGTTTTCGAGTCTTCTTATTTCTAGTGATGAGTGCCATCATCTCTTTCTTCCCCTGGGCTAAGTTCAAGAGCATTTCCTGTAATTGGGCATTTTGTGCTTGGAGTTCCTTGACAGTATGTTCTAGAGCCATCTTTTATCTGAAATAAATAGCAAGAAGATGAGAAAACCAACTTATAGAGTACCTGTTATGTGATGATATGCATGATGTGCAAATGCAATTGCAATGTTTTCAAGGACCTTTGTGGGATTTAAATTTTTTTAAATAATATGAAACAAAATTTTTTTTAGTAACAAGCTCAAATTATAATTGCTTTCAATAAAATGAGTTACAAAACAGCAAAATGTTAATTCAAGTCTCCCATGGGCGCTTCTTCTATGTGTTGGCATATGCATTAAGGCTTTGTTCTTCGTGGAGTCATTTTGTCAGCTTTAGTACTTTCTTCTCACTAGCATAGAACTGAGCCTCGAAGGTATCTATTTCCTCCTTGATATGAATCCAGGACTTCTGTAGTTCTTCAAAGTCAGTAGGCATATCAGGATGAAGAACGGTATGAGACACATACCCTTCAACAACAGGCTTTACGACCACTGGTAGGATAGCAGGATATGGTATTTTAATATTTTGAGCACAAGATCGCACCCATCTGAGGTAAGGCTCTAGAGGAATGGAATTATTGTGTCCCAAAGTATTGCTATCAATCTTTTTGACCGTGTCCCAAGCACATATAAAACTTTGATGGTGACTTTGAAGATCATTCTCATAGTCGAGCACAATACCCTAGATGAGCATATCATGAGGACCTTCCCTTTGAGCATAACCAAACTGACGCAGAGCTAGAGAAGGGTTGTAAGTGATGCTCCCTCTTATACCAAGGAGTGGTACATTAGGTAATTCCCCATAACGATAAATAGTAATGACATTTGCCTGAGATCGATAACACCAATGGATATCTGCATGAGTGAATGACATCAACCTTTGAGACCACCTCAAACCTTGTTCGTTCTTTATCATTGATCGGGCCAGGTGTGAAATAAACCACTTGGACAATAGAGGTATGCAAAACATAAGAGTTCCTCGATTCTTCATAGTACGAGTGTGGAGGGAATGCAGGACATATCCAAGCGAAGTAGGTGACAAATTATGGGCCAGGAATATTTTGTTGGCATTCACATCTATGAATTGGTCCAGATTAGGGAACAATACCAAACCATAGATTAGAAAACTAAAATGTCCTCAAAAGCATGAAAATTCATGGCATCTAGAAACCCCTGAGCCTTCTCTATCATAAATTTAGGAGAAAAACCCTTGACTTCATTCCTTGTTTCCCAATTAGATACAATGTCCAATCATTTCAGATGTAAGGATATTGTAACTTCTTTAGGTTCAAGAACTTGCTCTAAACCAGTGAAAGGTATCTGATCAAGAATAGGCACTCCAAGTAATTTAGAGAATTCTTTCATTGTGGCCACCAAATGATAATCCGGGAAGGTACAACATGATGCTTAGGATCAAAGGACTGGGAATGAATGCTCATCATGTCTTCCTGGAAACTAGTAGTAACAAACTAAGTAGATGACCATGTATCTTAGTAAATTGAGAATTGTCAGGAACCTTTGAGACTAATTCCTCAAGCTTGGAAGGTATCCTTACGGAGTTGATCCGGATGGTATTCCTACGACTGAAAGCCATGACCCTGCAACACAGAACAAAGATATATCCCCTAGATCCTTGAAATGGTTAATCATGGTATGATGTTATGATGTTATAATGTCATGTTTAAATAGATAATTAAACACAACAAAGCACACAAAGGCCTTAGGTTTAAGGCTTGCATGGGGTTTATAGGTAAGTACCCTCTTGAAGTTTAGTTGGCTCAACCTATCTTAAAGAAGTAGCCGGGTTCTAGGGATCTCTATATCACTGATTTTTCCCACAAATTTTGTCTAGCACATCAACTGACTTGCCACCAAATAAAACTCGAGAGTCGAATATCAATGAGCGTAGAATCGAGTATCAACCAACTTCGGACTGCACCAAAGTCGACTATCTCATTACCTTCTAATGGCTAAGTTGGGTCAATTAAGGTTCTAAAGGTCAGTTAGTGCTTATGACACCACGCAAAAGCCTAGTATTCTCCCTTACTGACTCGAGGGACACCAGTACAAACCAATGTGTTACACTAATGTATCCATCACTTCAACCATATCGGTATACGCCGTATAGTTTCCATGATCTCTTGCTACTTACCTAAATGTCCCCAGATCTGGGTGTAGGATCTTTGCAAGAAACTAAACCTGAGACACCCTCAAATGTTAAGCATACAAGACAAACAAGGAAAGCAAAAAATGATTTAACTCTAAAGGTAACCCCACTTTTAGTTGTCCCCAACAAAGTCTCTAGTTGTATAATACGGTGGGAGAACTGACTTTTAGTTTTTCATTTTATCGCAAATGTGCGGATAGAAAGAGTTGCCACCGAATTTTGTTTTATCCAATAAGGAAAGGGTAAAAAGAATTGGAAAGACCTTGAGATTTTTGAGTTCAGGGGGTATATTATGAAAAGGGAAGGTGTTAGCATCCTTTTAATCCATAGTTATCTACGGACTTTTAATTTCTAGCTCACTTTTGAAAATGCTTTGTGTGTGTTTTGAAAAATATTTAGAAAATGCCAATAGTAAGGCAACTTTGTAATGATTCTTGTATTGGTTAAGAATAAGTACAAAGTGTTTATTTGAAAGTATTTTGAAAGTGTGATTGTGAGAAATGTTTTTTTTTGAAAAATGTAAGCAAGCGATTAACAATATTCTCCCCTTAGTCATGGTATTTATCGTTCTTTTCCCCCTCCTTTAGACAGTGATATCCTACCATTAGTTAGTAGGAAGCCCTATTGTTGGATGTGAAGGGATAGGCGCGGGTCATCGTACAGTCATAAAGGCAACTCGTGGGGATGCTTTAGCAATTTTATCGTAAGGGACTAGATCGTTTACCGAAGGCAGCATTCGAAAGGGTCATCGAGAGACTTATATATTTTTAATCGACGGACAGTGCTAAAGCGTCCCCATGTTCGAGGGAAATGATTGTGTTTCCAAAGGCAACAAGTGAGGTTATCCTAGAGGTGCAAGTGTGAAGAGTGATTTGTTTTCAGTTATATATCTTGAAATTAGGGTTTTCTACGATTGTTTTTAATCTTGTCATACAAACCCTATTAGCATACATATAATATTTATAAAAAAGGAATAAAAATATAGGTGCGGAAAAGTAAAATCCTATGCTATTACAAGGCTTCGGGAATGGGGGTACATATAGTAAAACGGGGGAAAAAAAGTAAAACCCTAATTAAACTATTACAAATCGTAAACAGATACACAATTATGAACAAACGCGAAAGTAATAAAATATTCGAAAGTAAAAGGAAAAGGAAAACGTCTTGTGATTGTTTGATAGAAATTTTTGATGATTAACCTAATAAACTAATTGATTTTAATTAGTTAAAAGAAAGAAATCAATCAATTAAGTTAATTAAACCCTAAATTGATTTTAATTAATTAAAAACCTAAAACTAATTAATTTATTAATTAAAAAAAGAATTGATAAATGAAAACCTAAAAATTAATTAGGGTTTGTTAAAGTCTTAGGGTTTTGAAAAAAGGTTTTTTTTTGTTGTAAAAAATAGGGAAAGGAAAGAGTAAGAAGAAGAGAATTTATAAAAGAATGAACCAAATGGTAGGGGTGGGTGTTGAACCCATGACCTTGGAACCTTCAGTTAACATGTCCACCACTGGGCCAAGCGCGCTTTGTTGATAAGAGATGGCTTCAATGCATTTTGTAAACTACCCTGCAAAATATGAAAATGTAAGGAAAATAAATGGTAAAAGACTGAATAAAACCCATGCCCTTTGATACAAATGCCTTAACATGCGCGCTTCAACCGCTGTGGCAGTGATACATCCATTAACTTATATCAAACAATAAATATATAATATAATATCTTTGCTTGAACCGGAGAGACGCCGGAGCCCTAGCTCCGGTTGTCTTCTCTGGTAACCTGTTTTTGACAAACCTGCAAAATATGAGATGTTAGTAAACCAAAAGCACCCTACCTCCCTAAACCGAGGGTTGTGAGTTTGATGGGATGATTATTTTAGGCTTAAACGACCTATTTTAAGAGTTATGGTGAAAATGATGCAGATCGGTGCAGCTATAGCGTGTTATGTTTTGGCAAGCATGGGACCTCCATGATGGGTCATTCCTGCATAGTTGAGTCTCATAAACACACAACAAGCATCAGTAAATGTTAGAATGTAGTAAAAACGAAAAATATGATATTAAAGTAAGGATGGAATGGTGATGCATGCACAAGTACTTTCTTGCCATTTGGATTGTTGTAAACAATCCAATCTTATCCTACGATCTTCCTAGGGTTGATTGGGATAACTAGTTTGTAATGAAAGGGCTTGTGATAAGGGTTTCAAGTTTTTAGGGTTCTTTGAAAAAAACTTTATATTTTTGACAAGTTTTGAGGCAAGGGTTTTGTGTGTAAGGGTTCATGTCTGAATTGATGAGATTATATAAGTTGAAATTAGGGCAAAGATATGGGCTTGGTCTTTGTAAGAAATGCCTATATTTTATCTTATTTATTTTTTAAATATAAATTAATAAATCAAAATAATTAAAATAAAAATAGTAAAAGGGTGTAAGAACAACATTTGAGGTGTATGAGGAGTGTAATAAACGTTTTGACCTTAAAACAATCGGCCAATATTCCAAAATATCAAGTTTTCTTAATTTGAACTTCATGCATTTGCTCAAAATTTCCCAACTTGACTAGGTTATAACTCTCTTGATTTTCATTATTTGAAGGTGATATTTGACTTTTGGGAAAGCTAATGATGTCCTCTACAATCCCTCTTTTGATAATTTTTGCATTTGGAGACTTTATCTTGATGTAAGTTGCCTTGACAAAAAGTGTCTCTTTGTTGACTTTTGAAATGACCTGTAATATTTTGGCTCATATCTCTTGAATGAAGCATTTTTTGGACTTGAGATTAGAGAGACAAAGTTGTAGAGAATTTAATTTAATTAAAAATGAGCTTTAGTTTGGGAAAAACTTATGAAGCATGTGAAAGTTATGCTTGATCAAAGTTCAGTTGACTTCTCCTAAGGAAACCCTAACTTGGAAACTTTTGAATTTTGATGATTTGAGGGTTTTTATTGAGGAATCATGATCAACCCTTGATCAAATGATGAATATGACTTCAAAATTTTGATGTTGACCAAAAATCTTGAAGTTTGACTGTATGTTGACCATAATTGACTCTTTACCCAATATAGTTGATTTTCAGTCATCTGAACCATTGACTGAGCAAACTTGTGATGCAAGGCATGAAACTTGGCATGAGCATTCTTAGGGACATATGAGAGATCATGAATTCCATTTAAGACCTTATAAACCCAAATCTCCATGTTAAGAGTGAAACCCTAGTTGTGGACCCATTGCTTAGGAGGAGAATTTGTATGATCAATTCTTGGGCAACCTTGAGCATTTGAAAACCCTAGGAGGATGTCTTAAATGAAAAAGGGAGGGAAAATTTTGGGGTACAACACGTGATAATCCTACCGGTGGAGAAAATTAAGAAACCGAGAACTACCATGACTTCGTGGAGATATTTACAAACAATTATGGAAGATCGTGCCTCAAAAGGTTTGGGTAAACTTGTGGAGTTACCTGAAAAGAAAGATCATTTTGGTTTGGGCTATAAACCATCAAAGGCTACTCCAAAAGGAGAGGGGTTATTTCCTTCCATCTAGGAAACCTTCGTCAGCAAAGGAGTAGAGCATGGTGGACAAGTAGAAATGATATCCATTAAGAGCAACATCAAAGGAGCATCCAGTTTCATCATGAAAGTGGTCCAGGAGAAGAGCTCAAGAATTGGACGGTTGTGAAAATTCCAGAGATGTTTTTCTTTCCAAAGTAATTTTTATGTTTTTTAAAGAACATGTGTGACGCCCGAGGCATAGGGGTATATTGTAAGGGCCCCCATTTGTTTTCAAACAGTATTTTCAATTAATAAAAGTTATGTTTTGCATTCAATTAAGATCCTTGTATTTACTTTGCATTTCCCTTTCCTTTTCAAAAAATGGCAATACTTTTCTTCATATGCATTTTTCAAATTCACATTCTAAAATGCACCAAAACATGATAAAATATGCAGGTCCACATCTAAACCCATCGATAATGTTACTACTGTTATCCGATTTAATTTTGATGCACCAATTAACCAAGCTGGAAGGAAGATGAATAAAATATTGAACTGTCTAAAGATTTGGCAACGGTAATTGAGCAAAAAGCAGATAATATACAACTATACCAAGAATCTATTAAGATATTAACCTTGGCTCTGAAAAAAGATCCAATAGAGATCAAGCTAGGGGCAACCTTGGAAGTAAGTGTCAAAGGAAAGTTGATCAAACTTTTGCATGAGTACATGGATATATTTGCCCGGTCTTACATAGATATGTTGGGATTGGATACAGATATTGTGGTGCAGAGTACCTCTCAAAGAAGGTTATTCTCAAGTTGGACAGAAGCTCAGAAGAACTCGTCCCGACATGTTTGACAAGATTCGAGAAGAGGTCCTTAAATAATTTGATACAAGATTTTTAGTCGTGGTAGATTATCCGCCTGGGATAGATAACACCGTGCCAGTGCCTAAGAAGGACGGTAAAGTTTGCATGTGTGTAGACTATCGGGATCTGAACAAACCAAGTGACAAATAAGATTTCTCGTTACCTCACATGATGTTTTGGTGGATAATACAACTCAAGCTTTGGTGTTCTTATTCATGGATGGTTTCTTAGGTTATAATCAGATCATAATGACACCCAAGGATACGGAAAAGACTACTTTGATGACTCCTTGGGGAACTTTCTGTTACAAAGGCCCTTCGGTCTAAAGAGCGCAGGGGCAACTTATCAACGGGCAATGGTCACGTTATTTCATTATATGATCCACAAAGTAGTTGAGGTATACATGGATGACATGATTGAAAAATACCATATGGAGGAGGATCACATCTTTCACTTGTAGAAATTATTCAAACATCTATGGAAATTCAAATTAAGGCTGAATCCGAATAAATGTATATTTGGTGTCAGGTCAGACAAACTATTGGGTTTTATTGTAACTCAACGAGGTATTAAGGTGGATCCCGACAAAGTGAAGGCCATACAAGAAATGCCAGCTCCGAGAACAGAAAAATAGGTTCATGGTTTCTCAGGAAAATTGAACTACATCTCAAGGTTCATATCGCACCTAACTGTTATGTGCGAGCCTATATTCAAATTACTTCGAAAAGATCAAACAATGGAGTGGAATGATGACTGTCAGACAACCTTCGAAACAATAAAGAAGTATTTAAAAGAGCCACCAATCTTGATGCCACCAGTTTTGGGAAGGCCACTTATCATGTACTTAACAGTGCTTGAAGGATCTATGGGATGTGTATTGGGGCACCACAATGAAATAGGTAGAAAAGAGCATGCAATCTACTACCTTAGCAAGAAATTCACTGACTGTGAAACCAGGTACTCACTCCTCGAGAAGACTTGTTGTGCTTTGGCTTGGGCTACTAAACGACTGAGACAATATATGTTAACTCACACCATGTGGTTAATAGCAAGAATGGATCCTTTGAAGTATGTGTTCAAAAAACCAGCTCTTACAGGAAGAATTGCCAGATGACAAATGTTACTATCCGAGTACGACATCCAATATGTTACTCAAAAGGTCATCAAAGGTAGTGTAATAGCTGATCATTTAGCTCATCGAGAATTACCAGAATAACAACCAACAAAGTTCGACTTTTCAGACGAAGACGTCATGGTTATAGGTGACTACGAAATACGAAGACCCGATGAAGGACCTGAACCAGGGGAACGTTGGACACTCATGTTTAACGACACTTCAAACGTGCTAGGACATGGAATTGGGGCTATACTGACTTCTCCAAAGAATTTTCACAAACCTTATACTGCAAGGTTATGTTTTGATTACACTAACAATATTGATGAATACGAAGCTTGTATCTTGGGTCTGGAAGCTGCTATTGATATAAGGATTAAATACCTCTAAGTATATGGAGATTCAACATTGGTCATATACCAAATCAACGGTGAATGGGACACTCGACATGCCAAATTTATTCCATATTGGGATCATGTTTTGAAGCTAGATACATAATTCACTAAGATCACTTTCACTGGCATTCCACGAGAGGAAAGTAAGACGGCAGACACCTTGGAAACTTTGTCAGCCATGTTCAAAGTAACTTGGCCAAATCAAGAACCGTGCATCATGATAAAACATTTTGAAGAACCTGCAAATTGGCTTGCCATTGAAGAAGGGACAGATGACAAACCTTGGTTCTATAACATCAAGAGGTATTTGGAGAAACAATAATATCCAAAAACTGCCTCAATAATTGATAAGAGAACTCTATGAAAGCTAGTTGCAAAGTTATTTTTAAACGTGAAGCAGATACGCTTATGAGAGAGATCCATGAAGGAACCTTCATGACTTATACAAATGGACATGCCATGGCTAGAAAAATCCTGAGAGTAGGTTATTATTGGTTAACGATGGAAGCTGATTACTACCATTATACAAAGACATGTCACAAATGCCAAATCTATGCTGGCAAAATGCACGTGTCACCAACTCCTCTGAATGTCCTGAGTTCACCTTGGACTTTCTTGATATGGGGAACCGATATGATAGGAATGATTGAACCGAAGGCTTCTAACTGATATGATAGTCGCCATTGATTACTTCACTAAGTGGGTTGAAGCTCCTTCCTACGCAAATGTGACAAGACAAGTGGTTACTCGGTTTATCAAACAAAACATTATATGCAAATATGGGATTCTAAGCATAATTGTTACAGACAATGGGTCAACCTTGAACAACAAAATGATGAAGGAATTATGCGATGACTTCAAGATTGAACATCACAACTCATCACCTTATTGACCCAAGATGAATGAGGTTGTTGACGCGACCAATAAGAATATATAGAAAATCATTCAGAAAATGGTGAAGACATATAAAGATAAGCATGAAATGCTTCCCTTTTCTATACATGGCTACCATACCTCAGCACATACTTCGACGGGGGAAACTCCTTTTTCTCTCGTATATGGCATGGAGGTTGTACTCCCTGTTGAAGTGGAGATTCCATCATTACGAGTTCTAGTGAAACCAAACTTGAAGAGTTAGATTAGGTTCAAGCACGACTTGATCAGCTCAACCTCATTGAAGAAAAACATTTAACAACTGTTTGTCATGATCAGTTATATCAAAAGCGGATGAAGAAGGCACTCGATAAAAGGTCCATCCTTGGGTGTTTAAAGAAGGGGACTTGGTTCTTAAGAAGATTCTAATACCTCTCCTAGATTCACATGGTAAATGGACACTGTTGTACCTTAAAATTTTCCCTCATATTTTCTTCAAGACATTGTTCCAAAAGTCTCAAATACTCAAAGAATCTCAAGGGTTGACCATTCAAGATGCTCCTCCTAAGCCAAGAGGTCTACAAATAGGGTTTTGTGCTTCTCAAAGAAGATTGGGTTTCAAGGTTCTCAAATTGTTTTCATGATTTATCATATATCCTTAACAATGTTCATGTCAAATTTCAAGTCCTACATCACAAGTTTGCTCAGTCAATGGCTCAGATGATTAAAAATCAACTATATGAGGTAAAAAGTCGATTGTGGTCAATATACAGTCAAACTTTAAGATTTTTGGTCAACATCAACATTTGGAAGTGATATTCATCATTTGATAAAAGTTTGATCATGATTCCTCGAGGAAAACACTCAAATCATCAAAAGTCAAGAATTGCCAAACTAGGGTTTCCTTAGGAGAAGTCAACTGAACTTTGACCAAGTATAACTTTCACATGCCTCATCAACCTTTCCCAAACCAAAGCCCGTTTTGAAGGAAATTCAATTCTCTACAACTTTGTATTTGTATGCTCAACTCTAAAAAGTACTTCATTTGAGAGATATGAGCCCATACATTACAGGTCATTTCAAAAGTCAACCAAAAAACACTTTTTGTCAAGGCAACTTACATCAAGATAAAGTCTCCAAATGAAAAAATGATCAAAAGAGAAATTGTAGAGGACATATTGAGCTTTTCAAAAAGTCAAAGATCACCTTCAAAAGATGAAAATTGAGAAAATTATGAGTTGCACAAGTTGGAAAATTTAGAAGAAATACATGAAATGCAAAACATGCAAACTTGAAATTTTGGACTTGTGGCATAACTTTTTGGAATTCAAACATGTCCATAACCTTGTGAAAGACTCTTAAGCTCACTCACACCTTGCCCTATATTTTATTATTATTTTATTTATTATTTATTTTTTATTTTTTATTCAAATAAATTCAAAATAATTAAAATAAAATAGAAAATCTATGGGCCAAGCATATGATGAGCCATTTACAGGCCCATACAACTCATGCTATCCTGTTTTGAAATTGCCAAAATCATGCAAACTTAAAGAAGGCGAGAATCATGCAAAATGGAAAGTTTTAAATATGTTGGATTTAGGCTTCTTGACCATGAAAGCTCTTACTTTGTTCCATATTTGTTACCCTAAATCCATGCTTTATATGTACACAAGGACATCAAATCCAAAGGACACACTGGCCTGCCCAAAAGAACAACCCTAAGGATTTCAAAAATTCTCAAAATCAGAACAACTTGAAACCCTTACTTTCAATCATTCCCAAGCCATGTAAAGCATCCCATCACCATCCTGAAGACTCCAGAAGTCAATCCACATCATTGCTCAATCGCAACGCATCCCAGAATCCCTTCATATAATCCCACTGGTTTGGTAAAAGTTTTGATTTTCAACTCTTTAATCGTGTGATTTAAATCAATTTTATGCATGCATTCATATTATGGTTGATGTTTAGAACATATCTAACATGTTACATGTGAGCTTGGGTGCATGAATCTGAAAACACCATAGTTAGGGTATGAAGGGGTGTGTTCTTCGCATCTTGGTGTACATGAATTTTTAGGACATAAGGATAGCACCATTGGATTGGCAGACCCTAATTTAGGGGGGTAGCTTAAATCTTGGACTATGATTTTTGTTCTTTCACAAGTTTGTTTTTTTGCCAATCAGAGAAGAAGGAGTTGGCAACCGTGAGGGGGGGGGGGGGGGGGTCAAACTCACCTAAAAGCTTACGTGGCATCAGGCCATTTTGTGATTCGTTGGTTCAAAAATGACGAGGGCCCACTGCACGTGTGTTTGTTTGATTGGCTAACACTAACTTCCATTTTGAATTATATAATTTTTGCTTGATCAATATCCTGGATGTACATGCCACCTCAGTGGCAGCGCGCGTGTTCTTAAGGCTTACTTATGCCTGCTCCGGTTCGATCCAGGCGTGAGACACTTTTTATTTTTCCATGTTTTCATTGTAGGTTCAGTACAAACAAGCCTAATTTGTGCATGGTGTACCTCCTATCTTGACCATCAGATCTCAAGACTCCAGATCCAACGCTTCAAGACAGCCATGACCATGATGCACCTCCTGAAAGCCACCATAAGGGATCACACAAAGCAGTCCTAGGTCTCCTTAAAATGGGCTTGATAAATTCTGATTCACACCCCCAACTCCTTTTGCGTCCTAGGCTCATTTTAATTTCATTTTATTTTTTTGTTTTAATTAATTATTTCTTTTTTAATCATTTTTTTGTTTTATCAAAAAAATTCATAAAATCATAAAAAAAATAGAATTAGGTTTTTGATTAATTAATTTATTTTTTGACAAATAAAAATTAATTAACTTAATCATATTTTGGTTTCATTTATTAATTAACTAATAAATTAATTAGAATTAGGTTTTATTTTTATGTTACACTTCAATTATTTTTCTAAACAAAAAAAACACCAAAAATATTTTCTAACACTTAGAAATTTTTTAGGTTTCTTAATATCTTTTCCCTCTTCAATCTCCGCGCGCTCATTTAATTTTTTTCGCATTTATTTTCCAATATTGTAACTGTCAATAGTTTGTAATAGATAATTAGGACTTCTTTACATTTTCCCCCCAATTTATGGTTTGTACTCCCCATCCCCGAAGCGATGTAATAGCGTAGATTATTTTCCCGCATTCTATTTTCCGCCCTTGTATATATTTAACTGCTAGATTAATTAGACGTGCATGGCAAGAAATAAAAAAACAAACATTAGAAAACCTAATCTCAAGACAAATACTTGAAATTAAAACACTTCGCACACGCGCACCTCTAGGGTGACCTTCACTTGTTGCCTCAGATATAAAAAGTCATGCCCCTCGAACGTGGGACACTTTAGGAAAGATACTTTGGTTAAAATATTGTATTCCATCGATGACCCTGCAATGCTGCCTCGATAAACGATCTTATTACCTTATGATAATTGCTAAGGCGTCCTACGAGTTTGTTTCGTGATTGTACGATGACCCGCGCCTGTCCCTCAAACATCCAATGATAGGGCTTCCTACTAACTAATGGAAGGATATCACTATCTAAAGGAAATGAGGAAAGGAACAAAGACTTTTTGAATAGGTAGATAGCTCGTAGTCGCTTGCTCACAAATCAAAAACTTTTCTAACGCATACACTCTTTTCTAAAATATTTTCAAAGACAAATACTTTGTATGAATTTTCAACGATACGAGAGCCATTACAAAGTTTGTCTCACGTAGGCATCTAAAATACTTTCAAACACACATACACAAAAGAATTTTCAAAGTGAGATAGTGATTAAGATCCCGTAGATAAATACGAATGAAAATGGTTCTAACACCTTCCCTTTTCATAACCTACCCCTGAAAATTAGAAATGTCGGTGGCGGCTCATGCTATCCGCAACATTTGTGATAAAACGCAAAACCAAAAGTCAGTTCTCCCACCGTAGTACAGAATTGGCGAATCTGATGGGGACGACTTAAAGTTGTGTTACCTTAGAGATAGTTCAAATTTAAGTTTTTTCATTGTTTGATTTTCCTGATTTATGTTTAAGGGTTGTTTGGGTTATTCTTGTAAAGATCTTATACCCGAGTCTGGGGCATTTTAGGTAAGTAGCAATAGATCGTGAAAACTATACGGTGTACACCAATATGGTTGATGTGATGGCTACATTAGTGCGACACATTGGTTGCTGTCAGTATCTCTTGACTTAAGTCAAGGAGAATGTTGGGCTACCATGTGGTGTCATAAAGCACTAACTGACCGTAGAACCTTAGTTGACACAACTTATCCATTAGAAAGTAGGGAGATAGTTGGCTTTGATGCAGATTGAAGTTGGTTGATACTCGATGCTACACTCATTAAGGTTGGAATCTCGGATACTTCGGTCGCAAATCAGATGCTTATGCCAAAACAATGATCGAGAGAAAGATCGGTGATATTGAGACTCCTAGAACACGATTATTTTCTTTTAGGACAGGTTGAGCCAACTAAAACTTCAAGAGGGTACTTACCTATAAACCCCATGCAAGCTTAAACCTAAGGCCTTGTGTGTTTTGCTTGTGTATGATTAAATTGTTTGCACATAACATCATAACATCATAACATCATACCATATTCATTTTCACTAACCATTTCAAGGACCAAGGAATTTATCTTTGTTCTTTTTTGCAGGCTATGGCCTCCGCTCGCAGAAACCCTATTCTGGTCAACTTTGTAAGAGTGCCTCCAAAACATAAGGAATTAGTCTCAAGGGTTCTTGAAAGTTCTCCATTTATTAAAAAGCATGGTCGACTAATCAGTCTGGTTACCCCAGGTTTTAATGAAGACATGATGAGTGTTCTGTTCTAGTTTTTTAACCTTGCACATCACTACTTCACCGTTCTCGACTATCAGTTGGTTCCCATAATGGAAGAGTTCTCTCAACTACTAGGGGCGCCTGTTCTTGATCAGATACCCTTCACCGGTTTAGAGGAAGCTCTGAAGCCAGAAGTTATTGCAGCAGCTTTACATCTGAAGCAGTTTGACATTGTATCTAATTGGGAAATGAGAAGTGGAGTCAAAGGTTTTCTGGCTAAATTTATGATAGAGAAGGCTCAACTGTTTCTAGGTTCTATGAGTTTCCAGGACTTCAAAGAGATCTTGACTCTTCTAATTTATGGGTTAGTACTATTCCCTAATCCAGACCAACTCATAGATGTTAACACTATCCAAATCTTCCTTGCTCGTAATCCTGTGCCTACCTTGCTCGGAGACATTATGCATTCTCTTCACACTCGTACTATGAAGAGGCAAGGAACTCTCATGTGTTGCATACCTTTGTTGTCTAGGTGGTAAATTTAGAACCTTCCCCTCTCAATAATAAAGAATGAATAAGGTTTGAGGTGGTGGCAGAGAATAATGTCACTTGCTCATACAGACATCTACTAGTATTCCCAGTCTCATGAGGATATTATCATCATTGATCAATGTGGGAATTCCCTAATGTTCCACTCATTGGCATTATGGGAGGTATTACATACAAACCTTTTCGGGATATACGTCAATTTGATTACGCTCGAAGAGATGGTCCTCATGACGCGCTTATCCGTGGTATTATGTTCGATTATAGAAATGTTCCTCAAGGCTTTAAGGCAGAATAATTCCATCTCTTTGGAGCCCTATCTCAAATGGGTGTGAAATTATGCTCAAAACCTCATGATGCCATATCCATTTGTCTTACCAGTGATCATGAAGCATGTTGTTGAAGGAGACATTTCTCGCACCATCCTCCATCCAGACATGCCTACTGACCTTGAAGAACTGCAGAAGTCCTGGATTCAACTCAAAGAAGAACGAGATACCTTTGAGACTCAATTCTATGCAAGTGAGAAGAAAGTCTTGGAGCTCACCAAGCAACTTGATGAGGAGCAAATTTTTAATGCATACATCATCACAAAGAGGAAGGGTTCGTGGGAAACTTGAGTTTTAGATTTTAGAAGTTCATTTTGTTGTCACTTTGAGACCTTATTGTTTTCATTGTAAGCCTAAAATGCAATTGTAATTTGAACTTACTAATAAAATCTTTGTTTATGTTTCCTTTTGGTTAGGAAATTTAAATCTCCAAAGGTCATTGAAAACATTTGCATTTATATATCATGTATCATTACTTGACATGTTTTTCATACAGGTTTCTCATTTTATCATTGTTTATTTCTGCAGAAAAATGGCCCTCGAACAAACTGTCAAGGATCTCCAGGATCAGCATGCACAATTTCAAGAGACTCTTCTAAACCTAGCACAGGGACTTAAAGATCTGATGGCGCTCATTGCCAAGAAAAAGAAGACAAAGAAGCTGGTTGTTGTCCTCAATATGGGGAGAAGGTTCAAAGGTTCGGCTCAACCAGTCCAAGTGGATGATGTCTCCTTCTAGGAAGACGATAACCCAGAAGAAGATGGTAGAAGAATCAAACACGAAGGAAGGAATAACCAAGGTTACGCGAATGTTCCTGAAGATGAATACTACTTTAACGAGCAGTATCCTCATGTAGATGACAAGTACAAGAAGTTGAAACGCAGGCTCAAGGCAATGGAAATCTAGAAGGTGCCTAGATTGGACTTTGGTGAACTAGGTCTGGTCTTGGGGGTGGTCATCCCACATAAGTTCAAGGTCCCCATATTTTTTAAATATGATGGGGTCTCTTGTCCTAAACTCTATTTAAGGTCGTACGTCTGAAGGATACAACCTCACACTGCTGACCGGAAATTATGGGTCCATTTCTTCCAAGAAAGTTTGGTTGGCACTCAACTTGAATGGTTCTATCAGCTCGAAGGAAACAACATTCACACATGGGAAGACTTGGCTGCTGTTTTCTATAAGTAGTATCAATATAACGCTGACCTGGCACCGACTCGAGTGAAACTGTAGAATATGTTCATGGGCTCATATGAAGTGTTCAAGAAATACACACATGAATGAATTGATTTGGCTGGAAGGGTGCACCCTCCTTTGATTGATCAGAAATGGTAGATATGTTCATGGGCACTCTGATAGGCTCGTTCTTTAATTTGTTGATTAGAAACTCGTCGTCTCGGTTTACAGAGATGATTTTGACCGGGAAAGAATTGAAAGCGGTATCAAGAGTGGGAAGATCCTAATGGCTACTTCTTCTAATGCTGTGAAGAAGCCATTCAGTAGCAAAAACGAAGTCAATGTTATATATGGCCATAAGATTCATAGTAAAAGTAACTGTCATCAGTCTGTAGGAGCGGTGTTGATTTCCAATCTGGCGCCTGTTCAATAGCAATAACAGGGTAACCGACGAAGTCTAGACGCTTCGCCGAGGCAGTTTACCAAAATTGTCATGCCTTTATCTCAGGAATTACAATATTTGTTAAAGGATGAACTCATTTCATTGTGGGATCCTCCTCAGAATCCCAACACATCTTCTCCAAAGTATAACCCAAACGTGAGGTGTGCGTATCATTCGAACAGTCTTGGGCACAACACCAAAAATTGTTGGGCCCTAAATATCAAGATTCAGGATATGATCGATAATAAGGAAATTCAGTTTGATTCTCTGGAGACTCCGAATGTAGTTACTGCACCTATGCCCAACCATGACAGGGGCATAAGTGATATTGAAGATGTGTTTTACATTACCTCTGTAAGTGGTATGGTTACTCCACTCTCTACCATCAAGAAGAATTTGTTACAAGCCGGTTTATTTCCGGGTTTTGTTGAAGAATGTTATTGTTGTGCAGTCCAACCTAATGGTTGCAGGTTACTGAAGGAAGGTGTTCAGCACCTGATGGATGAACATCTTATTCTGATTGAAAAAGTTCTGTCTACTGAAAATATGTGCCATGATTTGTTTGTCATATCTGGTACTCCTTTCAAGATCACTTCCAAGGGTCGTGTAAGGATTACTTCCAATCCAAAAGCTGCTTCGTTAATCATTACAACACCTGGACCCATCCCATATTCCTTAAAAAAGGTTGTTCCATTGAATTATGAATCTGACGTTTATTACGACGACATGAAAAAAGAGTTATCAGATGAATATGATGAAGAGGTTGATCCCAGCATTGTCAATATTGCGAGTGTAATATGGTGAGAGAACTAACTTGGGTGTTTTACGTTTTATTTCAATTGTTGCGGATAACAAGAGTCGCCACTGAATTTTCTTTTATCCAATAAAGGAAAGGGTGCAGAGAACAAGAAACACCTTTTGATAATTTTCTTGAGTTCGGGGGGTAGGTTATGAAAAGGGAATGTGTTAGCACCCTTTTCATCCGTAGTTATCTACGGGCTCTTAGTTGCTTGATCACTTTGAAATTCTTTGTTTGAAATGATTTTGTGATAGGCTTTGAAAGTATTTTTAAAAAGTTCTTTTGTTTCGGCGAACTTTGTAATGATTCTCGTCTCAATAAGAATGTATACAAAGTGTTGACTTTTGAAAATATTTCATGGAAAGTGTTGGTGTGATTGGAAAGTGTTTTGAAAATGGTTGTGGGCAAGCAACTAAGAGCGTTATACCTACTCAAAAAGTCTTTGTTCATTTCCTCCTCCTTTAGATATTGCTATCTTATCATTTATTGATAAGAAGCCCTATAATTGGATGTGAAGGGACAAGCGTGGATCGTCGTATAGACATAGAAGGCAACATTGTAGGATACATTAACAATTGTTGTAAGGGTCTAAGATCATTTACCGAAGGCAACATTGAAGGGTCATCGAGGGACTACGATCTTGTATTCGAGGATCATTGCTAAAGTATTCGACGTTCGAGGGACATGACAGTTTTATTCGTAAAGCAACAAGTGAGGATAACCCTAGAGGTGTAAGTGTGCAAAGTGTTTGTTTTTCATGCTTTTTTTTGTCTTAAATTAGGTTTTCTGCTTGTTTATTTTATGTCTTGTCATACAAACCCTAATTACTAGCATTTATATTAAAAGCAATAAATTGCGGAAATGTAAAGTTCTACGCTATTACAACATTCAGGGATGGGGATACAATTTATAAATGGGGGAGGGGGGGTGAGAAATTAAACCTAATCACTATTACAACCATATTGAATATTGCAAGATAAAAATGTACAAGAATGTATGAGGGCTATATGAATGGAAAAGAAAATTCTTTTTGTTTAAGTTTTTATATGAAAGAGTTTTTTAACCTATTTAAACTTAATTAAAGAAAAAAGAGATTAACTAAGAATCCTAGATCCTAAGTTGATTAAAATAAAAAAGAAAATTAAAACCTAGTTTAAATTAACTTAATTAAAAGGATTTTGTTAAGAAAAGATTTTTAGTCTTTTTGTTTTAAAGGAAATAAAATAAAAATATACTAAATAATAAATATGAAATTATTTTTGGTATTTTTTATTAATAGAAAATATTAATAATAATAATAATAAGAATGATAATAATAATAATAATAATGATAATAATAATAATGATAATAGTAATAATAATTATTAATAATAATAATAATATAAAATAAAGAAAAAGAAAATAAAATAGAAAATATAAAATTAAGTTAGGGGTTTATAAAGTGGTTTAAGGGGTTAGTAAGAAAAATAGTTTGGGTTTACAAGGCCCAACAATTTTTTGTACAGAAACTAAAAACAAAAATACAAAAAATATATATTAGGCTGCATGGTGTTTTAAGAGATAGAGGGGTGTGCGTGAGGTAATTGGTTGGGCTTAGTTTAGTTTGGGGTTAAGCAGAAGGATGGTGTAGACAGGAATGGAGGGTGTGTGAGTGGAATGGACTTAGGCTTAGCTGGAAATTTGTAGTTGGCCCAAAGGAATTGTTATTGTATAGCATATCAAAAACAGAGGGTGGTGTAGAAATAAAACGGGGGTATTAAAGCAAGAACAGATTGGGCTTAGTGTTTTTTTTCCTGAGATGGGCCTGACTGTTTTAAAAAACAAAACAAAAAAATATGAGACATTGTCTCATTTGACAGAAAATACTCTCTCTCTCTCTCTCTCTCTCTCTCTCTCTCTCTCTCTCTCTCTCTCTCTCTCTCTCTCTCTCTCTCTCTCTCTCTCTCTCATTTTCTCAAATAACTGTTCGCCGGAGAAGAGCCAATGGTCGCCCATAAAATCGCCCTTGCAGCGGCGACTGTGGTCCAATCTTGAATTTTCTTACATTGTTAGCTTCGTCTCCTCCTCCTGGTTACTAATCCATAGTTGATTTTTACAGATCATGCATGATTTCATTTAGATGTTAAAGGGGATGAACGAAACCCTAGGGGTTCCGATTTGGCTTCTCTCGCATTGCCTCGGTGATATCTTTATTTTTTTTACTCTTTTTGATTCTGAAGGGTTTAGGGCTTTAAGAAAATGATGAGAATATTGGGTTAGGGTTTTATTCATGTACTTATGTTCACTGTGTTTTGAACGATTTTGAAGGGTTTGTTATGTTTTCTGCTTTACAGAAAAAAATGGATATGGTTTTTGTGTTGTGGCCCCGGTTGTGTATCTTTGTGAACCGTGTAATAAATTTTTTGGTGAACTCTATGGCTTTTGCCCTCGATTCTGTATCTTTTTGTGAATGGAAATGTGTCTGTTTTTATACTGTGATTTTTGTCTTCTTTTTTCTATGAAGGTTTGATATTGACTTGAGAGGAATTGCCTTTGTTGGTCTTGTCACTTTTCTGATATCTGATATGTCAACTTTGTAGTACATTGTTGTGCTATACTATACTGACTTTGCTTGATGGCCTTTTGTACTTTGTACTGACTTTGGTACTTTATTGTACTGGTTACTTGTGCAGTATATTTTTCCATCACTGTGAACCAAACAACACGTTGTTTTTTTGAGATTTTGCAGTAGGGCTGGGCCTATGATTTTATATCACAGTTCTTACTTTGATTGAAACAACACAAATATGAGGCTTTTTGGATTGTTTGCATGGAAACATGATGCTGAGTTTATGATTCTGGTTTGGATCCTTTGGCTTTTCTCTATCTTTTGTGAACCAAATTTTGTCTTGTGATTTGCAAAAGTTTTACTTCTAGCCAATGATAGGATTCTGATTGGTGAGGCTTGTATGATTCTGCTTTGTCCTCTTTGAATTTGTGTATTGTGAACCAAGTTAATTGTGATTTGCAATAGACCTAGGCCCATGATTAAGTCCAATTTGTGTATGAGGCTGTTTTGGCACAAGAACATGATTTAAAAACATCTTTATTTTGATTCCATAAACCAAACCCTAATGATAATTAAAATGCTTTGTAATTTATCTTGTTCACTTTCGATTGTTTGCTAATCAATTTTTCTTCTGTTTCATGTATTGATTAATGATAGAAAAATGGAAAGGATGGAAGGAAACCGTGGTTGGCCATAGAAGGGCTTGGAGGTAATTTGAAGAAGTGAAGAATTCAAATCTCTAGCAAATGGAAGCTTAGGATTTAGAATGATTAGGAATTGAATTATGTTTGTAATAAAACTTTTTTAGAGAAAGTTTAAATTTGGATGCAATAGTCTCTTTCAAAAGCCTTGTAAACTTGTAATCTTTATAGAAAGTTAAGTCTTGAATAAGGATGAATGTTGAACCTTGTATGGAAAACATGTGATTTGGTTCTTTAAATTTGAGATAAACTTTTAATATTTGCAAATGTCATTTGAACTTGAATCCTTGAGCAAATATAAACTTGCTTATTGCACCATGTCAAAACTTCTCTTATTTCCGTATCAATAAGATTCAAAAGTCTTTAAGGGCTATGTTGCAAACAAAACAAATCCTCTCTTAAGTTCCAAAAAACATTCTTTGAATAAAAACTTAAAGTAAAGGTGTAGTTATGAACTTTATAGTGAGAATGGATAGCATTAAGTGATGATCCAATGGGCCTCAAACCAAATCAAATCCAAATTCAAACTAAAACTTTACTTTCAAGTTTGAACTTCAAGGAAAAGGATAAGATTCCATTGAGACTAAGAGACTCCCAAGAATCAATCCACACATCAAACTTCACCACAAATTAAATAATGGACTGTAATTCTTTTGAAAATACCAAATTGTGAGGCTTAAACCTAATCTCTTGCACTTTAGAAAAGAAAACAACTTGAGATGTTGAAACCAAATTCCGATTCCAAAACCCTTGGCGAATTTGAGAAGAATAACCTTGTGTGGTTGAAAACCCTAAGAGAAAATTTTAAAGAAAATGGAGGGTAAATTTTGGGGTACTTCAAATTCCCCTATTCAATCTTCTTACACTTAAACAATTAGGTTGGAGGATCCGCCGTTTGTGACTTGAAGGTGGAAGATAATTGAACACTAGAGTGCCTAGAAATTTGAACTCGACGTTGCGTGAAGTAATACAGTTAGTTGATTACATTAGAAATGGGCTTAAAGATGCAATTTGGAGAGTGATGGAATATTGTCGGAGATGGGCTTATAGATGCCATCCAAAATTGATAGGGAGTCGTCGGAGATGTGCTTATAGATTCCATCCAAAGTGACCATTGATAGAGATTGGAAGAATTATCAGAATAAACCGTTGGTCGATTTATACTGAACCAAGCAGAGGTCTTGAATAATATTTAACTGGATAATGAGTCAGTATAAATCTTCGGGGCGATTTAACTTAACCAGAGAAAGTGTCTACCAAAACGGAATCAGGATAAATCATTGATTGATATAAACTGAACCAACGGAGGTTTTGAATAATATTTAACTAGATAATGAATCAGTATAAATCTTCAGAGAGATTTAACTGAACTAGAGAAAGTGTCTACCAGAACGGAATCAGGATAAATCATTGATTGATTCAAACTGAACCAGCAGAGGTCTTGAATTATTTTTAACTAGAGAATCAATCAGTATAAATCTTCGGAGCGATTTAACTGAACAAGAGAAAGTGTCTACCGGAACGGAATCAGGATAAATCATTGATCGATTTAAACTGAACCAATAGAGGTCTGAAAGGAATTATTTGTCATGTACATAGTCGCCCCGTCCTGTTTTGGAAATTGATCTACAACCAATTTGTTGGTAAACTCGTCCTGTTTCGGGAATTCATACCATTGGTGATAAAGATAGTCGCCCCACCCCATCTTGTTTTGGGAAACGATATTTATTTAACGAAAGAGAAAGAGAGATAATTTCCCCATCATGTTTCGGGAGTTAATCGTAAATCTGCTCATTTAGATAGTTTTCCTGGCTTGTTTCAGGTATTAATCTATAATCATTCGTTCACATATAGTTGTCCTATCTTGTTTCAAGTATTAATCTTGAACTAACTTTTTGTTGGCCGTAGAGATAGTTTCCCCGACTTGTTTAGGAAATTAACCTCTGACTTATTTGAGAAATGTTGATGATATTTGTTTGTTGACAACTGGAGGAAATGAATCTAAACTAGAAGAGGTATGTCTTTCTCCTGTCTTTAATTGGAAGAAATAAATCTAAATCAGAAGAGGTCTTTGTTTGCCTGACTTTAACTGGAAGAAATAAATCTAAACCAGAAGAGGTCTTTGTTCGCCTGTCTTTAACTGGAAGAAGTAAATCTAAACCAGAAGACGTATGTCGTTCGCCTATCTTCAACTGGAAGAAATAAATCTAAACCAGAAGAGGTCTTTGTTCCCCTGTATTTAACTAGAAGAAATAAATATAAACCATAATAGGTTTGTC
Source organism: Vicia faba (assembly GCA_948472305.1). Classification (NCBI taxonomy): domain Eukaryota; kingdom Viridiplantae; phylum Streptophyta; class Magnoliopsida; order Fabales; family Fabaceae; genus Vicia; species Vicia faba. The sequence goes on along the minus strand of OX451741.1, from coordinate 1,179,445,812 downwards.
GTTCACCTGTCTTTAACTGGAAGAAATAAATCTAAACCAGAAGAGGTTTGTCGTTCGCCTATTTTTAACTGGAAGAAATAAATCTAAACCAGAAGAGGTCTTTGTTCACCTATCTTTAACTGGAAGAAATAAATCTAAACCAAAAGAGTTCTTTGTTCGCCTGTGTGATACGGTGGGAGAACTGACTTGAGGTTTTGCGTTTGTGTTCGCAAATGTTTCAGTTTAGCAAGAGTCGCCACCGACTTTTTATTTTATCCAAAGGAAAGGTCAAAAAGCACAGGAAAGACCTTTGAGATGTTTTCTTGGGTTAGAGGGGTAGATTATAAAAAGGGAAGGTGCTAGCACCCTTTTCATACATGGTTTTCCATGGGCTCTTAGTTACTTGTTTTAGATCACTTGCTTTTTCTTTTCAATTGTTTGAAATGGTGCTTTGTGTGGGGTTTTGAAAATGTTTTGAAAAGAGGTCTTGTTTAGGCAACCTTTGTAATGATTCTTGTTTGAATATATACAAAGGTGTTTGTCTTTTGAAAAATGTTTCAATGTTTGAAAGTTTTTTTTGGGAAAATGTTTTGGAATTGTGTGTTTTGAAATAGCAAGGATGTTTGCAAGTTTTGATCAAGTAACTAGGAGCATCTACCTACCTACTCAAAGGTCTTTCCTACATTTTTAACCCTTTCACATTGTTTTTTTACCATTGTATTTGGTAAACAAACTTTGTGTTTGGATGTTAAACGGGACAAGCGCGGGTCATCGTATTGACCATGATAGCAATTGTGCTAAGTATCTTTAGCAAAAAAATTTGAGAGACTAGATCATTTTTGTATAGGCAACCAAGATAGCGTCATCGAGGGACTATGATCTTTTGTTTTGATTTTGTTTTTCCAAGACACCTAGCATGCATACCATGGCCATTTTTAAGGCAACAGGTGGATGTAACCCTAGGGGTGCTTGTGTGCATTGTGTTGTCAATTTTCATGCGTTTTTGTCTTGTATTAGATTTAGCTATTTGTTTGATTTTGGATTTTTGCATACAAACCCTAATCTTTCTATCATGGCATATTTGAAAGCTATAAAGTGCGTAAAAATAAATCTACAACTATTACAACATGATTATGAGGAGGGGGTACAAGTTTGAATAGGGGGATATTTGCAAGAAAATAAAACCCTAAGATTATTACAACCATATTGAATTCTTTGTGCAAATAAATAAATGGACAAGTATTTAAATGTGCAATATAAGTATAAATATGCAAAGATGTTTTTTTGTATTATTTTTATGTATGTAAAAATAAACTAATTAATGTATCAAAAATAAGGAAAAAAATTAATGATTATTTTTGGGAAAGGGTAGAAACCCTAGTTTTTATTTTAAGAAAAAATATATATTATAATTATTTATTTATGTACAAGAAAATAAATAAAAATATAGACAAATGTTAAAAATAAAAATGTGTGAGAAAAATATTATTTAAGTATATAAATAATAAAAATAAAAATATAATATTTTTTGTATTAATTATATGTTTTTATTTAAGAAAATAAGAGTATATTATTTAATAATTATTTGTATGTAAAAAAAAATAATAAAATAAAATAAAATGTGAAAATTTAAGAAAATATTTTTGGTAATTTTTAATGTTTAGAAAAATAAAATAAAGTCAGAAACTAAAAAAGAAATGAAAAATGTGAAAATATAAAAACAATGGGCCAAGGGGGTGCAAAAAGCACAATGGGGGTGCAAATAGCAAGGCCAAGTCAGGCCCAACCCATTCCATCTTCATCCCTGTCCTCCAGAATGCGCGCGCCATGGCTCTTACACACGAATCATGTTCTCTCTTGTTCTTGCATTAAATAAAAAACTCACAACATAAAAGTTATAGCATTTTCAAACACGATTCCAACCATGTAAAGAACTTAATCTAACTCTCAAAGACCAGAGAGAATTTATATGGCCCTAATTTCTAACCTAGTTTTTTCAGAAAGTTCATCATTCAAATTCTCCCAGCTCAGTTAACTTAAATGAATTCTATGCATATGTACAACACAAGGGAAATGAGTACTACATTTTTTATTCACAAACCTAATCCTAATGATTCCTAAATAGAGAGATAGAAGTTTGAACTTTACCTATTTCAGTCAGGCTCGAGTATGGCAATGTAGGTTTTTTCAGTGAGGCCTGAGATGCTTGTGAGCTTTCTTGAGGTTCCTTTAAGCTTTCCCAATGCTTAGCTAGCTTTGAACTTGCTTGAATCTCTCTATAGAAATCAACCTGCAAAGCTTCCAAACAAAAATGGTGAAGTGGGTAAATGGGGTTACAGTGACTTGGGAATGGTTGGGATAGTTCATGTAGGTTGTATAGAGTGTGTTAGAACAGGTTTGGGGCAAAACGCACGAGGCAATTGGAAGATGGAAGTGAAACTGCAAAACTTGCCCTGTTTTGCAAGAAAATGTGATTTTGTTGTTTTGGAAGGCTTGAGGACTTGCTAGCTCGTGCTTATGACTTAGTGTGATATGCAAAACTTGTTTGAAATGTTTACAACACTTGGTTTTATCTGATACAAGAGTTGTGGTGATTTTGCAAAGTTTCTTGGTTTTGAAGCAAAAGTGAGAAGTGACCATGCTATGGCCTGTACAAGCCTCCTTCTTAGCTGCACAAAGTTGTTGTACTTTTCCCTAAGTTTGTGTAGTTGGTTTGCTGCAAAGGGATGGTTTCAAGGCTCAAGGGAAACAAAAATGCATAAAGTGAACTTTATCAAAATAACATTGTTAACTTTTTGCCATTTTTAGATTAATCCTTTGTGTAATCTTCCATTGATCATAAAAATGCCTTAAACCAATGTGTTTGCATTCAAGTTTTGAGTGTGGAAGGGTTTAAGGACCTGTAAAGAAGTACAAGCAAGGCTGGATAGAAATTGCAACTTGTAGCAACATGAAAAATGCCTTGGATGAAAGTGATATTTTACCAATTTCAAACCTTCGATTCTCCCTAACCACAAATGATCTTGGAGAGTTCTTTGAAATTTTGGAAATCCTGTAACATGATCTATAATCCATCTTTGAAATACATTTTGAGATTCCAATTAGAACTATGTGAAAAATTTCCATGAAGATAGGTCAAAATCCTGCCTAAATTAGGGCAAAATTTCACTAAGTTAAAAGTTTCATGGACCCTTATTCCAAAAATCATAACTTGAGATCCAAGCATCTTTTGGGAAAACTTTATGAATCAAAGATATATATTTTGTGGAGTAATACAACTTTAATGTTGGAAGTTTTGTTAGAATCCAATTTCATCATGGTGAAAAAGTTGGGCAAAGTTGGGAAAAAATAAGAAATTTTCATAACTTAGAAAATTTCTAAGTTATGAAAATTTTCCATTTTAAACCCTAATTTTCAAAATTAGGTTTCTTGGTGAACAAGTTTCATGTTTTGACACATATTTATGAAAAATGACCCTTGGCACTTGATTTTGACCAAAAAGTCAAAGTTTGACTTTTCAGTGTACAGTTGATTTTTGATCAGTTGATTGGAAAATTCATCTTTCAATCCAATGCATTTGAGATCTTTTGAACCTTGTGATTAGGTCAATATGATGCCATTGAGTCCTTGAATCCATGCTTGAACCCAATTTGCCATTGGCTAGGTTAAAAATCAGAAATTGCCCTTCTGCAGTCAAAACCGTCAAAATGACCATTTTACCCTTTTGATGATCTGATCAAATTTCTTGAGGAGTTATGGTCCAAACTTGATCAAATGGTTCATATGAGTCTATAATGTTGATGTGGATAAAAAATTATGAGGTTTGACTGTAAATTGGCCACAGTTGACTTTTTCCCCAATACAATTGATTTTCAGGTCAACTGTCCAATTGACTGGGCAAAAATTTGATTCAAGTCTTGAAACTTGGTATGAGCAATCTTATAAATCCAACATGAAGTATGAAAGTCACATTGAGCATTGGAAGTCCAAAAATCCCGGTGCAAACTCAAACCCTAATTTCAGGTCAACAGTGCAAGGAGATGTCTTGAGCAGAGCAAACCCTAATCCTGTTTGGAGTCCAAAGAGTCTTGTGAGGGGAAATATTGACAAAATGAGAGTGCAAATTTTGGGGTACAACAGCTTCCCCTGTTCAATCTTCTTGAACCTGAAGAGTTAGATTGGCGAGTTTTCCTTTCGTGACCCGAAGGTAAAAGAGGATTGGACACTAGAGTGCCCGTAAATTTGCACTCGTCAAAATGTAATTGAGGAAATGGGCTTAAAGATTCCATTTGGAGAGATGACAGAATCTTGTCGGAGATGTGCTTAAAGATGCCATTCAAAAATGTTGATCGCATGATAGATTCCTTTGCGAGAGCCCGTGTAGATGTTGTTGAGGAGGATCATGCCGGGGAATGCTGGTCTCTGTCGTGGTAGAAATAGAATTTTAGGAGTTTCAGTCATCCGTTATTCTAATGAGGAATCATCTCTTGGTAGAAGAGGTGAAAATGAACTACTATCTGGTCGTGCTCCAGGCTTTCAGTATCTTACTAGGCGGTGAGATTAAACTTGCTATCTGGTTGTTCTCCAGGCCTCACAATTTCTCAATTCTTATTTGGTCGTACTCCAGGCTTTAGAAGGAATTAAGTTGCTATCCGGTCGCCTTCGGGTTTCAACTTGAATTCAAAGCACACTAATATCCGGTTGTTTCCGGGCTTCTTAGTAATTAGCCAAGTACACTGCTATTTGGTAAAAATCCAAGCTTCACAATGTCTTGTACTGTTATCTGGTCAAAATCCAGGCTTCATGATACCTTACTTCCTACCTGGTCAAAATCCAGGCTTCAGAAGAAAATCAAATGGTTATCTAGTCGCCTCCGAGCTTCCTTTTGATTTTGGGGCTTACTAATATTCGGTTGAATCTGGGCTTCAAAGTAATTAGCCAAGTAAAAATGTTATTTGGTCGAAATCCAAGCTTCACAGTGTGCCTCACTATTATCTGGTCAAAATCCAGGCTTCACAATCTTTTTTAGAGATCAAGATACTATCCGGTCGAACCCGAGCTTCATAGCTTGAATTTAAGGTGTACCACAATATGGTCGATTCCAGGCTTCATGGTGCTTTATACTGCTATCTGGTCGATTCCAGGCTTTACAGTAATTTGCTGGGGATTCCACTATTTTTCGGTCGATCTTCGGGCTTCATAGCTTGAACTGGAACAGGAATCTGAACGTTGCTTTGAATAAGCAATAAAATAGCATATGTGTCTGGAGCATCTCTAAGCTGTATTTAAACTTTGAACATTCGTTACAGATAGCTGTTAATTTTATCCTGAAAAGGGTAAAATGTTAGCTGAAACACAAAGTTATGTTGCATGAAATGTATGATGCAATAAGATGTGTTTTATCAATGTTTATGATATATGAATGTAATGTATGTGCATGTAAGCTGATTCATTGTCTTGCTGAGGAAAATAAATCCTTGGCCGCTGGAGATAATAAAATCTTTGACTGCTGCCGGGGAAAATAAATCCTTGACCTCCGCTGGAGATTTAAAACCTTTGATTGTTGAGGAAGAGAAATCCTTGGACCACTGCTGGGGACAGAAAATCCCTGGCAACTCGCGGGGATTATCAAAAACTCTGAAAAATTCTATGGGGATGTAAGAATCCTTCACGACTTTCCTAGGGATATAGGAATCCTTCAAGTCCTTTGAAGTTGGAAGATGATAGACATTCTGTTGTAAAAATAGTGCCAAGTGCTGCTTGAGAAACCTGCTTGGGGAATCACGAGAACCTTGATGACTGTGACTGGGGATTGAGAATCTTCAATCTGCTGGGAAATAAAAATAACTCTGCGGGGAAAAAGTTTATTCTGTTGGAGAGTTTTTGGAGACTCTGTAGGGAACAACTCATTCTTCAAGAGTTTGGGTTGTATGACAATCTATTGGGGAATTTATCCTAGGTTGGGGATAAGACAAAAGTTAACTGTTATCTGGTTGATTCTAAGACTTTAAGATAACTTATTGTGGGATCTGGAGAAAACCGAATGGTTTCCGCTGTAGATTGATAATCTCAGCTCCGTTGGGGATCTTAATGACATGTTGATTTGATTGTGGAAATTTTGACTCCGTTGGGGAAGAAGGTTTCCTCTTTGCTGAGGGTCTGTAGTTCAAAGTTTTGCTATGTTGGGGATTAGGAGTTTGAAAAACTAACTCTGATGGGGATTTTGAAATTTAACTCCGCTGGGGATATGTTATTTCAAGGTTTTAGCTCCGTTGGGGGTCAAGATGATATGCTGCAGGGGATTTCTCCTGGAATAACCTAAAGACGTCTTCCTATACTTTCAACCTATCAGTAATTATTCTTTCCCATTTCGTTTATTTGTGAACATGTGATTATATTCAAATGCATATGCTCATTAAATAAATCATTGGATGTTTTCAAATAAAACACAAGTGTATCAAGAAAGAGAAGGCAAATAGTTTTCTGCTCTTTGAAGTATCTTTGTATTAACTTTGTGTAAGTATTTTGTATAAAGGAGACAGACATCCTAGTAAGAGAATGTTGTCATAAAAATGAGAAAAATTTATACAAAGAAAGATGGCTATGTGTAAAAAATCCATGGGGTTCCCATTCTGCTATAGCCTTCGTAACTCTGAATCTCTTGTCCATTCATTGCTTTGTCCGAAGATGATTGGGTTGATCAGAAGCCTGGAGTTTGTCTGTGAAGAAATTGTCCTTAAAGTGATCCGACGAGACATAGTCATACACTTTAATTCCCTAACTTTTGCCTGGACCTCCCTTTCGGGTTTTCGATCCACCGGGAAACCCTTTTTTGCCCAAGTCGCCCTTTCGGGTTTTCAACTTGCCGGGTGTACAAATTTTTTTATTTATCTCTAATTTTTGCCTGAACCGCCCTTTCGGGTTTTTGATCCACCGGGATGCCCATTTTTTCCCAAGTCGCCCTTCCGGGTTTTCAACTTGCCGGGCCGCTTATGCGTAGTATCTTTTGACTATGTATGTGTTCACAGGGTGCGGCAAGTCGTCACCGTCCATGGTGGTCCGGATCATTGCCCCACCAGAAAAGATGTTTTTGATCACAAATGGTCCTTCGTAGGTAGGATTCCATTAGCCCCTGGGATCACTTTGCGGCAAGATGATCCGCTCGATTACAAGATCCCCGACTTGATATACCTGGCGTCTGACTTTCTTGTTGAAAGCTTTGATCATTCATTTTTGATACTCCTGAACATGGCAAACAGCAGTAAGTCGCTTTTCATCAATCAAGTTAAGTTGATAAAGCCGAGTCTGACTCCAATTGTCTTCACTCAAACCAGCATCCTTCATGATTCTCAAGGAGGGAATCTGAACCTCAATAGGTAAAACAACTTCCATGCCGTATACCAAAGAATAGGGTGTTGCCCCAGTTGAAGTGCGTGTCATGGTACGGTACCCGTGCAGAGCAAACGGTAACGTCTCATGCCAGTCCTTGTAGGTGACTATCATATTTTGAATGATCTTCTTGATATTTTTGTTCGCAGCTTCGACAACACCGTTCATCTTCGGCCGATAGGGAGATGAGTTGTGATGTTGAATCTGGAACTGCTCGCACAAGGCGGTAATCATAGTGTTATTCAAGTTTGTACCATTGTCGGTGATGATCCTGTCGGGGATACCGTAACTACATATGAGGTTCTGCTTGATGAAGCGGGCAACCACATTCTTTGTAACGGATGCGAAGGACGCTGCTTCTACCCACTTGGTAAAGTAATCAATAGCCACCAGGATGAAGCGGTGTCCATTGGATGATGTAGGCTTGATCTCTCCAATCATGTCGATTCCCCACATAGCGAATGACCAAGGAGCTGTTAGGACATTGAGAGGAACTGGAGGAATATGTACCTTGTCAGCATAGATTTGGCATTGGTGACAAGTACGGGAATGTTGATGACAATCAGCTTCCATGGTAGACCAGTAATAGCCTGCCCGTAGAATCTTCTTAGCCATCGTATGACCGCTCGAGTGGGTGCCAAATGTACCATTATGTAGTTCAGCCATGATCTGCTCAGCTTCAACCTTATCCATACAACGGAGCAGAATGCAATCATGGTTACGCTTCTATAAGATACCATTTCTCAGGAAGAACTTGGCAAAGAATCTCCTTAAGAACTTTTTATCGTTGACTAAAGCTCTTTCATTGCACCTCGAGATACCTTTTGACTTCGTGAAACCAAGGTCGGTCCACTACTTCTTCGGTATTAATCTCGTGACAATGTGCAGGTTTGTCCATCCGTTCAATGGTGATTTGGGGAGCCTCGTTATCCCAGTTAAGCTTAAACATGGAAGACATTGTAGCTAGAGCATCCGCTAGATGATTGTATTCTCGCGTAAAGTGCTCAAAGGTAATCTGCTCGAAATGAGGTAACAATGTCAAGACATGTTCTTTGTAAGGGATGAGGTTAGGATGTTTAGTGTCCCACTCTCCTTTGATCTGACTAATGACCAAGGCTGAGTCTCCAAACACCACCAAAGATTTGATTCCCAGGTTTATTGCAGCCTTGAGACTAAAGATACAAGCCTCATACTCGGCCATGTTGTTGGTTAGTTGAAGCAGAGTCTAGCAGTGAAAGGCGTGTGGCAACCTTCTGGTGAGATGAGCATAGCACCAATACCGTTCCCAAGTGAATTAGAAGCACCATCAAAGTACAGGGTCCATCGGGATCCTTGTTCGGGTCCGTCATACAGTCTGTTATCTTCAATGTTGTCCAATGTCATAATGTCTTCGTCGGGGAAGTCAAACTTCATGGATTGGTAATCTTCGACAGCTTGATGAGCTAGATGGTCAGCTAGCACACTTCCCTTTATGGATTTTTGGGTCGTGTACTGGATATTGTATTCAGTCAAGATCATCTTCCATCTATCTATTCTTCCAGATAAAGCAGGCTTCTCGAAGATGTACTTGATCGGATCCATCTTAGAAATCAGTAGAGTGGTATGAGTCAACATATACTACCTTAGCCGGCGAGCAGCCCATACCAAAGCGCAACAAGTTTTCTCGAGCAGTGAGTAGCGGGTCTCACAGTCAGTAAACTTTTTGCTAAGGTAATAAATGGCATGCTCTTTTCGGCCAGACTCGTCATGTTGGCCCAATACGCACCCCATTGAATTATCCAAAACAGTCAGATACATAATTAGCAGTCTTCCTTCGACGGGAGGCATCAAGATAGGAGGTTCTAGCAAATACTCCTTGATTTTATCGAAAGCAACTTGACAGTCATCATTCCATTTAACCACCTGATCTTTCTTCAACAACTTGAAGATTGGCTCACAGGTAGATGTTAGGTGAGAAATGAACCTTGCAATGTAGTTTAGGCGTCCCAAGAAACCTCTGACCTCCTTCTCAGTGTGAGGGGCAGGCATTTCTTGTATGGCTTTGACTTTGGAAGGATCAACCTCAATGCCTTTGTTGCTGACAATGAAACCCAAGAGTTTACCGGACCTGACTCCGAAAGTGCACTTGTTAGGGTTCAGTCTGAGCTTGTACTCCTTCAACCTGACCAACAACTTTTGCAGATGGTTGAGGTGTTCTTCTTCTGTCTGTGAACGGGCTATCATGTCGTCTTCGTAGACTTCAATCTTATGATGTATCATGTCATGAAACAAAGCTACCATGGCGCGCTGATAGGTTTCCCCGACATTCTTCAGTCTGAATGGCATCACGTTATAGAAGAAGGTACCCAATTATGTAACAAAAGTAGTCTTCTCCATGTCTTCAGGGGCCATTTTGATCTGGTTGTACCCTGAAAATACATCCATGAAAGAAAATACCTTGTGCTGAGCTGTATTGTCAACCAAGATGTCAATGTGCGATAGTGGAAAGTCATCTTTAGGGCTAGCCCTATTTAAGTCTCTGTAATCCACGCACATTCTGACTTTGTCGTCCTTCTTAGGCACGGGCACAATGTTAGCAACCCATTATGGATAGGAAGTAACAACAAGAAACCCATCATTGAACTGCTTCATCACTTCAGCATTGATCTTTTCAGACATATCGGGCCTCATTCGGCGGACTTTCTGTTTAATTGGTGGACAGTCTTCTCTTTTAGGGAGATGGTGAACCACAATATCTGTATCGAGTCCCGGCATGTCTTCGTAGGACCAGGCGAAGATCTCAACATATTCATTCAACAGCTGAACTAAGCGCTCTTTGACACTTGACTCAAGGTTGGCACCCACTCTGACTTCTTTTCTGTCTTCATCAGTACCCAAGTTGATAGTTTCTAACAGCTCTTCATGGGGAAGAATAGCCCTTTCTTCCTGTTGTAGCAGCCTAGCCAACTCTCCTGAAACTCCACAGTCTTCATCACCTTCGTATTCGACATGATTGACCAGATCTTCAGAGTCACTAAAGGCCATAGCAGAATTGTTGCCCATGGAATCCGGAATGGGTGGGTACCTACATTGGTGAGTCTGGGTGTGTGTAAGGGATAACCACCTTTAAACAAATAAAATGTAAAAATAAAGAAAATGAACACAAAAGTTTATATATGAAAACGTCCATGATTCATTAAAATGGCATATGAAGATGAAAAATCAAACCCTTACAAATGGACTTATGTACCTCGGTTAAGGCACAAGGTTAAAAGTGTAAAAATTGTTTAGGAATTATTACAAACCAACAGAAATGTTTGAAAGATAAATTACTGATTGATGAAAGTAATGGGAATAAATTCCTTCGCCTCCCAATTGTTCAATCCTCCTTCAACAGTAGGGAAAATCCAGTCTTCAAAGTTGCTTTCTTCTTCACCATCCTCCAAAGCATGAACTCCATGATGGGTGATCTTCAACGGTGGCCCTCCGGCCCGGGAGCAGCGTACAGTATTTTGAGCAGAAGCAGTGAAACCCAAGCAGAATTTATCAGATTTGAAAGGAAAGTCTGGTAGCTGACCCCATATTGTGCTTCCTTCTTCTTCAATCACAACCTTCACATCTTTAAGGGATGACATCTGGGACACAGGTTTGGTAATGATGGGCACAGAAGACACCGTCTTGGTTGCCGCAACTTCAGGAGAAACCTCTTCAAAGTGTTGAAAGGGGGTTTCTATGAATTCACCATCCAGTTCAACATAGCGGAATGAATTTAGATGGCTTATCATATACTCCTCTTCGCCATGAACTGTTATAATTTTCCTCTGGACTGGGTACTTGAGCATTTAGTGCAAAGAAGAAGTGACTGCCCCAGCGTTGTGGATCCAGGGTCTTCCTAACAAGCAAGAATAGGAGGGACGGATGTCCATCACATAAAACGTGGAGTTGAAAGTTTCCGTTCCCACTTTAATCGGGATGTCCACCTCCCTGTGGACCATCCTTTCAGAACCATCAAAGGCTCTGACAATGATATTGCTGGGCTTCAGGGTCAAACCTTCACAGTCCAATCTGTCCAATACTTTCTTCGGCAAGACATTTAAAGATGACCCAGTATCGACCAGAATGTGAGCTAAAGTAGTCCATCTGCATTCCACCGAGACATGCAACACGTCATTATTCTTTCTCCCCTTAGATGTTAAATCGGCATCGGAGAAGCCAAGACCATTGTCGGCTGTTAGGCTAGCTACACACTCTTGGAACTGGTCCGCAGAGGTTTCCTGAGGCACGTGGGCCGTCTTCAAGAATCTGATCAAAGATTTGGCATGAGCTTCGGAACAAAGCAACAGGGCTAGCATAAAGATTTTTTAGGGGGTTTGCCCCAGTTATTCCACAACATCATAGTCGCTTTTCTTAATTATTTTCAAAATCTCCTCCATTTATTTTTGGGTGGTCTCAGGGATGACCAAAGGCTGAGCCCTCGTCCTGAAGGGCGCTTCTTGGATCCCCTTACCTTTATCAGCAGCAACAACAGAGGGTACAACCACAGGAGTCACAACTTCTTCAATAACTGGAGTTCTCACAGATATGTTGACTGGCACAGGAGTAACCTTAGGAGCAATTGAGGGTCCGAAGACTTCCCTTGGAGGAGCAATCTCCGGAGAGAAAATTCTTCCGCTGCGGGTGATTTTACTCGTCCCAGCAATATTTCCAATGTCAGGAGTCTCTTCATCAGAACATTCTTCAACTGATTCAATCTGCTTAATACCGTGGTAAAAGATCTCTCCTGCATAATTCCACACTATTGATTTGTTGGACTTGTACGGGATAGGCCCCGACATAGTTATCTTCAGAGGTACAATCTTTGGATCGGATGTAATATTAACAGGTCTTTTAGAGACCTTAGAAATATTGGCGGACATGGTAATTATAGCAACATCATTTGCAGGAGTCGGTATAACAGGAGTCTTTTCAATAAGGATTTCTTGATTATCCATTAGGCGTTGGATGCCTAATTTCAAAAGCGGACAATCGGATGATAAGGATGAACAAAGGCAGCAATCTCTTTCGCATCTTGGGAAAATCCAAGCCTTCAACAGATTCAGCTTGATTATCGGTAACAGAGTCATCAAATCATCAACGGTAGCAACATACAGATCCTCTTCAATAGCATGAGCATTGTGGCCATGTTTTGGCATTGGAGCAGATATCACATTCGGCTTTTCAGGGGCGTCGAATTCCACTTCCTTAGCGTCTATTAAATCATGGATTTTATTCTTGAGGGCCCAACAATTGTTGGTGTCATGCCCCAGGCTGTCTGAATGATAAGCACATTTAACGTTGGCATGGTAAAAAGGAGAAGTTGTATTCAGATTTTGTGGTTCCTGTCTCAAGTTTGTAAGGTTTAACTTCAAGAGATGGGGGAGAACCTGAGCAGGCGTCATGTTTATTTTGGTGAATTGCCTAGCAGGCCTTTCCGCCCTTTGTTGGTTGGTTCTGGGTTGATTGTTTCTAGGCTGATCAGCTGCAGACTTCTGAATCATTACGGCCCCCACCGCTGGTCGGCGCTCAACTCTTCCTCGACTTCTTTGGAAGTAAACAGCTGAGACTTCTTTCTTTGCTGGAAAAGTCTTCTTGATGGCAGCGGAAGCAGATGCATCTTTTTGAATTTTACCGCTCTTGATTTCGGCTTCAACTCTTTCACCAGTCAGAATTAACTCAGTGAACCCGGAAGACGAACTTCCGATCAAGTGATTATAGAATGGACCTGATAGGGTCCCCAAAAACATATCCACAAGCTCTCTCTCATACAATGGTGGCTGCACCCTTCCAGCCAAGTCTCTCCATTTCTGGGCATACTCTTTAAAGACTTTATTTGAGACCATGCCCATACTCTATAATTGAGTATGGGTTGGTGCTAAGTCCGTATTATATTGATATTGTCTGTAGAAGGCAGCAGCCAGATCCTCCCAATTGTGCACGTTAGAACTCTCTAGCTGGTAAAACCAATCCAATTGCGTCCCCGAAAGACTGTCCTGGAAGAAATGAACCCACAGATCCTTGTCAGAAGAATGTGGTTGAATTTTTCTGACGTAAGACTGCAAATGCATATTTGGGCAAGACAACCCATCGTACTTAGAAAACAGAGGTACTTTAAACTTGGGGGGAATGACAATCCCAGAAACCAACCCTAACTCTTCGAAATCCAGACCAGGCACCCTCTGCACCTCCATAGCTTCCAGACGTTCTTCCAAATTCTTGTACTTGTCATCTGCAAGAGGGTACTGCTTCTCATAATAGTCTTCATCTTCTTCATCATCTTCTTCCTCAGATTCAGATTGCACGGCAGTTCCTTTACCCTTTCCTACCCCTTCATCAGATGTTGAGGGGAAATCCAGGACCCTTCTAGCTTGGTTCTCAAATCTTCTACCCAAAGTAGCCACACCAACCCTCTTCTTTTTCTTCTTCTCTTTTTCCTTCTCCAACAGAGCTTTGAGATCCTCCTGACCCTTTGCCAAGGTCATGACTAGTTGTTGGAACTGTGAATTCTGTGCTTGCAAATCTTTGACCGTCTGCTCTATATCCATCTTGCTGAAATAAACAGCAGAGAGATAAGGAAACCTGGTGTGAAGACCTGTTTATGCATATGATGAATGATGTGTATTCATGTAATGTAATCAAGGATTCAGAAATTCAAATTTGTTTTAAACAAAAAAAGAACACACGTCATATTAATAAGATAGAATTTGTTAATACATAGATGCCCCATGGGCAAAATAAATACAAAATTCTAATGTAAAAAGATGTTGCGCATCCTTTTTGGTTCAATGTAGGTGTTGAGAGTCTGCTCTTCATGGAGTCGACGAGTAAGTTCTAAAACCTTCTTCTCACTGGCGTAAAATTGGGCTTCAAAATTATTGCGTTCTCCCTTGAGCTGTATCCAACTCCTTTGCAAATCTTCCAATGATGTTGGCATGTCAGGATGTAGGGGGTGCATGGAACCTCTCCTTTCATAACAGGCTCTTTGATCACAGGGAGAATGTAGGGGTAAGGCATCATAAGACTCTGGGCGCGAGTTCGTACCCACTTGAGGTAAGGTTCAAGGGGGATGGAATTCTTGTGTCCCAGTGTCTTACTGTCTACCTTGTTGGGCATCCTCCAAGCTCGGATAAACCTTTGTCGAAGTCCTTGAGCGTCATTGTCAAAGTCAAAAACCAAGTCTAGAATCAGCATGTCACGTGGGCCATCCCTTTGGGCATACCCAAATTGTCTCAGAGCCAAACAGGGGTTGTAGGTAATGCCTCCCCTAATTCCAAGTAGTGGGACATTAGGGAATTCCCCACAACGGTCAATGATGATGACATTTTCTCTAGACGGACAACACCAATGAACATCTGAATGTGTAAGAGTCATCAATCGTTGTGACCACCTTAAGCCTTTCTCATTCTTTAAGACTGACTGGGGAAGGTGAGAAATAAACCACCTTTCTAGAAGAGGAGTACAGCACATGAGAACACCTCTTTTCCTCATTGTTCGTGTGTGAAATGAGTGTAGGATGTCCCCAAGCAATGTAGGCACAGGATTCCGAGATATGAAAATCTTGACAGCATTCACATCTATAAGTTGATCAGGGTTTGGGAACAAGACCAACCCATAGATGAGAAGAGCCACGATATCCTCAAAAGCTTGCAGATCTAGAGAATTCCAGCATTCTTGTGCCTTCTCAAACAGAAACTTTGCCAAGAAACCCTTGACACCACTTCTGGTTTCCCAATGACCTTTGACATCAGATGGTTGCAATTGTAGAGCTCGAGCAATATCTTCAGGCTTTGGATCTCTTTCCGTACCGTTGTAGGGTAGTTGATGGAGAATAGGAATCCTCAGGAGTTGAAAAAATTCCTCCAAAGTAGGCATTAACTGGTAATCAGGAAATGTGAAGCAGTGATGTAGGGGGTCAAAAAACTGGAAGAGAACTTTCACCATGTCTTCCTCTATGTTGGAGTTGACCAAGTTGAGAAGTCTACCATGTCTTTCAGTGAAGGGAGAATTCTCTGGAATCTTGGAAGCTAGCTCCTTGAATTGAGGAGGGATTCTCACAAGGTTAACCTGGATTAGTTTCCTGCGGAGTGATTCTATAACCTACAAAACAGGAAAAAAGATGAAGATCCAAACCCTTGAAATGGTTAGTGGATGCATATGATGCTTCATTATGCTCATGATGTATGCACAAGCATATGTATAAGCAAGTCACACAAGTTCCTAGTTTCAGGCTTGCATGGGGTTTCATAGGTAAGTACCCTCTTGAAGTTTAGTTAGCTCAACCTGTCCTATAAATAGTAACCGGGTTCTAAGGAGCTCAATATCACTGGATTATTTTCTGTGTTCATTGTTTCAGTTTAGCCACTTTACTGGCGACCGGAATATTCCAAGAAAACAATCCTCAATGAGTGTAGTATCGAGTATCTACCAACTTCGGACTGCACCAAAGCCGGTCATCTCACAACCCCTAAAAAGGCTAAGATGGTCAAGTAAAGGTTCTAAAAGTCCATTAGTGCTTCATGACATCACTCAGTGGCCCCGTATTCTCTTTGATTGACTCAAAGGCTATCGGTACCCACAAATATGTCGCACTAATATAGATATTGCTTCAACCATGTCGGTATACCCCGCACAGTTTCCACAACGTATTGCTATTTACCTATGAATGTTTCCCAAATCCGGGTAGAGGATTTAAAACCCAAACAATAGAACCAAATGTAAAGTAATCAAAGCAAAAAAGGTAAGCATGTAAGGGTGATATAAACCCTAAGGTAACGCCACTTTTAGAGTTTTCCCCAGCAGAGTCGCCAGTTCTGTGATACAGTGGGAGAAATGACTTGAGGTTTTGCGTTTGTGTTCGCAAATGTTTCGATTTAGCAAGAGTCACCACCGACTTTTTATTTAATCCAAAGGAAAGGTCAAAAATCACAAGAAAGACCTTTGAGATGTTTTCTTGGGTTCGGGGGGTAGATTATGAAAAGGGAAGGTGCTAGCACCCTTTTCATCCATGTTTTTCCATGGGCTCTTAGTTACTTGTTTTAGATCACTTGTTTTTGCTTTTCAATTGTTTGAAATGGTGCTTTGTGTGTGGTTTTGAAAATGTTTTGAAAAGAGGCCTTGTTTAGGCAACCTTTGTAATGATTCTTGTTTGAATATATACAAAGGTGTTTGTCTTTTGAAAAATGTTTCAATGTTTGAAAGATTGTTTTGGGAAAATGTTTTGGAATTGTGTGTTTTGAAATAGCAAGGATGTTTGCAAGTTTTGATCAAGTAACTAGGAGCATCTACCTACCTACTCAAAGGTCTTTCCTACATTCTTAACCCTTTCACATTGTTGTTTTACCATTGTATTTGGTAAACAAACTTTGTGTTTGGATGTTAAACGGGACAAGCGCGGGTCATCGTATTGACCATGATAACAATTGTGCTAAGTATCTTTAGCAAAAAAATTTGAGGGACTAGATCATTTTTATATAGGCAACCAAGATAGCGTCATCGAGGGACTATGATCTTTTGTTTTGATTTTGTTTTGCCAAGACACCTAGCATGCATACCATGGCCATTTTTAAGGCAACAGGCGGATGAAACCCTAGGGGTGCTTGTGTGCATTGTGTTGTCAATTTTCATGCATTTTTGTGTTGTATTAGGTTTAGCTATTTGTTTGATTTTGGATTTTTGCATACAAACCCTAATCTTTCTATCGTGGCATATTTGAAAGCTATAAAGTGCATAAAAATAAATCTACAACTATTACAACATGATTATGGGGAGGGTACAAGTTTGAATAGGGGGATATTTGCAAGAAAATAAAATCCTAAGATTATTACAACCATATTGAATTCTTTGTGCAAATAAATAAATGGACAAGTATTTAAATGTGCAATATAAGTATAAATATGCAAAGATGTTTTTTTGTATTATTTTTATGCATGTAAAAATAAACTAATTAATGTATCAAAAATAAGAAAAAAAATTAGTGATTATTTTTGGGAAAGGGTAGAAACCCTAGTTTTTATTTTAAGAAAATATATATATTATAATTATTTATTTATGTACAAGAAAATAAATAAAAATATAGACAAATGTTAAAAATAAAAATGTGTGAGAAAAATATTATTTAAGTATATAAATAATAAAAATAAAAATAAAATATTTTTTTGTATTAATTATAAGTTTTTATTTAAGAAAATAAGAGTATATTATTTAATAATTATTTCTATGTAAAAATAATAAAAAATAATTTAAAAAAAAGTGAAAATTTAAGAAAATATTTTTGGTAATTTTGAATGTTTAGAAAAATAAAATAAAGTCAGAAACTAAAAAAGAAATGAAAAATATGAAAATATAAAAACAATGGGCCAAGGGGGTGCAGAAAGCACAATGGGGGGTGCAAATAGCAAGGCCAAGTCAGGCCCAGCCCATTCCATCTTCATCCCTGTCCTCCAGAATGCGCGCGCCATGGCTCTTACACACGAATCCTGTTCTCTCTTGTTCTTGCATTAAATCAAAAACTCACAACATAAAAGTTATAGCATTTTCAAACACGATTCCAACCATGTAAAGAACTTAATCTAACTCTAAAAGACCAGAGAGAATTTCTCTGGCCCTAATTTCTAACCTAGTTTTTTCAGAAAGTTCATCATTTAAATTCTCCCAGCTCAGTTAACTTAAATGAATTCTATGCATATGTACAACTCAAGGGCAACGAGTACTACATTTTTTATTCACAAACCTAAGCCTAATGATTCCTAAATAGAGAGATAGAAGTTTGAACTTTACCTGTTTCAGTCAAGCTCGAGTATGGCAATGCAGGGGTTTTCAGTGAGGCTTGAGATGCTTGTGAGCTTGCTTGAGGTTCCTTTGAGCTTTCCCAATGCTTAGCTAGCTTTGAACTTGCTTGAATCTCTCTATAGAACTCAACCTGCAAAGCTTCCAAACAAAAATGGTGAAGTGGGTAAATGGGGTACAGTGAGTTGGGAATGGTTGGGATAGTTCAGGTAGGTTGTATAGAGTGTGTTGGAACAGGTTTGGGGCAAAACGCACGAGGCAATTAGAAGATGGAAGTGAAACTGCAGAACTTTCCCTGTTTTGCAAGAAAATATAATTTTGGTGTTTTGGAAGGCTTGAGGACTTGCTAGCTCGTGCTTCTGACTTAGTGTGATATGCAATACTTGTTTGAAATGTTTACAACACTTGGTTATATCTGATACAAGAGTTGTGGTGATTTTGCAAGGTTTCTTGGTTTTGAAGCAAAAGTGAGAAGTGACCATGCTATGGCCTGTACAGACCTCCTTCTTAGCTGCACAAAGTTGTTGTACTTTGCCCTAAGTTTGTGGAGTTGGTTTGCTGTAAAGGGATGGGTTCAAGGCTCAAGGGAAACAAAAATGCATAAAGTGAACTTTATCAAAATAGCATTGTTACCTTTTTGCCATTTTTAGATTAATCCTTTGTGTAATCTTCTATTGATCAGAAAAATGCCTTAAACCAATGTGTTTGCATTCAATTTTTGAGTGTGGAAGGTTTTAAGTACCTGTAAACAAGTACAAGCAAGGATGGACAGAAATTGCAACTTGTAGCAACATGAAAAATGCCTTGGATGAAAGTGATATTTTACCAATTTCAAACCTTCGATTCTCCCTAACCACAAATGATCTTGGAGAGTTCTTTGACATTTTGGAAATCTTGTAACATGCTCTAAAATCCATCTTTAAAATGAATTTTGAGATTCCAATTGGAACTATGTGAAAAATTGCCATGAAGATAGGTCAAAATCCTACCTAAACTATGGCAAAATTTCACTAAGTTAAAAGTTTCATGGACCCTTATTCCAAAAATCATAACTTGAGATCCAAGAATCTTTTGGGAAAACTTTGTGAATCAAAGTTATATATTTTTTGGAGTACTACAACTTTCATGTTGGAAGTTTTGTTAGAATCCAATTTCATCATGGTGAAAAAGTTGGGCAAAGTTGGGAAAAAATAAGAAATTTTCATAACTTAGAAAATTTCTAAGTTATGAAAATTTTCCATTTTAAACCCTAATTTTCAAAATTAGGTTTCTTGGTGAACAAGTTTCATGTTTTGACACATATTTATGAAAAATGACCCTTGGCACTTGATTTTGACCAAAAAGTCAAAGTTTGACTTTTCAGTGTACAGTTGATTTTTGATCAGTTGACTGCTTGAACCCAATTTGCCATTGGCTAGGTTAAAAATCAGAAATTGCCCTTCTGTAGTCAAAACCCTAAAAATGACCATATTACCCTTTTGATGATCTGATCAAATTTCTTGAGGAGTTATGGTCCAAACTTGATCAAATGGTTAATATGAGTCTATAATGTTGATGTGGATAAACAATTATGAGGTTTGACTGTAAATTGGCCACAGTTGACTTTTTCCCCAATACAGTTGATTTCTAGGTCAACTATCCAATTGAATGGGCAAAAATTTGATTCAAGGCTTGAAACTTGGTATGAGCAAACTTATAAATCCAAAATGAAGTATGAAAGTCACATTGAGCATTGGAAGTCCAAAAATACATGTGCAAACTCAAACCCTAATTTCAGGTCAACAGTGCAAGGAGATGTCTTGAGCAGAGAAAACCCTAATCTTGTCTGGAGTCTAAAGAGTCTTGTGAGGGGAAATCTTGACAAAATGAGAGGGAAAATTTTGGGGTACAACAGCCTGTCTTAAATTGGAAGAAATAAATCAAACCAGAAGAGGTATGTCGTTCTCTTGTCTTTAACTGGAAGAAATAAATCTAAACCAAAAGAGTTCTATTGTTCGCCTGTATTTAATTGGAAGAAATAAATATAAACTAGAAGAGGTATTTGTTCGTGTGTCTTTAACTAGAAGAAATAAATCTAAACCCTAAGAGGTTTGTTGTTCACCAGTATTTAATTAGAAGAAATAAATCTAAACCAGAAGAGGTCTTTGTTCGTCTGTCTTTAACTCGAAGAAATAAATCTAAACCAAAAGAGGTATTTATTCACCTGTCTTTAACTGGAAGAAATAAATTTAAACAAGAAGAGGTATGTCGTTCACCTGTCATTAACTGGAAGAAATAAATCTAAACCAGAAGAGGTCTGGCGTTCGCCTGTATTTAACTGGAAGAAATAAATCTAAACCAAAAGAGGTCTTTGTTCGCCTGTCTTTAACTGGAAGAAATAAATCTAAAACAGAAGAGGTCTTTGTTCTCCTATCTTTAACTAGAAGAAATAAATTTAAACCAGAAGAGGTCTTATGTTTTGTTGATTGACTTTTCCTGCAAGGAAGAGGGTTAGTTGCATGCAGATGTATGCATGGCGTAATGATGTTCTCAAAATAAATGAGACTATTCTATATGCATTTTCAATGTATGCTCTGATGTATGAACGTGAAATGCTATTGCAGTGTATCCTTGTCTAGGAAAATAAATCCTTGACAAGTGTAGGGGATTTTTGAGAAGCTAAATCCCAGACTACCCCTAGAGATGAAAAGTATATGTATCTTCAACCTTGTTTAGAATGCTTCCGCTGGAAATTCCTGTTTGTTGTTTGAAGAAACATTGCGGGGAATGTTGATTTTTTCTTGGGAAGTAGGTTTCAGGGATCTTTGGTTGTCCATCGCTCTACTGGGGAATTTAATTTTTATTTACCCTGACTGGGGATAAAAGATATGGTTAAACTTTTGTCTTGGAGAGGATAATTGACTGGTATCTGGTCAAAATCCAGGCTTTGCAACAACTTTCTAGGGGAGGATGAAGTTAACCATTATCTAGTCGGATTCTAGGCTTCGCAGCAACTTTCTAGGGAGGATGAAGTTAATTGTTATCTGGTCGGATTCCATGCTTCGCAACAACTTTCTGAGGAGGATGAAGTTAACGGTTATCTGGTCAGATTCCAGGCTTCACAGCAACTTACTGGGGAGGATGAAGTTAACTGTTATCTGGTCGGGTTCCAGACTTCGCAGCAACTTACTGGGGAGGATGAAGTTAAACTGTTATCTGGTCGGATTCCAGGCTTCGCAACAACTTACTGAGAATAGTATCAACTCCGCGGGGACAAGGGGTTTTGTCTGTTGATAATAGTCTGAGAAAAAACTCGTGGTGGGGAATCTGGAGTTTGTTGGGGAAACTATTTTGAAGATCTTACTTGGGAGATGAGTTTTTCCGGGCAAGGTTCTCTTTTTTTTTAAGGCCAAACTTGGTTGGGGAATGTCAAATTGAATCCAAGCCTTGATTGTATTTGAGGAGGTATTGAACACGTATCAGAATGACATATGTATCTAAACTGTATCGGGAAGAAAATCTGGAATAAGTGTCAGAATGAATCTGTATTTATATTGTGTTTGTATTGTATCTAGAAGATGGTAAACTATTGGCAATCTCCCTCATTTTGGGAACTCGCGTGATGTGTGTAGTGTATTTTGTGAAGATTACTCTGTGGAGATAATCTATGGAAATGGTCTTGTGGGGACTTGATAGTTTTAAAAATTGTCTTATCTCCTTGGTAGAGTGATAGGTCTCTAACTGATAGACGAGTGATGAGATAACGGGACATAGTCATACGCTTTAATCCCTAACTTTTTCCTGGACCGTCCTTTGAGATTTTCAGTCCACCGGGATACCCTTTTTTGCCAAAGCCGCCTTTTCAGGTTTTCGACTTTCCAGGTGTACAATTTTTTGCATATATATCCCTAATTTTTGCCCGAACCTTTTTGGTTCACCGGGATGCCCTTATTTTTCCTAGGTATGTCAACCTAGTGGGTATCTTTTCATGCGTAGTATTTTCCATCTATTTCCGCGTCCAAAGGGTTTGGAGAGTTGTCATTGTATATGGTAGTGAGTGTTGTAGAAATGCTAGAAAATATTTGATTGATCGCACATGACCTTTCATATGTGGGAGCATGTTTGCCCCTGGGGTTAGTCTGGAGCAACTGATGTTTGACCAAATGTCTGATAGCTTTGAACTTCCTAGGTGTCTTTTCTAAGAACTTTCATGGAAGGATCCAAAGACATGATACTGACACCATTTGATACTACTGACACAAACAACCAATTTGGTGGTACCGAAGGTCCTTTGATCAATTCTCGGTATTTTCTAAGAACTGTCATGGAAGGATCCGAAGACATGATACTGACACCATCTGATACTACTTTTATAGACAAGAAATTTGGTGGTACCAAAGGTCCTTTGGTCAAGTCTCGATATTTTCTAAGAACTGTCATGGAAGGATCCGAAGACATGATACTGACGCCATCTGATACTACTGGTACAAACAAGCAATTTTGTGGCATGGGAGGTTTTGATAGTGGACTTTGTTTAAGCCCATGATCAATGTAACATTTCCCCCTAGTGATTCGGATGGAGATCTTCCCCTGGCTATTCAGCACTACTTGAGAGATTCTTTGAATCTCGACTTGACTGCCCTAGATGTGTTGGACAATGATCATGTCATGCCCCGTGATTATGAGAGATTCGTCATTGGAAGCATCTTTCCATTTGAGTGATTCTGTTTTTTGAGATAGTTTTCGTTCATTGGATATCTGTCATATGAATTTCTCCGTTGTCAAACAATTAGCCGTATGCAAACAATGGTATTCAAACAATGCAAAGTTTATGTCTGTCTCGCGAAAAAATTTGAAAAATGCACTTTTAAAGAGCAACATAAATTTATAAGAATATGAATTCAACTCAGGATCTACATTAAACCTTATAGGAGTCAGGATACCTTTTGTAACAACATGCTTTAGAACTAACCTATGCTTCAATTAGGACTTTCAAAGGGTTGTAACGTGGCCTGGTTCATGGTTTAAGAAATAAAGGATAAATCTCAAAGTTTATTTGTACCAAAACCGTTCCCCATAATGTTCTCCAGTCCTAAACTTAGTCGATTGCGCATTTATCTCCTACTGGAAAGATATTTTGGTGATGGTTCGGATACTGGAAGTTTATTTGGGAAGAAATTCATCTTTATAACATTTTTCATTTTGTCGAGGATTTGTAGCAACCTATTTTTTTATTTATTATCCCTGATTTTTTTGCCTGACTGGTTTTGTTTTGAGGTTATAGCCAGCAGGATGCCCCAGTTTTTTAAGTCTCCTTCATAGGTTTTGAGCCAGTGGGCTTTCTTTTCGAGAGATAATGACTTCCTATTTTACTGGGAAACCATCACTGTCTTTTAATTCGTGAAGTGATAGCTTGCGACTGAATGCGCGTTTGAATTAACTAAGAAACTACCTTGCCCCAGGTTATGATTAAAGGTTCCAGTTTGTGCAAAAAAGAAAACTCCTACTTCTTTGGCTCAAAGGGGTTGACTAGGGATTATCTTCCTTATAACTCCAATGTTTAGGGTTTAAAACAACACCTGTACATCGTCAGCAAGGTCTATCTAAAAGCATACTATATGAGATTATGGTATTATTTTCGTGATCCTCCCTCTAAAGGCTTACGGCTTGTAGTTGAGAGTTGAATGTCATACAAAAAAGGTGTAAATGCATAAATTCAATAAAGTGAAAACGAATGGATTAACTCAAGACAAACATATGAAATGCATTAATGAGAACAACCAAAGTCTGACATAAGTACAAATGTTTAAGCAAACAAAGAAATTACAACTAAAAATTCGAATGAACAAAATTTTCTCCGCCTAAACTTCTCGCTTCAGATGGTGTGCCTTTGAGGGATGACATAAAAACTTAAGTTGACCATCTTGTGTGAATTCCCAAACTCATTCGTCGATCAGATCTTGAATTTTGTTCTTCAACGCCCAACAAATGTTAGTGTTATGTCCATGACTGTTGGAGTGATATCCACACATTTCTTCATGTTTGTAACGGGGAGCAGAAGTATCAGGTTTTTGAGTAGGATCCTTCAATGTAACTAGCTTGGCCTCCAACATATGATGAAATGCTTGAGCCATGGACATGTGGATCTCAGTAAATTATCTTTTAGGCGTATCTTGTTTATGCTTACTACCCTGTCGTTGTTGGCGAGGACGTTGTTGGACTCACGGTGCCGTAGCCATTTTGAAAGGTGTTCTCTCGACCAAATTAACTTCTTGTCTTATCGGTGGCTGATTAATGACTCGATCTCCAATTCTAGTTGTTTGTTCCATATGGTTGCATCCGTCTTGATGAAGCTTGTTGACGAGAATTCTCAACTCTTCTTATCCCCGAGCTAAGTTTTGGATAAGAGTCATTTGTCCCAACATCTGAATTCTCATTGTTTCTATCTTCGCTTGCAATTATCTTATCTGGCCCTCATCCTCGTCTTCATATTGTTATTGGTCATGCTCCCAATGAGGAGTGCTTTCACTTCTTCTTGCCCCTTTGATAGGTTCAGGAACAATTCTTGAAGCTGATCATTTTGGGTCTGAAGATCTTGGACAGTCTATTCGAGAGCCATTTTTTACTGAAATAAACAGTAAGAAGGTGAGAAAACCTGTATGGGGAAAACATGTTATGATATGATGCATGATATGTGGATGTGATGTTTTCAAGGAACTCGTAGCGTAAATAAAAGAAAATGTCAGAAGTTGAAATTTGATTACAGCTTTGAAGAACTTTGTATTGTTAAATGTCCTTCTACGAGAATCAAGCTCACCATGTCAATTGGGTCATAGCCCTCGACTCAAGACAACGTGCTTCGATATTTGACAACATTTGGTTAGAGGAGAATAAATCCTCTTGCCCCTTGATAGACGTCTAGTTCATGATAACCTGCATCACTAGCCCTTGTAGGAGCGGTGTTGATTTCCAATCTGGCGCCTATTCAACAGCAACAACACTTATTGAAGGCTGAACTCATTTCATTGTGGGATTCTCCTTAGAATCCCAACACATCTTCTCCAAAGTATAACCCAAACGCAAGGTGTGCTTATCATTCAGACAGTCTTAGGCACGACACCAACAATTGCTGGACCCTGAAGAGCAAGATTGAGGATATGATCGATAATAAGGAAATTGAGTTTGATCCTCCCGAGACTCTGAATGTAGTTACTGCACCTATGCCCAAGCATGACAGGGGCATAAGTTCTATTGAAGATGTGTTGTACATTACCTGTGTAAGTGATGTGGTTACTCCTCTCTCTACCATCAAGAAGAATTTGTTACAAGCCGCTATATTTCCAGGTTGTGTTGAAGAATTTTATTGTTATGCATTCCAACCTAATGGTTGCGGGTTACTGAAGGAAGGTGTTCAGCGCCTGATGGATGAACATGTTATTCTGATTGAAAAAGTTATATCCACTGAAAACTTGTGCTAAGATTTTTCTGTCATATCCGATACTCCTTTCAGGATCACTTCCTACGGTCTTGTAAGGATTACCGCCAATCTAAAATTTGCTCTGTTAATCATTACAACACCTGGACTCGTCCCATATTCCTCAAAAAAGGATGTTCCATGGAATTATGGATCTAAAGTTTATTACCATGGCATTAAACAAGAGTTATTAGATGAATATGATGAAGAGGTTGATTCTAGCATTGTCAATATTGCGGGTGAAATGGGGTGGGAAAATTGACTTGGGTGTTTTGCGTTTTATTTCAATTGTTGCGGATATCAAGAGTCACCACCGACTTTTCTTTTATCCAATACAGGAAAGGGTGAAAAGAACAGGAAATATCTTTTAAGAATTTTCTTGAGTTCAAGGGGTAGGTTATGAAAAGGGAAGGTGTTAACACCCTTTTCATCTGTAGTTATCTACGGGCTCTTAGTTACTTGATCACTTTAAAGTGCTTTGATTGAAATGAGTTTGTGATAGGTTTTGAAAGTATTTTTGAAAAGTGCGTTTGTTTAGGCGAACTTTGTAGTGATTCTTGTCTCTATAAGAATGTATACAAAGTGTTGACTTTTGAAAATATTTCATGGAATGTGTTGGTGTGTTTGGAAAGTGTTTTGAAAATTGTTGTGAGCAAGCAACTACGAGCGTTCTACCTACTCAAAAAGTCTTTGTTCATTTCCTCCTCGTTTAGATATTGCTATCTTATCATTGATTGATAAGAAACCCTATAATTAGATGTGAAAGGACAGACCTGGGTCGTCGTACAGTCATAGATGGAAACAATATAGGATACCTTAGCAATTGTTGTAATGGTCTAAGATCGTTTACCGAAGGCAACATTGAAGGGTCATCGAGGGACTACGATCTTGTATTCGAGGGTCATTGCTAAAGTACCCCACGTTCGAGGGACATGACTATTTTATTCGTAAAGCAACAAGTGAGTTTAACCCTAGAGTTGTAAGTGTGCAAAGTGTTTGTTTTTTATGAATTTTTTCTTGAATTAGGGTTTTCTACATGTTGATTTTATGTCTTGCCATACAAAACCTAATTATTAGCATTTATATTAAAAGCGATGAATTGCGGAAATGTAAAGATCTACGCTATTACATCATTCAGGGATGGGGATACAATTTACAACTGGGTGGAGGAAAAGAAATTAAACCTAATTACTATTACCACCATATTGAATATTTTAAGATAAAAACGTACAAGAATGTATGAGGCCTATATGAATGGAAAACTAAATTGTTTTTGTTTAAGTTTTTATATGAAAGAGTTTTTTAACCTATTTAAACTTAATTAAAAAAAAAGAGATTAACTAAAAATCCTAGATCCTAAGTTTATTAAATTAACAAAGAAAATTAAAACCTAGCAAAATTAACTTAATTAAAAGGATATTGTTAAGAAAATATTTTTAGTTTTTTGTTTTAAAGGAAATAAAATAAAAATATACTAAATATTCTAAATAATAAATATGAAATTATTTTTTGTATTTTTGATTAATAGAAAATAATAATAATAATAATAATAATAATAATAATAATAATAATAATAATAATAACAATAATAATAATAATAATATAAAATAAAGAAAAAGAAAAGAAAATAGAAAATATAAAATTAAGTTAGGGGTTTATAAAGTGGTTTAAAGTGTTAGTAAGAAAAAATACTTTGGGTTTACTAGGCCCAACAGTTTTTTATACATAAACTAAAAACAAAAATACAAAACATATATATTGGGTTGCATGGTGTTTTAAGAGACAGAGGGGTGTGCGTGAGGTAATTGATTGGGATTAGGTTAGTTTGGGGTTGAGAAGAAGGGTGGTGTAGATAGGAATGGAGGGTGTGTGAGTGGAATGAACATTGGCTTAGCTAGAAATTTGTAGTTGGCCCAAAGGAATTGTTATTGTATAGCGTATTTAAAAACAGAGGGTGGTGTAGAAATAAAATAGGGGTATTAAAGCAAGAGCAGATTGGGCTTAGTGTTATTTTTCTTGAGATGGGCCTAGTTGTTTTAAAAACCAAAACAACAAAATATGAGACATTGTCTCAATTGACAAAAAATAATCTCTCTCTCTCTCTCTCTCTCTCTCTCTCTCTTGCGTTGACTTTCTCTCTTATTCTCTCAAACAACTCTTTGCCGGAGAAGAGCCAATGGCGGCGCCGAAAATCGCCCTTGAAGCGACAGCGGAGAAGTTGGTCCAATCTTGAATTTTCTTACATTGTTAGCTTCGTCTCCTCCTCCTGGTTAATAATCTACAGTTGGTTTTTGCGGATCATACGTGATTTTGTGTAGATCTTAAAGGGGATGAATGGAACCCTAAGGGTTCCTATTTGGCTTCTCGCGCATGGCCTCAGTGAGATCTTTCTTTTTTTTCTTTCTCCTTTTGATTCTGAAGGGTTTAGGGCTTTAAGAAAATGATGAGAAAATTGGGTTAGGGTTTTGTTCCTGTATATATGTTCACTGTATTTTGAACGATTTTGAAGGGTTTTGTCATACCCCAAATTTGTCCTACCTTTTATGTTTGTTTGGCTTAGACTTCGCATTTCATCTACATCATCTTCACTAGTTCATTTGTATATCATGCATTTCATTGAATAAAGATACCTCAGGTCCAAGATTTCAGTGGTTGTGCAATATTAAAGTTTCACAATGTTTTCAAGAAACTAGGATTTTTGCTTCAAGGTCACATTGAGCTTTATCTCCTTCTACAAGTCAATTGCTTATCAAGAGGTTTAAGGGGTGAAACCAAGGAATTCTTCTCATATGGATTAAAATTTTATTTGAGTAGTTTCTTAAGGGACTAAATTTTTAACTAAGAGGGCATCTATCATTTTCAAAGTGGATTGAATTTGTCATGAATATTCGAAATTGAAAGAGAAACAAAACTTGGATTTGGATTGTAAATTGGAAATGATGGAAATTGGTATTTCATACAATGTCTTTGGTTCACAAGTCACCAATTTCTTACATCACAAGTTACTATATTCAAGATACAAGTCACTATTGATTATCTTGCAATTAATTTTGGATTCATGCCATGACCATTTGAAACCGTACAAAGGAATTTCTCATTACAAGTCCAAATTGTCCAAATATAACATGCCCAAAACCAGTCCAAACAATCCAAATATAACATGCCAAAAAACCTATCCAAACTATCAAAACCTGCATAATAATACTGTCCAATTTACTGTTGTTTAAAGCCTAAAGTTTGCACTAACCAGCCCCACATAATTTTCCAAACTGCTACTGTCTATTCTGTTGCATACCAGTCCATAAACTTGTCCACTCCGCTCCAAAACCCAAACAAAAATAGTCCAAGCATATCAGTCCAAAACCTGTTGTTCCTACATAAAAATAGTCCATGCATAACAATCCAAAAACCTGCAAAGATAGCCTGCTAAAACTGTCAAAACTGCTGCAAACAAATGCCAAACATTACACAAAATAGAAGTCACCCAAATTTGTAATGGAAAAGTAGTGAAACAACATGTCAAAATTGTTTGAAATCTCACTAACCTTTCCCCCTAATTTCCACCTCTCAGCTGATATACAAACAATAGAATGGGCAGAGAAAAGGGAGAGGATACGATAGCAATATTGAGAGAGGAGAAGAGAAAAAAAGGGAGAAGACAACAGAGAAAAGAGAGAGAGAAAAACACTCTGAGAGGAAGAGAAGAAAAACACTATAAAACCAGAAAAGAAAAATAGCAGCAACCATGAAACTGTTTTGAACCATGAAACTGTTTTAAACCATAAAACAACAACAACAAAAAAATTGTAGCAACCCAAAGAAAACAGAATAAGAAAATATGCACAGAGCAAGGTTGGGAGCAACTTCAAGAAGGCTCAAGGGAGCTTGACCGATCACCACTTTGCACCCGGAGACATCCGTACATGTTCCAAAGCTTTCGCTTCAGGAGGTAAACTTTTTTTTCCAAACTCTGATATATTTATCCATATATCATTTACTTTTTGTGGTTAAAAGATATATAAAAGGATAGGTCAAAAAAAGAAAACTCAGCAAAAAAAGCCAAGACAGGGGGTATGACGGGTACCCGTGTCACATGAAACGTCCCGTGTCAGCTTTGTTGTTTGAAAACCTAACGAAAAATGTAGGACAGGGTGCTGACACGGGTGCCCGTGTCACAGGATACAACCCATGTCAGACTTACTGGAACAAAAACATGCAAAAAAAGGAGGACGGGGTGCTGACACAGGTGCCCATGTCACGGGACACGGCCTGTGTCAGCTCAGCCGGGACAAAAAATATCACACATGGATTTATTATAGGAGCCTGACACGGGTGGCCGTGTTATAGGACACGGCCCGTGTCATCCTAAACACCAAAATCTTGATTATTTTTTTTAATTTTTGCTATTATTTTCATTCAATTTGGTTGTAGTAAGTAATTAGACTTTTACTCATCCCCATTCATAAACTTGTACCCCCAGACCTATATGATTGTAATAGCTTAGAGTTTATTTCTTTGTATGCTTTAATTGTTGCTTAATTATGCATATGTCATTCAATTAGAACACATGGCCTCCTCTTGGGCTCATCATCAATGAAAAGGTATCCACTTACAAATGCACACTTGCACACATTTCATAGTTTGGTTCTGGGCTTTTCTACAGCGACAACTATTCAATCAATTGTTTCAATTGGTCGTTTAGAATACCAGTGCCACGCTAGTCCCACTTTATAGAAGCATAGATATGGACATCTTTTATGGGCTTTTGGTTTTCATCTTAACATTGAAGTAACTTCTCTCCCCTTGGTTTACATACTAAGCGTCTTCTTAAAAGGTCTCATAGTTGAGTTTGGGCATGGCCATTCTCACGAGGTTAATAAAGTCTCACCCTTAGTTAACCATAACCCGAATCAACCACTTTGGTCTATATACCAAGTGTTTCCATGCACAAGGGGTCTCATGGTGGAGGATTGTAGCACCTACTCTTACGATATTAATCAAGTGCACCCCTTGGTTAATCATAACCCGATTCAATTCCCATACACCAAGCATTCCATTCACGCCTTTTATGATACTACCCATTGTGTCATCACTTTTGCCATGATCACTCATCACCAACACTTTCTCCTTTTACTTTGTGCTCATAACATGCTCCCTTAGGATGATAGTTTCCTCTTCTTTTAAACGCGAACTAATTAGACCTTACGTTGGAAGCCATGCATGACAACATTAGGGTTTTTCCTAGTCTCCATCTTAAACCTTTTTCTTCTTTTGTAATTAAAACTTATCATTCACAAATTAAAAATCCAAAAGCATTTAATCATAACTCAAATTCATTTTAAAACTCGTAAAACACTCAACCAATCAAAACATCCCCAAAGGGCATGTTATCTTCGTTCTACCGCGATACATGTCGTGCCTATTGCTAGAACGTGTGCGTTAACGTCGCCCAATAAAAAACACCAACAATAATAAAAAAATTTAGAGGAACTATGGTGTTCAGATTCCTTCACTGGATACGTAGGAAAAGGGTTACGAGACCCTCACGAACGCACTAATAAAAAACCATTTTTGCCCCCTTAGCAAGTATAGTTATAGATAAACACACCCTTAGAAGCAAACAAACAAAATGGATCCCGTTGAGTACAACGGATGTGACGGGTGCTAATACCTTCCCCTTGCATAACCGACTCCCTTACCATTTCTCTTGGTCGCAAGACCATATTATCCATCCCCTTGTGGTTTTCTCGATATTTCCCCTTCCTTCAGGATAAATAAGTTTGGTGGCAGCTTTGTGTTTTTTGCCAGTAGCTTCAGTTGGCGACTCTGCTGGGGATTTTGTTTTCGAGTCTCTCCTAGTTTTGTTTATTTGTTTCTTTGGGTGTTTATTTATTTACTTTGTTTTCTTTACCACTTTATTTATTTATTTGTTGCCTTCTTTTTTATATATTGCATTATAATGTTGCTACTCACATATTCTGGATATGCTGTTGGGTTGGGTAATTACATTTCATAAGTCCTATACCCGGGTTTGGGTTACACTTAGGATTAGGACGGGCGGTATAATCATTCTTACTTTAAGGGAGTAATCCCGAAGAAGGAGGCATGAAATCCCCCACTAAGTGGAGGTCCCATTGAATATAGTGTTGTTCATCGAGTAATTGGGAAAACATTGTTGCTTTCGACCTGGGAAACAGAGAAGCTGAGGGTCGTAGAACCATCGACCCATCCTGGCCTTTTAGGTGTAGTGAGGAGACTATAACGGATCAATCCGGAAGTATTTGTCACCCGATACTGCACTCGGACGAGTTTTTCCTGCAAATGTTACTGATTACCGAGTAATTAGGACATCGGTAATATCCAAAGGAAGAGCGTAGACTCTGAGGTTTCCCTATAACATTGTTAGGCAGGTGATAAACCCCTAGTACATACCTTATGGGTGGTTACTTTGACTCCATGCATGTGACGTCGGACATTTGATCTTATTACTTTCAGTTTATGCAAAGGACTACACAATGGTTATCCAGAATATGTGGAGCTGAAATATTATGCCATAGCATAGCATGACATCATACCATCATATATATACATCTCATATCTAAGGAATTCCAAAGACAAGTCTCGTTGGTCGAGCTCTTCAAAAATGAAAACAAAACTTTTAAAAGATAGACGAGTCTTTGGATTTCCTCAGAAATGAAGATAAAACATTCATTCATACTATCATGAATTCATTATTCACAACAAGAAACTTATTGGGGTCCCTTTTCCATCAGACTTCAGTGAATAACAAAGACGACTTTTCCACATCCTTACCATACAAGAAGCAAACAACGAAGAATTATGGATCTTTTTTAAGAGAATCAGAATGCTCTCCGTTGAGATTTGGACACCAGGGGAACTCGCATGGATCATCTTATGGAAACCATTCATGTTGTTATCATGGGTCAAGAAGAGCTACATCAAAGTGTTGGCAAGCTTGCTACTGCTGCCCCCTTCACTTATGCTAATGGAAGGAATGATAATGAAAATGTTGAGACCCCTACTGGAGCTCCTAGGAATGATGTTGATGATCATCATGACATCATTGATATTGATGAATCCCACGTGAATCTTGACGCTAGAGTTGCTGAAACTGCAAAAATGTACCATGCTCTTGAAGAGCGTCTCAAATCCATGGAGGGTATCAAGACTCATGGATTCAATACTGTTGCATTGTGTCTCGTGATTGGGGTAGTTATCACTCCCAAGTTCAAGGTTCTTGATTTTGACAAATACAAAGGCACCTCTTGTCCAGAGACTCATCTCTATTCCTACTGTCGCAAGATGGCGGCCTATGCTGAAAATGAACTGTTACTCATGCACATCTTCCAAGATAGCTTTACCGGGGCACCGTTGGACTGGTATATGCTATTAGAAAAAACTCATGTCAGTACTTGGGGAGAACTTGGTGACGCCTTTTTAAAACATTATCATTATAATACTGCCATGGCTCCTACCCGCACTCAGCATCAAGGGATGATACATAAATCTGAAGAATCATTCAAAGAGTACGCCCAAAGGTGGCGTGAACTGGCTGCAAGGGTCCAACCTCCTTTCTTGGATCGTAAATTGATTGATTTGTTCATGGGTACTTTACAAGGTCCTTATCTCTAACACATGCTCAGTAGTACATCTACTTCTTTCTCTAATATGGTCATTTTTGGAGAATATGTTGAAACTTGTATTAAGGCTGGAACAATCCAAGGTATCCCTAACCATACCAACAACAATATTGGCATTGGTAGAAAGCCATTTTCTGGTTTTGTCAAGAAAAAAGAGGGTGAGAATAGTGTTGTTACCATCAACCAAGGAAAAGCTACAGCATACCCTCAAGTTTGATTTCCTTTTTTTAACACCTGCTGTTGTTCTTAATCAATATGTTCCTCAAGTGTATGCTGCTACAACTCCAGCACTCTGGATGGCCCAACAACGGCCTTTCACTCCTCAACCACAGTATCTTCCACAACAACAATTTGCACCACCTTCGAATTATCAACAACAGAATCAGCAACCTCAAGGTCCGAGAGCTCCACAACAGTCAAAGAGTGCCCGAAAGAAGATTTTATCCCATTCCTATGTCCTATGCTTAGCTTCTCCCTCAGTTACTTGCCAATCAGTTGGTTCAACTGCGTGAACTTAGTCCACCACCTAATCCTCTTCCTAGGGTGTATGACATTAATTCTCATTGTGAATTTAATTCTGGAGCCCCAGGCCACACTATTGAGAATTGTAGAGCATTTAAATGTAAAGTACAAGACCTCCTCGATGCAAAGGCCATAAATTTCAACCCTGTTGGTCCCAATACTCAGAATAATCCCACGCCTCCTCACCCAGGGGCAGCAGTCAATGCTATTGAAGAAAGTAGTGAAAAGACTCTGGTAACCAAGGTTTACGAGATCAAGATGTCGTTAAGAACTGTTAGAAAACATTTGTTGGAGCACGAGGTGCTGCAAGAACTCCATGATTTTTTCTTAACATGTTCCTCTAAACCTGAAGAGTGTACTAGTTTGAAGACGGCTATCCAACAGCTAATGGATGAAGGTGTCCTACATGTAGAGAAGATATTTCGAGAAGAAGAGATTGATGTCTTTGAAATTCCTTATTATCTGAGAATCATTTTAGCAACACCAGGCATCCCGTTGACAATTCAGGCTCCTACTGCCCCATTAATGATTCAAGCTCTCGCTACCCCCGCAATAACTCAAGCTCGTATTCCTCCTCTATGTAATAACTCGAAGGCCGTTTCATAGTAGTATAATGAAGTAGTGAAAAACACAAGAAGGGGGGGGTTGAATTGTAAAACTGAAAATCAATACAATGAACAAGATATTTTTATCCTGGTTCGTTTGATCTCAAACTACTCCAGTCCACCCGTCAAGGTGATTTCGCCTCTCTCCAACGAGGTCTTAATCCACTATATTCAACTGAATATTACAGACTGCTTTAACAACTGCTAAAGCCTTCTTGATGCAAACCACAACCCGGTTTGTCAAGGAAACACTTTCTTACAAAGAATATAAATCTAAGTGTGTGAATGTTTTCTACAAAACTGTATCACAACTGTGATGTAAACACAACTTAAAGCTTAGAAACTAGATTGCTAAAAACAAGGATTGAGTAAGAAGATGTGTAGTGTTTAGCAAACTGAGAGAAGGAAGATTATGATCAGCTTTTAGGCGTGTAAAGATTTGGAGAGCATTAGCCAATTCAATCTTCATAGTCTTGTTTATATAGCACTGAGATTATGAACGTTGGAGCAATATTCTTGATTCAATGCTAATAACAAACTTTCCTTATCGAGCAGATCTTGTCTGGAATGAGGCCGTTGGTATTAATTTGCTTTCAATGCACAGTACCGTTGCTTAATTAATGCAAGTTCTGGCTTGGCTCATTCTGATTCTGCTTAGCTGCTGATGAACTGTTGTGTTTCTTTATCAGAGTGTTGAGCGCAGTTCTGTTCATCAGACTTCAGCATATACGTGAGTTAATCTTCTGATTCTGATATCCTGATATGGCAACTTCTGATGCTGATGTCAGGAACCAAATTTCTGATGCTGATTAGGTGTGATCTTGCTTATACCAATCAGAGTATCTGCAAATCAGAACGTAATAATTTAGG
Organism: Vicia faba; assembly: GCA_948472305.1. Taxonomy (NCBI): domain Eukaryota; kingdom Viridiplantae; phylum Streptophyta; class Magnoliopsida; order Fabales; family Fabaceae; genus Vicia; species Vicia faba. The sequence goes on along the minus strand of OX451741.1, from coordinate 1,179,410,533 downwards.
CAGCAAATAGTTCATACATGAATCATATAAATAATATATCTTTTCACTTTGTTATCATCAAAGCTTAAACATAGGGTAGTAGATTCAAACTTTGTTCTAACAATCTCCCCCTTTTTGATGATGACAAAAACTAGATATTTTTAAATTGAAAATAACGTGAAAAGGTATCAGAGAGATGCATCAGAGTAAGAAGTTATCAAAGATAAGGGATGAAGAGATATCAGAGTTGAGAGATACTCCCCCTGAGTTTATTGCTTCCCCTTTTGATTACAAGTGTTCTTCAGGATCAGATCTTTTTGCCTTTCTTTGAACATCAGAGTATCAGAGTCTTTGACTATCAGAAGCTTTAGATTAGCATATCAGAGCAGAGCTTCAGATCAGCGTATCAGAGCTTTTCTTGTCAGAGCTTTGCTTTGGATCAGAGTATCAGAGCGGATCAGAGCTTCAGAGCTTTTAGTCATCAGAGTGTCCAGGAGCTTCCTTGTACCTGTAGACTTAAGCAAAACAGAAAACATTTTCAAGTATAATAGAGTTAGAATGTTCGAGAAATTCTGTCTTAGTAATCCGTTATTGTTTAAAATATCATTCTTGTTCTCCCCCTTTTTGTCAGCAGTAAAAAAGTGTAAGTGATGTGCTAAAAACAATTAAGATCAGAAAAACTTGTCATATTAAAAGGTTCAGAATCAAACAAAACATATTCAAACAGTACATCAGAAAATCAAAGAAAACATGAAAATGACATGAATGAAAAAAAACTAAGGTTGGGGAGGAAAGCGTGTGAACAGGTTCTCCAGCATGGCTTTGATCTGATCAGCAGTCTCATTCTGCTTGTGCACCATGCTGACAACAGTGTCAATCTTGCTATCCTGCACATCCATTCTTTCTTTCATCTTCTGGTCGTTTTCATCCATCCTCTACTGCAGACGCATGTCATTCAGCTTCAGCTCTTCCAGAGTCTGCCTGTCCAAGGCAGCTTGAGAAACATCAGAAGCAGGAAGCTTCTGAGAGCTTTCTGCAACATCTTCTGCTTGACTTGCTTCAGCTTGAATGGTCTTGTCTTCTTCTAGTTGCACCTTTGAAGCTAGCTGTTTCTCAGACCAAGGTTCACTATCCAGAGGAAGCACAGCTTCCTGAGGCAGCTGACTTTCAACTTCCTTCAGCAGCTTGCTGAAGTTCTGTTGTGCCTGCTCATAGTTGATATCCTGCAACTTGAGGGCTTCAGCACGTACCCAAAGTCTGAATTGTGACCAGAGCTGGTCAGAGGCAGCTGGGTCAATCATTCCAGGACAGACTTGCTTCAGAGAAGCAATCCATTGCTGCAAACCTGTTTCAAAATTCATAATACCAGAGCCAACATCTGGTTGTTTTGGTTTTGGGATGGCTATTTTGTGTTTCAGATCAGCAAGACGGTCAAGGCTGGTTAAGTCTATGAAGGTCCTGCTGGGGTTTTCGGTGGTTTGCTTGGCAGCTGTTTGTTTTGGAGATGGAGTGGGAGAGTCTGAGATGATGATTGGACTGTTTGGTGTTTTGGGAGTAGTTGGTGGTGTAGATTTTGGCGAGGATGGCAGCTGGGCCATGGTGACTGTTGTTCCACATGGCATCTGGATTGCCAGAGGTTGTGGTTCAGATGATTGAGGTGAATGAGGTTCAGAAGGTGGAGGAGTTTGAGTTTCAGAGTGATGAAACTCAGGTTGAGGTGATGGTGGATGAATTTCTGGTTGAGGAGAAGTTGTTGGAATTTCTGGTTGTTCAGGGATAAGGGGTTCTTCTGGAATGGATGAGAGAGGTTGTTGTTGTTCTGGTTCTTCAGCAGATTGCTGTTGTTCTGGTTGTGGAGGAGGGATAATTTATGATTCAAAGTTTGGATTGGCGGAGTGATCAGAAGTGTGTTGATCAATGTCAGACAGCACTTTGTCAATTGCTGATGTTGTTGAGATTGTTGGTTTGGGATGTTTGGTTCTGGGTCTTCTGAGTTTTAATGCCTCAGAAGGGTCATCTTCTGGTTCCGTTTCATCTATTGTTGGGATGGGGATTGAGATTCTATGAGAGGTTGGAGGAGGAATAGATGCTGGAATAGTAGAAGAATTTAAAACAGAAGCAGCAGATAAATTACCTCTTTTCTTGGGTGTCTGCTGGGATGATCCTTCTGAAGGTGCCTTCCTCTTCTTCGTCTTCTTCAGAGTAACTTCTGGTTGAGGTTTGTGCAGATCTTTGATATTCAGATTTGGATCTGTACCATCTGCCTTGCACGCGTCTAAGTATCTGAGAACCACCTCTGGTTTAGATTCTATCTCAGAAAATAAATAAAAGTCACTCAGTGGAACTCTTCTGCTGGAGATCTCAGCAATAGTAGTAGCTCTGGGTTCCTTTTTGATATTCTCTATCAACTTCATTTTCTTCAAGTTCTTCGCGTTCAGAGGCTTCCCAACCGTTGGTTCAATGGTGCTTAACTCTTGAGCTTCTATCAGATGCTCTATCAGCCTATTCTCTGTCAGAATATCTGATATCAACCTTCCAAAGGGTATCCAATCCCTCTTTGTTCTTTCTTCTTCCCAGGTTTCCTTGACGCTTGTTCTGAGGTGGTTGAACAGAAGATGAGCCAAGTTGATTTTTACCTTTTGATTGATAAAGTAGATCAGAAACTGCTGATCCACATTTATGTAATCAGGGGAACTAGTTGGCTTCCTATGGTTGAAGCACCCCAGAATTATCTTCGCCCAAACTCTGTGATGATCCTTCAGATCTTTGATCTTGCTGCTGGGCACCCCATGGGTGAAAATCCTTTCAGCTATGACGCCCACGTCAGCACATCTCTCAGCCATATTAATACAGCGGACGCCACCGCCACTGTAGCCTATTAACCTTGCTATGTGATCCTCAGTGATCACAATCTTCTTCCCCATAACGAAGGAAGTGACTAGATGCGTTGAAGCCTTCGCATGAATCCAGAACTCCTTGACTAACATAGGGAATGTTGGTCCAACCAACCTGTCAAAATACCTTTCCCATTTCTGTGCCCTAACTTCTTCTGTTAGGTCAAAACCGTTTTCCTTCAAGCTTCCAAAATCAATGATCAATTCAGATAACACTTCAAGATTCTTCACAGGAGAAAGGAGTGTTCTGAATGGCACTTGATACTGTTCAGATGATGCTTTCTTCTGAGGACCTGCAGAAGCACTGCTGGAGGTTGCCATGTTCACACTAAAAGATTTTCAGAAGAAACTGAGAAAAAGGGTTTGCAAGAGATGAACACAGAAAAATGCAGAGAATGCTTGAGAATTGGTGAGAAACTGTAAAGAATTAGAATGAGAGTTTAATGTGTTTAAATAGAGTTCAGAAAATTTTGAAAAAGTAAACGTTTTTAAGAAAGAGAAAAATCATGATTACGTTTTTAAACACATGATTACTTTCATTTAATGCTTGCTGATTTTGGGGGATTTGAGAAAGATACTTAAAAACGGTTACCAGACATGTGTCTCAATGCACCCAATCAGCGTTTTGCCTTCTCAAAAGCGTGCACGCGTTCTGCTTCAGAGATTTGCTGATGATTGGATGACACTTGTTTGATGTAGTGATCAGCACGTCTGTCTTTGAGCTTAGACTCTCAGATCTTTAGACTTGCATCTGATACAACCTGCATGTTCTATCTTTCTGAAAGAAGATTGATCAGAAGTTCACAGTAAAACAGTTATATTCTGAAGATAAATATATGGAATTAAAACATTTTCACTCTGGGCAGACTTTCATACTGAGATGTTTCAGAATGAAATTAAACCTATCTTCTGAAAGGGGTTTAGTAAAGATATCAGCCCATTGATGGTCTGTACCTATAAATTTTAAATTCAAAATTCCTTTCTGAATATAGTCCCTAATGAAGTGATGTTTTATTTCTATATGCTTAGCTCTAGAATGTAGAATGGGATTCTTACTTAAGCAAATAGCAGAGGTATTATCACAAAGTATAGGAATGTTACTCTCAAAAATCTGGAAGTCTTCAAGCTGACTTTTCATCCAGAGCATTTGTGTGCTACATCATGCTGCTGCTATGTACTCAGCTTCTGCTGTTGATAGCGCAATTGTTGATTGCCTTTTGCTGGACCAAGAGATCAGATTTTCTCCCAGAAACTGGCAGCTTCCAGAAGTACTTTTACGCTCCACTCTGTCTCCAGCAAAGTCAGCATCGCAATAGCCTACTAAACTGTAATCACTAGATTTTCTATAAAACAAACCCAGATTAGTAGTACCTTTCAGATACTTGAAAATTCGCTTAACAGCTGTTAAGTGAGATTCTCTAGGATCTGATTGGAATCTAGCACAAATACAAACGTTGAATAATATATCAGGTCTTGAAGCAGTCAGATAAAGGAGAGAACCAATCATACCTCTGTAGACTTTCTGTTCTACATTTTTGCTTACCTCTTCTCTTTCCAGAATGCACGTGGGATGCATTGGAATCTTTGATGGCTTACATTCTGAGAGGTCAAATTTCTTCAGAAGATCTCTGATGTATTTGCTCTGATGAATGTAAGTTCCCTCTGGAGTTTGATTGATCTGAATTCCTAGAAAGAATTTCAGTTCCCCCATGAGGCTCATCTCAAATTCTGCCTGCATACACTTAGCAAATTTTCTTCCAAGAGAAGGATTAGTAGAACCAAAAATAATATCATCAACGTAAATTTGACAGACTAAGATGTCATTCTTAACTGATTTACAGAATAAGGTAGTGTCCACCTTCCCTCTGGTGAATTCATTTTCTAACAGAAAGTTACTTAGCCGTTCTTACCAAGCTCTGGGAGCTTGTTTCAGACCATATAGTGACTTCTTTAGTTTGAAAACATGTTCTGGATGTTTTGTATTTTCAAAACTAGGGGGTTGGTGCACATAAACCTCTTCTTCTATATAACCATTTAAGAATGCACTTTTGACATCCATCTGATACAGAGTGATGCCTCTATTAACAACAAATGAAATTAAAAGTCTGATAGATTCTAACCTGGCGACTGGAGCAAAGGTTTCTGTATAGTCTATCCCCTCTTGCTGACTATAACCTTGTGCAACCAGTCGTTCCTTGTTTCTGATGACTTCACCTTGTTCATTTAGCTTGTTTCTGAACACCCATCTTGTTCCAATGACGTTGAATCCTTTTGGTCTGGGAACAAGATCCCATACGTCGTTTCTGGTGAATTGATTCAGCTCTTCTTGCATTGCCAGAATCCATTCATTATCCAGAAGTGCTTCATCAATAGAAGAAGGTTCAATCAGAGACACAAGTCCCATGAGAGTTTCTTCAGAGTTTTTGAAGCTTGCTCTTGTTCTGATTGGATCTTCTTTTCTTCCTAAGATAGTCTCTTCTGGGTGATCCAAACTGCTTCTGGGTAATCTCTTCGGAGGTTGATCAGAAACTATTGTAGGATTGCTAGCAGTGCTCCTTTTAGACGTTGAAGGAGTGTCTGTGTTGAGAGCTTCTGATGACTTGTCTTCAGAACCTGTAAATTCAATTTCCATACCTGCAAAAACTTCATTCTGCTTTGACTTTTCAGAGTCAAGCTTATCATCAAAACGAACACTGATTGATTCTTCCACAATCTGTGTTTCTGTATTGTATACTCTGTACCCTCTTGAGCGTTCAGAGTATCCTAACATAATACACTTCTGTGCTTTAGAATCAAACTTGTTCAAATAATTCTTAGTATTTAACATAAAGCAAGTACATCCAAATGGATGAAAATATGAAATGTTGGGCTTTCTGTTCTTCCACAATTCATATGGAGTCTTTTCCAGAATAGGTCTTATTGAGATTCTATTCTGAATGTAGCACGCTGTGTTTATTGCCTCTGCCCAGAAGATCTTAGCAACGTTTGTCTCATTGATCATGGTTCTGGCCATTTCTTGCAATGTTCTGTTCTTTCGTTCTACAACTCCATTTTGTTGGGGAGTTCTAGGACAAGAGAAATTATGCAGAATGCCTCTGTCATTAAAGAATGACTCAAAATATTTGTTTTCAAATTCTCCACCATGATCACTTCTAACTTTAATGATTCTAAGATCCTTTTCATTCTGAACTTGGTTACAGAAGGTAACAAACACAGAGTGTGACTCGTCCTTGTGTCTTAAGAACTTTACCCATGTCCATCTGCTATAGTCATCTACGATTACTAACCCATACTTCTTGCCACTGACTGAAGCAGTTTTAACTGGTCCAAATAAGTCAATGTGCAAAAGTTCTAATGGCTTAGAGGTAGAAACAACATTTTTGGATTTAAAAGAAGGTTTTGCAAACTTGCCTTTCTGACATGCTTCACACAGAGCATCTGAATTGAACTTCAAATTAGGAAGTCCTCTGACCAGATTGAGTTTGTTAATCTGAGATATTCTTCTCATACTAACATGCCCCAATCTTCTGTGCCAGATCCACTGCTCGTTGTTAACAGACAGAATGCATTTTACATTCTGACTCTTTAGTTCAGAAAGTTTGATTTTGTAAATGTTGTTTTTCCTCTTACCATTAAACAGGATAGTCCCATCTTTCTGACTAACAGCTTTACATGATTTTTGATTAAAGATTATATCATAACCGTTATCACTTAATTGACTTATGGATAACAGATTATGCATCAATCCATCTACAAGCAGAACATTATTAATAGAGGGAAGATTTCCATTACCTACAGTTCCAGAGCCAATTATCTTTCCCCTCTGATTGCCTCCAAAACCAACGTGGCCTCCAGGCTTAAGTTCCAGGCTTTGGAACATATGCCTTCTTCCCGTCATGTGTCGCGAGCAGCCAGAGTCCAGGTACCATGACTGGTGTTTCTGACTTGCTGCTAAAGATATCTGCACCATGTATTATTTTATCCTTAGGTACCCAAATTTTCTTGGGTCCTGATTTGTTAGTTTTACCAAAACTCTGGTTGAATTTTGGTTTCACAGAGTGCTTACTGCTAGTGTATTTAATATCATGTGTGTGACCATACACAAAATGTGAATTTAGAGGAGTGTGTTTAATGGTTAAGTCCATGACATTCTTTGGTGTAGGAACCTTACCTTGGTATCCTATTCCTTTCCTGCCGTTTCTGCTAACTCCATAGATCATTGAAGCCATTTTGCTTCTATCTATGCTTTTAGCAAGGAACTTCTGGAAACTGTGATCATACTCCTTGATGATCTCATCAGCGTTGCTGGGAGTTTCAGAAATTGGTTCCTTCTGAGAGTTTTGTAAAGTATTTTCTAATTTTGAAATCTTATTTCTCAGCTCAGAATTCTCCAATTTGAGACTCTCAGTCTTATTAGAGTCAGATTCAAGATTCCTTTTCAGGTCTCTGAATTTAACTCTAATTTGCTGATACCGTTCCAGAATCTCATTAAGGCTTTCAGCAAGTTCAGCCTTGGTAAAATTAACAGCAAAGTTAGGAAATACCTCTTCAGTATCTGATTCTGAGTCTGATTCAGAAGCTTCACTATCTTCTGAGATGTTAGCCATGAGAGTTATGTTTTCCCTCTCATCATCTGATTCTGAGTCAGCTTCAGACGAGTCAGAGTCATCCCATGTAGCCATGAGACTTTTCTTCTTCTCTCTTCCAAACTTCTTTTTGGGCTTTTCCCTCTGAAGCTTTGGGCAGTCACTCTTGTAGTGTCCTTGCTCATTGCACTCATAGCAGATGATGTCCTTGGTGTTTGGCTTTTTGCTACTAGAGGAGCCTTCAGATCTTCTGTATCCAGAGGAAGAATCTGTCCTTCTGTATCTGGAAGAAGACTCGTTCTGATCAGATCTTCTGGGATTCCTGAACTTCCTTTGTCTTTGCTTCCACAGTTGATTTACTCTTCTAGAGAGGAGGGAGAGTTCGTCTTCTTCTGATGAGGATCCATCAGATGTTTCTTCAACTGCCTGCAAAACTTTAGACTCAGATTTTTTGTTAGATTTTAATGCTAAAGGCTTACCTTGCTTCTGAGGCTCGTCAGCTTCTAGCTCTATCTCATGACTTCTGAGGGAGCTGATAAGTTCCTCCAGAGTGATTTTGTTGAGATCTTTAACTAGCTTCAGAGCTGTAACCATTAGTCTCCACTGCTTAGGTAAACTTCTGATGATTTTCTTGACATGGTCAGCAGTAGAGTATCCTTTGTCCAGAACCTTGAGACCAGCTACCAGAATCTGGAATCTTGAGAACATTGTTTCAATGGATTCAGATTCTTCCATTTTGAACGCCTCATACTTCTGAATGAGCGCCAGATCTTTAGTTTCTTTGACCTGAACGTTGCCCTCATGCGTCATTCTGAGTGAGTCAAAAATGTTCTTTGTGTGTCTCTGTTGGAGATCTTTTCATATTCAGTATAGGAGATGGCGCTGAGGAGGATGGTTCTGGCCTTGTGGTGATTCTTGAAGTCACGCTTTTGTTGGTCAGACATTGTTTTTCTATCAATCTTCTGACGGCTTGCATTCATAGGGTGCGTGTATCCATCTGTCACCATATCCCACAGATCAGCATCATGTGCCAGAAAGAAGCTTTCAATTCTGTCTTTCCAGTAATCAAAGTTTTCTCCATCAAAGATTGGAGGTTTGCCGCTGAATCTGTCTCTGTCCTCATTGTTGTCATTGCTGGTGTGAGAATAGTTTCCTGCCATTGTGTTTTTCTGACGCTGGATCTTGTACTGACACGGTTAAGTGTTTTAGCTCAGAACCAGGAGCTCTGATACCAATTGAAGTAGTGAAAAACACAAGAAGGGGGGGTTGAATTGTAAAACTGAAAATCAATGCAATGAACAAGATATTTTTATCCTGGTTCGTTTGATCTCAAACTACTCCAGTCCACCCGTCAAGGTGATTTCGCCTCTCTCCAACGAGGTCTTAATCCACTATATTCAACTGAATATTACAGACTGCTTTAACAACTGCTAAAGCCTTCTTGATGGAAACCACAACCCGGTTTGTCAAGGAAACACTTTCTTACAAAGAAGATAAATCTAAGTGTGTGAATGTTTTCTACAAAACTGTATCACAACTGTGATGTATACACAACTTAAAGCTTAGAAACTAGATTGCTAAAAACAAGGATTGAGTAAGAAGATGTGTAGTGTTTAGCAAACTGAGAGAAGGAAGATTATGATCAGCTTTTAGGCGTGTAAAGATTTGGAGAGCATTAGCCAATTCAATCTTCATAGTCTTGTTTATATAGCACTGAGATTATGAACGTTGGAGCAATATTCTTGATTCAATGCTAATAACAAACTTTCCTTATCGAGCAGATCTTGTCTGGAATGAGGCCGTTGGTATTAATTTGCTTTCAATGCACAGTACCGTTGCTTACTTAATGCAAGTTCTGGCTTGGCTCATTCTGATTCTGCTTAGCTGCTGATGAACTGTTGTGTTTCTTTATCAGAGTGTTGAGCGCAGTTCTGTTCATCAGACTTCAGCATATACGTGAGTTAATCTTCTGATTCTGATATCCTGATATGGCAACTTCTGATGCTGATGTCAGGAACCAAATTTCTGATGCTGATTAGGTGTGATCTTGCTTATACAAATCAGAGTATCTGCAAATCAGAACGTAATAATTTAGGCAGCAAATAGTTGATACATGAATCATATAAATAATATATCTTTTCACTTTGTTATCATCAAAACTTAAACATAGGGTAGTAGATTCAAACTTTGTTCTAACATATAATATGGTTTATATTCTTGGGAAGAAATATGAGTGTCCCTCAGTAGCTGACAAGAATATTAACAACATTGCAGGAACCAGTAACATGACTCATAGTGGCGGGATCTTTTCTCCCCTACCACCGCCTCTCAAAGAAACTAACGGTGATGCTCTGGTAAAGGCTAGGGACAAGCAAGTGATTAATAACCAACCTGAACCTTATGTAGGACAAGAAACGGAGCAGATTTTGAGGATTCTTAAGCGAAGTTATTACAAAATGGTGGATCAACTCAACCAGACGCCATCCAAGATCTCCATCTTGTCTCTTCTCTTGTGTTCAGAGACTCGTTGCAGCGCCTTACTAAAGATTTTGTGTTCTACCCATGTTACATAAGACATTTCTGTGGCCCAGTTTGAAGGGATCGTAACCAATATTATTGTAGGAAATTTTTTGGGTTTCTGTGATGATGAGCTCCAATTGAAGGCAGAGCTCACAACAAAGCGTTGCACGTTTCTATGAAGTGCGTGGATACAATTTTATCTCGAGTTTTGGTAGATACGAGTTCTTCACTCAATCTGATTCCCAAGGCAACTCTGTTTAAGCTTAATATAGATGGGGTAATGATGAGGCCTTCGACCCTGAGTGTTCGAGCGTTTGATGGTTTAAGAAGATCTGTGGAGGGAGAAGTGGACTTGCCTGTCAATATTGGTCCCCACACTTTCTATCTGTGATTCTATGTTATGGACATTGATCCATCCTATACTTGTCTTTTGGGTTTCCCATGGATCCATGTAGCAGGAGCTGTGACATCTACTCTTCACCAACGCCTGAAGTTCATTGTAGACGACAAAGTTGTTGTTGTTTGTGGAGAAGAAGATGTAGTGATTAACAATCTGACAACCTACCATTATGTGGAAGTAGAAGGTGAGGTGCAGGAGTTGCCCTTTCAAGCTCTGGAGATTGTTTCTGTTGACAAGTTCCCCTTCATATAAGGTAAGAAGTATGAAGCACCTATGGCCTATTTGAATGATGCCAAAACCCTCATAGAAGCTAGATCTCCCCATGATGGTTGGGGAAAATTGATTGAAGTGCCTGAGAAGAAAGAAATTTATGGTCTTAGGTATCAGCCATTGTTTTCCGTGCAAGCTAGTTCGGTTCCTCTCAAAGGAAAGTAGGTTCCCCCAATTTCTGAAGTGTTAATCAGTGCTGGTACAAGTAAAGAAGCACAATTTCTCTTAAACGATGATAAAGGTGATGATGAAGATGTTTCCATATTTATCTATCAGGTTGCACCGGACCAGGAGCTCAGTAATTGGACTGCCATGGACATCCTAGAAGTTGTTTTCTTTGATGTGTAATTTTCTATTTCCATTAAGTCATATGTTCTGCCCAAGGCATAAAGACAACAAGTAGAAGGGGCCTCTTATGTTTCAATATCCGTTTAAAATTGAATGAAAAATCACACTTTCGCATACAATTTTGTTCCCTACCTTTTATTTTACTTTTATTTTTCAAAATAAAATGGCAATGCTTTTCTTTTCATATTCTAGATATTTTCTTGCACTTTCTAAAATAAAACATAAAATCATCAATCATGCAAATCTATCTTGAATTACATAGGAATGGTAGTGCTATGGTTCGTAATATCCTTGAGAATTCAGTTGACCATGCTACCGAAGATAGTGGGGAAGATTGTGAAGTCCTTGAAGAACTAGCAAGACTCTTGAGACATGAAGAGAAGGTCATCCAGTCATATCTAGAAGAAACATAAGTTATCAATCTCGGTACTGAAGAGGTAAAGAGAGAAGTCAAGATAGGTGTTGCCTTGCAAAGCAAAGAAAATAAGGGGTTGATTGAGTTGCTTCAAGAGTATGCTGACGTCTTTGCCTGGTCGTATAAAGACATGCCCAGTTTGGATACTGATATAGTGATGCAGACTTCCACTCAAGCTAGAATGTCCTCCTGTAAAGCAGAATTCGCGAAGGACAAGACCCGACATGGCTTTGAAGATCAAAGAAGAAGTTCATAAACAGCTCGATGCGGGCTTCCTATCTGTGATAAATTATCCACCTTGGACTGCTAACATTGTGCCTATACCTAAGAAAGATGGTAAGGTATGTATGTGTGTTGATTACCGAGACTTGAATAGATCAATCCCAAAGGATGATTTCCCATTGCCTCATATTGATGTATTGGTTGATAATATTGCTCATTCTTCAGCGTTCTCCTTCAAGGATGGATTCTCGGGTTACAATCAGATAAAGATGGCTCCTGAAGACATGAATAAAACAGCTTTAACAACTCCTTGGGATACCTTTTGCTACAAGGTCATGCCTTTTGGTCTCAAAAATGTTGGCGCAACATACCAGCGTGCTATAGTGACTCTCTAACATGACATGATTCATAAAGAGATCAGGGTATACGTGGACGATATGATCGCAAAATCACAAACGGAGGAAAAACATTCAGTCCATTTGCAGAAGTTGTTTGATCGTCTACAGAAGTTCAGGTTAAGGCTTAATCCCAACAAGTGCACCTTTTGGGTTCGATCGGGAAAGTTACTTGATTTTATCGTAAGTCATTGAGGGATTGAAGTAGATCCAGACAAGGTAAGAGCAATACAGGATATGCTGGCACCGAAAAATGAAAATGAAGCATGTGGGTTTCTTGGAAGGTTGAATTACATAGCCAGGTTCATTTCTCATATTACTGCTACCTGTGAACCCATCTTTAAATTGTTGCGTAAGAATCAAGATGTCCATTGGGATGAAAGTTGTTAAGAGGCCTTCAAAAAGATTAAGAAGTACCTTCCGGAACCACAAATACTCATACCTCCAGTTCCAGGAAGACCTCTCATTATGTACCTGACTATGCTTGAAGGATCTATGGGTTGTATGCTCAGACAACATGATGATAATGGACGAAAAGAACACGCCATCTATTACCTGAGCAAGAAGTTTACTGATTGTGAATCAAGGTATTCATTACTTGATAAGACTTGATGCGCTCTTACGTGGGAAGCTCGACGTTTGAGGCAGTACATGTTGACACATTCTACACTTTTGATATCTAAGATGGATCCGATAAAGTACATCTTCGAGAAACCAAAACATACAGGAATATTGGCTCGGTGGAAAATTCTTTTGTCTAAGTATGACATCCAGTACGTCACACAAAAGGCTATCAAAGGAAGCATTCTTGTTGATCATCTCGCCAACCAGCCATTGGAAGAGTATCAGTCAATGAAGTTCTATTTTCCAGACGAGGATGTTATGAAACATGATGATAAGGAAGGACCTGAACCAGGGGATGTCAATGACTCTCATGTTCGATGGTGCATCAAATTCCATGGGCCATGGTATTGGGGCATTTTTAACTTTTCCATGCAATACTCACATACCTTTGACGGCCAGGCTATGTTTTGATTGTACGAATAATGTCGCGGAATAAAAAGATTGTGTAATGGGCCTTAAAGCAGCCATTGATATGAAGATCAAGATTCTTGAAGTTTATGGGGATTCTGCCTTAGTAATATATCAAGTACGAGGTGATTGGGATACACGAAACCCTAATTTAGTCCCATATCGGGATTACATATAAGAGTTGTTGCCCGCTTTTGATGAGATCACCTTTGAGCATATACCTGGAGAAGTAAATTAGCTGGCACATGCTCTGGCCACTTTGGCAGCAATGTTCAAAGTCAGTTATCCGAATCATGAACCTAATATAAGAATCCTTCATTACAAGGAGCCAGCAGGCGTTTTCCCTGCTCATTGTCTCATAACTGAAGATGTGTTGGGTGAAAAGCCCTCGTATTTCGACATCAAAAGATATCTTGAGAAGAAATAGTACCCTAAAGGTGCTACAATCTGTGATAAGGGAAATATTAGAAGGTTAGCATCCAAGTTTTTACTTTCAGGAGACGTTCTGTACAAAAGAAACTATGATTCGGTTCTTCTCAGATACGTCGATAGACACGAAGCAGAATCCATCATACGAGAAATACACCAGGGTTCTTTTGGGACTCATACCAGTGGACATTCTATAGCCAAGAAAATCTTATGAGCAGGTTATTTGTGGATGACGATGGAAAGTGATTGTTGTGTATATGCGAAGATGTGCCACAAATGTCAAGTTTATGAAGACAGGATACATATTCCTCCCACTCCTTTGAATGTGATTACTTCACCATGGGCCTTTGCAATATGGGGCATTGATATGATTGGACGGATCAGGCCGAGTGCTTCAAATAGACACTGGTTCATTCTCGTTCTATTGACTACTTTACCAAATGGGTGGAAGCGGCTTCGCACAAGAATGTGATTAAGCAAGTTATCACCCACTTCATGAAGGAAGAAATCATATGCCATTATGGAACTCATAACAATATCATCACTGATAACGGATCGAATCTCAACAACAAAATGATGAAGGAAATGTGTAAAGAATTTAGGATTGAGCACCATAATTCATCACCCTATCGGCCAAAGATGAATGGGGCAGTCGAAGCAGCTAACAAGAACATAAAGAAGATTATCCAGAAAATGGTGAGAACATACAAAGATTGACATGAGATATTGCCCTTTTCTCTTCACGACTATCGAACTTTGGTGCGTACCTCCACTGGGGAAACTCCTTTTTCGCTAGTCTATGGTATGGATACGATGCTCCCAGTTGAAGTGGAAATTCCTTCGTTAAGGGTTCTAATGGATACTAAACATGATGAAGCTGAATGGATTCAAACAAAGCTCTACCAACTCAATATCATCGAAGAGAAGTGCCTAGCGGCCATTTATCATGGTCAGTTTTATCAACAGCGTATCAAGAGAGAGTTTGAAAAGAAGATTTGACCTCGAGAGTTCCACACAGGTGACCTGGTCTTAAGTAAGATTCTCCCAATTCACTCTGATCCAAGAGGCAAGTGGACTCCCAACTATGAGGATACGTACATCGTGAAGAAAGCTTTTTCAAGAGGTTCTCTAATCCTGACAGACATGGATGAGGAAGACGTTCCACTTCCAATCAATTCAGACTCAGTCAAAAAATACTACGCGTAAAAAGACCCGCTAAGTCAAAAACTTGAAAGGGCGGCTTAGGCAAAAGTTAGGTCTAAAAAAAGAAGAAAAAAAAGAAAAAGAATAACTCGCTAAGTCGAAAACCCGAAAGGGCGTCTTAGGCAAAAATGGGTATCCCGATGGATTGAAAACCCGAAAGAGCGATCCAGGAAAAAATTAGGGACAAAAAGCGAGAGACTGCAGTCTGAAAACTCTTCATGAATAACAAGTACACCCTCATAACACTGGATGGATCAATTCAACTATCATCTTTCGGAAGCTCAGCACTAGGATGATCTAGGATATGGGAACTATAGCAATATCAGTTTTAATGGAAGTTCGAGATTTTCTTATTCCCATTTTACTTGTTGTATCTTATCTTTTATTCGCAACTTCCTCATTTAGGAGTTGTTTCCATGTAATAATTCCTATTCACGGGCCGAACTCATTTAATAAAAATGTTCCCTTCCACCAAAAAAGTCTTTGTTATGTCCTTTTTACTTTATTTTTCGTATGCGAATTGTGATTTAAATTATCTATTAAGCATTGTATTGAAAACAATAAGGCAATAATAATCACAAGCTAAGGTGTGAAGAACGACATTACATGGATATGAAGGCATCCCAAGGGAACGCCACGGTGTTCAAGTGTTGTTTTTCTATGCAGGTAGAGTGTTGTAATGGTCTCCTCGACCAAGCTTTCGTTGTAACGACCCTGACTACTTTTAGGATTATCTACTGACCCCACAAACCAACATGGGTCTTTCCCAGAAGGTCACCCATCCAAAAATTACGCCAAGTTAAGCACGCTTAACTATGGAGTTCTTATGAATGAGCTACCGAAAAGAAGATGCATCTTGTTGGTATAGGTAGTACCAATTAATCCTTTTAAGCCTTCCTTCAACCATGCAGTCCCATACCTGCATAGCCTCAGGATCCCTCTCATTCCAATGTGGTGACCACATCTTCCCTCGGGTGTTACATGCAGTGCAACCCCTCCTCTCCCTTTTCAACCTCGAGTGTTAAATTCCCACAAGCTTCTGCATGGTTCATCCTCGAATTACATCGTACTGGGAGATGTTTGGCTCTGATACCATTTGTAATGACCCGGACTGCTTTCAGGATTATCGACTGACCCCACAAACTAACACGGGTCTTCTCAGCGTGTTTTATCCTCACTCGCACGCTTTACCGGAAACTTCCTAGAAGGTCTCCCATCCCAGAATTCCTCCAAGTTAAGCACGCTTAACTATGCAGTTCTTATGAATGAGCTACCAAAAAGAAGATGCATCTTATTGGTATAGGTAGTACCAATTAATCCTTATAAGCCTTCCTTCAACCATGCAGTCTCATACCTGTATAGCCTCGGGATACCTCTAATTCCAATGTGGCAACCACCTTTTGCATTGTGTGTTACATGGAGTGCAACCACTCCTCGCCCTTTTCGGCCTCGAGTGTTACATGCCCACCAGCTTCTGCATGGTTCGTCCTCGAAAATTTCCCTGATTCAAACAACTCAGGATTGAAGTTCCGCATCTTGCTCTCCAATTCCCGCGTGATACTTTCTCCGGCAGCTCCTAACCAAACTACTTTAACCAAAGCAATCTCCTTGCCTCTTAGAGTCTTCATTTCACGATCCATGATCCGTACAGGCATCATCTCCATAGTAAGATTATCCCGCACTTGAGTATCATCCATATGAATCACATGAGATGGATCTGAAATATACTTTCAGAGTTGTGACACATGAAACACATCATGCAAATTCAAAAGATTAGACGGTAAAGCCACTCTATAAGCAACATTCTCAACTCTTTCTGAAATCTGATACGGACCAATAAAACAAGAAGTGAGCTTCTTAGACTTCAATGCTCTCCCAACACCAGTTACAGGTGTAACTCTCAGAAATCATGTTCACCTGCTTGAAATTATAAATCTTTTATTCGCTTGTCATGATAACTCTTCTGTCTACTTTGGGAAGCTTTCATCTTTTCTCGAATTAACTTCACCTTCTCGGTAGTTTCTCGAACAAGTTTAGGTCTAAGTACTACACTTTCTCCAGACTCATGCCAACATAAAGGAGTTCTAAATCTCCGACCATACAACGCTTCAAAAGGTGCCATTCCAATACTAGAATGGTAACTGTTATTATAAGTGAACTCTATCAACGGAAGATAAGTATCCCAAGAACCTCCCCGCTCAAGTACATATGCTCTCAATAAATCTTCCAACGACCGAATAGTCCTCTCCGTCTGACCATCCATTTGAGGATGATTGTAACGCCCATAATTTAATTAATTATTTAATTAAATTATTTTTGGATTATTTGTGAAGTTGTGTTATGATGATAGTTGATGTGTTGTTGTTATTGAATTTAATTATTCTATTAAGTTGTGGAATAATATTAGAATAATAATATTATTTGATGTGGGCTTATTTTACGAACTAGAAGTAGTAGAAAGGGGGTGTAGGAGTTTTAAACCCATTAAGACATAATTAAAATTATAGGGTTATTATATTAGTTATTTATAATTAATATGGAAAAGAAGTAGCAGTAAGAAGAGAAAGAAAATAAGGGTTGGAAGAGAACGTGAAAGTTGCAGAAAAGAAGGAAAAGAGCCAGAACAGAATTCAATCGGAAAAAGGGGTAGAGCAACCTTCAATCCAAGGTAAGGGTGGGGTTCTGACTCTATAATATGGTTTATGATGAGTAGTATGTGGGATTAGATGTGAAAGGTTGTTTTGTTTATGATTGAAATATATGTATTGTTGTTGATGAGGATCAATGATTTAGAAATGAATGATGATGCCCTAATGCTGTATAATTGATGTAGAAACATAGGATTATTATAATAGTTGATTACCTGTGATTAGAGGATGTTTTTAGGGCCCAAGGCAGGGAAATCACAGTGAAAACACAATGAAATCACAGAAAATATTCATGACAGAACAGTATGAGTCGACCTCAAAGGCCATGCGTCGACACATGCAGGTTTTTGG
This sequence comes from Vicia faba, assembly GCA_948472305.1. Lineage (NCBI taxonomy): Eukaryota > Viridiplantae > Streptophyta > Magnoliopsida > Fabales > Fabaceae > Vicia > Vicia faba. The sequence continues at coordinate 1,179,392,841 of OX451741.1, read as the reverse complement.
ACTCAGGATGAGTCGATACATAGGACTATGCGTCGATACATGCAGTGTTGCAGACTCAAAATGAGTCGACACAAGAGGAGTACGTGTCGAATCATGTAGGATTTCAACCCAGTACGCGTCGACCCAAAACAGTATGCGTCGACTCATGTAGTCATATTTTTGATAGATTCTCCCAAAGGTTGTAACTTGACTTTCCGGACTCCGTTTGAGGTGCCATTTGAAGCGTTAGATAGCTAAAGCGGTGAACTTCATTCTTAAGGATTAAAATGAAGTATAATAAGAATAATCCTAGTACCCAAATTAGGATTATAGTTAGCTTCCCGCGTTAATCGCCATGAAGATTTTGTGAAGTATGATGAGGATAAGACGATCTTAAATTACTGTGTGGTTCATAACAGTAAGATTAATGATTATAATGATGTAGTATTACAGAATAATAATATGTAGAGGTTTTGTAATTAGAGATAAGCCTTAGATGATTATTTAATTATAGGCAATATCATGTTGTAGGCCTATGGCCAACATTGAGGGATTGTCGATATGTTGGTGTATTGTTGTTGTGGCTGAGTTGCTGTAGAACTATGTTGATGAATTATGTGACGAATTATGTTGATGAATGATGTTGATGAATGATGTTTAGATTCCTCTAATAATTGGCAGCTATTAAGATGTGGGCTTCTGGCTAACGATGATGTTGTGTTGAGATGTTGTTAATTGTGGTTGTTATTACTACATTCATGATTGTGTCGCATGCATTGCATATCAAGATGGAGTTGATGCTCGTTAAGATGGCTTGTATTGGCAAATATTAAGATGAAGGCTTATGCCTTGTTGATGCCTCTATTTATTGGCAATTATTTTGAGATGGGAGTTCTGCCCCAATGGTACCATATGCATTTGCATAGTATTGAGTCGCATTATGTGATTGCATAAAGAAGTGTTGTATTGATGCGGTAATGTTGTATGTTATTGATGTTTCCTTACATACATTGTTGTTTATAAGATGTGAAGTGGTGATGTTATATGATCTGATCTAATATATTATTTATCATATGTTTTATTATATTGTTAGATATCTCACCCCTTTTGTTTGAATGTTACCCTTACATTGGTAACATGCAGTTAATCCAGAGTGAAGGCAGTATACCTTCGGTAGTTCGAGTCGGTGTCATTGCTCTGATACGTAACACTCAGGGGGAATGAACGCTTGTTGCTTTTAATTATTGATTATTTCAGTTGTTGAACTTTAATTTGATTGTTGCTAAGTATGTGTTATTTTGAATTTTCTGTAATAATATACAAAGATGTTATTATGATTCCGCTGCATAGATGTTCAAGTTGTTGAATTGAGAGATTAAACTATTCTGCTGATGGTTCATCCGAAGTTTTAAAGTGTTATGTATCCACGTTTAATGCAATGTGTTTTTAAGTTGAATTTGTGGCATCCTGATTCAATTGTATGAATTTTATAACTCTGATTTACATTTATAATTATCGGGTAAAATTGGGGTGTTACAAAGATACTCCAAACTTAACCTCAACTTAGAACCCAACGCCTCTTGCAAACTCCTCCAAAAATCCGAAGTAAACCTCAGATCTCTATCTGACACAATGTACAAAGGAACACCATGCAACTTTACAATTACACTAGTATAAATCTATGCCAGCTTCGACATTGGAAAACTGATGTTAATAGGAATAAAATGAGCCGACTTTGTAAGCCTATCAACAATCACCCAAATCGAATCATGTTCTCTTGAAGTATTAGGTAACCCCATCACAAAGTCCATTGAAATGCTATCCCCTTTCCATTCTATAACTTCTAACAATTTCATCAACCCTGCAGGCTTCAGATGTTTAACTTTTGATTTCTGACAAGTTAAACACGCATACAAAAATCGAGCCACATCGCTCTTCATTCCAGGCCACCAAAACAAATTCTTCAAATCTTGATACATTTTTGTACCTCCCAGATTAATGCTCAACTTGCTTCTATGACTTTCCTCGAGAATTACTTTCTTCATCTCTGCATCATCGGGAACACAAATCCTATTATCAAATCTCAACACACCTTGCGCATCTAACTTAAAATCACTATTCTCATAATGATTGATCCCAACCATCGAATATACTAGTTTCACGTCTAACTTCTGAGCTTCTCTGATATTGTCCAAAAATTGATTGTTAATTTTCAAAAATCCCAACATAACACTCTGCAGTGTCACTTTGCAAACTAAGCTCATATATCTGAATTGTTCCATTAATTCCAACTCTTTAACCATCATTGCCGACATATGTAAAGTCTTTCAACTTAACGCATCAGCCACCACATTCGCTTTTCCTGATAATTCAAACTGAAATCTTAATCTTTTAACAACTCCAACCACCTTTGTTGTCTCATGTTCAATTCCTTCTGATCAAATAAATATTTTAAACTCTTATCGTCGCTAAATACTTCAAATCTGGAACCATAAAGAAAATGCCTCCAAATCTTCAACACAAAAACAACTGCAGCAAGCTCTAAATCATCCGTAGGATAATTCTTTTCATGAGTTCTCAACTGCCTTAACGCATAAGCAACTAAATTTTCATTCTACATAAGCACACCTCCTAAAACCATCTTGGAAGCATCACAATATACCATAAAATGTTCTCCTGGATTAGGTAATGTCAAAATCGGAGCCGACGTCAATCTCTTCTTCAATTCTGTAAAAATTTACTCCCACTGAACATCCCACACAAAAGCTCTACCTTTACAAGTCAACTTAGTTAACGGAAGTGCCAACTTAGAAAAACCTTAGATAAACCTTCTATAATAACCAACTAATCCTAAAAAGCTTCTAATCGCGGTAGCCGATTTTGGAGTTTCCCACTGCAACACATCATCTACTTTAGATGGATCTACAACAATGCCACTACCTGAGATCACATGACCAAGAAAACTAATCTCCTTCAACCAAAATTAACACTTAGACAACTTTGCATACATCTTCTTCTCATTCAAAACTGGCAATACTATTCTTAAGTGTTCTGCATGCTCTTCTTCCGATTTAGAGTAAATTAAAATGTCATCAATGAACACCACTACAAATTGATCCAAATAAGTATGAAAGATATGGTTCATATACTCCATGAATACTCCCGGCACATTAGTAACACCAAAAGGCATCACTGAATACTCATAGTGTCCATAACGCATTTTGAAAGCTGTCTTCTGAATATTTTCATCCTTCACTTTAATCTGATGATAACCCGACCTTAAATCAATCTTACTAAACACTTGAGCACCCAATAATTGATCCATCAAATCGTCTATTCTCAGAAGCTGATACTTGTTCTTAATCGTCACTTTATTCAATTGTCTATAATCAACACAAAGTATCATACTTCCATCTTTCTTCTTTACTAGCAACACCGGAGCTCCCCACAACGATACACTTGGTCTTACAAATTCCTTCTCAAGTAACTCTTCAAATTTCTTCTTTAGTTCTGCCAATTTAGACGTAGACATCATGTAGGTGCCATAGAAACAGGTCTAGTACCAGGACCAAGATCAATAGCAAATTTGACTTCCCTCTCTGGCGGTACATCAGGAATTTCATCAGGGAAAACTTCAGGAAATTCATGCACCACTTGCAATTCCTCAACTATAGTTTGATTCTCGACAGATAGCGACACCATCAACGAGAACATTTGAGCCTCTTCTTGCATCAACTGCCACAACTGTCTAGCAGACAATAAACCAGCTTTCTCTTCTTCAGGAGAAGAAAACCTTGCTGACTTGTTATAACAGTTAATATGAAAATAGTTATGTTCTAACCAATTCATACCTAGAATCACATCCAATCCACTTAAAGGCAAACAAACTAAATCAACAGCAAAGTCTCCGTCGAAGATCGACAAAGGACAATTTAAACACAAAAGAGAAGTAGTCACCGATCCCTTTGCCAGAATCTCAACGACCATCTCTCCATTCATAGAAGACAACATAAGACACAATCTTTCAACACAATCAGCAACAATAAAGCAACGAGTAGCATAGGTATCAATAATAGTAATTAAAGGAGTATTATTAATGAAACATGTACCTCTGATGAGTCTGTCCTCATTAGTTGTCGGAGTCCCAGCCAACACGAATAGTTTTCCACTAGTTTGCGCCTTCTTTGGTTTCTGACACTGACTACCAATGTGTCCTTCTTCACCAGAATTGAAACAAATCATCTCTTTATGCTTGCACTCAGATATATCATGTCCATTCTTACAACAACGAAAACACCTCTTCACCTCAATAGTACACACGTTGCTCTTATGACCAGATTTTCCACATTTGAAGCACACAACACTAGCAGGAGCATCACCCCACTAGTCATTTGACCCTGAGAAACTTTCTTTTTACCTTTCCAGTTGGGGCATCATAAGGCTTACCACGGTTTTGTTGGTGCTTACCCCTCTTATCATTGATAATAGAGCATTATTATCCTCTTCATAAATCCTACAACTATCAATCAAATCAGCAAAACCATGAATCTTCTGGTATCCAATTGCCTTCTTGATCTCTAGACGCATACCATTCTCAAACTTGATGCACTTTGAAAACTCACCATTTTCCTTGCTATATTGCAGATAAAACTTAGCCAACTCAGCAACCTTTGTAGCATATTTAACAACCGACATACTCCCTTGTTTCAGCTCAAGAAACTCAATTTCCTTCTTACCGCGAACGTCTTCAGGAAAATACTTTCTCAGAAATTCCCTACGGAACACAGCCCAAGTGACATTCTCACCTGCAGCTTCCAATCTTTGACAACTCTCTAGCCACCAGTCATCAGCCTCGATCGCTAGCATATGAGTACCATAACGAACCTTTTCCGCTGGAGTGCAATCCATCACACGGAAGATTCTCTCAATCTCTTTCAGCTAATCCAACGCTCCGTCGGGATTATACTTACCCTTGAAGGTAGGCGAATTCTCCCTCTGGAAAGTTTCCAAACTACGAGATCCAACATTCCCATCAATGTTAGGCTAATTCTCTATAGCATGTGCCATTTCCTCTAAAGCAGCGGCAAGTGCAGCATCATTCCTTCCAGCCATCTCAACTTATCTCTACAACATAAACAACAATTAGAATTCAGATTAACAATACTCGATTGTTAGACAAAACTATGACTCGACAATTTGGTCAGACAGACCGACCTGTTCTGATACCACTAATGTAACACCCCATTTCTACCCAACAAATTATATAAAATCAGAGTTACAAAATTTCCAACAACATATGGAATGTTACACTTTCGAATTAAAACAGCGGCATTCAATCACCTATAGTTCAGATACATAACACATAAAATTCAGATGAACCAATAACAACCTGTTTAATTTTTTAAAAAATTAAAACAACTTTCATTACTGCGCAGTGGATTCACAAAATTCAACTGAAAACACCATGAAATCTTGTCCAACTCAAAACAACTTTAAGACAACAAGTCTTTAATAAAAACAACTTAAAATTCAGCAATATAATGAAAACCAAAAATAAGGAAAACATGCGTTCATCCCCTCAAGTGCTACGTATTAGAGCGACAATACCGACTCGGACTAACGAAGGTAAAAACTATCCTTCTTGATTACCTACACGTTACTAATAGAGGGCAACATTCAAACAGAAGGGGTGGGATATCAAACAATATAATCGGATGTACGATAAATAATATGTTAGTATTAGATCATACAATTCACTACTTCTCATCTTTTTATCAACACTTAACATAATTAATTCATCCACACGACAACTCAGGATGCAACATGAAATGTGACTCGTTTTTATGCACATGCATGTTGTGCCAATGGAGCAGAACTCCCAACTTAGAAATCTACCAATAAATAGAGGCATCAACAAGGCATAAGCCTTCAACTTTATATTTTCCAATCCAGGCCAACGTGACGAGCATCTGCTCCAACATATATGATATGTATGCATTAACAACATGAACGTAATAACAACAACAATAATTCAACTTAATTCAATATTGGCCATAAGCCTACAACTTAATATTTTTCCCATTAATAGAGGTAATAAAATCACCTTCTAATTCACATTTTTCAATAAAAACACCACCCAACAATCAACCAAAAATTACTACAAATAAACCGCATAATTATTCAGACTATTTCGACTAAAACTAGTTAATTAATTATTGGCCAAAAATTCTATTATTTCTACTTTATACTAAATTTTTTATTACGACTCGGTTAAATTAATACTACACTACTATTGAATAGTCTATACTACAAATATTATTTTCTGTCAAAAACTAACAGACTGCTATTTATTACTTTCTGCTACAAGTATACTACTTGTCAACTTTTATTGCCCTACTACATACATATTAGCTTCAATCTAATGGTTACTTGTTAATTGTCAAACATGCTACTTTATGCTACTCACTACTAAATTCTACTATTTACTGCAATATACAGAACAACTATTGGAACTACTATCAAATATTCCAATATGCGGGACTCCTATCCTGAGTTGTTCGAATCAGGTAAATTTTCGAGGATGAACCATGCGGAAGATGGTGGGCATATAACACTCGAGGCCGAAAAGGGCGAGTGGTTGCACCACATGTAACACCCGAGCCCTAAGAGGGCAAAGGTGGTCGCCACATCGGAATGAGAGGGATCCCAAGGATATGCAGGTATGGGAATGCATGGTTGAAGGAAGGCTTATAAGGATTAATTGGTACTACATATACCAACATGATGCATCTTCTTTTTGTAGCCCATTCGTAAGAACTCTACAGTTAATCGTGCTTGACTTGGAGCAATTCTGGGATGGGTGACCTTCTGGGAAGTTTCTCAGAAAGCGTGCGAGTGAGGCCAAAGCATGCTGAAAAGACTCGTGTTGGTTTGTGGGGTTAGTTAATAATCCTGAAGGCATTATGGGCGTTACGTTCGTCCTCATCACCTCCTTACAGACGTTTGAGCATCTGATTTTCGGACACCGAGAAACTTGAGGCATTTGATGAGATCCACGTTTCTATGCAGTCATTCACAAAAAGTCCAGCATGTCAGATCAAGCTACTCCTTCTCAGCAAGATTTAATCTCCAGTGAGCTCGACAAGGTTATAACTCAACTCTCGAAGTTTTCAAGCACCAATCTGAATCGGTATCTCAATACAATGGGCAACGAATCCCAATGAGCCTAATATTTTGCACTCTGCATATAATAATCATCACTGCATTGCATCCTCAAACGCGTAGCATATCCATGGATCATCATGCCAGACTTCAAAATGCATATGAAGCATGAGCCAAATTTGGTACCTTGCACAAAAGCCCAAAATCAATAAAACATCCCCACAAATGATTTCATCCTCATAATTCCCAGTTCACATCCGCCATTACACTACCAACCAAAAAATAAGTCATGGTGTTGGTACATTATACTCCCCAACTCTCAATACTCATGTTATCTTTTCTAGGGTTGTAGGTCGCTCGTAGGTCTTACCCTCACATTATCTTTTTTAGGGTCGTAGGTCACTCGTAGGTCTTACGCTCACGTTATCTTTTCTAGGGTCGTAGGTCATCCGTAGACTTTACCCTCATGTTATCTTTTCTAGGGTCGTAGGTCGTTCGTAGACTTTACCCTCAAGTTATCTTTTCTAAGGTCGTAGGTCACTCGTGGGTCTTACCCTCACTATATCTTTTCTAGGATCGTAGGTCACTCGTAGGTCTTACCCCCATGCTATATTTTATAGGGTCGTGGGTCGCTCGTAGGTCTTACCGTCACGATATTTTTTCTAGGGTCATAGGTCATCCCTAGATCTTACCCTCATGTTATCCTTTCTCTTGGGTCATGGATCATACGCTGATCTTTTCCAGTTGTCTTTACCTTTCTTTTGGGTCGTGAATCCCACACGATAGATTCTCCGTTGTCTTCGAGTTTACCCATTATCTTAAAGTTATCATATTGTCTTTAATCCTATTTTAAATCATCACGACATCATCAACCATACTTTTTCAATCACGTTAATACCCATTTCCTCGAGAACCTTGTATTGGCACTGTTACCCCAGCACAAGCTATCGTTATTCAACCACATTCATCCATCATGACCAGTTCACCTGAAAGTTCATTTTCCATCCCTAACAAACATCACAAATAATAACACTCACACCATCTCTCCAGGACAAATTTCAGGTCTTAGTATTTAATCATCTTCTACCTCAAATGATCGAAAGGCTGACGCCAATCTCACCTTCAGGTTTAAGAAATTAAATAGGGGCAACTGTCATACCCCAATTTTTTCCTACCTTTTACGTTTGTTTGTCTTAGACTTAACATTTCATCTACATCATCTTCACCAGTTCATTTGCATATCATGCATTTCATTGAATAAAGACACATGAGGTTTAAGAGTTTAGTGGTTGTGCAATATTAAAATTTCAGTGTTTTTAGGAAACTATTATTTTTTTCTTCAATGTCACATTGAGCTTTGTCTCCTTCTACAAGTCAATTGCTTATCAAGAGGTTTAAGGGGTGAAACCATGGAATTCTTCTCATATGGATTAAAATTTTATTTGAGGAGTTTCTTGAGGGACTAAATTTTGAACTAAGACGGCATCTATCATTTTCAAAGTGGTTTGAATTTGTCATGAAGATTCGAAATTGAAAGAGAATGAAAACATGGATTTGGATTGAAAATTGGAAATGATGGAAATTGGTATTTCATACAATGTCTTTGGTTCCCAAGTCACTAATTCCTTACATCACAAGTAACTATATTCAAGATTCAAGTCACTATTGATTATCTTGCAATTATTTTTGGATTCATGCCATGACCATTTGACACCAAAGAAAGGAATTTCTCATTACAAGCCCAAACTGTCCAAATATAACAGGCCCAAAACCAGTCCAAATATAACATGCCAAAAAACTTGTCCAAACTATCAAAACTTGCATAATAATATTGTCCAATTTGATGTTGTATAAAGCCCAAAGTTTGCACCAACCAGCCCCACAAAATTGTCCAAATTGCTGATGTCCATTCTGCTACATACCAGTGAATAAACTTGCCCACTCCACTCCAAAACCTACACAAAAACAGTCCAAGCATATCAGTCCAAAACCTGTTGTTCCTACACAAAAACAGTCCATGCATAACAGTCCAAAAACCTGAAAAGATAGCCTACTAAAGCTGTCAAAACTGCTGCAAACAAATGCCAAACATTACACAAAATATAAGTCACCCAAATCTGTAATAGAAAAGTAGTGAAACAACATGTCAAAATTGTTTAAAATCTCACCAACCTTTCCCCCCAATTTCCACCTCTCAGTTGATATACAAACAATAGAACGGGAAGAGAAAAGGGAGAGGATAAAAAAAGGGAGAAGACAACAGAGAAAAGAGAGAGAAAAACACTGCGAGAGGAAGAGAAGAAAAACACTATAAAACCAGAAAAGAAAAACATCATTAACCATGAAACTATTTTGAACCATAAAACAACAACAACAATAAAAAAATAGTAGCAACCCAAAGAAAACAGAAATAGAAAAACCCTCAACCCACTGTACAACCTTACAAGTTTTCCCCTAAACAAACTATCCAAACCCTTCACATACAAGTTGTTCAAAAAACAATTTATGTGATACCATCATCACCACCTTCCAAAATACAAAAAAGGGGTATTTTTCAACTTGGCTTGGTTGGAAAGATTCGTGAGCTTTGCGGCACAGCGCAAGGTTGGGAGCAACTTCAAAAAGGTTCAAGGGAGCTTGAACGATCACCACTTTGCACCCGGAGACATCCATACGTTTTTCAAAGCTTTCGCTTCGAGAGGTAAACCTTTTTTTCCAAACAGTGATATCTTTATCCATATATCATTTATTTTTGTGTTTAAATGATATATAAAAGGATAGATAAAAAGAAGAAAACTCATCAAAAAAATCCAAGACAGGGGGGTAACACGGGTACCCATGTCACACGACATAGCCCGTGTCAGCTTTGCTGTTTGAAAAGCTAACAAAAAATGCAAGACAAGGTGCTGACACGGGTGCCCATGTTAGACTTACCGAAACAAAAACATGCAAAAAAAGGAGGGCAGGGTGATGACACGGGTTCCCGTGTCACGTGACACGGCCCGTGTCAGCTCAGCTGGGACAAAAAAAATCATGCATGGATTTATTACAGGAGCCTGACACGGGTGCTTGTGTCAAAGGACACGACCCGTGTCAGCCTAAACACCAAAATATTGATTTTTTTTTACTTTTTGATATTATTTTCATTCAATTTGGTTGTAATAAGTAATTAGGATTTTACTCACCCCCATTCATAAACTTGTACCCCCCATCCCCATATGATTATAATAGCTCGGGGTTTACTTATTTGTATGCTTTAATTGTTGCTTAATTTTGCATATGTCATTCAATTAGAACACATGGCCTCCTCTTGGGCTCATCATTAATTAAAAGGTTTCCACTTACAAATGTACACTTGCACACATTTCATAGTTTGGTCCTGGGCTTTTCTACAGTGACACTTATTCGATTAATTGTTTCAATTGGTCGTTTAGAATACTAGTACCACGCTAGTCCCATTTTCTAGGAGCATACATATGGCCACCTTTTATGGGGTTTTGGTTTTCATATTAACATTGAAGCAACTTCTCTCCCCTTGGTTTACATACTAAGCATCTCCTTAAAGGGTCTCATAGTTGAGTTTGGGCATGGCCATTCTCACGAGGTTAATCAAGTGTTGCCCTTGGTTAACCATAACTCTAATCAACCACTTTGGTCCATATACCAAGTGGTTCCATGCACAAAGGGTCTCATGATGGAGGGTAGGAGCACCTTTTCTCACGAGATTAATCAAGTTCACCCCTTGGTTAATCATAACCCAATTCAATTCCCATGCACCAAGCATTCCATTCACGCCTTTCATGATACTACCCATTGTGTCATCACTTTTTCCATGATCACTCTTCACCAACACTTTCTCCTTTTACTTTGTTCTCAGAACATGCTCCCTTAGGATGATAGTTTCCTCTTCTTTAAGATGTGAACTAATTAGACCTTAGGTTGGAACCCATGCATGACAACATTAGGGTTTTTCCTAGTCTCCCTCTTAAACTTTTTTCTTATTTTGTAATTAAAACATATCATTCACAAATAAAAAATTCAAAAGCATTTAATCATTACTCAAATTCATTTTAAAACTCACAAAACACTCAACAAATCAAACCTTCCCCCAAAGGGCATGTTATCTTCGTTCTACCGCGATACAGACCGTGCCTATTGCTATAACGTATGCATTAACGTCTCCTACTAAAAAACACCAACAAACCAACATTTTTTAGAGGAACTACGGTGTTATGATTCCTTCATTAGATACATAGGCAAAGGGTTGCGAGACCCTCACAGATGCACTAATAAAAAACCATTTATGCCTATTGTTGGTAGCTTCAAGTTTGTTATGTTATCTGTGTTACATAAAAAAGATGGATATGGTTTTTGTGTTGTGGCTCCAGTTCTGTATCTTTGTGAACTATGTAATATTTTTTTGGTGAACTCTCTAGATTTTGCCCCCGATTCTGTATATTTTTGTGAATGGAACTGTGTCTTGTTTTATACTGTGATTTTTGTCTTCTTTTTTCTATGAAGGTTTGATATTGACTTGAGAGGAACTGCCTTTGCTGGTCCTGTCACTTTTCTGATATCTGATATGTAAACTTAGTTGTACATTGTTATGCTATACTATACTGACTTTGCTTGTTTGCCTTTTGTACTTTGTACTGACTTTGGTACTTTATTGTACTGGTTGCTTGTGCAATATATTTGTCCTTCACTATGAACCAAACAACACATTTTTTGAGATTTTGCAGTAGGGCTGGGCCTATGATTTTATATCATAATTCTGACTTTGATTGAAACAACAAAAATATGAGGCTTTTTGGAAAGTTTACGTGAAAACATGATGCTGAGTTTATGATTCTGGTTTGGATCCTTTGTCTTTTTCTCTATCTTTTGTGAACCAAATTTTGTCTTGTGATTTGAAAAAGTTTTACTTCTAGCCAATGATAGGATTCTGATTTGTGAGGCTTGTATGATTCTGTTTTGTCCTCTTTGAATTTGTGTATTGTGAACCAAGTTAATTTTGATTTACAATAGACCTAGGCCCATGATTAAGCCAAATTTGTGTATGAGGCTGGTTTGGCACAAGAACATGCTTAAAAAACATCCTTTTTCTGATTCCATAAACCAAACCCTAATGATGAATTAACATGCTTTGCAATTTTTCTTGTTCACTTTCGATTGTTTGCTAATCAATTTTTCTTCGGTTTCATGTATTTATTAATGATGGAAAAATGACAAGGATGGAAGGAAACCGTGGTTGGCCATAGAAGGGCTTGGAGTAAATTTGAAGAAGTGAAGAATTCAAATCTCTAGAAAATGGAAGCTTAGGATTTATAATGCTTAGGAATTGAATTATGTTTGTAATAATAAATTTTTAGATAAAGTTTAAATTTGGATGCAATAGTCTCTTGCAAAAGCCTTGTAAACTTGTAATATTTGTAGAAAGTTAAGTTTTGAATAAGGGTGAATGTTGAACCATGTATTGAAAATATGTGATTTGGTTCTATAAATTTGAGATAAACGTTTAATATTTGCAAATGTCATTTGAACTTGAATCCTTGAGCAAATATGAACTTGCTTATTGCACCAAGTCAAAACTTCTCTTATTTCTGTACCAACAAGATTCCAAAGTCTTTAAGGGCTATGTTTCAAACAAAATAAATCCTCTCTTAAGTTCCAAAAAAACAAACTTTGAATGAAAACTTAAACGAAAGGTGTAGTAATGAACTTTATAGTGAGAATGGATAGCTTAAAGTGATGATCCAATGGGCCTCAAACCAAATCAAATCCAAATTCAAACTAAAACTTGACTTTCAAGTTTGAATTTCAAGGCAAAGGATAATATTCCATTGATACTAAGAGACTCTCAAGAATCAATCCCCGTATCAAGCTTCATCACAAATCAAATGATAGACTATAATTCTTTTGAAAATACCAAATGGTAGGGCTTAAACCTAATCTCTTTCACTTTCGAAAAGAAAACAACTTGAGACGTTGAAACAAAATTCCAATTCCAAAACCCTTGGAAAATTTGAGAAGAATAACCTTGTGTGGTTGAAAACCCTAATAGAAAATTCCAAAGAAAAGGGAGGGAAAAGTTTGGGGTACAACAGCGGGGACTAGCAAAATTACCAGAAGTGGAAGGATTTTCTCCCCGGAAATCTCTCCACCTGTTCAAGTCACAATTACCAAGTCGACCACCAAAGCTCGGGATAAAAAGCCGATGATAGAGTTTGTCCAGACGGAGGCGCCAAAAGAAGCTATGGTCAAGGATACCTCTGGACAGGATTCGGAAGAGGTTTTGAAGATCATTCACAGAAACAATTATAAAATTGTTGAACTATTAGGGCAGACCCGTCGAAAATATCCATGTTATCATTAATGTTATGTTCTGAAGCCCATGTGCATGCTTTAGTTAAATTCTTGAAGACTTCTCATGTGCCACAAGAAATTTCGGCTGACCAATTTTGCAGTTACGTGGCTAGTTTTACATCTGATAATGGTTTAGGTTTCTCCGAAACTGACTTTACTCCAGAGGGGAGAAATCATAATAGGGTCATATATGTCTCAATTGAATGCAGGGGCACTACGTTGGCTCATATGTTAATTGATATTGGATCTTCTCTAAATGTTATGCCAAAAGGCACTCTTGAAAGGCTAGATTGTGAAGGGGTTGTGCTGAAGCCCAGTAATATCATAGTTTGAGCCTTTTACAGATATAAAAGAATGGTGCATGGAGAAGTGGACCTCCCAATCAAAGTGGGTTCACAAATATTAGAGTCCACCTTCTATGTAATGGACACCCGACCAGCCTATTCTTATCCATTGGGATGCCCTTGGATCCATGGGGCAGGAGCTGTTACCTCTACCTTGCATCAAAAACTCAAGTATCCGGTAAAAGGAAAGGTTGTTATTGTCTGTGGAGAAGAGAAGTGTATGGTCAGCCACCTTAATTCATTCTGATGCATGGAGATGGACGGAGAATTTATCGAGACTCCATGTCAGACCTTTGAAGTAATTTCCCCTGCTGCTGTTGAAGATGTTTCTTCCATTCCGAAGATCACCAAAACTCCGCACAAGATGGCTTCCTTTCAAGATTCTAAACCTACTATTGAAGAAAAATGTAAAAGGGGTGTTCGTCACGCTCGTGTTGGGAGACCTCTGTTCCGTATCAGCAATAACAAGGTCAACATTATAGAGGATGTAGACAGTGATTGTGACTTCAACAGTTGGATATTCCCTACCATTGGTGATGGGCTTGATAGTTGGAAAGCTGAAGACATATTCCCGGGGCTTGATGTAGTCAGGATTAATAGCTATATTCATGTCTTATTTGCTTTTTAAAAGCTTTGGTTATTTAATAAACAATGACTTTAAACCTTGTATCTTACCCGGGGCACAATGGTTCATTTGTTAAGGGTTGATAACTCATAAACATTGCTCATTCAATATAAACATTGGACGTTTTGCATGCAAATTTTGTGATCTATATCTTTCTTTTATCTTACTTGCATTTTTAAATATCTATGTGTTCTTACACACACCCACATACTACATTGCAGATCCTCATCCACTCTGGATCTCATTGATAACGATTCAGCTATTGCCGCTTATGACTTTGAAAATCCAATCTACCAAGCCAAGGACGAAGATGAGGAAGATTGTGATATACCTGGAGAACTTGCCAGACTCTTAATACAAGAATAAAAGGCAATCCAACCACATGAAGAGCCAGTCGAAGTTGTAAACATGGGTACCGAGACAGACCAGAAAGAAGTCAAGATCGACGCTGTTGATACTGATGGAGTAGAAGAAAAACCTTGGTTACATGAAGTGAAAAGGTATCTTGAGGCTCAAGAATATCCTGAAGGGGCATCCAACAATAACAAGAAGTTCCGACGGAGGTTCTCGGCTAAGTTCTTCTTGAGCAATGGAATTCTATACAAACGTAATCATGATTTAAATCTGCTTCGTTGTGTGGACAAGAAGGAAGCAGAAGAAATCATACAGGATATGCACGAAGGTGTCTTTGATACTCACTCAAATGGGCAAACTATGGCTAAAAAGATTTTGAGAGCTTGTTACTATTGGTCGACTATGGAAACTGACTGTCACCACCACTCGAGAAATTGTCATAAGTTCCAAATTTATGCTAATAAAGTTCATGTGCCTCAAGTACCTTTGAACATCATGACTTCTCCTTGGCCACTCGGAATATGGGGAATTGATATGATCGGAGAAATCAAGCCTACTGCCTCTAACGGACATCTCTTCATCCTGTGTTAGAAAACCTGCTTATGTCACGATGCATGAAATGCGTATGAAAATGATTTCAAGGACTTTTATGATTTAAATTTGTTTAGACAAAGAAGGAACAAACATTAATTGCATTGATAAGTTCAAACGGTTACAAAAATGCCTCTTGGGCTTACAATAGAAGAAACAAATACAAAATAAACTCCTAATATAAAAAAGACTCAAGCTTCCCACGAGCGCATCCTCTTTGGTGCAATGTATGCATTCAAACTCCGCTCTTCATGAAGTTGTCTCGTGAGCTCCGAGTCCTTCTTCTCATTTGTGTAGAAAAGGGTTTCAAAGGTGTCTCGCTCCCCTTTGAGTTGAATCTAAGATCTTTGCAATTCCACGAGAGTAGTTGGCATATCAGGATGGAGAATAGTGTAAGTAACATCTCCCTCGGTAATAGGCTCCATGATGATAGGTAGAATGGCCTCATAAGGCATCGTGAGGTTTTGAGCGTGAGCTTGCACCCACTTGAGATTAGGCTCCAAAGGAATGGAGTTCTTATGCCCCAAAGTGTTACTATCAACTTTGTTTACCATGCCCCAAGTTTGTATGCATCTTTTAAGGTAACCTTGAACATTGCTCTCAAAGTCAAATGCAATTCCTTGGACAAGTGAATCATGAGGGCCATCCCTCCTAGCATACCCAAACTGTCGCAAATCCAAACAAGGATTGTAGGTGTACCTCCCCTAATGCCAAGTAGAGGTACATTAGGGAATTCCCCATAACGGTCAATAATAGTAATGTCCTCTAAGGATCGAGAACACCAATGAATATCAGAATGCGTGAGTGACATCAATCTATTAGACCATCTCATGCCTTGCTCATTTTTCACAACAGATCGAGGTAGGTGCGAAATAAACCACCTAGCTAACAGTGGAATGCAACACATAAGAAGTCATCTTATCTTCGTGGTGCAAGAGTGAAGAGAATGTAATATATCCCTAAGTAAAGTAGGTAGCGGACTGCGAGATAGAAAATTTTAAACTGCGTTCACATCTATGAGTTGGTCAGGATTGGGAAATAGTATCGTCCCATAGATGAGAAGAGCCAACACTTCTTCAAAGGCTTGTAAATCTAGAGCATCCCAAAAATCTTGAGCCTTCTCCAATAAAAACTTGGCTAGAAACCATTTGACACCACTTCTTGTTTCCCAATTTGCCACAATGTCGGATCGTTGCAAATGTAGAGCTCGAGCAATCTCCTCAGTTCTTGGTTCTCTATAAACAGCAGTGAAGGGTAATTGATCAAGAATAGGCACTCCCAAAAGTTTAGAAAACTCCTCCATAGTAGGTACTAGTTAATAATCAGGAAATGTAAAGCAATGGTGCTTAGGATCAAAGAATTTGAAAAGCACATGTACCATATCCTCTTCAAAATTTGTGGTAACCAAGTTGATAAGACGACCGTACTTCTTGGTGAATGGAGAATCATTGGGAACCCTTGATGCTAATTCCTTAAGTTGTGGAGGCACTTTCACAAGGTTCATTCGGATGGTGTTTCTTCATGTGGAAGCCATGTCCTATAAAATAGCACAAAGATAAATCCAAAAGTCCTTGAAATGGTTAGTGCAAATGCAATGATATGATGTCATGATGTTATGTACAAGTAAACAAACACACACACACAAAGAAAACAAGTCCTTAGGTTTAGGCTTGCATGAGGTTTCATTGGTAAGTACCCTCTTGAGGTTTAGTTGGTTCAACCTGTCTTAGAAAGTAATCGGGTTCTAGGGAATCTCAATATCACTGATTTTTCTTCATTGCGCATTTTTTCAGTGCAAGCCTCTTTATTGGCGATCGAAATATCCTAACAGTATGATCTCAATGAGCATAGTATCGAGTATCAACCAACTTCGGACTGCACCAAAGTCGGCTACCTCACTACTTCCTAATGGCCAAGTTGTTCAATTAAAGGTTCTATGATTCATTAGTATTTCACGACACCATACAGCGGCCCCGTATTCTCCTTAATTCTCCATAACGGATATCGGTATCCACAAATGTGCCACACTAACATAGATATTTCCTCAACCATATCGGTCTATGCGGTACAGTCTTCACAACTTTTTGTATTTACCTAATGATGTTCCCAGATTCGGGTAGAGGATCAATACAAACCCAAACAAGGACCCATAAATGTAAAGCAATCAAAATCAAACAATGAAAGCATTTTAAAGGTGATCTAGCTCTAAGGTAACCCCAGTTTTAAGTAATTCCCCAGCAGAGTCGCCAGTTCCGTAATACGGTGGGAGAACTGACTTAGTTGTTTTGCGTTTTAACTCAATTGTTGCAGATAGCAAGAGTCACCACCGACTTTTCTTTTATCCAATAAAGGAAAGCGTGAAAAGAACTGGAAAGACCTTTTGAGAATTTTCTTGAGTTCGAGGTGTATATTATTAAAAGGGAAGATGTTAGCACCCTTTTCATCTGTAGTTATCTACGGTCTCTTAGTTGCTAGCTCACTTTGAAAATGCTCTGTTTGAAATGTGTTTGTGATTTATTTTGAAAGTATTTTTGAAAAGTGTCATCGTTTAGGCAAACTTTGTAATGATTCTCGTCTCTATAAGAATGCATACAAAGTGTTGACTTTTGAAAATATTTTATGTTTGAAAGTGTTGGTGTATTTTTGAAATATGTTTTGAAGATTAATTGTAAGCAAGCAACTATGAATGTTCTACC
The DNA here is from genome assembly GCA_948472305.1 of Vicia faba. Lineage (NCBI taxonomy): Eukaryota > Viridiplantae > Streptophyta > Magnoliopsida > Fabales > Fabaceae > Vicia > Vicia faba. The sequence goes on along the minus strand of OX451741.1, from coordinate 1,179,374,725 downwards.
TACTCAAAAAGTCTTAGTTCTTTTCCTCCACCTTTAGATATTGATATCTTACCATTGATTGGTAAGAAGCCCTATCATTGGATGTGAAGGGACGGGCGTGGGTCATTGTATAGTCATAGAAAGCAACATTGTAGGATACCTTAGAAAGTTTTGTAAGGGTCTAATATCGTTTACCAAAGGAAAAATTAAAGGGTCATCGAGGGACTATGATCTGGTATTCAAGGGTCATTGCTAAAGTATCCCACGTTCGAGGGACATGACTGTTTTTTCTCAAGGCAACAAGTGGGTTTAACCCTTGAGGTGCAAGTGTGCAAAGTGTTTAGATTGCATGCATTTTTGTCTTAAATTAGGGTTTTCTATTTGTTGATTTTATGTCATGCCATACAGACCCTAATTACTAGCATTTATATTGAAAGCGAAAAATTAAAAAAATTAAGTATTCTACGCTATTACATCATTTGGGGATGGGGACACAATTTTACAAATGGGGGATGAAAGCAATAAAGTTATAATTATACTATTACAACCATATTTAATATTACAAGATAAAATGTGCAAGAATATAAAAAGCAATGTGAAAGAAAAAGAAATTTATTTTTGTTTATGAAAAGTCTTGATTTAATTAAACTAATAAAAGAAAAGAATTTAATTAATTAAAATCCCTAAATTCTAAGTTGATTTAATTAGAAAAGAAAGTCAAAGCAAAAACAAAGTTAAAAATTAATTTAATCAAGAAAAGAAATTTGTTAAGAAAAATGTTTTTTTTTTAGTTTTTAATAAAGGAAAAACCCTAAAAGATGCTACTTTCAATAAATCATGAATAATGAAAATAAAAATATTTTTGGTGAGATCTTTATATATTCATAAAATAGAGCTAATAAACTAGTAGTGTGCAAAAAAATAGTTCAAAAGGAGTTAATTTGATAGGTTAAACAAATTGTTGAAGTTTGTTAAAAATGTAAAATGAGTCAAGTTATAAAAATAAGGTTTTGGTCCTGCCAAGGCTTGAACTCAAGACATTCAGGCTGCTGGCTCAAAAGAATACCACTAGGACAGGCGCGTTTGCTTGTCAACCATGCGCTTGCATGACATTATATGAGAAGATTTTTTCCTCTTGATGCAAAAATTCAATGTCCTCTATACGACTTCCAGAAGCAATATGATGATTGCTTTAGCTTCCTAAGACCTTAGTGAGTATGTTGCAACTCTTACTTTTCCTTGAAAGTGTCTGGATTGGTCTACTCAAGACAAGTTACAATGGTGGATTTTGAAAACGGTGGATGATGAAAATGATGTTACAGTGAGGAAACATGGGTATGTTAAGCTTCTATATGATATATATAAAGTGTTTGGATGATTTGTTTGGACAATAGTTACAAGAGTGATGAGTTTCGAAGTTAAGGTTTCAAAAAGTTTTAAAAATGGTGATTTTTGGCCAATTCTGACTTGGGAGAGATTGAGGGGGTTTGAGGGCTTGTTTTTTCGTCCCTTGACTTGCAAATGGTGTATGTATTTATAGGCAAGAGGTTTTGTGTGCTACTGTCGTACCCCAAATTTGTCCTACCTCGACGATTATATTTTCAAGATTTAAAATAGAAGAAATGTTTAGTTAAGGATGGTTCAGCAATATCTGATGGCTCATTCTTAAATCCAAGACAACCAGGAGGTATACTTTAATTTAGGAAAGTGGGGCTTTCTAAATGAGAAAGACGCATGTATCCATGAACCCATTCGCGAAGCATGTTAGCCTATGACCCATGAGATTCGAAAATAGAAAATTATTTCAGAATTAATAATTAAGTTTCAGCTATTATCAAGTCCATTAGGATTTGTTGATGTTAGCAAAATAGGTGGTAAAGTTTTAATTTGCAAAATTATTTAGCCCATTTAAGAATGGTTGTTGTTAATGAAAGAAGAGGTGAAGATACGATTATATTAAAAATTTATATTGGCCCACTTCTTTTAATAGCAAACAACAAATAGGGGGGTATAATTCTGGATTTGCAGGCCCATTGAGTTTCTAAAGTCAAGCCCATTGGACGTTTTTTATTTATTTACTGTTTTAGTTCAAAAAATTGACTTTATTGTTATTAAGAGTTTTTGGAAAAAGAATATGTTGGATGTTTACAATAAAAGCTCAGTTCAAAATCAGTACAAGGCCCAAATTCGTTAAGAAAACATGTTGGGCTGAATAAAAAATAGCAAACGCAAGGCCCAAACCAAGAAAACAGGAACTGTATCAATCAAGTCCTAAATTAACGCATGTTTTTCGGAGTAAACAGCTACTGTTGAAATCAAATCAAAGATACCTAATTGTTCTTGAAAATCAAATCTTCGTCTAAATCAGAGTCCAAGCCCATATTTCTTTTACAGTAAGAAGAGATACAATACAAAAACAAAATGGTATCAAATCTCAAAGTGATTGTTACAGGAAAAATATTTATTACATAATGAAATTCGGAAATTACAGAAGAGAGGATCAATTACAGCAAGCATTAAATCTCTAATCCCTAAATATAAGGCAAGAATAATTTCTAATAGCAAATTGTTCAAAACCCTAAAACAAAAGCTTATAAATACTAAGCGACTAATATACAAAAAGAGGGATCGAGAATACAGAGATGGAGGGGAGAACTTGAAGAGACTGTACGAGATGAAAACTGCGTAAGGTTGAAGAAGAAGAAGAAGAAGAAGAAGAAGAAGAAGAAGATAGGAGGACGATTAGGGTTTTAATATCTGAAACCTTAATCGTTGTTGATCCTCCGCCGCACCACTGATACTTTGTCATGACCTGCGATTCAAAGAAGATGAAGGGAGATTAGCCTTAATCGGGAAATTGCAAACGCTCAAAGTCAGAAAGGACAAAATCACAAAGGGGTAAAACACTTAGCTCATTTTTTTTTGTTGTTGTTCTTGTATTGGGGTTGCTGGGTAGGATTTATGTTGGAAGGAGGTGGGTTAGCCGTCGCTGCCACAGTGTTGTAGGCGTTAGGGTTGAAGAAGAAAGGGGAGAGGGTTCATATGTCACGAGAGAGGAAGATGAGTTTACTGTAAAGAAACAAATGAAATCGGATTGTAAAAAATAAAAACAATGGATATACCGTACAATCCTATACGCACTAGCACATCATAATTAACATGTTCCTCCTATTTCATCCATCAGATTACCATTGGACGGTCGTAGGACAAGTCCCACCATAAGCTTATACACCATCGCCTCATACGATCAACTGGTCCCCTCTCCAATCATGCAATAGGCCTAGCCCAGTTTCTTAACGCAACCCCGTTCCTTGTTGTTGCTAATCCAAAGAATAATTCACACCTTCCCCCTTCAGAATTTATATTTGGGCCTAGCCCAGTCTACTTCTAGCACCCCCTCTATTTTACTTATCAACTAAAATTGCACCCCCTATTAATTAATTTACTTTCTATATTTTTTTAATAATTCTTATATTTTCTTCGATTTTATCTTTATATTATTTATTTATTTTTTTTTAATAATTATTATTATTGGTGATATTAATTTTATATCATATTATTATTAATATTAATTTTTATTTTATTCATCAATTGTAAATATTATTTATATTATCATGTAAATTATTTTTAGTTAAAAGACTCATGTATATTATTTTCTATTGTTGCATTAACATTTTTTTATCATGCATTAATAAGATATTTTGCAATTAATATGATAAAAAAACATATAACAAATCTCAAACTATTTTCCGCAAATAAACTAATCTAAACAATTTATTTTTGCAAAAGGGTACCAAATGAGTTTTGACTAATCGCGTATATAGCCAAAATTCCGCAATCTCTCACGCCGGTAAAAGTGCGAGGCGATTCAAAATACATTTGCAACCCCTAAAAAAACACAAACCCATACGAACTACAAATTGAGACTCTTATTCCTCAAAAGAGGATACGTAGACATACGATCAAAAATCATGGCGAGTTCCCCTACAAAAATTTAAAACCATGTTTACCCCAAACCTAAACCTAAACCTAATATCCTTAAGAATAAGGTAGATGAAAGGTTCCTAACACCTTCCTTTCGTCTAGAACCGAGTTCGAAACTTAGAATCTCTGTCTGCGAAATTAGGGTTTCCTATTAGATGCCCTTCCCTAGGATAAAAACTGATAGTGACGACTCTTGATTTAAAATCCAATCGCAACAGCTGGCGACTGTTGTACCCCAATTTTTCCCCCTAAGATTCCTGCATCATACCATATTGTTTCAATCACAACAAGATCACATTAGGGTTTTTGGCTCTTCTCCCTATCTTTAGCCTTGCTCTTTTGAGGAGTTACCAAGCACCTTGACTTGTTTTATTTTGTGATCATTAATATTTTGCTTTGATGTTCTCTCTAATTAATAAAATATAGAATTGGTTCGTCTTACTTGTTAATAATGTAGGTAAAGGAAATGAGGTTTAGCAAGTTACTCCATGGGTTCATGAGTTTATTTCCATGCCCTAGTCAATAGCTGGAGAAATTCAAACTTCACTATTGGAGTGATTTTGGGAAGAAATGGCATGACAAGGCTCATTTTGGTTCAACATATTTCAAAGTTATCAAAATTGATTCAAAAGTACAAAGGGTTAAGGGAAGAAGTTGTCATGATTGGACAAGGTCTTATTCCTATTGGCCACAAGAGCACATTTCTCTCAAATTTCAAGATATGGAATTGGTTTTGGTGGCTATGAGTCCTCATAATCATCCTCAACAACTTCTATTCACAAAGGAAGAATATTGGCACAAAAAGCTTGTTCAAACTTGGCAAATTTCCTCAAAGCATTCTCTTGATCTAGAGGCTAGGGTTTTAAACTTCAGAGGAGCATATCTTGCTCATCTTATGGTATTTTTGAGTGATTCCAAAAACATCCTTCTCCTCAAAGAGTTACCAACAAATAACTTCAAAATTTCCAAGGATTTTTCATGTGGAAGGAACTTGGTGAAGAAGAAAGATTACAATTCACCCAGATGAATCCCCAATTTTCCATATATGACTTCAAATGGTCATAACTTGGTCAATTTTTATCACCTTGAGCCCATTATTTTTTCATGATGAATTTAGGGATGTGTACTTCATGCCTTCTTTTATGTGCAAAGTAATAAAATTGATGGAAGTTTCCTTAAGGATGCAAAAGATTATAGGTCATTTCATGATTTTTGGCCAACTTCAAATGGTCATAACTTGCTCAACTTTTGGAGATTTTGAGTGGTTCAAATTGAAAAATGACATTCAAGATATCTAATTCATTCCATCTTTTTTGGTCAAGAGCAAATTATAAGTGGAAGGCCATGTTTGGATGCAAAAGATTATAGGTCATTTTTAAAGAAGAATTTGAAATATTTCTAAGTATGGAAAGTCAACTCTTTTTCTTCAACTTTGACTCCATGTTGCTTTCAGCTCACGCATCCATTTGATTCCATTCTTTTTCCATTGCAAAGCTTGTAACCTCATCATTCCAAATCATCAAGAATTATGCCCTAAGACCCCTTGAGGTGAAAAAGCCATGGATTTGAATTGGGTAGTTTGAAACTAAATTTTTCACAAAGTCAGGATTTTGAAATCTTTGTTTTGGCTTCTAACACAATATTTCCACGCGTTTTTGGTTTTAATCATGTTTAGAAACTTTCCATAAGTGTTTAGCATCATGAAACACACGATTTGGCTGAGTTTTGATCAAGTTTAGGTCACACTTTCTTCATGATGCAAACCCATACGAATTCCCTCCAAAACGCATCATTTGCTATTCCTTTTGATCCCATTTGCTTCCCTATAAATAGAGGGTCATCCCCCGTTCAATTTCCCAAGCTTAGATAGCCAGAATCATGCTGCCAAACTTGCTTCACAACCCAGAGTTCAGCAACTTCGAAATCTATTCTCAAGCCTTTTTCAATCCATTTTTTCCCTCAATTCACCTTCCTTGATCTTCCATGAAGCTAACCATATAATTACATTCAAGAATCGTGCCCTATACTGCTCCATAGAAGTCCAGTTTCAGAACTCTGAAACTCAACTTCAATAGGTAGATTCCTTCATCAATTCTTCAAAACTCTGATATCATTGTGTTGTTCTCTTTTCCCTGGTTCTGGTCGCAACACTTACATTTCACTGGGAACACGTTTTGACCATGAATTTTCAAATCCCTTTTCAAAACTTTCTTTCCAAATTGCTTTAGCTACAGTTTATATAAATTTGGCGCGAGGGTGTGGTTGTTTTCGTCTTAAAGAGACGAAGCGATTGACATAGGTCTGAGCTTCTAATTTTACAGTTTGAGAGACCTGCAAATCACGTTGGCTGGAGGTTGAAGATGACCTACGTGTCATCTTCCAACCAATGATGGCGTGCCATTTATGTTTTTCAAAAATCTGATTTATTATTGATTATGTACATTATTCATTAATGGCCATAATATGCACAACGCGCCAGATCCCTTGGATTTGATTACTAACGTGTTTTGACTCTCATCCAATGGTCCACATATTTTACTTTTATTTTATTTTTCTGATTTTTATATTTTAATTGTTTTAAATTTCAAAAAATCATAGAAAATTCATTTTTAGTCCAAAAAATCTGAAAAAATTATGAAAAATATTTTTGATTATTCTCTTTCTGATTTTTATTTTTTCACATTTTAATTTTGTGTTTTGGTATTTTTTATAAATTTTACACTTATTTGATTTGTTTAAAATGTTTAAAAATACTTTTTCACATTTTTAAATTCTGAAAAAATTATGGAATGATCCAATGATATTGTGACAAATATTGGTGACCTTATTTTATTTTTGTTTTTGACTTTACTATTTTTTACTATTTTTGTTTATTTTACCCATTTATTTTATTTTTTTAAAATAGTTTCTGACTTTTAAAAATTACCAAAAATTTTGTAAAATTACTTGGCCTCTTTTCTGATTTTTTTTATGGTCTTATTTTCCATTTCTTAATTAATTTGAATATAATTGATATTTTCCTCATTATTTTTCATTCTTTAAACATTTTTAAACCTTTTAATGTATATATTAAATATGATATTATTTTGTGATTATTTTCTGGCTGTCTTGAGTTGATCTTTTTATCATGGCTTTATTAACATCATTGGATCCATGGTGTTGAGTTTAACTCCATAAAAATGGATGAATGATTTTAATAATAGTTTGATTAAATTTTTAATTCAAAAGTGGTTTATTCATCCTTTGCCCTAATCCTCTTCATCTCATCCCCTTCCCATTGCACTAAATGTTGTTGGAGCATAATCTCTATATCATGTCTCAAAACAAATGGTGCATAGATTGCTATTGACCGGCCTCAAAATAGGTGTGACTTCTATATAAGTCCACTTACGATTGCTTAACATAGAACTAAATTTTGTCCCGATTCAAATAAATTATCATTCATGGCCGAAACTTATGATTGCAAGCCCAAGTATGTTAATTTGATCTCTTTGATCCAATAACTTTGAGATTCATTGTGTGGAGGCTTTGGTTCTACCAATCCTCTAATGCATCTATAATACATTTGGTCAACGCGGATCACTTAAACATTGTTGATCATTAAATGGTACTTATGAGAATTCCAAATGGATGATATACTTGACAAAAAGCAAATACAACTTATTGTGTGGAGGCTTTGGTTCTACCAATCCTCTAATGAGTTCCAAATGCAAGTTTCAAGATGGTCATCCAACTAACAACTAATTATTGACTTGTTTATTTTATGCTTTTATTCTTTTATGCTTTATGTACTATTTATTTTTGTAGCACGTTTCATTTCATGTCATTTTCATCTTTGCTCATTTGAGCATTTATCTTCTTGTCATTTTTTATTTTTACTCACTTGAGCTTTTCTTTTCTTTTCTTAAGATACTTAATAATGAACATAAACCCTAAAAAACTCTTAATGATACTTGGACTATTTGGTTACTATCCTTGGCATTATGGAGCATGGAACTTTTTTTCGGACTTAGGATTAGAAACCTTGGCCTATCTTCGAGACCTTGTGATCTTATCTGATTATTTTGTCTGGAGTTCTTGAGGTTTACCTCAAGACATTGGGTTGTTTGTTTATTTTTGTGTGCAGGTTTTTGTGATTACATCCTTTGTTTGCAATATGGAATTCACCTGTATACAGCCGTTACTCTGTCCAATTTTTGTGAAGACTTAATACATTTGAAGAGGTCTAGTATCTTTGCTTGCTTGGTTTCAATCCAAAGAATGGGAATTCTATCTTGGCTCATAATGTCATGTTTTGGCTTCTTGTTGGTTAGATGGTCCTTATCCTTAGCTTTTACCTTATGCTTTAGGATAGCCTCTTCTACTCCTCCCATTTTCTTTAAGTTCAAAAATCTTCTCCCTCCCTTTGAAAACTCTTCTTGTTTCTAAACTTGAACCACTTTCATAATAAACTTGGACCTAGGTCCATGCATTTTCAAAATCTTTTCATCAATAAACTTCAATCAATTTAATAATACTTTGACACTTTTTGTGAGAAGACTAAAAGTCAATCAACCTCATTTTAAACCATTTTTGCCACTTTGGCTTTTATCTTTAAACTTTTCTTAAAAGGTTAGGCTCTTGTCAATCCTTATAGTGATGCAAACCACTATACTTCTACAATATGTAGTGAAGTGAGATATTTTCCACTTGGGTGTTGAGTGAGGCATTGTTGATTTTAAAATCCAAGCCATATCCTCCACTTTGAGATGATGTAAATTCTCCTTTCTCATGATTGTAGGTAGTAAGTATGTTTTCCACACGGACAATGACGATGATGTCTTATCTCTTAAAATCAAACAACACACTTGTGTTTCAAATTTTTAAAAGAGGAACTACCTGTACCCTGATCCCCTATTGCATGAAAGGTGGTACGTAGGCACTAAAGGTTCACAACCGTGGCGGGTGCAAAAATCATGAAAAAATATATTTCTCTTCCCACCTCACCATCCATTTTATATACAACACATTTTTTATATATAGCCAAAATATACATATTTTTCAAAGAGGTTCCTGCGGAGTACCGTAGATGTTTAGGGTATTAATACCTTCCCTTTGCATAACCAACCCCCTTACCTTGAATATTTCCCCCTCTTTTTGGGTTATTCGCTCTTTTCCTATTCCTTTTGAAACAATAAAGCGCGGTGGCGATTTTGATTTTGATTTGTATAAAGTCTAGTCCATCCAATGGCTTAGTCTTGAACATTTCTACCGCTACAGAAAAATGGCGACTTCACTGGGGAAAGATTGACCTCTTGCTGGTCCATCCCTAAGTGGGTTGAGCCTATATTTGTTTATATCTGTATATGTGCTATTGTTGTTTATGTGCTATAATTTGTATACATGTTTGTCTAGATTTTCCTGGTTTTCAGGGTGCTTGGTGATTACTCATAAGTCCTATACTCGGACTTGGGAAAACTTTAAGATAGAACGGGCGGTATAGTCATGTTAACTTTGAGGGAGTAATCCCAAAAAAGGAGGCATGAGATCCCCCACTCAGTGGAGGCCCCTTTGATTGTAGTGTCGTTTATCGAGTAATCAGGAAGACGTACTACTTTCGACCTGTGAGCCTGCTGAAACTGAGAACCGTAGAATACCTTACTCATCTTGGCCTTTTAGGTGTAGTGCGGAAGCTATGATGGAGTAATCCAGAAATAGTTGTCACGCGATACTACGCTCGGGCGAGTCTTTCTTGAGAATATTACTAATTACCGAGTTAATCGGGAAGTTGGTAATATCCGAAGGAAGGATGTAGACTCTTGGAACCTCTAGAACCTTGTTCGGCAGGTGATAAATCTTAGACCAACACATTAAGGGTAGTACCTGCGACTTCATGCTCGTGACGTTGAACCTATGAACCATATATGTGTGATCTTGTGTGTGATTGTTGCATCATGATTCCATGCACTCATAAGCATCTTTTGAAGAAAACAATATTTCAAGGGATTTAAAGGTTGACTATTTGTGAATATCTCAGGTACTGTTAACCATGTATTTTGGAAAGAGAAAGATCGAGAAATACAGTTTCAAGGATCCCAATATAGATGAGTTGATCAGTCTAATTCCAGAAATCAAATGTTCTGCAGACTTTCAGAAGAAGTATGGATCCATTATTCCTCTCGTGAAGCTGAAGATTAAGGAGGGTATTCTCTCGACCTTGGTCGAGTTCTATGATCCGATGTATCACTGCTTTACTTTTCCCGATTATCAGTTGATGACTACACTGGACGAGTATTCTTACCTATTGAATTTACCTGTTACCGATCGTGTTCCTTTTACTGTTTTGGAGGATGAGCCAAAACCACATGAGATAGCTGCTTTGATTCATCTGGGGAAGTCTGAGGTGGAAGCCCATATGACTACTAAAGGAGGGATTCAAGGATTACCAGCTCAGTTCTTATTGGAGAAAGCTCGTTACTTTTCCAGAATGAAGAGTACGGTCGCATTTGAGGCCATCTTTGCTTTACTTGCGTATGGATTATTCTTATTTCCTAATATGGACAAGTTTGTCGACATTAATGTTATCAGGATTTTCATGATTGGAAACCCAGTTCCTACACTGTTGGGTGATGTTTATTACTTTGTTCATCTTCTGAATTCTTATCATAGGGGAATGATTATCTGTTGCACGCCTTTGTTGTACCGGTGGTTAGTCTCTCATATGCCTCAGTCTGATGCTTTTTGGGATGTCAAGAAGGAACCCCATTGGGCTCCTAAGATCATGGCACTTACTCACTCGGATATTGATTGGTATCATCGATCTTATCATGATATAGAGATTATTGACAGTTGTGGTAGTTTCCCTAATGTACCTCTTCTTGTTACAAAGGGAGGAATTAACTATAAACCTGTTCTTGCACGACGACAACTTGGTTATCCGATGAGGGATAAACCGAACAATATTCATTTGAGTAGTTTCTTTCTGAAGGAAGGAGAAGACCATAGGGAAGCTAGGGAGCAGATTGCGAAGGCCTGGCGTCACATTCATAAAAAGAGTAAGAAGGATTTGGGACCTAGGGGTGTTGTTTCTTTGGAACGATACCTTCAGTGGCTCCAATCAAGAGCCATTCAGTTGAAGATGCCGTATACTCGGGAGACGCCCATGCCTGATCTATTTGTGAAGACCACTCCTGCCTTATTACATGATCTAGAAGAGCTGCAGCTTGCTTTGGTCAGGATGCAACAGGAAAGGGATGCTTGGAAGAACAAGTTCCAGACTTTAGAGAGTTCCTACAGAGCAGACCTGAAGGACAAAGACGATTTGATCGAGATCCTCGAGATTCGAGTGGTGGAGTCTATGGAGAGGAAAGGGGATTTATTTTCCCCTAAGCCTCAAACAGGTGCTGATTACTCATTTCCTAATCCATATGATTGGAAGGAGGTTGCCATCAGACATATGGAAGAAAACCAGAGGTCGAGGGCTCAGATTGCCAAGCTCACAGGAAAGCGCCAGCGTACAGATTGATCTCCATCAGTTCTTTTTCTCAGGATTTTTGGATTTTATTTTCATCTTGTACTTGGGATCATTGAAACTTGTAATCCATTTTGAAGTTATTATAATAATAATAAAATAAAATAAAAAATAAAATAAAATTTAAGTATTTCAAATGCGTTATTACTTTAATGTTTACGATATGTATAAATGTTAAATCCCTTGAAATATTAAATGATAAAATAAAAAAAATAATAATAATCATATGCATTGCATATCATGCATCATATTGCACAAATTTCTTGCATTTATTATGCATATCCAGGTGCCTTACCTAGCTTCTTTACTTCGTTCAGCAAGCTGACTCATCACTACAACACTCGGGCTAACTTCAAAAAGAAGATGGACAACTTGGAACAGGAGAATCGCGAGCTACACGAAGAAGTTTCTGCTTTGAGGGCTGGCTTGGCCAACTTGACTGCTTTGATGAAAGCTCTGGTGGCTGCTCAGAATCATCCACCGAGTGTTCAACCTCAACCAACCAGGGCAAGTACTGAAGTTCTGACTGTTCCTATATCCGCCACTCTGGTTGTTGTTCAAAATTGTATGCCTCAGGGTTATCCGTGGGGAATGCTAGAGAATTTTGCACCTGAAGGTTTCAATTTGGGCCCCCAAGATGCTCCAGTGGTTCAAACTGTTGTTACTCCAGCACCTCCTGTTGTGCATATGGTTCCTGCTGCACCTCCTTCAGTGAATTTGGTTCTGTTTGTTAATGAAGATGTGTGTCGTCCTTTCCCTCCGCCGAGTGAAGACTTGGGTCTTTATGACAGAATGGATGATTTCCAAGAGCAGTTTGATAGAATGCAAAGAGAGATGAAGGCTCTTAGGCGAAAAGAGTTATTTGGGAAGAATGTGAATGAGCTGTGTTTGGTCCCGAATGTTAAAGTGCCTGCTAAGTTTAAGGTCCCAGAGTTTGAGAAGTACAAGGGAAACACTTTCCCTCGTGCTCACTTGGTGATGTACGTGAGGAGAATGTCTACCCACACCGATGATCAGCGTCTGATGATTCACTTTTTCCAGGATAGTCTGACCGGCGCAGCATTGAAATGGTACATGAGTTTAGACAGTGTCAACATCCATACTTTTAATGATTTGGGAGAAGCATTCATTAAACAATTCATGTACAATGTGGACATGGCGCCCGACCGTGAACAGCTTAGGTCCATGGTTTAGAAAGACAGAGAATCTATCAAAGAGTATGCGCAGAGATGGCGCGAAGTGGCTGCAAAAGTGATCCCTCCCATGGAGGAGAAGGAAATGACTAAAAATTTTCTGAAGACGCTGGGCGCTTTCTACTACTAAAGAATGGTAGCAAGTGCCCTAAGTGATTTTACAAAAATAGTAGGAAATGGGTGTCCTCCTAGAAGAGGCAGTAAGAGAGGGCCGTTTGACAAATGGTGAAGGATCCGAAGGTGTAAAAAAGCCAGCTTATGGGTTTACAAAGAAGAAAGAGGGGGATACAAATGCTATCACACAAGAGAGGAGGGTAAACGCTCCTAGAAGGAATTATCAGCAAGTTTCCTCAATTACTCCTGTTATGAATGTCGCTCCGACTACCGTTGCTTATCAAAGACAGTCCCAGCAGGGGAACCAAGGGAATAATCAGAGAAAGGAGAACTATGACCCTATTCCCATGAGCTATGCGGAACTACTACCAGCATTGATTCAGAAGAAGTTGGTCCAAACACGACCACCTCCCGTCGTACCATCACCATTGCCTTGGTATTACAAAGCAGACCAGACGTGTGCCTTTCATCAGGGAGCACCAGGGCATAGTGTTGAAAATTGTTATCCTTTGAGGAATGAAGTTCAAAGGTTGGTGAAGTCTGGAATTCTATCTTTCAAAGACATGGGACCTAATGTGAAAGACAATCCTCTACCCAAACACGGGGGAGTGAATGTTGTAAATATGGTGGCCGGTTGTCCAGGAGACTTCCGGATTTTTTACATTAATCTGGTTAGAGGAGATTTGGTGAAGATGCACGCAGACCTTTGTGAATTCAGTTATTATATGCATGACCATGCCGGTTATGCTGTTTGCAGTACAGACATACAGGGTTGCGAGAAGATAAAGGCTGATTTACAGGAGATGATGGATGAAGGTTTAATCCATATAATCAGGCCTAGAGTAGAATATGAAGAGGAAGTGAATATGGTTTCTGGATGACCGGGTGAACACATAATTTTTGATGTGAAGCATTTGAATGAGGATCTCGTGCAGTTACATGCTACCTTCTGTCGTACCACTGGTCAAGTGGAACACCAATATGGATCTTGCATAATTTGCTGTCGAGACCCCTGAGGATGTTCTATTGTGAGAGAGGGTGTTCTATTGTGAGAGAGGGTGTTCAATTGTTGTTAGACAATGGAACTATCAAGATCACAGGTCAGAGAGATGATTATCATGTGATTGATATGGTTGAAGTTTGTTTGATGGAAGAAGATTCAGAGGAAGAGTACGCCTCCGCATATGATTATTTCTCCTCAGACGAAGATTTGTTTGTCGGAAATGACCTTTTGATGGCTGATTATGTTGAGGAAGGGGTAAACATCATTGTACCTTGTTTTGGTGCGCCTGCTCATCTTAAGGTGGAGTACCATAGCAAACCTGCTGTTACCCAATTGGTAATTAGTCTACCATGTCTTGTTCCCTATATATCAGATAAGGTTGTGCCTTACAAATACAATGCTACATTCTTAGAAGATGGCGTGGAAGTTCCCATCCAGCCAATGCCATATGTTGGAAATATAGCTGATAATAGCAGGGTGAACCGTAGTGGTCGTGTGTTTGCGCCGGTTGTTCGAAGGGACGTTGTTGCTGGAAAGAAAATTGTTGAGAACGATGAGCCTAAGAAGGCTGCAGGAGAGACTAGCAGAGCCACATTAGAGAAAGAAGTGGATGACATCTTTAAGATAATTAAGATGAGCGATTACAGAATTGTAGATCAGCTATTACAGACTCCTTCAAAGATATCCATCCTAGCTTTATTAATGAATTCCTCTGCTCATAGAGAATCACTGATGAGAGTACTAGACCAAGCTTTTGTGGAGAGTGACATGCCGTTAGATCAATTCAGCATCGTAATTGGAAACATTACATCATGTAACAACTTGATTTTCTGCGATGATGAGTTACCAGATGAAGGGAGGAATCACAACCTGGCCCTCCACATATCTATGAACTGCAAGAATGGCTCACTGTCCAATGTGCTAATTGATAACGGATCCGCGTTGAATGTTATACCGAGGAGTACCCTCATGAAGTTAAAGTATCAAGGAACACCTATGCGCCCGAGTGGCATCATTGTGAAGGCTTTTGATGGGTCAAGGAAATCTGTCATCGGTGAAGTGGACTTTCCAATCCATATAGGACCACATTTGTTCTTCATAACCTTCCAGGTCATGGACATTATTCCTGCATATAGTTGTTTGCTAGGACGGCCATGGATACACGAAGTAGGGGCTGTCACTTCAACTCTGCATTAGAAGCTAAAATTTGTGCGTGAAGGGAAGGTAGTGATCATAAATGGGGAGCAGGCGTTGTTGATATCCCATCTATCCTCTTTCAATATTGTAGAAGCGGATGAGGCTGCTGTTGGAACCCAGTACCAAGCCCTATCCATTGACAACATAAGGAGGAATGAGAATTATGTGGTTTCCTTGAAGGACGCGCAGCAGGTTGTGCGCAATGGTCATAATGCAGTTTGGGGACGACTTGTGGATCCACCCGTGAACAAAAACGAGTTGGTTTGGGTTTCGCTTCGAGGAATGGCAAAGGCGAAAATTTGAAGTCAATGTCTTCTGTGAACAGTTATCATAATGTTTTCCGCAGCGGAGGCTACCTCCATCCAATTGGTTCTGGAATTAATGTTGTTGAAGAGGATGGAGCAGAGCAGGAAGTACCGAATCATGTGACGCATGGAGTCCGAGTTCAGAATTGGGTCACCATTGATGTTCCTTCTTGCATACATGTTTCAAAGTAATTTTTCTTGTTAATCTCTTTCTTTCTTTTGAAAAGCTTTCACTCTGCCCAAGATGGAAGTATTAATGTTGTAGGGCTTATCTGTTTGCTATAACTTTTAAGATCATTAATAAAAGTTGTCTTTGCTTTCAAAATTATGTCTTTTATTTTCTGCTTTTTTTCTTGGGAAATGGTAATAAAAAAAACCTTTCAAAATAAATAATAACTGAAAATTAATCTGCATGATCACTTTTTATATGTGTCAGTTTCTAAAAGCAATCATAAATCATATGTGCAGATTATTTAAAAAACCCGTTGAATACAATGACCCTGCACCCCCTCCCAACTTTGATTTTCCCGTGTTTGGGGCTAAAGAAGAATATTATGATGAGATTCCAGAAGAGGTCTCACGGTTGCTTGAGCACGAGGAAAATACCATTCATCCATATAAGGAGCCTTTAGAAGTGATTAATTTGGGTTCAGAAGAAGATCCGAAGGAAGTCAAGATTGGAGCATCGTTGTATCCTGATGTAAAGAGCGGGTTGATTGAGCTGTTGAAAGAGTATGTGGATATTTTTGCTTGGTCTTATCAAGATATGCCTGGTCTAGATACAGACATTGTCGAGCATCGTTTGTCGTTGAAGCCAGAGTATCTTCCAGTTAAACAAAAGTTGAGAAGAACCCACCCAGATATGGCAGTAAAGATCAAAGAGGAGGTCCTAAAGAAGATTAATTCCGGTTTTCTTGTGACATCAGTGTATCCTCAATGGATTGCCAATATTTTCCTAGTAGCGAAAAAAGACGGAAAAGTCTCCATGTGCGTAAATTACAGAGATCTAAATAAAGCTAGTCCAAAAGATGATTTTCCATTGGCTTACATCGACATGTTAGTGGATAACACAACAGAATTCAAAATATTCTTGTTCATGGATGGATTTTTCGGGTATAATCAAATAAGAATAGCTCCAAAGGACATGGAAAAAACAACGTTTATCACACCCTGGGGAACATTCTGTTACAGAGGGATGCCCTTCGGGTTGAAGAACGCTGGTGCAACGTACTAGAGGGCTATGACAACCCTATTCCATGATCTGATGCAAAAAGAAATCGAATTATATGTTGATGATATGATTGCCAAATCCCAAACTGAAGAAGGGCATGTAGAAGATTTGTTGAAGTTGTTTCAGTGTTTGAGGATGTGTCGTCTCCGCTTAAATCCAAATAAATGAACCTTCGGAGTTAGATCAGGGAATTTGTTGGGTTTTATTGTTAGCCGGAAAGGAATTGAAGTTGACCCTGATAAATTCAAAGCAATTCAATAATTGCCAGCACCAAGAACTGAAAAGCAAGTCAGGGGTTTCCTCGGGCGTTTGAATTATATCTCCAGATTTATTTCCCACATGACTGCAACGTGTGAACCGATCTTTAAGTTGTTAAAGAAAGATCAAGGTTATGTGTGGACTAATGACTGCCAAAGGGAATTTGAGAGTATTAAAGAATATCTGCTTGAACCTCCTATCTTGCTCCCTCCCGTAGAAGGAAGACTGTTGATTATGTATTTAACAATATTAGATAATCCATGGGTTGTATTATGGGACAACAGGATGAAACATGAAAGAAAGAGTTCGCCATTTATTATCTCAGCAAAAAGTTCACTAATTGTGAGTTGCGGTATTCCATGCTAGAAAAGACATGTTGTGCTTTGGCCTGGGCGGAAAAGCGTTTGCGGTAGTATATGTTGAATCATACCACTTGGTTGATCTACAAAATGGATCCAATCAAGTATATTTTTGAAAAGCCTGCTCTTACTAGAAGAATTGCCCGCTGGAAGATGTTGTTATCTGAATATGATATCGAATACCGCACTCAAAAATCTATTAAAAGTAGTTTGTTGGCAGATTACCTTGCTCACCAGCCGGTGGAGGATCATCAGTCTGCAGAGTATGAATTCCCCGATGAGGATGTGATGTTCCTGAAAGTGAAATATTATGATGAACCATTTCCTAAGGAGGGCCCCGACCCTGAATCTCATTGGAGTATGATATTTGATGGAGCTGTGAATGCTTATGGTAAAGGAATTGGTGTTGTGGTTGTTACTCCTCATGGATCACATATTCCTTTTACCGCAAGGTTAACATTTGATTGAACTAATAATATGGAATAATATGAGGCTTGCATCATGGGTCTTGAGGAAGCTATTGATCTCAGAATCAAAATTCTAGATGTGTATGGCGATTCAGCTTTGGTAATAAATTAGATTAAAGGAGAATGGGACACTCGTCACCCTGGTTTGATCCCTTACAAAGATTATGCTAGAAGATTATTACCCTTATTTAATAAATTTGAATTTCATCACATTCCTAGAGATGAAAATCAAATTGTGGATGCTCTGGCAACTCTGGCTTCCATGTACCAAGTGAATACTTGAAATGATATACCCCGAATTATAATTCGGCGACTAGATATGCTCGCTCATGTGTTTGCGACAAAGGAGGTGGCAGATGAAAAACCTTGGTATTATGATATAAAGCATTTTCTTCAGACTCAGGAATACCCGTTTGGTGCGTCGAAGAAAGATAGAAAGACACTGAGAAGATTGGCAGGCAGTTTCTTCCTCAGTGAAAATGTGTTATACAAGAGAAATTATGACATGGTCCTGCTCTGATGCGTGGATAGACACGAAGCGGACATGTTGATGCATGAAATTCATTGTTGTAACCCAAAATTTTCCCTCTCATTTTATCAAGATTTCTCCTCACAAGACTCTTTCAGCTCAAGACCAAATTAGGGTTTTGCTCTGCTCAAGACATCTCTTGGCACTGATGACCTAAATTAGGGTTTGAATTTGCACAAGGAATTTTGGACTTATAATTCCCCATGTGACTTTCATACTTCATGTTGGACTTATAAGATTTCTCATACCAAGTTTTAAGCCTTGAATCAAATTTTTGTCCAGTCAATTGGACAGTTGACCTAAAAATCAGTTGTATTGGGTAAAAAGTCAATTGTGGCCAATTTAAAGTCAAACCTCATAATTTTTTATCCACATCAACATTATAGACTCATATGAACCATTTGATCAAGTTTGGACCACAACTCCTCAAGAAATTTGATCAGATCATCAAAAGGGTAAAATGGTCATTTTTAGGGTTTTGACTGCAGAAAGGCAATTTCTGACTTTTAACCTAGCCAATGGAAAATTGGGTTCAAGCATGGATTCAAGGACTCAATGGCAACATCTTGACCTATTCACAAGGTTCAAAAGATCTCAATTGCATTGTATTGACAGATGAATTTTCCAGTCAACTGATCAAAAATCAATTGTACACTGAAAAGTCAAACTTTGACTTTTTGGTCAAAATCAAGTGCCAAGGGTCATTTTTCATCAAGATGTGTCAAAAAATGAAACTTGTTCATCAAGAAACCTAATTTTGCATATTAGGGTTTAAGATTGAAAATTTTCATAACTTAGAATTTTTCTATGTTATGAAATTTTCTTATTTTTTCCCAACTTTGCCCAACTTTTTCACCATGATGCAATTGGATTAAAATAAAACTTCCAACATGAAAGTTGTAGTAATTCACAAAATCTACAAGTTTGATTCACAAAGTTTTCCCAAAAGAAGCTTGGATCTCATGTTATGATTTTTGGAACAAGGGTCCATGAAACTTTTAACTTAGTGAAATTTTGCCCTTGTTTAGGCAGGATTTTGACCTATCTTCATGGCAATTTTTCACATAGTTCCACTTGGAATCTCAAAATTCATTTCAAAGATGGATTGTAGAGCATGTTACAAGCTTTCCAAAATTTCCAATAACTATCCAAAATCATTTGTGGTTATGGAGAATCGAAGGTTTGAATTTGGAAAAAAGTCACCTTGATCCATGGCATTTTTCATGTTGCTACAAGTTGCAATTTCCATCCAGCATTGTTTATACTTTCTTACAGGTATCTAAACCCTTCCACACTCAAGAATTAAATGCAAACTAAATGGATTAAATCTTTGTTCTGATCAATAGAGGTTTACACAAGGGATTAATCCAAAAATAGCAAAAAGGCAACATTGCCATTTTTGTCAAAACTTGCTTTATGTCAAATTGCATCCCTTGAGCCTTGAACCCAATCTTGGACAGCAAACAAAATCCACAAACTTGGGGCCAAGTTCACCAAATTTATGCAGGATTAGAGCTAGCCTGTACAAGCCTGGCCTTTGTCACTTCTCACCTTTTGCTTCAAAAACAAGAAAGCTTGCAAAAGTGAAAACTTGAGTATCTGATATAACCAAGCTTGGCAACGATTCCAAACAAGTTTTGCACATTGCCTTGAGCCAAAAGCACGAGTTATCCAACCCTCAAACCTTCCAAAACACAAAAACACCATCTTCTTGCAAAACAGGGCACTCTCTGCAATTTCACTTCCATCTCACAAACCATTGGTGCGTTTTGTCCCAAACCAGTTCCAATACCTTCCATATAACCCACCTAAGCTATCCCAACCATTGGCCATTGACTGTAACTCCAATTTCAATCCTCACCATTTCTGATTTTAGCTTGTGCAGGTTGACTTCTACAGACTTATTCAAGCAAGCTAAAAGCAAACAAAGCATTGGGGAAGGTCAGAGGAAGTTCAGGAAAGCTCACAAACATCTCAGGCCTCACTGAAAACCTCCACATTGCCATACTCGTGTTCAGCTGAAGCAGGTATTTTCCAACTTCCTATCTCTCTATTTAGGAATCATTAGGCTTAGGTTTATGAATAAAAAATGTAGTACTCATAGCCCTTAAGTTGTACATATGCATAGATTTCATTTAAGTTAACTGTGTTGAGAGAATTTGATTGATGAACATTCTGAAAAAGTTAGGTTAGAAATTAGGGCCAGAGAAATTCTCTCTGGTCTTTGAGAGTTAGATTAAGTTTTTTATATGGTTAGAATTGTATGATCATGCTCTATAACCTTCATGTTGCAAGTTTTTGTTTTTAAGCACAAATGCAGGAGATACGAATTTGTACAAGAAACGCGCGTTTTTGTTTGAATCTGAGGTTGAAGATGAAGTAGTTGGGCTGGGCCTGGCTATTTTTCACTTTTGGCGCCCCCAGCTTGCTGATTGCACCCCCCTGGCCCATTTCATTATTTTTTTATATTTTTTTTATTTTTATTTATATTTCTGATTTTATTTTATTTCTCTAAGCATAAAAAATTGCCAAAAATATTTTCATAAATTTTCATATTTTATTTTGTATTTTTTATTATTTTTTCTAACATAAAAAATAGTTTCTTAAATAATATACTTTTATTTTTCTAAATAAACTTGTAAATATTACAAAAGTATATTATACTTTTATTTTTATTATTTATATACTTAAATAATATTTTTTCTAACATATTTTTATTTTTTGACATTGGTATATATTTTTATTTTATTGAACATAAATAAATGTTATAATATATACATATTCTTAAACCAAAAATTTAGGGTTTTTTATCCTTGTTAAAAATAATTCTTTTTCTTATTTTTAATGCATTAAATAGTTTATTTTTACATATATAAAAACAATACAAAAAATATTTTTTGCATATTTATAATATATTGCATATTTATTTAATTGTCCATTTAAATATTTGCTTATTTATCATTTGAACAAAGAATTCAATTTGGATGTAATAGTTAATCTTAGGGCTTTATTTTCTTGCAAATACTGCCCATTCAAAATTGTATCCCCCTCCCCATATCAATGTTGTAATAGCGTAGATTTATTTTGCGCATTTTATAGCTTTCAAATATGCCATGATAAAGATTAGGGTTTGTATGCAATATCCAAAATCAAAACAAATAGCTAGACCTAATACAAGAGATAAAAGCATGTAAATTGACAACACAATGCACACAAGCACCCCTAGGGTTTCATCCACTTGTTGCCTTTAAAATGGCCATGGTATGCATGTTGAGTATCTTGGAAAAGCAAAAACAAAACAAAAAGTTCATAGTCCCTCGATGAGGCTATCTTGGTTTCCTATACAAAATGATCTAGTCCCTCAAAAATTTGCTAAAGATATTTAGCATAATTGCTATCATGGTCAATACGATGACCCGCGCCTGTCCCGTTTAACATCCAAACACAAGGTTGTTTACCAAACACAATGGTAAAACAACAATGTGAAAGGGTTAAAAATGTGTAGGAAAGATCTTTGAGTAGATAGGGTAGATGCTCCTAGTTACTTGATCAAAACTTGCAAACATCCTTGCTAATTTCAAAACACACAATTTCAAAACATTTTCCCAAAAACAACTTTCAAACATTGAAATATCTTTTCAAAAGACAAACACCTTTGTATATATTCAAACAAGAATCATTACAAAGGTTTCCTAGACAAGGCCTCTTTTCAAAACATTTTCAAAAACCACACACAAAGCACCATTTCAAATAATTGAAAAGCAAAAGCAAGTGATCTAAACAAGTAACTAAGAGCCCATGGATAACCATGGATGAAAAGGGTGCTTGCACCTTCCCTTTTCATAATCTACCCCCCGAACCCAAGAAAACATCTCAAAGGTCTTTCCTGTGCTTTTTGACCGTTCCTTTGGATAAAATAAAAAGACGGTGGCGACTCTTGCTAAACCGAAACATTTGCAAACACAAACACAAAACCTCAAGTCTGTTCTCCCACCGTATCACAGAACTGGCGACTCTGCTGGGGATTTTCCAAAAGTGGGGTTACCTTAGGGTTTAGATCACCTTTACATGCTTACTTTGTTTGCTTTGATTGCTTTACATTTGGTTCTATTGTTTGGGTTTGAATCCTCTACCCGGATTTGGGAAACATTCAAAGGTAAATAGCAATACGTTGTGAAAACTGTGCGGGGTATACCAACATGGTTGAAGCAATAGCTATATTAGTGCGACATATTTGTGGGTACCGGTAGCCTTTGAGTCAATCAAAGAGAATACGGGGCCGCTGAGTGATGTCATGAAGCACTAATGGACTTTTAGAACCTTTACTTGACCATCTTGGCCTTATTAGGGGTAGTGAGATGACCGAATTTGGTGCAGTCCGAAGTTGGTAGATACTCGATACTACACTCATTAATGGTTGTTTTCTTGGAATATTTCGGTCGCCAGTAAAGTGGCTAAACTGAAACAATGAACACAGAAAATAATCCAGTGATATTGAGCTCCTTAGAACCCGGTTACTATTTATAGGACAGGTTGAGCTAACTAAATTCAAGAGGGTACTTACCTATTAAACCCCATGCAAGCCTGAAACTAGGAACTTGTGTGATTTGTTTGTACATATACTTGTGCATACATCATGGACATCATGAAGCATCATATGCATCCCCTAACCATTTTAAGGGTTTGGATTTTCATCTTTGTTCCTGTTTTGTAGGTAATGGAATCACTTTGCAGGAAAACAATTCAGGTCAACCTTGTGAGAATTCCTCCTCTACTCAAGGAGCTTGCTTCCAAGATTCCAAAGAATTCTCCCTTCACTGAAAGACATGGTAGACTTCTCAACTTGGTCAACTCCAACATTGAAGAAGACATGGTGAAAGTTCTCTTCCAGTTATTTGACCCCCTACATCATTGCTTTACATTTCCTGATTACCAACTAGTGCCTACTTATGAGGAATTTTCTCAATTCCTGAGGATTCTTGTTCTCCATCAACTAACCTACAATGGTACGGAAAGAGAGTCAAAGCCTGAAGATGTTGCTCAAGCCTTACACTTGCAACCATCTGATATCAAAGGTCATTGGGAAACCAGAAATGGTGTCAAGGGTTTCTTGGCAAAATTTCTGTTTGAGAAGGCACAAGAATGCTGGAATTCTCTAGATCTGCAAGCTTTTGAGGACATTGTAGCACTTCTCATCTATGGGTTGGTCTTGTTACCAAACCCTGATCAGCTTATAGATGTGAATGCTGTCAAGATTTTCATATCACGGAATCCTGTACCTACATTGCTTGGGGAAATCCTACACTCATTTCACACACGAACAATGAGGAAAAGAGGTGTTCTCATGTGCTGTACTCCTCTTCTAGCAAGGTGGTTTATTTCTCACCTTCCCCAGTCAGTCTTGAAGAATGAACAAGGCTTGAGGTGGTCATAACGGTTGATGACTCTCACACATTCTGATGTTCATTGGTGTTCTCGGTATAGAGAAAATGTCATCATCATTGATTGTTGTGGGGAATTCCATAATGTACCATTACTTGGCATTAGGGGAGGCATTACCTACAACCCCTGCTTAGCTCTGAGACAGTTTGGGTATGCCCGAAGGGATGGCCCTCATGACATGCTGATTTCAGACTTGGTTTTCGACTTCGACAATGATGCTCAAGGACTTCGACAAAGGTTTATCCGAGCTTCGAGGATGCCCAACAAAGTGGACAGTAAGACACTAGGACACAAGAATTCCATCCCCTTTGAGCCTTACCTCAAGTGGGTACGAACCCGCGCACAGAGTCTTATGATGCCTTATCCCTACATTCTCCCCGTGATCAAAGTGCCTGTTATGGAAGGAGAGGTTCCATACACCCTCCTACATCCTGACATGCCAACATTATTGGAAGATTTGCAAAAGAGTTGGATACAACTCAAGGAAGAACGGAACACTTTTGAAGCCAGCTTCTACGCCAGTGAGAAGAAGGATTTGGAACTTACTCGTCGAATCCACGAATAGCAGACTCTCAACAGCTACATCGCATCGAAGAGGATGCGCAACGTCTTTTTACATTAGAATTTTGTAATATTTTGCCCATGGGGCATTTATGTACTAACAAATTCTTCTTATTAATATGACGCGTGTTCTTTTTGTTTGCAAAAACTTTGAATTTCTAAATCCTTGAATGCACTACATGAATACATATCATTCATCATATGCATAAACAGTTCTTCACACCAGGTTTCCTTATCTCTCTGCTGTTTATTTCAGCAAGATGGATATGGAGCAGACGGTCAAAGACTTACAAGCGCAGAATTCACAGTCCCAACAACTCCTCATGACCTTGGAAAAGGGTCAAGAGGATCTTAAAGCACTGTTAGAGAAGGAAAAGGAAAAATAGAAAAAGAAAAACAAAAGAGTTGGTGTGGCTACTCTGGGTAGAAGATTTGAGAACCAAGCTAGAAGGGTCCTAGATTTCCCCTCAACATCTGATGAAGGGATAGGTAAAGGAAAGGGAGTTGCAGTACCATCTGAGTCTGAGGCTGAAGAAGAAGAAGAAGAGGATGAAGACTATTCTGAACAGCAGTATCCTCCTGCAGACGACAAGTACAAGAATCTGGAAGAGCGTCTGGCAGCTATGGAGGTACAAAGAGTGCCTGGGCTGGACTTCGAAGAGCTAGGGTTGGTTGCTGGGATTTTGATTCCCCCTAAATTCAAGGTGCCTACATTTACTAAATACGATGGTTTGTCTTGTCCAAAGATGCATCTGCGGTCTTACGTCAGAAAGATCCAACCTCACTCTTCTGATAAGGATCTGTGGGTCCACTTTTTTCAAGATAGTTTGTCGGGTACGCAATTAGATTGGTTCTTCCAGCTTGAGAGGTATGATGTGCACAATTGGGAGGATTTCGCTGCTGCTTTCTACAGACAATATCAATATAATGCGGACTTAGCACCTACTCGTACTCAATTACAGAGTATGGGTATGGTCTCTAATGAAGGCTTTAAGGAGTATGCCCAGAAGTGGAGGGACTTTTCTTGAAGGGTGCAACCACCATTGTCTGAAAGAGAGTTGGTTGCTATGTTTTTGGTGACTCTGTCAGGTCCATTCTTTAATCACCTGATAGGGAGTTCGTCGGCGGGGTTCACCGAATTGATTCTGACTGGTGAACGAGTTGAAGTTGGCATCAAGAGCGGTAAAATTCAAAAAGATACATTTGCTTCTGCTGCCGTTAAAAAGCCTTTTCAAGCAAAGAAAGAGGTGTCAGTTGTTTACTCCCAAAGGGGTCGAGGAAGAATTGAGCGCCGGCCAGCGGTGGGAGCTGTAATGATTCAAAAGACTGCAGCTGATCAGCCTAGAAACGATCAACCCAGAACCAACCAACAAAGGGTAGAAAGACCATAATGCCAGTATACCCGGATAAACATGACACTCGCTCAGGTTCTACCCCACTTCTTGAAGTTAAACCTTACGTCCTTGAAAGAGGCACCAAAGAACCCAAATACAACTTCTCCTTTTTACCATGCCAATGCCAAATGTGCTTATCATTCGGACAACCTAGGGCACGACACCAATAATTGTTGGGCCCTCAAAAATAAGATCCAAGATTTAATATACGCTAAGTAAGTGGAATTCGACGCGCCCGAAAAGCCGAATGTGATTTCTGCCCCAATGCCAAAGCATGGTTACAATGCCCATGCTATTGAAGAGGATCTTTATGTTGCTGTTGTTGATAATCTGATGACCCCTTTACCAATAATCAAGATGAATTTGTTGAAAGCCGGCATTTTCCCAGGCTGTGGAAAAGATTGCTACTTCTGTTCGTCCTTATAATCTAATTGTTCGTTATTGAAGTTAGGCATCCAACGCCTAATGGATAATCAAGAAATCCTCTTTGAAAAAACTCTTGTTATTTCGATTCTTGTCGAAGATGTTGCTATAATTACCATTTCCGCCAGTCTTTCCAAGGTCTCCAAAAGACTTGTTAAGATCACATCCGATCCAAAGATTGTACCGCTGAAGATTACTATGCCGGGGCCTATCCCATACAAGTCCAACAAGTCAATACCGTGGAATTATGGAGGAGAGATCTTCTACCACGGTGTTAAGCAGATTGAATCAGTCGAAGAAAATTCTGATAAAGAGACTCCTGACATAGGAAATATCGCTGGAACGAGTAAAATCACCCGTAGCGGAAGAATTTTCTCTCCGGAGGTTGCTCCTCCAAGGGCAATCTTCGGACCCTCAAGTTCTCCTAAGGTTACTCCTGTGCCGGTCAACATATTTGTGCGAACTCCATTCATTGAAGAAATTGTTACTCCCATAGTTGTACCCTCTGCTGTTGCTGCTGATAAAGGTAAGGGGATCCAAGAAGCGCCCGTCAGGACGAGGGCTCAGCCGTTGGTCATTCCTGAGACCACTCAAAAGGAAATGGAGGAGATTTTAAAAATAATTAAGAAAAGCAACTATGATGTCGTAGAACAACTGGGGAAAACCCCTTCAAAAATCTCTATGCTGGCCCTATTGCTCTGTTCCGAAGCTAATGCCAAAGCCTTGATCAGATTCTTAAAGACGGCCCACGTGCCTCAGGAAACCTCTGTGGACCAGTTCTAGGAGTGTGTAGCCAGCCTAACAACCGACGATGGTCTTGGCTTCTCCGATGCCGATCTAACATCTAAGGGGAGAAAGCATAATGACGCACTGCATGTCTCGGTGGAATGCAGAGGGACTACCTTAGCTCACGTTCTAGTTTATACCGGGTCGTCTTTAAAAGTCTTGCCGAAGAAAGCATTGGACAGATTGGACTGTGATGGTTTGACCCTAAATCCCAGCAATATCATTGTTAGATCCTTTGACGGTTCTAAGAGGATGGTCCACGGGGAGGTGGACATCCCAATTAAAGTGGGACCGGAAATTTTCAACTCTACATTTTATGTGATGGACATCCGCCCTTCATATTCTTGCTTGTTGGGAAGACCCTGGATCCACAATGCTGGGGCCGTCACTTCTTCTCTACACCAAATGCTCAAATACCCAGTCCAGGGGAAAATTATAATAGTTCATGGCGAGGAGGAGTATATGATAAGCCATCTTAATTCTTTCCGCTATGTGGAGTTAGATGGTGAATTCATAGAAACCCCTTTCCAACACTTTGAAGAGGTTTCTCCTGAAGTTGCGGCAGCCAAGACAATGAATTATGTACCCATCATTACCAAGCCTGTGTCCCGGATGTCATCCCTTAAATATGCGAAGGCTGTGATCGAGGAAGGAGGAAGCACAGTATGGGGTCAGCTACCAGATTTTCCTTTCAAGACAGATAAGTTCGGCTTGGGTTTCACTGCTTCTGCTCAAAAGGTTGTGCGTCGCTCCCGGGATGGAGGGACACCATTAAATATCACTCGTCATGGAGTTCATGCTTTGGAGGATGGTGAAGATGAGAGTAACTTTGTAGATTGGATTTTCCCGACTATTGAAGGAGGACTGAACAACTGGGAGGCGAAAGACTTCGTTCCCATTACTTTCATAAATCAGTAATTTATCTTTCGAACATTTCTGTTGGTCTGTAATAATTATTAAACAATTCGTACACTCTTTTTGCCTTGTGCCTTACCCGGGGCACATAGGTCCATTTGTAAGGGCTTGATTTTTTCATCTTCATATGCCATTTTTAATGAATCATGGACGTTTTCATATATAAACTTTTGTGCTCATTTTCTTTCTTTTTACATTTTATTTGTTTAAAGGTGGCTATCGCTTACACACACCCACACTCACAAAATGCAGGTACCATTCCATTCCGGATTCCATGGGCAATAATTCTGCTATGGCCTTCAGTGACTCTGAAGATCTGGTCAATCATGCCGAATACGAAGGTGATGAAGAATGTGAAGTGCCTGGAGAGTTGGCTAGACTTCTACAACAGGAAGAAAGGGCTATTATGCCCCATGAAGAGATGTTAGAGACTATCAACTTGGGTACTGCTAAAGACAGAAGAGAGGTTAAAGTGGGTGCCAACCTAAAGCCAAATGTCAAGAGCGCTTAGTTCAGTTGTTGAATAAATATGTTGAGATCTTCGCCTGGTCCTATGAAGACATGCCGGGACTCGATACAGATATTGTGGTTCACCGTCTCCCTACAAGGGAAGGTTGTCCACCAGTTAAACAGAAAGTCCGTTGAATGAGGCCCGATATGTCCGAAAAGATCAAAGCCGAAGTGATGAAGCAGTTCAATGCCGAGTTTCTTGCTATTACTTCCTATCCACAATGGGTTCCTAACATTGTGACCGTACCTAAGAAGGACGGCAAAGTGAGAATGTGTGTGGATTATAGAGACTTAAACAGGGCTAGCCCTAAAGATTACTTTCCACTACCGCACATTGACATCTTGGTTGACAATACAGCTCAGCATAAGGTATTTTCCTTCATGGATGGATTTTTAGGGTACAACCAGATCAAAATGGCCCCCGAAGACATGGACAAGACTACTTTTGTTATGTAGTGGGGTACCTTCTACTATAAAGTGATACCATTCGGATTGAAGAATGCTGGGGAAACCTATCAGCGAGCCATGGTAGCTTTGTTTCATGACATGATACATCATGAGATTGAATTCTACGTAGATGACATGATAGCTCGTTCACAGATAGAAGAAGAACACCTTGACCATCTGCAAAAGCTTTTTGTCAGATTGAAGGAGTATAAGCTCAGACTGAACCATAACAAGTGCACTTTCGGGGTTAGGTCCGGTAAACTCTTGGGATTCATCGTCAGCAACAAAGGCATCGAGGTTGATCGTTCCAAAGTCAAAGCTATACGAGAAATGCCATCCGCTCACACTGAAAAGGAGGTCAGAGGTTTCTTAGGACGCCTAAACTACATTGCAAGGTTCATTTCTCACCTAACGTCTACCTGTGAACCAATCTTCAAGCTGTTGAAGAAAGATCAGGTGGTTGATTGGAATGATGACTGTCATGTTGCTTTCGATAAAATCAAGGAGTATTTGCTAGAACCTCCTATCTTGATGCCTCCCGTCGAAGGAAGACCGCTAATCATCTACCTGACTGTTTTGGATAATTCAATGGGGTGAGTGCTGGGCCAACATGACGAGTCTGGCCGAAAAGAGCATGCCATTTATTACCTTAGCAAAAAGTTTACCGACTGTGAGACTCGCTACTCACTGCTCGAGAAAACTTGATGCGCTTTGGTATGGGTTGCTCGCTGGCTAAGGCAGTATATGTTGACACATACCACTCTGCTGATTTCTAAAATTGATCCGATCAAGTACATCTTTGAATAGCCTGCTTTATCTGGAAGAATCGCTAGATGGAAAATGATCCTGACTGAGTATGATATACAGTACACGACCCAAAAAGCTATAAAGGGGAGTGTGCTAGCTGACCATCTAGCTCATCAAGCTGTCGAAGATTACTAATCCATGAAGTTTGACTTCCCCGACGAAGACATTATGACATTGGACAACATCGAAGATAACGGGCCGTATGACGGACCTGAACAAGGATCCCGATGGACCCTATACTTCGATGGTGCTTCAAATGCACTTGGCAAAGGTATTGGTGCGGTGCTTATCTCTCTAGAAGGTTGCCATACACCTTTCACTGCTAGACTATGCTTCAGCTGCACCAACAACATGGCCGAGTATGAAGCTTGCATCTTTGGTCTCAAGGCTGCTATTGACTTGGGAATCAAATCTTTGGTTGTGTTTGGAGACTCCGCTTTGGTCATCAGTCAGATCAAAGGAGAGTGGGACACTAAACATCCCAATATCATCCCTTACAAAGAACATGTCCTGACATTGTTACCTTATTTCGAGCAGATTACCTTCGACCACTTCCCGCTAGAAGAAAACCAGCTAGCAGATTCTCTAGCTACAATGTCTTCCATGTTTAAACTTAACTGGGATAATGAGGCTCCCAAAATCACCATTGAGCGGATGGATGAACCTGCACATCGTCACGAGATTAATACCGAAGAAGTAGTGGACCAAGCCAGGTTTCACGAAACCAAAAGGTATCTCGAGACTCGAGAATACCCTGAAGGAGCTTCAGTCAACGACAAAAAGTTCTTGAGGAGATTTTCTGCCAAGTTTTTCCTGAGCAATGGTATCCTATATAAGTGCAATCATGATTGCGTTCTGCTTCGTTATATGGACAAGGTTGAAGCTGAGCAGATCATGGTTAAACTACATAATGGTACATTTGGCACCCACTTGAGCGGACATACGATGGCTAAGAAGATTCTACGGGCAGGCTACTACTGGTCTACCATAGAAGCTGACTGTCATCAATATTCCCGTACTTGTCACAAATGCCAAATCTATGCGGACAAGGTACATATTCCTCCAGTTCCTCTCAATGTCCTAACAGCTCCTTGGCCATTCGCAATGTGGGGAATCGACATGATCGGAGAGATCAAGCCTACAACATCCAATGGACACCGCTTCATCTTGGTGGCTATTTATTACTTTACCAAGTGGGTCGAAGAAGCTTCCTTCGCCTCTGTTACAAAGAATGTGGTTGCCCGCTTCATCAAGCAGAACCTCATTTGCCGGTACGGTATCCCCGACAGGATCATCACGGACAACGGTACAAACCTGAATAACACTATGATCACCGCTCTGTGTGATCGGTTCAAGATTCAACATCATAATTCATCTCCCTACCGGCCAAAGATGAATGGTGTTGTCGAAGCTGCGAACAAAAATATCAAGAAGATCATTCAAAACATGACAGTCACCTACAAGGACTGGCATGAGATGTTATCGTTTGCTCTGCACGGGTACCGTACCATGGCATGCACATCAAATGGGGAAACACCTTTTTCTTTGGTATACCGCATGGAAGTTGTTTTAACTATTGAGGTTCAGATTCCCTCCTTGAGAATCATGAAGGATGCTGGTTTGAGTGAAGACGATTGGATTCAGACCCGGCTTGATCAACTTAACTTGATTGACGAAAAGCGACTTACTGTTGTTTGTCATGGTCAGACGTATCAAAAACGGATGATCAATGCTTTCAACAAGAAAGTAAAGCGCCAGGTATATCAAGTCGGAGATCTTATAATCAAGCGGATCATCTTGCCGCAAAGTGATCCCAGGGGCAAATGGAATCCTACTTACGAAGGACCATTTGTGATCAAAAACATCTTTTCTGGTGGGGCAATGATATTAACCAACATGGAAGGCAACGACCCGTCGCACCCTGCGAATGCAGACATAGTCAAAAGATACTACGCATAAACGACCCGACAAGTTGAAAACCCGAAAGGGCGACTTGGGCAAAAATGGGCATCCCGGTGAATCGAAAACCCGAAAGGGAGGTTCACGCAAAAATTAGGGATAAAACAAAAGAAATTTGTACACCCGGCAAGTTGAAAACCCAAAAGGGCGACTTGGGCAAAAAAGGGTTTCCTGGTGGATCGAAAACCCGAAAGGGCGGTCCAGGCAAAAGTTAGGGAATTAAAGCGTATGACTATGTCTCGTCGGATCACTTTAAGGACAATCTCTTCACAGACAAGCTCCAGGCTTCTGATCAATCCAATCATCTGCGGACGAAGCAACGAATCGACAAGATACTCAAAGTTACGAAGGCTATAGCAGAATGGGAACCCCATGGAATTTTGTTACACATAGCCATCTTTCTTTGTATAAATTTTTTCAATTTTTATGACAACATTCTCTTACTAGGATGTCTATTTCCTTCGTACAAAATACTTACACAAAGTTAGTACAAAGATACTTTAAAGCGCAAAAAACTATTTGCCTTTTCCTTCTTTTTTACACTTTTGCTATATTTGAAAACGTCCATTGATTTATTTAATGAGCATGTGCATTTGAATATAATCACATGTTTACAAATAAACAAATTAGGAAAGAATAATTATTGATAGGTTGAAAGTATAGGAAGACGTCTTTAGGCTATTCCAGGATAAATCCCCTGCAGTATATCATCCAGATCCCCCAGCGGACCTAAAACCTTGAAATACATATCCCTGGTGGAGTCAAATTTTAAACTCCCAATCCCCAGCGGAGCAAAAATTTGAACTTCGGACCCTTAGCGAAGATGGAACCTTCTTCCCCAGTGGAGTAAAATTTCCATACACAATCAAATCGAGATATCATTAAGATCCCCAGCGGAGCTAAGAATATCAATCTACGACAGAAACCATTCAGTTTCTCCAGATTCCCCAACAAGTTATCTTAAAGTCTGAGAATTAATCAGATAACAGTTAACTTTTGTTTTATCCCCAATCGAGGATAACTCCCCAGAAGATTGGCATACACCCAAGCTCCTGATACCCTTAACATAATGAAGATTCTCATTCTTGAAACTCCAGAAGATTGGCATACACCCAAGCTCCTGATACCCTTAACAAAATGAAGATTATCATTCTTGAAACTCCAGAAGATTGGCATACACCCAAGCTCCTAATACCCTTAACAGAATGAAGATTCTCATTCTTGAAACTCCATAAGATTAGCATACAACCAAGATCCT
This sequence comes from Vicia faba, assembly GCA_948472305.1. Lineage (NCBI taxonomy): Eukaryota > Viridiplantae > Streptophyta > Magnoliopsida > Fabales > Fabaceae > Vicia > Vicia faba. The sequence goes on along the minus strand of OX451741.1, from coordinate 1,179,342,094 downwards.
GATACCCTTAACAGAATGAAGATTCTCATTCTTGAAACTCCAGAAGATTGGCATACACCCAAGCTCATGATACCCTTAACAGAATGAAGATTCTCATTCTTGAAACCCCAGAAGATTGGCATACACCCAAGCTCCTGATACCCTTAACAGAATGAAGATTCTCATTCTTGAAACTCCAGAAGATTAGCATACACCCAAGCTCCTGATACCCTTAACAGAATGAAGATTCTCATTCTTGAAACTCCAGAAGATTGGCATACACCCAAGCTCCTGATACCCTTAACAGAATGAAGATTCTCATTCTTGAAACTCCAGAAGATTGGCATACACCCAAGCTCCTGATACCCTTAACAGAATGAAGATTCTCATTCTTGAAACTCCAGAAGATTGGTATACACCCAAGCTCCTAATACCCTTAACAGAATGAAGATTCTCATTCTTGAAACTCCAGAATATTGGCATACACCCAAGCTTCTGATACCCTTAACAGAATGAAGATTCTCATTCTTGAAACTCCAGAAGATTGGCATACACCCAAGCTCCTGATACCCTTAACAGAATGAAGATTCTCAATCTTGAAACTCCAGAAGATTGGTATACACATAAGCTCTTGATACCCTTAACAGAATGAAGATTCTCATTCTTGAAACCCCAAAAGATTGGCATACAACCCAAACTCCTGATCTCCCCATCGGGACAACTACTCCCCACAGAGTTTTTTACTCCCCCAACAGATTGAAGATTCTTATTCTTGGTTCCCCAATGAAGTTGCCAGAGCCTTCTTTACTCTCAGCATGAATTTGTCAGAATTTTTAATCCCCTAATAAGATCAAAGATTCTCATTCTCAGTTCCCCGCAGAAGCCATCAGAGCATTCCTTATTCTCCAGCAGATCAAGGTTTTCCTTTGATTGATTCACTGTAGAGATCTTCAGAGTTTCCGTTATTCCCCAGCCGAGTAAGGATTCTCACCGTTTAATCCCCACAGAAGTTGTCAAAGTTTTGATAATCCCTGCGAGTTGCCAAGGATTCTCTATCCCCAAGCAGTCAGCAAAGATTTTGAATCTCCAGCAGTGGTCAAGGATTTATTTTCCCTGACAACAGTCAAAGATTTCATTATCTCCAGCTATCAAGGAATTCATTTTCCTCAGCAAGACATCTAATCAGCTTACATGCGCATGCACAACATTCACATGTCATGAACATTGATAAAACACATATATTGCATCATACATTTCATGCAACATAACTTTTTGTTTTCACCTAACATTTTACCCTTTTCAGGATAAGATTAACAAGCCACCAAGTATACAATCATGAAAACAACCTAGAGATGCTCCAGACACGGAGGCTAATCTATCGCTTATTCAGATTCAAAGAATTCAGAAAACAGCTCAGAGATGCTCCAGACACGGATACCATCCTGATGCTCATTCTCCTGATTTTCAACAAACATTCTTGGATGGCATCTTTAAGCCCATCTCTAATGAAATTCACACTTCCAAATGGCATATTTAAGCCCATTCCCTCAACTATACCTTGACGAGTTCAAATTTACGGGCACTCTAGTGTCCAATCCTCTTTTACCTTCGAGTCACGAAAGGAAAACTCGCCAATCTAACTCTTCAGGTCCAAGAAGTTTGAACAGGGGCAGTTGTTGTACCCAAAATAATTTCCCTCTCATTTTATCAAGATTTCTCCTCACAAGACTCTTTGAGCTCAAGACCAAATTAGGCTTTTGCTCTGCTCAAGACAACTCCTTACACTAATGACCTAAATTAGGGTTTAAATTTGCACAAGGAATTTTGAACTTCTAATGCCCCATGTTACTTTCATACTTCATTTTGGACTTATAAGATTTCTCATACCAAGTTTCAAGCCTTGAATCAAATTTTTGTCCAGTCAATTGGACAGTTGACCTAGAAATCAGCTGTATTGGAGAAAAAGTCAATTGTGGCCAATTTATAGTCAAACCTCATAATTTTTTATCCACGTCAACATTATAGACTCATATGAACCATTTGATCAAGTTTGGACCACAACTCCTCAAGAAATTTGATCAGATCATCAAAAGGGTAAAATGGTCATTTTTAGGGTTTTGACTGTAGAAAGGCAATTTCTGACTTTTAACCTAGCCAATGGCAAATTGGGTTCAAGAATGGATTCAAGGACTTAATGGCATCATCTTGACCTATTCACAAGGTTCAAAAGATCTCAATTGCATTGGATTGACAGATGAATTTTCCAGTCAACTGATCAAAAATCAACTGTACACTGAAAAGTCAAACTTTGACTTTTTGGTCAAAATCAAGTGCCAAGGGTCATTTTTCATCAAGATGTGTCAAAACATGAAACTTGTTCATCAAGAAACCTAATTTTCCAAATTAGGGTTTAAGATTGAAAATTTTCATAACTTAGAAAAATTCTAAGTTATGAAATTTTCTTATTTTTCCGAACTTTGCCCAACTTTTTCACCATGATGCAATTGGATTCAAACAAAACTTCCAACATGAAAGTTGTAGTCCTTCACAAAATCTACAACTTTTATTCACAAAGTTTTCCCAAAATAAGCTTGAATCTAGAGTTATGATTTTTGGAACAAGGGTCCATGAAACTTTTAACTTAGTGAAATTTTGCCCTTGTTTAGGCAGGATTTTGACCTATCTTCATGTCAATTTTTCACATAGTTCCACTTGGAATCTCAACATTCATTTAAAGGATAGATTGTAGAGCATGTTACAAGCTTTCCAAAATGTCCAAGAACTCTCCAAAATAATTTATGGTTAGGGAGAATCGAAGGTTTGAATTTGGCAAAAAGTCACTTTGATCCATGGCATTTTTCATGTTGCTACAAGTTGCAATTTCCATCCAGCATTGTTTATACTTGCTTACAGGTATCTAAACCCTTCCACACTCAAGAATTAAATTCAAACTCAATGGATTGAATATTTTTTCTGATCAATAGAGGTTTACACAAGGGATAAATCCAAAAATAGCAAAAAGGCAACATTGCCATTTTTGTCAAAACTTGCTTTATGTCAAATTGCATCCCTTGAGCCTTGAACCCAATCTTGGACAGCAAACAAAATCCACAAACTTGGGGCCAAGCTCACCAAATGTATGCAGGATTAGAGCTAGCCTGTACAGGCCTGGCCTTTGTCACTTCTCACCTTTTGCTTCAAAAACAAGAAAGCTTCCAAAAGTGAAAACTTGAGTATCTGATATAACCAAGCTTGGAAACGATTCCAAACAAGTTTTGCACATTGCCTTGAGCCAGAAGCACGAGTTATCCAACCCTCAAACCTTCCAAAACACAAAAACACCATCTTCTTGCCAAACAGGGCACTCTCTGCAGTTTCACTTCCATCTCACAAAACATTCGTGCGTTTTGTCCCAAACCAGTTCCAATACCTTCCATATAACCCACCTAAGCTATCCCAACCATTGGCCATTGTCTGTAACTCCATTTGCAAGCCTCACTGTTTCTGATTTTAGCTTGTGCAGGTTGTCTTCTACATACTTATTCAAGCAAGCTCAAAGCAAACAAAGCATTGGGAAAGGTCAGAGGAAGTTCAGGCAAGCTCACAAACATCTCAGGCATCACTGAAAACCTCCACATTGCCATACTCGTGTTCAACTGAAGCAGGTATTTTCCAACTTCCTATCTCTCTATTTAGGAATCATTAGGCTTAGGTTTGTGAATAAAAAATGTAGTACTCATAGCCCTTAAGTTGTACACATGCATAGATTTCATTTAAGTTAACTGTGTTGAGAGAATTTGATTGATGAACATTCAAAAGAAGTTAGGTTAGAAATTAGGGCCAGAGAAATTCTCTCTGGTCTTTGAGAGTTAGATTAACTTTTTATATGGTTAGAATCGTATGATCATGCTCTATAACTTTCATGTTGCAAGTTTTTGTTTCTAAGCACAAATGCAGGAGATATGAGTTTGTACAAGAAACGTGCGTTTTTGTTTGAATCTGAGGTTGAAGATGAAGTTGTTGGACTGGGCCTGGCTAGTTCTCACTTTTGGCGCCCCCAGCTTGCTGATTGCACCCCCCTGGCCCATTTCATTATTTTTTTATATTTTTTCTATTTTTATTTACATTTCTGATTTTATTTTATTTCTCTAAGCATAAAAAATTGCCAAAAATATTTTAATATATTTTCATATTTTATTTTGTATTTTTTATTATTTTTCTAACATAAAAAATAGTTTCTTAAATAATATACTTTTATTTTTCTAAATAAACTTGTAAATATTACAAAAAAATATTATACTTTTATTTTTATTATTTATATACTTAAATAATATTTTTTCTAACATATTTTTATTTTTTGACATTGGTATATATTTTTATTTTATTGAACATAAATAAATATTATAATATATACATATTTTTAAACCAAAAATTTAGGGTTTTTTATCCTTAATAAAAATAATTCTTTTTCTTCTTTTTAATGCATTAAATAGTTTATTTTTACATATATAAAAACAATACAAAAAACATTTTTTGCATATTTATAATATATTGCATATTTATTTAATTGTCCATTTAAATATTTGCTTATTTATCATTTGAACAAAGATTTCAATTTGGATGTAATAGTTAATCTTAGGGCTTTATTTTCTTGCAAATACTCCCCATTCAAAATTGTATCCCCCTCCCCATGTCAATGTTGTAATAGCGTAGATTTATTTTGCACATTTTATAGCTTTCAAATATGTCATGATAGAGATTAGGGTTTGTATGCAATTTTCAAAATCAAAACAAATAGCTATACCTAATACAAGACATAAAAGCATTTAAATTGACAACACAAAGCACACAAGCATCCCTAGGGTTTCATCCACTTGTTGCCTTTAAATTGGCCATGGTATGCATGTTGAGTATCTTGGCAAAGCAAAAACAAAACAAAAAGATCATAGTCCCTCGATGACGCTATCTTGGTTGCCTATACAAAATGATTTAGTCCCTCAAAAATTTGCTAAAGATATTTAGCACAATTGCTATCATGGTCAATACGATGACCCGCGCCTGTCCCATTTAACATCCAAACACAAGGTTGTTTACTAAACATAATGGTAAAACAACAATGTGAAAGGGTTAAAAATGTGTAGGAAAGATCTTTGAGTAGATAGGGTAGATGCTCCTAGTTACTTGATCAAAACTTGCAAACATCCTTGCTAATTTCAAAACACACAATTTCAAAACATTTTCCCAAAAACAACTTTCAAACATTGAAATATCTTTTCAAAAGACAAACACCTTTGTATATATTCAAACAAGAATCATTACAAAGGTTGCCTAGACAAGGCCACTTTTCAAAACATTTTCAAAAGCCACACACAAAGCACCATTTCAAACAATTGAAAAGCAAAAGCAAGTGGTCTAAACAAGTAACTAACAGCCCATGGATAACCATGGATGAAAAGGGTGCTTGCACCTTCCCTTTTCATAATCTACCCCCCGAACCCAAGAAAACATCTCAAAGGTCTTTCATGTGCTTTTTGACCTTTCCTTTGGATAAAATAAAAATTCGGTGGTGACTCTTGCTAAACCGAAACATTTGCGAACACAAACGCAAAACCTCAAGTCAGTTCTCCTACCATATCACATTCATGAAGGTTCATTTGGCACTTATACTAATGGACATTCGATGGCTAAAAAGATACTAAGGGCAGGTTATTATTGGTTGACGATGGAATCTGACTCTTACAAATTTGCAAAGAAGTGCCATAAATGCCAGATTTATGCAAATAAGATCCATGTGCCTCCGACACTTCTCAATGTGATTTGCTCCCCATGGCCTTTCTCTATGTGGGGTATTGACATGATCGGGATGATAGAACCCAACGCTTCGAATGGACACCGTTTCATCTTGGTAGCAATTGACTACTTTACCAAATGTGTAGAGGCTGCTTCATATGCCAATGTTACCAAACAGGTGGTCGTGCGTTTCATCAAAAACAATCTTATATGCCGGTATGGTGTGCCGAGTAGAATTATCACTAACAATGGCTCAAATTTGAACAACAAGATGATGACAGAATTGTGCGAAGAATTCAAGATTGTCCGTCACAGTTCATCTCCATACAGGCCAAAGATGAATGGGGCTGTTTAAGCTACTAATAAGAATATCAAGAGAATTATCCAGAAAATGATTGTCACTTATAAGGATTGGCATGAAATGATCCCTTTTGCTCTGCATGGACATCGAACATCTGTTCGCACTTCAACAGGAGCAACCCCGTTCTCCCTAGTGTATGGAATGGAAGTTGTACTCCCTGTCGAGGTAGAGATTCCCTCGTTGCGTGTGATAATGGAAACCAAGTTAACAGAGGTTGGATGGGTCCAGAACAGGTTTGACCAATTGAATTTGATTGAAGAGAAGAGGATGACAACTTTATGTCAAGGGCATTTATATCATAAAAGAATGAAGAAAGCTTTTGATAAAAAGGTCAAACCTCGTGAATTCAGAGAAGGCCACCTCGTGCTCAGGAAGATCATGTCTTTCAACACTGATTCTAGGGGCAAGTGGACTCCCAATTTTGAAGGCTCGTATGTTGTCAAGAAAGCCTTCCCTGGTGGTGCATTAATTATTGAAATTGTGTATGGCGGGGAGTTCCCACGTCCCATGAATGCTAACGCAGTCAAGAAATACTTCGCCTAAAGAAATAAAAGAATAGCTCGCTAAGTTGAAAACCCGAAAGGGCGGCTTAGGCAAAAAGGAGCGTCTCGGTAGGCCGAAAACCCGAAAGGGCGGTCTAGGCAAAAATTAGAAACATAAACAGAATAAATTTCCCGCTAAGTTGAAAACCCGCAAGGGCAACTTAGGAAAAAGCTAGAGATTTTATTGACAAGTAACTACGTCAGACAAGACTCGATCGTTGAAGCAACAATCTTCTCGGATCCTCACCATACTTCAAAAAAAGCTGCTGCTCGAGATTTCAAAGGTTTTTAGGGGGAATAGTGGTCATTGTATCTCAATGTATCTTTTCCATTATGTACTACCATTTCCCAAACTTTATAATCATCCATGGAGTCTCGCCATTCGCAGACTACCATTCTATTAATGAAATTCGAGCTTTTGCCCAATTCTTTGTGTTCTTATTTTTATTTAGCTTGCAAAGACTCCATTTATTACTGATAATAACTGTTAAAGCAAAAAGACTAAAAAAGAAAAAATTGACTTTTCAAAAAAAAAGATATCTTTACAATTCAACTTACTTTTGGATTTTTGATGAAACAATGACAACAAGAATGGTGATCCCAAGAATGAACAAACTCCGGTTGTTTTAAGAAGATTTACTCCCTTCATGGAGGTTTTCTCAGGTCATTTTGCTGGTATATGTGCAATCTTTGTGTGTTTCTTAGATATTGGAAGACGATATCAGTGGATGCAAGGTACAATATTGGGTTTATGGTCCCATTATCCCCAGTCAAGTCTTGGTTTGCTTTTGACTTTAGGTGTGCATGGTCAGAAGCCCCCGTCCCAAATTCCCTAGCGAAGTCTTCCCTCATATGATGAAAGGTTTTATTCCCTTGGTGTGCTGAGATGTCGCTCCTTTTGCAATATTGGCACTAGTGTTGACTTATTGATTTCCCGGGAAGGTTATCCCAGAGCATCTCTTGTTGGAATGAGTATTCGTGATGAAAATTTTCAATTCGCAGTTTTTTCTCCAAGGAGGTAAGCTTGAACCCCCCAGTGAGTTTTGGTTGTGTCGGCGTCAGTCTGCTTTATTTGAGGCTGGTCTTGCAATCTCTAGTAGGCATGTTGCTTTTGGAAAACTGTTTCTCCGATGAAACTGGAAGAAGGATGTTCTATCCCGGTATCTGTTTGATTTGGCTACATACGGATTATGTTTCTCCTCAGCGAAGTTAAGGCAGACAATAGGTTTGGCATCCGCAGTTGGTTTTACCTTTCTTGGAATGATGTTTCTGGTTGAAGTTTAGCCCAATGTTGTTAGTACCTGGGGCATTTTTGTTTGTTAGTACTGATTATGTATCCTTTTACCATCATATGCACGATATCACTCATACATTCATACATACATCATGCATGGCTAAAAACCATCGTCCATTGACATTGTGTTCTGATCTTCCTGCAGTGCTCTTTGCTTAGTTGAATTTGGTTTTCCCTCTTGAGTTTATTTTTCAAAGGATGTATCTTCATTGGCCGTCTTGCTCCAATTCATTTCTGATTTGGCTATGTGGTTTCATGACAATATTATTTTCTTTGGATTTCTGAGAACTTTGAGTTTTGGTTTGTGCATTTATTTTGCACTGGAAGACTTTATCTCCTCAGCAGGAATATCATGACATTTCCCTGGGAAGTCATATTTCTATCCCCAGAAAGTCATTTCTCTTTGCAATTCCCCATGGCAATGAGTAACAAGTTTCGTTATTTGAGACGGCTTATGATTGGTCTTTTCCAGGAAGATTTCCTTGGTTAAAGAAGGAGTTGAGACCCGTTCTAGGTAAAATACCATAATTTTGGGATAACTTGATATATTTTCTCTTTCTACCTTCAATGAACGTTGGTAGTACATCGGCAGTGAACATCGGTGTTTATTATCTTTTTGCTATCTTCAGTGAATGTTGATAGTTCATCGTTAGTGAACGGCGACGATATGATAAATTTTCTCTTTCTACCTTCAGTGAACGTTGGTAGTACATCGACAGTGAACATCGGTGTTTATTATCTTTTTGCTATCTTCAGTGGACGTTGATACTTCATCGTCAGTAAACGGCGGTGGTATGATATGCATTCGCTTTCTATCTTCAGTGAGCGTTGATAGTTCATCATCAGTAAATGGCGGTGGTATGATATATTTTATCTTTCTACCTTCAGTGAACGTTGGTAATACATCGGCAGTGAACATCGGTGTTTATTATCTTTTTGCTATCTTTAGTGAGCGTTGATAGTTCATCGTCAGTAAACGGTGGTGGTATGATATGCATTCTCTTTCTACCTTCAGTGAATGTTGGTAGTACATCGGCAGTGAACGTCGATGCTTGTTATATTCCTCTCTGATTCTGTTCTTGTGGTTTGCCAGTGATTTATTTCCCCGGAGGGGTTGCTCCTTTGTTTCTTCATTTTTGTTGCATCCCCAATGTTACTTTGCTTTTCTTTGGTTCTGTTCATATGCATAAGCATTTAAATGGCATCTTAGGGCCAAAAATAGGGTTTGTTTTATATTTAAGTATCTTTGATCACGTCGACACGAAGATTTTTAACCTTCGTATCTCTGGATAGAAGAAACTTAAATAAGGGCAGTTGTTGTACCCTAATTTTTGCCCCTAAGATTCCTGCATCATACCATATTGTTTCAATCACAACAAGATCACATTAGGGTTTTTGGTTCTTCTCCCTATCTTTAGCCTTGCTCTTTTGAGGAGTTACCAAGCACCTTGACTTGTTTTATTTTGTGATCATGGATATTTTTCTTTGATTTTCTCTCTAATTAATAAAATACAATATTGGTTTGTCTTACTTGTTAATAATGTAGGTAAAGGCAATGAGGTTTAGCAAGTTGCTCCATGGGTTCATGAGTTTATTTCCATGCCCTAGTCAATAGCTTGAGAAATTCAAACTTCACTATTGGAGTGATTTTGGGAAGAAATGGCATGACAAGGCTCATTTTGGTTTAACATATTTCAAAGTTATCAAAATTGATTCAAAAGTACAAAGGGTTAAGGGAAGAAGTTGTCATGATTGGACAAGGTCTTCTTCCTATTGGTCACAAGAGCATATTTCTCTCAAATTTCAAGATATGGAAGTGGTTTTTGTGGATATGAGTCCTCATAATCATCCTCAAAAACTTCTATTCACAAACGATGAATATTGGCACAAAAACCTTGTTCAAAATATTATAGGTGATTTCATGATTTTTGGCCAACTTCAATTGGTCGTAACTTGCTAAATTTTTGGAGATTTTGAGTGGTTCAAATTGAAAAATGACATTCAAGATATCTACTTCATTCCATCTTTTTTGGTCAAGAGCAAATTCTAAGTGGAAGGCCATGTTTGGATTCATAAGATTATAGGTCATTTTTAAAGAAGAATTTGAAATATTTCTAAGTATGGAAAGTCAACTCTTTTTCTTCAACTTTGACTCCATGTAGCTTTCAGCTCAAGCATCCATTTGTTTCCATTCTTTTTTCATTGCACAGCTTGTAACCTCATCTTTCCAAAGCATCAAGAATTATGCCCTAAGACCCCTTGAGGTGGAAATTCCATGGATTTGAATTGGGTAGTTTGAAACTGAATTTTTCACAAAGTCAGGATTTTGAAATCTTTGTTTTGGCTTCTAATCACAAGATTTCCACGCGTTTTTGGTTTTAATCATGTTTAGCAACTTGCCAAAAGTGATTAGCATCATGAAATGCACGATTTGGCTAAGTTTTGATCAAGTTTGAGTCACACTTTATTCATGATGCAAACCCACACGAATTCCCTCCAAAACTCATCATTTGCTATTCCTTTTGATCCCATTTGCTTCTCTATAAATAGAGGGTCATCCCCCATTCAATTTCCCAAGCTTAGATAGCCAGAATCACCCTGCCAAACTTGCTTCACAACCCATAATTCAGCAACTTCGAAATCTATTCTCAAACCTTTTTCAATCCATTTTTTCCCTAAATTCACCTTCCTTGATCTTCCCTGAAGCTAACCATATAATTACATTCAAGAATCGTGCCCTATACTGCTTCATAGAAGTCCAGTTTCAGAGCTTTGCAACTCAACTTCAATAGGTGGATTCCTTCATCAATTCTTCAAAACTCTGATATCATTATGTTCCTCTCTTTTCCCTGGTTCTAGTTTCAACACTTACATTTCACTGGGAGCACGTTTTGACCATGAATTTTTAAATACCTTTTCAAAACATTCTTTCCAAATTGCTTGAGCTACAGTTTATATAAATTTGGCGCGAGGGTGTGGTTGTTTTCGTCTTGAAGAAACGAAGCGATTGGCATAGGTATGAGCTTCTGATTTTACAGTTTGAGAGACATGCAAATCACGTTGGCTGGAGGTTGAAGATGACCTACGTGTCATCTTCCAACCAATGATGGCGTGCCATTTGTGTTTTTAAAAAATCTGATTTATTATTGATTCTATACATTATTCATTAATGACCATGATATGCACAGCGCGTCAGATCCTTTAGATTTGATTACTAACGCGTTTTGACTCTCATCCAATGGTCCACATATTTTAGTTTTATTTTATTTTTCTGATTTTTATATTTTAATTGTTTTAAATTTCAAAAAATCATAGAAAATTCATTTTTAGTCCAAAAAATCTGAAAAAATTATGAAAAATATTTTTGATTATTCTCTTTCTGATTTTTATATTTTCATATTTTACTTTTGTGTTTTGTTATTTTTTATAAATTTTACACTTATTTGATTTGTTTAAAATGTTTAAAAATACTTTTTCACATTTTTAAATTCTGAAAAAATTATGGAATGATCCAATGATATTGTGACAAATATTGGTGACCTTATTTCATTTTTGTTTCTGACTTTACTATTTTTTACTATTTTTGTTTTTTTTACCGATTTATTTTATTTTTTAAAAATAGTTTCTGACTTTTAAAAATTACCAAAAATTTTGTAAAATTACTTGGCCTCTTTTCTGATTTTTTTATGGTCTTATTTTCCATTTTTTGATTAATTTGAATATAATTGATATTTTCCTCATTATTTTTCATTATTTTTCATTCTTTAAACATTTTTAAACCTTTTAATTTATATATTAAATATGATATTATTTTGTGATTATTTTCTGGCTGTCTTGAGTTGATTTTTTTATCATGGCTTTATTAACATCATTGGATCCATGGTGTTGAGTTTAACTCCACAAAAATGGAGGAATGATTTTAATCATAGTTTGATTAAATTTTTAATTCAAAAGTGGATTATTCATCCTTTGCCCTAATCCTCTTCATCTCATCCCCTTCCCATTGCACTAAATGTTGTTGGAGCATGATCTCTATATCATGTCTCAAAACAAATGGTGCATAGATTGCTATTGACCGACCTCAAAATAGGTGCGACTTCTATATAAGTCCACTTACGATTGCTTAACATAGCACTAAATTTTGTCCTGATTCAAATAAATGATCATTCGTGGCCCAAACTTATGATTGCAAGCCCAACTATGTTAATTTGATCTCTTTGATCCAATAACTTTGAGATTCATTGTGTGGAGGCTTTGGGTCTACCAATCCTCTAATGGATCTACAACACCCTTGGTCAACGCGGATCACTTAAACATCATTGATCATTAAATGGTACTTATGAGAATTCCAAATGGATGATATACTTGACAAAAAGCAAATGCAACTTGTTGTGTGGAGGCTTTGGTTCTAACAATCCTCTAATGAGTTCCAAATGCAAGTTTCAATATGGTCATCCAACTAACCACTAATTATTGACTTGTTTATTTTATGCTTTTATTCTTTTATGCTTTATGTACTATTTATTTTTTTAGCACTTTTCATTTCATGTCATTTTCATTTTTGCTCATTTGAGCATTTATCTTCTTCTCATTTTTTATTTTTGCTCACTTGAGCTTTTGTTTTCTTTTCTTGAGATACTTAATAATCAACATAAACCCTAAAAAACTCTTAATGGTACTTGGACTATTTGGTTACTATCCTTGGCATTATGGAGCATGGGACTTTTTCTTGGACTTAGGATTAGAAACCTTGGCCTATCTTGGAGACCTTGTGATCTTATCTGATTATTTTGTCTGTAGTTCTTGAGGTTTACCTCAAGACATTGGGTTGCTTGTTTGTTTTTGTGTGCAGGTTTTTGTGATTACATCCTTTGTTTGCAATCTGGAATTCTTCGTTTGGATTCTATTGCTTTGAAGAAGTTCATTTGTTTCCAGTCGTGAATACTAGTTGCTTACCCTAATATTAGTATTTACCGGTATTATCTTACCACTTCTTTCCCCGGTGGGTCAATGTTACTTTTTTGCTATCTCCTTAGTGAGTGGATAAGTCACAGTCATCTGTCGATCACTGTTATCCTCTACCTTCTCTCCTTAATCTTTGAGTTAATGACGCCTTATCTCCTATTTGGGCTTTACCCCAATAGAGTCAAGTCTATTGTTTACCAGTGATTTATTTTCCTTGTTGGGTTTTTCTTTTGATCCATGTTCTTATTTCCTACATCCCCAGTGATTTCTTGCTTCCTTCTTAGATTTGTTCATTTGCACTCATAATCATAAGCATTACATGGCATCTTAGGGCCAAAAATAGGGCTTGTTTTATATTTAAGTATCTTCAATCGCGTCGACATGAAGATTTTAACCTTCACATATCCAGATAGAAGACACTTAAATAAGGGCAGCTGTTGTACTCCAATTTTCCCCCTAAGATTCCTCTATTATTTCATACCATCACAATGCAACAAGATCACATACTAAGGTTTGGTTCCTCTCCTTATCTTTGGATTTTCTCATGGGGAATCACCAAGCACCTTGACTTGTATTTTTTGTGATAATCTATGTTTGGTTTTGACTAACTTCTAGCTAATAAATACAATGAATGCTTTCCCTAATTGATGATGTTGTAGGTGAGAGCATAATACTTTCCCTCAAGTTGATCTACAGGTTCATGAGTCTATTTCCATGCCTTCTTTAACAAAAGTTTCATTGAGATTCAAGCCTCATCATTGAATATTTTTTAAATTAATATCATGACAAAGTCCATTATGAGTCATCATGCCTCAAGTTGTCAAATATAGTCAAAAGATATAAGGTTTGATTGAAGAAGTTTGACCAAGTTGGATAAACTCTTGATTTTTTTATCACAAGTACATATTTTCCTTAATTCCTAATATTTGGAAGTGGTTATGGTTTATATGGTTCCTCATTGTCATCCTCAATAACTTCTATTTACATGACAAAAATATTTGTGCAAGAGTTGGTCAAAATTGAAAAGGGTTCTCAAGGCATTTTATTGCTCTAGGAGCTAGGGTTCTGAACTTCAAAGGGGTATATCTTGCTCATGTTTTGGTATTTTTGAGTTATTCCAAAGACATGCTTCTCTTCAAAGGGTTATCAATAAATCATTTCAAAAGTTTCAAGGAAATTTTGTGTGAAAGGTACTTGATGATGAAGAAAGATTACAAGTCCTCTAGATGAACCATTAATTTCCCTTATGTGACTTCAAAGAATCATAACTTGGTCAATTTTTATCTCCTTGAGACCATTATTTTTCCATGTTGATTTTAAGAATGTGAACTTCATCCCTTATTTTAAGTGCAAAGTGTGAAAATGGATAGAAGATGCCCTAAGGATGCAATAGTTTATAGGTCATCTTATGAATTTTTGTCAACTTCAACAAGTCATAACTTTCACAATTTTTGGAGTTTTTAAATGGTCCAAGTCTAAAAATGAAATTCAAGAGATCTACTTCATGCCATATTTTTTGGTCAAGAGCAAATTTCAAATGGAATACCATGTTTGGATGCAAGACATTATAGGTCATTTTTGAAGAAAAACTTAAAAAAATTCTAAGTATAGAAAGTCAACCTCTTTTTCTCAACTTTGACTCATTGCAACTTTCAGCTCAGGAATCCATTTGATTCCATTCTTTGCATATTATAAAACTTGCTTCTGCTTTATGTGTGCTTCTGCTTCTAATCATGTTTAATGAACTTCCAGAAGTGATGAGCCCATTGAAACGCAAGGTTTGGATGAGTTTTGATCAAAATAGAAGTCACACTTTTCTTGTTTGCAACTTCACACGATTTCCCTCCAAATACCATCATTCCACACACTTGAGAATTCAATAAGCTTCCCTATAAAAAGAGGGCCGTACATCATTCATTTTCTCAAGCTTAGAGAGCCAGAATCACCCTGCCAAACTCCCTCTTGAACTCAATTTTCTGAAATTTTGAATTTTCTCTTACAACCTTTCTCAATCCATTTTCTTTGTCAATTTACCTTCCTCGAACCTCATTGAAGCTAACAAAAGAAGAATTAAGCTCTAAGCCTCCCTAAATCGTGCTAGCCAAGTCAAGTTTCAGAGCTCTGCAACTTAACTTCAATAGGTAGATTCCTTCACCATTTCTCCCAAACTTTGATACTGTTATGAAGCTTTCATCATCTTGATTCTAGTTGCAACACTTTTTTTTAACTGGAAGTACGTTTTGGCCATGAAATTTCAAATCCCTTTTCAAAAGTTCTCTTCCAAAACGATGAAGTTACAGCTTATATAAATTTTTTCGCGAGGGTACCATTGGAATCGTCTTGAAGAGACGAAGAAAATGGTATCCATCTCATGTCCTTATTTTACAGTTTCATGGACCTGTAAATCTCGTGGCTGGAGGTTGAAGATGACCAACGTGTCATCTATCAACCAATGAAAGCATGCCACGCTTTTTTTCAAAATCTGATTTAATTAATGATTCCATGCTTTATTCACTAAAGACCATGATATGCACAACGCGTCTGATCCATTGGATTAGCTTACTAACGCATTTTGACTCTCATCCATTAGCCCGCATTTTTTTGACTTTATTTTTTACTTCTGATTTTCATATTTTAATTGTTTTAAACTTCCAAAATTCATTGAAAATTCATTTCTGATGTAAAAAATTGTGAAAAAATTCATAAAAACATTTTCAAATACTCTCTTTTTGAATTTTATTTCTTTCATAATTTTTTTAGATTTGTTATTTTTTATAATTTTTATTTGTTTTGGTTTGTTTTTAATTATTTAAAAAATACTTTTGAGCATTTTTAAATTCTGAAAAAATTCATGAACATCATTTCCATTATTTATGACCATCTGAAAAAAATTTATAATTTTATTTTAAATTCTACTATTTTTAATCTTTTTCCCACTTATTTGAGCAATTTTAATTAGTTAAAAAATAGTTTCTGACTTTAAAATATCACCAAAAATTTAATATAAATATTTGAACTCATTTCTGATTTTTCTATGGTCTCATTTGGTTTTTCTTGGATGTTTTGAATATATTTGCTATTTTCTCCTTTTATTTTTATTTTATATCCATTTTAAAAATTATTTTACTTTATTATTAAATGATATTTTAGTGTGCATATATTCTGGCTGATCTTGAACTAGGAAATTTTGATCATGAGCTTTATTAACATCATTGGATCCATGGTGTTGAGTTTACTCTACAAAAAATGAATGAATGATTTTAATAATAGTTTGATTAAATATTTGGTTCAAATGTGGTTTAATTCTTACCCCATCCATGTTCATCTTATCCCCTTCTTTATTGTACTAAATGTTATTGGAGAATAATTTACATATCGTTTCTTAAAACATATGGTACATAGAATGTTATTGACCGGCCTCAAAATAGGTGTGACTTCTATATAAATCCACTTGCGATTGCTTAACATAGTGTTAAATTCTGTCTCGATTTGAGAAATGACCACTCTTGGCCCAAACCCATGTTTGTAAGCCCAAGTATGTTAAGTTGAATGCTTTGATCCAATAACTTTGAGATTTGTTGTTAGGAGTCTTTGGTCTTATCAATCCTCTAACGAATCTTCATAAACTTTGGTCAAAGTGAATCATTTAAACATCATTGATCATTTAATGTTGTCTTGAGAATTTTAAATAGATGATATACTTGACATAAAGCAAATAAAACTTGTTGTTGAGAGGTTTCAGTTTTATCATTCCTCTAACAAGTTTCAAATACAAGTTTCAAGATGGTCATTCAACTAACTTCTAATTTCTAACAATTGACTTTATTTTGTGCCTTTACTTCATGCTTTTAATTTATGCACATTTACTTTAGCATTTTACATTTCATGATATTTCATCTTTGCTCATTTGAGCATTTACTTTTATGCCATTTTCATTTTGATCACTTGAGAATTTCACTTCTTTTTGAAGATACTTAATAATCAACTTAACCATAAAAAAAACTTTAATGTTACTTGGACTACTTGGTTACTATCCTTGGCATTTATGGAGATTGTGGACTTCTTGACTTAGGATTAGAAACCTTGACCTATCTTTGAGACCGTGTGGCCTCAATTGTTATTTTTGTCCGTAGTTCTTGGGGTTTACCCCAAGACATTGGGATGTTTGTTTGTTTTGTGTGCAGTTTATTGTGATTACATGCTTTGTCTGTGATCTGGAATTCATCTGAATACAGTTGTTACTCTGCCCAATTTTTGTGAAGACTTAATGCAAATAAAGCTTGGTTTTCTTAAGAGGTCTATTACTTTTGTTTGTTTGGTTTCAATACAAAGGATAAGAATTCTAGATTGACTCATTGTGTCAAGTGTTGGCTTCTTGTTGGTTAGATGGTTCTTTTCCCTAGCTTTTACCTTATGCTTTAGGATAGTCCCTTCATCTCCCCCCATCTTCTTTAATTTCAAAAATATTCTCCCTCCTTTTTAAAACTCTTCTTGTTTCTAAACTTGAATTACTTTCATAATAAACTTGGACTTAGATCCATGCATTTTCAAAACATTTTATTAATCAAACTTTAATCAATTTAATAATACCTTGACATTTTTGTGAGAAGACTAAAAGTCAATCAATCTCATTCAAACCATTTTGCCACTTTGGCCTTTTTTATTTCAAAACTTTTCTCAAAAGATTAGACCCTTGTCAATCCTTGTACTGATGCGAGCTACTATACTTCTATAATATGTAGTGAAGTGAGATATTTTCCACTTGAGTGTTGAGCGAGGATTTGTTGATTTCAAAATCCAAGCCATATCTTCCACTTTGAGATGACGCAAATTTTCCTTCCTCATAATCGTGGGTAGTAAGTATGTTTTTCCACTCGGATAAGATGATGATTTCTCGTCTCTTAAAATAAACCAACACACTTGCATTTTAAAATTTTTAAAGGTGAACTACGAGTACCTCGATCCCCTATTGCACGGAAAGTGGTACGTAGACATTAAAGGTTCGCAACCGCGACAGGTGCAAAAATTGTAAAAAATATTTCTTTTCTCATCCCCATAATCTATTTTTGTATACAACATTTATAGCCAAAATACACAGATTTTCAAAGACGTTCCTATGGAGTACCGTAGATATTTAGCGTGCTAATACCTTCCTTTTGCATAACCAGCCCCCGAACATAGATTCTCTCTCCCCTCTTTTGGGTTATTTGCTCTTTTTCCATTCCTTTGGAAACAATAAAGCGCGGTGGCAATTTTTATTTCGATATGTGCAAGTTAAGACAATCCAATGGCTTAGTCTCAACATTTCGCCCACTACATCGTCTCTTCAAGACGATTCCAATGGTACCCTCGCAAAAAATTTATATAAGTTGTAGCTAAGTCGTTTTGGAAGAGATGTTTTGAAAAGGGATTTGAAATTTCATGGCCAAAATGTGCTTCCAGTTGAAAACAATTGTTGCGACTAGAATCAGGATGATGAGAGCTTCATAACAGTATCAAAGTTTGAGATAATTGGTGAAGGAATTTACCTATTAAAGTTAAGTTGCAGAGCTCTGGAACTTGACTTGGCTAGCACGATTTAGGGAGTCTTAGAGCTTAATTCTTCTTCTGTTAGCTTCAGTGAGGTTCAAGGATGGTGAATTGAAAAAGAAAGTGGATTGAGAAAGGTTGTAAGAGGAAATTCGAAGTTGTAGAAAATTGAGTTCAATAGGGAGTTTGGCAGGGTGATTTTGGCTCTCTAAGCTTGAGGAATTGAATGCGGTATGATACTCTATTTATAGGGAATCAAATAGAATGCTCAAGCGTGTGAAGTTGCAAACAAGAAAAGTGTGACTTCTATTTTGATCAAAACTCATCCAAATCTTGCCTTTCAATGTACTAATAACTTTGGGAAGTTCATTAAACATGATTAGAATAAAAAATATGTAGAAATTTTGTGTTTAAAAGCCAAATCAATAATTTCAAATTCTGACGTAAGTTGAAACTTCAGTTTTAAGGTACCATGTTCAAATCAATGGTGTGCATGATTCAGGGTATCTCAAGACTTGATTCTTGATGCATTGGAAAGATGAGATTACAAACTTTACAATGTGAAAAATAATGGAATTAAATGGATGCTTGAGCTGCAAGTTGTGATGAGTCAAAGTTGAGAAAAAGAGGTTGACTTTCTATACTTAGAAAATTTCTAAGTTTTTCTTCAAAATTGACCTATAATCTTTTGCATCCAAACATGGCCTTCCATTGGAAATTTGTTCTTGACCAAAAAATATGGTATGAAGTAGATCTCTTGAATTAAATTTTGAGCCTTGAACCATTTAAAAATCTCCAAAAATTGAGAAAGTTATGACTTTTTGAAATTGCAGAAATTCATGAAATTACCTATAATCTTTTGCATCCTTAGGGCGTCTTCCATCCATTTTCACACTTTTCACTTAAAATAAGGGTTGAATTTCACATATTTAATATCATTATGGAAAAATAATTGGTTCAAGGAGATAAAAATTGACCAAGATATGATCTTTTGAAGTCACATAAGGGAATTTGATGGTTCATCTTGAGGACTTGTAATCTTTCTTCATCATTAGGTATCTTCCATACAAAATTTCCTTGAAACTTTTGAAAGAATTTGTTAATAAAACTTTTAAGAGAAGCATGTCTTTGGGTTCACTCAAAAATACCAAAAGATGAGCAAGATATACCCCTTTAAAGTTCAAAACCCTTGCTCCTAGAGCAACAAAATACCTTGGGAACCCTTTTCCATTTTGATCAAATTTCCTGCACAAATACTTTTGTCATGTATATAGAAGTTATTGAGGATGATAATTATAATCCATATAAAATCTTGAGAATTGGGGAAAGTATGCACTTATGATCAATGAATCAAGAACTTGTCCAATTAGGTCAAACCTTTTCAATCAACCCTTGCATTTTTGAACTATCTTTTGACCACTTGAGGCATGGTGAATCATAATAGACTTTGTCATGATATTACTTCAAAGCATCTTCAATGATGAAGTTTGAATCTCAATGAAGCTTTGTTGAAGATGCATGGAAATAAACTCATGAACATATTGATTAGCTTGCTAGAATGTGTTGTGCTTTAACCTATGATACCAACAATTAGAGAAAACATTTATTGTATTTATTCGTTAAAAGTTACTCAATATAAAGCATAGATGATCACAAAATACAAGTCAAGGTGCTTGGTGATTCCCCATGGGCAAATATAAGATAAGGAGAAGAGCCAAACCCTAGTGTGTGATCTTGTTGCATTTTGATGGTATGAGATGAAAGAGGAATCTTAGGGGAAACAATTGGGGTACAAAAATAGAACCCATAGATCTTTCAAGAACTATTAAGTACATGATAAGTGGTCTTCTAGGAACTTGTGGCATCAGAATTGCTGGCTCTTGTAAATATTGCTTTATTGTTTCGAAGGTTGTCTGACAGTCATCATTCCACTCCATTGATTGATCTTTTTAAAGTAGTTTGAATATAGGATCACACGTAGCAGTTAGATGCGATATGATCCTTGAGATGTAGTTCAATCGTCTTAAGAAACTAGAAACCTCTTTTTCTATTCTTGGAGTTGGCATTTCTTGTATGGACTTCACCTTGTCAGAATCCACCTCAATACCTCGCTAACTTACAATAAAACCCAATAGTTTACCTGACCTGACACCAAATGTACATGTGTTCGGATTGAACCTCATTCTGAATTTCCATAGACGTTAGAATAATTTTTGCAAATGAATGATGTGATCCTCCTCCATATGGGATTTGGAAATCATATCATCCATAAATACCTCGACTTATTTGAGGATCATGTCATGAAATAACGTGAAAATTGCTTGTTGATAGGTTGCCCATGCGTTCTTTAGACCGGAGGGAATTACTTTGTAATAGAAGGTTCCCCAAGGAGTCATGAAGGTAGTATTTTCCATATCCCAGGGTGCCATCTTGATTTGATTATATTCTGAGAAACCATCCATGAAAGAAAATATTGAGGCTTGAGATGTATTGTCCACCAAAACATTTATGTAAGGTAACATGAAATATTCTTTGGGACTTTCTTTGTTTAGATCCTTATAGTCTACACACATGCGTACTTTACCATCCTTGTTGGGCACTGGCACGATGTTAGTTATCCATGGTGTATAATCTACCACGGCTAAGAAACCTGTATCAAATTGTTTAAAGACCTCTTCTCAAATCTTGTCAGACATGTTTGGACGAGTTCTTCTGTGTTTTGTCTAACTAGAGAATAACCTTCTTTGAGAAGTAGTCTATGCACCACAATATTTGTATTAAATCCCAACATATCTCTGTAAGACCAGAAGAATATATCCATGTACTAATGCAAAAGCTTGATCAGCCTTTCTTTGATGCTTTCCTCCAAGGTTGCACCTAGCTTTATCTCTTTTGGATCTTTTTATGTGCCAAGGTTGATGATCTTAATAGATTCTTGGTACGATTGTATATTATATGCTTTCTGTTCTAATACCCTCTCCAATTCTTCGGAGAGTTCAAGATCTTCTTCATATTCCCTTTCAGCTTGGTTGATTGGTACATCAAAATCATATCGGATAGTAGAAGTATCATTATTAGTGAGTTTAGATGTGGATCTGCACATTTTATCATGTTTTGGCGCCTTTTAGAATATGAATTGGAAAATTTATATGAAGAAAAAGTATTTCCATTTTAAAATAAATGAGAGATGCAAGAGAAAGACAAGGATCTTATTTGAATGTGAAATATAACTCTTATTAATTGAAAATATTGTTTGAAAACAAATGGGGGCCCTTACAAGCTACCTCTATGCCTCGAGCGTGGCATAGGTTCTTTTTAAAATATAAAAATTACTTTGGAAAAAAAAAGATCTTTGGAATCTCAACAACTCTCTAATTGTTGAGCTCTTCTCCTGGAGCACACTCACAGGTGAATTGGATGCTCCTTTAATGTTACTCTTGTTGGATATCATTTCTACTTGCCCATCGTGCTCTACTCCTTTGCTGACAAAGGTTTCCTGGATGGGAGGAAATTTCCCTTTGCCTTTCCAAATAGCATTTGACGGTTTGTAGCCCAAACCAAAATGATCTTTCTTCTCAGGTATCTCCACAAGCTTGCCCCAACCTTTTGAGGTACGATGCTCCACAACTGTTTGTAAATCTCACCATGAAATCATGGTAGTTTTTTATTTCTTGATTTTCTCCACCGGTAGCATTACCATTGAATCAATTTCTAGGACTTGGAATGGTGTTGCTATGAAGTCTTAATCCACAATGATATATTTGTAGGACTCCAAGTGGCTTACAAAGATGTCCTCCTCTTCGTCGATCGTAACCAACTTTCTTTCAACAAGGAACTTCAATTTTTGATGCAGGGTTAAAGTAGGAGCCCCCGCTGCATGAATCCAGGGCCACTCGAGCAAGCATGTATATGCCGGTTCTATATCCATCACCTTAATGGTAATGTAAAACATTTGTCATCCGATCTTGACAGGAAGATCCACTTCTCCAAACACTGTTCTATGAGAACCATTGAAAGCATTAACCATCGTAGAACTTGGCCTTACGACAATGTTGTTTAGTGTTAGCCTCATCAAACTGGATTTTGGTGGTACGTGGAGTGCAGAACCAATATCAGTGAGCACCCTGGATAGGCTAGTTATCCCTATATAAATGGAAATATGCAACTCCTTTTTATGAGCTCTGCCTTATGGAGGCAACTCACTGTCGTTGAATCCTAAGCGTGATCCTGATGTTAGATTCGCTATGACTCTGTCAAATTGATTTACTGTAATCTCCTTTGTAACATGAGAAAAACTAGGAATCTTCATTAGAGAGTCTTGGCGTGCTTCTGAATTGATGAGCAACGAGAGTATTGAAATCTTGTTGGAGACCATATATTCGAGTGTTGCGGGTCATGCCTCATGTTCCTGCTGTATTTGTAATTGCAGGTCCTTGGCTCGTTGATGGTTCACATTCTTGTTTTAAACCATTGACATATACAATAGTATCATAATTCCATGTCACAGCTATGCCACTTTCATAAGGAGTGGGGGATTGTCCCCTAATCACCATCGTAGTCTTTGGAAGCACCAGTATCCTTAAAGTCTAACGTGGTATCATCATTGGTGCTTTTTTCGTACTTGGCTCTCCACAAGGAATTCGAGAGTTGTCTTGGCAAAACTCGGCCCCTGGCAAGGAATCACCAATGGCCTCTTTGTATTCCCATCAATCGCAGCTACATATTCTTCTTTAGGGTATCGCCCAAATTGAATTATCCCTTGATCCACCAATCTTTGTAAAGTCTTCTCAAAAGTGTCATTATGTTCCAAAAGGAAAACATATTCAAACAGATGTTCCCTTAAGGAATCTATTGGAGTTTTTACTCGTTTAGCAGTCCCATGGTTAGTGACTAACTGGATTGCATTCAAAACTGGCCCTCCATACGGAGGCATGGGGTTCGTCTTGATGTTAGGCTTGTCAAAAGGGATTTCTTAGGCGTCCAAAAAATCTTGTACCTTATGTATGAAGGCCCAATATTCCTCTATCATGTGACCTAGAGAGTTGGTGTGATATTCACACCTTGCATTTGCATCGTATTTTGGCGGGAGTTCCCCAATTAGAGGAGCTACTGGTTTCAGCTCTACCAAAGATGCCTTGAGTAAATGTTGTAGTAGTTGACTGTGTGGCATAGGGAGAGGATCAAATCTTCTCGGAGGCCTTTCAAACTTGTTTTATTGTTGTTCTCGCATGATTATTAGTGGTTGTTATGCTTTTTTTTGTGATGAGACAACATAAATTACTCCCACCTTATTTTTCGAGAAGTTAGGAACATTTTTCTTTGAACTATAAGGATTATTGGATGATGCCCCTTTTATTTTGCCATTTTCACACATGCTTCAATTCTTTCACCAATTGTCACCAAATCTGAGAATCCTGAGGAAACGCTGCCTACCATCTTTTCATAGTATAAACCTTTTAGAGTACCCATGAACATATTGACCAACTATTTTTCCATGAGTGGTGATTGTACAAGGGCTTCCATTTCTCTTCATCATTGAGCATATTCTTTTAAAGATTTATCCTTCTTTTGGGACAAATTCTAAAGTTGCATGAAATTAGAAGCCATGTCCAAGTTGTACTTGTATTTCCTTAAGAATACATTAGCAAGGTTTTCCCATGATTGGATATGGACTTGCTCCAACTGCATATACCAATCTAAAGATGCCCCACTAAAATTGTCTTGAAAGCAATGGATCATCAGCTTCTGATCGTGCAGATAAGCATGCATTTTTCTGCAGCACATGCGTAAATGGTTTATCTAGCACGTGAGTCCCTTGTGTTTTCCAATGTCAGTTACTTTGTGTTGTACCCCAACTTTTTCCCCTAAGATCCCTTCATCATACCATATTGATTCAATCACAACAAGATCACATTAGGGCTCTTGGTTCTCCTCCCTATCTTTAGCTTTTCTCTTTGAGGAATCACCAAGCACCTTGACTTGTTTTTCTTTTGTGATCATGCATATTTTGTTTTAACTTTCATTTTAATTAATAAAATGCAATGTTGGTTTGTCTTACTTGCTAATGATGTAGGTAAAGGCAATGTGGCTTAGCAAGTTGATCCATGGGTTCATGAGTTTATTTCCATGCCCTAGTCAATAAAGCTTGAGAAATTAAAATCTCACCATTGAAGTTGTTTTGGAAGAAATGGCATGCAAAGGTTTATTTTGGTTCACCACGTTTCAAAGTTATCAAGATTGACTCAAAAGTACAAGGGGTTGATTGAAGAAGCTGTCATGGTTGGACAAGGTCTTGTTCCCATTGGTCACAAGTGCATATTTCTCTCAATTATCAAGATATGGAAGTGGTTTTGGTTTCTATGAGTTCTCATTATCATCCTCAACAACTTCTATCTACAAAAAAAAAGTGTTGGTATAAGAAGGTTGTTTAAAATTGTCAAAGTTACTCAAAGCATTTTCTTGATCTATGAGCTAGGGTTTTGAACTTCAAAGAAGTATATATTGCTCATCTTTTTGTATTTTTGATTGATTACAAAAACATCCTTCTATTTAAAGGGTTATTAATAAATCACTTCAAAAGTTTCAAGGAGTTTTCATGTGGAAGAAACTTGATGATGAATAAAGATTACAAGTGCTCTAGATGAACCCTTAAATCTCTTCATGTGACTTCAAATGATCATAACTTGAACAATTTTTATCACCTTGAGCCCATTCGTTTTCCACAATGATCTTGAGTATGTGAAATTTATTCCTTCTTTTATGTGAAAAGTGAGAAAATGGATGGAAGATTCCCTAAGGATACAAAAGATTATAGGTCATTTCATGATTTTTTTGCCAACTTCAGCAATTCATAACTCTCTCAATTTTTGGATATTTTGAATGGTTCAAGTTTCAAAATGTCATTTGAGAGGTCTATTTCATGCCAAATTTTTAGGTAAAGAGCAAATTCCAAAAGGAAGTCCATGTTTGGATGCAAAACATTATAGGTCACTTTTGAAGAAAAACTTAAAATATTTCTAAGTATGGAAAGTCAACCTCTTTTTCCCAACTTTGACTCATTGCAAATTTCAGCTCAAACATCCATTTGATTCCATTCTTTTCCAATTGCAAAGCTTGTAATCTCATCTTTCTAAAGCATCAAGAACCATGCCTTAAGACCCCTTGAGCTGAGAATGCCATTGTTTCAAAAGTGGTAACTTGGAGTTGAGATTTCTCCAAAAGTCAGAATTGGAAATCCTTAATTTGGCTTCTAAACACAAAATTATTGCGCATTTTTCCTTCTAAACATGTTTAATGAACTTCCAGAAGTGATTAGCGTAGCAATACACGCGTTTTGGATGAGTTTTGACAAAAGAGAAGTCACAATTTATTCATGATGCAGACTCACATGAATTCCCTCTAAATTGCATCATTCACCCTTCCTTTCGATCCCATTTGCTTCTCTTATAAATACATGAGCTATCCCATTCGTTTTCTCAAGCTTGAACAGCCAAAATCACCCTGCCTAAATCGCTCCATAACTCACTTTTTTGCAACTTAAAAATCAGTGTTCAATCCTTTTTCAATCCATATTTTCTATCAATTCACCTTCCTTGATCTTCCCTGAAGTTAACAGATAAGAATTAAGCCATGAAACCTTCGAAATTGATCTGACCAAGTCCATTTATAGAGCTCTGCAACTGAACTTCAATAGGTAGGTTTCTCCATCAATTCTTCCAAACTTTGATATCATTGTGAAGCTCTCATTGCCATGGTTCTAGTGGCAACACTTTCTTTTAACTGGAAACACATTTTGGCCATGAATTTTCAAATTCCTTTTCAAAACATTCCTTCCAAATTGCTTGAGCTACAGTTTATATAAATTTTTCGCGAAGGTGTGGTTGTCTTCGTCTTGATGAGACAAAGTGAGTGGCATAGATTTGAGCTTCTGATTTTACAGTTTGAGGGACTTGTGTTTCACGTTGACTGGAGGTTGAAGATGACCAATGTGTCATCTTCCAACCAATGATGGCGTGCCATTTGTATTTTTTAAAAATCTGATTTTATATGTGATTCAGTGCTTAATCCAGTAATAACCATGATATGAACAACGCGCCAGGTCCATTGGATTTGATTACTAACGCGTTTTGACACTCATCCATTGGTCCACATATTTTTGGTTTTTATTTTGTTTTCTGATTTTTATATTTAATTGTTTTAAACTGCAAAAAATCATAGAAAATCCATTTTAAGTCCAAAAAATCTGAAAAAAATATGAAAAATATTTTTGATTTTTCTCTTTTTGATTTTTATTTTTTCACAATTTTATTTTGTGTTTTGATATTTTTTATAAACATTCACTTTAATTGAATTGTTTTAAATGTTTAAAAATACTTTTATGCTTTTTATATTCTAAAAAAAATATGGAATGATCCAATGATATTGTGACAAATATTGGTGACCTCATTTATTTTTTATTTCTGATTTTGTTATTTTTTACCATTTTTGATTTATTTTACTCATTTCTTTTAATTTTTTAAATAGTTTCTAACTTTAAAAAATTAACAAAAAATTTATAAAAAGATCTGAGCTCATTTCTGATTTTTCTATGGTCTTAATTAATTTTTCTTGATTAATTTGAACATAGTTGATATTTTTCTCTCTTATTTCTATTTTAAAACATTTTAAAACTCTTTTTTAATGCACATATTAAAATGAAATATTATTTTGAGACTATTTTCTGGCTGATCTTGGTTTGAATTTTTGATCATGAACTTTATTAAAAGCATTGGATCCATGGTGTTGAGTCTAACTCCATAAAAATGGATGAATGGTTTTAATAATAGTTTGATTAAATTTTAATTCAAATGTGGTTTGTATATTCTTTCCCACCCTTCTTCATCTCATCCCTTTCTTATTGCACTAAGTGTTATTGGATCATGATCTCTATATCATGTCTCAAAACAAATGGTGCATAGATTGCTATTGACCGGCCTCAAAATAGGTGCGACTTCTACATAAGTCCACTTACGATTGCTTAACATAGCGCTAAATTTTGTCCCAATTCGAATAAATGATCATTCGTGGCCCAAATCTATGTTTGCAAACCCAAGTATGTTAATTTGATCTGTTTGATCTAATAACCTTGAGATTCATTGTGTGGATGCTTTGGTTCTACCAATCCTCTAATGGATCCACATCACTTTTGGTCAACGCGGATCACTTAAACATTGTTGATCATTAAATGGTACTTTTAAGGATTCCAAAATGGATGATATACTTGACAAAAAGCAAATGCAACTTGTTATGTGGAGGCTTTGGTTCTACCAATCCTCTAATGAGTTCCAAATGCAAGTTTCAAGATGGTCATCCAACCAGCCACTAATTACTAATAATTTACTTTATTTTGTGTTTTTATTTTATGCTCTTTTATTTTATACACCATTTACTTTAGCATTTACATTTCATGCTATTTTTCATCTTTGCTCACTCGAGCCCCTTTATATTCTTGTCATTTTTATTTTGCTCACTTGAGATTTTCTTTTCCTTTTTAAGATACTTAATAATAAACATGAACCATAAAAACTTTAATGATACTTGGACTATTTGGTTACTATCCTTGGCATTATGGAGTATTGGACTTTTTGGACTTAGGACTACAAACATTGGCCAATGTTGGAGACCTTGTGACCTTAATTGATATTTTGTCTGGAATTCTTGAGGTTTACCTCAAGACATTGGGTTGTTTGTTTGTTTTGTGTGCAGGTTATTATGATTATATTCTTTGTTTGTAATCTGGAATTCACCCGTATACAGTCGTTACTCTGCCCAATTTTTGTGAAGACTTAATACACTTGAAGTTTAGTTCTCTCAAGAGGTCTAGTATCTTTGCTTTCTTGGTTTCAATCCAAAGAATGAGAATTCTATCTTCTCCTTATCTTTTACCATATGCTCTAGGATAGTCCCTTCATCTCCTCCCATCTTCTTCAATTTCAAAAATCTTCTTCCTCCTTTTGAAAACTTTTCTTGTTTTTTAAACTTGAACCACTTTCATAATAAACTTGGACCTAGGTCCATGTATTTTCAAAACCCTTTTCATAAATAAACTTCAATCAATTTAATAATACTTTGACATCCTCTTTTTTGTGAGAAGAATAAAAGTCAACCAATCTCATTTCAAACCATTTTTCCACTTTGTCTTTTTACTTTAAAACTTTTCTCAAAAGATTGGACCCTTGTCAATCCTTGTAGTGATGAAAACAACTATACTTCTATAATATGTAGTGAAGTCAGATATTTTCCACTTGGGTGTTGAGTAAGGAATTATTGATTTTTAAAATCCAAGCCATATCCTCCATTTTGAGATGATGCAAATTCTCCTTTCTCATGATTGTGTATAGTAAGTATGTTTTCCACATGGACAATGACAATGATGTCTTATCTCATAAAATTAACCAACACACTTAAGTTGTAAAAAATTTCTAAAAGATGAACTATGTGTACCCTGATCCCCTATTGCACGGAAGGTGTTACGTTGGCACTAAAGGATCGCAACCGCGGAGGGTGCAAAAATCATTAAAAAAAATATTTCTTTTCTCACCTCCACCGTCTACTTTTTATACAACATTTTATAGCCAAAATATACAGATTTTACAAAGAGTTTCTTGTGGAGTACCGTAGATGTTTAGGGTGCTAATACCTTCCCTTTGCATAACCAACCCCCTTACCTTGAATCTTTCCCTCTCTTTTTGGGTTACTCGCTCTTTTCCCATTCCTTTGGAAATAATAAAGCGCGATGGCAATTTTTATTTTGATCTGTATTAGTCTAGTCAATCCAATGGCTTGGTCTTAAACATTTCTACCGCTACAGAAAAAAATGGCGACTTCACTGGGGAAAGATTGACCTCTTGCTGGTCCATCCTTGAGTGGGTTAAACCTATTTTTGTATATATTTGTATATGTGATATTGTTGTTTATGTGTTATATTATTTGTTGTATATATATTTTCCTAGACTTTCCTGGTTTTTAGGGTGCTTGGTGATTACTTATAAGTCCTATACCCGGACTTGGGAAAACTTTAAGATAAGACGGGCGGTATAGTCATGCTAACTTTGAGGGAGTAATCCCAAAAAAGGAGACATGAAATCCCCCACTCAGTGGAGCCCCTTTGATTGTAGTGTCGTTTACCGAGTAATCGGGAAGACGTGCTGCTTTCTACCTGGGAGCCTGCTGAAGCTGAGGACCATAGAATATGTAACCCATCTTGGCCTTTTAGGTGTAGTATGGAAGCTATGACAGTGTAATCCGGAAATAGTTGTCACGCGATACTACGCTCGGACGAGTTTTTCTTGAGAATATTACTAATTACCCAGTTAATCAGGAAGTTGGTAATATCCGAAGGAAGGATGTAGACTCTGGGAACCTCTAGAACCTTGTTCGGCAGGTGATAACTTTTAGACCATACCTTATGGTTAGTACCTTCAACCTCATGCTCGTGACGTTGAACCTATGAACCCTATGTTTGTGATCTTGTATGTGATTGTTGCATCATGCATCCATGCACTCATACGCATCTTTTGAAGAAGTTTTATTTCAAGGGACTTCAAAGTCAACCATTTGTTAATATCTCAGGTACCTTTTGACCATGGATTCTGGAAAAAGAAAGACCGAAAAAATACAGTTTCAAAGATCCAAAGATAGATGAGTTGATCAGTCTAACTCCCGAGATTGAGTGTTCTGCAGATTTTTGGAGGAAGTGTGGATCCATCATTTCTCTCATGAAGCTTAGGATGAAGGGGGTATTCTCTCGACCTTAGTGCAGTTCTATGATCCGATGTATCATTGTTTTACTTTCCCTGACTATCAGTTGATGCCTACACTAGAGGAGTATACTTATCTGTTGAATTTACCTATTACCAATTGTGTTCCTTTTACTGGTTTGGAGGGTGAACCAAAACCACACGAGATTTCTGCTTTGATCCATCTGGGGAAGTCTGAGGTTGAAGCCCATACTCCTACTAAAGGAGGGATTATAGGATTACTAGCTCAGTTCTTATTGGAGAAAGCACGTTACTTTGCCAGGATGAAGATTACAGTCGCTTTTGAGGCCATCTTTTCTCTACTTGCTTACGGGTTGTTTTTATTTCCGAATGTGGATAAGTTTGTTGACATTAATGCTATCAGGATCTTCATGATTGGAAACCCAGTTCCTACATTGTTGGGTGATGCTTATTACTCTATTCATCTTAGAAATTCTTATCATGTGGGGATGATTATCTGTTGCACGCCTTTGTTGTACGGGTGGTTTATTTCTCATATGCCTCAGTCTGATGCTTTCTGCGATGTCGGGAAGGAACCCCGTTGGGCTCCTAAGATCATGGCACTTACTCACTCAGATATTGATTGGTATCATAGGGCTTACCATGATGTAGATATTACCGGCAATTGTGGTAGTTTCCCCAATGTACCTCTTCTCGGTACAAAGGGAGGAATTAACTACAACCATGTTCTTGCACGAAGACAACTTGGTTATCTGATGAGGGATAAACCAAGTAGTATTCATTTGAGTAGTTTCTTCCTGAAGGAGGGAAAAGACCATAAGGAAGCTAGGGAGTAGATTGCGAAGGCCTGGCATCACATTCATAGGAAGAGTAGGAAAGACTTGGGACCTAGGGGGCCGTTTCTTTGGAGCCTTATCTTTAGTGGGTCCAAACGAGAGCTATTCAGTTGAAGATGCCGTATTCCCGGGAAGAACCTATGCCTAACTTGTTTGTGAAGACCACTCCTCCCCTATTGGATGATGTGGAAGAGCTACAACTTGCTTTGGTCAGGATGCAGCAGGAAAAGGATGCTTGGAAGAATAAGTGTCAAACTTTAGAGATTTCCTATAGAGCAGACTTGAAGGAGAAAGACGACTTGATTGGGATTCTTGAGAGTCGGGCTATAGAGACCATGGAGAGGCAAGGGGATTTATTTTCCTCTAAGCCTCAATCAGATGCTAGTTGCTCACTCCATGATTCAGGTGATTGGAAGGAGGTTGCCACCAGATATGCGGAAGAAAACCAGAGGTTGAAGGCTCAGATTGCCAGGCTTAAAGGGAAGCGCCAGCATATAGAGTGATCTCCATCAGCTTTACTTATTAGGATTTTAGACTTTATTTTCATCTTGTACTTGGGATTATTGAAACTTGTAATCCATTTTGATGTTATTATAATAAATTTTTTTCAGTATTTCAAATGTGCTATTACTTTGATATTTGCAGTGTGTCTATAAATCTTTAAGTCCCTTGAAACATTAATAACAATAATAAATCATGTGCATTGCATATCATGCATTATATTTTACATATTTCTTGCATTTTTTATGCATATCCAGGTGTCTTACCAAGCTTCTTTACTTCGTTCAGCAAGCTATCTCACCACTACAATACTCGAGCTAATTTCAGAAGGAAGATGGACAACTTAGAACAAGAGAATCGCAAGCTGCGCGAGGAAGTTTCTGCTCTGAAGGCCGGCATGGCAAATCTCACTGCTCTGATGGAATCTCTGGTGGCTGCTCAGAATCAGCCACCAAGTCTTCAACCTTAACAGACAAGGCTTACTACTGAAGCTCTGATTGTTCCTGTGTCTACTACTCCAGCTGTTGTTCAGAATCGCATGCCTCAAGGTTGTCCATGGGGAATGCGAGAGAACTTTGTGCCTGAAGGTTTCAATCTTGATCCTCAAGTTACTCCAGTTGTTCAGACTATTGTTACTCTTGCACCTCCTGTGGTGCATGTTACTCCTGCTGCACCTCCTTTGGTGAATACGGCCCCATTTCCTAATGATGATATGTATCGTCCTTTTCATCCACCAAGTGAAGGATTGGGTCTCTATGATAGAATGGATTATTTTCAAGATCAGTTTGACAAGATGCAGAGGGAGATGAAGGCCCTCATGGGAAAGGAATTGTTCGGGCAGAATGTGAATGATTTATGCTTGGTCCCGAATGTCAAGATACCTACGAAGTTTAAAGTCCCAGAATTCGAGAAGTACAAGGGCAACGCTTGTCCTCGTGCTCATCTTTTGATGTATATAAGAAGAATGTCTACCCACACTGATGATCAATGTCTGTTGATTCACTTTTTTCAAGATAGTTTGACTGGTGTTGTGTTAAAGTGGTATATGAGTTTGGACAGGTTCAATATCCATACTTTCAATGACTTGGGAAAAGAATTTATCAGACAATACAAATACAACATGGACATGGCGCCTGACCGTGATCAACTCAGGGCCATGGTCTAGAAGGATAGGGAATCATTCAAAGAATACACACAGAGATGGCGTGAGGTAGCCGCCCAAGTGATTCCTCCCATGGAAGAAAAGGAGATGACTAAGATTTTCTTGAAGACTTTGGGTGCTTTCTACTATGAGATAATGGTAGCGAGTGCGCCAAGTCACTTTACTGAAATGGTGGGCATGGGTATCCGTTTGGAAGAGGCTATAAGAGAGGGCGGTTTAACAAAAAGTGAAAGTCTCGGAAATACGAAGAAGCCATCTTATGGGTTTTCCAAAAATAAGGAAGGAGATACAAATGTTGTTATGCAAGAGAGGAGGGTTAATCCTCCTAGAAGAAATTATCAGCGTCATCAACAAGTCGCCTCAGTAACTCCAGTTGTTGGTGTAGCTCCAACCACCGTTGCTTATCATAGACCATCCCATCAGGGGAATCAAGGGTATAATCAGAGAAGGGGGAGTTATGACCCTATCCCTATGAGCTATACAGAATTACTCCTGGCGTTAACTCAAAAGAAGTTGGTTTAGACCAGACTACCTCCCGCTATACCATTACCATTACCTTGGTATAACAAGGCAGACTAAACATGTGCTTTTCATCAGGGAGCACCAGGGTACAATGTTGAGAACTATTATCCTTTGAAAATTGAAGTACAAAAATTGGTAAAGTCTGGTATCTTATCTTTCAAAGATGTTGCCCCTAATGTGAAAGATAATCATTTGCCCAAGCATGGAGGAGCAAATGTTGTGAACATGGTGGCTGGTTGTCCAGGCGACTTCCATATTTTTGATATTAAATTGGTTAGAGGAGATTTGGTAAAAATGAATTCGGACCTCTGTGAATTTAGCTACTATACGCATGACCATGCTGGTTGTGCTATTTGAAGTATGGATACACAGGGTTGTGATAAGATAAAGGCTGATTTGTAGGAGATGATAGATGAGGGCCTCATCCATATAATCAGGCCTAGGGGAGAGTATGAAGAGGAAGTAAACATGGTTTCTGGATGTCCTGGAGAGTTTAGAATCTTGGATGTGGAATATATGAATGAGGATCTTGTACAATTGCATGCTACTTTCTGCCACATGGCTGGTCAGGTAGAACATCAGTATGGATCTTGCCGAATTTGTTGTCGGGACTCCCAAGGATGTTAAACTGTAAGCAAAGGTATTCAGTTGTTATTGGATAATGGAACAATCAAGGTTACAGGCCAAAGGGATGATTACCTTGAGGTTAATGAGATTGAGGTTTGTTTGGCTAAAGAAGAGTCAGATGATGAGTGTGCCTCTACGGATGAGTTCTTCTCCTCAGTTGAAGATAAGTTTTCCAGGGATGACTCTGTAATGACTGAATGTGTTGAAGAGGGATTAAATGTTATTGTACCTTGTTTTGGTGCACCCACCCCTTTTGAAGTTGAATATCATAGCAAGCCAGCTATTACTCCATTGGTGATTAGTTTGTCGGGTTCTGTCCCCTACGAGTTAGACAAGCTTGTACCCTACAAATATAATGCTATAATTTTAGAGGATGGTATGGAAGTTCCCATCCAGCTAATGCCTAATGCTAGAAATATTGCTGAGACTAGCAGAGTGACCCGCAGTGGTCATGTATTTGGACCAGTTGTTTGTGGAGATGTTAGTACTGGAAAGAAAATTGTTGAAAATGTTGAACCCAAGAAGGAAGTGGGTGAATCTAGTGAAGCTACGCTAGAGAAAGAGGTGGATAGAATTTTTAAGATAATCAAGATGAGCGACTACAGAATTGTAGATCATCTACTGCAGACTCCTTCAAAAATATATATCTTGGATTTATTGATGAACTCCTCTGCTCACAGAGAATCTTTGATGAGGGTATTGGACCAAGCTTTCGTGGAAAGTGATATGCCTGTAGACCAATTCAGCAGTGTGGTAGGGAACATTACATCATGTAATAACCTGAGTTTCTGCGACGATGAACTGCCCGATGAAGGAAGGAATCACAATTTGGCCCTCCACATCTCTATGAACAGCAAGAATGATTCATTATCCAATATGCTGATTGATAATGGATCTGCATTGAACGTTATACCAAGGATCACGCTTATGAAGTTAAAATATCAAGGAACGCCCATGCGCCCAAGTGGCATTATTGTGAAAGCGTTTGATGGATCAAGGAAATCTGTTATTGGTGAAGTGGACTTGCCTATTCATATAGGCTCACATTTGTTTCAGATTACTTTCCAGGTCATGGATATTATACCCGCTTACAGCTGTTTGTTGGGACGACCATGGATACATGAGGCAGGGGCTATCACTTCGAATTTACACCAGAAGTTGAAGTTTGTGCGTGAAAGAAAAATGGTCATTATAAATGGAGAACAAGCATTATTGATATCTCATTTGTCCTCTTTCAGCATTGTGGAGGTGGATGAAACTGCTGTTGGAACCCACTTCCAAGCTTTATCCATTGATAATATAAGAGGAAATGAGAATTATATGGCTTCGTTTAAGGATGCTCAGCAGGTTGTGCGTAATGGCCATAGTGAAGTATGGGGACAGATTGTTGATCCACCTGTAAACAAGAATAGAGCTAGCTTGGGGTTCTCTGTGAAGAATGATAAAGGTAAGAGCATGAATCCAAAGTCTGGTGCAGGCAAGTATCAAGACATCTTTCGTAGCGGGGGTTATCTTCATCCAACTAATTCTTGGATTAATGCCATTGTGGAAGATGAAGCAGAGCCAGAAATTCCATATTATGTGACGCACGGAATTAGGGTTAAGAACTGGATCACCATTGATGTTCCCTCTTGCATACATGTTTCAAAGTAATTTGTTTTTGTTAATCTTTTTTAAAAGCTTTCACTCTGTCAAAGGTGAAAGTATTGATATTGTATGGGCTTATCAGTTTGCTTTGATTTTTAAAATCAATAATAAAAGTTGTCTTTATTTCCCAAATTGTGTCTTTATTTTTTGCTTTTTTCTTGGAAAATGGTAATCATAAAAAACCTTTCAAAATAAATAATAACTGAAATTCAATCTGCATGATCACTTGTTATATGTGTCAGTTTCTAAAAGCAGTCATAAATCATATGTGCAAATTAATTAAAAAACTTGTTGAATACAATGACCCTGCACCCTCTCCCAACTTTGAATGTCCTGTGTATGGGGTCGAAGAATAAGATTATGATGAGATTCCAGAAGAGGTCTCACGGTTGGTTGATCACGAGGATAATGCCATTCATCCATATAAAGAGCCATTGGAAGTAATCAATTTGGGTTCAGAAGAAGATCCGAAGGAAGTCAAGATTGGAGCATTACTGCATCCTGATGTGAAAAGCATGTTGATTGAAATGTTGAAAGAGTATATGGATATTTTTTCTTGGTATTACCAAGATATGCCTGGTCTAGATACAGATATTGTAGAGCACTGTTTGCTGCTAAAGCCATAATGCTTGCTAATCTAGTAGAAGTTGCGAAGAACTCACCCAGATATGGCAGTGAAGATCAAGGAAGAAGTTCTAAAACAGATTAATGTTGTTTTTCTTTGTGACATCAATGTACCCTCAGTGGATTGCCAATATTGTCCCAGTACCGAAGAAAGACGAAAAAGTTCACATGTGCGTAGATTACAGAGATCTAAATAAAGCTAGTCCAAAAGATGATTTTCCATTGCCACACATTGATATGTTAGTGGATAGCATAGTAAAATTCAAAGTTTTATCGTTCATGGACGGATTTTCTGGGTATAATCAAATAAGGATGGCTCCTGAGGACATGGAAAAAACAACGTTTATCACACCCTAGGGAACATTCTATTACAGAGTAATGCCCTTCGGGTAGAAGAACGCTTGTGCAACGTACCAGAGGGCTATGAAAACCCTATTCCAGGATCTGATGCACAAGGAAATTGAAGTATATGTTGATGATATGATTGCTAAATCCCAGACTGAAGAAGGGCATGTAGAAGATTTGTTGAAGTTGTTTCAACGTTTGAGGAAGTATCGTCTTCGCTTGAATCCAAATAAATGTACCTTCGGTGTTCGGTCAGGGAAATTGTTGGGTTTCATTATCAACCAGAGAGGGATTGAAGTTTACCCTGATAAAGTCAAAGAAATTCAAGAAGTTCCAGTGCTGAGAACTGAAAAGAAAGTCAGAGGGTTCCTCGGGTGTTTGAATTATATTTCCAGATTCATTTCCCACATGAATGCAACGTGTGAACCGATCATTAAGTTGTTAAAGAAAGATTAAGGTTGTGTGTGGACAGATGGCTACCAAAGTGAATTTGAAAGTATTAAATAATATTTGCTTGAACCTCCAATCTTGCTCTCTCCTGTTGAAGGAAGACCATTGATTATGTATCTGACAATGTTAGATAATTCCATGGGATGTATTCTGGGACAACAAGATGGAACAGGGAAGAAGGAGAATGCCATTTATTATCTCAGTAAAAAATTTACAGATTGTCAGTCACGTTATTCCATGTTGGAAAAGACATGTTGTGCTCTGGCCTGGGCGGAAAAACATTTGCGGCAGTATATGTTGAATCACACTACTTGGTTGATCTCCAAAATGGATCCAATCAAGTACATTTTTGAAAAGCCTGCTCTTACTGGGAAAATTTCCCGACGGTAGATGTTGTTATTTGAATATGGCATTGAATACCACACTCAAAAAGCTACTAAAAGCAGCGCGTTGGCAGATTATCTTGCTAACCAACTAGTTGATGATTATTAGTCTATGATGTATGATTTCCCCGATAAGGATGTGATGTTTCTGAAAGTGAAAGATTGTGATGAACCATTGCCTGAGGAAGGTCATGATCCTGAATCTTGCTGGAGCGTGATATTTTATGGAGATGTGAATGCTTATGGTAAAGGAATTGGTGTTGTGATTGTCACTTCAAATGAATCACACATTCCTTTTACTGCAAGGTTGACATTTGATTGTACTAATAATATGGCAGAATATGAGGCTTGCATCATGGGTCTTGAGGAAGCTTTTGATCTCAGAATTAAAATTCTAGATGTGTATGGCGATTCATCTTTGGTAATAAATCAGATTAAAGGAGAGTGGGATACTCGTCACCCCGGCTTGATCCCTTACAAAGATTATGCTATAAGATTGTTACCCTTCTTTAATAAAGTTGAATTCAATCACATCCCCTAAGATGAAAATCAAATGGCGGATGTTCTGGCAACTCTGTCTTCTATGTATCAAGTGAATACTTGGAATGATATACCTCGAATTATAGTTCGACGACTGGATAGGTCCTCACACGTGTTTACAACAGAAGAGGTAGCAAATTAGAAACCTTGGTATTATGATATCAAGCATTTTCTTCAGACTCAGGAGTACCAGATTGGTGCTTCGAATAAATATAGAAAGACATTGAGAAGATTGGCTGGCAGCTTCTTCCTCAGCGAAAATGTGTTGTACAAGAGAAATTTTGACATGGTCTTGCTCAGATGCGTGGATAGACACGAAGCAGACATGTTGATGCATGAGATTCATGAGGGTTCATTTGGAACTCATGCTAATGGACATTCGATGACTAAAAAGATGCTAAGGGCAGGTTACTATTGGCTGATAAAGGAATCTGGCTGTTACAAATTTGCAAAGAAGTGCCATAAATGTTTGATTTATGCAGACAAAGTTCATGTGCCTCTGACACGTCTCAATGTCATTTCTTCCCCGTGGCCTTTCTCTATGTGGGGTATTGACATGATTGGAATGATAGAACCCAAAGCTTCGAATGGACATTGTTTTATCTTGGTAGAAATTGATTACTTAACCAAATGGGTGGAAGATGCCTCATATGCTAATGTTACTAAGCAGGTGGTTGTGCGCTTCATTTAGAATAATCTGATATGTCGGTATGGTGTGCCGAGAAGAATTATCACCGATAATAGCTCGAATCTGAACAACAAGATGATGACAGAACTTTGTGAAGAATTCAATATTGTCCATCACAATTCATCTCTGTACAGGCCGAAGATGAATGGGGTTGTTGAAGCTGCTAATAAGAATATTAAGAAAATCATTCGGAAGATGGTTGTTACTTATAAAGATTGGTATGAAATGCTCCCTTTTGCTTTACATGGATATCGGACATTTGTCCGCACTTCAACAGGAGCGACCCCGTTCTCCCTAGTGCATGGAATGGAAGTTGTTCTCACAATCAAGGTTGAGATTCCCTCTTTGCGTGTGATAATGGAAACCAATTTGTCAGAGGCTGAATGGATCCAGAACAAGTTTGACCAATTGAATTTGATCGAAGAGAAGAGAATGACGGCTTTGTGTCTTGGGAAGTTATATCATAAGAGAATGAAGAAAGCTTTTGATAAAAAGGTCAAACCTCGTGAATTCAGAGAAGGCGTCCTCGTGCTCAGAAAGATCATTTCTTTTAGCGTTGATTCTAGGGGCAAGTGAACTCCCAATTTTGAAGGCCCATATGTTGTCAAGAAATCCTTCTCTAGAGGTGCATTAATTATTGAAACTATGGATGGTGAGGAGTTCCCACATCCCATGAATACTGATTAAGTCAAGAAATACTTCGCCTAAAGAAATAAAAGAACAACTCGTTAAGTTGAAAACCCGAAAGGGTGGTCTAGGCAAAAATTAGAGACATAAACAGAATGAATTTTACCGCTAAGTTAAAAACCCGCAAGGGTAGCTTAGGCAAAAGTTAGGGACTTTCTTGGCAAGTAACTACATCAGACAACACTTGATCATTGAAGCAACAATCTTCTTGGATCCTCACCATACTTCAATAGAAGCTGCTGCTCAGAATTTCAAAGTTGTTTTCTGGAAATAGTGGTCATTGTATCTCAATGTATCTTTTCCATTATATATTACCATTTTCTGAACTTTATAATCATCCGTGCAGTCTCTCCATTCGCAGACTACCATTCTATCAATAAAATTTGAGCTTTTATCCAATTCTTTGTATTTATTATTTTTATTCATCTTACAAAGACTTCATTTATTTTTTATAATAATTTTCAAAGAAGAAAGATTAAATAACAAAATTATTTTTCAAAAAGAATTTACAACTTACTTTTACTTTAGATTTTGTGATTCAAGAGGAAAACAAAAGTGGTGATCCCAGGAATGGACGAACTCCAGTAATTTTGGGAAGTTTTGTTTCCCCGGGAAGATTTTCTTAGGTCATTTTCGTTGGTATGCGTGTGATTCTTGTACGTTGAAGATGATACCAAATGGTGTAAGGTGTAGTATTGGGTATGTCATCCCATTGTTCCCAGTCAAGTGTTGGTTCATTTTTTGATTTTAAATTTGCATGGTCTGAGGCCTCTATCCCAGATTCCCCAACGAAGTCTTCCCTCTTATGACGAAAGGTCTTGTTCCTTGGGTGTGATGAGATGGAACTATTTGCAAAATGTCACTCTGTCTGCAGTATTGGAATTATTGTTGGTATTTATTTCCCAGGCAACTAGACCAGGGCAGTATATTTTCTAAGAAGTGTTGAGACAGTTGTCAACTTTTGGGTTTTCACCTGCACCTTGTTGGGTTTGATTTAAAATCCCTATGAGTTTGACCTTTTCTATAATGTTGACTTCTTGATTCCCCAGGAAGGCTATCCCAGGACATCTTTTGTTGGAACAAGTTTGCATGATATGAAGACTCAATCCAAGATTCCCCAGTGAAGGTTTCGCTTATTTGATAGAAGTCTTTCCTCCCCGTGCATGCTGAGATTTGACTCATTTATGAAGCATCTCCCTTTCGGCGGTACTTGCATTTTGTTTGATTTCACGATAATCAGGCAAGGGCAGTGTTTTATTTAAAAGGTGTTGAGGCATTTGTTAGTTTTTTGGGTTTTCACCCGCCAAGTGCTGGGTTTGATTTAAAATCCTCATAAGATTGATTTCTTGTTGTAATGTTTGACATATTAACTCCCCAAGTTGTTATCCCCATGAGGTTTCATACTTTTTCCCCAGAGAAGTTGGTGCAATACTTATTCTCAATATTGGAGAACGTATCTTGGTTTTCCCTCTTCGGTGTGGTGTTGGCCTCCCCAATGAAATCAGCACAAAGTCCCCAGTTGATCTCTTGATGATGAGGCATCATCTCCCCTAGTGAAGTCTGTATGATATTTCCCCAATGAAGTCAGCTCGAAATCCTTAGTTGTTGTTTTGTTTATATGGTTTCCATCTTCCTTATTCGAAATCAGTATTACAATCCCCAATAGAAGTGCGGACCATGAAAACATTTGTTTCTCCATTGAAGTATGAGTGCTATTCCCCAGTGAATCCTGGAGAAGGATGTTGTATCCCTGTATCTGTATTGTATTATCGTTATGATGTGATTAATTTCGAATTATGTTCCTTCCTAGTGAAGTTAAGCCGCGAAATAGGATTCTGTTTCCTCGTTTGGTGCTTATTTTCTTATGGAATGTTCATCTTGGATGTGATTTAGCCGAGTGTTGATTATACCCGAGTTGGTTTTGTTTGTTTATCCCCAATGTTATATGTCTGTTTCATCTTCATATACGTGATAACACCCATACATTCATACATACATCATGCATAGTTAAATTTAGCAAATCATTGCTCATTCACATTCGTTAATATTTTGTTGACATATTACCTTGTTTTTCATAGTTGTGTTATCCTCTCTCCAATAGAGTGTCGACCTTAAGCAAAAAGTGTATATTCTTTCAATTTCCCCACTGAGTTATCCCTCGTGGAAGATTTTTGCTTTAGCCTTCCTGTACAACTCTTTTTATGGATATATTGGGTTTCCCTCTTGAGTTTATTTCTCAAAGGATGTATTTTGGTTGTATGTTTTACTCCAGTTTATTTCTGGTTTGAATCTTTGTTTCCTAGCAATATTATTACTTTGGATTTCTGCAAGCTTCGAGCATTGGTTTGAGAATGTGCATTTATTTTGCACGAGAGGATTTTATCTCCTCAGCAGGAATATGTTGGCATTTCCCCAGGAATCCATATTGCTTTCCCCAGGAAGTCATATCTCTTTCCCCAGGAACCAATATTCATTCCCCATGAAGACATATTGCTTTCCCCAGGAAGTCATATCTCTTTCCCCAGGAAGCCATATTCATTCCCCAGGAAGTCATTTTTACAATCCTTCATAACAGCAAGTAGCAGGTCTCTTTATTTGAGCTACTGATACTTCCTTGTAAAAGTCGACGTTACTTTTTATTTGCTATCTTTGCTATGAGTAGTTAGTTTGCAGTTTGTTATCAAATTACTCTAGTGGATGGCAAGTCTTTCAATATGAAAGAGACAATTCATTGTGAAATATTTGCAAGTGGTAGTCTATTTATTTGAGACAACTTATATACTACCCTTTCCAGGCGGAATGCCTTGGTTAAAGAAAAAGTTGAGACCCTTTCTAGGTGAAACGCCGGAATTTTGGGAAAACTTGTTATCCTTATCTCTACCTTCAGTGAAAGTTGGCAGTTCACCATCAGTGAACGTTGGTGATTGTTATCTTTTTTCTACCTTCAGTGAATGTTGGTAGTTCACCGTCAGTGAACGTCGGTGTTATGATATTTCTTCTCTCTACCTTCAGTGAAAGTTGGTAGTTCACCATCAGTAAACGTTGATGATTGTTATCTTTTTGCTATCTTCAGTGAACATTGGTATTTCACCGTTAGAGAACGTTTGTGCTATGATATTTCTTTTCCTTCTACCTTCAGTGATAGTTGGTAGTTCACCATCAGTTAACGTTGGTGATTGTTATCTTTTTTCTACCTTCAGCGAATGTTGGTAGCTCACCATCAGTGAACGTCGGTGCTATGATATTCTTTTCTCTCTACCTTCAGTGAAAGTTGGTAGTTCACCATCAGTGAACGTTGGTGATTGTTATCTTTTTGCTACCTTCAGTGAACGTCG
Source organism: Vicia faba (assembly GCA_948472305.1). Classification (NCBI taxonomy): domain Eukaryota; kingdom Viridiplantae; phylum Streptophyta; class Magnoliopsida; order Fabales; family Fabaceae; genus Vicia; species Vicia faba. The sequence goes on along the minus strand of OX451741.1, from coordinate 1,179,299,528 downwards.
GTGTTATGATATTCTTTTCTCTCCACCTTCAGTGAAAGTTGGTAGTTCACCATCAGTGAACGTTGGTGGTTGTTATCTTTTTGCTGCCTTCAGTGAACGTTGGTAGTTCACTGTCAGTGAATGCCGGTGCTATGATATTTCTTTTCTCTCTACCTTAAGTGAAAGTTGGTAGTTCACCATCAGTGAACGTTGGTGATTGTTATCTTTTTGCTACCTTCAGTGAAAGTTGGTAGTTCATCGTCAGTGAATGTCAGTGTTGTTATTATTTTCTCTTTCTTCCTTTAGTGAACGTTGGTAGTTTCGCCTTCATTAAAAGTTGGTGTATCCTTTTGATCTTCTACCTTCGACTATTGAGTTTGGTAGTTCACAGTTGGTTGTTAATCACTTTTATCTTGTACTATCTCATCTTTAGCTGAGTTGATGCTACCTTATCTCTTCTTTGGGTGTTACACCAATAGGGTCGGGTCTTTTTGATTCACCAGTGATTTATTTTCCTAGTTGGGTTTCTCTTTCGATCCTTATTTCCTTTTCTACATCCCCATTGGTGTTTTGCATCTCTTTGAAGTTGTTCATATGCATTCATACTCCTATGCACTGCATGGCATATTATGGACAAAAATAGGGTTTGTTTTATATCTAAGTATCTTCGATCATGTCTACACAAAGATTTTTTACCTTCTTATCTTCGGATAGAAGAAACTTAAATAAGGGCAGCTGTTGTACCCCAATTTTTGCCCCTAAGATCCCTTCATCATACCATATTGATTCAATCACAACAAGATCACATTAGGGCTCTTAGTTCTCCTCCCTATCTTTAGCTTTGCTCTTTGAGGAATCACCAAGCACCTTGACTTATTTTTCTTTTGTGATCATTCATATTTTGTTTTGACTTTGATTTTAATTAATAAAATGCAATGTTGATTTGTCTTACTTGTTAATGATGTAGGTAAAGGCAATGTGGCTTAGAAAGTTGATACATGGGTTCATGACTTTATTTCCATGCCCTAGTCAATAAAGCTTGAGAAATTCAAACCTCACCATTGAATTTGTTTTGGGAGAAATGGCTTGGAAAGGTTTATTTTGGTTCACCACATTTCAAAGTTATCAAGATTGATTCAAAAGTACAAGGGGTTGATTGAAGAATTTGTCATGGTTGGGAAAGGCCTTGTTCCCATTGGTCACAAGTATAGATTTCTCTCAATTCTCAAGATATGGAAGTGGTTTTGGTTGCTATGAGTTCTCATTATCATCCTTAATAACTTCTATCTACAAAGCAAAAGTTTTGGTACAAGAAGGTTGTTTAAAATTGTCAAAGTTCCTCAAAGCATTTTCTTGATCTAGGAGCTAGGGTTTTGAACTTCAAAGAAGTATATCTTGCTCATCTTTTGGTTATTTTGAATGATTCCAAAAACATCCTTTTCTTCAAAATGTTATTAAAAAATCACTTCAAAAGTTTCAAGGAGTTTTCATGTGGAAGAAACTTGATGATGAAGAAAGATTACAAGTCCTCTAGATGAACCCTCAAATCTCTTCATGTGACTTCAAATGATCATAACTTGATCAATTTTTATCACCTTGAGCCCATTCTTTTTCCAAAATGATCTTGAGGATGTGAACTTTATTCATTCATTTATGTGCAAAGTTATAAAATGGATGGAAGATGCCCTAAGGATATAAAAGATTATAGGTCATTTCATGATTTTTTGCCAACTTCAACAATTCATAACTCTCTCAATTTTTGGAGATATTGAATGGTTCAAGTTTCAAAATGTCATTAAAGAGGTCTATTTCATGCCATATTTTTTTTTCAAGAGAAAATTCCAAGAGGAAGGCCATGTTTGGATGAAAAACTTTATAAGTCACTTTTGAAGAAAAACTTGAAGTATTTCTAAGTATGGAAAGTCAACCTGTTTTTCCTAACTTTGACTCATTGCAACTTTCAGCTCAAACATCCATTTGATTCCATTCTTTTCCCATTGCAAAGCTTGTAATCTCATCTTTCTAAAGCATCAAGAACCATGCCTTAAGACCCCTTGAGCTGAGAATGCCATTGTTTCAAAAGTGGTAACTTGGAGTTGAGATTTCTCCAAAAGTCAGAATTTGAAATCCTTAATTTGGCTTCTAAACACAAAATTGATGCGTGTTTTTGCTTCTAAACATGTTTAGTGAACTTCCAGAAGTGATTAGCGTACCAAAACTCGCGTTTTGGATGAGTTTTGACAAAAGAGAAGTCACACTTTCTTCATGATGCAGACCCACACGAATTCCATCGAAATTGAATCATTCACCCTTCCTTTTGATCCCATTTGCTTATCCTAAAAATACATGAGCTATCCCATTCGTTTTCTCAAGCTTAAACAGCCAAAATCACCCTGCCAAACTCGCTCCATAACTCACTTTTATGCAACTTCGAAATCAGTGTTTAAGCCTTTTTCAATCCATTTTTTCTATCAATTCACCTTCCTTGATCTTCCCTGAAGCTAACAGAAGAAGAATTGAGCCTTGAAACCTTCTGAATTGATCTGACCAAGTCCATTTACAGAGCTCTGTAACTGAACTTCAATAGGTATATTTCTCCATCAATTCTTCTAAACTTTGATATCATTGTGAAGCTCTCATTTGCCTGGTTCTAGTCGTAACACTTTCTTTTAACTAGAAACACGTTTTGGCCATGAATTTTCAAATTCCTTTTCAAAACTTTCATTCCCAATTGCTTGAGCTACAGTTTATATAAAATTTTCGCGAAGGTGTGGTTGTCTTCGTCTTGATGAGATGAAGCGAATGGCATAGGTCTGAGCTTCTGATTTTACAGTTTGAGGGACCTGTGTTTCACGTTGGCTGGAGGTTGAAGATGACCAACGTGTCATCTTCCAACCAATGATGGCGTGTTATTTGTATTTTTTAAAAATCTGATTTTATATGTGATTTAGTGCTTTATTCAGTAATGACCATGATATGCACAGTGCGCCAGATCCTTTGGATTTGATTACTAACACATTTTGACTCTCATCCATTGGTCCACATCTTTTTGGTTTTTATTTTATTTTCTGATTTTTATATTTAATTGTTTTAAACTTCAAAAAATCATAGAAAATCCATTAAGTCCAAAAAATCTGAAAAAATTATCAAAAATATTTTTGATTTTTCTCTTTATGATTTTTATTTTTTCACAATTTTATTTTCGTGTTTTGATATTTTTTTATAAATTTTCACTTTATTTGAATTGTTTTAAATATTTAAAAATACTTTTATGCATTTTTAAATTCTAAAAAAAAATATGGAATGATCCAATGATATTGTGACAAATATTGGTGACCTCATTTATTTTTTATTTCTGAGTTTGTTATTTTTTACCATTTTTGGTTTATTTTGTTCATTTCTTTTAATTTTAAAAATAGTTTGACTTTAAAAAATTACCAAAAATTTTATAAAAAGATTTGTGTTCATTTCTGATTTTTCTATGGTCTTACTTAATTTTTCTTTATTAATTTGAACATAGTTGATATTTTTCTCTCTTATTTCTATTTTAAAACATTTTAAAACTCTTTTTTAATGCATATGTTAAAATGAAATATTATTTTGTGATTATATTCTGGCTGATCTTGGGTTGAATTTTTGATCATGGACATTATTAACATCATTAGATCCATGGTGTTGAGTCTAACTCCATAAAAATAGATAAATGATTTTAATAATAGTTTGATTAAATTTTAATTCAAATGTGGTTTGTATATTCTTTCCCACCCTTTTTCATCTCATCCCTTTCTTATTGCACTAAGTGTTATTGGAGCATGATCACTATATCATGTCTCAAAACAAATGGTGCATAGATTACTATTGACCGGCCTCAAAATAGGTGTGACTTCTACATGAGTCCACTTACGATTGCTTAACGCTAAATTTTGTCCTGATTCGAATAAATGATTATTCGTGGCTCAAACCTATATTTGCAAGCCCAAGTATGTTAATTTGATCTCTTTGATCCAATAACCTTGAGATTCATTGTGTGGAGGCTTTGGTTATACCAATCCTCTAATGGATCTACATTACTTTTGGTTAACGCGGATAACTTAAACATCATTGATCATTAAATGGTAGTTTTAAGGATTCCAAAATGGATGATATACTTGACAAAAAGAAAATGCAACTTGTTGTGTGGAGGTTTTGGTTCTACCAATCCTCTAATGAGTTCCAAATGCAAGTTTCAATATGGTCATCTAACTAACCACTAATTACTAATAATTGACTTTATTTTGTGTTTTTATTTTATGCTCTTTTATTTTATGCACCATTTACTTTAGCATTTAAATTTCATGCTATTTTTCATCTTTGCTCACTTAAGCCCCTTTATATTCTTGTCATTTTTATTTTGCTCACTTGAGATTTTCTTTTCCTTTTTAAGATACTTAACAATCAACATGATCCAAAAAAAAACTTTAATGATACTTGGACTATTTGGTTACTATCCTTGGCATTATGGAGTACTGGACTTCTTGGACTTAGGACTAGAAACCTTGGCCTATGTTGGAGACCTTGTGACCTTAATTAATATTTTGTCTGGAGTTCTTGAGGCTTACCTCAAGACATTGGATTGTTTGTTTGTTTTGTGTGCAAGTTATTGTGATTACATTCTTTGTTTGTAATCTGGAATTCACCCGTATACAACCGTTACTCTGCCCAATTTTTGTGAAGACTTAATACACTTGAAGTTTAGTTCTCTCAAGAGGTATAGTATCTTTGCTTGCTTGGTTTCAATCTAAAGAATGAGAGTTATATCTTGACTCATAATGTCAAGTATTGGCTTCTTGTTGGTTAGATGGTTCTTCTCCTTATATTTTACCTTATGCTTTATGATAGTCCCTTCATCTCCTCTCATCTTCTTCAATTTCAAAAATCTTCTTCCTCCTATTGAAAACTTTTCATGTTTTTTAAACTTGAACCACTTTCATAATAAACTTGGACCTAGTTCCATGTATTTTCAAAACCCTTTTCATAAATAAACTTCAATCAATTTAATAATACTTTGACATCCTCATTTTTGTGAGAAGACTAAAAGTCAATCAATCTCATTTCAAACCATTTTGCGACTTTGGATTTTTACTTTAAAAATTTTCTCAAAAGATTGGACCCTTGTCAATCCTTGTAGTGATGCAAACAATTATACTTCTGCAATATGTAGTGAAGTGAGATATTTTCCACTTGGGTGTTGAGTGAGGCATTGTTGGTTTTTAAAATCCATGCCATATCCTCCACTTTGAGATGATGTCAATTCTCCTTTCTCATGATTGTGGGTAGTAAGTATGTTTTCCACACGGACAATGACAATGGTGTCTTATCTCATAAAATTAACCAACACACTTGAGTTTTAAAAATTTTCTAAAAGAGGAACTACCTGTACCCTGATCCCCTATTGCACAGAAGGTGGTACGTAGGCACTAAAGGTTCTCAATTGCGGCGGGTGCAAAAATCATAAAAAAAATATTTTCTTTTCTCACCTCCACCATCTACTTTTTATACAACATTTTATAGACAAAATATACATATTTTACAAAGAGGATCATGCGGAGTACCGTAGATGTTTAGGGTGCTAATACCTTCCCTTTGCATAACCAACCCCCTTACCTTGAATCTTTACCCCTCTTTTTGGGTTACTCGCTCTTTTCCCATTCCTTTGGAAATAATAAAGCACGGTGGAGATTTTTATTTTGATATGTTTAAGTCTAGTCAATCCAATGGCTTAGTCTTAAACATTTCTACCGCTACACTTTGAATTTAGGAGGAATCACTACATCTGGAACCAAACCCATTTCAAGAGCATCGACATCAAAAGCATCGTAACCTTCCACAACCTTCAATCTTTCTTCCAGAGCTTTATATTGGTTAACAGCCATATGATTTTCAATAGGCTGTAGTTGAGGTACTTGAGTAACGCCTTCCAGATCATGGTCTCCATATTGGAGGTCCACATAATTATCCATATTTGGAGGATTGTTGACTGGAATCTGCAAAGTATGAGATATCCCTATCTACGGAGGAGGTGGGATAAAGCCTTCAATATCAACTTTTTTGATCTCTTATTGAGCCATAGTTGACTTTAGAGGACTTGATCCTGGTTCTTGTCTTTGTTGTTGATCGCTCGATGCACCAATGGTTTGAGCTACTTCTTCAAAGGCTATCCTAGGAATCTGATATTGTCTTTCTATGAAGTTTTTCAGGGCTAGCAAAACTTGACTCATGTCTCCTTTCATTGAGTCTATGCTTCCCTTCACTTTCTCCAAATCTTCTTGGAAGACATCGTCATTCTGTTTAAATTTTTCTATCACTTTCTTTTGATAAGATCTGATTTGATATGGAGGTCATAGAGGTGGTGCTCATTTACCATTGATTTAACTGGAGAGGATTTGAAAAAAATGAGTTTTATGTATGAAATTTCTAAATGCGATGCTTGTGAATGGATGGAAGCGTATGAATATGCCAAAGAAATTTTATTTATGTCTTATTCACATTGGATTTCCTTTTGTTTTCTTTTATATTTTTTTTTATATATATTTTTCAAGTTTTGCTTTTATTGGTAAGTATTTAAAAATAAATACATAATTTAAATACTGAAACAAAAGTACTTTTATTGAATTAATAACCATCCTTAAAAAGGGAAATACACTCCAAAAGTAAAAACAAAATACCGAAGGGAAAATACTGAAAGGGAAATACTGAACCAAATGTCAAATACTGAAAGAAATAAAAAAAGGGAAACCAAAATCTCCTAAGTGCGCTTGCGGATCTTCGCCCTAAAACCACCAATCGTTCCCCTACAAAACTCTAGGAAGTCTTCAATGTCCTTTGAAAGAGGGACCATTATGGCTTCTGCATCCCTTAAATTCCTAGAAATGTCTTCCATGAGATTATTCACCAAAAGGCAAGCTTTGCATGCTTGTCTTTATACCTTAGATACTCCTTGTACAATGTTGGGATTATTACCTTGCTATTAACTCAACCTCTTGTTGCAACTGTCTTTTCTCATTAGCAAAGTCATATAGGCTATACTCTAATCCCTCCTTTATTTTTAAGCTTGATCAAGGGATTTCTTCAAGTTTTCTATCTCCTCTACAGACATTGGAAGAGGATCTGGCATGTCTAGTGTGTAGGTAAGATCAACAACAAAAGGCAACTTGACTATTTGAACCCTTTCCAAAACCCATTGAGTATAGGGCTCACTCGCCACAACATTCTTTCTTTGAAATCCTTTATTATAAACTCTATTCCAAGCTCGGATGATCTTATTAAGTAATTTGGGGTTGCTTTTACCCATGTCATGAATAATTAATTGTTGAATTTTCTCGTCGAAAGGTTTATCTACCAAAAGGTATCCAAGCTGACGTAGAGCAAAAGTGGAATATAGTTAATACATCCTCTTGACCCAATCAAAGGAACATTGGGAAAATCTCTGAAGTTAAAAAGAATTTCCTTTATTTCAGTTTCCTTGAATACCATAAAATAGAATCAGAAGTGAGAGCCCTCAATTTTTGGAATGATTGATTTCGGGTTAGATCTTTAACCATATAGCCTTCTTTGTAGAGATGAAAGATAAGACAAAAATATAAAAGATGGATACAACAATTTAGCACGCCTCTTCCTTTTTCAGAACAGGTATGAAGAGCGTAATAAACATCCGCAAGTAAAGCGGGAGTAGGATCAGCATTTAACACTTTTACGACCCAACACACACTAATAGCAACAAGATCTATGTAATCCACAGTATGGAGAAAGAGAATCAAACCAAAAATAAGTAGTGCCAAACAATATACACAAGGCCCCCATTCTTTCGTATCAGCAAAAGAAAGAGCTCTGGACTCCAAGTATTTTCTTTTAATCCCTTGAACTCCGCCATCTTTTTTGCAATTGAGCAATAAGTCAGTAAAGGGTGTTCCCCAATTCTTTAGTCAAATCTCAGACATTGGTAGTCTACCCAATCCCCATGTAAGGTTCATCTTTGATTATATAGAAATCCAGGATCCTATCAAATTCCTCCAAGGTAGTTGCTAGTTAGAAATTCTAGAAAGTGAAACACCTTAGTGGAGGGTCATAGAATTGAGCAAGGGTTATGACAGCTTCCCCTTGCACAATCACTTTGGTCAACTCAAGGATTTCTCCATAGTGTTGAAAAAAAATTTCATAGCTTTCTCAATCAATTTTCCCTTAATCAACTTTATCTTCTTCATATCAGGAATCACGACACTAACTCGGGTGGTTTGTATCTTGTTGATATTCATTTTTAAGATACTCACCAAAAACCTTTTGATTATTTTTTCATAGAAATCTTATGAATAAGACAAGACAGATGCAGAAATAATGAATATTTTGAAATGTAAGATGTATGTATGCATGGTGATGTATCATGGTGGTGGGATTTATGAAAGATATCCTTAGTAGGTAGGTTCTTAGTTTCTTCCTACGGATAATCTACCCTACAATAAGGGTGGTCTCCTTAAGGGTATCATGGATAACACTAAAGGGTAAAGCACAAGGGCCTCCGTTAAGCGGAGCCTCATTGCAGACCGAAACTTTCGTCTCTTAGGTCGTACAAGGTCTCACCATGACATTTTTTAGGGTTACATAAAGAGTCATTGGCCAAATCCTAAAGTCCTACCTCCTAGAGAGTCTAGACCTCTAAAATATATTCCTTGGAACTCAACCGACTCTAGGCGAAGTCGTCATAAAAGCTCGTAGAGGTGTTTACCTCTCTTGGCCAATAGACAATCCTTCTTTTAAGGTTTGATATTATATATTAAATTAAAATTACACACCAACAATATATAATATGATAATACGAATAATATGAATAAATAAACAAATAAATAAACATATATAGAAACAAAACATACTAAAAATAGAAAAAAGAAAACCAATAAAACCAAGACCTAAAGGAGGGAAGACTTTAAACCCTAGGTTTGTATCCTCAACAGAGTCGCTAGCTATCGTAACCAGAAAAAAATAAGAGTCACCACCATTAATTTTTATCCTTGGGATGGATAAATAACGAATAACCCTAATTCGTACAGAGATTCTAAATTCGTAAGTCAATTAGACAAAGGGAAGGTGTTAGGCACCTTTCATCTCCCTTGTTCTCAAGGGGCTCCGCTTTTAAGTTTCAGGGTAAGATGGGAATTTGGTAGTAAATGTTTCTAAATATTTAAGAAAAAAATTTAGTTTTTTTAGTTGTGAACTCGCCTTGGTTTTAACCGCGTGCCTATGTATCTCCTTGCGAAGAATCAGAGTCCAAATTCGTAGTTCGAATGTGTTTGGTTAGTTTTTTTTATGGATTGTGGAAATGTTTGAAATTATCCTTGAACCTTGTCTGGGTTTGAAAATAGTGTAGTTGTAGACGCAGTGCGCAGTTAATAGAAAATATCTCCACAATCCTTTTTTGAAAATAAAGTTGAAATTTGAAATATGTTAGTAGAAAAAGTGTTAAACTTGATGGGTTAATTGTCTTAGAATTTATGATGCAAATTGAAAAAAAAAAGGATAAATTTGAATGATAAAACTGTTTGAGAAATAGAAAGAAAATGTGGTTAGTATTTTAGAAAATAATCAATAAATAACAATTTTCTTATTATTAAAAATAAATTAATAATTTTTAATATTAATCCAATATTTATCTATTAAAATGATTTTATGACAAATGCAAAAAATATTTTAATGCAATATATTAAAAAGTGTTATTAGAAATTTGTAGCAGTAGAAATGTTTAAGACTAAGTAATTGGATTAACTAGACTTATACAAATCAAAATAAAAATCGCCACCGCGCTTTATTGTTTCCAAAGGAATGGGAAAAGAGGGAGTAACCCAAAAAGAGGGGGAAAGATTCAAGGTAAGGGGGTTGATTATGCAAAGGGAATGTATTATCACCCTAAACATCTATGGTACTCCGCAGGAACCTCTTTGAAAAATCTATATATTTTGTCTATAAAATTTTGTATAAAAATAGATGGTGGAGGTGAGAAAAGAAATATATTTTTTATGATTTTGCACCCGCCGCAGTTGCGAACCTTTAGTGCCTACGTACCACCTTTCATGAAATAGGGGATCAGGGTACACGTAGTTCACCTTTTAAAAATTTTAAAACATAAGTGTGTTGGTTAATTTTATGAGATAAGACACCATCATCATTGCCCGTGTGGAAACAGACTTACTACCCACAATCATGAGAAAGGAGAATTTGAATCAACTCTAATTGGAGGATATGGCTTAGATTTTAAAATCAACAATGCCCCACTCAACACCCAAGTGGAAAATATCTCACTTCACTATATATTGTAGAAGTATAGTTGTTTGCATCACTACAAGGATTGACAAGAGTCCAATCTTTTGAGAAAAGTTTTAAAGTAAAAAGCCAAAGTGGCAAAATGGTTTGAAATGAGATTGATTGACTTTTAGTATTCTCACAAAAATGTCAAGGTATTATTAAATTGATTGAAGTTTTGAAAATGCATGGACCTAAGTCCAAGTTTATTATGAAAGTGATTCATGTTTCAAAACAAGAAGAGTTTTCAAAAGGAGGAAGAAGATTTTTTTGAAATTAAAGAAGATGGGGGGAGAAGAAGGGACTATCCTAAAGCATAAGATAAAGGCTAGGGATAAGAACCATCTAACCAATAAAAAGCAAAAACTTGACATTATGAGTCAAGATAGAATTCCCATTCTTTGGATTGAAACCAAGCAAGCAAAGATACTAGATCTCTTGAGAGAACCAAACTTCAGATGTATTAAGTCTTCACGAAAATTCGGCAGATTAACGGCTGTATACGAGTGAATTCCATATTACAAACAAAGCATGTAATCACAATAACCTGTATACAAAACAAATAAACAACCCAATGTTTCGAGGTAAACCTAAAGAACTCCAGACAAAACATCAATTAAGGTCACAAGGTCTCCAACATAGGCCAAGTTTCTAATCCTAAGTCCAAGAAGTCCAATACTCCATAATGCCAAGGATAGTAACCAAATAGTCCAAGTATCATTAAAAAAATTTATGGTTCATGTTGATTATTAAGTATCTTCAAAAAGAAAAGAAAAGCTCAAGTGAGCAAAATAAAAATGACAAAAAAAGTAAATGCTCTAGTGAGCAAAGATGAAAATAGCATGAAATGTAAATGCTAAAGTAAAAGGTGCATAAAATAAAAGAGCATAAAATAAAAACACAAAATGAAGTCAATAATTAGTAATTATTGGTTAGTTGGATGACCATCTTGAAACTTGTATTTGGAGATCATTAGAGGATTGGTAGAACCAAATCCTCCACACAACAAGTTGCATTTGCTTTTTGTCAAGTATATCATCCATTTTAGAATCCTCAAAAGTACCATATAATGATCAATGATGTTTAAGTGATCCGCGTTGACCAACATTAATGAAGATCCATCAGAAGATTGGTAGAACCAAAGCAACTATATAATGAATCTCAAGGTTATTGGATCAAAGAGATCAATTAAAATACTTGGGCTTGCAAACATAGGTTTGGGCCACGAATGATCATTTATTTGAATCGGGACAAAGTTTAGCGCTATGTTAAGCAATCGTAAGTGGACTTATATATAAGTCGCACCTATTTTTAGGTCGATCAATAGAAATCTATGCACCATTTATTTTGAGACACGATATAGAGATCATGCTCCAATAACACTTAGTGCAATAAGAAAGGGATAAGATGAATAGGGGTGGGAAAGAATATACAAACCACATTTGAATTAAAATTTAATCAAACTATTATTAAAATCATTCATCCATTTTTATGGAGTTAGACTTAACACCGTGGATCCATTGATGTTAACAAAGTTCATGATCAAAAATTCAACCCAAGATCAGCCAGAAAATAATCACAAAATAATATTGCATTTAATATATACATTGAGAAGGGTTTTAAAATGTTTTAAAATAGAAATAAGAGAGAAAAATATTAACTATGTTCAAATTAATCAAGAAATATTAAGACCATACAAAAATCTGAAATGAACTCAAATATTTTTATAAAATTTTTGGTAATTTTTTAAAGTCGGAAACTATTTTTAAAACTAACATAAATGAGTAAAATAAACCAAAAATGATTAAAAAAATAACAAAGTCAGAAAAAAAAATAAGCAAATGAGGTCACCAATATTTGTCACAATATCATTGGATCATTCCATATTTTTTTTAGAATTTAAAAATGCATAAAAGTATTTTTTTAACATTTAAAACAATTCAAATAAAGTGAAAATTTATAAAAAATATCAAAACACAAAATAAAATTGTAGAAAAATAAAAATCAGAAAGAGAAAAATCAAAAATATTTTTCGTAATTTTTTTAGATTTTTTGGACTAAAAATGAATTTTCTATGATTTTTTGAAGTTTAAAACAATTAAAATAAAAATCAGAAAATAAAATATCTAACCAAAAAAATATGGGCCATCTGATCATTGTCAAAACGCGTTAGTAAACAGATCAAGTGGACCTAGTGCGTTGTGCATGTTATGGAATTTAGTGAATAATACACTATTTCACTAATTAAATTAGAAATTCAAAAAAAAAAAAACAAATGGCACGCCATCATTGGTTAGAAGATGACACGATGGTCATCTTCAACCTCCGGCCAATGTGAAATATAGGTCTCTCAAACTATAAAATTAGAATCTCAGACCTCTGTCATTCGCTTCGTCTCAACAAGACGAAGACAACCACACCTTCGCGAAAAATTTATATAAATTGTAGCTCAAGCAATTTGGAAGGAAAGTTTTGAAAAGGGATTTGAAAGTTCATGGTCAAAATGTGTTTCATGTTAAAAGAAAGTGTTGCGACTAGAACCACGGCAATGAGAGCTTCACAATGATGTTAAAGTTTGGAAGAATTGATGGAGAAATCTACCTATTGAAGTTAAGTTACAGAGCTCTGAAACTGGACTTCTATGGATCAATATAGGTCATGATTCTTGAAGGTAATTGTATGGTTAGCTTCAGGGAAGATCAAGGAAGGTGAATTAATAGAAAAACTGGATTGAAAAAGGCTTGAACACTGATTTCGAAGTTGCAGAAAAGTGAGTTATGGAATGAGTTTGGCAGGGTGATTTTGGTTGTTCAAGCTTTAGAAAATGAATGGGGGATGACACTCTATTTTTAGGAGAATGAATGGGATCCTTAAGCGTGTGAAATGATGAAGTTTGGGGGGAAATCATGGGGGTCTGCAGCATGAACAAAGTGTGACTTGTTTAGCATCAAAAGTCAGCTAAATCGTGCGTTTCATGATGTTAAACTCCTTTGGAAAGTTGCTAAACAAGATTAGAAGTAAACGCGTGGAAAACATGTGATTAGAAGCCAAAAAATAGATTTCAAAATCTGACTTGTGATGAAACTTCAGTTTCAAGTTACCAAATTCAAATCAATGGCATTCTCAACTCAAGGGGTCTTAAGGCATGGTTCTTTATGCTTTAGAAAGATGAGGTTACAAGTTTTGAAATGGGAAAATAATGGAATCAAATGGATGTTTGAGCTGAAAATTGCAATGAGTCAAAGTTGGGAAAAAGAAGTTGACTTTCCATACTTAGAAATATTTCAATTTTTTCTTCAAAAGTGACCTATACTGTTTTGCATCCAAACATGGCCTTCCACTTGGAATTTGTTCTTGACCAAAAAAGATGGCATGAAGTAGACCTCTTGAATGACATTTTTAAACTTGAAACATTAAAAATATCCAAAAATTGAGAGACTTATGAATTTTGAAGTTGGCAAAAATCATGAAATGACCTATAATCTTTTGTATCATTAGGGCATTTTCCATCCATTTTCTCACTTTTCACATAAAAGAAGGAATAAAGTTCAAATCCTCAAGATCATTGTGGAAAAGGAGTGGGCTCAAGGTGATAAAAATGGACTAAGTTATGACCATTTGAAGTCACACATGGGAAGTTTGGGGTTCATCTGGAGGACTTGTAATCTTTCTTCATCAGCAAGTTTCTTCCATATGAAAAATCCTTGAAACTTTTGAAGTGATTTCTTAATAACATTTGAAGAGAAGGGTGTTTTTGGAATCACTCAAAAATACCAAAGGATGGGAAAGATATACTATTTGAAGTTCAAAACCCTATCTCCTAGATCAAGAAAATTCCTTGAGGAACTTTAACAATTTTAAACAACCTTCTTGTAACAACACTTTTGCTTTGTAGATAGAAGTTGTTGAGGATGATAATGAGAACTCATAGAAACAAAAACCACTTCCATATCATGAGAATTGAGAGAAATATGCACTTGTGACCAATGGGAACAAGGCCTTGTCCAACCATGACAACTTCTTCAATCAAACCCTTATACTTTTGAATCAATTCTGATAACTTTGAAATGTGGTGAACCAAAATAAACCTTGCCATTCCATTTCTTCCAAAACAACTTCAATGGTGAGGTTTGAATTTCTCAAGCTTTATTGCCTTTACCCACATTATTAACAAGTAAGACAAACCAACATTGAATTTTATTAATTAAAAGGAAAGTCAAAACAAAACATGCATGATCACAAAAGAAAAACAAGTCAAGCTGCTAGGTGATTCCTCAAAGAACAAAGCTAAAGATAGGGAGGAGAACCAAAAGCCCTAATGTGATCTTGTTATGATTTAATCAATATGGTATGATGAAGGGATCTTAGGTGCAAAAATAGGGGTACAACAGCTGCCCTTATTTAGGTTTCTTCTATGCATAGATACGAATGTTAAAAATCTTCGTGTCGACGTGATTGAAGATACTTAAATATAAAACAAACCCTATTTTTGGTCCTAAGATTCCATGCAATGCTTATGAGTATGAATGCACATGAACAACTTCAAAGGGACGCAAAACACCACTGGGACGTAGCAAAGAAAATAAGGATCAAAAGAGAAACCCGACCAGGAAAATAAATCACTGGTGAACCAAAAAGACCTGACTCTAATGGTTTAACATCCAAAGAACAGATAAGGTAGCATCAACTCAGCTAAAGAGGAGATATAAGATCAAAAGAACACACCAACTTTTACTGAAGGTGAAACTACCAACATTCACTGAAGGTAGAAAGAGAAAAGAATAACAACATCGACATTTATTGACAGTGAGCTACCAACGTTCATTGATGGTAGAAAAAAGATAACAATCACCAACTTTCACTGATGGTGAACTACCAACTTTCACTGAAGGTAGAGAGAAAATAATGATCATAGCACCGATGTTCACTGATTGTGAACTACCAACGTTCACTGAAGCTAGCAAAAAGATAATAATCACCAACATTCACTACTGGTGAACTACCAAATTTCACTGAAGGTAATAAGAGAAAATATCATCGACTTTCACTGACAATGAACTACCAACTTTCACTAAAGGTAGAAAGAGAAAAGAATAACAACACCGACATGTGAGCTATCAACGTTCACTGATGGTAGCAAAAAGATAACAATCACCAACTTTCAATGATGGTGAACTACGTACTTTCACTGAAGGTAGAGAGAAAAGAAATATCATAGCACCGACGTTCACTGATGATGAACTACCAACGTTCACTGAAGGCAACAAAAGGATAACAATCACCAACGTTCACTGATGGTGATCTATCAACTTTCACTGAAGGTAAACAGAAGAGAAATATCATAGCACTGACGTTTACTGAAGGTGAACTACCAATGTTCATTAAGGGTAGCAAAAATTTAACAATCACCAACCTTCACGGATGGTGAACTACCAACTTTCACTTAAGGTAGTAAGAGAAAATATCATCGATGCTCACTGATGATGAACTACCAACTTTCACTGAAGGTAGAGAGAAAATATCATAGCACAGACGTTCACTGGCGGTGAACTACCAACGTTCACTGAGGGTAGCAGAAAGATAACAATCACCAACTTTCACTGATGGTGAACTACCAACTTTCACTGAAGGTAGAGAGGAAAGAAATATCATAGCACCGACGTTCACTGACAGTGAACTACCAACATTCACTAAGGGTAGCAAAAAGATAACAATCACAGACTTTCACTGATGGTGAACTACCAACTTTCACTGAAGGTAGTAAGAGAAAATATCATTGACATTCACTGACGATGAACTACCAACTTTTATTGAAGGTAGAGAGAAAATATCATCGACATTCACTGACGATGAACTACCAACTTTTACTGAAGGTAGCAAGAAAGATATATCATAACACCAACGTTCACTGACGGTGAACTACCAACGTTCACTGACGGTGAACTACCAACGTTCACTGAAGGTAGCAAAAAGATAACAAGTTTTCCCAAAATTCTGGCGTTTCACCTAGAACGGGTCTCAACTTCTTCTTTAACCAAGGCATTCCGCCTGGAAAGGGTAATATATAAGCTGTCTCAAATAAAGAGACTACCACTTGTAAAGATTTCACAATGAATTGTCTCTGCAATATTGAAAGACTTTCCATCCGCTGGAGTAATTTGACAACAAACTGCAAACTATCCACTCATAGAGAAGATAGCAAAAAAGTAACGTCGACTTTTACGGGGAAGTACAAGTTGCTCAAATAAAGAGACCTTCTACTTGATGTTATAGGAATGATTGTAAAAATTATTTTCTGGGGAAAGCAATATGGCTTCCTGGGAAAAGAAATATGACTTCCTTGGGAATGAATCATGACTTCATAGGGAATGAAATACAACTTCCTGGGGAAAGAAATATGACTTCCAGGGGAATGAATCATGACTTCCTGGGGAATGAAATACAGCTTCCCGGGGAAATTCCAACATATTCCTGCTGAGGAGATAAAGTCTTCTCGTGCCAAAATAAATGTACATTCTCATACCAAGGCTCAAAGCTTGTAGAAATCCAAAGTAATAATTTTGCTGGGAAACAAAGATTCAAACCAGAAATAAACTGGAGTAAAACAGTCAACCAAAATACATCCTACGAGAAATAAACTCAAGAGGGAAACCCAATCTATCCAGAAAAAGTGCTGTACAGGAAGGCTAAAGCAAAAAAATCTTCCACGAGGGATAACTCAATGGAGAAATTGAAAGAATATACACTTTCTGCTTAAGGTCGACACTCTATTGGAGAGAGGGCAACACAACTCAACAAAACAGGGTAATATGTCAACAAAATATTAATGAATGAGAATGAGCAATGATTTTCTAAATTCAACTATGCATGATGTATGTATGAATGTATGAGTGTTATTATGTATATACTGGAAAAATAGACATATAATACAGGGAGTAACCAGACAAAACCAACACGGGTACATTCAATACTCGGCTAAATCACATCCAAGATGAAAATTTTCATTAGAAAATAAGCACCAACTGAGGAGACAGATTCCTTTTTCACGGCTTAACTTCATTGGGAAGGAACATAATCTGGAAATAATCAAATCATAATGACAAAACAGTACAGATACAGAGATATAACATCCTTCTCCAGGCTTCACCGGGGAATAGCACTCAGACTTCAATGGGGAAACAAATGTTTCACGGTCCGTACTTCTACTGGGGATTGTAATACTGATTTCAAATAAGGAAGATGGAGACCATATCGGTAAAATATCAACTGAGGATTTCGAGCTAAATTCAATGGGGAACACCATACAGACTTCACTAGGGGAGATAGTGCCTCATCATCGAGACATCAACTGGGGACCTCGTGCTGACTTTATTGGGGAGGACAACACCACATTGAAGAGGGGAAACCAAGATACGTTCTTCAATAATGAGAGTAATTATTACACCAACTTCTCTGGGGGAAAAGTATGAAACCTCATGGGGATCACAACTTGGGGAGTTAATAAGTCAAACATAATAGCAAGAAATCAATCTTATGGGGATTTTAAATCAAACCCAGCACCTGGTGGGAGAAAACCCAAAAAGTTGATAACCATTTCAACACTTCTTAAATATAACATTTCCCTTGCCTGATTATCGGGCAAATCAAACAAAATGCAAGTACTACCGAAAGAGAGCTGCTTCGTAAAGGAGTCAAATTCATCATGCACGGGGAGAAAATACTTCTATCAAATAAGCGAGGCCTTCACTGGGGATCTTGGATTTAGTCTTCATATCATGCAAACTTATTCAAATAATAATGCCTTGGGATCGCCTTCTTGGGGAATCAAGAAGTCAACATCATAGAAAGAGGTCAAACTCATGGGGATTTTAAATCAAACCCAGCAATTGACGGATGAAAACCTAAAAGTTGACAATTGTCTCAACACTTCTTAGAAAAAATATTGTCCTAGCCTAGTTTCCTGGGAAATAAATACCAACAATAATGTCAATACTGCAGAAAGAGCGACATTTTGCAAATAGTTCCATCTCAGCACACCAAGGGGAAAAGACCTTTCTTCATATGAGGGAAGACTTCGCTGGGGAATCTGGAATAGAGGCCTCAGACCATGCAAACCCAAAAATCAAAAAAAGAACCAACTTGACTGGGACCAAAGGGCTCATAAACTGAATAACGCACCTTACGCCAATTGTTATCGTCTTCAATATCCAAAAATCATGCGCATATCAGCAAAAACGACCTGAGAAAACTTTCCTGAGGGAAACAAAACTTCTAAAATTACGGGAGTTTGTCCATTCCTGGGATCACCACTTTCATTTTCCTCTTGAATCACAAAAATCTAAAGTAAAAGTAAGTTGTAAATTATTTTTGAAAAATAATTTTGTTATTTAATCTTTTTCCTTTGAAAATTATTATCAATAATAAATGGAGTCTTTGTAAGTTGAATAAAAATAAGAAATACAAAGAATTGGTTAAAAGCCCAAATTTTATTGATAGAATGGTATTCTGCGAATGGCGAGACTCCACGGATGATTACAAAGTTCGGAAAATGGTAATATATAATTGAAAAGATACATTGAGATACAATGACCACTATTCCCTCTAACAACTTTGAAATTCTGAGCAACAACTTTCGTTGAAGTATGGTGAGGATCTAAGAAGATTGTTGCTTCAATGATCAAGTCTTGTCTGATGTAGTTACTTGCCAAGAAAGTCCTTAACTTTTGCCTAAGCTTCCCTTGCGTGTTTTTAACTTAGCGGGAAATTTTATTCTATTTATGTCTCTAATTTTTTTCTAGACCGCCCTTTCGGGTTTTCGGCCTACCGAGACACTCCTTTTTGCCTAAGCCGCCCTTTCGGGTTTTCAACTTAGCAAGTTGTTCTTTTATTTCTTTAGCCGAAGTATTTCTTGACTGCATCAGCATTCATAGGACGTGGGAAATCCTCACCATCCATAGTTTCAAGAATTAATGCACCGCCAGAGAAGGCTTTCTTGACAACATATAGGCCTTCAAAATTGGGAGTCCACTTCCCCCTAGAATCAGCGTTAAAAGACATGATCTTCCTGAGCATGAGGTTGTCTTCTCTAAATTCACGAGGTTTGACCTTCTTATCAAAAGCTTTCATCATTCTCTTCTGATATAACTTCCCATGACACAAAGTCGTCATTCTTTTCTCTTCGATCAAATTCAATTGGTCAAACCTGTTTTGGACCCATTCATCCTTTGGTAACTTGGTTTCCATTATCACACACAAAGAGGGAATCTCAACCTCGATTTGGAGCACCGCTTCCATTCCATAAACAAGGGAGAAGGGGGTTGCTCCTGTTGAAGTGCGGACAGATGTCTGATATCCATGTAAAGCAAAAGCGAGCATTTCATGCCAATCTTTATAAGTAACAACCATCTTCTAGATGATCTTCTTGATATTCTTATTAGCAGCTTCAACAACCCCATTCATCTTCGGCTTGTACAGAGATGAATTGTGATGGACAATCTTGAATTCTTCACAAAGTTCGCTCATTATCTTGTTGTTCAGATATGAGCCATTATCGGTGATGATTCTGCTCGGCACACCATACCGACATATGAGATTATTCTTAATGAAACGCACAAGCACCTGCTTAGTAACATTAACATATGAAGCAGCTTCCACCCATTTGGTAAAGTAATTAATTACTACCAAGATAAAACGGTGTTCATTCGAAGCTTTGGGTTCTATCATTCTAATCATGTGGATACCCCACATAGAGAAAGGCCACAGGGAAGAAATAACATTGAGAAGTGTTGGAGGCACATGAATCTTGTCCACATAAATCTAGAATTTATGGCACTTCTTTGAAAATCTGTAACAGTAAGATTCCATTGGCAGCCAATACTAACCTTCCCTTAGCATATTTTTAGCCATCGAATATCCATTGGCATGAGTGCCAAATGAACCTTCATGAATCTCATGCATCAATATGTCTGCTTCGTGTCTATCCACGCATCTGAGCAAGACCATGTCATAATTTCTCTTGTACCACATTTTCACTAAGGAAGAAGCTGCCAGCCAATCTTCTCAATGTCTTTCTATCTTTACTCGATGCACCAATCGGTTATTCCTGAGTCTGAAGAAAATGCTTGATATCATAATACCAAGGTTTCTCATCTGCCACCTCTTTTGTTGTAAACACATGAGCGGGCTATCCAGTCGCCGAACTATAATTCAAGGTATATCATTCCAAGTATTCACTTGATACATAGAAGCCAAAGTTGCCAGAGCATCTGCCATTTGATTTTCGTTTATGGGGATGTGATGGAATTCAACTTTATTAAAGAAGGGTAACAATCTTCTAGCATAATCTTTGTAAGGGATCAAGTCGGGGTGACGAGTATCCCACTCTCCTTTAATCTGATTTATTACCAAAGCTGAATCTCCATACACATCTAGGATTTTAATTCTGATATCAATAGCTTCCTCGAGACCCATGATGCAAGCCTCATATTCTGCCATATTATTAGTATAATCAAATGTCAACCTTGCAGTAAAAGAAATGTGTGATCCATGTGGAGTGACAATCACAGCACCAATTCCTTTACCATAAGCGTTCACAGCTCCATCAAATATCATGCCCCAGTCAGATTCAGGATCAGGACCTTACTCGTGCAATGGTTCATCACAATCTTTCACTTTTAGAAACATCACATCCTCATCGGGGAAATCATACATCACAGACTGATAATCATCAACTGGTTGGTGAGCAAGATAATCTGCCAACACATTGCTTTTAATAGCATTTTGAGTGTGGTATTCGATGTCATATTCAGTTGACAGCATCTGCCAGTGGGCAATTCTCCCAGTAAGAGTAGGCTTTTCAAAAATGTACTTGATTGGATCCATTTTGTAGATCAACCAAGTAGTGTGATTCAACATATGCTGCCGCAAACGTTTTTCCGCCCAGGCCAGAGCACAACATGTCTTTTCCAGCATGGAATACCGCGACTCACAATTAGTAAACTTTTTACTGAGATAATAAATGGCATACTCTTTCTTCCTTGTTTCATCTTGTTGTCCCAGAATACAGCCCATGGAATTATCTAACACTGTCAGATACGTAATCAATGGTCTTCCTTCAACAGGAGGGAGCAAGATAGGAGGTTCAAGCAGATATTCTTTAATACTTTCAAATGCCCTTTGGAAGTCATCTGTCCACACACAACCTTGATCTTTCTTTAACAACTTAAAGATCGGTTCACACGTTGCATTCATGTGGGAAATGAATCTAGAAATATAATTCAAACGCCCGAGGAACCTTCTGACTGGCTTTTCAGTTCTCGGTGCTGGAATTTCTTAAATTGCTTTGACTTTATCAGGGTCAACTTCAATCCCTCTCTGGCTAACAATGAAACCCAACAATTTCCCTGACCGAACACCGAAGGTACATTTATTTGGATTCAAGTGGAGACGATACTTCCTCAAACGCTGAAATAACTTCAACAAATCTTCTACATTCCCTTCTTCAGTATGGGATTTAGCATCAGATCATGGAATAGGGTTGTCATAGCCCTCTGGTACGTTGCACCAGCGTTCTTCAACCCGAAGGGCATCACTCTATAAAAGAATGTTTCCCAGGGTGTGATAAACATTGTTTTTTCCATTTCCTCAGGAGCCATACTTATTTGATTATACCCGGAAAATTCGTCCATGTACGAGAAAACTTGGAATTTTGTTGTGCTATCCACTAACATATCAATGTGTGGCAATGGAAAATCATATTTTGGACTAGCTTTATTTAGATCTCTATAATCTACGCACATGCGAACTTTTCCGTCTTTCTTCAGTAATGGGACAATATTGGAAATCCACTAAGGATACACTGATGTCACAAGAAAACCGGCATTAATCTTCTTTAGAACTTCTTCTTTGATCTTCACTGCCATATCTGGGTGAGTTCTTCGCAACTTTTGTTTGATTGGCGGGCACTCTGTCTTCAGTGGCAAGCGGTGCTCTACAATATATGAGTCTAACCCAGGCATATCTTGGTAAGACCAAGCAAAAATATCCACATACTCTTTCAACATCTCAATCAACCCGCTCTTCACATCAGGATGCAGTAATGCTCCAATCTTGACTTCCTTCGGATCTTCTTCTGAACCCAAATTGATTCCTTCCAATGGCTCTTTATATGGTTGAATGGCATTTTCCTCGCGCTCAAGTAGCCGTGAGACCTCTTCTGGAATCTCATCATAGTCTTCTTCTTCATCCTCATACACAGGACATTGAAAGTTGGGAGAGGGTGCAGGGTCATTGTATTCAACGGGTTTTTTAATTAATCTGCACATATGATTTATGATTTCTTTTAGAAATTGACACATATAACAAGTGATCATGCAGATTGAATTTCAGTTATTATTTATTTTGAAAGGTTTTTTATGATTACCATTTTCCAAGAAAAAGCTAAAAATAAAGACACAATTTGGGAAACAAAAGACAACTTTTATTATTTATTTTAAAAATCAAAGCAAACCGATAAGCTCATACAATATCAATACTTTAACCTTGGGCAGAGTGAATGTTTTTCAAAAAGATTAACAAAAACAAATTACTTTGAAACATGTATGCAAGAGGGAACATCAATGGTGATCCAGTTCTGAACCCTAACTCCATGCATCACATAATTTGGCATTTCTAGTTATGCTTCATCTTCCACAATGGCATTAATCCCGGAAACAGTTGGATGAAGATAACCCCCGCTACGAAAGATGTCTTGATACTTGCCTGGAGAAGACTTTGGTTTCATGCTCTTACCTTTATCATTCTTCATAGAGAACCATAAGCCAGCTCTATTCTTATTTACAGATGGATCAACAATTTGTCCCCATACTTCACTATGGCCATTATGCACAACCTGCTGAGCATCCTTGAACAAAGCCATATAATTCTCATTTCCTCTTATATTATAAATGGATAAAGCTTGGAATTGGGTTCCAACAGCAAATTCATCCGACTCCACAATGCTGAAACAGGACAAATGAGATATCAATAATGCATGTTCTCCATTTATAATTACCACTTTTCCTTCACGCACGAACTTCAATTTCTGGTGTAAAGTCGAAGTGACAGCCCCTGCCTCATGTACCCACGGTCGTCCCAGCAAGCAGCTATAAGCGGGTACAATATCCATGACCTGGAAAGTAATCTGAAACAAATGTGGGCCTATATGAATAGGAAAGTCCACTTCACCAATAACAGATTTCCTTGATCCATCAAACGCTTTCACAATAATGCCACTTGGGAGCACGGGAGTTCCTTGATATTTCAACTTCATAAGTGTGATCCTCGGTATAACGTTCAATGCGGATCCATTATCAATCAGCATATTGGATAATGAATCATTCTTGCAGTTCATAGAGATGTGGAGGGCCATATTGTGATTCCTTCCTTCATCGGGAAGTTCATCGTCGCAGAAACTCAAGTTATTACATGATGTAATATTCCCTACCACACTGCTGAATTGGTCTACAGGGATATCACTTTCTACAAAAGCTTGGTCCAATACCCTCATCAAAGATTATATGTAAGCAGAGGAGTTCATCAATAAAGCCAAGATAGATATTTTTGAAGGAGTCTAAAGTAGATGATCTACAATTATGTAGTCGCTCATCTTGATTATCTTCAAATATAATCCACCTCTTTCTCCAGAGTAGCACCACTGGATTCACCCGTAGCCTTCTTGGGTTCAACATTTTCAAAAAAATTATTTCCAACGCTAACATCTCCATGAATAACTGGTGAAAATACACGACCATTGAGGGTCACTCTGCTAGTCTCAGCAATATTTCCAACATTAGGCATTTGATGGATGGGAACTTCCACATCATCCTCTAAAATTATAGCATTGTATTTGTAGGGTACAACCTTGTCTGACTTGTAGGGGACAGAACCCGACAAACTAATCACCAATGGAGTAATAACTGGCTTGCTATGACATTCAACTTCAAAAGGGGTAGGAGCACAAAAACAAGGAACAATAACATTTACTCCCTCTTCAACATATTCAGTCATTACAGAGTCATCTTTGGAAAACATATCTTCATCTGAGAAGAAAAACTCCTCCGCAGAGGCATACTCATCATCTGACTCTTCTTCAGCCAAACAAACCTCAATCTCATTAACCTCATGGTAATCATCCCTTTGGCCTGTAACCTTGATAGTTCCATTATCCAATAACAAATGAATACCTTTCCTTACAATTGAACATCCTTGGGAGTCCCGACAGCAAATTCGGCAAGATCCATACTGCTGTTCTACCTGACCAGCCATGTTGCAGAAAGTAGCACGCAATTGTACAAGATCCTCATTCATATACTCCACATCAAAGATTTTGAACTCTCTAGGATATCCAGAAACCATGTTTACTTCCTCTTCATACTCTGCCCTAGGCCTGATTATATGGACGAGGCCCTCATCCATCATCTCCTGTGAATCATCCTTTATCTTGTCACAACCATGTATATTTGTACTGCAAATAGCACAACCAGCATGGTCATGCGTATAGTAGATAAATTCATAGAGGTCTGCATGTGTTTTTACCAAATCTCCTCTAACCAAATTAATATCAAAAATCCGGAAGTCGCCTGGACAACCGGCCACCATGTTCATAGAATTTGATCCTCTATGCTTTGGTAAAGGATTATCTTTCAAATTAGGGCCAACATCTTTGAAGGACAAGATACCAGTCCTAACCAATTTTTTTACTTCAATTTACAAAGGATAGCAGTTCTCATCATTGTGCGCTGGTGCTCCCTGATGAAAAGCACATATTTGGTCTGCCTTGTAATACCAAGGCAATGGTAATGGTATAGCGGGAGGTGGTCTGGTCTGAACCAACTTCTTCTAAATTAACGCCAGGAGTAATTTTGTATAGCTCATAGGGATAGGATCATAACTCTCACTTCTCTAATTATACCCTTGATTCCCCTGATGGGATGGTCTCTAATAAGCAACGGTGGTTGGAGCTACACCAACAACTAGAGTTACTGAGGCAACTTGTTGATGACGCTGATAATTTCTTCTAGAAGGATTAACCCTCCTCTCTTGCATAACAGCATTTGTATCTCCTTCCTTATTTTTGGAAAACCCATAGGATGGCTACTTTGTACTTCCGAAACTTTCACTTTTTGTTAGTCGGCCCTCTCTTACAGCCTCTTCTAGACGGATACCCATGCCTACCATTTCAGTAAAGTCACTTAGCGTACTCGCTACCATCCTCTCATAGTAGAAAGCACCCAGAGTCTTCAGGAAAATCTTAATCATCTCCTTCTCTTCCATGGGAGGAATCACTTGGGCGGCTACCTCACGCCATCTCTATGCATATTCTTTGAATGATTCCTTATCCTTCTGAACCATGGCCCTGAGTTTATCACGGTCAGGCGCCATGTCCATGTTGTATTTGTATTGTCTGATAAATGATTCTCCCAAGTCGTTGAAAGTATGGATATTGACATTGTCCAAACTCATATACCACTTCAACGCAGCACCAGTCAAATTATCCTGAAAAAGGTGAATCAACAGACGTTGATCATCAGTGTGGGTAGACATTCTTCTTACATACATCACAAGATGAGAACGAGGACAAGTGTTTCCCTTGTACTTCTCGAATTCCGGGACTTTAAACTTTGCAGGTATCTTGACATTCGGGACCAAGCATAAATCATTCACATTCTGCTCGAACAATTCCTTTCCCCTGAGGGCCTTTATCTCCCTCTGCGTCTTGTCAAACTGGTCTTGAAAATCATCCATTCTATCATAGAGACCCAAGCCTTCACTTGGTGGAGTAAAAGGACGATACATATCCTAATTAGAAAATGGGACCACATTCACCTAAGGAGGTGCAGCAGGAGTAGCATGCACCACAAAGTTCTCTGGCATTCCCCATGGATAACCTTGAGGCATGCGATTCTGAACAACAGTTGGAGTAGCAGACACAGGAACAGTCGGTTCTTCAGTAGTAACCCTTGTCTGTTGAGGTTGAACACTTGGTGGCTGATTCTGGGCAGCCACCAGAGATTCCATCAAAGCAATGAGATTGTCCATGCAAGCCTTCAGAGCAGAAACATCCTCGTGTAGCTCTCGATTCTCTTGTTCTAAGTTGTCCATCTTCCTTCTAAAATTAGCTCGAGTATTGTAGTGGTGAGACAGCTTGTTGAACGAAGTAAAGAAGCTTGGTAAGAGACCTGGATATTCATAACAAATGCAAGATATATGTGCAATATGATGCATGATATGCAATGCACATGATTTATTTTTATTATTAATATTTCAAGGGACTTAAAGATTTATAGACTCATTGCAAATATTAAAGTAATAACACATTTGAAATACTGAAAGAATTTATTATAATTTCAAAATGGATTTTAAGTTTCAATAATCCCAAGTACAAGATGAAAATAAAGTCTAAAACCCTAAGAAGTAAAGCTCATGGAGATCACTCTATACGCTGGCGCTTCCCTGTAAGCCTGGCAATCTAAGCCTTCAACCTCTGGTTTTCTTCCGCATATCTGCTGGCAACCTCCTTCCAATCACCTGAGTTAGGAAGTGAGCAACTAGCATCTGACCGAGGCTTAGAGGAAAATAAATCCCCTTGCCTCTCCATTGTTTCTACAGCCCGACTCTCAACAATCTCAATCAAGTCGTTTTTCTCCTTCAAGTCTACTCTATAGGAAATCTCTAAATTTTGGCACTTATTCTTCCAAGCATCCTTTTCCTTATGCATCCTGACCAAATCAAGCTATAGCTCTTCCATATAATCCAATAAGGGATGAGTGGTCTTCACAAACATGTCAGGCATAGGTGCTTCCCAGGAATACGACATCTTCAACTGAATAGCTCTCGTTTTGACCCACTGAAGATAAGGCTCCAAAGAAACATCCCCCCTAGGTCCCAAGTCTTTCTTACTCTTCCTATGAATGTGACGCCAGGCCTTCGCAATATTCTCCCTAGCTTCCTTATGGTCTTATCCCTCCTTCGGGAAGAAACTACTCAAATGAATATTATTTGGTTAACCCCTCATCGGATAACCAAGCTGTCGTCATGCAAGAACAGGGTTATAGTTAATTTCTCCCTTTGTACCAAGAAGAGGTACATTGGGGAAACTACCACAATTGTCAACAATCTCTACATCATGGTAAGCCCGATGATACCAATCAATATCTGAGTGAGTAAGTGCCATGATCTTAGGATCCCAATGGGGTTCCTTCCTAACATCTTAGAAAGCATCAGACTGAGGCATATGAGAAATAAACCACCGGTACAATAGAGGCGTGCAACAGACAATCATCCCCCATGATAAGAATTCCGAAGATGAATAGAGTAATAAGCATCACCCAACAATGTAGGAACTGGGTTTTCAATCATGAAGATCCTGATAGAATTAATGTCAACAAACTTGTCCACATTAGGAAATAAAAACAACCCGTAAGCTAGTAGAGCAAAGATGGCCTCAAAAGCGGCTGTACTCTTCATCTTGGCAAAGTAACGAGTTTCTCCAATAAGAAATTAGTTGGTAATCCTCTAATACCTCCTTTGGTAGTCATATGGGCTTCAACCTCAGACTTTCCCAGATGGATTAAAGCAGCAATCTCGTGTTGTTTTGGCTCACCCTCTAAACCAGTAAAAGGAACACGATCGGTAATAGGTAAATCGAACAGATAAGAATACTCCTCTAGTGTAGGCATCAACTGATAATCAGGGAAAGTAAAGCAATGATACATCGGATCATAGAACTGGACCAAGGTCTAGAGAATACCCCCCTTCATCCTAAGCTTCATGAGAGAAATGATGGGTCAATACTTCTCCCGAAAATCTTCAAAACACTCAATCTCGGGAATTACACTGATCAACTCATCTATCTTGGGATCTTTGAAACTGTATTTTCTGGTCTTTCTTTTTCCGGAATCCATGGTCAAAAGGTACCTGAGATATTCACAAATGGTCAACTTTCAAGTCCCTTGAAATAAAATTTCTTCAAAAGATGCTTACGAGTGCATGGATGCATGATGCAACAATCACACACAAGATCACTAACATAGGGTTAATAGGTTCACCGTCACGAGCATGAGGTCAAAGGTACTACCCATAAGGTATGGTCTAAAAGTTATCACCTACCGAACAAGGTTCTAAAGGTTCCCAGAGTCTACATCCTTCCTTAGGATATTACCAACTTCCCGATTAACTCGGTAGTTAGTAATATTCTCAAGAAAAACTCGTCTGAGCGTAGTATCGCGTGACAACTATTTCCAGATTACTCCGTCATAGCTTCCGCACTACACCTAAAAGGCCAAGATGGGTTAGGTATTCTACGGTCCTCAACTTCAGCAGGCTCCCAGGTCGAAAGCAGTACGTCTTCCCGATTACTCGGTAAACGACACTACAGTCAAAGAAGCCTTCACATAGTGGGGTATCTCATGCCTCCTTTTTTGGGATTACTCCCTCAAAGTTAACATGACTATACCGCTCGTCCTATCTTAAAGTTTTCCCAAGTCCGTGTATAGGACTTATAAGTAATCACCAAGCACCCTAAAAACCAGGAAGATCCAAGCAAACATATATACAACATATAACACATAAACAACAATAGCACAAATACAGATATAAAAAAAGATAGGTTTAACCCAATTAGGGATGGACCAGCAAGAGGTCAATCTGTCCCCAGTGAAGTCGCTATTTTTTCTGTAGCGGTAGAAATGTTTAAGACTAAGTCATTGGATTGACTAGACTTATACAGATCAAAATAAAAATCGTCACTGCGCTTTATTGTTTCCAAAGGAATGGGAAAAGGGCGAGTAACCCAAAAAGAGGGGGAAAGATTCAAGGTAAGGGGGTTGGTTATGCAAAGGGAAGGTATTAGCACCCTAAACATCTACGGTACTCCGCAGGAATTTCTTTGAAAAATCTGTATATTTTGGCTATAAAATGTTCTATAAAAATAGATGGTGGAGGTGAGAAAATAAATATATTTTTTTATAATTTTGCACCCACGGCGGTTGCGAACCTTTAGTGCCTATGTACCACCTTTCGTGCAATACGGGATTAGGGTACACGTAGTTCACCTTTTAAAAATTTTAAAACACAAGTGTGTTGGTTAATTTTATGAGATAAGACATCATCGTCATTGTCCGTGTGGAAAACATACTTACTACCCACAATCATGAGAAAGTTGAATTTGTATCATCTCAAAGTGGAGGATATGGCTTGGATTTTAAAATCAACAATTCCTCACTCAATACCCAAGTGGAAAATATCTTACTTCACTATATATTATAGAAGTATAGTTGTTTGCATCACTACAAGGATTGACAATAGTCCAATCTTTTGAGAAAAGTTTTAAATTAAAAAGCCAAAGTGGCAAAATGGTTTGAAATGAGATTGATTGACTTTTAGTCTTCTCACAAAAATGTCAAGGTATTATTAAATTGATTGAGGTTTATTTATGAAAAGGTTTTGAAAATGCATGGACCTAAGTCCAAGTTTATTATGAAAGTGGTTCAAGTTTCAAAATAAGAAGAGTTTTCAAAAGGAGGAATAAGATTTTTTGAAATTAAAGAAGATGGGAGGAGAAGAAGGGACTATCCTAAAGCATAAGGTAAAAGATAGGGATAAGAACCATATAACCAACAAGAAGCCAAAAATTGACATCATGAGTCAAGATAGAATTCTCATTCTTTGGATTGAAACCAAGCAAGCAAAGATACTAGACCTCTTGAGAGAACCAAACTTCAGATGTATTAAGTCTTCACAAAAATTAGGCAGAGTAACGGCTGGTTACAGGTGAATTCCAGATTACAAACAAAGCATGGAATCACAATAACCTGCACACAAAACAAACAAACAACCCAATGTCTTGAGGTAAACCTCAAGAACTCCAGACAAAACATCAATTAAGGTCACAAGGTCTCCAACATAGGTCAAGTTTTCTAATCCTATGTCCAAGAAGTCCAATACTCCATAATGCCAAGGATAGTAATCAAATAGTCCAAGTGTCATTAAAGATTTTTATGGTTCATGTTGATTATTAAGTATCTTCAAAAAGAAAAGAAAAGCTCAAGTGAGTAAAATAAAAATGAAAAAAAAAAAAGTAAATGCTCAAGTGAGCAAAGATGAAAATAGCATGAAATGTAAATGCTAAAGTAAAAGGTGCATAAAATAAATGGGCATAAAATAAAAACACAAAATAAAGTCAATTATTAGTAATTAGTGGTTAGTTGGATGGCCATCTTGAAACTTGTATTTGGAGCTCATTAAAGGATTGGTAGAACCAAAACCTCCACACAACAAGTTGTATTTGCTTTTTGTCAAGTATATCATCCATTTTGGAATCCTCAAAAGTACCATATAATGATCAATGATGTTTAAGTGATCCGCGTTGACCAAAATTAATGAAGATCCATTAGAAGATTGGTAGAACCAAAGCAACTATACAATGAATCTCAAGATTATTGGATCAAAGAGATCAAATTAAAATACTTGGGCTTGCAAACATAGGTTTGGGCCATGAATGATCATTTATTCAAATTGGGACAAAATTTAGCGCTATGTTAAGCAATTGTAAGTGGACTTATATTTTGAGGTTGGTCAATAACAATCTATGCACCATTTTTTTTGAGACATGATATAGAGATCATGCTCCAATAAAACTTAGTTCAATAAGAAAGGGATAAGATGAAGAGGGGTGGGAAAGAATATACAAACCACATTTGAATTAAAATTTAATCAAACTATTATTAAAATCATTCCTCCATTTTTATGGAGTTAGACTCAACACCATGGATCCAATGATGTTAACAAAGTTCATGATAAAAAATTCAACCCAAGATCAGCCAGAAAATAATCACAAAATAATATTGCATTTAATATATACATTAAGAAGGGTTTTAAAATGTCTTAAAATAGAAATAAGAGAGAAAAATATTAACTATGTTCAAATTAATCAAAAAATATTAAAATAAATGAGTAAAATAAACCAAAAATGATAAAATAATAACAAAGTCAGAAATAAAAAATAAATGAGGTCACCAATATTTGTCACAATATCATTGGATCATTCCATTTTTTTTAGAATTTAAAAAGGCATAAAAGTATTTTTTTAACATTTAAAACAATTCAAATAAAGTGAAATTTTTTTAAAAATATCAAAACACAAAATAAAATTCTAAAAAAGCAAAAATCAGAAAAAGAAAAATCAAAAATTTTTTTCATAATTTTTTCATATTTTTTGGACAAAAAATGAATTTTCTATGATTTTTTGAAGTTTAAAACAATTATAATAAAAATCAGAAAATAAAACATCAAACCAAAAATTATGGGCCATCTGATCATTGTCAAAACCTGTTAGTAAACAGATAAAGTGGACCTGGCGCGTTGTGCATGTTATGGACTTTAGTGAATAAAACACTAGATCACTAATTAAATCAAAAATTCAAAAAAAAAATGGCACGCCATCATTGGTTGGAAGATGACACGTTGGTCATCTTCAACCTCCAGCCAATGTGAAATCCAGGTCTCTCAAACTGTAAAATCAGAAGCTCATACCTATGCCATTCGCTTCGTCTCATCAAGACGAAGACAACCACACCTTTGCGAAAAATTTATATAAACTGTAGCTCAAGCAATTTGGCAGGAAAGTTTTGAAAAGGGATTTGAAATTTCATGGTCAAAACGTGTTTCTAGTTAAAAGATAGTGTTGTGAGAAAGTTAACAAAGAAATCATATTCGAGAAAGTTCTTCTTTCCAGAAATTCATGTGAAGATGCTTCAATAATCACCATTTCCGACAATCCTCGCAGGGTCTCCACCAAAAGACCCGTCAGGATTACATTTGTTCCAAAGTTTGCTCCCCTAATCATCACCATGCCAGGGCCAATACCATATTCTTCAGATAAAGTTGTTCCCTGGAACTATGGGGCTGACATCTATTACCATGGTGTCAAGCAAGATTTGTTGGCTATCAAAGACAAAGTTACTGAAGGTACTGATCCTGACGTCGACAATATCGTTGGGACCAGTAAGATAACGAGAAGTGGAAGGGTTTTCTCCCTCGAGATCTCTCCAAAGACCATTTCTACTCCTGTGATCATTCTTGTTGCCGCACCTGTCAATATTCCCAGTGTTGCCCCTACTGTTATCCCTGCTACCGAGTCGGCCAAGACATGGGGCAAAGAGGTATTGTTTGAG
This sequence comes from Vicia faba, assembly GCA_948472305.1. Taxonomy (NCBI): domain Eukaryota; kingdom Viridiplantae; phylum Streptophyta; class Magnoliopsida; order Fabales; family Fabaceae; genus Vicia; species Vicia faba. The sequence continues at coordinate 1,179,267,012 of OX451741.1, read as the reverse complement.
CATGTCCAGACGAAGGCGTATCTAGAAGTCATTCCTGAGGCTTCTAGGAAGGAGATGGAAGAGATATTAAAAATAATCAAGAAAAGTGATTACACTATCGTGGAGCAGTTGGGGCAGACCCCCTCAAAAATATCAACGTTGGCCTTACTTTTATGCTCTGAGGCCCACGCTAAGGCCTTAGTAAAATTTTTGAAGACCGCCCACGTTCCCCAAGAGACATCCATTGATCAATTCGAGAATTGTTTGCCCAGTCTAAATACTGATAATGGACTCGATTTTTCTAACGCTGATTTAACTCCCAAGGGAAGGAAACACAACGATGCCTTGCATATCTCCATTGAGTGAAGGGGCACTACATTATCCCACGTTCTGATGGATACAGGTTCGTCGCTGAATGTCTTACCCAAGAATGATATTGATCGGTTATATTGGGAAGGACTCACATTGAAGCCCAAAAACATTATGGTGAGGGTCTTCGATGGTTCTAAAAGACCGGTGTATGGGGAGGTGGACATCCCTATCAAAGTTGGAACTCAGAATTTTGATTTAACCTTCTGTGTGATGGATATCTGCCCATCCTATTCTTGTCTATTGGGTTGACCCTGGATTCATGAGGCTGGTGTTGCCACTTCTACCCTACATCAGATGTTCAAGTACCCAATCAAGGGAAAGGTTATCACAGTCCATGGGGAGGAGGAATACATGGTTAGCCACCTGAACTCTTTCAGGTATGTTGAAATGAATGGCGAGTTCATTGAGACCCCATGTCAAAATTTTGAGGAGGTTCCACAGGCGGTTGTTGCGACCAAGACTTCTACCAAGGCTCTGAATATTACCATACCTCTATTGGAAATGGCTTCTCTGAAGGATGCTAGAGCACTAGTTGAGGAAGGCGGATGTACCATTTGGGGTCAACTTACGGATATTCCCTACAAATCTAACAAATTTGGTTTGGGTTTTACTTCAGAGGCCCAAAGAGTTGTTCGACGTACTCGCGCTGGGGGACCATCATTATGCATCAGCAATCATGGAGTCAACACATTGGAAGACAGTGATAGCAGATGTGACATGGACGAGTGGATTTTTCTAACCATTGGCGGTGGACTCAACAATTGGGAGGCCAAAGATTTTGTTCCTATTACTTTTATTCAAGAGTAATTGTATTTTAAATTTTCAGATTTGTAATATTTAAACAATTTAAACTTTAAAACCTTGTGTCTTACCCGATGCACAATGGTCCATCTATGAGGGTTGTTACTTCATATTCATATGTCATTAATAAATCATGGGATGTTTTTGCATGCAAACTTTACGCTCTTTGTTTTCTTTCTCTACCTTTAATTTTATCAAAGATATATATGCTCTTACACACACTCACATATCGAAATGCAGATCCACATCCACTCAGGATCCCATTGGTAATGATTCTGCTATGGCCTATCATGACTTTGAAAATACGATCTACCAAGCCGAGGACGAAGGTGAGGAAGATTTTGAGGTACCAGGGGAACTTGCTAGATTATTACAACAGGAAGAAAGGACCATACAGCCCCACGAAGAGCCGGTTGAAACAATTAACTTAGGTACTTAAGAGGACAAGAAAGAAGTCAAGATAGGTGCCAATCTGGAGCATAGTGTCAAGAAGTGTTTAACTCAGATACTACATGACTATCTTGAGGTATTTTCTTGGTCATACAAAGACATTCCAGGACTCGACACTGATATCGTGGTCCATTGTCTGCCGACAAAAGAAGACTTCCCTCCAGTGAAACAGGACGTTCGTCGTATGCGGCCAAAAATGTTAGAAAAAATCAAGACTGAAGTCATGAAGCAGTTCAACGCCGGATTCTTAGATATCACCTCTTATCCACAATGGGTTTCCAATGTTGTTCTGGTGCCTAAGAAGGACGGTAAGGTACGTATGTGTGTGGATTACAGAGACCTGAATAGGGCAATCCCCAAGGAAGACTTCCCGCTTCCCCATATCGATATTCTGGTTGACAACACCGCCCAGCATAAAGTATTCTCCTTCATGGATGGTTTCTCCAGATACAATCAAATTAAAATGGCACCTGAGAACATGGAGAAAAAGACCTTCGTCACACAATGGGGAACTTTCTGTTACAAAGTTATGCCATTTGGGCTAAAGAACGTTGGGGCAACCTATCAGCGTGCCATGGTAGCCTTGTTTCACGATATGATCCATCACGAGATAGAGGTCTACGTGGATGACATGATAGCCAGATCTCAAACTAAAGAGGAACACCTTGACCACCTGCAGAAGCTATTTGAAAGACTGAAGAAATACAAACTAAGGTTGAACCCGAATAAATGCACTTTTAGAGTAAGATCCGGTAAGCTTTTAGGCTTGGTTGTCAGCAGCAAAGGTATTGAAGTGGACCCTGCAAAGGTAAAAGCAATATAAGAAATGCCTGCTCCTCGCACTGAGAAGGAAGTTAGGGGATTCCTAGGAGGGTTAAACTACATCTCCAGATTCATTTCCCATATAACCGCTACTTGTGAACCAATCTTCAAATTACTGAAGAAAGATCAAGTGGTGGAATGGAATGAGACTGCCAGGCTGCCTTTGACAGGATCAAGGAGTACCTTCAAGAGCCTCCCATTTTGATGCCTCCAATTGAGGGAAGACCTCTGATTATGTATCTAACAGTTTTGGAAAATTCAATGGGGTGTGTGTTGGGGAAGCATGACGAGTCTGGCTGAAAAGAGCATGCAATATACTACCTGAGCAAAAAGTTTACTGACTGTGAAACCAGATATTCACTGCTCGAGAAAACTTGTTGCGCTCTGGCATGGGCTGCTCACCGGATAAGACAGTATTTGTTGACTCACACTACCTTGTTGATATCCAAGATGGATCCTATTAAATACATATTCGAGAAGCCCGCCCTCTCTGGAAGAATACCAAGATGGCAGATGGTCCTGGCCGAATAAGACATTCAGTACACTACCCAAAAAGCAATAAAGGGAAGTGTACTAACTGGTCATTTTGCTCATCAGGTTGTGGATGACTATCAATCCATGAATTTCGAATTCCCGGATGAAGACATCATGTTGGTGAATGATTGTGAAGAACTCGTACTGTGTGATGGACCTGAACAAGAATCCCAATAGACCATGGTTTTTGACGGAGCTTCTAACGCACTCGGCAATGGAATCGGTGCTATGATCATATCTCCTGAAGGCTATCATACTCCCTTCACTTCTAGGTTGTGTTTCAATTGTACCAATAATATGGATGAATATGAAGCGTGCATTATGGGTCTCAAAGCTGCCATAGATTTGGGAACAAATACTAAAGTGTATTTGGAGACTCAGCCTTAGTAATCAGTCAGATCAAAGGAGAATGGGACACGAATCATCCTAATCTCATCCCTTACAAAGAACATGTGTTGACACTGATCCCACATTTTGAGGAAATTACCTTTAAGCATTTTCCACGAGAGGAAAATCAACTAGCGGACGCGCTAGCCACTATGTCATCCATGTTCAAAATCAGGTGGGATAATGAGTCTCCTCATATCACTATTGAGAGGATGGATGAACCAGCATACTATCACGAGATTGATACTGAAGAAGTAGTGGACAAACCTTGGTTCCATGAAATTAAAAGATATCTCGAGGACCAATAGTATCCTGATAGAGCTTTAGTCAATGATAAGAAGTTCCTAAGAAGGTTCTCTGTTAAATTCTTCATCAGTAATGGAATCCTCTATAAGCGCAACCACGACTCTAGTTTGCTTCAATGTGTAGACAATAGTGAGGCAGAAAAGATCATGGCTGTGTTACACGAAGGTACCTTTGGCACCCATTCTAGTGGGCACACGATGGCTAAAAAGATCCTACGGGAAGGATACTACTGGTCCACCATGGAAGCGGACTGTTATCAGCATTCACAGACTTGTCACAAGTGCCAGATCTATGCTAAAAAAATACATGTGCCTTCGATTCCTCTAAACATCCTAACTGCTCCTTGGCCATTCGCAGCGTGGGGCATTGACATGATTTGAGAGATCATACCTACAGGTTCTAATGGACACCGCTTCATCTTGGTTGCCATTGATTACTTCACAAAGTGGGTCGGGGTAGCTTCATTACTTCTGTTACCAAGAATGTTGTGGCCCAATTCATCAAACATAATCTTATCTGTCGGTATGGTATTCCGGACAGAATCATTACAGATAATGGTACCAATATCAACAATACTATGATCACCGGACTATGCGCGCAATTCAAAATCCAGCATCATAACTCTTCTCCTTATCGGCCGAAGATGAATGCCGTTGTATAAGCCGCTAATAAAAACATCAAGAAGATCATACAAAAGATGAAAGTGACCTATAAGGACTGGAATGAGATGTTGCCATGTGCTCTCCACGGTTACCGTACCACGGCGCACACATCAACAGGGGCAACTCCTTTCTCTTTGGTATACGGTATAGAAGTTGTCCTACCAATTGATGTCCAGATACCTTCTTTGAGAATCATGAGGGATGTAGGGTTGAATGAAGATGAATGGATTCAACTCAACTTGACCAGTTGAACCTGATTAATGAGAAGAGGCTTACGGTTGTCTGACATGGTCAGATGTACCAAAGACATATGATTAAAGCTTTTAACAAGAAGGTAAGACGTCAGGTATATCAGGTTGGAGACCTGGTAATCAAACATATCATGATGCCACAAGGTGATCCCAGGGGAAAATGGACCCCTACATATGAAGGACCATTTGTGATCAAAAACATATTTTCTGGTGGGGCCATGATCTTAACCACTATGGATGGTGACGACCTTTCGCATCCTGTAAACACGGACATAGTTAAAAGATACTACGCATGTGTTGTACCCAAAAATTTTACCTCTCATTTTTTCAAAGAATTTGCTCACAAGATCTCCTTTGGCTCAAGACTGTATTAGGGTTGATCAGCTCAAGACACCTCCTTAAGCACCGATGACCAAAATTATGGTTTGAGATTGCACAAGGATATTTGAAATTGCAATGCCCCATATGACTTTCATGTATCAATATGGATCCCCAAGATCACTCATGTCAAGTTTCAAGCCTTCGACCACACTTTTACTCAATCAATTGAGCAGTTGACCCAAAAATCAGTTGTATTGGGGAAAAAGTCAACCATGGCCAATTTACAGTCAAACTTCATAATTTTTTATCCACATCAAAATTTTAGACTTATATGTATCATTTTATCAAGTTTGAACCACAATTCCTTAAGAAATTTGATCAAAACTCCAAAAGGGCAAAATGGTCAAAATTAGGGTTTTGACTGGGAAAGGGCAATTTCTAATTTTTGACTTAGCAAATGGTAATTTGGTTTAAGTCATTATCTCAATAGTCCAATTGCATCATTTTGACCTAATAACATGGTTCAAAACATTGCAAGTCCATTGGATTGACAGATGAATTTTTCAGTCAACTGATCAAAAGTCAACTGTATACTGAAAAGTCAAACTTTGACGTTTTGGTCAAAATCAAATGCCAAAGATCAAAATTCATCAAAACATGTCAAAATATGAAACTTATTCATCAAGAAATCAAAAAGTCAAGATTTCACTTTGAAAAGTCAAAATTTCTAAACTTAGAAATTTTTCTAAGTGTTGGAAATTTCATGTTTTTTCACAACTTTGAACAAACTTTTCACCATGATGCAAGATGATTCAAGAAAAACTTCGAACATGAAAGTTGAAGATATCCATGAAATCTAAAACTTTTCTTCACATAACTTCTTCCAAAAATTCTTGGATCTCAAGTTATAATTTTAAGAACATGTGGTCATGAAACTAAACACTTATTGAAATTTTGCCCTAATTTGGTCAGGATTTTGACCCAACTTCATGGAACTTTTTCATATAGTTCCAAGGGTAATATTCTAAAGCAATTCAAAGATGGGTTTTAGATCACATTGCAAGCTTTCCAAAATTTCCAAGAACTCCTTGAGATCATTTTTGAGTAGGGAGAATCGAAGAGATGAAGTTAGGGTTTTATCACTTGATTTACAAGGCATTTTGTGATTAACCAATTTAAAAATTCAAACTATGTTGCATCAACACTACTTTGCAGGACTCAAACTTGTTATTAACTCCATAACTAATGGTTTACACAGCTGTTAGAGATCTCACTTCAAGCATTCAATGCATGGACATGCTTTATATCCATTTTTGGAAGAAAGGTTACATTGCCATTTTGATAAAGTGACTTTTTGCACAAACTTATTCTTGAGCCTTGCACTTGTTCTCTTCTGATCAAACAAGTCCTATAACTCATGAGAAATGGTTTAGACACTTACAATCACCCAGCCCATGCTTGTACCTCCTCTTGAAACTTGTTTCCCACTTCTCTTCAAAATCAAGTAACCTAGCCAAAAGCTAAAAACTTGTACTTCTAACATGCCAATGCACTCCAGTCCTTTTGCTTATTGATACACAAAATAGTTTCACCAAACACACGAATTCTCATGCCCTGAAAAGAGCTAGAACTCAGAAACACATCTCATACTTCCATTTTCACACAAACTGACCAAAAACTTGAAACTCATAATCTACTTGTGCGTTTCTTGGCCTTTTGGTTTCTAAAGCTTCTAAACATCATATAGAACTGATCCCACACCCTGTTACAGAACTGTAACACCATTAAAATCATCCTCCATTTTCAAAAACAGAGCTATTCACGTTGACTTCTCCAGACCATTTCTGCCATCCATTGCTTAAGTTAATCATTGCATTAGCTTCCTGGGACATCAAGGAAGCTAACCTGATCATCACCATCACTTGAAACAAGCTCAAACTCAAAACACGATTTCCAATTTTGAGGTAAGTTTTCTTAACTTTGAACTCTTCATACAAGCATCATTAATGATTTATTTGTGAACAAAACATGTAGATATCATTGCCCTAAAGCTAACCATGTCCATAGTTTCCATTAATTTTGCTTGAGCTTAGAGAATTTTAGGATTGAATTTTTTGAGATTTTTAGCGTTCAAATTAGGGCCAATAAAATTCATGCTTATCTTTGATCTATAGTTTTAATGCTTTATAGTTTTGAAACCGTGAGGAAATTTGCTTCAAGTTTCATGTTTACAGTTTTCATTTTTGATGAGAAATGAAAAAGTTACAGTTGGTCTGGCTGGAGGTTGAAGATGAAGTAGTTAGGGTGTGTTTTGTATCATATATTTCTTGATTTGCTTATGTTAACGGATGTATAGCCACCCCAGTGGTAGAAGCACGCACGTGTAACCCTTGGGACCTGGGTTCGAACCCCAGTGGTACCCTTTTGATTTTTTCATATTTTTTGCTTCCTGAATTTTGTTTTTTGCAGGCGCTTGGCCTCTTTGGGCCTGGATTATTTTTTTGTTTTTGCTGGCTAACCCCCCATTTCATTTATATGCCATTGGCCCAATTTTATTTTATTTTCTTATTTTCTTTTTATTTATTTTATTAATTATTTTCATAATATTAAAAAAATTATAAAAAAATACAAAAAAATAATAGATTTATATTTTGACTTAGTTTATTTTATTTTTTTTACGCAAAAAATTATTTTATTAATCATACTTTATTTATTTTTACAAATCATCTTGTAAATTTAATTAAAACTAGGTTATTAGTTATTTTCTTTTACACCAATTAAAATATATCATTTTAATATTAAAAAAGGCCAAAAATATTTTATAATACTATAAATATTTTCAAGACAAAAATAACAAAAAAATACTTTTTCTAAACTTATTTTCTTTAATCAATTAATGAATTAGGGTTTTGTTAATTTCTTTTCTTAGTGAATTAGGTTTACTTTTAAGTTTAATTAATTATTTTCTTTAATTAATTATATTAAGACAAAATCCCTTTTCTCTAAAAAATCCAAACAAATATCCATTTACTTCACATTTTGCATTTTTGTACATTTATTCATTTTGTACATTGTATACATTTAATTCCTTGTACATTGATACCAATTCAATATGGTTGTAATATACTAACTAGGTTTAAATTCTTGCAATCCCCATTAAATTTGTACACCCCCTACCACAAATGTTGTAATAGCGTAGTAACTTTAAATTCCGCAATTTATGCTTTTATATACAAATGCTAGTAATTAGGGTTTGTATGGAAAGACTAAAACCAATACTTAGAAAACCCCAATTCAAGACAAAAACAAGCATGAAAACAATACACTTGCACACAAGCACCCCTAGGGTTATTCCACTTGGTTGCCTTATACAAAATGGCCATATTACACAAACACCTACACTTTCAAACATCTTACAAACTTGAAAACATTTTCAAAAGATCAAACACTTTATATACATTCTTACGAACGAGAATCATTACAAAGTTTGCCTAAACAATGGCCTCTTTACAAAATACTTTCAAAAACCACACAAAGCACAATTTCAAACATAAAGCAAGTGATCTAGCAAGTAAATAAGAGCCAATGGAAAACCATGGATAAAAAGGGTGCTAATACCTTCCCTTTTCATAATCTACCTCCCGAACTCAAGAAATAATCTCAAAGGTATTTCCTGTGCTTTTTCACCTTTCCTTTTGGATAAAAGAAAAGTCGGTGGCGACTCTTGCTAACTGTAACATTTGAAATCAAACGCAAAACCTTCAAGTCAGTTCTCCCACCGTATCACAGAACTGGCGACTCTGCAGGGGAATATTCTAAAAGTGGGGTTACCTTAGGGTTAGATCACATTTACTTGCTTACATTGTTTGACTTGTATGCTTTACATTATGGTCCTTTGTTTAGGTTTGAATCCTCTACCTGGATTTGGGATACCTTATAGGTAAGTAGCAATACGTTGTGGAAACTATGCGGGGTATACCGACATGGTCTAAGCAATAGCTATGTTAGTGCGACATATTTGAGGGTACCGGTAGCCATTGAGTTAATCAAGGAGAATACAAGGCCGTTGAGTGATGTCATGAAGCACTAATGAACTTTTATAACCTTTACTTGACCAACTTAGCCTTTAGGATGTAGTGAGATGACCGACTTTGGTGCAGTCCGAAGTTGGTAGATACTCGATACTACACTCATTGAGGTTTGGTTTTTTGGGATATTCTGGTCGCCATTAAAGAGGCTTGTGCTGAAACAATGACCAAGGAAACAAACCAGTGATATTGAGCTCCTTAGAACCCGGTTACTATTACGAGGACAGGTTTGAGCCAACTAAACTTCAAGAGGGTACTTACCTATGAGACTCCATGAAAGCCTAAACCTAAGGACTTGTTTGCTTTGTTTGTATATACATACTTGTACATAACATCATGAACATCCTAACATCATACACATTCACTAACCATTTCAAGGATTTTGGGATTCATCTTTGTTCTTGTTTTGTAGGACATGGATTCTATTCGCAGGAAAACTATTCAAGTCAATCTTGTGAAGATCCTTCCACAACTTAAGGAGCTAGCTTCAAGGATCCCTGAAAACTCTCCATTTACCGAGAGACATGGTCGCCTACTCAACTTGGTCACTTCTAACACTGATGAAGACATGATGAATGTGCTCTTTCAGCTCTTTGATCCTTTACACCATTGCTTCAGATTTCCCGATTATCAACTTGTGCCAACTTTGGAAGAATTCTCCTAACTTTTGAGGATTCCCATTCTTAATTAACTACCTTTCAACGGTACGGAAAGAGATCCAAAGCCGGAAGATATTGCTCAAGCTCTACACTTGCAATCATCTGATGTCACAACCAATTGGGAAACAAGGAGTGGTGTCAAGGGTTTCCTAGCAAAGTTCTTGTTTGAGAAAGCCTGAAACTGTTGGAAATCTTTGGATCTGCAAGCTTTTGAAGAAATTGTTGCTCTCCTCATCTATGGGATGGTTTTGTTTCCAAATCCTGACCAACTCATAGATGTGAACGCCGTCAAAATCTTCATGTCCTGTAACCCGATGCCTACTTTGCTAGGGGACATTCTACATTCTTTTCACACTCGCACTATGAGGAAAAGAGGTGTCCTTATGTTTTGAACTCCTCTCTTGGCAAGATGGTTTATTTCGCATCTTCCCCAATCTGTATTGAAGAATGAGCAAGGTTCAAGGTGGTCACAAAGGTTGATGACGCTCAAACATTCAGACATCCATTGGTGTTCCCGATCCATAGAGAATGTTACTATTGTAGATCATTATGAAGAATTCCCTAATGTCCCTTTACTTGGAATTAGAGGAGGTATCACCTACAACCCCTGCTTAGCCTTAAGAAGGTTTGGTTACGCCCGAAGGGATGGTCCGCATGAGATGCTCATTCACGGTTTGGTATTTGACTATAAGAAGGACGATCAAGGTCTTCGCCAGGGATTTATCCGAGCTTGGACGATGTTGAACAAGGTAGATAGAAAGACTTTGGGGCACAAGAATTCCATCCCTCTTGAGCCTTACTTCAAATGGGTACGAACTCATGCTCAGAGTCTTATGATGCCTTACCCCTCCATTCTCCTGGTAATCATTGAGCCAGACATGGAAGGTGATGTTCCATACACTATCCTACATCCTGACATGCCAACCTCTCTTGAAGACCTACAAAGGGATTGGATACAACTCAAGGGGGAGTGTAACGCCCGTAATTTAGTTAATTATTTAATTAAATTATTTTTGGAATAATTGTGAAGATGTGTTTTTAATTAATTGGATTTATTTTACCAAGTGGAGAAATAATATTAGAGATATAATATTATATGGTGAAATAATATTAGAAGTGTAATATTATTTAATGTGGGCTTATTTTGGGAGAATAGAAGTAATAAGGGGGGGTGTTGGTTTCAAGCCCAATAAGGAGTAATAGAATAATAGGGTTGTTTTATTATTTGGAATAGAAAGAAGAGGCATTAGAAGAAATAAGGATTTGGAAGAGAATGTGCAAGCTGCTAGAGAAAGTGGAAAGCAGCAAGAACGTGAATCCAACCGGAAATTGTAGAGCAACCTTCAATCCAAGGTAAGGGTGTGGTTCTAACTCTATAATTGGGTTTATGATGATTGATATGTGGGGTTAGAGGTGATTGTTGTCTTGTTTGTGAATTGAGAATATATGATTGATGTATGATGAGGATTGATGAACTTTGATGAATAATGATGTCTTGATGTTGTTTAATTGCTGTAAGATTATAAGGTAATTATGGGTGATAAATTGTCACGATTAGATTAGGTTTAAGGCTTTATGTATGAATCTGTAAGGATAACATGGAAGAAGAAACGTAGAAATATTGCAGTGCAGAAAACGCAGAATTTAGCAATTGATAATAGGCGCTACTGTATTAGAAATAATGAATTAATTTAGAGAATAGAAATTGGTTGATATTGTTTGTAGCTAGAATGACATCAGGAAAGCAATTAGAACAATAGGATGAATAGAAAATAACAGTTCTGATGCTAGACGTAGGTGTTAGAAGTTGTGTGGCCTAGTGAAAGGTAGAAACTCTAGTGTTAGAAGTTGCGTTAAATTACTAGGGAAATAGAAGTTCTGATGTTAGTAGTTATATGGGTAAGAAGATGTGGTCAGTCAGAGGACGGTGATGATCAGAAGTTGTATCTGGTTAGAGGTTGCACTAGTCAGGAGATGGCATTAGTCAGAAGATGTGATGATCAGAAGTTGTATCTGGTCAGAAGATGGGGTTAGTCAAAAGATGTGATGATCAGAAGTTGTACCTGGTCAGAAGATGAGGTTAGCCAGGAGCTGTGATAATCGGAAGTTGCATCTGATTAGAGGCTGCATTATTCAGAAGTTATATCAGTCAGAAGATTGTGTTGCCAGAGGTTGCGTCATTAGAAGTTGTGTATTTAGAACTGTGTTGGTTAGAGGTTGCATTGTCAGAAGTTGTGTTGGCCTTTGAGTTGTTTGGTGCAGAACGATGAATGTTATAAGCTAGAAGCGGTTGTTTAAGCTATAACAGTAGGATAGTGTCGGTCTTGACGTTAGAGTTGCAAAATGACAGTGTTGATTGACTGTGGTAATTAAAATGCTGCTGAGTTATAAATGAGAAGTTATTAATAAATAAATGACGTTTGATGAATTATTCTGATTATTTGAGATGTTATTTTGAGATGTATTTTGATATGTTTTGAGATGATTTGAGATTTTGTTAACTTGGGTGTTATCATTATATTCATGGTTGTGTCGCATACATTGCATTTTTGAGATGGAGCTTATGCTCGTTGAGATGGCCTGGATTGGCAAATTTTGAGATGAAGGTTATGCCTTGTTGATGCCTCTATTAATTGGCAAAAAATTTAGATGGGAGTTCTGCTCCAATGGTACCACATGCATTTGCATAGTATTGAGTCGCATTATATGATTTCATAAAGAAGTGTACTTTGATGTTGATGAATGTATATTATTGTTGAGATTGTCGTTGATTATGAGATGAAGAGTGGTGATGTTGTTGATATAATTTAATATATTAATTATCATGCACTTTATTATATTGTTAGATATCTCACCCCTTCTGTTTGAATGTTGCCCTTATGTTGGTAACGTGCAGGTAATCAAGAGTGAAGGTTGTATACCTTCAATAGTTCGAGTCGGTATCATTTCTCTAATATGTAACATTCGGGGGGATGAACGCTTGTTGATTTTAGACTGTTGTTTTCAGTGGATGAACTTTAAATTAATGATTATTGAATATGAGATGTTCCGTAGTTGCTATTTTGTTTAAAGATGTTATTGAAGAATTCCGCTGCGTAGATGTTGATTTTATTTTATTCAAGATGTTATGACGATGGTTCATCCGATGTTTTTAAAGTGTTATATATCCATAATGAATGCAATGAATTTGTTAGAAGAATTTGTAACGTCCTGATTCGTTTGCATGATTAAATTTTATAACTCTGATTTATTTTGCATAATTTGCTTGGGGTAGAATTGGGGTGTTACACGGAGCGAGATACTTTCGAAGCCCAATTCTACGCAAGCGAGAAGAAGGTTTTGGAACTCACTAAGCAACTTCATGAGGAGAGGAGCTTGAATGCCTACATCGCACCAAAGCGGATGGGCACTACCTTTTTATCTTAGAGTCTTTGTATTATTTTGCCCAAAAGATGCATTTATGTACCCAAGCTTTAATTTATTAATATAACATGTATTTCCTTTTTGTCTAAAACAAATTTGAATCTTTAAAATCCTTGAAATCATTGCATATGAATTTACCATTCATCATAACATAATCAGGTTTCTTGCAACAAGTCTCCTCATCTCTCTACTATTTATTTCAGTAAGATGGATCTCGAGAAAACGGTAAAGGACCTCCAAGCTCAGAATGTGCAGTTTCAACAATTGTTCTTAACTCTAGACAAAGGACAAGTAGAGTTGAAGACCTTGTTGGTTGAAGAGAAGAAAAAGAATACGAAGAAAATAATCGGAGTTCTAAACATGGGAAGAAGATTCCAAGGGCAGACAAGAAGGACCTTAGACTTTGCAACGACATCCGGTGAGAATAACAATCAAGATGGGAAAGGCAAAGAAACAGTTGTCCAGTCAGAGTCAGAAGAGGAAGAGGAAGAAGAAGACTATTCTGAAGAACAATACCCTCTAGCTGATGACAAGTATAAGCATCTAGAAGACGGTTGAGTGCAATGGAAATCCAAAAAGTGCCTGGCTTGGACTTTGAGGAGTTGGGGTTAGTATCGGAGATTGTCATTCCTCCAAAATTCAAAGCACATGTGTTCGCCAAGTATGATGGAGTCTCATGCCCCAAAATGCATCTCCGGTCTTATGTGAGGAAAATCCAGCCTCATACCGCTGATAAGGATTTATGGGTACACTTCTTCCAAGACAGTTTGTCTGGAACTCAACTTGATTGGTTTTATCAGTTAGAAAGACTCAATGTTCATAAATGGGAAGATCTGGCCACCGCCTTTTACAAACAATACCAATACAATGCTGATCTTGCGCCTACTCGTACTCAACTCCTGAGTATGGCCATGGTTTCAAGTGAAGGATTTAAGATATATGCGCAAAAAAGGAGGGACTTGGCCGGAAGAGTTCAAACTCCCCTATCTGAAAGAGAGTTGGTAGACATGTTTTTGGGCACCTTGTCTGGTCCCTTCTCCAATCACTTAATTGGGAGTTCATCGGCAGGTTTTACTGAATTGATATTGACAGGAGAAAGGGTGGAAGTCGGGATAAAGAACGGGAAAATTCAAAATCATGCATCCTCTGCTGTTGTAAGGAAGCCATTCATCGGAAAGAAAGAAGTGGTTGTTGTATATCCTCATAGAATTCAAGATAGGGACGAACGTCGTCCAATGGTGGGGGCTGTTATGATTCCTAAACCTGGGCCTGATCAGCAAAGAAACAACCAACCAAGAATGGAAAGACCAGCCTGACAATTCACCAGAATTAACATGACCCTATTTCATGTATTGCCACATCTGTTAAGATCCAATCTAGTGACTTTGAAAGAAGCTCCAAAGAACCCTAACACAACCTCTCCTCACTATCATCCTAATGCCCGTTGTGCATACCATTCTGAGAGTCTCGGCCATGACACTAACAATTGTTGGGTTCTAAAGAACAAAGTACAAGACCTCCTTGAAGCCAAAGAGATTGAATTCGATGTGCCAGAAAAGCCCAATGTCATTTCTTCCCTTATGCCCAAACACGGCCATAATACCAACGCCATTGAAGAGGATATGTTTGTTACTTCAGTGGATGAACTTATAACCCCACTTCTAACTATCAAAAAGAACTTATTGAATGCTAGTGTTTTCCCAGGCTGTGATGAAAGCTGTCATTTCTGTTTGTCCTCACTAACCAGCTGTCCTTTATTAAAAGCAGGCATTCAGTGCCTAATAGATAACAAGGAAATTTTATTCGAGAAGACTTCTATTCCAACTGTTTCTTATAATGATGTTTCCATCGTTACCATTTCCGAAAAATCTTCCAGGGTCTCCACCAAAAGACCAGTTAGAATTACATCAGTTTCAAAAGTAGCTCTGTTGATAATTACAATGCCTGGACCAATCCGTATTCGTTAGAAAAAATCGTACCATGGAATTATGGAGGGGATGTCTACTACCACGGTATCAAGCAAGATTCGACAGCTGCTGAAGATTCGAATTCTGAGAAAGATGACTCTGAAATCAGTAATATTGCAGGGACTAGCAAGATTACCCGAAGCGGAAGGATATTCTCTCCAGAAATTGCTCCCCCAAAAACAGTTTCTGGACCCGTAATCATTCTTGTTGTTGTTGCTCCTCCAAAGGTTATTCCTAGTCCTACAAATACTCCTGCTAACAAAGCTGTTACAATCCCTGTTATCACTCCTACTAACACTCCTTCTGCCGAGTCAACCGAGACTCGAGGTAAAGGTATTCTGATTGAGCCTGTCCGGACGAAGGCACAATCATTGGCTATCCCTGAAACCTCCTGGAAAGAGATGGAGGAAATTCTAAAGATCAT
Source organism: Vicia faba (assembly GCA_948472305.1). Classification (NCBI taxonomy): domain Eukaryota; kingdom Viridiplantae; phylum Streptophyta; class Magnoliopsida; order Fabales; family Fabaceae; genus Vicia; species Vicia faba. Next base: position 1,179,251,566 of record OX451741.1, on the reverse strand, counting down.
AAAAAGAAGCGACTACAATGTAGTCGAGAAACTGGGGCAAACTCCATAAAAATTTCCATGCTAGCTTTATTACTATGTTCCGAGGCTCATGCAAAAGCCTTGGTAAGATTCTTGAAAACTGCCCATGTACCCCAAGAAACATCTGCTGATCAGTTTCAAGACTGCGTAGCCAGCTTGACTACATATAATGGTTTAGGTTTTTCAGATGTTGATTTAACGCCAAGAGGGAGGAAGCATAATGAGGCATTGCACGTCTTAGTTGAATGCAGGGGCACAACCTTGGCTCATGTCTTGGTTGACATCGGTTCGTCTCTGAATGTATTGCCTAAAAAGGCTCTTGATAGACTTAATTGTGAGGGATTGACATTGAAGCCAAGCAACATAGTAGTGAGGGCCTTTGACGGCTCAAAAAGGATGGTGCATGGGGAAGTGGACATCCCCATAAAGGTTGGAACCCAAAATTTTGAATCAACTTTTTATGTAATGGATATTCGCCCTTAATATTCCAACTTGCTAGGACGACCATGGATTCATAATGCTGGCGATGTTACTTCTACGTTGCACCAAATGCTGAAGTATCCAATTCAAGGGAATATTATCACTGTTCATGGAGAAGAAGAGTATATGGTCAGCCATCTAAATTCCTTCAGATATGTGGAACTAGACGGTGAACTTATTGAAACTCCATTCCAGGACTTTGAACAAGTCCCGCAAGATGTGGCAGTAACCAAGGTTGTGTCTCAAGTTCCCAAGATCTCAAAGCCTCCACTCAAGATGTCGTATTTAAAGGATGCCAAGGCAGTGATAGAAGAAGGTGGGTGCCCTATTTGGGGACAACTCCCAGATATCCCATACAAATCTAATAAGTTTGGTCTGGGTTTCACTTCAGGTGCCCAGAAGGCTGTACGTCGCGCTCGTGCCAGAGGACCGCCCTTGAAGATCAGCAACCACCAAGTCAGCGCCATGGAGGATGATAAAAACAGCCACAACCTGGAGGATTGGATTTTCCCAACTGTCAGTGGAGGGCTCAGCAACTGGGAGGCTAGAGATTTTGTCCCAATCAGTTTTATCCCACAGTAATTTTTCTTTACACTTTGTTGGATCTGTAATATTAAAATGATTCAGACTCTTAAAACCTTGTGTCTTACCCGAGGCACAATGGTCCATTTGTAAGGGTTATCATCTCATTTCCATATGACATCAATGAATCATGGACGTTTTTACATACAAACTTTGTGCTCATTGTTTTTTCTTTTTTACATTTTCATTTCTTTCAAAGATAGATATACTCTTACACACACTCACCCTCACAATGCAGGTCTACATCCATTCGGGATCCCATGGGTAACGATTCTGCTATGGCCTTTTGTGACTCTAAAAATATAATCTACCAAGCCGAAGATGAACGTGAGGAAGATTGTGAAGTACCAGGGGAACTGGCCAGGTTACTACAACAAAAAGAGAGGACCATTCAGCACCACGAAGAGCCAGTGGACACTATCAACCTAGGTACCGAAGAAGACAAAAGAGAAGTCAAGGTGGGTGCCACTCTGGAACCCAGTGTCAAAGAACGTCTGATTCAGTTGCTACACGAGTATGTTGAGATCTTTGCATGGTCGTATGAAGACATGCCAGGACTTGATGCAAATATTGTGGTCCATCGTCTACCTACAAAAGAGGACTGCCCACCAGTAAAACAAAAGGTCCGTCGTATGCAACCAGACATGTCAGAGAAGATCAAAGCGGAAGTCATGAAACAATTCAACACTGGATTCTTGGCTGTCACCTCGTATCCGTAATGGGTTGCTAATGTTGTTCCCGTGCCCAAAAAGGACGGCAAGGTATGAATGTGCATGGACTACAGAGATTTGAATAGGGCAAGCCCTAAAGATGATTTCCCACTTCCCCATATTTATATTCTAGTTAACAATACGGCACATCACAAGGTGTTTTCCTTCATGGACGGATTCTCAGGCTACAACCAAATCAAAATGGCGCCTGAGGACATGGAGAAAACAACCTTTGTCACATAGTGGGGCATATTCTGCTACAAGGTTATGCCATTCGGACTGAAGAATGCTGGGGAAACCTATCAGCGTGCCATGGTAGCCCTATTTCATGACATGATACATCACGAAATAGAGGTCTATGTGGACGACATGATAGCTAGATCTCAAACAGAAGAAGAGCATTTTGATCATTTACAGAAACTGTTTGAGAGGCTAAAGAAATACAAGCTGAGGTTGAACCCAAATAAGTGCACATTTGGGGTGAGGTCTGGTAAGCTCCTAGGCTTTGTCGTCAGCAATAAGGGTATTGAAGTAGATCCTGCCAAAGCGAAAGAGATACAAGAGATGCCTGCTCCTCGTACTGAGAAGGAAGTCAGAGGATTCTTGGGACGTTTAAACTACATTGTCAGATTCATTTCTCACCTGACAGCTACTTGTGAACGAATCTTCAAGTTACTGAAGAAAGATCAAGTAGTAAAATGGAATGATGAGTGCCAAACTGCTTTTGACAAGATCAAAGAGTAATTACAAGAGCCTTCTGTTTTGATGCCACCAGTCGAGGGAAGACCATTGATCATGTATCTGACAGTTTTGGAAAATTCAATGGGGTGTGTGTTGGGGCAGCATGACGAGTCTGGCCGAAAAGAGCATGCTATTTACTACCTGAGCAAAAAGTTTACCGACTGTGAAATAAGAAATTCACTGCTCGAGAAAACTTGTTGGGCTCTGGTATGGGCTGCTCGCCGGCTAAGACAGTATATGCTGACCCATACTACTTTGTTGATATATAAAATGGATCCAATAAAATACATCTTCGAGAAACCTGCTCTCTCTGGGAGAATAGTGAAATGGAAGATGATCCTGGCAGAATATGACATAAACTATACTACCCAGAAAGAAATAAAGGGCAATGTACTAGCTGATCACCTTGCTCACCAAGCCGTGGAAGACTACCAGTTCATGAAGTTCGAATTCCCAGATGAAGACATCATGATGGTAAACAACTGTGAAGAATTCTGGCCATATGACGGACCTGAACAAGGATCCCGATGGACCCTGGTTTTTGATGGGGCATCTAACGCACTCGATAATGGTATTGGTGATGTACTCATATCTCCTGAAGGGTGTAATACTCCATTTACTGCAAGACTCTGCTTCAATTGTAGAAATAACATGGCAGAATACTAAGCATGCATTTTTGGTCTCAAAGCTGCCATAGATTTGGGGATCAAGTCCTTAATGTATTCGGAGATTCAGCTTTGGTTATCAGCCAGATCAAAGGGGAATGGGACACTAAACATCCTAACCTTATCCCCTACAAAAAACATGTGTTGACATTGCTCCCACATTTTGAGAAGATTACCTTTGAGCATTTCCCGCGAGAAGAAAATCAGCTAGCAGATGCACTAGCCACAATGTCATCTATGTTTAAACTTAAATGGGATAACGAGGCTCCCCAGATCACCATTGAACGAATGGATGAACCAGCACACTGTCACGAGAAGTAGTGGACCAGCCTTGGTTTCACGAAGTCAAGAGGTAACTCGAAACCCAAGAATATCCAGAAGGAGCTTCAGTAAATGATAAGAAGTTCTTAAGGAGATTCTCTTCTAAATTCTTCCTTAGTAATGGCATTCTTTACAAATGCAACCATGACTCTGTGTTACTTCGGTGCGTAGAGAAGGTTGAAGCTAAAAGGATCATGGTTGAATTACATGAAGGCACTTTTGGCACCCATTCCAGCGGGCATACGATGGTAAAGAAAATCCTACGGGCATGCTATTACTGGTCTACCATGGAAGCAGATTGCTATCAACACTCTCGAACCTGCCATAAGTGTCAGATCTATGCTGACAAGGTGCACGTACCTTCGGTTCCTATGAATGTCTTGACGGCTCCTTGGCCCTTTTCTGTGTGGGGGATTGATTTGATTGGGGAAATCAAGCCAACAGCCTCCAATGGACACCGCTTCATCATAGTGGCCATTGACTATTTTACAAAGTGGGTGGAGGCAGCTTCTTTTGCTTCCGTTACCAAGAATGTTGTCGCCCGGTTCATCAAGCAGAATCTCATATGTCTTTACGGTATCCCAGAGAGGATCATTACAGACAATGGTACGAATCTAAATAATACTATGATTACCGCGCTGTGCGAGCAATTCAAGATCCAGCATCACAATTCTTCCCCTTACCGGCCAAAGATGAATGGTGTTGTCGAAGCCGCGAATAAGAACATTAAAAAGATCATACAGAAAATGACAGTCACATACAAAGACTGGCATGAGATGCTACCATTCACTCTCCACAGATATCTTACCACAGCTTGCACATCAACCGGGGCAACACCCTATTCTCTGGTATATAGCATTGAGGCTGTCTTGCCTATTGAGGTCCAGATCCCCTCTCTAAGAATTGTGAAGGATGCAGGGTTGAATGAAGAAGATTGGATCCAGACTCGACTTGATCAACTAAACTTGATTGATGAGAAAAGGCTTACGGTTGTCTTCCATGGTCAAATGTATCAAAAACGGATGATCAAGGCTTTGAACAAAAAGGTCAGACGCCAAATATATCAAGTTGGGGATATGGTGATCAAACGCATCATACTACCGTAAGGTGATCCGAGGGGAAAATGGACTCCTACATACGAAGGACCGTTTATAACCAAAAACATATTCTCTGGTGGAGCAATGATATTAACCACCATGGATGGCGACGACCTTCCGCACCCTGCGAATGCATACATAGTCAAAAGATACTACGCATAAGAGACCCACTAGGTTGACACACCTAGGCAAAACAAGGGCATCCCGACGAACCAAAAAGGTTCGAGCAAAAATTAGGGATAAAACAAAAAAAAATTGTACACCCAGCAAGTTGAAAACCCGAAAGGGCGGCTTGGGCAAAAAAGGGTATCCCGGTGGACTGAAAACCCGAAAGGGCGGTCCAGACAAAAGTTAGGGAATTAAAGCGTATGAATATGTCCCGTTGGATCACCTTACGAACAACCTTTTAATTCAACTGACAAACTCAACGGTTCTGATCAATTCAATTAGCTTCTGACAAGGCAACAAACAGACAAGATGCTCAGAGACACGAAGGCTATAGCAAAATGGGAACCCCATGGGATTATTGCACATAGCTATCTTTTCTTTGTATCAAAATTTTCATATTTTACGACGGCATTATCTTACTAGAATGTTTGTCTCTTTGTACAAAAATACTTACCCAAAGTCAATACAAAGATATCCCTTTGAAAGTGCAAAAGTACATGTTTTTTCTTTACTCTTGTGTTTTGTTTACAAAAACGTCCAATGATTTATTTTTGAACATATGCATTTGAACATAATTATTGTTTACAAATAAACAAAATAGAAAGACAGACACTGATGGCTTTAAATGGTAGGGAAATCTCTCTATGTTATTTCCATAAATCCCCCGCAGTATGCAGTTTTATCCCAGCAGAACCAAGCTTCCAGTTATCAATCCCCAATAGAAGTCACCAAGTTTCTCAGGGTTTCCCAACAGGACTTTACAAGCAGTACACAAAATTTCCCTTAAAATAGAGTTTTTTCTCTAAGTGGAAATTCTTTAAACTTTACAACATGAAGACTTACACTCCATATCCTCAGCAGTGGTCAGGGATTTATTTTCCCCAATCCAACAGCAGTGCAGCAAATTAGCTCACATACGCATACATGGCATCCATATATCATAAACATTGATAACACAAATACATTACACTATGCATTTCATACAACATCACTATGCATATTGGCTAACATTTTACCCTTTTCAGGATAAGATTAATAAAAAACTACCATTAACAACGTTCAAAGTTTTCAAATATAGTTCAGATATGCTCCAGACACGGATGCCATTCTGATACTCATTCAGAACCTCTTTCAGATACAGTTCAGATACGCTCCAGACACGGATGCTATTCTGATTACTCATTCAGATTCAACCTTCAGATACAGTTCAGATACGCTCCAGACACGGATGTCATTCTGATACTCATTCAAAATTAACTTTCAGATACAGTTCAGATGCGCTCCAGACACGTATGCCATTCTGATACTCATTCAAATTCAGCTTCTCAGATACAATTTAGATAGGCTCCAGACACGGATGCCATCCTGAAACTCATTCAACTCTCAGATACGCTCCAGACACGGATGCCATCCTGATACTCATTCAGACTCAGCTTTCAGATACAGTTCAGATACACTCCAAGACACGGATGTCATTCTATTACTCTTTCAGTTTCAGTTTTCAGATACAGTTCAGATACGTTCCATACACGAACGCCATTATGATACTCATTCAGATTCAGCCTTCAGATACAGTTCAGATACGCTCCAAACACGGATGACATTCTAATACTCATTCATATTCTTTTTCAGATTTAGTTCAATAATCATTTTTGGATGGTGTGATGCAGTGGGAGAACTGACTTGAGGTTTTTGCGTTTCACCGCAAATGTTACGGTTAGCAAGAGTCGCCACCGACTTTTCTTTTATCCAAAAGGAAAGGTGAAAAAGCATAGGAAAGACCTTTGAGATTGTTTCTTGGGTTCGGGGGGTAGATCAGAAAAAGGGAAGGTATTAGCACCCTTTTTATCCACAGTTTTCCATGGGCTCTTAGTGACTTGCTAGATCACTTGATTTTGTTTGAAATTGTGCTTTGTGTGGTTTTTTGAAAGTATTTTGTAAAGAGGCCATTGTTTAGGCAATCTTTGTAATGATTCTCGTTCATAAGAATGTATACAAAGATGTTGATCTTTTGAAAATGTTTTCAATTTTGTGTAAGATGTTCGAAGGTGTATGTGATTGTTTTGAAAATAGCAAGGATATTTGTTTTGAAATGGAGCAAGTAATTAGGAGCAATCTACCTACTCAAATGTCTTTCTTGTTCATTTTCTTTTCCTTTGACATTGTTGTCTTACCATTGATTTGGTAAGCAACCCTATCTTTCAATGTTAACGGGACGGCCGTGGGTCATCGTATAGCCATGATTATCAATGTTTGCAAGGTATCTTAGCATTCTTTTTGAGGGACTAAGATCATTTTGTAAGGCAACTTTGAATAGCGTCATCGAGGGACTATGATCTTGTATTTGCTTGTTTTTTGCTAAGATACCTTACATGCGTAATATGACCATTTTGTATAAGGCAATTAAGTGGGATAACCCTAGGGGTGCTTGTGTGCAAGTGTGTTACTTTCATGCTTGTTTTTTGTCCTGGATTAGGGTTTTCTATTTGATTGATTCTATTCTTTCCATACAAACCTTAATTACTAGCATATTATGTAAAAGCAATAAATTGAGAAATTTAAAGTTACTACGCTATTACAACATTTGTGTGTGTGTGTGTGTGTGGGGGGGGGGGGGGGGGGGGGGTATACAATTTATGAATGGGGATTGCAATAATATAAACCTAATTAATCTATTACAACCAAATTGAATTTATTCTTGACTAAAATCCTAATTCTTCTTGATTGATTAAAAAGAATGAAGTTTATAGAAAAAAAAAAGTATTTTTTTTATATTTTATATTTTTTGTCTTGAAAAATAAATTATAGTGTTATAAAATATTCTTTAGTCTTTTGGTATCAAAAATATATTTTCATTAGTATAAAATAAATAATATTTTAGTTTTAATTAACTTTACAAGATAATTAGTGAAAATAAATAAAGTGTGATCAAAATAAAATATTTTTTTGTGAAAAAATAAATAAACTAAATTAAAACATAACTCTACTATTTTTGTATTTTGTTTGTAATTTTTTACTATTGAAATAAATATATTTAAGAAAATAAAATAAGAATAAAATAAAAATAAAATAATAATGGGTCAGGGGTGCAAATATGAGACAGGGAGGAAATGTTAGAAAAAAATACAATAGGCCCATAAGGTGGAGGCCCAGCGCTGCAAGAGGCAAAAAAAATGGAAAAATGTGAGAAAATGCAAAAGGCAGCGCGCTGAGGCTCGAACCCATGACCTCTAGCAATAACGCGTGTTGCCTTACCATTGGGGTGGTTGTACATCCGTTTACATAAACAAAACCATAAATATATAATAGAAACTGCTCTCTGAAGGCAACTTCATCTTCAACCTTGAGCCATGGCCGGACCACCTGTATCTTCCTCATTTCTCCACAAAAATGGAAAGTTCAAACATGAAAATTGTGGTGTTTCTTCCCACGAATTCAACCATATAACTTATATAAACTAAAAGTCAAAGATAAAATCTAATTTTACTGGCCCTAAATTGAAACCTAATTTTCTCATAAATTTCAAATCCAAAATTCTCTATACACAGTTAATATAAATGGAAACTATGAACATAGTTAACTTTAGAGCAAGGATATCTACATTTTGTTTTCACAAATCAGGATCAAATGATTCTTATATGAAGAGATAGAAGTTTGAGTTTTTACCTCTTGCAGTTGGAGTCGTTAATGGAGTTTGAGAAACTTTTGAGATGGCCTGAGGATCTGTTTAGCTTGCCTGGACCTCCTTGAGTGTATCCTAACTTTTACTTTGCCTTGAATGTCCCTGAATCTCTCTACTCAAGTCAACCTGCAAGCCTGGTTTTTGAAAATGGTGGATAGTGATGGAGGAGCTACAGTTTTGAAACAGGGGCCTGGATTGCTTTGGTATGATGTATAGAAGGTGTTTGAGTGATTAGTTTTCAAAATGCACGAGTGGAAATGAAGATCATGAGTTTTGGTTAAAAACTGTATGTTAATGGTATTCTTGAACAGGTTTTTGGTTTTGGAATGTTTGAGGCAGTTTCAGGGCAATAGTATTCGTGTGTCAACTTGAAAATAGTGTGTCTACTTATAAGCAAGAGGTTTTAAGACTTGTAACAACTCAGATTTCAAAACTCACATGTTTTGCTTGGTTACTTGTTTTTGAAGCAAAGCTAGCAAGCATGGTTTAAATGTGAAGTACAAAGCTTGTAGGGGGACTGAGACATTTAAACATGCTTGTTATGATTGTGTAGAGTGTGTTTGTGCAGAAAGAACAAATGCAAGGCTCAATGCAAGTTGACTTTGCATAAAGCTTGCTTTTCTAAAATGGCAATGTTGCCTTTATTCCCAAAATGGAATTAAACTTGTACAATGCATTGAATGCTTGGATTAAAGCTTCCAACAGCTGTGAAAACATTTAATTATGGACTAAAAGTCAAGTTAGAAGCCTGCAAAGTGGGATTTGTACAGCATGCTTGAGGATTGGATTCAATGTTCTTCACAAAATGGCTTGTAATCCAAGTGACAAAACACCAACTTCATCTCTTCGATTCTCCCTACTCAAGAATGATCTCAAGGAGTTCTTAGACATTTTGGAAATCTTGCAATGTGCACTTCAACTCATCTTTGAATTTGTTTTTAAGATTACCCTTGGAACTATGTGAAAAATTGTCATGAAGTTAGGTCAAAAATCTGCCTAACTAGGGCAAAATTTCACTAAGTCATTTTTCAGTTCATGAGCATGTATTCACAAAATTATAACTTGAGATCCAAGAATTTTTAGGAGAAGTTGTGTGAGGCAAAGTTGTAGATTTCATGGAGATCTTCAACTTTCATGTTGGAAGTTTCCTTTGAATCATTTTGCATCATGATGAAAACTTGGCTCAAAGTTATGAAAAAATAAGAAATTTTCTATACTTGGAAAAAAATTTAAGTTTAAGAAATTTCATCTTTTCAAAATAAAATCTTGAATTATTTATTTCTTGATGAAAAAGTTTCATATTTTGACATGTTTTGATGGATTATGACCTTTGTCACTTGAATTTGACCAAAAGGTAAAAGTTTCACTTTTCAGTATACAATTGACTTTTGATCAGTTAACTGCAAAATTCATTTGTCAATCAAATGGATTTGCAATGTTTTGAATCATGTCACTAGGTCAAAATGATGCAATTAGACTCTTTAGATCATGCCTTAAATAAATTGATCATTTGCTAGATCAAAAATCAGAAATTGCCATTTCTCAGTCAAAACCCTAATTTTGACCATTTTGCCCTTTTGAAGATTTGATCAAATTTCTTGAGGAATTATGGTCCAAACTTGATTAAATAATACATATGGGTCTAAAATGTTTATGTGGATAAAAAATTATGAATTTTAACTGTAAATTGGCTATGGTTGACTTTTTCCCCAATACACCTGATTTTTAGGTCAACTGTTCAATTGACTGATCAAAAGTGTGATCCAAGGCTTGAAACTTGACATGAGTAATATTGGGGGTCCATAATGATCCATGAAAGTCATATGGGGAATTGGAAGTTCAAAAATCCTTGTGCAATCTCAAACCCTAATTTTCAGTCATCAGTGCTTGAGGAGGTGCCTTGAGCTGATCAACCCAAATGTAGTCTTGATCCAAAGGAGATCTTGTGAGAAAATTCTTGATAAGTGAGAGGGCAAATTTTGGGGTACAACAGCTGCCCCTGTTCAATCTTCTTAAGCCTGAAGAGTTAGACTGGCGATTTTTGCCATTCATGACTCGAAGGTGGAAGATGATTGGACACTAGAGTGCCCATAAATTTGCACTTGGTGATGTGAGAATCGAGGGAATGGGCTTGAAGATGCCATTTGGAGAGGTGCTAGAGTGTTTCTTGAGATGGGCTTGCAGACGCCATCCAAGAGTGATTGTTGAATTGTAATTTGTGGGCTGAAAGTTGAATTAGAATGACATCTGTGTCTGGAGCGTATCTGAACTGTATTTGAAGACTGAATTTGAATGAGTATCAGAATGGCATCCGTGTCTGGAGCATATCTGTACTGTATCTGAAAGTTGAGTCTGAATGAGTATCAGAATGGCATCCATGTCTGGAGCGTATCTGAACTGTATCTGAAAGTTGAGTCTGAATGAGTATTAGAATGGCATCCGTGTCTGGAGCGTATCTGAATTGTATCTGAAAGTAGAGTCTTAATGAGTATCATAATGGCATCCGTGTCTGGAGCATATCTGAACTGTGTTTGAAGACTGAATCTAAATGAGTATCAGAATGGCGTCTGTTTCTGGAGCGTATTTGAATTGTATCTGAAAACTTTGAATATTGTTAATGGTAGATGTTAACCTTATCCTGAAAAGGGTAAAATGTTAGCCAAAATGCAATGTTTATGTTGTATGAAACACATAGTATAGTGCATTCGTGTTATCAATGTTTATGATATATGGATGCAATGTATGTATATATGAGCCAGTTTGCTGCACTGTTGTTGGACTGGGGAAAATAAATCCCTGACTGCTGCTGAGGATATGGAGTCTAAGTCCTCATGTTGTGAAGCCTAAATTTTGATGAATTTCTTCTTAGAGAAATAAACTCTGTTGTAAGGGAAATTCCGTATACTGCTTGTAAAATTCCATTGGGGAATCCTGAGAAATTTGACGACTTCTATTGGGGAGTGATAATGGGAGTTTTGTTCTGCTGGGGATTAAACGACGTACTGTGGGGATTTCTTAAATAGTAGCCTGGAGGTATTTCCCTATCCATTTAACCCATCGGTAATTGCATTTTTTCATTTTGTTTATTTGTAAATAGTAATTATATTAAAATGCATATGTTCAATAATGAATCATTGGACGTTTTTGTAGACAAAACACAAGCGTAAAGAAAAACAGATAGTTTTTGCACTTTCAAAGAGATATCTTTGTATTGACTTTGAGTAAGTATTTTTGTACAAGGAGATAAACATTCTAGTAAGAGAATGTTGTCGTAAAAAGAAAATTTTGATACAAAGAAAAGATAGCTATGTGTAAAAATCCCATGGGGTTTCCATTCATCTATAGCCTTCGTGTCTCCGAGCGTCTTATTTATTTGTTGCCTTGTCCGAAGATAATTGAATTGATCAGAAACCCTGAGTTTATCAGTGGAAGCCAGAGGTTATCCGTAAAGTGATCCAACGGGACATAGTCATACGCTTTAATTCCCTAACTTCTGCCTGGACCGCCCTTTCCGGTTTTCAGTCCACCGGGAAACCTTTTTTGCCCAAGTCGCCCTTTCGGGTTTTCAACTTGCCGGGTATACAAATTTTTTTTTTTATCCCTAATTTTTGCCCGAACCTTTTTGGTTCGCTGGGATGCCCTTGTTTTGCCTAGGTATCTCAACCTAGCGGGTCTCTTATGCGTAGTATCTTTTGACTATGTCCGCGTTTGCAGGATGCGGAAGGTCGTCACCATCCATGCTGGTCAAGATCATTTCCCCACCAGAGAAAATGTTTTTGATTACAAATGGTCCTTTATAGGTAGGAGTCCACTTGCCCCTAGGATCAACTTGTGGCAGTATGATGCGTTTGATCACCAAATATCCAAATTGATACACTTGGCGTCTGTCCTTTTTGTTAAAAGCCTTGATCATCCATTTTTGATACATTTGACCAGGGAAAACAGCAGTAAGTCTCTTTTCATCAATCAAGTTCAGTTGATCAAGTCGAGTCTGGATCCAGTCGTCTTCGTTCAGCCCTGCATCCTTCGTAATCCTTAGAGAGGGGATCTAGACCTCGATAGGAAAGACAGCTTACATGTCGTAAACCAGAGAATAGGGTGTTGCCCCGGTTGATGTGCGAGCTGTGGTACGATACCCATGGAGAGCGAATGGTAATATCTCATGCCAGTATTTGTATGTGACCATCATTTTCTGTATGATCTTTTTAATGTTTTTATTTGCGGCTTCGACAACACCGTTCATCTTTGGCCGGTAAGGGGAAGAATTGTGATGCTGGATCTTGAATCGCTCGCACAGGGCAGTGATCATAGTATTGTTGAGGTTTGTACCATTGTCGGTGATGATCCTTTCAGGGATACTGTATCGACAAATGAGATTTTGCTTGATGAAATGGGCAACAACATTCTTAGTAACCGAAGCGAGGGAAGCTGCCTCCACCCATTTTGTGAAATAGTCAATGGCCACTAAGATGAAGCGATGTCCGTTGGAGGCTGTCGGCTTGATTTTACCAATCATATCAATCCCCCACATAGCAAAGGGCCAAGGATCCGTCAAGACATTTAGAGAAACCGGAGGTACGTGCACCTTGTCATCATAAATCTTACACTTATGGCAGGTCCGAGAGTGTTGATAGCAATGTGCTTCCATGGTAGACCAGTAATAGCCTGCCCGTAGGATTTTCTTCACCATCGTATGCCCACTGGAATGGGTGCCAAAAGTGCCTTCATGTAATTCAGACATTATCCTTTCAGCTTCAACTTTATCTATGCATCGAAGTAACACAGAGTCATCATTGTGTTTGTACAGGATGTCGTTACTAAGGAAGAACTTAACAGAGAATCTCCTTAAGAACTTCTTATCATTGACCGAAGCTCCTTCTGGATATTCCTGAGTCTCGAGATACCTCTTGACTTCGTGAAACCAAGGCTGGTCCACTACTTCTTCAGTATTAATCTCGTGACAGTGAGCTGGTTCCTCCATTTGTTCAATAGTGATCTGGGGAGCCTCGTTATCCCAATTAAGTTTAAACATAGATGACATTGTGGGTAGAGCGTCTGCTAGCTGATTTTCTTCTTGCGGGAAAAGCTCGAAGGTAATCTTCTCAAAATGTGGTAGCAATGTCAAAACATGTTCTTTGTAAGGGATGAGGTTTGGATGCTTGGTGTCCCATTCCCCTTTGATCTAGCTAATAACCAAAGCTGAGTCTCCGAATACATCCAAGGATTTGATCCCCAAGTCTATGGTAGCTTTGAGACCGAAGATGCACGCTTCGTATTCCTCCATGTTGTTTGTATAATTGAAGCAAAGTCTGGTAGTAAAGGGAGTGTGACACCCTTCCAGATATATGAGTACAACACCAATACCATTGCTGAGTGCATTGGATGCTCCATCAAAGAACAGGTTCCATCGGGATCCTTGTTTAGGTCCGTCATATGGCCTGACTTCTTCACAGTTGTCTAATGTCATGATGTCCTCATCCAAAAATTCGAATTTCATGGATTGGTAGTCTTCTACAACTTGGTGAGCGAGGTGATCAGTTAGTACACTGCCCTTTATAGCTTTCTGGGTAGTATACTGTATGTCATATTCTATCAGGATCATCTGCCATCTCGCTATTCTCCCAGAAAGAGCAGGCTTCTCGAAGATGTATTTTATCGGATCCATTTTAGATATCAACAACGTAGTATGAGTCAACATATAATGTCTTAGCCGGCGAGCAGCCCATGCCAGAGCGCAGCAAGTTTTCTCGAGCAGTGAATATCTGGTTTCATAGTCAGTATACTTTTTGCTCAGGTAGTAAATAGCATGCTCTTTTCGGCCAGACTCGTCATGCTGCCCCAATACACACCCCATTGAGTTTTCTAAAACAGTCACATACATGATCAACGGTCTTCCCTCGACTGGTGGCATCAACACAGGAGGCTCTTGTAAGTATTCTTTGATTTTATCAAAAGCAACTTGGCATTCATCATTCCATTTGACTACTTGATCTTTCTTCAATAGTTTAATGATTGGCTCACAAGTAGCTGTCAGGTGAGAAATGAATTTGGAAATATAGTTCAAACGTCCCAAGAATCCTCTAACTTCCTTCTCAGTACGAGGAGCGGGCATCTCTTGTATTGCTTTTACTTTGGCAGGATCGACCTCGATACCTTTGTTGCTGACGATAAAGCCTATGAGTTTACCAGACTGTACCCCAAATGTGCATTTGTTTGGATTCAACCTCAGCTTGTACTTCTTCAGTCTCTCAAACAGTTTTTGTAAGTGGTCAAGATGCTCTTCTTCTGTTTGAGATATGGCTATCATATCGTCCACGTATACTTCTATTTCGTGATTTATCATGTCGTGAAATAGAGCTACCATGGCACGCTGATAGGTTGCCCCATCGTTATTTAGTCTCAATGGCATTACCTTATAGCAGAAAGTGCCTCACTATGTGACAAACGTTGTTTTCTCCATGTCCTCAGGCGCCATTTTGATTTGGTTGTAACCTGAGAATCCGTCCATGAAGGAAAACACTTTGTGTTGTGTCGTATTATCGACTAGGATATCAATGTGGGGGAGTGGAAAATCATCCTTAGGGCTTGCCCTATTCAAATATCTGTAGTCCACACACATTTGCACCTTTCCGTCCTTTTTGGGTACGGGAACAACATTGGTAACCCAATGAGGATAGGAGGTGACGGCCAAGAATCCAGCGTTGAATTGCTTCATGACTTCTACTTTAATCTTTTCTGACATATCTGGCCTCATCCGACTAACCTTTTGCTTTACTGGCAGACAATCCTCTCTTGTAGGCAGACGATGTACCACAATATCTACATCAAGTCCTGGCATGTCTTCATACGACCAGGCAAAGACTTCAACATAATTGTGTAACAACTGAATCATATGCTCCTTGATACTGGGTTCCAGATTGGCACCCACTTTGACTTCTTTTTTGTCTTCTTTGGTACCTAGGTTGATTGTATCCAAGGGCTCCTCGTGAGGTTGAATGGTTCTCTCTTCTTGCAGTAGTAGTTTGGCAAGTTCCCCTGGTACTTCATAATCTTCCTCACCTTCGTCTTTGGCTTGGTAGATCAGATTCTCGGAGCCACGAAAGGCCATAGCATTATCGTTACCCATGGGATCCCGAATGGATGTATACCTGAATTGTGAGTGTGAGTGTGTGTAAGGGTATAACTATCTTTGAAAAGAAAGTAAAAATGTAAAATAAAAACAATGAGCACAAAAGTTTGTATGCGAAAACGTCCATGATTCATTGATGTCATATGAAAATGAGATAATAACCCTTACAAATGGACCATTGTGCCTCGGGTAAGACACAAGGTTTTAAGAGTGCGAATTGTTTCAATATTACAGATCCAACAAAACGTAAATACAAATTATTATGGGAGAAAAGTGATCGGGACGATGTCTCTAGCCTCCCAATTGTTGAGCCCTCCATTGAAAGTCGGGAATATCCATTCCTCCAGGTTGCAACCATCTTCACCATCCTCTACTGCATTGACTTCACGGTTGCTGATCTTCAGGGGTGGTCCTCTAGCACAAGCACGGCGTATAGCCTTTTGAGCACTTGAAGTGAAACCTAGGCCAAACTTGTCAGACTTATATGGGATATCTGGGAGTTGTCCCCAGATAGTGCACCCTCCTTCTTCTACCACTGCTTTGGCATCCTTCAGTGACGACATTTGGAGTAGAGGCCTTGTAATCTTTGGAACAGCCTTGGTCACTGCCACATCTTGAGGGACCTCTTCAAAGTGTTGAAATGGAGTTTCAATGAACTCACCATCTAATTCCACATATCTGAAGGAATTGAGATGGCTGATCATGTATTCTTCCTCTCCATGAATGGTGATAATCTTCCCTTGAACTGGATACTTCAGCATTTGGTGCAACGTAGAAGTAACAGCACCAGCATTGTGGATCCATGGTCGGCCTAGCAAGCAGGAGTATGAAGGGCGGATGTCCATTACATAAAAAGTTAAATTGAAAGTTTGGGTTCCAACTTTTATGGGGATATCCACTTCCTCGTGCACCATTCTCTTTGAGCCGTCAAAAGCCCTTACCACTATGTTGTTGGGCTTCAAAGTCAACCCCTCACAGTCAAGTCTATCAAGAGCTTTTTTGGTAGTATATTTAGGGATGAGCCAGTGTCCACCAAAACATGAGCCAGAGTTGTGCCCCTACATTCCACTGAGACATGCAATGCCTCATTATTCTTCCTTCCCCTCGGCGTCAGATCAGCATCTAAAAAACCTAAGCCATTGTTTGCAGTTAGGATGGCTACGCAGTCTTGAAATTGATCGGCAAATGTCTCTTGAGGTACATAGGCGATTTTTAAGAACTTCACCAAGGCTTTTGCATGTGCCTCGGAACAAAGTAGTAATGCCAACATGGAGATCTTAGAGGGAGTTTGCCCCAGTTTCTCAACTACATCATAGTCGCTTCTCTTTATAATTTTTAAGATCTCCTCCATTTCTTTCTTGGAGGTCTCAGGGATGGTCAACAACTGAGCCTTTATCTGGACAGGCTCAATCAGAACATTTTTCCTCGAGTCTCAGTCAACTCAGCAGCAGGAGAGTCAGTAAGAATGATTACAGGGGTTGTAATGGTTTTGTCAATTGGAGTATTATTGGAGATAAATGTAGGACCGGGAACAGCTTTTGGGGAGCAACAGCAGGAATGATTACGGGTCCAGAAACTGCTTTTGGGGGAGCAATTTCTGGAGAAAAGATCCTACCACTTCGGGTAATTTTTCTAGTTCCTACAATGTTACTGATTTTGGAGTTGACCTTCTCGAAGCTTGAATCTTCGGTGGCTGGCCAGTCCTGCTTGATACCATGGTAATAGACATCCCCTCCATAATTCCATGGCACAGTTTTGCCTGACGCATATGGGACTGGTCTAGGCATTGTGATTATTAAAGGAGCTTCTTTCGAAACTGATGTAATTCTAACGAGTCTTTTGGTGGAGACCCTGGAAGAATTGGCGGAAATGGTAATGATAGAAACATCTTCAAAATGGATAGGTGAAATAGGAGTCTTTTCAAACAAAATTTCTTTGTTATCTATTAGGCACTGAACGCCTATTTTCAACAAAGGACAGCCGGTTGGGGAGGACAAACAGAGATGGCAAACTTCACCACAGCCCGGGAACACACCGGCATTCAACAAATTCATTTTAATAGTCAAAAGTGGGGTCATGAGTTCATCAATTGAAGTAATAAACAATCCTTCTTCAATGTCATTGGTATTATGGCCATGTCGGGGCATAGGGGAAGAAATGGCATTCGGCTTTTCAGGCGCATCGAACTCAATTTCTTTTGCTTCAATGAGGTCTTGTATTTTGTTCTTTAGAGCCCAACAGTTATTAGTATCATTACCAGGACTTTCAGAGTGATATGCGCAATGGGCATTGGGATGATAATGAGGAGATGTTGTATTGGGGTTTTTCGGAGCTTCTTTCAAGGTTACCAAGTTAGATTTTAGTAGATGCGGTAATACTTGAGACGGGGTCATGTTGATTCTGGTGAACTGCTTGACTGGCCTTTCTATCCTTGGTTGATTACTTCTTTGCTGATCAGATGCAGTCTTAGGAATCATAACAGCTCCCACCATTGGTCGGTGTTCGGCCCTATCTTGGTTTCTTTGCGGATATACGGCAGCCACTTCTTTCTTTCCGATGAAGGGCTTCCTTACAGCTGTAGAAAAAGATGTATCTTTCTGAATCTTTCCATTCTTTATACCGGCTTTTATCCTCTCTCCGGTCAGTATTAGTTCAGTGAAACCTGCAGATGAACTTCCGATTAAACGATTGAATAAGGGACCAGACAAGGTGCCCAAGAACATGTCTACCAATTCTCTCTCAGACAGAGGGGGTTGGACTCTTCCAGCCAAATCTCTCCATTTTTGTGCATAGTCTTTGAAACCCTCATTAGAAGCCAAGTCCATACTCTGGAGTTGATCACGGGTAGGCGCCAGATCAGCATTGTAATGATATTGTTTGTAGAAAGTTGCGGCAAGATCTTCCCAATTGTGAATGTTGGCTCTTTCTAGTTGCTAAAACCAGTCAAGCTGAGTCCCAGACAAACTGTCTTGGAAGAAGTGCACCCATAAGTATTTATCAGTGGCATGGGTTGGATTTTCCTCACATATGACCGGAGATGCATTTTAGGGCATGAAACTCCATCATATTTGGCGAATATAGGTGCTTTAAATTTCGGAGGAATCACAATCCCTGACACCAAACCCAATTCCTCAAAGTCCAAGCCAGTCACCTTTTGGATTTCCATCGCGCTCAATCGCTCTTCGAGATGTTTATACTAGTCATCAGCTGGAGGGTATTGTTCTTCAGAGTAGTCTTATTCTTCCTCTTCCTCCTCTGATTCTTACAGGACAACTATTTCCTTTCCTTTACCATCTTGGTTGTCTCTTTCACTGGATGTTGTTGCAAAGTCCAAAGTCCTTCTTTTCTGCCCATGAAATCTTCTTCCCATGTTTAAGACTCCGGTCACCTTCTTTGTTTTCTTTTTTATCTCCTCAGCTAGCAAAGTCTTCAATTCTTCTTGCCCCTTAGCTAGGGTCAAAAGCAACTGTTGAAACTGTGCATTCTGAGCTTGGAGGTCCTTCACTGTTTGCTCAAGATATATCTTACTGAAATAAACAGTAGAGAGATGAGGAGACTCGTTGCAAAAGACCTGCTTATGTTATGATGAATGGTATATGCATATGCAATGTTTTCAAGGATTTCAAAGATTCAAATTTGTTTTAGACAAAAAGGAAACACACGTTATATTCATAAGATAAAGCTTGAGTACATCAATGCCCCTTGGGAAAAATAATACAAAAACTCTAAGATAGAAAAGTAGTACGCATCCTCTTTGGTGCAATGTAGGCATTGAGAGTTTGCTCCTCACGAAGCATCTTAGTGAGTTCCAAAACCTTCTTCTCGCTTGTGTAGAATTGGGCTTCGGAAGTATCTCGCTCTAATTTGAGTTATATCCAATCCCTTTGTAGGTCTTCAAGAGATGTGGGCATGTCAGGATGTAGGATAGTGTATGGAACATCTCCCTTCATGGCAGGCTCAATGGTTACCAGAAGGATGGAGGGGTAAGGAATCATAAGACTCTGAGCGCGAGTTCGTACCCATTTGAGGTAAGGCTCAAGAGGGATGGAATTCTTGTGCCCCAAAGTCTTGCTATCCACCTTGTTCAACATCCTCCAAGCTCGGATAAATCTTTGGCGAAGACCTTGATCGTCGTTGTCGTAGTCAAATACCAAACATTAAATTAGCATCTCGTGTGGGCCATCCCTTCAGGCATAACCAAACTGTCTTAAGGCTAAACAAGGGTTGTAGGTGATACCTCCCCTAATTCCAAGTAAAGGGACATTAGGAAATTCTCCACAACGGTCGACAATGATAACATTCTCTTTGGATCGGGAGCACCAATGAATGTATGAATGTTTGAGTGTCATCAACGTTTATGACCACCTTGAACCTTGCTCATTCTTTAATACAGATTGGGGAAGATGAGAAATAAACCATCTTGCGAGGAGAGGAGTGCAACACATAAGAACACCTTTTTTCGTCATTGTGCGAGTGTGAAAAGAGTGTAGGATATCTCCTAGCAATGTAGGCACTGGGTTGCGTGATATGAAGATTTTGACGGTGTTGATATCTATGAGTTGGTCAGGATTTGGAAACAAAACCATCCCATAGATGAGGAGAGCCACAATTTTCTCAAAGGTTTTCAAATCCAAGGAATTCCAACAGCTTTGGGCTTTCTCAAACAGGAACTTTGCTAAGAAACCTTTGACACCACTCCTTGTTTCCCAATGAGTTGTGATATCAGATGAGTGCAAGTGTAGAGCTCGAGCAATTTCTTCTGGCTTTGGATCTCTTTCCGTACCGTTGAAAGGTAGTTGACTGAGAATGGGTATCCTCAAGAGTTGGGAGAATTCTTCCAAAGTAGGTACAAGTTGATAGTCGGAAAAGGTGAAGCAATAGTGTAAAGGATCAAAGAACTGAAGGAGCACCTTCATCATGTCCTCATTTGTGTTGGAGGTGACCAAGTTAAGTAGGAGACCATGTCTCTCGGTGAATGGAGAGTTTTCAGGAATCCTTGAAACTAGCTCCTTAAGTGGTGGAGGGATTCTCACAAGGTTGACTTGAATAGTTTTCCTGCGAAGTGAATCCATATCCTACAAAACAAGAACAAAGATGAATCCCAAAATCCTTGAAATGGTTAGTAGATTTATATGATGTTCATGATGTTCATGATGTTATGTACAAGTATGCATATACAAGCAAAGCAAACAAGTCCTTAGGTTTCGGCTTGCATGGAGTTTTATAGGTAAGTACCCTCTTGAGTTTAGTTGGCTCAAACCTGTCCTAGTAATAGTAACCGGGTTCTAAGGAGCTCAATATCACTGGTTTGTTTCCTTGGTCATTGTTTCAGCTCAAGCCTCTTTAATGGCGACCGAAATATCCCAAGAAACCAAACCTCAATGAGTGTAGTATCGAGTATCTACCAACTTCGGACTGCACCAAATTCGGTCATCTCACTACATCCTAAAGGCCAAGTTGGTCAAGTAAAGGTTCTAAAAGTTTATTAGTGCTTCATGACATCACTCAGCGGCCCCGTATTCTCTTTGATTAACTCAAAGTCTACCGGTACCCACAAATATGTCACACTAACGTAGCTATTGCTTAGACCATGTCGGTATACCCCACACAATTTCCACAACATATTGCTACTTACCTATAAGGTGTCCCAAATTCGGGTAGAGGATTCAAACCCAAACAAAGAACCATAATATAAAACATACAAGTCAAACAATGTAAGCAAATAAATTTGATTTATCCCTAAGGTAACCCCACTTTTAGAATTATCCCCAGCAGAGTCGTCAGTTCTGTGATGCGGTGGGAGAACTGACTTGAGGTTTTTGCGTTTCATCGCAAATGTTGCGGTTAGCAAGAGTCGCCACCGACTTTTCTTTTATCCAAAAGGAAAGGTGAAAAAGCACAGGAAATACCTTTGAGATTGTTTCTTGGGTTCGGGGGGTAGATTATAAAAAGGGAAGGCATTAGCACCCTTTTTATCCATGGTTTTCTATGGGCTCTTAGTTACTTGCTAGATCACTTGCTTTTGTTTGAAATTGTGCTTTGTGTGGTTTTTTGAAAGTATTTTGTAAAGAGGCCATTGTTTAGGCAATCTTTGTAATGATTCTCGTTCGTAAGAATGTATACAAAGATGTTGATCTTTTGAAAATGTTTTCAATTTTGTGTAATATTTTCGAAGGTGTATGTGATTGTTTTGAAAATAGCAAGGATATTTGTTTTGAAATGGAGCATGTAATTAGGAGAAATCTACCTATTCAAATGTCTTTCTTGTTCATTTTCTTTTCCTTTGGCATTGTTGTCTTACCATTGATTTGGTAAGCAACCCTATCTTTGGATGTTAACAGGACGGGCGTGGGTAATCGTATAGCCATGATTAGCAATGTTTGCAAGGTATCTTAGCATTCTTTTTTAGGGACTAAGATCATTTTGTAAGGCAACTTTGAATAGCGTCATCGAGGGACTATGATCTTGTATTTGCTTGTTTTTTGCTAAGATACCTTACATGCGTAATATGACCATTTTGTATAACGCAACCAAGTGGGATAACCCTAGGGGTGCTTGTGTGCAAGTGTGTTATTTTCATGCTTGTTTTTTGTCTTGGATTATGGTTTTCTATTTTATTGATTTTATTCTTTCCATACAAACCCTAATTACTAGCATAATATGTAAAAGCGATAAATTGTGAAATTTAAAGTTACTACGCTATTACAACATTTGTGGGAGGGGGTATACAATTTATGAATGGGGATTGCAATAATATAAACCTAATTAATCTATTACAACCAAATTGAATTTATACAAGAATTGGAATAAATAATATACAAGATGAATTAAATATGCAACAATTTGTAAATGCAAAGAAAAAAGATTTTTTGTTTGGTTTCTTAAGAAAAAAGGGTCTTGATTTTAACCTAATTAGATAAAGAAAATAATTAGTCAAGTTTAATATTCATTAAGATAAAGATTCTTGACTAAAACCCTAATTCTTCTTGATTGATTAAAAAAATGAATTTTATATAAAAAAAAGTATTTTTTTATATTTTATTTTTTTTGTCTTGAAAAATAAATTATAGTGTTATAAAATATTCTTTAGTCTTTTGGTATCAAAAATATATTTTCAATAGTATAAAATAAATAATATTTTAGTTTTAATTAGATTTACAAGATAATTAGTGAAAATAAATAAAGTGTGATCAAAATAAGATTTTTTTTTTGTGAAAAAATAAACAAACTAAATTAAAACATAACTCTACTATTTTTGTATTTTTTTTTTGATTTTTTACTATTGAAATAAATATATTTAAGAAAATAAAATGAGAATAAAATAAAAATAAAATAATAATGGGTCAGGGGTGCAAATATGAGACAGGGAGGAAATGTTAGAAAAAAATACAATAGGCCCATGAGGTGGAGGCCCAACGTGCAAGAGGCAAAAAAAATATGGAAAAATGTGAGAAAATGCAAAAGGCAGCGCGCTGAGGCTCGAACTCATGACCTCTAGCAATAACGTGCGCTGCCTTACCACTGGGGTGGCTGTACATCCATTTATATAAACAAAACCATAAATATATATTAGAAACTGCTCTCTGAAGGCAACATCATCTTCAACCTTGAGCCATGGCCGAACCACCTGTATCTTCCTCATTTCTCCACAAAAATGGAAAGTTCAAACATGAAAGTTGTGGTGTTTCTTCCCACGAATTCAACCATATAACATATGTAAACTAAAAGTCAAAGATAAAATCTAATTTTACTGGCCCTAAATTGAAACCTAATTTTCTCAGAAATTTCAAATCCAAAATTCTCTATACACAGTTAATATGAATGGAAACTATGAACACGGTTAGCTTTAGAGCAAGGATATCTACATTTTGTTTTCACAAATCAGGATCAAATGATGCTTGTATGAAGAGATAGAAGTTTGAGTTTTTACCTTTTGCAGCTGGAGTCGTGAATGGAGTTTGAGCAACTTTTGAGATGGCCTGAGGATCTGTTTAGCTTGCCTGGACCTCCTTGAGTGTATCCCAACTCTTACTTTTCCTTGAATGTCCCTGAATCTCTCTACTCAAGTCAACCTGCAAGCTTGGTTTTTGAAAATGGTGGATAGTGATGGAGGAGCTACATTCTTGAAACAGGGGCCTGGATTGCTTTGGTATGATGTATAGAAGGTGTTTGAGTGATTAGTTTTCAAAACGCACGAGTCGAAATGAAGATCATGAGTTTTTGTTCAAAACTGTATGTTAATGGTATTCTTGAACAGGATTTTGGTTTTTGAATGTTTAAGGAAGTTTCAAGGTAATAGAATTCGTGTGTCAACTTGATAATAGTGTATCTACTTATAAGCAAGAGGTTTTAAGACTTGTACCAACTCAGATTTAAAAACTCACATCTTTTGCTTGGTTACTTGTTTTTGAAGCAAAGCTATCAAGCATGGTTTCAATTTGAAGTACAAAGCTTGTAGGGGGCTGAGACCTTTAAACACACTTGTTCTTATTGTGTAAAGTGTGTTTGTGCAAAAAGAACAAATGCAAGGCTCGATGCAAGCTGACTTTGCATAAAGCTTGCTTTTCTAAAATGGCAATGTTGTCTTTCTTCCCAAAATGGAATTAAACTTGTACAATGCATTGAATGCTTGGATTAAAGCTTCCAACAGTTGTGAAAACATATAATTATGGAGTGAAAGTCAGATTAGAAGCCTGCAAAGTGGGATTTGTACAGCATGCTTGAGGATTGGATTCAATGTTCTTCACAAAATGGCTTGTAATCCAATGTACAAAACACCAACTTCATCTCTTCGATTCTCCCTACTCAAGAATGATCTCAAGGAGTTCTTGGACATTTTAGAAATCTTGCAATGTGCTCTACAACTCATATTTGAATTGCTTTTGAAGATTCCCCTTGGAACTATGTTAAAAATTGCCATGAAGTTAGGTCAAAAATCAGCCTAACTAGGGCAAAATTTCACTAAGTCATTTTTTAGTTCATGAGCATGTATTCACAAAATTATAACTTGATATCCAAGTATTTTTAGGAGAAGTTATGTGAATAAAAGTTGTATATTTCATGGAGATCTACAACTTTCATGTTGGAAGTTTCCTTTGAATCATTTTGCATCATGATGAAAACTTGGCTCAAAGTTATGAAAAAATAAGAAATTTTCTATACTTAGAAAAATTTCTAAGTTTAAGAAATTTCATCTTTTCAAAATAAAATTTTGAATTCTTGATTTCTTGATGAACAAGTTTCATATTTTGACATGTTTTGATGGATTATGACCTTTGGCACTTGAATTTGACCAAAAGGTCAAAGTTTGACTTTTCAGTATATAGTTGACTTTTGATCAGTTGACTGCAAAATTCATGTGTCAATCAAATGGATTTGCAATGTTTTGAATCATGTCACTAGGTCAAAATGATGCAATTAGACTCTTGCGATCATTTTTTAAACCAATTGATCATTTTCTAGATCAAAAATCAGAAATTGCCCTTTCTCAGTCAAAACCCTAATTTTGACCATTTTGCCCTTTTGAAGATTTGATCAAATTTTTTGAGGAATTATGGTCCAAACTTGATCAAATGATACATATAGGCCTAAAATGTTTATGTGGATCAAAAATTATGAAGTTTGACTGTAAATTGGCTATGGTTGACTTTTTCCCCAATATAGTTGATTTTTAGGTCAACTGTTCAATTGACTGATCAAAAGTGTGATCCAAGGCTTGAAACTTGACATGAGTAATCTTGGGGGTCCATAATGATCCATGAAAGTCATATGGGGCATTGGAAGTTCAAAAATCCTTGTGCAATCTCAAACCCTAATTTTCAGTCATCAGTGCTAAAGGAGGTGTTTTGAGCTGATCAACCCAAATACAGTCTTGATCCAAAGGAGATCTTGTGAGAAAATTCTTGATAAGTGAGAGGGAAAATTTTGGGGTACAACAGATGGCATCTACAATCCCATCTCCAATAACTTTATATCATCTCTCCAAATGGCATCATTATGCCCATTCCATCAACCATCAACATCACCGAGTGCAAATTTCTGGCCACTCTAGTGTTCAATGATCTTCCACCTTCGAGTCACGAATGGAAAAACTCGCCAATCTAACTCTTCAGGTTTAAGAAGATTGAATCGGGGCAGCTGTTGTACCCCAAAATTTTCCCTCTCATTTTTTCAAAGAATTTGCTCACAAGATCTCCTTTGGCTCAAGACTGTATTAGGGTTGATCAGCTCAAGACACCTTCTTAAGCATTGATGACCAAAATTAGGGTTTGAGATTGCACAAGGATATTTGAAATTCCAATGCCCCATATGACTTTAATGGATCATTATGTATCCCCGAGATCACTCATGTTAAGTTTCAAGCCTTGGACCACACTTTTGCTCAATCAATTGAGCAGTTGACCCAAAAATCAGCTGTATTGGGGAAAAAGTCAACCATGGACAATTTACAGTCAAACTTCATAATTTTTGATCCACATCAACATTTTAGACTCACATGTATTATTTGATCAAGTTTGAACCATAATTCCTCAAGAAATTTGATCAAAACTCCAAAAAGGCAAAATGGTCAAAATTAGGATTTTGACTGGGAAAGGACAATTTCTGATTTTTGACTTAGCAAATGGTCATTTGGTTTAAGGAATGATCTCAAGATTCCAATTGCACCATTTTAACCTAATAACATGGTTCAAAACATTGCAAGTCCATTGGATTGACAGATGAATTTTTCAGTCAACTGATCAAAAGTCAACTGTATACTGAAAAGTCAAACATTGACTTTTTGGTCAAAATCAAATGCCAAAGATCACAATTTATCAAAACATGTCAAAATATGAAACGTATTCATCAAAAAATCAAAAAGTCAATATTTCACTTTGAAAAGTCAAAAAAATTATACTTAGAAATTTTTCTAAGTGTTGGAAATTTCATGTTTTTTCACAACTTTGAACAAATTTTTCACCATGATGCAAGATTATTCAAGAAAAACTTCCAACATGAAAGTTTTATATCTCCATGAAATATATAATTTTTCTTCAAACAACTTATTCCAAAAGTGCTTGGATCTCAAGTTATAATTTTAAGAACATGTGGTCATGAAACTAAACACTTAGTGAAATTTTGCCCTAATTTGGTCAGGATTTTGACCCAAATTCATGGCACATTTTCATATAGTTCTAAGGGGAATCTTCAAAATCAATTCAAATATGGTTTGTAGATCACATTGCAAGCTTTTTAAAATGTCAAAGAACTCCTTGAGATCATTTTTTAGTAGGGAGAATCGAAGAGATGAAGTTAGGGTTTTATCACTTGATTTACAAGGCATTTTGTGATGAACCAATTTTAAAATTCAAACTATGCTACATAAACACTATTTTGCAGGCCTAAAACTTGTTATAAACTCCATAATTAATGGTTTACACAGCTGTTAGAGGTCTCACTTCAAGCATTCAATGCATGGACATGCTTTATATCCATTTTTGGAAGAAAGGTTACATTGCCATTTTGATAAAGTGACTTTTTGCACAAAACATGTTCTTGAGCCTTGAACTTGTTATCTTCTGATCAAACAAGTCCTATAACTCATGAGAAATGGTTTAGACACTTACAATCACCCAGCCCGTGCTTGTACCTCCTCTTGAAACTTGTTTCCCACTTTTCTTCAAAATCAAGTAACCTAGCCAAAAGCTAAAAACTTGTACTTCTGACTTGCCAATGCACTCCAATCCTTTTGCTTATAGATACACAAACTATTTTCACCAAACACACGAATGATCATGCCATGAAAAGAGCTAGAACTCAGAAACACATCTCATACTTCCATTTTCACACAAACTGATCAAAAACTTGAAACTCAAAATCTACTCGTGCGTTTCTTGGCATTTTGGTTTCTAAAGCTTCTAAACATCATATAGAATTGATCCCACACCCTGTTACGGAACTGTAACACCATTAACACCATCCTCCATTTTCAAAAACAGAGTTATGCATATTAACTTCTCCAGACTATTTCAGCCATCCATTGCTCAAGTTAATCATTGCATTAGCTTCCTGGGACCTCAAGGAAGCTAACCTGATCATCACCATCACTTGAAACAAGCTCAAACTCAAAACACGATTTCCAATTTTGAGGTAAGTTTTCTTAACTTTGAACTCTTCATACAAGCATCATTAATGATTTATTTGTGAATAAAACATGTAGATATCATTGCCCTAAAGCTAACCATGTCCATAGCTTCCATTAATTTTGCTTGAGCTTAGAGAATTCTAGGATTGAAGTTTATGAGATTTTTAAGGTTCAGATTAGGGCCAATAAATTCCATGTTTATCTTTGATCTATAGTTTTAATGCTTTACATTTTTGAAATCGTGAGTAAATTTGCTACAAGTTTCATGTTTACAGTTTTCATTTTTGATGAGAAATGAACAAGTTACATTTGGTCTGGCTGGAGGTTAAAGATGAAGTAGTCAGGGCGCGTTTTGTATCATATATTTATTGATTTGCTTATGTTAACGGATGTATAGTCACCCCAGTGGTAGAAGCGCGTGCCTGTAACCTTTGGGACCTGGGTTCGAGCCCCAGTGGTACCCTTTTGATTTTTTCATAATTTTTGCTTCCGGACTTTTGTTTTTTGCAGGCGCTAGGCCTCTTTGGGCCTGGATTATTTTTTTGTTTTTGCTGGCTAACCCCCCATTTCATTTATACACCCTTGGCCATATTTTATTTTATTTTCTTATTTTATTTTCTTACTTATTTTCATAATATTAAAAAAATCATAAAAAATACAAAAAAAATAATAGATTTATATTTTGACTTAGTTTATTTTATTTTTCTCACACAAAAATTATTTTATTAATCATACTTTATTTATTTTTACAAATCATCTTGTAAATTTAATTAAAACTAGGTTATTAGTTATTTTCTTTTACACCAATTAAAATATATCATTTTAATATTAAAAAAGGCCAAAAATATTTTATAATACTATAAATATTTTCAAGACAAAAATACCAAAAAAATACTTTTTCTAAACTTATTTTCTTTAATCAATTAATGAATTAGGGTTTTATTAATTTCTTTTCTTAGTGAATTAGGTTTACTTTTAAGTTTAATTAATTATTTTCTTTAATTAATTATATTAAGACAAAATCCCTTTTCTCTAAAATATCCAAACAAATATCCATTTATTTCACATTTTGCGTTTTTGTAAATTTATTCATTTTGTACGTTGTATTCATTTAATTCCTTGTACATTGATACCAATTCAATATGGTTGTAATAAACTCACTAGGTTTACATTCTTGCAATCCCCATTCAATTTGTACACCCCCCTCCCACAAATGTTGTAATAGCGTAGTAACTTTAAATTCTGCAATTTGTCGCTTTTATATAAAAATGCTAGTAATTAGGGTTTGTATGGAAAGACTAAAACCAATACTTAGAAAACCCTAATTTAAGAAAAAAACAAGCATGAAAACAATACACTTGCACACAAGCACCCCTAGGATTATTCCACTTGGTTGCCTTATACAAAATGGTCATATTACGCATGTAAGGTATCTTAGCAAAAATAAGCAAATACAAGATCATAGTCCCTCGATGACGCTATCTAAGTTGCCTTTCAAATGATCTTAGTCCATAAAAAATAATGCTAAGATACCTTGCAACATTGCTAATCATGGTTATACGATGACCCACGCTCGTCCCGTTTACATCCAAAGATAGGGTTACTTACCAAATCAATGGTAAGATAACAATATCAAAAGGAAAGAAAATGAACAAGAAAGACTTTTGAGTAGGTAGAATGCTCCAAATTACTTGCTCAATTTCAAACAAAACATCCTTGCTATTTTCAAAACAAACACTTACACTTGAAAACATTTTCAAAAGATCAAACACTTTGTATACATTCTTACGAACGAGAATCATTACAAAGTTTGCTTAAACAATGGCCTCTTTACAAAATACTTTCAAAAACCACACAAAGCACAATTTCAAACATAAAGCAACTGATCTAACAAGTAACTAAGAGCCCATGGAAAACCATGGATGAAAAGGGTGCTAATACCTTCCCTTTTCATAATCTACCCCCCGAACTCAAGAAATAATATCAAAGGTCTTTCCTGTGCTTTTTCACCTTTCCTTTTGGATAAAAGAAAAGTCGGTGGCGACTGTTGCTAACCGCAATATTTGCGATCAAACGCAAAACCTTCAATTCAGTTCTCCCACCGTATCTCAACATTAAAAAGACTCGCTAGGTTGACTAGCCTAGGCAAAAATTAGGGCTATACAAAAAAAAATTGTACACCCGGCAAGCTGAAAACCTGAAAAGGCGGCCTGGGCAAAAAGGGTTATCCCGGTGGACTGAAAACCCAAAAGGGTGGTCCTAGAAAAAGTTAGGGATTTAAAGCGTATAACTATTTCCTGTTGGGTCACCTTATAGCCAATCTTTAGTATCAATTGTCAAACTCAAACGGTACTAATCAATTCAATCAGCTTCGGACAAAGCAGCAAGTGGATGAGACGCTCAAAGACATAAAGGCTATAGAAGAATTGGAACCCCATGGGATTATTTCACATAGTTGTCTTTCTTTGTATTAGTTTTTATTCTTACGACGGCATTCTCTTACTATGATGTTCGTCTCTTTGTACAAAAATACTTATTCAAGTTAATACAAAGCTATTCCTTTAAAAGTGCAAAACTATCTGTTTTTCTTTTACTTTCTGTTTTGTTTGCAAAAACGTCTAGTGATTATTTTGAACAAATGCATTTGAACATAATTACTGTTTAAAAATGAGTGAATAAAAAAGAAAAAGAAAACAGAAAGACAATTACAAATGGCTTTAAGAAATAGGATAATATCTATAGGCCATAAAATCCTCACAGGTACTTTCTCCAGCAGGAGCAGAGGAAGAGACATCCTACTACAAGATCAATGTCGTATCTCCAGTTTGTAGCCTAATGGAATCAGGTGCTCTCATATCCCCGACGGAGCAAAATTTCCAATTTCCGCTCCAAAGATTCCCCAGTGAAAGTCGCCCAGCTTCTCAGGATTCCCCAGCAAGATTTCACAAAGTCCACAAGCAATGCACGGCGTTTCCCTTCCCCAACAGAGTTTATTTCTCTAATAATGGAAGCCCATCTATCAACACTTAAACGTCAACAAAATATGAAGACATACACTCCTCATTCCCAGCAGCAGTCAGGGATTTATTTTCCCCAGTCCAGCAACACCACAGCAGAACAACTAATATGTTCATACAATGCATTCATACATCACAGCATCGACAACACAAATGCATATATCGCAATATCATTTATTTTGAGAAACATCATTACGCCATGCATTTCATACATCATGACATTGCATACAACTAACTCTTTACCTTTTCAGGAAATATCAATCGACAGAAAATTATCAATAACAAATTTTCGACAAGACAGGACAACTATCTGTGAGCAAATCGATTGTAGATCAATACCCGAAACAGGACGAGGTGACTATCTACATGACGAATACTTCCTTCAGACTTCTGCTAGTTTAGTTTAAATCGATCAATGGTTTATCCTGATTCCTTTCTGGTAGACACTTTCTCTGGTTCAGATAAATCGCTCCAAAGATTTATCCTGATTCTTTCCAGTTAAAAGATTATTCAAGACCTCTGTTGGTTCAGTTTAAATCGATCAATGGTTTATCCTGATTCCTTTCCGATAGACACTTTCTCTGGTTCAGATAAATCGCTCCAAAGATTTATCCTGATTCTTTCCATTTAACAATTATTCAAGACTTATGTTGGTTCAGTTTAAATCGATCAATGGTTTATCCTGATTCCTTTCCGGTAGACACTTTCTCTGGTTCAGATAAATTGCTCCAAACATTTATCCTGAATCTTTCTAGTTAAAGATTATTCAAGACCTTTGTTGGTTCAGTTTAAATCGATCAATGATTTATCCTGATTTTGTTCCGGTAGACACTTTCTCTGGTTCAGATAAATCGCTCTAAAGATTTATCCTGATTCTTTCCAGTTAAAGATTATTCAAGACCTCTACTGGTTCAGTTTAAATCGATCAATGGTTTATCCTGATTCCTTTCCAGTAGACACTTTCTCTAGTTCAGACAAATCACTCCAAAGATTTATTCTGATTCTTTTCCAGTTAAAGTCAAGCTTAGACTTAGTCTAATTTCTGTCAATAATCACCTTTGGATAGCATTTGTAAGCCCATCTCCGACAACTATCCATCATTTCTCCAAATCGCATATGTAAGCCCATTCCCTACACAATCAACCACCACATCATCAAGTGCAAATTCATGGTCACTCTAGAGTTCAATCATCTTCCACCTTCAAGTCACAAATGGCAGACTCGCCAATCTAACTCTTCAAGTTTAAGAAAATTAAACAGGGGGCAGCTGTTGTACCCCAAAATTTTCCCTCTCATTTCTCAAGGCATTTCTCACAAGGATTTTCAAAAATCCAAGCTTACACAAGTACAATTGGATTTTTCAGCATCAAGTTAAAGAGGAAATTGTTAAAAAGGGGCAAAGCAGATGAAAATATTCTTTTTTGATAAAATTGAAGAAAAACAAGTTTTCTTCGATTTCACATCTTTCAATTGGGAACTTTGGCTCCTTCGATGCAAGCTTTGGTTACACCCTTCGTTTGGGTACTGGACTTCTTTTGGGCAAGTTCATTTCCTGCTTCGTTTGGACACTAGACTTATTTTGGGAAAATTTGATTCCTATTTCGTTTGAACATCTTAGTCTCTTTGTGCAAGATTTATATACATCTTTCGTTTGGCCATATAGCCTCTTTCCTGCATGTTTACCAAGTTCACAAGGCAGAATTTCCCACCATGCTAGCATCCATAAGGCCAAAGTCTCCCATTTGAAACAACTTGTTGCAAGCTTCGACAGGGCAACGCTAATCTTCAACTAGCTTCGATTCACAAGGCAAAAAGCCTCTTGTTGATGTCCTTCGATTGAGGAGGCAAAGGCCTCTTTTCTGGTCTCTTTCGATTGCACATTTTGCCTCCTGCATGCTTCTTTCGTTTGGGGCATGTGGCCTTCCTTTGTTGTAAGCTTCATTTGAGCATGTAGACCTTCTGCATGCATCTTTCATTTAGGGCATGTGGCCTTCCTTTGTTGCAAGCTTCGTTTGACCATGTAGACCTTCTGCATGCATCTTTTGTTTGGGGCGTGTGGCCCCCTTCAAATGTCAGTTTTGGTTACACCCTTCATTTGAGCAAAGGCTCCTTGCATGTTTGCATGGAGTCATAAGGCAATATCCTACTAAAGCTTTTCTTCGATTCAGAGGCCATTTTCCCTCTGCATGATCCCTTCGACTCACAAAAACCAAGACTCCCTTTAGGCCAGAATGCACAAGGCAAAAAGCTCCCCCATGGCTAGCATTCACAAAGCAATGGCGCCCACAAAGCATTGGTTACTTTCACGCTAGTTTCGACTGGGCAATATCTCCATTGGAAATAGTTTGCTTCAACATACAAATTCTACACTATGCCATTGTCTCGTGCGAAAGAAGTGCCATGATGGTACATTAGAAGGAGCTTCCAGATATACCTGGATGTCCCAATCGAATGACATACTTTGGTAATCAATTCTAGGGGCATGCATTTGGTACATTCGAAGGAACATACAAAAGGCCTAGTCAAAAGACACTTATTTGGTCCCTTTCAAAGGATACCCATATGAGCCATTCGAAGGACACTTTGATTTGAAAAGAATTGTTGTTGAGGATTCTGGTCGAACGATAGGGATAGGGAGTCAAAATAAAAGGTTGAGATGTCCAAAGGTACTTGTTGACCAAAGTCCCATGCGCTGCCAAGTCCATGCCTGATACACTGACCATAACACTCTAAAACTACTGCACAGCAGTCTTGCAACACTGCCTTTGTTCTTGCACCAATTTGGCATATGAATACTACCCCTCAAAAGCTACAAGAATAGCATGCCCTTTTTGTTCAAACTTTTTCCCCTCCTAAAACCTCATCCAAAATCTCCTATAAATATAAGCCTCCACCACACATCTTAGGGGGCCCTGGATAGTTGCAAGAAAACTCTTGTTGTGAAAAAGTGATAAATATCTCAAAAAAACTCTCAAACAATATCAAACGTTTTTTTTTAATATTCCAAACACTTCTAAAAACTCAGACCCCCTTTACACACTAAGTGAGCCCTTCGATTCACTCCTCAAGTTGCCAGACAACAAACTTTCGACCCATTCCCCAACTACAATATAATAGCCTTTTGACTCACTCCCTTACCTGTTATAGAGTAACCTTAGATTTACTCACATATCCTCCTTCGATTCAGTGACTGCTTGAACAAAGTAGTAACTAGACTAGTCTCAGGAAGGCCCCAACGAACTTCCATTCACCACCAAGGAAGACACTTGCAGTTTCCTTCGATTTAAGCGCTTCAAGAGGTAAGTTCTCTTTAAACTTGGAACTATTTCATTCAAATATCATGTGTACATACCAATAAAGAGAAAATGTAGATATTTCATCTAGGGAGCTTGACCATGTTTTAACCTTTGATCATAACTGCCCATAAGTTGAAAATCTCAACCTTGACTAGTTAGGCTTTGGACTTTGAGACCCAATAATTTTGTGCTAACCCCTGGTGTTGTATCCCAAAATTTGCCCTCTAATTCCTTAAGGCATCTCTCACAAGCACTCTTAAGATTCAAGCTTGAAGCAGTACAATTGGATTTTCCAATATCAAGTTAAAAAGGAAACTGTCAAAAAAGAAGAAAACAGATAAAAATAATCTTTTGACAAAAATTGGAGAAAAAACAAGTCATTTCGTTTCAGCTCATTCGATTGGCCTTTTGGCCTCTTTCAATTCAAGCTTGGATTGCATCCTTAGACTGAGCATGGGCCTCTGGCACATTGGTTTTGGTTCACAAGGCATGAGCTTCCTGCATGCCACCTTCGATTACACCTTTGGCCTCACAAAAGTTCACAATGCAATGGATACATATGCGCCTATTTCGTTTAGATGCGTGCATGCCTATGTTGACTGGACAAACATTCCCCCCCCCCCATGCTAAGCATACACAAGGTACAAAGCCTCATATATCTTCCTTCGGTTCCAAGGCAAAAGGCTCCATTTTGGCATCCTTCGATTTTCAATTTTTTGTCTCATGTATGCCTCTTTCGAATCTGGACATTTTGGCCTCCTACATGCACCTTTCGTTTGGGAATGTGGTTCCCTTCATGCAAGCCTTCGTTTGAACAAAGATATTTTGCATGTTTTCATGAAGTCACAAAACATGGACCACCCATGTACACTCCTTCGTTTGGCCACATGGACCTTTGGCAGGCAAGCCTTCGACTGGACAGGACCACCTTCACAAGGTTTCGTTTCTATCTTTGATTCCGTTCGAATCAGCATCTTTCGAACCCAACTCTGGGTATCCCATTCGAAAGATATGCTTGATGACCCATTCGAAGGGTTTATAAATCCCACCTTAAGGCATGTTTTGGTAACCCATCCAAGGGTCACACTTTTGGCTCCTTCGAAGGGTGCACAAAAGTAGCTCATTCGAAGGACACTTGTTGGAGGAAAATCAAATAACATTGTTGGAAGAGGAATCTGGTCGAAGGAGAGTCAAAACGAAAGGGTGAAATATTCAAAGATGCTTACTGCCAAGTTCAGGCCTGGTACACTGGCCAAAGATGTTGCACAACAGTCCTGAAACACTGCCCCCTTCTTGCACCAAAGTAGCATACAAAGCACTGTCCCTCGAAAGCTACAAAGAGCAGGTTACTCAAATTGTTCAAACTTTTTCTTCTCCCTCCAAAAGCTTCAGGCAACTTTGCCTATAAATAAAAGGCTTTACAACATGTTTATGGAGGACTTTTTGGCTAGAGGAACGAATCTTTAAAAATTTCTCAAACACCATAAAGCTCTCAAACTCTTAAACATTCATCAAACACAAACCTAGAATCCAAACACTTGTCCCCTTCGAATCTGAAGCATCCCTGTACCTTGTTACCCTTCAAATCCGGAAGGAAGAACCTCACATTTATTCTTCTCTTCCGAATCCAGTATCAAAGGCCTAACCCATGGTCCCTCCCTTTGAATCCAGAAGCTCTCAAGGCAACCACTTAAAGTCCCAGCACACGTCCCAGCCTCAAGCAAGGTAAGTCATTCTTAACCTTGGATCCTTCATTTCCATCATAACATGTAAATAAATTTCCTTTTCGTTTCAAACATGTACATACCATTGTTCTTCTTTTCGTTTACACCCTTTTAATATGTTTTCAGAGCTAATCCTTTTGTTTTTGCTTCTTGTTTACCTTAACATGCTTTAAGTACTAACCCGACCATAAGGTAATACTAGCATGGCCTTAGACCATGTTTCTATTCAAGATTTCAAACGAAAGAAAGAGGAAACAGGAAGTAGGAAATGAATCATTTGGCTTCCATACTAACCTCTAGGTCAAAACGAAAGAGGAATCCAGAAGGCACGCCATGCTGACTTCCAGGACCAGACGAAAGGCACGCCATGCAGACTTTCAGGCCCAGACAAAAGGCACATTGTTGTACCCCAAAATTTTCCCTCTCATGTCTCAAGGGCTCTTAGAATTACTTCAGTCAAGTTTTAAGCCTCAGATCACAATTTTCTAAGAAGAATCATTCAAATTGTCAAAAGGGGACAAAATGAGCAAAATCGGAGTTTCAGCTGGAAAAAGTCAAACTTTGACTTTGTTTTGACCAAATTTGAGTCCCAAAAATCACATTATGTTAAGACATCCAAATATGAAATTTGATCATCAAAAATCAAGAGAATCAAAATCCAACTTTGCAAGACTTTGAAATTTTTCTAAGTATTTTCTATACTTGGTTAATCTCATTTACTTCATGACATCTTTCACTACAATTCCAAATAATTCAAGATGATGCAAGTAATTCAAGTTATTACAAAGTGGCATTTTTGCAAAATTACAAATTCTAAAACTATGTCTTGTTTGAATTTTCTCAACAAAAAAAACCTTGCCACAATATTTTTACCCTTGACATAATGTGTATAAAATATTCCACAAGACCAAATTTGTGTCATGCTACAAATTATATTGTCCAAGTTGAACAAAATATGTTATGCTACATTGCCACAACACCCCAAAACCTGCTCCATTGCTGCCCTACAAGAAACCTTGTGCTATGCTGCACCACAAGTATGCATATGTTGTCCTATACCGTCCAAAACTGCTTTATGCAATCTGCCCAAACCTGCATCATAACAGCCCAAAGATTGCACCAAAATGGCAAAATAAATTTTTGTGAAGAAAGTATCAAAACATTAAGCAAAAACAATCCAAAATAACTTATTTTGTTTCCCCCCCTAAACCTTAGTCAGGGATCTACAAAAAGAGGAGTCTCATAAGACAAAGAGAGAGATTTTTTTTGGAAGTAGGATTTTTGAGAGAGAGAATAGAGATTTGTTGAGCAGAAAAACAAATATCCTTTGTAACCTTGACTCATTCATTTTTTTCAAACCAATTTTGTTCTTATTCAAAACAAGACCCCAACCCATTACTCCACCATACAAACTCTCCCATAACCCAAACACCTCATCACATACAAAGATTGTCCAAACATAAAAACAGTCCTTGTAGTGATATCATTTTCACCCTCAAAACACCAAAAACATTACAGTATAGTCTAACTTAGTTTCAATAGTCCGGAGCAGCTTTCTGAAGATTCATTAGGGCCATCACAGCATTTGGAAAAGCATTCAGATTTAAAACAGTTAGTGCAGCCCAAAGGTAAGTCTTCTTGACTTGATATCTTTTCACGCATCATTAATGATTTTTTGTTTTTGAAGATAAGATGTAGTATTTTATTATCCCTTTGAACTAGTCATTTGCTTAGTGTTTAGGCTTACCAAATCATTTGTTGTTTATGTTTATCCCTCATATGATGTAAACTAACCTGTACAGACAATAAAAACCATGTTTAAGGCAAAAAATGCAGGATGAGTTGATACGTACCTACATGCGTCGACCCTTTCTAAGTGAAAAAACAGGGTATGAGTCGACACATAGCCTCATGCATCGACTCATACTGTTAAAAATTTCCAAAACAGAAACGTGAAAGACGTTTTGGTCGACACATGCGCGTTTCGCATTGATACAAGAAGGAGCATGAGTCGACACATCTCAGTATGCATCGACTCATACTGAGTTTGGTCAAGTTTTACAGGGGCAAGAAAAGCTATGTGTCGATGCATAGCAACATGGGTAGACACATAGCAGTTCAAAATTCATTTTTTTCCTTTGTTTTACACTATTTTTACATGGTTTTCATTATTATTCGATATGGTTGTAATATTTCAGTTTCCACTTCATCCCCATTGTTAATTTGTACCCCCATCCCCCCTAAAGTGATGTAATAACTTAGGATTTATTTCCCGCATTTTTACTTGCTTTCAGATATTGCTAGTAATTAGGATGTATGGCAAGATAAAATCAACAAGTAGATAACCTTTCAAATACAAGACCAAAATGCATGCAATCAAACACACTTTGCACACTAACACCCTTAAGGTTAACTCCACTTGTTGCCTAGAAATGGCCATGTTATGCATGTGGGATGTCTTAGCACAAACAAATCAAAAATATAAGATCATAGCCCCTCAATGACGCTATCAAAGTTGCCTTTCAAAATGATCTTAGTCCCTAAAGAAAAATGCTAAGTCATCTCACAACATTGCTATCATGACTATACAAATGTCCCGTGCCCGTCCCTTCACATCCAACGATGGGGCTTCTTACCAAAACAATGGTAAGGTAGCAACATCTAAAGGAGGAGGAAAAGAAAATTTAAGACCTTTGAGTAGGTAGGTTGCTCCTAGGTACTCGCTGGCTCACAACAAAAACATTTTTTACACCAACACTTTCATCTTGAAACATTTTAAAAGACAAACACTTTGTACGCGTTCTTATAGAAACGAGAGCCATCACAAAGAAGACACCTTTTCAAAATCACTTTCAAAAACACATTCCATAAACACATCTTTGAATTATTTTCGAAACAACACTTTGTACGCGTTCTTATATAAACGAGAACCATTACAAAGACATTTTCAAAATACTTTCAAAACCCACATCACAAGCACATATTTCAAACAAAATCAAGTGATCTAGCAAGCAACTAAGAGCCCATGGAAAACCATGGATGAAAAAGGTGCTAACACCTTCCCTTTTAATAATCTACCCCCCGAACTCAAAAAACATCTCTAAAGGTCTTTCCTGTGCTTTTTCACCTTTCCTTATTGGATAAAAGAAAAGTCGGTGGCGACTCTTGCTAAATCGTAACATTTGCAAACACAAACGCAAAACTTCAAAGTCAGTTCTCCCACTGTATCACACACACCATGCTGACTTTCAGGCCCAGACAAAAGGCACACCTACACTGACTCTAGCCTCCAGTCGAAAGAGCCAGAAAGTGCAGAATCGAAGGGTGTTTCTGCCTACATCGAAAGACCCTTTTTCTTGTTTTTATTTTATTTTTGCCTTTATATTTTCATGCTATTCAATATGCTTGTAATAGTGTAGGATTTTATCTTTCAAAATTTTATTACTTTTGTATCATTGCTAGTAAAATAGGGTATGTATGGCAAGATAAAAACAACAAGTAGACAACACCTAATAAAAGACTAAATGCATGCAATCAAACACATTGTACACACACATGCACCCTTAGGGTAATCCTATTTGTTGCCTCGGAAAAATAGTCATGTCCCTCGAATATGGGTGTTTTAGCAAAGACCCTCGATAAAAGATCGTAGTCCATCGATGACCCTCAATGTTGCCTTCGGTAAACGATCTTATCCCTAAACGACATTGCTAAAACGTCCCATAGGTTACCTTCTATGACTATACAAATGTCCCACGCCCGTCCCTTCACATCCAATGATGGGGCTTCTTACCAAATCAATGGTAAGATAGCAACATCTAAAGGAGGAGGAAAAGAACGTTTAAGACCTTTTGAGTAGGTAGGTTGCTCCTAGTTGCTCGCTTGCTCATAACAAAAACATTTTATACACCCACACTTTCTTTTGAAACATTTTCAAAAGTTAAAACCCTTTGTACGCGTTCTTATAGAAACGAGAACCATTACAAAGGAATCTTTTCAAAATCACTTACAAAAATACATTCCACAAATACCTCTTTGAACTATTTTCAAAATAACACTTTGTACGCATTCTTATAGAAACGAGAACCATTACAAAGACATTTTCAAAATACTTTCAAAACCCATACCACAAGCACATTTTCAAGCAAAAGCAAGTGATCTAGCAAGCAACTAAGAGCCCGTAGATAACTACGGATGAAAAGGGTTCTAATACCTTCCCTTTTCATAAACAACCCCCCAAACTCAAGAAATAATCTCGAAAGGTCTTTCCTGTGCTTTTCAACCTTTCCTTATTGGATAAAAGAAAAGTCGGTGGCGAATCTTGTTATTGCAACAATTGCAATCAAACGCAAAACACCCAAGTCAGTTCTCCCACCGTGTTACACCTGGCTTGTAGCTTTTGAAAGTTACACTTGAATGTTGCATTTTAAAAGTTTAAACCGGGTTCTATGTATCCTTCAATTGGATAAGTACTCAAGCCTTTTGAATCTCAACCTGGGGGCCTAGTATTCCTGCAGTCGAAGGAGACAGCAAGGAGCCTGAGGCAAAGAGTGCACCCCATGTTGACCCTAGACCTCAAACAAAAGAAGTAGTCAGTAGGATGTTCACACAGATTACCAGGTCTTAAACAAAAGAAGCAGCCATAAGGATGGTCACGCTGACTTCCAGGTCCCAATCGAAAGAAGTAGGAAAAGGGTGAAATCGAAAGACATGACCTTGTTGACTCCAGGCCCAAATCGAAGGAAGCCAAGAAGTGCAAAATCGAAGAGTGTGGCTGCCTGAATCGAAGAAGCCCATTTTCCTTTCTTTATTTTATTTGGTCTTTATTTTCTTACTATTCAATATGGTTGTAATAGTGTAGGGTTTATTTTTCTGCATTTTTATTGCTTTTGTACAAATGTTAGTAATTAGGGTGTATGGCAAGATAAAATCAACAAGTAGACAACCTAAAATTCAAAGACAAAATGCATGCAATCAAACACACTATTCACACACATGCACCCTTAGAGTAATCTCAATTGTTGCCTCAGAAAATAGTCATGTCCCTCGAATATGGGTGTTTTAGCAAAGACCCTCGATAAAAGATCGCAGTCCCTCGATGACCCTTAATGTTGCCTTCGGTAAACGATCTAGTCCCTAAACAAAAATTTCTAAAACGTCCCATAGGTTATCTTCTATGACTATACAAACGTCTCACGCTCGTCCCTTCACATCCAATGATGGGGCTTCTTACCAAATCAATGGTAAGATAGCAACATCTAAAGGAGGAGGAAAAGAATGTAGACCTTTTGAGTAGGTAGGATGCTCCTAGTTGCCCGCTTGCTCACAACAAAAACATTTTATACACCAACACTCTAATTTGAAACATTTTCAAAAGACAAGGCTTTTTGTACGCGTTCTTATAGAAACGAGAACCATTACAAAGACACTTTTCAAATACTTTCAAAACCCACACCACAAGCACATTTTCAAACAAAAGCAAGTGATCTTGCAAGCATCTAAGAGCCCGTAGATAACTACGGATGAAAAGGGTGCTAACACCTTCCCTTTTCATAACCTACCCCCCGAACTCAAGAAAACATCTCTAAAGGTATTTCCTATTCTTTTCACCCTTTCCTTATTGGATAAAAGAAAAGTCAGTGGTGACTCTTGCTATCCGCAATAATTGCAATCAAACACAAAACATCCAAGTCAGTTCTCCCACCGTATTACACACTCCAATAGTCCAGGGCATGATACAAATGATTGTTGGACTCTGAAGAATAAAGTTCAGGATCTTATTGAGGCAAAGGAGATTGAATTTGACCCTCCTGAAACACTCAATGTGATAACTGCATCTATGCCCAAGCATGGCCAGGGTATTAATATTGTTGATGATGTTCTATTCGTTTCTTCTGTGGATGATTTGACTACTCCTCTTCCAACTGTTAAGAAGAACCTCTTACGAGTCAGTTTATTTCCAGGTTGTGGTGAAATTTGCCACCTGTGTTCGTCTCTACCCATTGGTTGTTTGTTGTTGAAGATAGGTGTCCAACGCCTGATGAACAACAAGGAAATTTTGTTTGAGAAGACTCCCTCTATGAAAAGTCTATGTGAAGATGCAAGATGTGAAGATGTGTCAATTATTACCATTTCCGACAATCCTCCCAGGGTCTCCTCCAAAAGACCTGTCAGGATTACATCCACTCCTAAGGTTGCTCCTTTAATTATCACCTTTCCAGGGCCCATACCATATTCCTCCGACAAAGTTGTTCCTTAGAATTATGGAGCTGACGTTTATTATCATGGCGTCAAGCAGGACCTCCTGGCCATTAAGAATGAAGTTGTTGAAGATGCTAGTCCTAACATCGACAACATTGTTGGGACTAGTATCACCAGAAGTGGAAGGATTTTCTCTCCTGAAATCTCTCTGAAGACTGTTGCCACTCCTTTGGTTATTCCTGCTCATACTTCTAGTGCTACTCCTGTTAATACTCCCGTTGCTACTCCTATTGTTACTCCTATTGTTACTCCTATAATTATTCCTGCTACTGGGTCAGTTGAGACTCGGGGCAAAGAAGTATTGGTTGAGCCTGCCCGGACGGAGGCACCCAAAGAAGCCATTCTTGAAGCCTCCAAACGAGAAATAGAGGAAATTTTGAAAATCATACGGAAGAGTGATTACAATGTTGTAGAACAATTGGGGCAGGCCCCCTCAAAGATTTCAATGCTGGCCCTATTGCTATGCTCTGAAGCCCATGCTAAGGCCTTGGTGAAGTTCCTGAAGTCTTCTCTTGTTTTGATCCTCTACCCGGATCTGTGGTACCTTTTTAGGTAAGTGGCAATAGATTGTGGAAACTGTACGGCGTAGACCGAT
Organism: Vicia faba; assembly: GCA_948472305.1. Lineage (NCBI taxonomy): Eukaryota > Viridiplantae > Streptophyta > Magnoliopsida > Fabales > Fabaceae > Vicia > Vicia faba. The sequence continues at coordinate 1,179,208,956 of OX451741.1, read as the reverse complement.
AAGGTTGAAACAATGGCTATGTTAGTGTGATGCATTTGTGGGTACCGGTATCCTCCGTGGTGAATCGAGGAGAATACGGGGACGCTGAGTGGCATCGTGAAGCACTAATTGACTTTAGAACCCTAATTGAACAACTTGGCAATTAGGACGTAGTGAGATAACCGGTTTCGGTGAAGAGATGAAAATTGGTTGATACTCGATACTACACTCATTGAGGCTAGAGTTTTGGGATATCTCGGTCCCAAGAAAAGATTGATTATGCTGAGACAATGCCTAAGAGAAAGGTCGGTGATATTGAGATCCTTTAGAACCTTATCACTATTATTAGGATAGGTTGAGCCAACTAAACTTAAAGAGGGTACTTACCTATAAAACCCCATGCAAGCCTAAAACATAGGGGCTTGTATGTTGTGTGTATATATATCTACTTGTACATAACATCATAAACATCATAATCATCATACGCATGCTCACTAACCATTTCAAGGATTTAGAAATTTATCTTTGTTTTTATTTTGTTGGTCATGGATTCCGTCCGAAGTAACACCCTCCGAATCAGCTTTGTAAAAGCACACCCTCAGCTTCAAGAGTTAGCCTCAAGAGTGCCCGAGGATTCTCCTTTTACCAAGAAATACGGTCGACTCCTCAGTTTGGCTACATCCGATTTCTAAGAAAAGATGATGTATGTGCTGTTCCAATTCTTTGATCCCGTACATCATTGTTTCACTTTCCCAGACTATCAGTTGGTACCTACACTGGAAGAGTTCTCTCTACTCTTAGGGGTACCCGTGCTTGATCAGATATCGTTCACCGGTCTATAAGGGATTCCAAAACCTGAAGTCCTCGCTGAAGCTTTGCATATGAAGAGAGCCGACATCATAGCCAATTAGGAGACAAGAAGCGGGGTTAAAGGTTTCCTAGCCAAGTTTCTATTATAGAAGGCTCGTTCATTCTGGTACGACATGGATTTCCAAGCTTTTGAAGACGTTTTGGCTCTCCTCATTTATGGTTTGGTTCTTTCCCCCAACTCGGACCAATTCATAGATGTTAACACCATCAAAGTCTTTCTCTCTCGCAATCCCGTACCTACCTTACTGGGAGACATCTTGCATTTTCTTCATACCCGTACCATGAAGAAGAGAGGTACTCCTTTGTGTTGTATTCCCCTACTCGCTAAGTGGTTCACTTCACACCTACCTCAATCAGCAGTGAAGAACGAGCAAAGGCTGACATGGTTCCAAAGGATGATGTCCCTCACCCACTCTGACATCCTTTGGTGTTCAAGATCCTAGGAAGACGTCTTTATCATTGACCGCTATGGGGAATTCCCTAACGTCCCTTTGCTTGGTATTAGGGGAGGTATCACCTACAATCCCTTCTTAGCTCTTCTACAGTTTGGGTATGCCCGAAGAGACGGTCCTCATGAGATGCTTGTTCAAGGTCTGGTGTTCAACTACGACAAAGAAGACCAAGGTTACCGCCAGAGAATTACACGAGCTTGGAGAATGGTGAACAAGGTGTACAGTAGGACTTTGGGACACAAAAACTCTATCCCTCTTGAGCCTTACCTTAGGTGGGTACGGGCTCGTGCTCAGAGACTCATAATGCCTTACTCGTCCATCCTCCCTGTTATCATAGAACCTATTGTTGAAGGAGACGGCCCATACACTGTCCTTCATCCTTACATGCCTACCTCTCTCGAGGACTTGCAGAAAGCTTGGGTTCAGTTAAAGGAAGAGCGGGACACCTTTGAAGCCCAGTTTTACGCCAGTGAGAAGAAGGTTCTGGAACTCACCAAGTGTTGTACCCCAATTTTTTCCCCTAATATTCTTTCACCATACCATATTATTTCAATCACAACAAGATCACATTAGTTCTTCTGCTTATATTTAGCTTTGCTCTATGAGGAGTTACCAAGCACCTTAACTTGTTTTCTTTTGTGATCATGGATATTTTGCTTTGATTTTCTCTCTAATTAACAAAATGAAATATTGGTTTGTCTTACTTTCTAATAATGTAGGTAAAAGCAATGAGGTCTAGCAAGTTGCATCATGGGTTCATGAGTTTATTTCCATGCCCTAGTCAATAGCTTGAGAAATTCAAACCTCACCATTGAAGTTGTTTTAGAAGGATTAGTATGGAAGTGGTTTTGGTTTCCATGAGTCCTCATCATCATCCTCAACAATTTCTATTCACAAAGGAAGAATATTGGCACAAAAAGTTTGTTCAAACTTGGCAAAGTTCCACAAAGCATTCTCTGGATCTAGAGGTTAGGGTTTTGGACTTCAAAGGGGCATATCTTGTTTATCTTTTGTTATTTTTGATTAATTCCAAAATAATTCTTCTCTTCAAAGAGTTATCAACAAATCACTTCAAAAGTTCCAAGGAGTTTTCATATGGAAGGAACTTGGTGAAGAAGAAAGATTACAAGTCACCCAGATGAATCCCCAACTTCCCATATGTGACTTCAAATGGTCATAAGATGGTCAATTTTTATCACCTTGAGCCTATTATTTTTTCATTATGATCCTAAAGATGTGTACTTCATGCCTTCTTTTATGTGCAAAGTGAGAAAATGGTTGGAAGTTGCCTTAAGAATGCAAAAGATTATAGGTCATTTCATGATTTTTGGCCAACTTTAACAAGTCATAACTTGCTCAATTTTTTGAGATTTTGAGTGGTTCAAATTGAAAAATGTCATTCAATAGATCTACTTCATTCCATCTTTTTTTATCAAGAGCAAATTCTAAGTGGAAGGCCATGTTTGGTTGCAAAGGATTATAGGTCATTTTTAAAGAAGAATTTGAAATATTTCTAAGTATGGAATGTCAACTAGTTTTCTTCAACTTTGACTCCATGTAACTTTCAGCTCAAGCATCCATTTGATTCCATTATTTTTCCATTGCAAAGCTTGTAACCTCATCTTTCCAAAACATCGAGAATCTTTCCCTAAGACCCCTTGAGGAGAAAATGCCATTGGATTGAACTTGGTAACTTGGAATTGAAGTTTCTCCATAAGTCAGAATTTGAAATTCATGTTTTGGCCTTTAAACATCAAATTAGCACGCGTTTGTGATCTAAGCATGTTTAACCAAGTTGCCAAAGTGGATTAGCGCCTTCAAACGCAAAGATTGGATGAGTTTTGATGCAAATCAGATCACACTTTGCTCGTGTATCAGGTTCACACGATTTCCCTCCAAACTTCATCATTTCACACGCTTGAACATTCCATTTGATTCCCTATAAATAGAGGGTCATCCCCCATTTAATTTCCCAAGCTTAAATAGCCATAATCACCCTGCCAAACTTTCTTCACAACCCAGAATTCAGCTACTTCGAATTCTATTCTAAAGCCTTTTCCAATCCATTTTTTCCATCAATTCACCTTCCTTGATCTTCCCTAAAGCTAACCATATAATTACATTCAAGAATCATGCCCTATATTGCTCCATAGAAGTCCAGTTTTAGAGCTCTGCAACTCAACTTTATTAGGTAGATTCCTTCATCAATTCTTCAAAACTCTGATATCATTGTGTTGCTCTCATTGCCCTGGTTCTAGTCACAACACTTACTTCTTACTGGAAACACGTTTTGACCATGAAATTTCAAATCCCTGTTCAAAACATTCTTTCCAAATTGCTTGAGCTACAATTTATATAAATTTGGCGCGAGGGTGTGGTTGTATTCGTCTTGAAGAGACGAAGCGAATGGAATAGGTCTGAGCTTCTGATTTTACAGTTTCAGAGACCTGCAATTCGTGATGGCTGGAGGTTGAAGATGACCAACGTGTCATCTTCTGACCAATGAAGGCGTGCAATTTGTTATTTTCAAATTCTGATTTTATTAATGATTCTGTACATTATTCATTAAAGACCATGATATACACAGCTCACCAGATCCCTTGGATTTGATTACTAACGCGTTTTGACTCTCATCCAATGGTCCACATCTTTTTCTTTTATTTTCTTTTTCTGATTTTTATATTTTAAATGTTTTAAACTTCAAAAAATCATAGAAAATTCAATTTTAGTCCAAAAAATCTGAAAAAATTATGAAAAATATTTTTGATTATTCTCTTTCTGATTTTTATTTTTTCACAATTTAATTTTGTGTTTTGGTATTTTTTATAAATTTTGCACTTATTTGATTTGTTAAAAATGTTTAAAAATACTTTTACACATTTTTAAATTCTGAAAAAATTATGGAATGATCCAATGATATTGTGAGAAATATTGGTGACTTTATTTTATTTTTGTTTCTCACTTTACTATTTTTTACCACTTTTGTTTATTTTACCCATTTATTTTAATTTTTAAAAATAGTTTCTGACTTTTAAAAATTCCCAAAAATTTTATAAAACCACTTGGCCTCTTTTCTGATTTTTATATGGTTTTATTTTTCATTTCTTGATTAATTTGAATATAATTGACATTTTCCTCATTATTTTCCATTTTTTAAACATTTTTAAACCCTTTAATGTATATATTAATTATATTATTATTTTGTGATTATTTTCTGGCTGCCTTGGGTTGATTTTTTGATCATGGATTTATTAACATCATTGGATCCATGGTGTTGAGTTTAAATCCACAAAAAATTGATGAATGATTTTAATAATAGTTTGATTAAATATTAATTCAAATGTGGTTTCTCTTTTTACCCTAAATCCCCTTCATCTCATACCCTTCTCATTGCACTAAAAGTTGTTGGAGCATGATCTCTATATCATGTCTCAAAACAAATGGTGCATAGATTGTTATTGACCGGCCTCAAAATAGGTGCGACTTCTATATAAGTCCACTTACGATTGCTTAACATAGCGCTAAATTTTGTCCTGATTCGAATAAATGATCATTTGTGGCCCAAACTTATGATTGCAAGCCCGAGTATGTTAATTTGATCTCTTTGATCCAATAACCTTGAGATTCATTGTGTGAAGGCTTTGGTTCTACCAATCCTCTAATGGATCTACAACACTTTTGGTCAATGCGGATCACTTAAACATCGTTGATCATTAAATGGTACTTGACAAAATGGATGATATACTTGACAAAAAGCAAATGCAACTTGTTGTGTGGAGGCTTTGGTTCTACCAATCCTCTAATGAGTTCCAAATACAAATTTCAAGATGGTCATCCAACTAACCACTAATTATTGACTTGTTTTATCTTATGCTTTTATTCTTTTTTATGCTTTATGCACTATTTATTTTTAGCATTTACATTTCATGCCATTTTCATCTTTGCTCATTTGAGCATTTATTTTCTTGTCCTTTTTTTATGTTGCTCACTTGAGCTTTTCTTTTTCTTTTCTTAAGATACTTAATAATCAACTTAAACCCTAAAACACTCTTAATGGTACTTGGACTATTTGGTTACTATCCTTGGCATTATGGAGCAGCGGACTTTTTCTTGGACTTAGGATTAGAAACCTTGGTATACCTTGGAGACCTTGTGATCTTATCTGGTTATTTTGTCTGGAGCTCTTGAGGTTTACCTCAAGATATTGGGTTGCTTGTTTGAATTTATGTGCAGGTTTTTGTGATTACCTCCTTTGTTTGTAATCTGGAATTCACCTGTATACAACCGTTACTCTGCCCAATTTTTGTGAAGACTTAATGCATTGAAGAGGTCTAGTATCTTTGCTTGCTTGGTTTCAATCCAAAGAATGAGAATTCTATCTTGGCTCATAATGTCAAGTATTGTCTCCTTGTTGGTTAGATGGTTCTTATCCTTAGTTTTTACCTTATGCTTTAGGATAGTCTCTTCTTCTCCTCCCATCTTCTTTAATTTCAAAGACTTTCTCCCTCCTTTTGAAAACTCTTCTTGTTTTGAAACTTAAACCACTTTCATAATAAACTTGGACTTAGGTCCATGCATTTTCAAAATATTTTCATAAATAAACTTCAATCTACTTAATAATACCTTGACATTTTTGTGAGAAGACTAAAAGTCAACCAATCTCATTTCAAACCATTTTGCCACTTTGGATTTTACCTTTAAACTTATCTTAAAAGATTATACTCTTGTCAATCCTTGTAGTGATGCAAGCAACTATACTTCTACAATATGTAGTGAAGAGAGATATCTTCCACTTGGGTGTTGAGTGAGGCATTGTTGATTTTAAAATCCAAGCCATATCCTCCACTTTGAGATGATGCAAATTCTCCTTTCTCATGATTGTGGGTAGTAAGTATTTTTTCCACACGGACAATGACGATGATGTTTTATCTCATTAAATTAACCAACACATTTGTGTTTCAAATTTTTAAAAGAGGAACTATGTGTACCCTGATCCCCTATTGCACGAAAGATGGTACGTAGGCACTAAAGGTTCGCAACCGCGGCGGGTGCAAAAATCATAAAAAAATATATTTCTTTTCTCACCCCCACCATCCATTTTATATACAACATATTTTTATAGCCAAAATATACAGATTTTACAAAGAGGTTCATGCAGAGTGCCGTAGATGTTTAGGGTGCTAATACCTTCCCTTTGCATAACCAACCCCCTTACCTTGAATCTTTCCCCCATTTTGGGTTATTCGCTATTTTCCCATTCCTTTTGGAAACAATAAAGCGTGGTGGCGATTTTTTATTTTTGATTTGTATAAAGTCTAGTCAATCCAATGGCGTAGTCTTGAATATTTCTACCGCTACACCAAGCTGTTTCATGAAGAGTGGAATCTGAATGCCTACGTCGCTCCAAAGAGGATGCGTTCAACCTTTCTATCTTAGGAGTTTTTGTTGTATTTTGTTTCTTTCATTGTAAGCCCAAAGAGGCATGATGTACTCAAACTTGGATTTAATATAACGTGTGTTCCTTTTGGTTTGAACAAATTTAAATCTCTAATTTCCTTGAAATCATTTTCATATTGCATCTTCATTCATCATAACATCATACAGGTTTCTTACAACATGTCTCCTTATCCTTCTACTGTTTATTTCAGTGAGATGGATATTGAACAGACGGTGAAAGATCTTCAGGCGCAGAACGTCCAGTTTCAACAAATGCTCTTGACTCTGACAAAAGGACAAGAGGAGTTGAAAACTCTACTGGCCAAAGAGAAGAAGAAGAAAGCAAAGAAACCAACCGGTATTGTGATCATGGGAAGAAAGTCCAAAGGACAAGCCAGACGGACTTTGGACTTTGCAACATCATCGGGTGAAGGAGATAATCAAGAAGACAGGACCAAGGAAGTGAACAACAACCCAGCATCAAAAGAAGAGGAAGAACCTGACTACTCTGAGGAACAGTATCCTCCTGCTGATAATAAATACAAAGAGCTAGAGGACCGCTTGAATGCTATGGAGGTTCAGAGGGTACACGGATTAGATTTTGAAGAGTTAGGACTTGTCTCGGGGGTTATCATCCCGCGAAAACTCAAGGTCCCTACTTTTGCTAAAAATGACGGTGTCTCTTGCCCAAAGCTGCATTTAAGGTCATACGTCAGAAAGATTCAACCCCATACGGCTGATAAGAATCTGTGGGTGCATTTCTTCCGAGAGAGCTTGTCAGGGACGCAGTTGGATTGGTTCAATCAATTGGAAGGGACCAATATTCACAACTGGGAAGATTTTGCTGCCGCTTTCTACAAACAATACCAGTATAATGCTGACTTAGCTCCAACTCGGACGCAGTTGCAAGGCATGTCTATGGGTGAAGGTTTCAAAACCTATGCTCAGAAATGGAGGGATCTCGCAGGCAGAGTCCAACCCCCTCTATCTGACAGAGAATTAGTGGATATGAACCTAGGCACATTATCAGGTCCATTCTTCAACCACCTGATCGGAAGTTCCTCAGTTGGATTTACTGAACTAATCATGACTAGTGAGCGGGTCGAAGCCGGTATAAAAAGTGGAAAAATTCAAAGAGATGCATCCTCGAGCACAATGAAGAAACCCTTCACTGGTAAGAAGGAGGCCAGTGCCATTTACAACCCGAGAGATCAGAACAGAGCGGGATACCGTCCAATGGTAAGCGCTGTAATAATACCTAGATCTGCGGCTACCCCACAATGCAACAATCAGCAAAGGGTGGAAAGCCCACAAAGGCAGTTCACCCGGATCAACATGACATTGACAGAGGTTCTACCCCATATGCTGAGATCTAACTTGGCAACTTTGAAACAGGCTCCCAAGAATCCTAATACCTCCTCTCCTCGATACAATCTGAATGCTTGGTTTGCCTATCATTCTGCGAGTCCCGGTCATGACACAAATGATTGTTGGGCTCTAAGAAATAAAGTACAAGATTTGATTAAAGCCAAGGAGATTGAGTTCGACGCTCTGGAGAAGCCCAATGTCATAACTGCTCCCATGCCTAAGCACAACCATGGAGTTAACGCCATTGATACTGATCTATTCATAATCTCAGTGGACGAAGCCTCTACTCCTATTATGACTGTTAAGAAGAATCTGTTATTGGCTGGTTTATTTCCAGGTTGTGATGAAGATTGCCACATATGTTCATCCCTGTCTTCTGATTGTTATTTTCTAAAAACAGGTGTCCAACGCCTGATGGACAACAAAGAAATTTGTTCGAGAAAACTCCGGTTCCCGTTGTTCCATCTGAAGACATTTCTATTATAACCATTTTCGTCAATTCTTCTGAGGCCTCCTCGAGAAGACTTGTTAGGATTACACCCGCTACGAGAATCGCTCTGCTAATAATCACATGTCATAGTCCTATCCCGTACGCCTAGGACACAGTTGTCCCTTGGCATTATGGCGCCGATGTTTACTATCATGGCGTTAAATAAAACTTGAAGACCGAAGAAGTCGATCCTGATGTCGGTAACATTGTCGGGACCAGCAAGGTTACTAGGAGTGGAAGGGTTTTCTCTCCTGAGATCTCCCTGAAGACTATCACTAAGCCTGTCGTTATTTCATCTTCTGCACCCGCCAGTACTTCAGTTAATATTCCTGTTCTTACTCCAACTGGTACCCCTGTCGATAAGTCATCTGGGACTCGAGGCAAAGAAGTTGTAGGTGAGCCTGCCCGGACGGAGGCACCTAGAAAGATTGTTGTGGAAGCCTCTAAGCAAGAGATAGAGGAAATATTGAAAATAATCAAAAAGAGTGACTATAATATGGTCGAACAGCTGGGGCAGACCCCCTCAAAGATATCCATGTTATCCCTGCTATTGTACTCTGAGGCCCGTGCGAAGGCTTTGATTGCATTCCTCAAAACTGCACACGTTTCGCAAGAGACTTCAGCTGATCAGTTTAAAGATTGCGTGGCTAGCCTGACTGCCGAAAATGGGTTGGGCTTTTCAGACGTTGACTTGACACCAAAAGGAAGAAAACATAACGATGCTCTGCATGTCTCGATTGAATGCAAGGGCACCACTATGGCTCATGTGTTGGTGGACACTGGGTCTTCGCTGAATGTTCTGCCCAAGAAGGCGTTGGACCGGTTTGATTGCGAAGGATTGAATTTAAAGCCTAGTAACATTGTGGTGAGGGCTTTTGACGGGTCGAAAAGAATGGTGCATGGGGAAGTGAACATCCCTGTTAAGATAAGCTCTCAGACTTTTGAGTCCACCTTTTATGTGATGGACATCAGGCCATCGTACTATTGTTTGTTGGGTCATCCTTGGATCCACGGAGCTGGGGATGTTACTTCTACACTACACCAAATGTTAAAGTATCCGGTGAAGGGGAAGATAGTTATTGTGCGTGGCGAAGAGGAGTATATGGTGAGCCACCTGAACTCCTTCAGGTACGTAGATATGGACGGAGAATTTATAGAGACTCCCTGTCAAAACTTTGAAGAGGTTCCCCAGATTTTGACGTCAACTAAGACCGCTACCAGAACCAAACCTCCTCTGAAGATGGCTTCTCTCAAAGACGCTAGAGCAGTAGTTGAAGAAAGCAGGAATACCAATTGGGGACAGCTCCCTGAATTTATTCACAAAACTGACAAGTTTGGCTTAGGCTTTACTTCAGAGGCTCAGAGGGCCGTTTGGCGCGCTCGAGTTGGAGGACCTCCCCTATGCATCAGCAATCGAGGGGTCAATGCTATTGAAGACAGTGAGGAAGACTTTCATATTGACAGCTGGATTTACCCGACTACCAACGGTGGACTGAGTAATTGGACGACCAGAGATTTCATACCAGTTTCTTTTATTCCGCAGTAATTGTCTTACTTGTTTTCTAAGTTTGTAATGAACAATTTTAAACTTTATGGCCTTGTGTCTTACCCGAGGCACAATGTTTCTATCTGTGAAGGTTATTATATGTCATCTCATATATCATTAATGAAGCATTGGACGTTCTTTGCATACAAATTTTTCACTCTCTGATTTTCTTTTTTGCCTTTGCTTTATCAATACAGCTATGCTCTTACACAACCTCACGTATCAAACTGCATATCCATATCCACTCTAGATCCCATTGATAACAACCCTGCTATTTCCAATTATGACTTTGAAAATCTGATCAACCAAGCCGAGGACGAAGATGAGGACGATTGTGAGGTGCCTAGAGAACTTGCTAGACTACTACAACAGGGAGAGAGGGTTATACAGCCCCATGAAGATCTAGTTGAGACAATAAACTTGGGCACAGAGGTAGATAGAAAAGAGGTTAAAATAGGTGCAAATCTAGAGCTTAGCGTCAAACAGAGGTTGATACAGATGTTGCACGACTACATTAAGATCTTCTCCTGGTCCTATGAAGACATGCCTGGTTTGGAAACTGATATTGTGGTACATCGCCTGCCGTCTAAGGAAGACTTCCCACCGGTTAAACAGAAGGTCCGCCGTATGTACCCTGAAATTTCAGAGAAGATCAAGGCAGAGGTCATGAAACAGTTCGACGCAGGGTTCTTAGCTGTCACCTCATATCCGCAGTGGGTTGCTAACATCGTTCTGGTACCTAAGAAGGACGGCAAGGTACGGATGTGTGTGGATTACATAGATCTGAACAGGGAAAGCCCCAAGGATGACTTCCCGCTCCCCCACATTGATGTTCTGGTTGACAACAGCGCGCAGCACAAAATCTTCTCCTTCATGGATGGTTTCTCTAGCTACAACCAGATCAAGATGGCCCCTGAATACATGGAAAAGACAACTTTCGTTACACAGTGGGGCACCTTCTTCTACAAGGTGATGCCTTTTGGGTTGAAGAATGCTGGGGTAACCTACCAGCGATCCAGGGTCGCTTTGTTCCACGATATGATTCACCTTGAGATTGAAGTTTATGTCGATGATATGATAGCCAGGTCTCAGACTAAGGAAGAGCACCTTGATCATCTCCAAAAGTTGTTCGACAGGTTGAAGATATACAAACTGAGGTTGAATCCAAACAAGTGCATTTTCGGGGTAAGGTACGGTAAGCTTCTGGGTTTCATCGTCAGTGACAAAGGTATTCAAGTAGACTCCACAAAGGTAAAGGCTATACAAGAAATGTCAGCTCCCCGCATAGAGAAGGAAGTAAAAGGCTTCTTGGTACGCCTAAATTACATTGCCCGATTTATTTCACATCTAACTGCTACTTGTGAGCCCATCTTCAAGCTTCTGAAGAAAGATCAAGTGGTAAAGTGGAATGATGAATGCCAGACCGATTTCAAAAGAATCAAGGAATACCTTCAAGAACTACCAATTTTGATGCCTCCAGTTGAAGGAAGACCTTTGATATTGTACCTGACAGTGCTAGACAATTCAATGGGGTGCGTGTTGGGGCAGCATGACGAGTCTGGTCGAAAAGAGCACGTGATATACTACCTTAGCAAAAAGTTTACCGACTGTGAGACAAGATACTCACTGCTCAAAAAAATTTGTTGTGCTTTGGCATGGGCTGCTCGCCGACTGAAACAGTATATGCTGACTCACACTACCTTGTTGATATCAAAGATGGATCCGATCAAGTACATTTTCGAGAAGCCCGCTCTCTCCGGAAGGATAGCAAGGTGGAAAATGGTCTTAACTGAATACGACATACAATATACAACCCAAAAAGCAATAAAGAGGAGTGTATTGGCTGATCATTTGGCTCATCAAGCCGTGGATGACTACCAGTCCATGAATTTTGAGTTCTCGGATGAGAATATCATGTTAGTAACCGACTGTGAAGAACCTAGACTGGATAAAGGACCTGAGGAAGGATCCCGAGGGTATATGTATTTTGATGGAGCCTCAAACGCACTGGGTAACGGCATTGGCATTGTAATCATATCTCTTGAGGGTTATCATACTCCGTTCACTGTCTGATTATGTTTCAACTGCACCAACAATATGGCGGAGTATGAATCATGTATTATGAGTCTTCGAGCTGTTATCAACCTAAGGATCAAGTTCTTAAGTGTATTCAGGGATTCCGCTTTAGTGATAAGTCATATCAAAGGCGATTGGGATACAAAACATCTGAACCCCATCCCGTACAAAGAGCATGTACTGACGTTGCTCCCACACTTTGAAGAGGTCATCTTTGAACATTTCCCACAAGAGGAGAATCAGTTAGCGGGCGCGTTAGCCACCATGTCTTCTATGTTCAAAATCCGGTGTGACAATGAAGCTCCTTGAATCACCATCGAAAGGTTGGATGAACCAGCACACTGCTGTGAGATCGGTACCGAAGAAGTGGCAGGCAAACCCTGGTTTCACGAAGTCAAAAGGTATCTCGAGGCTCAAGAGTATCCTTAAGGGGCATCAGTCAATGATAATAAGTTTCTGAGAAGGTTCGCTGCAAAGTTCTTCCTCAGTAATGGAATCCTCTATAAACGCAACCATGACTCTACCTTACTGCGATGTGTAGATAAGGGCGAAGCAGAGAGGATCATGACAGATCTACATGAAGGCACCTTCGAAACCCATTCTAGTGGACATACCATGGCTAAGAAGATCCTACGGGCAGGATACTACTGGTCCACTATGGAAGCCAATTGTTATCAGCACTCTCGAACTTGTCATAAATGCCAAATCTACGCTGATAAGGTGCATGTGCCTCCGGTTCCCTTGAACGTCTTGACAGCTTTGTGGCCATTTGCAATGTGGGGCATTGACATGATTGGCGAAATTAAACCCACCGCTTCTAATGGACATCGCTTCATCCTAGTAGCCATTGATTACTTCACGAAGTGGGTTGAAGCAGCCTTTTTTGCCACAGTAACCAAGAACGTTGTGGCGCGGTTTATCCGACATAATCGGATCTATCGATACGGTGTGCCAGAGAGAATTATTACTGACAATTGTACGAATCTCAACAACATAATGATCACCGAGCTCTGTAAACAGTTCAAGATACAGCATCATAATTCTTTTCCCTACCGGTCGAAGATGAATGGAGCTGTTGAAGCAGCTAACAAGAACATCAAGAAGATTGTATAAATGATGACGGTGACATACAAAGACTGGCATGAGATGTTACCATTTGCTCTTCATGGGTATCGTACCTCAGCACGGACATTGACAGGGGCAATACCCTACTCTCTGGTGTATGGCATGGAGGCAGTCTTACCCATCGAAGTCCAGATACCTTCTCTCAGGATTATGAAGGATGCGGGCTTGAATTAGGACGACTGCTATCTGCCATGGTCAGACGTATCAAAAGCGAATGATCAAGGCTTTTAACAAGAAAGTCAGGCGTCAAGAGTATCAAGTCGGGGATTTGGTGATCAAGCGCATCATACTACCGCAAGGTGACCCCAGGGGAAAATGGACTCCCACCTACGAAGGGCCATTTGTGGTAAAAAAATGTTTTCTCAGGTGGAGCCATGATTTTAACCACCATGGACGGTGATGACCTTCCTCACCCTGTCAATGCGGACATAGTGAAAAGATATTATGCATGATAAAAGTTAGGTTGACTGGCCTAGGCAAAAATAAGGGCTTCCCGGCGAACCAAAAGGGTTCGGGCAAAAATAAGGGATGAAAATGGAAAAATATGTACACCCGGCAAGTCGAAAACCTGAAAAGGCAACTTGGGCAAAAAAGGGTATCCCGGTGGACTGAAAACCCGAAAAGCCAGTCCGGGAAAAAGTTAGGAATGAAAAGCATATCACTATGTCTCATTGGATCACCCTGCGATCTGACCTCAGTATCAACTATCAAACTTAAACGGCATCAATCAATCTAATCAGCTTCGGATGAGTAGCAAAGTGAGGAGACGCTCGAAGGCATGGTGGCAATAGCGGATTTGAAACCCAATGGGATTGTTTCACATAGTTGTTTTCTTTTTGTTGTACATAATACTGCATATCTTTCATTTTTACGGCGGCATTCTCTTACTAGAGCGTCAGCTTCCTTGTACAAAAACGCCTATTATAGGCCAACTTCAACAATTAATACAAGTCATTTTACAAAACTATTCGTTTTTCTTTTTGTTTTGTTTTTGCAAGAACGTCCAATGATTTATTCTTGACATATGCACTTGAATATGATTGTTGTTCACAAATATTTGCATAAGGAAAGAAAGACAATTTCTCATAATTTAAGAAACAAGGACGAAAAACTAAAATGTCAAACCCGATAGTTACCCTGTCCAGTAGGTACCAGGGCAGAGACATCTTTGGAGCACAGTCATCAATACATGTGACTTGGTAACATCTGTATTCCCCACAGAGTAGAGGTAATCAAAGCATTAACATCATTTCTCTCAGAACGTGAAGTAATCTCCCTAGCTAGGGTCGTCCAGAAACCTGACGTCTATATCCCCCGGCCAAATTTCATAATCACGAGTGGATCATCATAAATTTTCATCTCCCCAAGCAGAGTTTATTTCTCTGGATACGAAAGCTCAATCCCCAACAGAGCTTATTACTTCAGCTACGGAAGTCCACCTTTCAACAGAGTCACTCCTCCCTCAGAGTTACTCTCATACAAGGTCTCTCCTTGGCAAAATATCCACAAACAGCAGCGGAATAAATCTCTGGCACAGTCATTTCCATTCACTATCCCCAGCCAAGGTTCATAATCGCGGGCGAGTTAGTAAATTTCATCCCCAACTGAGTTAATTTCCTCCAGGATGGCAGGTCTATCAACAGAATATCTCTTCCCTCCTAAGTTTGGGCCCCACAGAGTTATTCTCCAGTATCTCCTCCCGACAGAATATTTGTGAATCTCCAGCAACAGTCAGGGATTTATTTTCCCAGACGCGAGCATACCCCAATAGCATTTCATGAGCATACATCATGGCATACGCATATATACCATGCGTAGCGTAATCTCATTTATTTTGAGAACATCATCTCACAATGAATTTCATGCATCGCATATAACTAACCCTATTATCTTTTCAGGAAATACAGTTATCACCAACAATTCCAGCAGTTATACATGCCATATCTGTAGGTAACCAAAGGAAAATCAGTTCCCGAAATCAAAACGGGTCAACTAATCTACATGATCAAACAAAGTAACCTTACTATCAAGGTTCCTTCCCACAAGCCCTACTACCCAGGCTTTCATTTCAAATTAACCTTATTATCCAGGTTCCTTCCCACAAGCCCTACTACCCAGGCTTTCATTTCAAAGTAACCTTACGATCCAGGTTCCTTCCCACAAGCCCTACTACCCAGGCTTTTATTTCAAAGTAACCTTACGATCCAGGTTCCTTCCTATAAGCCCTACTACCCAGGATTTCATTTTAAAGTAACCTTACGATCCAGGTTCCTTCCCACAAGTCCTACTACCCAGGCTTTCATTTCAAAGTAACCTTACTATCCAGGTTCCTTCCCACAAGCCCTACTACCCAGGCTTTCATTTCAAAGTAACCTTACTATCCAAGTTCCTTCCCATAAGCCCTACTATCCAGGCTTTCACATCAAAGCAACCTTACTACCCAGGTTCCTTCTCACGAGCCCTACTATCCAGGCTTTCATTTCGAAGTAACCCTACTATCCAGGTTCCTTCTCCCTTATCCCCAGACAATAGTTTACAACACTGTAAGGCCTGGACCCGACCAGATACGGTCGATTTCACATTTCCCCAGCGAGTCATTGTATAGCCTGGACCCTGACCAGTTATACGTTCCACTTTCACTTCCTCAGTCAGGAGATAATTCCCCAGTAGAGTAATGGACAACCAAAGCTCCTAGACTTTACTTCCTAGGACATGAACCAACATTCCCCGGTGAAGTCTTCCTCGATAGCAGGAACAGGATTTCTCGCCAAGGAATCCCTTATGCAACCAATCTTTTCTGGATGGCATCTAAAAGACCATCTCCAACAATTCTCCATCATTTCTCCAAATGGTGTCTTTTAAGCCCATTCCCTGCACAATCAACCGCCACATCATCGAGTTCAAATTTCTGGGCACTCTAGTGTTCAATCATCTTCCACCTTCAAGTTACGAATGATAGGTTCGCCATTCTAACTCTTCAGGTTTAAGAAGATTGAACAGGGGCAGCTGTTGTACCCTAAAATTTTCCCTCTCATGTCTCAAGGGCACTTAGAATTACTTCAGTCAAGTTTTAAGCCCCAGATCACAATTTTCTAAGAAGAATCACTCAAATTGTCAAAAGGGGACAAAATGAGCAAAATCAGAGTTTCAACTGGAAAAAGTCAAACTTTGACTCTTTTTTTACCAAATTTGAGTCCCAAAAATCAAATTATGTCAAGACATCCAAAATATGAAATTTGATCATCAAAAATCAAGATAATCAAAATCCAACTTTGCAAGACTTTGAAATTTTTCTAAGTATTTTTCTATACTTGGTTAATCTCATTTACTTCATGACATATTTCACTATAATTCCAAATAATTCAAGATGATGCAAGTAATTCAAGTTATTACAAAGTGGCATTTTTGCAAAATTACAAATTCTAAAACTATGTCTTGTTTGAATTTTCTCAAAAAAAAAACTTTGCCACAATATTTTTACCCTTGACATAATGTGTATAAAATATTCCACAAGACCAAATTTGTGTCATGCTACAAATTATACTGTCCAAGTTGAACAAAATGTGTTATGCTACATTTCCACAACACCCCAAAACCTGCTCCATTGCTGCCCTATAAGAAATCTTGTGCTATGATGCACCAGAAGTATGCATATGTTGTCCTATACAGTCTAAAACTACTCTATGCAGTCTGCCCAAACCTGCATCATAACAGCCCCAAGAATGCACAAAAATGGCAAAAGAAATTTGTGTGAAGAAAGCATCAAAACAGTAGGCAAAAACAATCCAAAATAACTTATTTTGTTTCCCCCCTAAACCTCAGTCAGGGGTCTACAAAAGAGCAGTCTCATAAGACAAAGAGATATTTTTTTTGGAAGCAGGATTTTTGAGAGAGAGAATAGAGATTTGTTGAGCAGAAAAACAAATATCCTTCGTAACCTTGACTCATTCATTTTTTCCAACCAGTTCTGTTCTTATTCAAAACAAGACCCCAACTCATTACTCCACCATACAAACTCTCCCATAAACCAAACACCTCATCACATACAAAGATTGTCCAAACATAAAAACAGTCCTTGTAGTGCTATCATGTTCACCCTCAAAACACCAAAAACATTACAGTATAGTCTAACTTAGTTTCAATAGTCCGGAGCAGCTTTCTGAAGATTCATTAGGGCCATCACAGCATTTGGAAAAGCATTCAGATTTAAAACAGCCAGTGCAGCCCAAAGGTAAGTCTTCTTGACTTGATATCTTTTCACACATCATTAATGATTTTTTGTTTTTGAAGATAACATGTAGTATTTTATTATCCCTTTGAACTATTCATTTGCTTAGTGTTTAGGCTTATCAAATCATTTGTTGTTTATGTTTATCCGTCATATATTGTAAACTAACCTGTACAGAAAAGAAAAACCATGTTTAAGGAAAAAAATGCAGGATGAGTCAACACGTACCTACATGCGTCGACCCTTTCTAAGTGAAAAAACAGGGTATGAGTCGACACATAACCTTATGCATCGACTCATACTATTAAAATTTCCAAAATAGAAACGTGAAAGATGTTTGGGTCGACACATGCGCGTTTCACATCGATAGAAGAAGGAGCATGAGTCGACACATCTCAGTATGCATCGATTCATACTGAGTTTGGTCAAGTTTTACAAGGGCAAGGAAAAGCTATGTGTCGATGCATAGCAACATGGGTCGACACATAGCAGTTCAAAATGCATTTTTTCCTTTGTTTTTACATGGTTTTCATTATTATTCGATATGGTTGTAATATTTCAGTTTCCACTTCATCCCCATTGTTAATTTGTACCCCCATCCCCCTAAAGTGATGTAATAACTTAGGATTTATTTCCAGCATTTTTACTTGCTTTCATATATTGCTAGTAATTAGGATATATGGCAAGATAAAATCAACAAGTAGATAACCTTTAAAATACAAGACCAAAATGCATGCAATCAAACACACTTTGCACACTAACACCCTTAAGGTTAACTCCACTTGTTGCCTAGAAATGGCCATGTTATGCATGTGGGATGTCTTAGCACAAACAAATCAAAAATATAAGATCATAGCCCCTCAATGACGCTATCAAAGTTGCCTTTCGAAATGATCTTAGTCCCTAAAGAAAAATGCTAAGTCATCTCACAACATTGCTATCATGACTATACAAACGTCATGTGCCCGTCCCTTCACATCCAACGATGGGGCTTCTTACCAAAACAATGGTAAGGTAGTAACATCTAAAGGAGGAGGAAAAGAACATTTAAGACCTTTGAGTAGGTAGGTTGCTCCTAGTTGCTTGTTGGCTCACAAAAAAACATTTTTTTACACCAACACTTTCATCTTGAAACATTTTTAAAAGACAAACACTTAGTACGCGTTCTTATAGAAACGAGAGCCATCACAAAGAAGAAACCTTTACAAAATCACTTTCAAAAACACATTCCACAAACACATCTTTGAATTATTTTCGAAACAACACTTTGTACGCGTTCTTATAGAAACGAGAACCATTACAAAGACATTTTCAAAATACTTTCAAAACCCACACCACAAGCACATCTTTCAAACAAAAGCAAGTGATCTAGCAAGCAACTAAGAGCCCAGGGAAAACCATGGATGAAAAGGGTGCTAACACCTTCCCTTTTCATAATCTATCCCCCGAACTCAGAAAACATCTCTAAAGGTATTTCCTGTGCTTTTTCACCTTTCTTTATTGGATAAAAGAAAAGTCGGTGGCGAGTCTTGCTAAACCGCAACATTTGCAAACACAAACGCAAAACTTTAAAGTTAGTTCTCCCACCGTATCACACACCATGCTGAGTTTCAGGCCCAGACAAAAGGCACGCCTACACTGACTCCATACTCCAGTCGAAGGAGGTAGAAAGGCAGAATCGAAGGTTGCACCTCATGCCTCAGGTTAAGACCAAATCGAAGGTCATGACCTCACTGACTCCAGGCCCAAATAGAAAAGAGCCAGAAAGTGCAGAATCGAAGGGTGTTTCTGCCTACATCGAAAGACCCCTTTTCTTGTTTTTATTTTATTTTTGCCTTTATATTTTCATGCTATTCAATATGGTTGTAATAGTGTAGGATTTTATCTTCGAAATTTTATTACTTTTCTATCATTTCTAGTAAAATAGGGTATGTATGGAAAGATAAAAACAACAAGTAGACAACCCCTAATCAAAGACTAAATTCATGCAATCAAACACATTGTCCACACACATACACCCTTAGGGTAATCCCATTTGTTTCCTCGGAAAAATAGTCATGTCCCTCGAATATGGGTGTTTTAGCAAAGACCCTCGATAAAATATTGTAGTCCATCGATGACCCTCAACGTTGCCTTCGGTAAACGATCTAGTCCCTAAACGACATTGCTAAAACGTCCCATAGGTTGCCTTCTATGATTATACAAATGTCCCATGCCCGTCCCTTCACGTCCAATGATGGGGCTTCTTACCAAATCAATGGTAAGATAGGAACATCTAAAGGAGGAGAAAAAGAACGTTTAAGATCTTTTGAGTAGGTAGGTTGCTCCTAGTTGCTCGCTTGCTCATAACAAAAACATTCTATACACCCACACTTTCTTTTGAAACATTTTCAAAAGTTAAAACCCTTTGTACGCGTTCTTATAGAAACGAGAACCATTACAAAGGCACCTTTTCAAAATCACTTTCAAAAATACATTCCACAAACACCTCTTTGAACTATTTTCAAAATAACACTTTGTACGCGTTCCTATAGAAACGAGAACCATTACAAAGACATTTTCAAAATACTTTCAAAACCCACACCACAAGCACATTTTCAAACAAAAGTAAGTGATCTAGCAAGAAACTAAGAGCCCGTAGATAACTACGGATGAAAAGGATGCTAATACCTTTGCCTTTTCATAACCTACCCCCCGAACTCAAGAAATAATCTCGAAAGGTCTTTCCTGTGCTTTTCAACCTTTCCTTATTGGATAAAAGAAAAGTCGGTGGCGACTCTTGCTATTGCAATAATTGCAATCAAGCGCAAAACACCCAAGTCAGTTCTCCCACCGTGTTACACCTGGCTTGTAGCTTTTGAAAGTTACACTTGAATGTTTCATTTTAAAAGTTTAAAACGGGTTCTCTGTATCCTTCAATTGGCTAAGTACTCAAGCCTTTCGAATCTCAACCTGAGGGCCTAGTATTCCTGCAATCGAAGGAGACAGCAAGGAGCCTGAGGCAAAGAGTGAACCCCACGTTGACCCCAAGCCTCAAACAAAATAAGTAGCCAGTAGGATGTCCACACTGATTGCCAGGTCTCAAACGAAAGAAGCAGCCATAAGGATGGTCACACTGACTTCCAGGTACCAATTGAAAGAAGCAGGAAAAGGGTGAAATCGAAAGACATGACCTTGCTGACTCCAGGCCCAAATCGAAGGAAGCCAAGAAGTGCAAAATCAAAGAGTGTGGCTGCCTGAATTGAAGAAGCCCATTTTCCTTTCTTTATTTTATTTTGTCTTTATATTTTCTTACTATTCAATATGGTTGTAATAGTGTAGGATCTATTTTTTTGCATTTTTATTGCTTTTGTACAAATGTTAGTAATTAGGGTGTATGGCAAGATAAAACCAACAAGTAGACAACCTAAAATTCAAAGACAAATGCTTGCAATCAAACACACTATTCACACACATACACCCCTAGGGTAATCTCACTTGTTGCCTTGGAAAATAGTCATGTACCTCGAATATGGGTGTTTTAGCAAAGACCCTCGATAAAAGATCGTAGTCCTTCGATGACCCTTAATGTTGCCTTCGGTAAATGATCTAGTCCCTAAACAAAAATTGCTAAAATGTCCCATAGGTTATCTTCTATGACTATACAAACGTCCCACGCTCGTCCCTTCACATCCAATGATGGGGCTTCTTACCAAATCAATGGTAAGATATCAACATCTAAAGGAGGAGGAAAGGAATGTATACCTTTTGAGTAGGTAGGATGCTCCTAGTTGCCCGCTTGCTCACAACAAAATCATTTTATACACCAACACTCTCATTTGAAACATTTTCAAAAGACGGGGCTTTTTGTACGCGTTCTTATAGAAACGAGAACCATTACAAAGACAGTTTTCAAATAATTTCAAAACCCACACCACAAGCACATTTTCAAACAAAAGAAAGTGATCTTGCAAGAAACTAAGAGCTCGTAGATAACTACGGATGAAAAGGGTGCTAACACCTTCCCTTTTCATAACCTACCCCCCGAACTCAAGAAAACATCTCTAAAGGTCTTTCCTGTTCTTTTCACCCTTTCCTTATTGGATAAAAGAAATGTCGATGGCGACTCTTGCTATCCGCAACAATTGCAATCAAACACAAAACATCCAAGTCAGTTCTCCCACCGTATTACACACTCCAACAGTCCAGGGCATGATACAAATGGTTGCTGGGCTATGAAGAATAAAGTTCAGGATCTTATTGAGGAAAAGGAGATTGAATTTGACCCTCTTGGAACCCCCAGTGTGATAATTGCATTCATGCCAAAGCATGGCCAGGGTATTAATATTGTTAATGATGTTCTATTCGTTTCTTCTATGGATGATTTGACTACTCCTCTTCCAACTGGTAAGAAGAACCTCTTACGAGTCAGTTTGTTTCCAGGTTGTGGTGAAGGATGCCACCTGTGTTCATCTCTACCCAATGGTTGTTTGTTGTTGAAGATAGGTGTCCAACACCTGATGAACAACAAGGAAATTTTGTTTGAGAAGACTCCCTCTATGAAAAGTCTATGTGAAGATGCAAGATGTGAAGATGTATCAATTATTACCATTTCCGACAATCCTCCCAGGGTCTCCTCCAAAAGACCTATCAGGATTACATCCACTCCTAAGTTTGCTCCTTTAATTATCACCTTTCCAGGGCCCATACCATATTCCTCCGACAAAGTTGTTCCTTAGAATTATGGAGCTGACGTTTATTATCATGGCGTCAAGCAGGACCTCCTGGCCATTAAGAATGAAGTTGTTGAAGATGTTAGTCCTAACATCGACAACATTGTTGGGACTAGTATCACCAGAAGCGGAAGGATTTTCTCTCCTGAAATCTCTTTGAAGACTGTTGCCACTCCTTTGGTTATTCCTGCTCATACTTCTGGTGTTACTCCTGTTAATACTCTCGTTGCTACTCTTATTGTTACTCCTATTGTTACTCCTATTATTATTCCTGCTACTGGGTCAGCTGAGACTCGGGGCAAAGAAGTATTGGTTGAGCCTGTCCGGACGGAGGCACCCAAAGAAGCCATTCCTGAAGCCTCCAAACGAGAAATGGTGGAAATTTTGAAAATCATACGGAAGAGTGATTACAATGTTGTAGAACAATTGGGGCAGGCCCCCTCAAAGATTTCAATGCTGGCCCTGTTGCTATGCTCTGAAGCCCATGCTAAGGCCTTGGTGAAGTTCCTGAAGTCTTCTCATGTGCTGCAAGAGACTTCTGCCGACCAATTTGAGAACTATTTTGCTAGTCTGACTTCTGACAATGGACTTGGTTTCTCCGATGCTGATTTGACATCCAAAGGAAGAAAGCATAATGATGCCCTGAATGTCTCTATTGAGTGCAGGGGAACTACCTTGGCTCATGTTCTAGTTGATACGGGTTCGTCACTAAAAGTTCTACCCAAGGGTGCTTTAGACAGATTTGACTGTGAAGGACTTACATTGAAGCCCAACAATATTATAGTGAGGGCCTTTGATGGTTCCAAGAGAATGGTACACGGGGAGGTGGACATTCCTATTAAAGTTGGTTCCCATACTTTCGGTTCTACTTTCTATGTGATGGACATTCGCCCTTCTTACTCTTGCTTATTGGGACGCCCTTGGATTCATTGGGTTGGTTTTGTCACTTCCACCTTGCATCAGATGTTAAAGTATCCGGTTAATGGAAAGATTGTTACAATCCATGGCAAAGAAGAGTATATGATGAGCCATTTAAACTCTTTCAGATATGTCGAGATGGACGGCGAGTTCATTGAGACCCCCTGCCAGAATTTTGAAGAGGTTCCTCAGAAAATTGCTGCAACCAGGGCTGCTATCAATGTTCCAAAGATTACCAGACCTCTGTTGAAGATGTCTTCTATGAAGGATGCCAAAGTTGTAGTTGAAGAAGGAGCTCAGAAAGCGGTTCATCGTGCTCGCGCTGGAAGACCACCACTACACATCAGTGCCAATGGAATCAATGCTTTGGAGGACAGTGAAAGTGACTGTGACCTGGACAATTTGATCTTCCCTACTACCAATGGTGGACACAATAATTGGACGGCTAGAGACTTTGTTCCCATTACTTTCATCCAGGAGTAATTGTCTTTTTGTTTTTTGGGATATGTAATATTTGAACAATTTAAACTCTAAAGCCTTGTGTCTTACCCAAGGCACAATGGTTTATTTGTGAGGGTTATCATTTCACTTTCATATGTCATAAATAAATCATTGGACGTTTTGCAAACAAAATTTATGCTCTTTGTCTTTCTTTTCCGCTTTTACTTTATCAAAATAGCTATGCTCTCTTACACAAACCCACATATCAAACTGCAGATCCACATCCACTCTGGATCCCATTGATAACGGTTCTACTATTTCCAATTATGACTTTGAAAATCCAATCTACCAAGCCGAGGACGAAGGTGGGTAAGATTATGAAGTACCAGGAGAACTTGTTAGACTGTTACAACAGGAGGAAAGAGCAATACAGCCTCATGAAGAGCCAGTCGAGACGGTAAACTTGGGTACCGAAGAGGATAAAAAGGAAGACAAGATAGGTGCCAACTTGGAGCATAGTGTCAAAGAGCGGTTAATTCATATGTTACATGATTATGTTGAGATCTTTTCCTGGTCATACGAAGACATGTCGGGGCTGGACACTGATATTGTGGTTCATCGTCTACCAATGAAAGAAGACTACCCTCTAGTGAAGCAAAAGGTTCGTCGTATGCATCCTGATATGTCAGAAAAGATCAAGGCCGAAGTCATGAAACAATTCAATGTCGGATTCTTAGTTGTTACTTCTTACCTAGAATGGGTTGCGAACGTGGTACAGGTACCTAAGAAGGACGGTAAGGTGCGTATGTGTGTGGATTACAGAGATTTGAATAGGGAGAGCCCTAAGGATGACTTTTTGCTTCCCCATACGGATGTTTTGGTTGATAACACTGTACAACATAAGATATTCTCCTTCATGGACGGTTTCTCTGGTTATAATCATATTAAAATTGCACTTGAAGACATGGAGAAAACAACTTTTGTCACACAGTTGGGCACTTTCTGTTACAAAGTTATGCCATTTGGGTTGAAGAATGAGGGGAAACCTATCAGTGTGCTATGGTAGCTTTGTTTCATGATATGATCCATCACGAGATAGAGGTCTACGTTGAAGATATGATAGTCATGTCTCAGACTGAAGAATAGCACCTTGATCACTTGCAAAAGCTGTTTGAGAGACTGAAGAAATACAAGTTGAGATTGAACCCGAACAAGTGCACCTTTGGGGTAAGATCTGGGAAGCTCTTAGGTTTCATTGTCAGTGGAAAAGGTATTGAAGTAGACCCTGCAAAGGTTAAATCTATACAAGAAATGCCAACTCCTCGCACTGAGAAAGAGGTTAGGGGATTCTTGGGACGTCTAAACTACATCGCCATATTCATTTCCCACCTAACCGCTACTTGTGAGACAATCTTCAAATTACTGAAGAAAGATCAAGTAGTGAAGTGGAATGACGACTTCCTGACTACCTTTGGCAAAATCAAGGATTATCTTCAAGAACCTCCAATTTTGATGTCGTCGGTCGAAGGAAGACCTCTGATCATGTACTTAACAGTATTAGAGAATTCAACGGGGTGTGTGATGGGGCAGCATGACGAGTCTGGTCGAAAAGAGTATGCAATATTCTACCTTAGCAAAAAGTTTACCAACTATGAAACAAGATACTCACTGCTAGAGAAAACTTGTTGCGCTTCGGCATGGGCTGCTCGCCGACTGAGATAGTATATGTTGACTCACACTACCTTATTGATATCTAAAATGGATCCAATAAAATACATATTTGAGAAGCCCGCTCTCTCCGGAAGAATAGCAAGATGGAAAATGGTCCTGACCAAATACGACATTCAGTACACTACCCAAAAAGCAATCAAAGGAAGTGTACTAGTTGACCACTTGGCTCATCAGGCTGTGGACGACTTCCAATCCACTAATTTTGAATTCCCGGACGAGAACATCATGTTAGTAACTGATTGTGAAGAACTTGGACCGGATGAAGAACCTTAAAAGGGATCACGATGGACTATGGTTTTTGACGGAGCTTCCAACGCACTTGGCAATGGCATCGGTGATGTGATCATATCTCCCGAAGGTTGTCATACACCCTTCACTTCCAGGTTATGCTTCAACTATACCAACAATATGGCTGAATATGAAGCATGCATTATGGGTCTCAAAGCTACCATCGACTTGAGAATCAAATTCTTAAGTGTATTTGGAGACTCGGCCCTGGTAATCAGTCAAATCAAAGGATAATGGGACACAAAGCGTCCTAATCTTATCCCTTATTGAGAGCATGTGTTGACACGGATTCCACACTTTGAAGAAGTTACCTTTGAACATATTCCACGAGAAGAAAATCAGTTAGCTGACGCGCTAGCCACCATGTCATCCATGTTTAAAGTGAGATGGGATAATGAAGCTCCTCATATCACTATTGAGAGATTGGACAAACCAGCATATTGTTATAAGGTTGATACCGAAGAAGTAGTGGAAAAACCTTGGTTCCACGAAGTGAAAAGATACCTTGAAGCCCAAGAGTATCCTGAGGGAGCTTCCGTCAATGATAAAAAGTTCCTAAGAAGGTTCTCTGCCAAGTTTTTCCTCAATAATGAAATCCTCTACAAGCGCAACCACGATTCTACTTTGCTACGGTGTGTAGGCAAGAGTGAAGCAGAGAAGATCATGAATGACATACACAAAGGCACCTTTAGCACCCATTCTAGTGGGCACACAATGGCTAAAAAGATTCTGAGGGCAGGGTACTACTGGTCCACTATGGAAGCAACTGTTATCAGCATTCCCGAACTTGTCACAAGTGCTAGATCTATGCTGATAAAGTACATGTGCCTCTGGTTCCCTTGAACGTATTGACTGCTCCCTGGCCTTTCATAATGTGGGGAATTTATATGATCGAAGATATTAGACCTACTGCTTCTAATAGGCACCGCTTCATCCTGGTTGCCATTGATTACTTCACAAAGTGGGTCGAGGCAACCTCATTTGCTTCTATTACCAAGAACGTCGTGGCCCAGTTCATCAGACATAACCTTATCTGTCGGTATGGTATTCTAGAAAGAATCATCACAGATAATGGTACCAATCTCAATAATACTATGATCACCGAGCTCCATACGCAATTCAAGATCCAATATCATAACTCTTCTCCTTACCGGCCGAAGATGAATGTCGTTGTAGAGGCTGCTAATAAGAACATCAAAAAGATCATACAGGAAATGACAGTGACATACAAAGACTGGCACGAGATGTTACCATTTGCTCTTCATGGTTACCGTACCTAAACACGCACGTCAACAGGGACAACCCCCTTTTCTCTTGTATACAGTATGGAAGATGTCTTACTCGTTGAAGTCCATATCCCTTCTTTGAGAATCATAAAAGATGCAGGTTTAAACGAAGACGAATGGATTCACACTCGACTTGACCAATTGAACCTAATTTATGAGAAAAGGCTCGCAGTTGTTTGTCATGGTCAGATGTACCAAAAACGTATGATCAAAGCTTTTAACAAGAAGGTCAAATGTCAGGTATATCAAGTGGGTGATCTATTAGTCAAGCGCATCATCCTGCCGCAAGGTGATCCTAGGGGAAAATGGACTCCTACGTACGAAGGACTATTTGTGATCAAGAATATATTTTCTGGTGGAGCTATGATATTAACCACTATAGACAGTGATGACCTTCCGCACCTTGTAAATGCGGACATAGTTAAAAGATATTACGCATGAACAGAGACCCGCTAGGTTGACTGGCCTAGGCAAAAATAAGGGTATCCCGGCGAACCAAAAGGGCTCGGTCAAAAGCTAGGGATATATATATATATATATATATGAAAAAATTTGTACACCCGGCAAGTCGAAAACTTGAAAAGACGGCTTAGGCAAAAAAGGGTATCCCGGTAAACTGAAAACTCGAAAGGGTGGTCCAGGTAAAAATTAGGGATTAAAGCGTACAACTATGTCCCATTGGATCACCTCACAGACAGACTTCAGTAACAAGTGTCAAGTTCAAATGATACTAATCAATCCAGTCAGCTTCAGTCAAGCAGTAAAGTGATGAGACGCTCAAAGATATAAAGGCAATAGCAGAATGAGAACCCAATGGGAACATTTCATATAGTTATTTTTCTTTGTATACTACTTTATATAGTTTTCATTCTTACGACGGCATTCTCTTATTAGGATGTTTGTCTCCTTGTACAAAAATGCATGTTATAAGCACACTTCTTCAGATTAATACAAAAGCTATCTCTTTGAAAGCATAAAACTATTTGTTTTTATTTTTCTGTTTTGTTTTCCAAAAACGTCCAGTGATTATTTTTAATATATGCATTTGAATATGATCACCATTTACAAATACACGCATAAAAAAACAGAAAGACAGTCACTAGTGACTTTAAGAAACGGGACAATGTCTAAAAAGCCATCTACAAACCCCCGTAGAAATATCCCATAATAGATACAGAGGCAGAGACGTCCTCCTACAAAGTCACTATTATATCCTTAGCATACAGCCTAATGATGTCAGAGCTCTGATATCCCCTGCAGAGCAAGAGTCTCCAATCATCTCCCCAAAATCTTGAAGAATTCCTTAGCATGGTTCATAAGCTTCTTGGGTTCCCCAACAGGGCTTCATAAAAATCCCTAAGAAGTTTATGGAGTTTTCTTTCCCTAGTAGAGTTTATTTCTCTAGTTACGGAAATCCATCTCCCAGCAATTCAACTTCAACAAATTATGAAGAATCACATTCTTCATCTCCAGCAGCAGTCAGAGATTTATTTTCCCTCAATTCAACGATGCTGCAAAGAACAACTAATCAGTTCATATATTGCATTCATACATCATTTTACAAACATGCATATAAAATACATATAGCACAATCTCATTTATTTTGAGAATGTCATTACAAAATGTGTGTCATGCATCATGACAATGCATACAGCTAATTCTTTACCTTTTTAGGAAAGATCAACAAACAAATATCATCATCAACTTTCAACAAGTTCAGATTAATTCCTGAAATAAGACAGTGCAACTATCTGAAGTAACAGCTCATCAGTCATTGTGAAGTCTGGATTCAACCAGATAGCAGTTAACATCAAATATAATTTACTGTGAAGCCTGGACTCCGACCAAATAGCAGTTTACAACATTGTGAATCCTGGATCCGACTAGATAGCAGTTAGCATCATTGCTGAAGCCAAGAATTCGACCGGATAATAATCAAACTTCTACAACACTATGAAGCCTGGACCCGACCAGATAGTAGTTAACATCATTGATGAAGCCCAGAATTCGACCGGATAACAGTCAATCTATAATTCAAGACACTATGAAGTCTGGAATCTGACCAGATAACAGTATAAGTTATTGCAAAGCCTGGAGTCCGACCAGATAGAAGTTTACTCTCTCAATTACTATGAAGCCTGGACCCAACCAGATGATAGTATAATCTACACATCACTGAAGCCTGGACCCGACTAGATAACAGTTCAAGTCACTGAAGCATGGATCCGACCAGATAACAACTCAAATCACTAAAGCATGGATTTCGACCAGATAACAGTTCAAGTCACTGAAGCCTGGACCCGACCAAATGACAGTATAATCTACAAATCATTGAAGCCTGGTGTTGTACCCCCAAAATTTGCCCTCTCATTTCTCAAGAATTTTATCATAAGATCTCTATTGATTCAATACTGCACAAGATTTGATCAGCTCAAGATACCTTCCCAAACACTGATGACTCAAAAATAGAGTTTGAATTTGCACAAGTACAATTGGACTTTTAATGCCCCATGTAGGTTCTATGGATCTTATTGGGCTCTCAAGCATAAAATTAAAGAAGAGCAAGTTTGCTTCGATCCATAAGCTTCGATTGGGCATTTGGCTTCCTTCGAGCAAGCTTGGTTCATAAGCTTCAATTGGGCATTTGGCTTACTTCGAGCAAGCTTGGTTCATAAGATTCAATTGGGAATTTGGCTTCCTTCGAGAAAGCTTGGTTCACAAGCTTCAATTGGGAATTGGCTATCTTCATGCCTGCTTCGATCCACAAGCTTCGAATGGGCAATGGTTACCTTCATGTTTGCTTCGATCACCAAATAAATGGCTTCCTTCATGCTTGCTTTGATCCACCTCTCAACCTGCTCCAATCCACAAAGCAATGGCTTCCTTCATGCTTGCTTCGATCCACCTCTCAACTTGCTTCAATCCACAAAGCAATGACTTCCTTTATGCTTGCTTCGATCCACAAAGCAAGTCTATCTTCATACTTGCTTCGAACCACAAGGATAGTTGGTTGTGGAATTTGAAGTTTGGACATCTGAACTTTCAACGGATTACTCAAGATATGGTTTTCCAAGTCTTGAGATGCCTAGAAAAAAAATTTGAAGTAGGAAAGCAATCCAGAATTTCTTTCATTTTGACTATGCCAATGGGATCATCTTGCATGCTCAAAGTGGTAAATTCAGATGAATTGGTGGATTCGAAGAACATGCAATTGGTGCCCTATTCAAAGAACGTACATTTGGTGGCCCATTCAAAGAACTTACATTTGGTGGATTCGAAGAACATATAATTGGTGGATTCGAAGAACATACAATTGGTGGTCCATTCGAAGAACATACAATTGATGGATTCGAAGAACATACAATTGTTGGTCCATTTGAAGGACACACAATTGGTGGAAACTAATATTGCTTTGTCTGTTGATGAGTCTAGTCGAAAGTGGTGGATCTATGTGATCAAAATGAAGGGACGGAGTGTTCTACCAGAGTAAAGAAAAAGATAAAATTTGTAGGCCATGCTACATGATCTTACTTGGAAGGCCTCAATGCTTGTGTTTCACACCATAATTAATTGTTTACACAATGAATTAAGCTATTACCCAAGTGTTTAAAGTATTGTCCAAGCCAATATTTCCCTTAATGGCACAAAGTTACCATTTCCATTTCAGGAAAGTAGGCTTTATGCAAATTGTCAATGCATTGAGCCTTGTGGCATTTATCTCTGATTACAAGCAACATCAAAAGCATGAGTCAAGTCTCCTGCACCCAACAAACATCATGCTCCGCTTGTACTTGAACTTGGGAACCATGAAAATTCATTTAACTTGATTTTTTTCGTTTTCAACCAAACTATAGTTTGTTATCTTACAAATATGGTTACTCCAACTTCCCAAACCTTTCTCTATAAATATAGAGACCATTTGCAAATCAAAGGGCCAGATTCTTTGTTGTGTGGGAAAATCCACAAACACTCCCAAACTTTAAAAAAACTCAGAACCTCTACACAAACATAAAACTTGGCACCTCCTGACTTTACACATAAAAATCTCAAATCCCTTCATGCGTTAGTGAGCCTTTCGATTCACCCCCTAGCTTCTATATACCAGCCTTTCAATTCACCCCCTAGCTTCCATATACTAGCCTTTCGATTAACCCCTTAGCTTCCATATACCAGCCTTTCAATTCACTCCCCAGCTTCCATATATCAGCCTTTCAATTCACGCCCAGCTTCCATATACCAGCCTTTCGATTCAGTGACTTTTTAAAGCAAGGTAGTGATCCCACTAGCTTCAGGAAGGTCCCTGCAAGCTTAATCCAACATCAACTCGTTCCTGGAGGTTCTGTCGAAGTCCCTCAAGTTTCACTCCAAGAGGTAAGTTTTCTTAAACTTGGAACTCTTCATTCAAACATCATTTATATATAATTTGTGAAGGAAAATGTAGATATCATGTTTAGGAAGCTGACCATGTCCATAGTTTTGATTATCATTTCTTGTACATTAAAAAGTTCATCTCTGAATATTTAGGTCTTAGTTTTGGTATTTCATGTTAACCTTCGACCCATAACTGTTGAAATTATATGGTTAGATTCGTTTTCAAACTTTAGGCCGGTTTTATATTTACATCTTTCGATTTGGCTGAGAAATGAAGCCTTTCGAAGCTTAACAAATGAGTTATACATCCCTGCACTCGAAGGAAGAAGATGAAGTCGTGTTTAAACATTCAGAAATGAGTTCATTTTATATTTAGTGCAAGTTGTATGACCAACGGATGAAACAGACCACCCCAGTGGTACAAACAGCGCACGCTAAAGCCTTGCCATGTAGAAGGTCTTGGGTTCAAGCCCCATCGAGACCTTTTGTTCATTTTTCATATTTTCTCACTTTGTCTTGTTTGCGGGAAGCACACCTGGGCCTCCACAATTAGGCTTCGACAGTTTTATACCCCCTGCTTACTAACTAACAAACAGGCCCTGGGCCCAAACATAAAACTATTTTCTATACAAAAACTGTTTTAAACACAAAAACACCAAAAATATTTAAATTATTTAGTTTATTTTATTTAACTTCTTACAATGAAAAAGACCAAAAACATTTTCCTATTCATTTTCTTTTCTTTAACTTAATCTTAATTTTTCTTTAGTTTAATTAAATTTCCTTTTAGTTAAATAGGCCAAAATCTTTCTTTAACAAAATCAAAACAAATTCATTTTCTTTTCATTCATGTCTTGTACATTATATTCTTTTCAATTCTTATACATTATTCAAGTTCAATATGGTTGTAATAGATAGTTAGGTTTAATTTCTTGCAATCCCCATTTGTAAATTTGTACACCCCATCCCCAAGTGATGTAATAGTGTAGTAAATTTACTTTCCACAATTTATCGCTTTCATATAAATGCTAGTAACTTAGGGTTTGTATGGAAAGATAAAATCAATGCTTAGAAAACACTAATCCAAGATAAATCAAGCATAAAATACAAACACTTGCACACTTGCACCTCTAGGGTTAACTCCACTTGTTGCCTTATGAAAAATGGTCATAATATGCATGTGAGACGTCTTAGCAAAAACAATCAAAAAATACAAGATCATAGTCCCTCAATGACGCTTAGAATGTTGCCTTATAAATGATCTTAGTCCCTCAAGATAAATGCTAAGATATCTCACAACATTGTTATTCATGACTATACGATCACCCACGCCCGTCCCTTTACATCCAAAGATAAGGCTTCTTACCAATCAATGGTAAGATAGCAATATCAAAGGAAGAAATGAACAAAAGACCTTTGAGTAGGTAGAATGTTCTTAGTTGCTTGCTCGCAATCAATCTTCAAAAAAACAAACATCTTTTCAAACACACCAAACACTTTCAAAAAACATGAAATATTTTCAAAAAGTCCAACACTTTGTAGGCATTCTTATAGAGACGAGAATCATTACAAAGTTTTCCTCAACGAAGGCGCTTTTAAAAAATACTTTCAAAACCCACCACAAACACATTTCAAACATATAAATTTCAAAAGTGATCTAGCAAGCAACTAAGAGCCCGTAGATAACTATGGATGAAAAGGGTGCTAACACCTTCCCTTTTCATTATCTACCCCCCGAACTAAAGAAAATATCTCAAAGTTCTTTCATGTTATTTTCACTGTTTCCTTATTGGATAAAATAAAAGTCGGTGGCGACTCTTGCTATCCGCAACAATTGCGATCAAATGCAAAACAACCAAGTCAGTTCTCCCACCGTATTACAGAACTGGAGACTCTTTTGGGGAAGACTTAAAAGCGGGGTTACCTTAGAGTTCGATCATATTTAATTGCTTTCATTGTTTGACTTGTTTTCTTTACATTTATGAGTCCTTGTTTGGGTTTGTATTGATCTTTACTCGGATCTGGGAACACCATTAGGTAAGTAGCAATAGATTGTGAAAACTTTACGGCGTAGACTGATATGGTTGAAGCAATAGCTATGTTAGTGTGACGCATTTGTTGGTACCGATATCCCTTCTGTTGAATCGAGGAGAATACGGGGCCGCTGAGCGGTGTCATGAAGCACTAACTGGCCTTAGAACCTTCAATTGAACAACTTAGCCATTAGGAAGTAGTGAGATAGCTGGTTTCGGTGGAAAGCTGAAAATTGGTTGATACTCGATACTACGCTCATTGAGATCGGATTTTGGGATATCTCGGCCACAAGAAAAGATTGATTATGTTGAGACAATGCCTAATGAAGAAAGATCAGTGATATTGAGATTCCCTAGAACCCAGTTACTTTCTAGGACAGGTTGAGCCAACTAAACTTCAAGAGGGTACTTACCTATAAACGCCATGGAAGCCTAAACCTAAGGATTTGTTTGCTTTGTTTGTACATAACGACTTGTTTTCTTTTGCTTGTGTATTATTACTTATGCATAACATCATGACATCATATCATAGCATTTTTAAATAACCATTTCAAGGATCTCAAGGGCATGTGATGCAGGGACATGTTGAACCAGACGTCTATCAAGGGGCAAGAGGATTTATTTTTTCTAACCAAATGCTATTAAAGACCAAAGCATGACAACTTGAGTCAAGGGCTATGACCCATTTGACATCGTGAGCTTGATTCTCGTGGAAGGACATCCAACGATACGAAGTTCTTCAAAGCTATAACCAAAGTTCAACCTCTAACATCTTCTTGTGTTCACCCCGCGAGATCCTTAAAAACATTGCATCCACATATCATGCATGTAATCGTAACAGGTTTTCCCCACACAGGTTTCTCATCTGCTTACTGTTTATTTCAGTAGAAATGGCTCTAGAACAGACTATCAAGGACCTTCAGACTCAAAATGCTCAACTTCGAGAAATGTTCTTGAACCTATCCAAGGGACAAGAAGAAGTGAAAGCATTCCTTATTGATAACGTAACCAAAAAGAATCCTGAGGACAACAGGGATGACCAGTTGGAACGGTTACAAACTGAAATGGCAACAATGAAAGTCCAGATGATAGGGAAAATGGTGGGTCAGATGGCTCTTATCCAAAACTTAGCTTGGGGACAAGAAGAGTTGAGAGCCCTCGTCAACAAGCTTCATCAAGATGGATGCAACCATATGGGGCAAACAACTAGAATTGGGGATCGAGCCATTAATCAGCCTCTGGTGAGACAAGAAGTTGGCTTGGTGGAGAGTAGACCTTTCCAAGTTGTTGTTATATCACTAGCCCAACAATAACCTTGCCAACCACGACAAGGTGGTCGGCATAAGAAAGGAAGACAATTTTCCGAGATCAACATGCCTTTGGCTCAAGAATTGCATCATACGTTGGAAGCAAAGCTGGTTACATTGAGGGAACCTCCTCAAAAACCTAACACTTTTTCTCCCAACTACAAACACAATGAAAAGTGCGCATACCACACCAACAGTCAGGGACATGACACTAACCACTACTAGGCATTGAAGAACAAGATTCAATACCTGATCGATGAAGGAGCGTTGGAATTCTCACAAGATGGTCAACTAGAGTTCTTCTGTCACCTCTCAAAAACACACCATCTGAAGTGACAAATTTATGCGGAGAAATTTTTGTTCATTCGAATTTTCAGTTGTAATTTCTTTGTTTATTTAAACATTTGTCCTTATGTCAAACTTTGGATGTTTCATTAATGCATTTTATATGTTTGTCTTGAGTTAATCCATTCGTTTTCACTATATTTAAACTATGCTTTTTACTCCCTTTATCATATTCAACTCTTGTTTAAAAGTTGTAAGCCTTTAGAGGGAGGATGACGAAAATAATGCCATAGTCTCATACAATATGCTTTTGGACAGACCTTGCTGCGTTGTACAGGTGTTGTTTCAAATTCCTAATTAGTGGAGTTATAAAGAAGATAATCCCTAGTCAATCCCTTTGAGCCAAAGAAGTATGAGTTTTCTTTTTCACGCAAATTGAAACCTTTAATCAAAACCTAGGGCAGGGTTAGTTTCTCAGTTAATTCAAATGTGTGTTCAGTCACAAGCTTTTACTTCATACATAACGAATGACATCAAAAACATCCTTATGAATCAAAAAGATGGCGATGGTTCCCCGTAAAATAGGAAGTCGTATCTCTCAAAAGAAAAGCCCACCAAGTCAAAACCTATGAAGGAGACTTAAGAAAAACTGGGGTATCTCGCTGGCTGTAATCTCAAAACAAGAACAGTCAGGCAAAAATTAGGAATAATAAATAAAAAGAGGTCGCTACAAATCCTCAACAAACAGAAAAATGTTGCAAAAATGACTGCCTTCTCAAATAAACTTCCAATATCTGAACCATCACCAAGATACCATTCTAGATTCTGTTGGGAGATAAACGCACAATTAACTGAGTTTAGGACTAGAGAACATCATGTAGAACGGGTTGGGTACCAATAAACTTTGAGCCTTATCCTTTGTTTCTTAAACCATGAACCAGGCCATGTTACAACCCCTTAAAAGTCCTAATTGAAGCATGGGTTAGTTCGAAAGCATATTGTTACAAAAGGTATCCTGACTCTTGTAAGGCTTACTGTAAATCCTGAGTTGAATTCATGTTTTTACAAAATTCTGCTATTTTCTAAAAATGCATTTTCAAAACTTGAAGACAAACATAAACTTTGCAGTGTTTGAATACCGCTGTTTGCATAGGGCTATTTGTTTGACAACAGAGAAATTTGCACGGTGAATATCCAATGAACGGAAATTATCTCAAAGAACAGAATCACTTCAAAAGAAAAATCTCCCATAAATCAAGGGGGCGTGACAGGTTACTGTCCAACTCATCTGGGGAAATTAAGTCGAGATTCCAAGAAATCTCTCAAGAAGTGTTGAATACTAGGGGCAGGTTTGTATCTGAATCATTTGGGTCATTGAACATGAATTCCAGCAAAGGGTCACATACGACCAGACATACATTTTCTAGCAGCACTACAACACTTACTACTATGGACAGCGACAAGTCCCCACAGAGCCATCTCTATAAGGTTATCTCCATAGAATAATCTTCCTGGATAAGGGTATAAACCCCTCAAGGCCAAATTCATGGATATCCCCATAAAATTGGATCCATGCAATCCCCAGCCAGAGTTTCAGTCTTTGGAAAACCTCTCCCCAGTTGAGTTGGTCTCAAGAAGAATCCTCGAGGAGTTCTGCCAAAAGAAAACACCTCCCCGACAGTTCGTCAAATATTCTCTTCAACAAGGTTTATTTCCCCAACAAACTACAGATTCTCCAGTTTGAGTTTGCCTCTCAGACTATTACAAATTAAGGGACCACAACCCTTAATCCCCAGTGAAGTCATCAACAAAGTCAGTGTTATCTCCGAAGTTGCTATGAAGCCTGGACCCAATCAGATAACAGTTTAAAAGCTCCTCTTCCCCAGTAGAGTTTGCCACTATCCCCAGTGAGTTGCTGTGAAGCCTAGAATCCGACCAGATAATAGTTAACTTCTTTATCCCCAACAACTTGTTAACTTACATTCTCTCCAATCAAGAGATAATTCCCCAGTAGAGCAACAGACAACTAAAACTCCTGAACTCTTTTCCCCAAGCAGAAATCAACACTCTCCATGGAGTTTCCTTCAAGCAAAGTCAAGATTCCCCAACGGAGTTCTCCTCAAACAACAGAGTAGGAATCCCCAACGGAAACATCCTAAAACAAGGTCTGAAGAGGAGCATACTCTTCATCTCCAGCAGCAGTCCTGGATTTCGTTTCCCAAGGCTCACCAGCATTTGTTAAGGATTTATTTTCCCAGACAAAGATACACTTCAACAACATTTCACATTTCATACGTCATAGCATATGCATACAAAATGCATATAGCACAATCTCATTTATTTTGATAACACCATTACACAATGCATTTCATACATCATGACATTGCATACAGCTAATGCTTTACCTTTTCACGAAAAGATCAATCAACAGATAGCTATCATCAACAATTTTCAACAGGTCCAAGATTAGTTTCTGAAGCAAGACAGAGCAACTACCTATGTGACCAGATGCAGCTTCATAAGGGCTCATCATGAAGCAATCTTACTCGGGTTCCTTCTGAATTCCAAATGCAACTTTACACAGGCTCATCATGAAGCAATCTTACACGAATTCCTTCCCATCCTGAAATGAAGCTTTACACGGGATCATCCTGAAGCAATATTACATGAATTCCTTCCCGTCCTGAAGTGCAGCTTTATACGGGCTCATCCTGAAGCAATCTTACACGGATTCCTTCTCATCCTGAAGTGCAGCTTTACACGGGCTCATCCTGAAGCAATCTTACACGGGTTCCTTCTCAAAATTTCCAGATGCAGTTTCACACGAACTCATCTTGAATCAACCCTACCCAGGTTACTTCTCACATTTCTAGATGAAGTTTTACACTGACTCATCCTGAAGTAGCCCTACCTAAGCTCCTTCTCATATATTTCTAGATGAAGTTTCACACAGACTCATCCTGAAGCAACCTTACTCAGGTTCCTTCTCATAATTTCTAGATGAATTTTCACACAGACTCATCCTGAAGCAGCCCTACCCAGGTTCCTTCTCATATATTTCTAGATGAAGTTTTAAACGGACTCATCCTGAAGCATCCATACCCAGGCTCACTCTCATATATGTCCAAATGAAGTTTTACACAGACTCATCCTGAAGCAGTCCTACCCAGGCTCCTTCTCATATATTTCCAAATGAAGTTTTACGTGGACTCATCCTGAAGCAACCCTGCCCAAGTTCCTTCTCATAATTTCCAGATGAAGTTTCACACGGACTCATCCTGAAGCAACCCTGCCCAGGTTCCTTCTCATGATTTCCAGAGGAAGTTTCACATGGACTCATTTTGAAACATCCTTACCCAGGCTCCTCCTCATATATTCCATAAACGGTTCAGATACGATCCAGAGACGGGTGATATTCTGATACTTATTTCAGATTCTCTTCTAGAAACAGTTCAGATACGATCCGGAGACGGACGACATTCTGATACTTATTCCAGATTCTCTTCTAGAAATAGTTTAGATACGATCCAGAGACGAATGACATTCTGATAATTATTCTTGATTCTCTTCTAGGAACAGTTCATATTTGATCCAGAGATGGATGAAATTCTGATACTTATTCCAGATTCTCTTCTAGAAATAGTTCAGATATGATACCGAGACGGATGACATTCTGATACTTATTCTAGATTCTCTTCTAGAAACAGTTCAGATACGATCCAGAGACGGATGACATTCTGATACTTATTCTAGATTCACTCTAGAAACAGTTCAGATACGATCCAGAGACGGATGACATTCTGATACTTATTCTAGAGTCACTCTAGAAACAGTTCAGATACGATCCAGAGACGGATGACATTCTGATAATTATTCCAGATTCACTCTAGAAAAGGTTCAAATACGATCTAGAGACGTATGACATTCTGATATTTATTCCAGATTCTCTTCTAGAAACAGTTCAGATACGATCCAGAGACGGATGACATTCTAATACTTATTCCAGATTCTTTCAAATACAGTTCAGATACGATCTATATGCGGATGTCATTCTGACACTCATTCAATACATCTTTCAAATATAGTTCAGATACGATCCAGATGTGGATGTCATTCTGACACTCATTCAATACATCTTTCAAATACAGTTCAGATACGATCCATATGTAGATGTCATTCTGATACTCATTCAATACACCTTTCAAATACAATTCAGATACGATCTAGATGCAGATTTAATTATGACACTCATTCAATACATCTTTCAAATACAGTTTAGATACGACCCAGATATGGATTTCATTCTGACACTCATTCAATACACCTTTTAAATACAATTCAGATACGATCCAGATGTGGATGTCATTCTGGCCCTCATTCATTACACCTTTCAAATACAGTTCAGATACGATCCAGATGCCGATGTCATTCTGACACTCATTCAATACATCTTTCAAATGCAGTTCATATACGATCCAGATGTGGATGTCATTTTGACACTTATTTAATACATCTTTCAAAAGCGGTTCAGATACGATCTAGATACATGTGTCATTCTGACACTCATTCAGTACATCTTTCAGATACGAGTTAGATACAATCCAGTTATGGATATTATTCTGATACTCATCCCACTATATCTACTATTTCAGTATAAATCGACCAGAGATTTATTCTGATATTTCTTCCAATTTCTAACAATAGTCATTATGGATGGCATCTGTAAGCCCATCTCCGACAACTCTTCATCACCTCTCCAAATGGCATCTTTAAGCCCACTCCCGACACAATCAACCACCACATCATCGAGTGTAAATTTCTGGGCACTCTATGTTAGAACATAGTTTGATTCTACAACCCTAGTAAGTGTTTTGATGATAACAAACACAAAGAACAAATATGCACTCTAAAATTATATTTTGTTTTATAGAGAAGTTCTGATGGAACAAGATCAGAAGATATGCTACAAGGATGTTCCTGCTGTGAACGTATACAATTCTAAAAAAGCTCTGATGATAGAAGATCAGAAGTTGCGCTAAAAGAAATATGTTTTAACTCTGATTACACAACTCTGGGAAAGTAAGTCTAACGCTGCAAACAGGATCTTATGGCTTTGATCGTCAAAAGCTCTGAAGCAAGCAGCAACGTATACCTCAATGTTCTGAAGCGTTACAAATCAAATATTTCCATTTCAAGAGTAACGGCTGGAAAGGAACAATGATCTTTATTTTTGGAAATCACCTTAATTGTCATTAATCATGTTTCCAAAAGAGCATTCATGTTGCGCCTATTTAAATAAGACGTGAGGATGAATAGTTTACGATTTTCACAACACTCAACAACACTGCAATCTTTTCTAATCCTCATACATATAATTCTCTCAACTGTGTAAAACATCACATACTGTGATATTGTTTTGTAAGAAAACATTACTGTACACCGTCTTATAATTATATTATTTAGTGCAATTCCTTGAGAAAAATCGGGTTGTGGTTATACTCAAGAAGACTTTGGCAGTAGAAAAAGTAGATTTGTAATCAAGATTGAATAGTGGATTAAGACCTCGTTAGAGAGAGGCGAAATCACCTTGACGGGTGGACTGGAGTAGTTTGAGTTCAAACGAACCAGGATAAAAATCATCGTGTTTTTTCCAGTGAATTTTAAGATTCCAATTCAACCCCCCCCCCCCCATCTTGTGTTTTTCAATTCTTCAATTGGTATTAGAGCGTCTGGTTCTGAGTTCAAGCACTTAACTGTGTCAGTAAAATATCCAAGCTAAGAAAAACACTATGGTGGGAACAAGTCAGAACATCAGCAATTACTACCATGATGAGAAAGACAAAATCAGCGGTAAACCTCCAATATTTGATGGAGAGAACTTTGATTACTGGAAATACATAATTGAAAGCTTCTTTATGGCTCATGATGCTAATCTCTTGGATATGGTGATTGATGGGTACATACATCCGGTTGATGAAAGTGGTCAAAAAATTGACAGAAAAAGAATGTCATATCATCAAAAGCGAGACTTCATAAATCATCACAAGGCCAGAACTATTCTCCTGAGTGCCATCTCATATTCAGAGTATGAGAAGATCACAAACAGGGAGACAGCAAAGCACATGTTTGATTCTCTAAGAATGACGCATGAAGGCAACAGGCAAGTCAAAGAAACCAAATCCCTTTCACTCATTCATAAGTATGAAGCCTTCAAAATGGAAGAAAGTGAAACCATTGAAGCAATGTTCTCAAGATTTCAAATTTTGGTTGCTGGGATGAAAGTTATGGACAAAGGGTACTCAACTTTTGATCATGTAAAGAAGATCATCAGAAGTTTACCAAAGTAATAGAGACCCATGGTCACTGCTCTCAAACTGGCAAAAGATCTTAACAAAATATCTCTAAAAGAACTTGTCAGCTCTCTCAGAAGTCATGAGATAGAGTTAGAAGATGATGAGCCCTAGAAGCAATGTAAGCCTTTAGCCCTTAAATCTAACAAAAAATATGATTTTAAAGTTTTGCAGGCAATAGAAGAAATCTCTGGTGGATCCTCATCAGAAGAAGACGAATTGTCTCTTCTCTCCAGAAAAGTCAATCAGCTGCGGAAGCAAAGGCAAAGGAAGTTCAGAAATTCCAGAAGAATAGGGAATCATTCTGAATTATCTTTTGGATACAGAAAGTTTGAATCATCCTCTGGACACAGAAAGTCAAGCAACAGGGACATTGTCTGCTACAAGTGCAATGAACAAGGGCACTACAAAAGCGACTGTCCAAGGCTTCAAAAGGAGAAACCCAAAAAGGAGTTCTCTAAGGAGAAGAAGAAAAGTATCATGGCAACATGGGATGACTCAGATTCCTCAGAAGCAGACACAAAATCAGAAGATGAAAGAGCCAGTATTTCTCTTATGGCCAACGTGTCAGAAGATACTCATCTGGATCAGAATCAGAACCAGACACTGAAGAGGTATTTCCTGATGTTACTATAAATTTTACTAAAGATGAATTAGGAGAAAGTCTAAGTGAAATTCTTGAAAGATATCAGCAACTTCGAGTCAAATTCAAGAACATGAAAAAGGATCTAGTTTCTGACTCTGAAGAAACTAAGAATCTGAGATTGGAAAATTCTGAGTTGAAAGAAAAAATTTCAAAACTTGAAAACGACTTACAAAACACTCAGAAGGAAACTATCTCAGAAGTTCCTAGTAATTATAATAAGATCATAAAGGAATATGATCATAGCTTTCAGAAATTCCTCGCTAAAAACATAGATAGAAGCAAGATGGCTTCAATGATCTATGGAGTTAGCAGAAATGGCAAAAAAGGTATAGGATACAAAGGTAAAGTATCCCAACCTAAGAAATTCAAGAATCTGGTCATTAAATGCACTCCTTTGAAATCTCACTTTACCTATGGGAACACACATGATTTAAAATATACCAGTAATGATTTCTCTGCAAAACCAAAACTCAAATAGAATTTTGGTAATACTAACAAACAAGGACCCAAAAAGATATGGGCACCTAAGGATAAAATTGTATATGTAGCAGATATCTTTGACAGTGAGACTGAAACACCAATCTTGGTACCTGGACTCTGGATGCTCTCGACACATGACTGGAAGAAGGCATATGTTCCAAAGCCCGGAACTTAAAGTTGGAGGCTACGTAGGTTTAGGAGGCAATAAGAAGGGGAAGATCATTGGCTCTGGAACTGTAGGTAACTGTAATCTTCCTTCTATTACTAATGTTCTATTAGTAGATGGATTAATGCATAACTTGTTATCCATAAGTCAATTAAGTGATAACGGTTATGATATAATCTTCAATCAAAAGTCCTGTAAAGTTGTTAGTCAGAAATATGGATCTATCCTCTTTAATGGGAAGAGAAAGAACAACATTTACAAAATAAAACTTTATGAACTGAAAAGTCAGAATGTAAAATGTCTATTGTCTATTAACAATGAGCAATGGGTCTGGCACAGAAGATTGGGGCATGTTAGTATGAGAAGAATGTCTTATATTAACAAACTCAATCTGGTCAGAGGACTTCCTAACATGGAGTCCATCTTAGAAGCTCTGTGTGAAGCATGTCAAAAAGGCAAGTTTGCAAAACCCCCTTTTAAAGAAAAAAATGTTGTTTCTACCTCTAGACCAATAGAACTTCTGCACATAGATCTATTTGGACCAGTGAAAATTGCATCCATTAGTGGCAAGAAGTATGGGTTAGTGATCGTAGATGACTATAGCAAATGGACATGGGTAAAGTTCTTAAGACACAAGGACGAGTCACACTCTGTGTTCTTCGCTTTCTGTAACCAAGTCCAAAATGAAAAAAATCTTAGAATTGTTAAAGTCAGAACTGATCATGTTGGAGAATTTGAAAACAAAAAATTTGAACTATTTTTTAATGAGAATGGTATCTCTTATGATTTCTCTTGTCCTAGAACTCCTCAACAAAACAGAGTTGTAGAACAAAAAACAGAACTTTACAAGAAATGGCCAGAACCATGATCAACGAGACTAAAATGGCTAAGAACTTATGGGCAGAAGCAATTAACACAGCATGTTACATTCAGAATAGAATCTCCATAAGACCTATTCTAGATAAGACTCCATATGAATTATGGAAGAACAGAAAGCCCAACATCTCATATTTCCATCCATTTTGATGTATTTGTTTTATTCTTAACACCAAAGAACATATGAACAAGTTTGCTCTAAAGCACAAAAGTGTATTATGTTAGGATACTATGAACACTAAAGAGGCTACAGAGTATACAACACAGAAACATAGATTGTAGAAGAGTCAATCAGTGTTAGATTTGATGACAAGCTTGGCTCTCAAAAGTCAAAGCAAAATGAATCTCTTGCAGATATAGAAGTCCAATTTACAGGTACTGGAGACACTGCATCAGAAGTTCCCAACAAAGAATCACACACAACATCATAAGGAGATGTCACAAACATTACAACAACATCTTAAGAACCTCTCTAGAAAAGACTATCCAGAAGAAGCCTAGCTCATCCTGAAGACAAAATTCTGGGAAAGAAGGAAGACCCAATCAGAACAAGATCCACATTCAGAAACTCTGAAGAATCTCTCATGGGATTAGTATCTCTGATTGAACAAACTTCCATTGATGAAGCTCTTCTAGACAATGATTAGATACTGGCTCAATTCACTAGAAATGATGTGTGGG
This sequence comes from Vicia faba, assembly GCA_948472305.1. Classification (NCBI taxonomy): domain Eukaryota; kingdom Viridiplantae; phylum Streptophyta; class Magnoliopsida; order Fabales; family Fabaceae; genus Vicia; species Vicia faba. The sequence continues at coordinate 1,179,164,815 of OX451741.1, read as the reverse complement.
ATCTGGTTCCCAAACCAAAAGGGTTCATTGTTATTGGAATAAAATGGGTATTCAGAAACAATTTGAATGAACAAGGAGAAGTCATCAGAAACAAAGCACGGCTGGTTTCACAAGGTTATAGTCAGCAAGATGGAATAGACTATACAGAAACCTTTGCTCCAGTCTCCAGGTTTGAATCTATCAGACTTTTAATTTCCTTCGCTGTGAATAATGGCATCACTCTCTATCAAATGGATGTCAAAATTGCATTCTTAAATGGATACATTGATGAAGAAGTTTATGTGCACCAACCCCCTGGTTTTGAAAATTCCAAACATCCAGAATATGTTTTCAAACTAAAGAAATCACTATATGGTCTGAAACAAGCTCCCAGAGCTTGGTATGAAAGACTAAGTAGCTTTCTGTTAGAAAATAATTTCACCAGAGGGAAAGTGGACACAACCTTATTATATAAGTCATTTAAGAATGACATTCTAGTTTGTCAAATTTATGCAGATGACATTATTTTTGGATCTACTAAAGCCTCTATGGGAAGAGAATTTGCTAAGTCTATGCAGGCAGAGTTTGAAATGAGCTTGATGGGAGAACTCAAATCCTTTCTGGGCATTCAGATCAATTAAACTCCAGAAGGAACCTACATACACCAGAGAAAATATATCAAAGAACTTCTGAAGAAATTTGACTTATCAGAATGTAAGATAGCCAAGACTCCAATGCATCCTACACGTATTCTGGAAAAGGAAGAGGTAAGTAAAAAGGTAGAACAGAAGATCTACAGAGGTATGATTGGTTCTCTCCTATATCTTACAGCTTCAAGACCTGATATTTTATACAGTGTATGTCTATGTGCCAGATTCCAATCAGATCCTAGAGAATCTCAATTAACTGATGTTAAGCAAATTTTCAAGTATCTGAAAGGTACTACTAATCTTGGTTTGTTTTATAGAAAAACCAGTGAATACAAATTAGTAGGGTACTGTGATGCTGACTTCGCTGGAGAGTGAGTAGAAAGAAAAAGCACTTCTGGAAGCTTCCGGTTTCTGGGAGAAAATATGATCTCATGGGCCAGCAAGAGGCAATCCACAATTGCATTGTCAACGGCTGAAGTTGAATACATAGCAGCTGCTGGATGCAGCACACAGATGCTCAGGATGAAGATTCAGCTTGAAGACTTCGATATATTTGAGAGTAGCATTCCTATATTCTATGATAACACTTCTGCAATTTGTTTATCTAGGAATCCTATTTTACATTCTAGGGCTAAGCATATAGAAATAAAACATCACTTTGTTAGGGACTATATTCAAAAAGGAATTATTTCCTTAAAATTTATTGACACAGACCATCAATGGGCTGATGTCCTTACTAAACCACTTTGTAGCGGTAGATATGTTTCAAGACTAAGTCATTGGATTGACTAGACTTTATACAAATCAAAGTAAAAATCGCCACCGCGCTTTATTGTTTCCAAAGGAATCGGAAAAGAGCGAATAACCCAAAAGGGGAAAAGATTCAAGGTAAGGGGGTTGGTTATGCAAAGGGAAGGTATTAGCACCCTAAACATCTACGGTATTCCGCAGGAACCTCTTTGAAAAATCTGTATATTTTGGCTATAAAAAAGGTGTTATATAGAAAATGGATGGTGGAGGTGAGAAAAGAAATATATTTTTTATGATTTTTGCATCCGCCGCGGTTGCGAACCTTTAGTGCCTATGTACCACCTTTCGTGCAATAGGGGATCAAGGTACACGTAGTTCCTCTTTTAAAAAGTTTGAAACACAAGTGTGTTGGTTAATTTTAAGAGATAAGACATCATCGTCATTGTCCGTGTGGAAAACATACTTACTACCCACAATCATGAGAAATGAGAATTTGCATCATCTCAAAGTGGAGGATATGGCTTGGATTTTAAAATCAACAATGCCTCACTCAACACCCAAGTGGAAAATCTTCACTACATATTGTAGAAGTATAGTTATTTGCATCACTACAAGGATTGACAAGAGTCTAACCTTTTGAGAAAAGTTTAAAGATAAAAGCCAAAGTGGCAAAATGATTTGAAATGAGATTGATTGTCTTTTAGTCTTTTTCACAACAAAAAAAATGTCAAGGTATTATTAAATTGATTGAAGTTTATTTATGAAAATGTTTTTTTAGAAAATGCATGGACATAAGCCCAGGTTTATTATGAAAGTGTTTAAGTTTCAAAACAAGAAAGGGTTTTAAAAGGAGGGAGAAGATTTTTGAAATTAAAGAAGATGGGAGGAGAAGAAGAGGTTATCCTAAAGCATAAGGTAAAAGCTAAGGATAAGGACCATCTAACCAACAAGAAGCCAAAACTTGACATTATGAGTCAAGATAGAATTCCTATTCTTTGGAGTGAAACCAAGCGAGCAAAGATACTAGACCTCTTTAAATATATTAAGTCTTCACAAAAATTGGGCAGAGTAACGGCTGTATGCGGGTGAATTCCATATTACAAACAAAGAGTGTAATCACAAAAAAACCTGCACACAAAAACAAACAAGCAACCCAATATCTTGAGGTAAACCTCAAGAGCTCCAGACAAAATAATCAGATAAGATCACAAGGTATCCAAGATAGGCCAAGGTTTCTAATCCTAAGTCCAAGAAAAAGTCCACTACTCCATCATGTCAAGGATAGTAACCAAATATTCCAAGTACCATTAAGAGTTTTTTAGGGTTTAAGTTGGTTATTAAGTATCTTAGAAAAAGGAAAAAGAAAAGCTCAAGTGAGCAAAGTAAAAATGACAAGAAAATAAATGCTCAAATGAGCAAAGATGAAAATGGCATGAAATGTAAAATGCTAAAAAATAAATAGTGCATAAAGCATAAAAGAATAAAGGCATAAAATAAAACAAGTCAATAATTAGTGGTTAGTTGGATGACCATCTTGAAACTTGCATTTGGAACTCATTAGAGGATTGGTAGAACCAAAGCCTCCACACAACAAGTTGCATTTTCTTTTTGTCAAGTATATCATCCATTTGGAATTCTCACAAGTACCATTTAATGATCAACGATATTTAAGTGATCCGCATTGACTAAAGGTGTTGTAGATCCATTAGAGGATTGGTAGAACCAAAGCCTCCACACAATGAATCTCAAGGTTATTGGATCAAAGAGATCAAATTAACATACTTGGGCTTGCAATCATAAGTTTGGGCCACGAATGATCATTTATTCGAATCGGGACAAAATTTAGCGCTATGTTAAGCAATCGTAAGTGGACTTATATAGAAGTCACACCTATTTTGAGGCCGATCAATAGCAATCTATGCACCATTTTTTTAGACACGATATAGAGATCATGCTCTAACAACATTTAGTGCAATAAGAAGGGGATGAGATGAAGAGGAATTAGGGTAAAAAGAAAAACCACATTTGAATTAATATTTAATCAAACTATTATTAAAATCATTCATCCATTTTTTGTGGAGTTAGACTCAACATCATGGATCCAATGATGTTAATAACGCCATGACCAAAAAATCAACCCAAGACAACCAGAAAATATTCACAAAATAATAATATAATTAATATGTTCATTAAAGGGTTTAAAAATGTTTTAAAAAATGTAAAATAATGAAGGAAATGCCAATTATATTCAAATTAATCAAGAAATGAAAAATAAGATCATAGAAAAATCAGAAAAGAGGCCAAGTAATTTTACAAAAAATTTGGGAAATTTTGAAAGTCAGAAACTATTTTTAAAATTAAAATAAATGGGTAAAATAAACAAAAATAGTAAAAAATAGCAAAGTCAGAAACAAAAATAAAATAAGGTCACCAATATTTGTCACAATATCATTGGATCATTCCATAATTTTTTTAGAATTTAAAAATGTGTAAAAGTATTTTTAAACATTTTAAACAAATCAAATAAGTGTCAAATTCATAAAAAACATCAAAACACAAAATTAAAATGTGAAAAAATAAAAATCAGAAAGAGAATAATCAAAAATATTTTTCATAATTTTTTTAGATTTTTTGGACTAAAAATGAATTTTCTATGATTTTTTGAAATTTAAAACAATTAAAATATAAAAATCAGAAAAAGAAAATAAAAGAAAAAGATGTGGACCATTGGATGAGAGTCAAAACGCGTTAGTAATCAAATCCAAGGGATCTGGCGCGTTGTGCATATCATGGTATTTAATGAATAACATACAGAATCATTAATAAAATCGGAATTTAAAAATAACAAATGTCACGCTTTCATTGGTTAGAAGATGACACGTAGGTCATCTTCAACCTCCAGCCTTCACGAATTGCAGGTATCTCAAACTTTAAAATTAGAAGCTCAGACCTATGCCATTCGCTTCGTCTCTTCAAGACGAAGACAACCACACCCTCACGCCAAATTTATATAAACTGTAACTCAAGCAATTTGGAAAGAAAGTTTTGAAAAGGGATTTGAAAATTCATGGTCAAAATGTACTTCCAGATAAAAGTAAGTGTTGTGACTAGAACCAGGGCAATGAGAGCAACACAATGATACCAAAGTTTTGAAGAATTGATGAAGGAATCTACCTATTGAATTTGAGTTGCAGAGCTCTGAAACTGGACTTCTATGGAGCAATATAGGGCACGATTCTTGAATGTGATTATATGGTTAGCTTCAGGGAAGATCAAGGAAGGTGAATTGATGAAAAAATGGATTGAAAAAGGCTTGAGAGTAGGATTTGAAGTAGCTGAATTCTGAGTTGCGAAGCAAGTTTGGCAGGGTGATTCTGGCTATCTAAGCTTGGGAAATTGAATAGGGGATGACCCTTTATTTATAGGGAATCAAATGGAATGTTCAAGCGTGTGGAATGAAGCAAATTGGAGGGAAATCGTGTGAACCTGATGCACGAGCAAAGTGTGATCTGATTTGCATCAAAACTCATCAAATCCTTGTGTTTCAAGGCTCTAATCCACTTTGGCAACTTGGTTAAACATGTTTAGATTACAAACGCGCGCTAATTTGATGTTTAAAGGCCAAAACATGGATTTTAAATTCTGACTTATGGTGAAAACTCCTTCCATATGAAAACTCCTTGTAACTTTTGAAGTGATTTGTTGGTAACTCTTTGAATAGAATAATTTTTTTGGAATCACTCAAAAATACCAAAAGATGAGCAAGATATGCCCCTCTGAAGTCCAAAACCCTAGCCTCTAGAACAAGAGAATGCTTGGTGGAACTTTGCCAAGTTTGAACAAACTTTTTTGTGCCAATATTCTTCCTTTGTGGATAGAATTTGTTGAGGATGATGATGAGGACTCATGGCCACCAAAACTACTTCCATACCAACTTCAAAACAACTTCAATGGTGAGGTTTGAATCTCTCAAGACTTTGACTAGGGCATGGAAATAAACTCATGAACCCATGATGCAACTTGCTAAACCTCATTGCCTTTACCTACATTATTAACAAGTAAGACAAACCACTATTGTATTTTGTTAATTTAGAGAGAAAATCAAAGCAAAATATCCATGATCACCAAAGAAAACAAATCGAGGTGCTTGGTAACTTCTCAAAGAGCAAAGCTAAAGATAGGGAGAAGAACCAAAAGCCCTAATGTGATTTTGTGATGATTGAAACAATATGGTATGATGAAGGGATATTAGGGGCAAAAATTGGGGTACAATAGCTGCCCTCATTTAAGTTTCTTCTATCCGAAGATACGAAGGTTAAAAATCTTCGTGTCAACGTGATCGAAGACACTTAAATATAAAATAAACCCTGTTTTTGGCCCTAAGATGCCATGCAAACATTTATGCATATGAATGGAACAAAAGAGACGCAAAGTAGAATTGGGGATGCAACATGAAATGTAGAAACAAAAGAGCAATCCCACCAGGAAAATAAATCACTGGTAAACCATAAGAAAAGAATCAGAGAGGAGGATAACAAGCATCGACGTTCACTGTCGATGTACTACCAACGTTCACTGAAGATAGAAAGAGAAAATATATCATGCCACCGCCGGTCACTGACGATGAACTATCAACATTCACTGAAGATAGCAAAAAGATAGAAAACACTGATGTTCACTGTCGATGTACTACCAACATTCACGGAAGGTAGAAAGAGAAAATATATCACATCACCGCCGTTCACTAACGATGAACTATCAACGTTCACTGAAGATAGCAAAAAGATAAGAAACACCGACGTTCACTGCCAATGTACTACCAACATTCACTGAAGGTAGAAAGAGAAAATATATCATATCACCGCCGTTCACTAACGATAAACTATCAACATTCACTAAAGATAGCAAAAAGATAACAAACACCGACATTCATTGCCGATGTACTACCAACGTTCACTGAAGGTAGAAAGAGAAAATATCATATCACCACCATTCACTGACGATGAACTATCAACGTTCACTGAAGATAGCAAAAAGATAACAAACACCGACGTTCACTGCCGATGTACTACCAACGTTCACTGAAGGTAGAAAGAGAAAATATCATATTATCGCCGTTCACTAACGATGAACTATCAACGTTCACTGGAGATAGCAAAAAGATAACAAACACCGACGTTCACTTCCGATGTACTACCAACATTCACTGAAGTTAGAAAGAGAAAATATATCATATCACTGTCGTTCACTGACGATGAACTATCAACGTTCATTGAAGATAGCAAAAAGATAACAAACACCAACGTTCACTGCCGATGTACTACCAACATTCACTGAAGGTAGAAAGAGAAAATATCATATCACCGTCGTTCACTGACGATGAACTATCAACATTCACTGAAGATAGCAAAAAGATAAGATACACCGACGTTCACTGCCGATGTACTACCAACATTCACTGAAGGTAGAAAGAGAAAATATATCATGCCACCGCCGTTCACTGACGATGAACTATCAATGTTCACTGAAGATAGCAAAAAGATAAGAAACACTGATGTTTATTGCCGATGTACTACCAACGTTCACTGAAGGTAGAAAGAGAAAATATATCATATCACCGCCGTTCACTGATGATGAACTATCAACGTTCACTGAAGATAGCAAAAAGATAACAAACACCGACGTTAACTGTCGATGTACTACCAACGTTCACTGAAGGTAGAAAGAGAAAATATATCAAGTTTCCCCAAGATTCTGGTGTTTTGCCAAGAACGGGTCTCAACTTCTTCTTTAACCAAGGAAATCTTCCTGGAAAGGGTAATACGTAATTTGTCTCAAATAAAGAGACTTCCACTTATTGTCAAGGGGATTTGCAAAGAGAAATGACTTTCTAGGGATGGAAATATGATTTCCCGGGGAAGTGCCACGATATTCCTGCTGAGGAGATAAATTATTCCTGTGCAAAATAAATGCACAAACCAAAATCCAAAGTTTTCAGAAAACCACAAATCCAATTCAGAAATAAACTGGAGCAAGACGGCCAATGCAGATTCATCCTTAGAGAAATAAACTCAAGAGGGAAAACCAAATTCAACTAAGCAAAGAGCGCTGCAGGAAAGGTCAGAACAATATATCAATGAACAATGATTTTTAGCAATGAATGATGTATGTATGAATGTATGAGTGATATCATGCATATGCTGGTAAAAGGATACATGATCAGTATAAACAAACAAAACCGCCTCAGGTACTAACAACATTGGGCTAAACTTTAACCAGAAAGATCAATCCAAGAAAGGTAAAAGCAACTGCGGAAACCAAACCTATTGCCTGCTTTAACTTCACTAAGGAGAAACATAATCCGGACGTAGCCAAATCAAACAGATATCGAGATAGAACATCCTTCTTCCGGTTTCATCGGAGAAAACAGTTTTCCAAAAGCAACATGCCTACTGGAGATTGCGAGACCAACCTCAAATAAAGAAGACTGACGCCGACACAACCAAACCTTATTGGCGGACTCAAGCCTACTTCCCTGGAGAAAACTTTCACCATGAATACTCATTCCAACAAGAGATACCCTGGGATCATCTTCCCGGGAAGTCAAGAAGTCAATATTAATGCCAAAACTGCAAAAAGAGCGACATCACAGCACACCAAAGGAATAAAACCTTTCATTATATGAGGGAAGACTTTGTTGGGGAATCTGGGACAGAGGCTTCTGACCATGCAAACCCAAAATCAAAAGCGAACCAAGACTTGACTGGTGATAATGGGATCATAAACCCAATATTGTACCTTGCACCCACTTATATCGTCTTTAATTATCTGAGAAACACACAGAGATTGCGCACTTACCAGCAAAATGACCTGAGAAAACTTTCATGAAGGGAGTAAATCTTCTTAAAACAACCGGAGTTTGTTCATTCTTGGGACCACCATTCTTGTTGTCATTGTTTCATCACAAATCCCAAAGTAAAATGAATTTGTAAAGGTCTTTCTTCTTTTTGAAAAGTCAATTTTTCTTTTTTAATCTTTTTTGCTTTAGTAGTTATTATCAGTAATAAATTAAGTCTTTGCAAGCTAAATAAAAATAAGAACACAAAGAGTTGGGCAAAAGCTCGAAATTCATTAATAGAATGGTAGTCTGCGAATGGCGAGACTCCATGGATGATTACAAAGTTTGGGAAATGGTAATACATAATGGAAAAGATACATTGAGATACAATGACCATTATCCCCCTAACAACTTTTGAAATCCTGGGCAGCAGCTTCCGTTGAAGTATGGTGAGGATCCGAGAAGATTTTTGCTTCAACGATCAAGTCTCGTATGACGTAGTTACTTGCCAAGAAAGTCCCTAACTTTTGCCTAAGCTGCCCTTGCGGGTTTTCAACTTAGCGGGAAATTTATTCTGTTTATGTCTCTAATTTTTTTCTAGACCGCCCTTTCGGGTTTTCGGCCTACCAGACGCTCTTTTTTGCCTAAGCCGCCCTTTTGGGTTTTCAACTTAGCGAGTTATTCTTTTATTTATTTAGGCGAAGTATTTCTTGACTGCGTCAGCATTCATGGGACGTGGGAACTCCTCGCCATCCATAGTTTCAAGAATTAATGCACCACCAGAGAAGGCTTTCTTGATAACATACGGACCTTCAAAATTGGGAGTCCACTTGCCCCTAGAATCAGTGTTGAAACACATGATCTTCCTGCGCACGAGGTCTCCTTCTCTGAATTCACGAGGTTTAACCTTTTTGTCAAATGCTTTCTTCATTCTTTTCTGATATAACTGCCCATGAAACAAAGTTGTCATTCTCTTCTCTTCAATCAAATTCAATTGGTCAAACTTGTTCTGAACCCATTCAGCCTCTATCAATTTGGCTTCCATTATCACACGCAACGAGGGAATCTCTATCTCGACAGGGAGTACAGCTTCCATTCCATACACTATAGAAAACGGGGTTGCTCCTGTTGAAGTGCGGACAGATGTTAGATATCCATGTAGAGCAAAAGGGAGCATTTCATGCCAATCCTTATAAGTAACAACCATTTTCTAGATAATTCTCTTGATATTCTTATTAGCAGCTTCAACAGCCCCATTCATCTTTGGCCTGTATGGAGATGAATTGTGATGGACAATCTTGAATTCTTTTCACAGTTCAGTCATCATCTTGTTGTTCAAATTCGAGCCATTGTCAGTGATGATTCTGCTCGGCACACTTAACCGGCATATAAGATTGTTTTTGATGAAACGCGCAACCACCTGTTTGGTAATATTGGCATATGAAGCTGCCTCTACCCATTTGGTAAAGTAGTCAATTGCTACCAAGATAAAACGGTGCCCATTCGAAGCTTTGGGTTCTATCATCCCGATCATGTCAATACCCCACATAGAGAAAGGCCACGGGAAGGAGATCACATTGAGAAGTGTCGGAGGTACATGGATCTTATCTGCGTAAATCTGGCATTTATGGCACTTCTTTGCAAATTTGTAACAATCAGATTCCATTGTCAACCAATAATAACCTGCCCTTAGCATCTTTTTAGCCATCGAATATCCATTAGCATGAGTGCCGATTGAACCTTCATGGATCTCATGCATCAACATGTCTGCTTCGTGTATATCCACGCATCTAAGCAAGACCATGTCAAAATTCCTCTTGTATAACACATTTTCACTGAGGAAGAAACTGCCTGCCAATCTTCTCAGTGTCTTTCTATCTTTCTTTGACGCACCAAATGGGTATTCCTAAGTTTGAAGAAAATGCTTGATATCATAATACCAAGGTTTTTCATCTGCTACCTCCTCTATCGCAAACACATGAGCGGGCCTATCTAGCCATCGAACTGTAATTCGGGGTATATCATTCCAAGCATTTACTTGGTACATGGAAGCCAGAGTTGCCAGAGCATCCGCCATCTGATTTTCATCCCTAGGAATGTGATGGAATTCAAATTTATTGAAGAAGGTTAATAATCTTCTAGCATAATCTTTGTAAGGGATCAAGTCAGGGTGACGAGTGTCCCATTCTCCTTTAATCTGATTTATTACCAAAGCTGAATCACCATACACATCTAGAATCTTGATTCTGAGATCAATAGCTTCTTCAAGACCCATGATGCAAGCCTCATATTCCGCCATATTATTAGTGCAATCAAATGTTAACCTTGCAGTAATAGGAATGTGCGATCCATGAGGAGTAACAATCACAGCACCAATTCCTTTACCATAAGCATTCACAACTCCATCAAATACCATACTCCAACGAGATTCAGGGTTGGGGCCCTCCTCAGGCAATGGTTCATCACAATCTTTCACTTTCAAAAACATCACATCTTCATGGGGGAATTCATATTCTGCAGATTGATGATCTTCCACCGGCTGGTGAGCAAGGTAATCTGCCAACACACTGCTTTTAATAGCCTTTTAAGTGTGGTACTCGATATCATATTCAGATAACAACATCTGCCAGCGGGAAATTCTCCCACTAAGAGCAGGCTTTTCAAAAATATACTTGATTGGATCCATTTTGGAGATCAACCAAGTAGTATGATTCAACATATACTGTCGCAAACGCTTTGCCGCCAAGGCCAAAGCACAACATGTTTTTTCTAGTATATAATACTGAGACTCATAATCAGCGAACTTTTTGCTGAGATAATAAATGGCGAACTCTTTCTTTCCCATTTCATCCTGTTGTCCCAGAATATAACCCATGGATTTATCTAACACTGTTAGATACATAATTAACGGTCTTCCTTCTACGGGAGGGAGCAAGATAGGAGGTTCAAGCAGATATTCTTTAATACTTTAAAATGCCCTTTGGAAATCATCTGTCCACACACAACTTTGATCTTTCTTTAACAACTTAAAGATCGATTCACACGTTACAGTCATGTGGGAAATAAATCTAGAGATATAATTCAAACGCCCGAGGAAACCCCTGGCTTGCTTTTCAGTTCTTGGTGTTGGCATTTTTTGAATTGCTTTGACTTTATCAGGGTCATCTTCAATTCCTTTCTGGCTAATAATAAAACCAAACAATTTCCCCGATCTAACTCCGAAGGTGCATTTATTTGGATTCAGGCGGAGATGATACTTCCTCAAACGCCAAAACAACTTCAACAGATCTTCTATATACCCTTCTTCGGTTTGGGATTTGGCAATCATATCATCAACATATATTTCGATTTCTTTGTGCATCAGATCATGGAATAGGGTTGTCATAGCCCTCTGGTATGTTGCACCAGCGTTCTTCAACCCGAAGGGCATCACTCTGTAACAGAATGTTCCCCAGGGTGTGATAAACGTTGTTTTTTCCATGTCCTCTAGAGCCATTCTTATTTGATTATACCCGGAAAATCCGTCCATGAACGAGAATACCTTGAATTTTGTTGTGCTATGCACTAACATGTCAATGTGAGGCAATGGAAAATCATCTTTTGGACTAGCTTTATTTAGATCTCTGTAATCTACACATATGTGAACTTTTCTGTCTTTTTTTGGTATTGGGACAATATTGGCAGTCCATTGAGGATACACTGATGTCACAAGAAAACCAGCATTAATCTGTTTTAGGACCTCCTCTTTGATCTTTACTTCCATATCTGGGTGGGTTCTTCTTAACTTTTGTTTAACTGGCGGACACTCTGGCTTCAACGGCAAACGATGCTCGACAATGTTTGTATCTAGACCAGGCATATCTTGATAAGACCAAGCAAAAATATCCACATACTCTTTCAACATCTCAATCAACCCGCTCCTTACATCTGGATGCAACGATGCTCCAATCTTGACTTCCTTCGGATCTTCTTCTGAACCCAAATTAACCACTTCCAAAGGCTCCTTATATGGCTGAATGGTATTTTCCTCGTGTTCAAGCAACCGTGAGACCTCTTCTGGAATCTCATCATAATCTTCTTCTTCAGCCCCAAACACAGGACAATCAAAGTTGGTAGAGGGTGCAGGGTCATTGTATTCAACAGGTTTTTTAATTAATCTGCACATATGATTTATGATTGTTTTTAGAAACTGACACATATAACAAGTGATCATGCAGATTAATTTTCAGTTATCATTTATTTTGAAAGGTTTTTTTTTATTATTACCATTTCCCAAGAAAAAGGCAGAAAATAAAAGACATGATTTTTTGGAATCAAAGACAACTTTTATTAATGATCTTAACAATTATAGCAAACAGATAAGCCCTACAACATTAATACTTCCACTTTGGGCAGAGTGAAAGCTTTTCAAAAGAAAGAAGCAGATTAACAAAACAAATTACTTTGAAACATGTATGCAAGAAGGAACATCAATGGTGACCGAGTTCTTAACTCGGACTCCATGCGTCACATAATTCGGTGCTTCCTGCTCTGCTTCATCCTCTTCAACAGCATTAATTCCAGAACCAATCGGATGGAGGTAGCCTCTGCTGCGGAAAACATCATGATAATTGTTCACATAAGACTTTGACTTCAAATTTTCGCCTTTGCCATTCCTTGAAGAGAAACCCAAACCAGTTCTTTTCTTGTTCACGGGTGGATCCACAAGTCGTCCCCAAACTGCATTATGACCATTGTGCACCACCTGCTGCGCATCCTTCGGGGAAACCACAGAATTCTCATTCTTCCTTATGTTGTCAATAGATAGAGCCTGGAATTGGGTTCCAACAGCAACCTCATCTGCTTCTACAATACTGAAAGAGGATAGATGGGATATCAACAACGCCTGCTCCCCATTTATGATCACTACCTTCCCTTCACGCACAAATTTTAGCTTCTGATGCAGAGTTGAAGTGACAGCCCCTGCTTCGTGTATCCATGGTCGTCCTAGCAAACAACTATACGCGGGAATAATGTCCATTACCTAGAAAGTTATCAAGAACAAGTGTGGTCCTATATGGATGGGTAAGTCCACCTCATCAATGACAGATTTCCTCAACCCATCAAAAGCCTTCACAATGATGCCACTCGGGTGCATAGGTGTTCCCTGATACTTTAACTTCATGAGAGTACTTCTCGGTATAACATTCAACACGGATCCGTTATCAATTAGCACATTGGATAGCGAATCATTCTTGCAGTTCATAGATATGTGGAGGGCCAAGTTTTGATTCCTCCCTTCATCTAGTAATTCATCATCGCAGAAACTTAAGTTGTTACATGACGTAATGTTTCCAATTACGCTGCTGAATTGATCTAACGGCATGTCATTCTCTACAAAAGCTTGGTCTAGTACTCTCATCAGTGATTCTCTATGAGCGGAGGAATTCATCAATAAAGCTAGGATGGATATCTTTGAAGGAGTCTGCAATAGCTGGTCCACAATTTTGTAGTCGCTCATTTTAATTATCTTCAAGATATCATCCACTTCTTTCTCTAATGTAGCTCCACTAGTCTATCCTGCAGCCTTCTTAGGCTCATCGTTCTCAACAATTTTCTTTCCAGCAATAACATCTCTTTGAATAACCGGCACAAATACACGACCACTATGGTTCACCCTGCTATTATCAGCTATATTTCCAACGTCTGGCATTGGCTGGATGGGAACTTCCACCCTATCTTCTAAGATTGTAGCGTTGTATTTGTAAGGCACAACCTTATCTAATTTATAGGGAACAAGTCCTGGCAGACTAATTACCAATGGGGTAATAGCTGGTTTGCTATGGTACTCCACATCAAGATGAGTGGGTGCACCAAAACAAGGTACAATGACGTTTACACCTTCCACGACACAATCAGCCTTCAAAAGACCATTTCCAACAAACAAATCTTCGTCTGAAGAGAAATACTCATCCGCGGAGGCATATTCTTCTTCTGACTCTTCTCCCATCAAATAAACTTCAACCATATCAATCTCGTGATAATCATCTCTCTGATCTGTGATCTTGATAGTTCCATTGTCTAACAGTAATTGAACACCCTCTCTCACAATAGAACATCCTCGGGGGTCTTGACAGCAAACTACGCATTATCCATATTGGTGTTCCACCTGACCAGCAGTACGGCAGAAGGTAGCATGCAACTGTACGAGATCTTCATTCAAATGCTCTACTTCAAAAATTTTGAATTCACCCGGACATCCAGAAACCATATTAACTTCCTCTTCATATTCTGCCCTAGGCCTGATTATATGAATTAGACCTTCATCCATCATCTCTTGTAAATCAGCCTTTATCTTCTCGCAACCCTGTATGTTTATACTACAAATAGCACAATCGACGTGGTCATGCATATAATAATTGAATTCACAGAGGTCTGCGTGCATCTTTACCAAATCCCCTTTAACCAAATTAATGTCAAAAATCCGGAAGTCACCTGGACAACCGGCCACCATATTCACAGCATTCACTCACCCGTGCTTGGGTAGAGGATTTTCTTTTACATTACGTCCTATGTCATTGAAAGATAAAATTCCGGACTTCACCAACCTCTGCACTTCAGTCCTTAAAGGATAACAATTTTCAACACTATGCTCTGGTGCTCCCTGATGAAAGGCATACGTCTGGTCTGCTTTGTAATACCAAGGCAATGGTGATGGTACTGTTGGAGGTGGTCGTGTCTGGACCAACTTCTTCTGAATCAATGTTGGTAGTAGCTCTACATAACTCATGGGAATAGGGTCATAGTTCTCCCTTCTCTGATTATTCCCTTGGTTCCCCTGTTGGGACTGTCTTTATAAGCAACGGTAGTTGGAGCGGCATTCATAACAGGAGTCACTGAAGCAACTTGCTGGTGACGCTGATAATTCCTTCTAGGAGCATTTATTCTCCTCTCTTGTATGACAGCATTTGTATCCCCCTCTTTCTTCTTTCTGAACCCATAAGCTGGCTTTTTTACACCTCCAGATCCTTCACTCTTTTCCAAATGGCCTTCTCTTACTGCCTCTTCTAGGCGGACACCCACTCCTACCATCTCTGTAAAATCACTTGGGGCACTTGCTACCATTCTTTCGTAGTAGAAAGCGCCTAGCGTCTTCAGAAAAATTTTAGTCATTTCCTTCTCCTCCATGGGAGGAATCACTTGTGCAGCCACTTCGCGCCATCTCTACGCGTACTCTTTGAACGATTCTCTGTCTTTCTGAACCATGGCCCTAAGCTGGTCACGGTCAGGCGCCATGTCCACATTGTACTTGTATTGTTTTATGAATGCTTCTCCCAAATCATTAAAGGTATGGATGTTGGCGCTGTCTAAACTCATGTACCATTTCAATGTTGCGCCGGTCAGACTATCCTGGAAAAAGTGAATCAGCAGACGCTGATCATTGGTGTGGGTAGACATTCTCCTTACATACATCACCAAGTGAGCACGAGGGCTAGTGTTTCCTTTGTACTTCTCAAACTCTGGGACCTTGAACTTAGCAGGCACTTTGACATTCGGGACTAAACACAGCTCATTCACATTCTGCCCAAATAACTCTTTTCCCCTAAGAGCCTTCATCTCTCTTTGCATTCTATCAAACTTCTCTTGGAAACGATCCATTCTGTCATAAAGACCCAAGTCTTCACTCAGCGAAGGGAAAGGACGAAATACATCTTCATTAACAAACGGAACCAAATTTACCAAAAGGGGTGCAGCAGGAACAGCATGCACCATAGGAGGTGCTGGAGTAACAACATTTGGAACCACTGGAGCATCTTGGGGGCCCAAATTGAAACCTTCGGGTGCAAAATTCTCTGGAATTCCCCACGGATAACCCTGAGGCATACGGTTTTGAACAACAGTCGGAGTAGCGGATACAGGAACAGCAGGAACTTCAGCATTTGCCCTTGTTGGTTGAGGTTGAACACTCGGTGACTGATTCTGAGAAACCACCAAAGCTTCCATCAGAGTAGTCAAATTTTCCAAGCCAGCCTTCAAAGCAGAAACTTCTTCGCGTAGCTCACGATTCTCCTGTTCCAAGTTGTCCATCTTCTTTTTGAAGTTAGCCCGAGTGTTGTAGTGATGAGTCAGCTTGCTGAACGAAGCAAAAAGCTGGGTAAGGCACCTGGATATGCATAATAAATGCAAGAAATATGTGCAATATGATGCATGATATGCAATGCATATGATTATTTTTACTTTATCATTTAATATTTCAAGGGATTTAACGTTTATAGACATATTGCAGACATCAAAATAATAATAACGCATTAGAAATACTGAAAACTTTTATTATAATAACTTCAAAATGGGTTACAAGTTTCAATGATCCCAAGTACAATATGAAAATACAATCTAAAAATCCTGAGAGAAAGAAACTGATAGAGATCAATCTATACGCTGGCGCTTCCCTGTGAGCCTGGCAATTTGAGCTCTCAACCTCTGGTTTTCTTCCACATGTTTGATGGAAACCTCCTTCCAATCATCTGAAGCAGGAAGTGAGTAATCAGCACCTGTTTGAGGCTTAGGAGAAAATAAATCCCCTTGCCTCTCTATAGACTCCACCGCTCGACTCTCAAGGATCTCGATCAAATCATCTTTCTCCTTCAGGTCTGCTCTGTAGGAACTCTCTAAAGTCTGGAACTTGTTCTTCCAAACATCTCTTTCCTGTTGCATCCTAACCAAAGCAAGTTGCAGCTCTTCTAGATCATCTAATAAAGGAGGAGTGGTCTTCACAAATAGATCAGGCATGGGTGTCTCCCGAGTATACGGCATCTTCAACTAGATGGCTCTCGATCGGACCCACTGAAGATATGGCTCCAAAGAAACAGCACCCCTAGGTCCCAAACCTTTCCTACTTTTCTTATGAATATGACGCCAGGCCTTCGCAATCTGCTCCCTAGCTTCCCTGTGGTCTTCTCCTTCCTTCAGAAAGAAACTACTCAAATGAATACTATTTGTTTTATCCCTCATCGGATAACCAAGCTATCGTCGTGCAAGAACAGGGTTATAGTTAATTCCTCCCTTAGTACCAAGAAGAGGTACATTGGGGAAACTACCACAACTTTCAATAATCTCTACATCCTGATAAGATCGATAATACCAATCAATATCTGAGTGAGTAAGTGTCATGATCTTAGGAGCCCAACGAGGTTCCTTTTTGACATCCCAAAAAGCATCTGACTGAGGCATATGAGAGATGAACCACCGGTACAACAAAGGCGTGCAACAGATAATCATTCCCCCATGATAAGAACTCTGAAGATGAACAGAGTAATAAGCATCACCCAACAGTGTAGGAACTGGGTTTCCAATCATGAAAATCTTGATAGTGTTAATGTCGACAAACTTGTCCACATTAGGAAATAAGAATAATCCATAAGCAAGTAAAGCAAAGATGGCCTCAGAAGCAACCGTACTCTTCATTCTGGCAAAGTAACGAGCTTTCTCCAATAAGAACTGGGCTGGTAATCCTCTAATCCCTCCTTTAGTAGTCATATGGGATTCCACCTCAGACTTCCCCAGATGAATCAAAGCAGCAATCTCATGTGGTTTTGGCTCGCCCTCCAAACCAGTAAAAGGAACACGATCGGTAACAGGTAAATCTAATAGGGAAGAATACTCCTCCAGTGTAGGCATCAACTGATAATTGGGAAAAGTAAAATAGTGATACATCGGATCATAGAACTGGACCAAGGTCGAGAGAATACCCTCCTTCATCTTCAGCTTCATGAGAGGAATGATGGATCCATACTTCTTCCGAAAGTCTGCAGGACACTCAATCTCTGGAATTAGACTGATCAACTCATCTATCTTGGGATCCTTGAAACTGTATTTTCCGGTCTTTCTCTTTCCAGAATCCATGGTTAACAATACCTGAGATATTCACAAATAGTCAACCTTTAAATCCCTTGAAATATTGTTTTCTTCAAAAGATGCTTATGAGTGCATGGATGCATGATGCAGCAATCACACACAAGATCACACATATAGGGTTCATAGGTTCAACGTCACGAGCATGAGGTCGAAGGTACTACCCATAAGGTGTTGGTCTAAGAGTTATCACCTATCGAACAAGGTTCTATAGGTTCCCAGAGTATACATCCTTCCTTCGGATATTACCAACTTCCCAATTAACTCGATAATTATTAATATTCTCAAGAAATACTCGTCCGAGCATAGTATCGCGTGACAACTATTTCTGGATTACTCTGTCATAGCTTCTGCACTACACCTAAAAGGCCAAGATGGGTTTGGTATTATACGGTCCTCAGTTTCAGCAGGCTCCCAGGTCGAAAGCAGTACATCTTCCCAATTACTCGGTAAACGACACTACAGTCAAAGGGGCTTCCACTGAGTGGGGGATCTCATGCCTCCTTTTTTGGGATTACTCCCTCAAAGTTAACATGACTATACCTCTCATCCTATCTTAAAGTTTGCCCAAGTCCGGGTATAGGACTTATGAGTAATCACCAAGCACCATGAAAACCAGGAAAATCCAAACAAACATATATACAAAATATAATATATAAACAGAAATAGCACATATACAGATATAAACAAAGATAGGCTTAACCCACTTAGGGATGGACCAGCAAGAGGTCAATCTGTCCCCAGTGAAGTTGCCATTTTTCTGTAGCGGTAGATATGTTTCAAGACTAAGCCATTGGATTGACTAGACTTTATACAAATCAAAGTAAAAATCGCCACCGCGCTTTATTGTTTCCAAAGGAATGGGAAAAGAGCAAATAACCCAAAAAGAGGGAAAGATTCAAGGTAAGGGGGTTGGTTATGCAAAGAGAAGGTATTAGCACCCTAAACATCTACGGTACTCCGCAGGAACCTCTTTGAAAAATCTGTATATTTTGGCTATAAAAAAGGTGTTATATAGAAAATGGATGGTGGAGGTGAGAAAAGAAATATATTTTTTATGATTTTTGCACCCACCGCGATTGCAAACCTTTAGTGCCTACGTACCACCTTTCGTGCAATAGGCGATTAGGGTACACGTAGTTCCTCTTTTAAAAAGTTTGAAACACAAGTGTGTTGGTTAATTTTAAGAGATAAGACATCATCGTCATTGTCCGTGTGGAAAACATACTTACTACCCACAATCATGAGAAATGAGAATTTGCATCATCTCAAAGTGGAGGATATGGCTTGGATTTTAAAATCAACAATGCCTCACTCAACACCCAAGTGGAAAATATCTCTCTTCACTACATATTGTAGAAGTATAGTTGTTTGCATCACTACAAGGATTGACAAGAGTCTAACCTTTTGAGAAAAGTTTAAAGATAAAAGCCAAAGTGGCAAAATGATTTGAAATGAGATTGATTATCTTTTAGTCTTTTTCACAAAAAAAATGTTAAGGTATTATTAAATTGATTGAAGTTTATTTATGAAAATGTTTTTTTTGAAAATGCATGGACATAAGCCCAAGTTTATTATGAAAGTGTTTAAGTTTCAAAACAAGAAAGGGTTTTAAAAGGAGGGAGAAGATTTTTGAAATTAAAGAAGATGGGAGGAGAAGAAGAGGCTATCCTAAAGTATAAGGTAAAATCTAAGGATAAGGACCATCTAACCAACAAGAAGCCAAAACTTGACATTATGAGTCAAGATAGAATTCCCATTCTTTAGAGTGAAACCAAGTGAGCAAAGATACTAGACCTCTTTAAATATATTAAGTCTTCACAAAAATTGGGCAGAGTAACGGTTGTATGCGGATGAATTCCATATTACAAACAAAGAGTGTAATCACAAAAAACCTGCACACAAAAACAAACAAGCAACCCAATGTCTTGAGGTAAACCTCAAGAGCTCCAGACAAAATAATCAGATAAGATCACAAGGTATCCAAGATAGGCCAATGTATCTAATCCTAAGTCCAAGAAAAAGTCCACTGCTCCATCATGTCAAGGATAGTAACCAAATAGTCCAAGTACCATTAAGAGTTTTTTAGGGTTTAAGTTGGTTATTAAGTATCTTAGAAAAAGGAAAAAGAAAAGCTCAAGTGAGCAAAGTAAAAATGACAAGAAAATAAATGCTCAAATGAGCAAAGATGAAAATGGCATGAAATGTAAAATGCTAAATAATAAATAGTGTATAAAGCATAAAAGAATAAAAGCATAAAATAAAACAAGTCAATAATTAGTGGTTAGTTGGATAACCATCTTGAAACTTGCATTTGGAACTCATTAGAGGATTGGTAGAACCAAAGCCTCTACACAACAAGTTGCATTTGTTTTTTGTCAAGTATATCATCCATTTGGAATTCTCACAAGTACCATTTAATGATCAACGATGTTTAAGTGATCCGCATTGACCAAAGGTGTTGTAGATCCATTAGAGGATTGGTAGAACCAAAGCCTCCACACAATGAATCTCAAGGTTATTGGATCAAAGAGATCAAATTAACATACTTGGGCTTGCAATCATAAGTTTGGGCCACGAATGATCATTTATTCTAATCGGGACAAAATTTAGCGCTATGTTAAGCAATCGTAAGTGGACTTATATAGAAGTCGCACCTATTTTGAGGCCGGTCAATAGCAATCTATGCACCATTTATTTTGAGACATGATATAGAGATCATGCTCTAACAACATTTAGTGCAATAAGAAGGGGATGAGATGAAGAGGAATTAGGGTAAAAAGAAAAACCACATTTGAATTAATATTTAATCAAACTATTATTAAAATCATTCATCCATTTTTTGTGGAGTTAGACTCAACACCATGGATCCAATGATGTTAATAAAGCCATGACCAAAAAATCAACCCAAGACAACCAGAAAATATTCACAAAATAATAATATAATTAATATGTTCATTAAAGTGTTTAAAAATGTTTTAAAAAATGGAAAATAATGAAGAAAATGCCAATTATATTCAAATTAATCAAGAATTGAAAAATAAGATCATAGAAAAATCAGAAAAGAGGCCAAGTAATTTTACAAACTTTTTGGGAATTTTTGAAAGTCAAAAACTATTTTTAAAATTAAATTAAATGGGTAAAATAAAAAAATTAGTAAAAAATAGCAAAGTCAGAAACAAAAATAAAATAAGGTAACCAATATTTGTCACAATATCATTAGATCATTCCATAATTTTTTCAGAATTTAAAAATGTGTAAAAGTATTTTTAAACATTTTAAACAAATCAAATAAGTGTAAAATTCATAAAAAATATCAAAACACAAAATTAAAATGTGAAAAAATAAAAATCAGAAAGAGAATAATCAAAAATATTTTTCATAATTTTTTTAGATTGTTTGGACTAAAAATGAATTTTCTATGATATTTTGAAATTTAAAACAATTAAAATATAAAAATTAGAAAAAGAAAATAAAAGAAAAAGATGTGGACCATTGGATGAGAGTCAAAACGCGTTAGTAATCAAATCCAATGGATCTGGAGAGTTGTGCATATCATGGTCTTTAATGAATAACGTACAGAATCATTAATAAAATCAGAATTTGAAAATAACAAATGTCACGCTTTCATTGGTTAGAAGATGACACGTTGGTCATCTTCAACCTCCAGCCTTCACGAATTGCAGGTCTCTCAAACTGTAAAATCATAAGCTCAGACCTATGTCATTCGCTTCGTCTCTTCAAAGATGAAGACAACCAAACCCTCGCGCCAAATTTATATAAACTGTAACTCAAGCAATTTGGAAAGAAAGTTTTGAAAAGGGATTTGAAAATTCATGGTCAAAACGTGCTTCCAGATGAAAGTAAGTGTTGCGACTAGAACTAGAGCAATGAGAGCAACACAATGATACCAAAGTTTTGAAGAATTGATAAAGGAATCTACCTATTGAAGTTGAGTTGCAGAGCTCTGAAACTGGACTTCTACGGAGCAATATAGGGCACGATTCTTGAATGTGATTATATGGTTAGCTTCAGGGAAGATCAAGGAAGGTGAATTGACGAAAAAAATGGATTGAAAAAGGCTTGAGAGTAGGATTTGAAGTAGCTGAATTCTGAGTTGTAAAGCAAGTTTGGCAGGATGATTCTGGCTATCTAAGCTCGGGAAATTGAATGGGGGATGACCCTCTATTTATAGGGAATCAAATGGAATGTTCAAGCGTGTGGAATGAAGCAAATTGGAGGGAAATCGTGTGAACCAGATGCACGAGTAAAGTGTGATCTAATTTGCATCAAAACTCATCAAATCCTTGTGTTTCAAGGCTCTAATCCACTTTGGAAACTTGGTTAAACATGTTTAGATTACAAACGCATGCTAATTTGATGTTTAAAGGCCAAAACATGGATTTCAAATTCTGACTTATGGGGAAACTTCAGTTCCAAGTTACCAAGTTCAATCCAATGGCATTTCCATCTCAAGGGGTCTTAGGGCAAAATTCTTAATGCTTTGGAAAATGAGGTAACAAGCTTTGCAATGGAAAAAGAATGGAATCAAATGGATGCTTGAGCTGAAACTTACATGGAGTCAAAGTTGAAGAAAAAGAGTTGACTTTCCATACTTAGAAATATTTTAAATTTTTCTTTAAAAAGGACCTATAATCGCTTGCATCTAAACATGGCCTTCCACTTAGAATTTTCTCTTGACCGAAAAAGATGGAATGAATTAGATCTCTTGAATGACATTTTGCAATTTGAACCACTCAAAATCTCCAAAAATTGAGCAAGTTATGACTTGTTGAAGTTGGCTAAAAATCATGAAATGACCTATAATCTCTTGCATTCTTAAGGCAACATCCATCCATTTTCTTATTTTGCATATAAAAGAAGGCATGAAGTACACATCCTTAAGATTATCATGGAAAATGAATGGGCTCAAGGTGATAAAAATTGACCAAGTTATGACCATTTGAAGTCACATATGGAAAATGAGGGATTCATCTGGATGACTTGTAATCTTTCTTCTTCACCAAGTTCCTTCCATATGAAAACTCCTTGGAACTTTTAAACTGATTTGTTGGTAACTCTTTGAAGAGAAGAATGTTTTTGGAATCACTCAAAAATACCAAAGGATGAGCAAGATATGCCCCTCTGAAGTCCAAAACCCTAGCCTCTAGATCAAGAGAATGCTTAGTGGAACTTTGCCAAGTTTGAACAATCTTTTTTGTGCCAATATTATTCCTTTGTGAATAGAATTTGTTGAGGGTGATGATGAGCACTCATGGCCACCAAAAATACTTCTATACCAACTTCAAAACAACTTCAATGGTGAGGTTTGAATCTCTCAAGGCTTTGACTAGGGAATGGAAATAAACTCATGAACCCGTGATGCAACTTGCTAAACCTCATTGCCTTTACCTACATTATTAACAAGTAAGACAAGCCACTATTGTATTTTGTTAATTTAGAGAGAAAATCAAAGCAAAATATCCATGATCACCAAAGAAAACAAATCAAGGTGCTTGGTAACTCCTCAAAGAGCAAAGCTAAAGATAGGGAGAAGAACCAAAAGCCCTAATGTGATTTTGTGATGATTGAAACAATATGGTATGATGAAGGGATCTTAGGGGCAAAAATTGGGGTACAACACACTTTCTGAAGATAGGTTTAATTTTATTCTGAAACATCTCAGCATTAAATTATGTCCAGAATAAGAGTTTTATTTATATATTCTTTACCCTCAGAATTTTATGTTTTTTTGTGAACATCTGATCAATAATTCTTCAGAAGTTAGAAGGACAGTTGCATCAGGATCTATCTAAGAAGATCTGAACGATTAATTTCAAAGATAGAAGCGTGAAGTTCACATCATCAACATCTGTCATCCTCTCATAAGCATCCTTCTAAGGCTGAACACGCGTTCAAATTTTGAAGGGATTAAAAGCTTTGATTGGATGTATTGAGACGCCTGTCACTGGTAACTATTTCATATCTCCACACCATCTACCTATTTTCAGGATTCATAAATGTTGTGTAATCATTATTTTTTCTCTTTCTTACTGATTAAGCTCTCAAATTGTTTATAAATACACAATTCACTTTCACTCTCACTTATTCTCGCTATTGTTTTCTCTCTAAGCTTTTCATTTGCAAAACCATCTTTCAAAAATCCTCAACAGTCAGTGTGAACAATGGCTTCGTCTTCAAGCACTCATAATCCTCAATATGCTTCTGGTTCATCTTCGTCAACTGCAGAGAGATACGGAGAACCGTCAAGAACGATGTTAACCCCCATTGATTCTCTAGAGGTTCTCTGCGAACTTATCATTGATTTTCAAAGCATGAAAGAAAACGGCTTTAATCTTACAGCAGATGTGGAATTTCAAGGTTGGAACAAATACTTTGATCGTCTTCTGGGTCCAGTTTTTCCAAAATTGGTTAAGGAATTCTGGATTCACGCATCCTCTTCAAATCATCAGGTAACTTCATATGTAATGGGGAAGAATATTTATATCACTGAAGAACTGATTACAAAGCTGACTGGTCATAACGGAGGAGGAATCCCGTGCAGTGATATGGCTGAGAAATGTTCTGACCTAACAACTATCTCGAGAGAAATTTTCACCTCTGGGCAGCCTTCTAACAAGATAAAAGATCTGAAGGACTACTTCATAATATAGGCAAAAATCATTTTGGGTTGTATCAACCACAGGAAGCCAACAAGCTCTCCTAATTACATAAACATTGATCAACAATTCATGTTATACTTCATTGCAGCAAAGGCGAAAATAAACTTTCCTCGCCTGCTATTCAACCATTTGAGAACAAGTGTGAAGGAAACCAGAGAAGATGAAAGAACCAAGAGGGATTGGATACCTCTGAGTAGGATAATTTTAGATATTCTGACTGAAAACAAGTTAGTTGAATATCTGACTGAAGCTCAGCAGATCAGCATTCTGGAGGCATGTGCTGGAAAACCTCTCAATGCTAAGAATCTGAAGAAGATGAAGATCATTGACAGCATTAAGAAGGATCCAATTGTTTCAACAAAAGAAGCCATCGCCTCAAGAAGATTCCCTCTGAAAGACTTCCCTCTATTCTCTCAAATTGATGCTTCACCAGAAATTATTTACAGATATATGGAAGCATGCAAGTTGGATGGGACTAATCCAGAGTTAAACATTCGTGATTTGCATCAACAGGCTCCAGAAGTTGTCCTCAAGAAGTCCAGAAAAAGGAAAGTTGTGGGAGAAGGATCTTCTTAGAAGACACCAAAAGCTGCTAAGAAGAAAGGTAATCCTTTTTTTGTTTCTGTTGTAGGATCAGTGATTTTTCCAACATCTGAAACACCCTCCTCTCCAAAACCAATAGAAAACCCCTAACCACAAACCTTTGATGATTTTAGTATAGAATTTGACCCTTCAGTCACACAAGAAAACATTCTGAATGAACCACACTCTCCTAACCCACATCTTGAACAAAATTAGCCAGAACTTGCTCAAGTTCTTTCTGATATTGATCAATTTGATCCAGAATTTCAAGCTCCCCACTCTGAAAATCCAAACGCCAATGCTTCCCAACCAGAAAATCCAAACACTGACTCTGATACCACCACATCAATTCCTGGAATAACAGAACCTCTCATGGTTCGCTAACCTCTCTCAACCCACGACATTCCAGAATTTCCATCTCCTTACTATTCCACTCCACCAAACACACCTACATCACCAATTATCATTTTTGATTCTCCCTCTCCATCACCTATTAATCCTCTAGAAGATCACCTAAGAACAGTAATAGACTTAGAAGCACTAGATCACCTTGCCTCTAACTCTCACAAAATTGTTATTCCCAAACCAAAACCAACCATCACTAAGGGAGATGTTGGTAGAAATGTATTAATTTTTGAAAAAGAGATAATTGAATGGGTTAACTCTTTGAAGCGAGCATGCTTCGAAAATATTAATCATGTTGCTTCTGATTCTCACTGGAACCAGTTCAGAAAATGGTTCAAGTCTGAATCCCAAAAACTCGAGGAGTTAAGCTATGAAATAGCCCAACAGAACTTTTGTGATCAGCTAAATGTTTTCAAGGATCATGTTCTGAGTCACTAGGAAAATAAACCTATTCTTCAGATGGATAATGCTCCCTAGAAAGAGTACCAGCCCTTAGAAGCTGATGAACCATGCTCTGATAAGCTTACTTGGGTTATTGTTCAAGACAAAGGCAAAGAGACAGAAGAAGCCATTGCGTTAGAAACTGCTACAAATTGTTCTGAGAAGCTTGCGCCTTCCTTGGATATACCTTCTTCATCTCTGGTTACGCAAACTCTAGAAGAGTTGAAGAAAGAAAATGCAGTGATCAAGGAGAGATTAGACAAGCAAGATAACACATGCAAAGAAATCAAAGGAATGCTGGGAAAACAAGAGGAATCAAACACTCAGATTAAGAGCTTGCTGCAAGCATTGTTCACACGACTTCCCCCACCTCAATCTTAGTTTTTAAAACTTTTTTTCTTTACTCTATTCATTTTTCTTGTTTTGTTTGCCTCTGAGCATGTTATTGTAATCACGTTTAATATAACTCATCTTTTGACTCTGAATATTAATGCTTATATTGATTTTTGATTCTTGACAAAAAGGGGGAGAATGTAAGATATTTCTAATAACAGTATATCGAGACACAGTCTCAAACATTTTGAATATCATAACTTCTCGTTTCTTTTTCTGAAAGCAAAACAAGAACATAACTCTGGTGAAGACAGAAGCAGATGCATCAAAAGCTCTGATCAGAATGAACTTCAAGGAAGTAATTTATCTCTATCTAAGTACTCAGCTCAGGAGGAGACTCTATAATGATTTATTTTCTGTTTATTCTGATTAAAATATCCTAGTTTTTGTCATCATCGAAAAGGGGGAGATTGTTAGAACATAGTTTGATTCTATAACCCTAGTAAGAGTTTTGATGATAACAAATACAAAGAACAAATATGCACTCTAAAATTATATTATGTTTTGTAGAGAAGTTATGATGGAACAAGATCAGAAGATAAGCTACAAGATTGTTCCTACTGTGAACGTAGACAATTCTCAAAAAGCTCTGATGATAGAAGATCAGAAGTTACGCTAAAAGAAAGATGTTTTAACTCTGATTACACAACTCTGGGAAAGTAAGTCTAACGCTGCAAATAGGATCTTATGGATCTGATCGTCAAAAACTCTGAAGCAAGCAGAAACGCATACCTCAATGTTCTGAAGCGTTACAAATCAAATATTTTCATTTCAAGAGTAACGGCAGGAAGGGAACAAGGATCTTTATTTTTGGAAAACACCTTAATTGTCATTAATCATGTTTCCAAAAGATCATTCATGTTGCGCCTATTTAAACAATACATGAGGATAAATCGTTTATGATTTTTACAACACTCAACAACACTGCAATCTTTTCTAATCCTCATACATAGAATTCTCTCAACTATGTAAAACATCACATATTATGATACTATTTTGTAAGAAAACATTATTGTACACCGTCTTATAATTATATTATTTAGTGAAATTCCTTGAGAAAAATTGGGTTATGGTTATACTCAAGAAGACTTTGGCAGTAGTCAAAGTAGATTTGTAATCAAGATTGATTAGTGGATTAAGACCTCGTTGGAGAGAAGCGACATCCCCTTGACGGGTGGACTGGAGTTGTTTGAGTTCAAACGAACCAGGATAAAAATCATCGTGTTTTTTTCCAGTGAATTTTAAGATTCCAATTCAACCCCCCCCCCCCCCCCCCCCCCCCCCCCTTTCTTGTGTTTTTCAATTCTTCACTCTAGTATTTAATCATCTTTCACCTTCAAGTCACGAATAGAGGACTCGCCAATATAACTCTTCAGGTTCAAGAAGATTGAACAGGGGAAGCTGTTGTACCCCAAAATTTTCCCTCTCATTTCTCAAGAATTTTCTCGCAAGATCTCTATTGATTCAAGACTGCACAAGATTTGATCAGCTCAAGATACCTTCCCAAACACTGATGACTCAAAACTAGAGTTTGAATTTGCACAAGTACAATTGGACTTTTAATGCCCTGTGTAGTTTCTATGGATCTTATTGGGCTCTCAAGCATCAAATCAAAGAAGAGAAAGTCTAATTCGATCCATAAGCTTCGATTGGGCATTTGGCTTCCTTTAAGCAAGCTTGGTTCATAAGCTTTGATTGGGCATTTGTCTTCCTTCGAGCAAGCTTGGTTCATAAGCTTTGATTGGGCATTTGGATTCCTTCGAGAAAGCTTGGTTCACAAGCTTCGATTGGGCATTGGCTATCTTCATGCCTGCTTCGATCCACAAGCTTCGACTGGGCAATGGCTATCTTCATGTTTGCTTCGATCACCAAAGCAATGGCTTCCTTCATGCTTGCTTCGATCCACCTCTCAACATTTTTCAATCCACAAAGCAATGGCTTCCTTCATGCTTGATTAAATCCACCTCTCAACTTGCTTCAATCCACAAAGCAATGACTTCCTTCATGCTTGCTTAGATCCACAAAGCAAGTCTATCTTCATACTTGTTTCGAACCACAAGGATAGTTGGTTGTGGCATTTGAAGATTGGACATCTGAACTTTCAACTGATTACTCAAGATATGGTTTTCCAAGTCTTGAGATGCCTGGAAAAAACTTTGTGAAGTAGGAAAGTAATCCAAAATTTCTTTCGTTTTGACTATGCTAATGAGATCATCTTGCATGCTCAAAGTGGTACATTCAGTTGAATTGGTGGATTTGAAGAACATGCAATTGGTGGCCCATTCGAAGAACATATATTTGGTGGCCCATTCGAAGAACTTACATTTGGTGGATTCGAAGAACATATAATTGGTGGATTCGAAGAACATACAATTGGTGGTCCATTAGAAGAACATACAATTGATGGATTCGAAGAATATACAATTATTGGTCCATTCGAAGGACACACAATTGGTGGAAACGAATATTGCTTTGTTTGTTGATGAGTCTGGTCGAAAGTGGTGGATCTATGTGATCAAAACAAAGGAATGGAGTGTTCGACCAGAGTAAATAAAAAGATCAAATCCATAGGCCATGCTACATGATCTTACTTTACAGGCCTCAATGATTGTGTTTCACTCCATAATTAATTGTTTATACAATGAATTAAGCTATTACCCAAGTGTTTAAAGTATTGTCCAAGCCAATATTTCCCTTAATGGCACAAAGTTATCATTGCCATTTCAGGAAAGTAGGATTTATGCAAATTGTCAATGCATTGAGCCTTGTGGCCTTTATCTCTGATTGCAAGCAACATCAAAAGCATGAGTCAAGTCTCCTGCATCCAACAAACATCAGGCCCCACTTGTACTTGAACTTGGGAAACATGAAAATTCATTCAACTTTATTTTTTTCGTTTTCAACCAAACCATAGTTTGTTATCTTACAAATCTGGTTACTCCAACTTCCCAAACCTTTCTCTATAAATATAGAGACCATTTGCAAATTAAACGGCCAGATTCTTTATTGTGTGGAAAATCCTCAAACACTCCCAAACTCTCAAAAAACTCAGAACCTGCACACAAGCATAAAACTTGGACATCCTGACTTTACACACAAAAATCTCAAATCCTTTCATGTGTTAGTGAGCCTTTCGATTCACCCCCTGTTGTACCCCAAAATTTGCCCTCCCATATTCTTCAAAAGTTTTGCCAAGCATCACCTCAAATGGTTCAAGGCTACTCCAAGGATTGCACAGTCAACCATCCTCCTAAGCCAGTCAAAATTAAGGTTTTGGTTCCTTCAAGGAAGTTGAGGTTTTCAATGGTCCAATCAAGCCCCACATGCCTATAAACATTGTCAAGCACCTACATGTCAAGTTTCAAGGCTCACAAGGTCAAGTTGCACAGTCAAAAACCCTAATTGCTTCACAATCAACTGCAGGGGCAAAATGGTCATTTGGCAGTCAAAAGTCAAAATTTTTGGTCAACGTCTTATTTTGAAGCCACAATCATCATTTGGTCAAATCTTGATCATGATTCCTCAAGCATGGCTCAAAAATCATCAAGGTGTCAAAAGTTTCTATTTTTTGACAGCTGAAAAGTCAATTGTACCTTGACCAAGGCATAACTTTTTCATGGTTCATCAGAAAAATCCCATCCAATGCTCATTTTGAAGGGGAAGACATTTCCTACAACTCATCTTCACATTCCAAGTCCAAGAAATGTTCTCACAAAAAGTTATCAATTTCAACATTATAGGTCATTTTCAAAAGTCAACAAAAAGGCACTTTAAGTCAAAGACCATAACTTGATATTGGTAAATCAAAATGACATGGGACCAAATGCATTGGTTAGAGGACTTCAATACCTTTCCAAAATGTCCAAAAACATGTTCATAGCTTCAAAATTGAGCAAGATATGCATTGGAGAAGTTGGGAAATTTTTGTGAAAGGGCCAAAGTCAATTATCCTTGAAACTTCATTTTTGACAAAAGGGGCCCACTTTTTCCACTTGATTCAGCTTTGCCATACCTCCCACGTGTCCCATGTTTTATTTCAAGAATAAAAATTAATTTTTCTATTTTTGTTTAATTTTATTTGATTTAATTCATTTTAAATCTTTAAAATTCAAATAAAAATCAAGAAAATTAATGGGAGGATATTTTGTGGTTTGAATAGCTTTGATACACCATAAAACATATACCAAATTCATTCAAGACCTATTTCAAGCAAAAAAAATCAAATTTGGAGCAAATATGGCAAGTTATTTCAATGGTGATTATGGAGAAAATCAAAACTTCATTGCAAGGCTTAAAAGCTCCTTAATGTGACTGATTCTCATCCAAGCCTATATATACAAGCCTTGCAAGCCTCATTCAGAACCTAGAAAAAAAGGAGAGTGTGCACAAACGGCTAGAGCAAAAATCCAAAAAGTGTCAGAAAAAAAAGTGTGAGATCAAAACATAGTTGCAAGCGTTTTCAGATCAAAGCAAGCACGTAGCTTTCTTCCTTGCCACCCACTGAAGCCAAAGCAACCACAAACGCGTCCTAAGGTCCACTGAATAGCGCTGTAAGTACTCACGAAATCACCTCTGAACATGGAGTTGTGTTTCTCCATTCTTGCACTTTTTCTGGAAAATAATAGCATATTCATACTCCATGCCTGATTTCCAATGCAACAGTTATATTCAATTTCATTTTTAGGCTTCGTATGACAATACCCATGCCTAGGGTTTGTTTGCTTTATTTTTAGGTATTTTTTTCTACAGGTGAAATTGGGACGGACCATAAGCATCAACGTGATTAGGAGACATGGGTCATCACCCCCATGGTTTTGTTACTTTTTTTATTCTCTTTTCCTTATAATTTCTTTTTTTAATTATTATCATTATTATTATTATCATTAAATTAACATAACTAATTTTTCCATAAAATTCAAAAAAACTAAAAAAATGTAAATATTTCATTTATTATTAATCTCACTCTTTTATTTTTGTAAATAAAATACTAACAAATTAATTAGTTAATTAGTTTAATTTTAACCTTTTTACAATAAATAAAAACAATTTAGACTTAGGCTTTTCTTTTGACATTTTTAATTCCTTTTTATTTTTATTTTCATTAAAAACATAAAAATACAAAAATATTTTTCTTTTAATTAAATTAATTAATTAGTAATTAGGCCTAATTTTCATTTAATTACCAAAAAAAAAGACAAAAAAACTAATTCCCTTTTCTTTATTCGCGCGTATTTAATTTGTTCGATTATTATGTAATTGCTCCGGATATGTAATAGTAAATAGGACATTTTTACTGTTTTTTTATTTTCCGCACTTATTTACTTAAAACGGGTCTTTGTAAAGATTTGGCGATGTATAGACCCGCGCCTTGTAATAGCGTAGGATTTACGTTTTCCGTACTTTAATTTCCGCACCCCTTAATTGCTAAATTTTGCATGAAAGAATGAATGGCCCAAATAAAATCAAAGCGTAGATCACCATAATGCATGACAAGATAAAACATAACTGAAAACAATACACAAATTCACACACCACTCTTAGGGTACGCCTCACTGTTGCCTTACCCTTCGAAACGTGGTCGTCGAGTATAGGACGTTTTAGTAAGTCCTTATGTCCATGAACATGGCATAAGGGTAGCTTCTAAGGTGTCCTCCTATTGCTCTGGTGACCACATTGTTGCCTTGCCCCTCGAAACGTGGTCGTCGACTATAAGACGTCTTAGTGAGTCCTTATGTTCCATTGATCTAGTTGCCTCGAAATAAGTTGCCTCGGAATAAAAAGATCAATGGCATAAGGGTAGCTTCTAAGGTGTCTTACCGTTGTTCGGTGACCACACTGTCCCTACAAACTCGAATTGACCCGAACACCTCCAACGATGGTGCTACCTACCTCTCAATGGTGGGATAGCACTATCTAAAGGACACTTACACAGCCTAATTCCTTAGGGTAGGTAGATGACTCATGGATACTTGCTCTTTTCAAAAACTAACCAAATACTTTTCAGACCTTACACTTTCAAAAAGCTTTCAAAACAAATTTTTCAAACACTCTTGAGGACAGATACAAGAGTTATTCAGAAATCTTTCAAAGAAACTTTTTCAAACCCACTCACATTTTGAAAAGCAAACATTTTGAAAACATAAGAGCAAGTATCTAAGAGCCCATGGATAACCATGGATAGAAAGGGTGCTAACACCTTCCCTTTCTATAAATCTACCTCCCGAACCGAGAGCTAATCTCAATAAGGAATTTTGCTGTGCTTTTGTCCTTTCCCTGTTGGAGAAAATAAAAGACGGTGGCGACTCTTGCTTCCGCGACATTTCGCGAACCTGCGTTAAACAGTCAGTTCCAGATCCACCGATCACACCCCCTATATTCCATATATCAGCCTTTCGATTCACCCCCTAGCTTCCATATACCAGACTTTTGATTCACCCCCTATCTTCTATATACCAGTCTTTCGATTCACTCCCTAGCTTCCATATACCAGCCTTTTAATTCACTCCCAGCTTCCATATACCATCCTTTCGACTCAGTGACTTTTTAAAGCAAGGCAGTGATCCCACTAGCTTCAGGAAGGTCCCTGCAAGCTTAATCCATCATCAAGTCGTTCCTGGAGGTTCTGTCGAAGTCCCTCAAGTTTCACTCCAAGAGGTATGTTTTCTTAAACTTGGAACTCTTCATTCAAACATCATTTGTATATACTTTGTGAAGGAAAATGTAGATATCATGTTTAGGAAGCTGACCATGTCCATAGTTTTGATTATCATTGCTTGTACATTAAAAAGTTCATCTCTGAACAGTTAGGTCTTAGTTTTGGTATTTCATGCTAACCTTCAACCCATAACTGTTGAATTATGTGGTTAGATTCGTTTTCAAACTTTAGGCAGGTTTGATATTTACATCTTTCGATTTGGATGAGAAATGAAGCCTTTTGAAGCTTAACAAATGAGTTATACATCCCTGTGCTCGAAGGAAGAAGATGAAGCCATGTTTAAACATTCAGAAATGAGTTCATTTTATATTTAGTACAAGTTGTATAACTAACGGAGGAAACAGACCACCCCAGTAGTACAAATAGAGTGCGCTAAAGCCTTGCCATGTAGAAGGTCCTTGGTTCAAGCCCTAGCGAGACCTTTTGTTCATTTTTCATATTTTCTCACTTTGTCTTATTTGCAGGAAGCACACCTGGGCCTCCACAGTTGGGCTTCGACAGTTTTATACCCCCTGCTTACTAACTAACAAACAGGCCCTGGGCCCAAACACAAAATTGTTTTCTACACAAAAACTGTTTTAAACACAAAAAATGTTTTTACACAAAAACACCAAAAATATTTAAATTATTTAGTTTATTTTATTTAACTTCTTACAATGAAAAAGACCAAAAACATTTTCCTATTCATTTTCTTTCTTTAACTTAATCTTAATTTTTCTTTAGTTTAACTAAATTTCCTTTTAGTTAAATAGGCCAAAATATTTCTTTAACAAAATCAAAACAAATTCATTTTCTTTTCATTCATGTCTTGTACATTATATTCCTTTCAATTCTTATACATTATTCAAGTTCAATATGGTTTTAATAGATAATTAGGTTTAATTTCTTGTAATCCCCATTTTTTATTCGTACACCCCATCCCCAAGTGATGTAATACCGTAGTAAATTTACTTTCCGCAATTTATCGCTTTCATATAAATGCTAGTAACTTAGGTTTTGTATGGAAAGATAAAATCAATGCTTAGAAAACACTAATCCAAGATAAATCAAGCATGAAATACAAACACTTGCACACTTGAACTTCTAAGGTTAACTCCACTTGTTTCCTTATGAAAAATGGTCATAATATGCATGTGATACGTCTTAGAAAAACAATCAAAAAATACAAGGACATAGTCCCTCGATGATGCTTCGAATGTTGCCTTATAAATGATCTTAGTCCCTCAAGAGAAATGCTAAGACATATCCCAACATTGCTATT
Source organism: Vicia faba (assembly GCA_948472305.1). Taxonomy (NCBI): domain Eukaryota; kingdom Viridiplantae; phylum Streptophyta; class Magnoliopsida; order Fabales; family Fabaceae; genus Vicia; species Vicia faba. Next base: position 1,179,130,227 of record OX451741.1, on the reverse strand, counting down.
CATGAATATACAATGACCCATGCCCGTCCCTTTACATCCAAAGATAAGGCTTCTTACCAATCAATGGTAAGATAGCAATATCAAAGGAAGAAATGAACAAGAGACTTTTGAGTAGGTAGAACGTTCTTAGTTGCTTGCTCATAATCCATCTTCAAACAAACAAACATCTTTTCAAACACACCAAACACTTTCAAAAAACATGAAATATTTTCAAAAAGTCCAACACTTTGTATGCATTCTTATAGAGACGAGAATCATTACAAAGTTTGCCTCAATGAAGGCGCTTTTCAAAAATACTTTCAAATCCCACCACAAACCCATTTCAAACAAAGAAATTTCAAAAGTGATATAGCAAGAAACTAAGAGCCCATAGATAACTATGGATGAAAAGGGTGCTAACACCTTCCCTTTTCATAATATACCCCCCGAACTCAAGAAAACATCTCAAAGGTCTTTCTTGTTCTTTTCACCCTTTCCTTATTGGATAAAAGAAAAGTTGGTGGAGACTCTTGCTATTCGCAACAATTGTGATCAAACGCAAAACAACCAAGTCAATTCTCCCACTGTATTACACCTGGATTTCGACCAGATAACAGTTTGAGTTACTACGAAGCCCGGATTTCGACCAGATAACAATTTAAATTACTGAGAAGCCTGGAAATCAACCAGATAACAATTAATTTCATAGGTCGTTGTGAAGCCTGGAATACAACCAAATAACAGTCAACTTTTATTATCCTCAGCAAGTTACTGTGAAGCCTGGATTTCGACCAAATATCAGCTAACTTTCATCTCTCCAGTCAAGAGATAACTCCCCAGTAGAGAAGTGGACAACTAAAGCTCCTAGACTTTATTCCCCAAACAGAAACCGACATTCCCCAACATAGTCCTCCTCAAAATACAAGAACAGGAATCCCCAAAAAGAGACCTCTTATGAAGTCGGCATCTACTTTGGATGGCATCTATAAGCCCATCTCTGATGACCCTCCGTCATCTTCTCCAAATGGATCTATAAGCCCATTCCCGATATCATCAACCAACGGTGTTACTTCATGCGAGTGCAAATTTCTGGGCACTCTAGTGTTCAATCATCTTCCACCTTCTGATCACGAAAGGCAGACAAGCCAATCTAAATCCTCAGGTTTAAGAAGATTGAACATGGGCAGCTATTTTACCCCAAAAATTTTCCCTCCCATTTTACTCAAGACATGTTCATTGAGGTCCTCAATGGCTCAAGGTTGACAAAGAAATGATCAGACAAATTCTTCTCCTAAGCAATGAACCTCCAATTAGGGTTTCACTTTTCACAAAGATGTTTGGGTTGCAAAGGCTCCAAATAATTTACATGGTCCCTAATATGTATTCAAGATTATCCATGCCAAATTTCATTCCTTGCACTACCAGTTTTCTCAATCAACTGCTCAAGTGTTTGAAAATTAACTATACTATGTCAAAAGTCAACTACAGCCAATATACAATCAAACTTCAAGATTTTTTGTCAACATCAAAATTTTGAAGTGATAATCATCATTTGATCAAGGGTTTATCATGATTCCCCAAGGAATGCTCTCAAATCATCAAGAATCCAAAAATGCAAAATTAGGGTTTCCTAGAGAAAGTCAACTAAACTTTGACCAGGTATAACTTTCACATACTTCATCCATTTTGCCCCAACCAAATCTCATTTTTAATAGAATCCTATTCCCTACAACTTTAATTTTATCCTCAAGTTCAAGAGATGCATCATTTGGAAGATACAAGCTCATACATTATAGGTCATTTTCAAAAGGTCAACAAAAGTCACTTTTTGCCAAGACCATTTACATCAAGATAAATTATTAAAATGCAAAAATGGCCAAAATAGATATTGTAGAGGACATCTTGGGATTTACAAGAAGTCTAAGATCATATCCAAAAGATGAAAATTGAGCAAGTTATGGCTTGCACAAGTTGGGAAAATTTGAGAAATTTCAAGAAATATGCATTGGGCAATTTTGAAATTTTAGGTCAAAGGCTTAACTTTTTAGGGTTCAAACACTCTCATGACCTTATGAAGGACCTATAAGTCCATTTTTGCATGGCTTTGATTTTATTTTCATTTATTTTGACTTTTATTTAATTTAAAATTGAATAAATATAAAATAAAATGCATAAAATAATAGGTCAATATTTTGGACATATGGGCTAGTGGGTTGGGTCAGCCTTTGGCCCATAATTTTGTGCAAAACATGACCAGGTGCATGCTGTCCAAAAATGGTGTGAAATATTCAAATTTTGGCAAGTTTTCAAAGAAGAAATCATGACTTCATTACAATAGTTATGAGGGAGATTATTTCCATGTTTCCTTGTCCTCTCCACCTCCTCTATTTATACAACACTTCTAAAAGCCTAGCACACGCAATAGTTGCCTCGCAAAGCTCTCAAAAAATTCTTAAAAAAATTCAAAACTACAAGAATTCGCATCTCACGGTCTTGTTGCTTTCAATCCAAACCAAACCTCTAGATCAGTTCTCGAGCATTCATAGGGTAATTAAGGGTAGGTTTTGTTGCCCCTTTGAGGCCGAATCGCGTGGATCCACATCTCCATTTGCATTATTTTTCCATCATCTGTATTTTTTAATTCATGCATTTTTGTTTGCTTCTAACCCAGTGGATCTTTGTACCAGCATATTTAGAACATGTCTATGCAAAAAAAATGGAAGCTTTAACATGAGAATAAGTTGTTGCCATGGTTAGGGAAACATAGACCTTTCTCTGTGCATCTCTGTTTACAGGCACTTTTAGGGGAAACTAACCTCAAAAATAGAATCAGGATGTCCAACTTAGGGGGACATGACCCTTCTTTCCTTTTTATTCGTGTTGTTTTACAGATCAGCGTTGAAGATTGTTGGAGAAGAATGTGGTTTCCACCATCTCCGGTCGGTCTGACTGTTGCAGGCGACGGTCAAAGGTTGGTGGACCAAACAACCATCTATGATTCGTCCATATGAATTCCAGGGGACCCACTGGAGGGCGCACATTTGACAACTCAACAGCTTGACTCATTTTGTATTATATATGCATCATTGTGTTTATACTCTCAGATGTAAAGTCGTTCCAACGGTTGGGTGTGTGTGTGTTAAAGCATTGCGTAAGTGAGTAGGCAGGGGTTTGACCCCTGCATCTTGCATTTTATTTTTTTCTAATTTTGCTTGCAGATCCAGTGTGCACAGGCCAAATATGTGCACCATGTACCATCAGATCATCACCATCTGATCCAGATCCAAGCGCCTCAACATGCAGCCCACGATGCACCTCCTGAAGGCCAACATAGAGAATCTAATGCAATTGTTGGGCTAGTCTATTTGGGCCCAGTGAATTTCAATTCTCACCCCCCCCCCCCCCCCCCGGCCATTGGTGTTCATATAGGCCCATTTCCATATTTCCTTTATTTATTTGACTTATTTATTTCTTTTAAAATCATTATTTTTTAATTATAACATAAAATGAAAAATCATAAAAAACATTAGGTTTAGCTTTTTTTAATTAAATTAATTTCTTTGTAAATTAATTAATTAATCATTTTAATCTTTTACTTAATTTAAAATCAAGTAGACTTAGGATTTAATTTCATTGCTTTTCCTTTTATAATAAAGATACAAAAAAATAGATTTAGTTTCTTATTTTTTTAATTTCACATCTTCTTTAGATAATTAATTTTCTTCTTTTTTTTATATTAATTATTATTTATTTAACATTTTCTCAACATAAAATCAAAAACAAACAAAAAGAATTTTATTTTACTTAGAACTTTCTAGGGTTTTACGCATCATTTCCATTACGCGCGCATTTATTTACTTTCGCACTTTTTCATATTATTGTAACTGCCTACTGGGATGTGATAGACAATAAATAGGAATTATACTTTACTGCTTTATCCCCCTCATTTTCGGACTTGTAAATAATCCCCTCCCTGAAGTCTTGTAATAGCTAGGTTTTACGTTTCCGCACTTTAAATTCCTACAACTTTTAAACTGTTTAGATGCATGATAATAGGATTGTATGGAAATATTTTAAAATCAAACGCTAGCAAACCTAATGCAAAGACAAAATTACTGAATACAACACACTCTCACATATACACCTCTAGGGTATCCCTACTTTGGTTGCCTTCGGAAAACATTCACAACTCTCGAAACGTGAGAGACTTTAGTGGCTACCCTCTAGTTTAAAAGATCAAAAATAACCCTCTCGATGTTGCCTCAGTATGATCTTAAAACCCTTGGGTAGTTACTAAGGTTTCTCGCCCACTTGCCGTTATGACTATATGATGTCCCTTCAAATGTTCCTCAAACATCCAATGACTAGGGCTACCTACTCACTAATAGTAGGATAGTATTGTCTAAAGGAAAAGAGGAAAAGAACAACCTTTCGAGTAAAGTAGATAGTTCATAGATGCTTGCTCAATACAAAACAAACTTTTACACGTACACAAAACTTTTTCCAAAAACATTTTTCAAAACACTTTGTATACGTTCTCAACATTACGAGAAACATTATGAAGTTCTCCATACTAAGGAACTTTCTTTCAAAAATTCTTTTCAAACGCACAAAGCACAAGGTATTTTTTTCAAATGAGCTAGCATCTAAGAGCCCGTAGATAACTACGGATGAAAAGGGTGCTAACACCTTCCCTTTCCATAATCTACCCCCCTTACTCAGAAATAAATCTCGAAAGATCTTTTTCTGTTCTTTTCACCCTTTCCTTTGTTGGATAAAAGAAAAGTCGGTGGCGACTCTTTCTTACCGCAACATTTGCGAATATAAATGCAAAACCAGTATAACAATCGGTTCTCCCACCGTATTACAGAACTGGCGACTCTGCTGAGGAATTATATAAAGTGGGGTTACCTTAGAGCTAGATCATATTTAATTTTCTTTCCTTGTATGCTTTGCTTACTTTACTTTAAGGGATTGTTTGGGTTTTACTTGTAAAGATCCTATACTCGGATTTGGGGTACTTTTAGGTAAGCAGCAATAGATCATGGAGACTGTACGGCGTAGACCGATATGGTTGAAACGATGGTTGCATTAGTGTGACACATTTGTTGGTATCAGTATCCCTTGTGTTAAATCGAGGAGAATACGGGGCCACTGTGTGGTGTCATAAAGCACTAATTGACCTTAGAACCTTAGTTGAACAAACTTGGCCATTAGAAAGGTAGTGAGATAGCCGGCCTCGGTATAAAGCTGAGAATTGGTTAATACTCGATGCTACACTTATTGAGATCGGAATTTTGGGATATTTGGGCCGCGAGAAAAGATCTCCTGAGCTGAAACCATGCCTGATAAAGAAAGATCAGTGATATTGAGACTCCTTAGAACCCAGTTACTTTTCTAAGGCAGGTTGAACAAACTAAACTTCAAGAGGGTACTTGCCTATAAACCCTATGCAAGCCTAAACATAAGGTCTTGTGTGTTTTTCTTGTGTGTGATTAAATTGTTCAAACATAACATCATGCATTATAACATCCATTCTCATTTCACTAACCATTTCAAGGATCTCTAGGGCCTGTAATGCAGATTATGATGAACCAGACGTCTAGCAATGGGAAAGGGGGTTTATTTTCCTCTAGACAATGTCGTTAAAAGACCAAAGTACAACAACTTGAGTCAGAGGCTATGACCCACTCGACATGGTGAGCTTGATTCTCGTAGAAGGACGTTCAACGATACGAAATTCTTCAATCAAACCTGCAGTCAGATTCTAACATTTTTTGTGTTTATCCCGCGAGATCCTTGAAAACATCGCATAAACATACATATCATTACATGAAGAGGCATTTCAAAGACAGGTTTCTTATCTTTTCGCTGTTTATTTCAGCAAAAAGAAATGGCTCTCAAACAGAATATTAAGGACCTTTAAGCCCAAAATGCTCAATTCCATCAGATGTTCCTGGCACTGACTAAGGGACAAGAATACTTGAAGGCTCTCATTCTCAAACACAAGAAGAAAAAGGCAAAGAAACCAGTGGGTGTCCTGAATATGGGAAGGAGATTCAGAGGACCAGCCAAGCGATCTCTAGAGTTCATAACTCCATCAAATGAGGGGGACAATCAGGAAGAGAAGACAAAAGAAGAAGACCACGATCCAGGGTCTGATGAAGAAGAGGTTGACTATGCTGAAGAGCAGTATCCCCTTGCTGATGACAAATACAAACAATTGGAGGATCGTCTCAACGCCATGGAAATTCAGAGGGTACCTGGTCTGGATTTTGAAGAATTAGGGCTGGTTTCTAGAGTGGTCATTCCACAGATGTTCAAGGTTCCCGTATTTGCTAAATATGACGGGGTTTCATGTCCTAAGTTGTATATGAGGTCTTATGTCAGGAAAATTCAACCTCATACAGCTGACGGGAATCTATAGGTGCACTTCTTCCAGTAAAGCATGTCAGGGACACAGTTAGAGTGGTTTTACCAACTGGAAGGAACCAACATCCGTAATTGGGAAGATCTTGCTGTTGCTTTTTATAAGCAGTACCAATACAATGTTGACCTCGCTCCAACCCGAACGCAACTTTAAAGCATGTTTATGGGTTCTAAAGGGGGCTTCAAAGATTATGCCCAGAAGTAGAGAGATCTTGCAAGAAGAGTCCAACCTCCTCTGTCTGATAGAGAGCTAGTAGATATGTTCTTAAGCTGTAAGGTTTATTTGGATGAAAAGGGATGAGTTTGTGTAGAACAGTAGGAGGTGTCGACCAGGTTGAAGATTATCAACCAGAAGAGCTAGTTGACGAAATACATGGGATTCGGAGGTAGCCATCGATAGGCATAGGGGTCGACAATCAAATATTTATGGTGGCGGAAACGGTCTTCAATGCACAAGCCAGTAGGAACGTGGGGGATGTTCAAAGCAGTTTAGGGCAGTTCCTCTATAAAGTCCCAACGTGGGCTAGTAACCATCAAGTTACATTATCAGGATTTCTATTTAAGCAAATGTTTGTATTTGTGTCAAAGGTCGCATTTCTTCATATTTAGAGTCTTACACTCAAAGTATCTGCATCTAAGATAGAAACGAGTTTAGGATTAACAATATATGAATGCTTCTATATTTAAATTCATAGTAATTTCCAGTTTTCACATTTAATTTACAAGTCTTGTCTTTAATTCCTTTACTCTGCAATTATCTTTCACTTTTTCCCTTTTATCCAATAACAACCAGTTTCAACCCAAAAACACTCAAAACACTAAGTATATGATTATAGTAGTCGATCCTGCAAGTAACCTTTACTAAGAGGCTAGAAATTGTTTCACGGAGAAACAGGAACATACAAAGACATAAACAAGAATGCAACCAACAAAACAAGATGACTTACAAGCCTACCAAGAAAATAAGAATGCAACCAACATTAACAATTTCTAAAATAATAATTGCAAAAAATGAATTAACAAGAAAATAGCACATGAATGTAACAGGAGGTACAAAACCTGGATCAGGATGCATGCTACAAGAAATTGAAATAGGAATTAAGCTCAAACTAATCTCAGTCCAATGAGATCTTTTTGTTCATAAATTTCAACCTTCTCCAAAAAACGCTGCAATGGACTTATGAGATGTTGTGCAGTCCAAATCCATCACTAATTATCTCTATTTTTTCAGTATTATAAAATTCTATTATCTAAAGAAAACACAAATAACAAAATTAATTAAAATTGAAAATGAAGAAAAGGACTGAAACAATGGCGTTGGATCTGTTAGGGTTCAAAGCATTGAGACCGTTCAACTTCTTTGTAAAATTCTCTCTTCTCCTCAAGCTCCACGGCACTGACAGAAGTTCAAAATTTCCCCGATTTACTTTCTTCTTCCAACGATTCTACCGCCGTCTCGAATCGTCCTTCCTATTTCGATTATCTCTCTCTGTCGCGAACTTAATGGTGCTCTCCATCTCAAAACGCTTCAAAATCACCATGATTTCATTCGTCTCAACCTTTACTTCCTCTTCCATCATGAGCTCGTATATGATGAAGAGAGAGCAGAGAGAATGCAAATAAAGTTTGAAGCTCTGAGATTTTTCTGGTGATTCTTCCAATGATTGAAGAATGAGAATGAATTGAGGTGAGTTTTTTTTTTATATCTGTTAGTTTGTTAGGAAAATTTAGTTACAAGGAAATGATTCCCCGCCCTAGGATCTGAGAATTCAGTTGCAAAATGAATGATGAGATTGGAGGTATTTAGAGTTCTTTGAGGATTAGTTATGAATGTTGTTAACTGTTATTTATATGTGGGTTTTTTTGGAGTTAAGTGGGTTCACTTGTTTGTATTTTAAGAACCGATTTATTAGAATGTATTGCTTCGTGTAGACTGAATTTGCAAGATGAACTGGTATAGCATGAGGTCATGACTGCTTCAAGATTCTTCTTGTTTTTTCTGAACAGGTTTTGTTTGATAAAAATTGCAGGGTCAGTTTCCATGGCTCAAGTTTGGAATTAAATCGTTAGGCTTGTGTTTCTGTTTGGTTTCAGGTAAGGAAGAGGTTAGTTACGTGAGCTGGCACTTAAAGCTTGTTGAACACGATTCAATATCATCTTCCATATTTCTGTTTAGATAATTCGGATTTGGTTTTGAATGTAACAGCAGGTGCGGGTTTTATGTAATGTAGTTCACTTGTTTGAACTGTTTTGAATTGATTTTGATGATTGTGTATTTTTTATCTGATACAAGTTCAATTTTCCAAGCATGTCATGGCTGCAATTTGCTCTCAGTTTGAGTATCAGCTAGATGGTGAATTGATTTTGTGCCCAGTAGTTGGTTTTGTGCAGGTTCGATCATATTGGTTAGAGCATGTTCAGAACAGATTTTGAACCATGTTTGGCAAGAAAAATGGGACACAAAGTTTGGTGAAAGTATGGGGTTTTGGCCTTAAGAATTTAGATCTTTAGGCTTAGAAACATAGAACCAAATGCCTTGTAATTTTTTCTTTTTTTTTTCTTCAAGCATGTAATGGCACCATGTACTTTTAATAGGATAAACCTTATATTGTCTTGTAAGCAAACTTGTTCCATCTTGACTTTTTAATCTGAACTTCTTTTCTTTCCCAATCTTTCACTGTTTCAAATCTTGAATGATAATAAGTTGGTTTAAGCATGACTTTGTAATAAGCTCCATGATACCTTAAACTTGTATTTGAACTCGAGTGAACGAAATGTACTGGAATGGATTTGTATTCCTTTTAAATAGGATCTGATGGACCTTGTTTAGAACCTTGAATGATGTTTGATAATTTGAATGGAACTTGAGTCAATACTTGAATGATGAATGCCATGATGTTTGAATCAAGTTATGTACCTTTCATAATTCCACCATAATTGAACTCCAATTACATGCTTAAAACGATATTGTCAATCAAAATCTTGGCTTGACGTTATCAAAAGGTAAATGAATCCAATACTTGCATAAACCACGATACTTGCCTTATAACTCAAAACAAGATATTGAATCAATACTTGGATCTTAACAAAATGTTATGTCGTTCTTGAATTTCACAGAAAAACCTAATTCAATGTTGAAGTTCATATTTGATGTTCAGAAGAAGAGAATAGCCTTGTAGCTTGATGAAGAAGAAAATTCTGACAACCATGTATCCCATCCCTAATACCATACTTCATTGCTGGATGAAAAAACCAGAAGAATTAGAAGAAATGAGCCTTTATTGGATATGTACACCTCAACCATTGTGAAACTCTGGTATTGCACAATCACTGATCCTTTGAACTCATGGTACTTTATTGAATGAAATGCATGATATGCAAATGAGCTAATGGTATGTATGCAGATGAAAAATGAGAAGCATAAGCCAGTCAGAAGTATAAATAAGAGGGAAAATTTTGGAGTGCGACAGTTACCCCTATTCAATCATCTTAAACCTGGAGGTGAGAATAGCGATTGCTTTTGAACCTTCGAGGTAGAAGGGGATTGAATACCAAAAGAACCGTAAACTTTGTGTTATGGGTGCAACGATAGGAGATTAGATGTATATTTCTTTTTATTTTTAGAAGAAGGCCATCCAAAGTTGGAATTTTAGAAACAAACGTCGGTCTAAGACAGACGAAACTTGAAAAGAGATCCACCAAAAGATACTCTAAACAGAGATACTGATCAACTTGGATTTGTAAAAGAGGGACTAGTCAAACTAGACCTATAATAGGATACCAATTAAATTGGGTCTGAAAGATGAATGATTAAATTGAACTTGAAACGGTGAGACTAGTTAAACTAGACATACCAAAGAATGCCAGAACATTAGTTTAAGAAGGAAGGAATAATTAAACTAGACCTACCAAAGGATACCAATCAAATTAGATCCAAAAAGGATGTCAATCACATTGGACTTAAAATAGAAGGAATAATTGAACGAGACCAACCACATTATACCAATCACATTGGATCCGAAAAGGTTGCTAATCACATTGGACTTGAAAAGTAAGGAAGAGTTAAATTAGACCGACCACGGGATACCAATCACATTGGATCCGAAAAGGTTATCAATCATATTGGACTTGAAAAGGAAGGAAAAGTTAAACTAGACCGACCACATGATGCCAATCACATTGGATTCGAAAAGGTTGTCAATCATATTGGACTTGAAAAGGAAGTGTCATACCCTAATTTTTTACCTAAGATCCAACCCTCTATTTGCATCATTACAAACAAGTGTTCACGGGTGGTTTGACCTATTTTTGCCAATTCTCGAGTCAAATTTCAAAAATTCATAACTTCTTCAAATTTCGTTATTTTTGAGCAGTTCATTTTGCATATGATTCTCATTGACATCATCTACAATTTTTATTTACAAGTCAAAGAGCTGATTATGTTTAAAAGCCACGAAAAAATAAAAACGTTAGAGGTCACATTGTGAATTTAGTGAAATTTGACTTAATTTCATTTGTCTTTTAGACGACTTTATCCAATCATGCTTATTGCGCTTTTCTTCTTCTTTTATTCATTATTGCTTTTTATACAAAAATCCCAAAAAATATACCTTTAGCATCATTCTGTTTTACTTAAAAAAATTATTTCTTTATTCAAAATATCAAAAAATTATAGTTTTTTATTAGTTTCATTTAGATTTATGTTTTTTTTATAATTTTTAGTCAAAAACCTCATATATATGTGTGTGTGTGCGCGCGCGCGCGTGCGTGCGTGCGTGCGTGCGTGCGTGTGTCTTTTCCATTTGTATTTTAGAATATAAATTTTTTTATCCCTTTTTGCATTTTTATTGTTCATTTATTTTAATTTAAAAAAAAGGTAAAAAATATTTAGTTTAATGTCTTTTTGACTTTTTATTTATTTTAGTTTAATCTTTTTTATTATTACTAACACTTTTTAGTTATAGTTATTATTATTATTATTACTTTGTCATTTTGTCTTTTTGTGTCAATAAAAAAAAGTTGAGTACTACAATATACTACAAATACTTCACATAGATTGTCAACTTAGACTTATGAATAGTCAAGAATCATTCTCACACTTCACATGGATTGTCAAATCTAGACTTATCAATGGCCAATAATCATTCTCATAAAGTCACATGAATTGTCGCATCAACACTCTTCATCATTCACACTATAAATAAGACATCTCTTTCTTTCATTTTAGACTAACAATACCACACATACATTCTCGAAATCTTGCACATTCATTACATATTTTTCAAGTTAAATCATTTTTTTTCTTTTTAAGGATTCAAATTTTATCATTTTCTTTTACTTACACAATACTCATAATTCATGATCTTCACCACAACAACAACCTCCATCAAAACACATTAACTCCCTTCAATACAACAAGCTCAACTTTTGCTAGCTTTGGAGTTTGTGAGTATCATTCATCATTTATTTCCGTTCATACCATATATAGCTAGTAGTTTATTTTATATATATTTTTTAGTTTGTGAAGTTATGTTGTAAAAATGTAATATTTTTATGTGTTCATGTTTTGTTGTTGTTATATTGTTAGTATAGGTTAGCTTATGATCAATATCCATGTAAATTCATATTGTAAGTTTTTTACCTCTTTATTCTTAACAATAAGTTTTTAACCTCTTTATTCTTAACAATAAGCTTAACTAAACAGAAAAATCGTCCTTGCATCTTATTAGGATATTTTAGGATATTATGATATTTTAACTTTATTAGAATGTTTTAGATTAGTTAGATTAACAAACTTGTACATAATCACTAATTAAAAAGACAAAAAAAATTCTTAATCAAATTCAAAAATATTAAAAATATAAAAACACCAAAAACATATATGTGTCTTTTAAAAATTAATTAGCTTAGCTTAGAATTAATTTAGTAACCTTTGTGAATATTAATATTTTTTTTTTTAGTTTAGTTAGCAATTTTTAGTTTATTTGTTTAAGTTGTCATTTCTTTTCTTTTATATTTGATTTCATTTTCCTTTTAGATTAAATTTCTCATGGTTTTTTTTTGTCATTATTTCTTTGTTTATTTGGATTTATTTCCTTGTGATTTTCCTTCTTGTAGATCTTTGAGTGTTTATATTTTGGTATTTATCTTATTATACCTGTTGGTGATTAATCCAAGGGAAGAGATTACATTTGTTGACTATTTTATCATGATTTAACCTTGACTTTTAAGCTAGAGGATTCATTTGCTTCCTTTGACTATTTTGTCATGTTTTAGTCTTGACTTATATGTTTTCCTTTTACCATCCTTGCTTTAGGTTTGATCCTTAAATCTCAATCTTTTTGCAAACAAACTATTTTAGCCACACAAAAAAACAGATATTTCAAGAGGTTCATATGGAGTACCGCAAATGCATTAAGTGCTAACATCTTCTTTTTGTATAACCAACCCTCGTACCTTAGATCTCTTTAAATGCATTATTTTTCTCTACTTTTGGTGTTGCTTTTACTTTGCATATTTATGGGTTTTATTTTGCTCTTTTCCCTTTCACTTGTAAATAATAAAGCGCGGTGGCGACTTTCACTGTAATGAGTCAAGTCAATCAATGGATTGGTCTCAAATTTTTCACGACTACAGGAAGCTGAAACCGCGCGGCCGGAACCTCTCATCTGGATGTAATGAAACATCAATGAAGTCGCCACCGAACGTCTTTTATCCAACCGAAAGGGAAAGGTAAACATCGAGAAAACCTGAAAAGGGAGAAATCACGGTCTTTCGACCGAGAGATCGGGTAAGGGAGTTTGTTACGCAAGGGGAAGGTGTTAGCACCCCACACGCCTGTAGTACTCTACGGTATCCACTCTTTTTGTCTAATCTAATGGGTGTGGTCAAATCCTATGTCTATGGCTTAAAACTGAAAAGGGAATGCATGTGAAAGAAAAGGAGAAAATAATGTAGGGAAAATAAAAGATGTGCTCGATCGGGCCCTACCCCAATGCCTACGTATCCCTTTTAATGAATCAGAGCAGCCGTAGTTCGGCTTATGTATTTTGGTTGGTTTGTGTTTTTTAGTTAAGACACCAAAAACAGTCAAGATGGCAAAACATCAAATAAAACAACAAACAAATGAGACGGTAAAACATCGGCTAAATAATAACAAAGTAACATGTCAAAGATGGCGAAACATCAAATGATAAAACAATCACACCTAACAATGACATTGAGAGTCAAAATAGGATAACCAACATGTGCGATGACGAAACATCGGCTTCAAACAAATGTGCGATGGCGAAACATCGGCTAAAAGATAACAAAGTCATGGCAAAGATGGTGAGACATCAATAAAACGGATGACAAAATATCACACCTAACAATGATATTGAGAATCAAAGCAGGATAACAAACATGTGCGATGGCGAAACATCGGCTTCAAGATAACAAGATATCATGGCAAAGATGGCGAAACATCAATAAAACGGATGACAAAACATCACACCTAACAATGATATTGAGAACCAAAGTAGGATAACAAACATGTGCGATGGCGAAACATCGACTTCAAGATAACAAGATATCATGGCAAATATGGCGAAACATTAATAAAACGGATGACAAAACATCACACCTAACAATGATATTGAGAATCAAAGTAGGATAACAAACATGTGAGATGGCGAAACATCGGCTTCAAGATAACAAAATATCATGGCAAAGATGGTGAAACATCAATAAAACGGATGACAAAACATCACACCTAACAATGATATTGAGAATCAAAGTAGGATAACAAACATGTGCGATGGCGAAACATCAGCTTCAAGATAACAAGATATCATGTCAAAGATGGCGAAACATCAATAAAACGGATGACAAAACATCACACCTAACAATGATATTGGGAATTAAAGTAGGATAACAAACATGTGCGATGACGAAACATCGGCTTCAAGATAACACAGGCAAAGCAAGATTGGTTTGTATCTTTTACTTTGAAGAAAGGTTTGAGTTCATTAGAAATATCTTATGGTTTGCCAAGAAACAAATTTTTGTTTTAAGATGCAGAATGAATAGAAAAAGGAAAACAACTAAGGGAAACTAACCTAGTATTATCCCTAGTGTTATCATACAGTGATTGACCCTAAGGTTGAGGATAAAGGAAAACCCTAACTTAATTAACACGCTAAAGGAAGCTTAACAAAACTATCCTATAGGGAGCATGCAATGAGAGCGAAGTCGTGATCTTAATTTCTAAATTGAGTGACTCACCGATCAACAAATAAAGAAGAAAAGCAATAAACATCCTATAGGGAACATGCAATGAGAGCGAAGTCGTGATCTCAATTTCTAAATTGAGTGACTCATCGATCAACAACAAACACAACATATTTATTAGACAAAAACCAGAGGGCCTCCTGACATATATCAGCAACAGAGGTCCCATCATGCAATCAGAGAACTATGCAAAATGAAAATGGAAGAAAGGAGAGAGTGCAATACCAAACGGATAACTATCTGTAGCAACTGAGCAAGAATAAAAAGAAACCCATAGAACTTCAAGCAAGCTGGCATCAGTAGACAAATAAAGTCAGAAATTACGCCATAAGGATGTAAGTAATGAGATTATCAGATATGAACAGATCCCCATGGGCAATGTATAGTATTCACAATCTCATGTATATATCCTGCATGGAATATCAAACATGCCAAATACAATAGCAGTGCCAGTGTAATAAGTTGTGTTCCACAAATAAACTGAAACACACTCGCCTTAGGCCAAAAGTGGAATACTATACATTGTCACAAAGTCTCCAAGATAGGCCAGAGTCTCTAATCCTAAGTCCAAGAAAAAGTCTCATGCTCCATAATGCCAAGGATAGTAACCAAATAGTCCAAGTATCATTAAAGTTTTTTTTATGGTTCATATTGATTATTAGGTGTCTTTAAAAGGAAAAGAAAAGCTCAAGTGAGCAAAATAAAAATGACATAAAAGTAAATGCTTAAGTGAGCAAAGATGAAAATAGCATGAAATGTAAAATGCTAAAAGTAAATGGTACATAAAGCATAAAAAATAAAAGCATAAAGTAAAGTCAATTGTTAGAAATTAGTGGTTAGTTAGATGACCATATTGAAGCTTGCATTTGGAACTCATTAGATGATTGGTAGAACCAAAGCCTCCACACAACAAGTTGCATTTGCTTTTTGTCAAGTATATCATCCATTTTGGAATCCTCAAAAGTAACATTTAATGATCAACGATGTTTAAGTGATCCGCGTTGACCAAAGGTGTTGTAGATCCATTAGAGGATTGGTAGAACCAAAGCCTCCACACAATGAATCTCAAGGTTATTGGATCAAAGAGATCAATTAACATACTTGGGCTTGCAATCATAAGTTTGGGCCACGAATGATCATTTACTCGAATCGGGACAAAATTTAGCGTTATATTAAACAATCGTAAGTGGACTTATGTAGAAGTTGCACCTATTTTGAGGCTGGTAAATAGAAATCTATGTACTTTATGTTTGGATAAATGATATAGAGATCACCATCCTTTAACATGTAACACAATTAAAAAAGAAAGGGATAAGATGAAGAGGGAGGGGAATGATAAGCTAATCTGGATCACCATTTCAAAATTCTTTCATCTTTAAATTTAACCATTCCTCTAGATGGATTAAAGCACTAAACATATCATTAATCTAAAGCACCAAAAATGAATTAAATAATTCACTCTTAGGTAGATTTGAATTGATGAATATTTATCCAACTTCATCTACATCACAAAGTCCATTGAGTTTAAAGAGAAATTGGGCATTTAAAATTGCAATCCAAACCAACAATCAAAAGGAGTGAGTAGAAAAAACATTTTGGATCAAAGCTGCCCCAAAACAAGGCAAAAAAATGCATTATGTCCCTGTGTAAATCGATTTACACAGTACAATTTTCAAAAATTTGCGCGAAATTGCTTTTGTGCAATCGATTGCATTGTTACTGCAATCGATTGCACACTGTTACAAGCAGCAAAACAGCATTTTAAAAGGTCAATTTCTTGTTCAAACTTTCCATCAAACACCTTATGATCATGGATCCAATTGAGCACGAAAATTACATCAATAATGAGAAAATAACACCATTGGAATCACAAAATAATGCTCAATGAATCAAATCCAAAGATTAACAAGAGAACACATTGTGAAAGATGAATTATCCAACTTACCAAAGGTAGATCTAGAGAATTATCAACACAACTTCAAGAATTTGCTTCAATTCAACCACAAGAATCAATTTCCAAGGTTGGATATAGAGAATTGATGAAGAAAAAGTGTTTGGATGAAGGTTTATCTCAAAGATTAGTAAGCTTCAATGCAAAGCTTACTAACTTTTTAAAAATGGAGCTTTGAGTGAATTTGGTAGATGGAGAGAATTGAGAGATTTTTTAGCAAGGTGGATTTGGTTATCAAAAGCTTGAAATTTGAATGAAATGAGGGCTCTATTTATAGAGTTTTAGGATTGGGATTAGTGGTAATTTGGTAATTGATTCTTTGAGCCAAAATTTGAATTAATGATAATTCTTTCAAATATTAGAGCCAAAATTTGAATTAATGATAATTCTTCTTAAAAATGAAAGATTGGCACTAAAATTTGAATTAATGGTACATCTTTCAAAAATGAAGGAAAATTGGAGCCAAAATTTGACAAGTTTAAAATTGCTGATTTTTTTCAAATTTTCACTTTGTGCAATCGATTGCACTATAGTGCAAATCGATTTGCAGTGTCTTTTTTTCAAAAATGGCACAAAATACACTATGTGCAATCGATTGCACTCTAAGAGAAATAGATTGCATCAGTGAAAAAAATGAATTTTTGTTAATTTTCTTTTGCAAAAAAGAGATTTTAGGAGAATAATACCATGAATCTTTATTTGTCAGATGCTTCGACTTGGTACCTACAAAACACAAATATGCAAAGACAAAGACAAATATTTTTTGTATTTTGATTAGAAGTTAGTCAACAACACATATACAAAATACACAACTAAGGTTCTTGGAGATGCTGATCAAGCTTCAAAACCCTAATTCCACTGCATATCATGAGAGATTCCTTGATCAAATTTGATTCCAATGATGATAAGATAGTGATGCTTCATGAATTGGCTCATCTAGACCTCAATTACCTCAACTTGGACCAAACCCTAATTTTGGTTAACATCTCAGGAGATTGATGAACCACCTTCAAAACTTTAAAATCCTCTGGACCTCTTGGCCAATTTCTTGTACTAAGACCTTCCAAATATCAATGAGATGTTATAGCTTCCAAATCAAAACTTGTATATTGATCAATGATCTTGCTCAAACAAAACCCTAAATTGAATGGTGAATCAAAGGAGTGGTTCCTTAATATAATCAAACACAAACTTCAATCCTCTGATGGTCCAAAGAGATCGATAAAACATCTTGAGATATGCAATAACTTTTGGCTTGAAAGATCCAGAGGTTTAGATGATAAGGTTCTACTTGAGCAACTTGTCAATGCAAACAACTTTCAAAGCTTGAGGAAGACTTGATAACCAAAGTACTTTGATCCCATCACAATGTATGAATGCAATGCAATATGATATTCATGATGAAACATAAGCCTAAATCAAGAGGGTGAATTTTGGGGTGCAACAGCTGCCCCTATTCAAATATCTTCAACATGATAAGTGAGAAAAGTGATAACTTTCGAGCGTACAAGGTTGAAGATGTTTGAATACGAAAGAACCCAAAAATTTACACTCTTGAAGAAGAGAGAAAAAAAGAAAAGAAAAAAAACAAAAAACCTCCAATACATGCGTCAGAATGAAGCTGTAACGCAGATCGAAATAGAACGAAAACAAAAGAAGAGTTGACGCAACTAAACTTCCGGACAAATGTGCCAGGGAAAAACTGGGCTTCAAAAAGGGTGAGATAAAACTCAAACCACAGATTATAGGCGAAACTAAACTCTAGAAAAGAAAACGTACGCGGGTAAGGAGACGAAACTATGAGCTCGACCCAAAACTAAAGTGGCTAGAGTGCGTGATTCTAGGAGCACTTGCTAATATCAACTAAGATAGACAGTATGAAGGAAATGAAAGAATCCTAGAAAAGAGGAAAAAAAAAGAGAGGAAACTCGACTCGATAACTAGTTAGGCGAAACTAAACTAGATGAGCACCAGGACGAAATTGGATTTCACGCACAGGTAACGAGGCGAAACTCGACCCAAAGCAAAGTGATGAGAGTGCATGTTTCTTAGAGCACCTGCTGGTCTCAGGTCAATGGATAAACAGTGAAGAAAACTGATAGAAGAATCCAATGAACAAAAGAGACAGATTTTAAACCAGGGATGCAGTACAAACACTGCACTCGGTAAACGAACACCGTCAAAGGGTCCAAGGTATGAAAGCAAACACGAGATGAGACTCGACTCAATAATTAGTTAGAAGAAACTAAACTAGATGAGTACCAGGATGAAACTGGATTTCATGCACAGGTAACGAGGCAAAACTCGACCCAAAGCGAGGAGATTAGGGCGTACACCTAAAAACCTGCTGAAAGCGAATATCAGGACGAAATTGGCATTCGAAAGGTGCATAAATAGACATTGGAATGAACTGGAGAGGGTAGTGAAGACTAAACCCGAGAAGACCGCGCCAGGGCGGAACTGAACCACAGTCAAGAGTAGACACTCAAACAAACAAATGATTGACGTCAAAAGGATATTGGTATGGGGAGGAAACTGAGATAATGAGGACGAAGACCTCGCTGGGGGGTTAAATCCGAAGTATTAGCAAAATCACTGGGGAAGACGGAAACGAAAATGGCTTTATGTTCTGATGCATGTTTGAATTATTTTTAAATAGCGCAATGCTCCATATAATGGAAATGCTATGCGTTTTGGTAGATGCAATGTAATGATGCATGTTTAAAAATTTCACTGGGGAATGGCCAACTGAGAAGTCAATAATCAAGAAGTCAGGACTTGACAAGACTTGCAAAAATAAATTGCAAAATCCAAAGGAGAGGAGAAAATATGGGGGAACCGCTAGAGAGGGAACCTCGAAGAGATGAAGCTTTGCGGGGAATAACAACCGAGGAACCAGTAGAAACGGGCCACAAACATTGAGAGGAGCTGCAAAAATAAATTGCAAACTCCTAGAGAAGATCAGATCAACATTGTAGCTTCTGGAGAGGGACGCCATCCGAAGATTAGACATTGAGAGAGAAGATCAGGGCAAGACCGTAATCTCTCGAAAAAGACAGCGCACGGCCGTGTTGAGGATGACACCAAGACAACAAACCCGACGTGAGGGGTGAAAACCTTTACTAGGGGGAATAAAGCTCTGCTGAAGAGACGGGACTTCACCGGGGAGACAGAACTCCATTGAAGATTTGTTAGAGAGATTTATTGGAATGTAGCCATTGGACGGATCATGCAGATGGTCACACAATATCGACCTTACTGGGGATAAGGAAAGATCTTAACATATGGATGCCCCAGTCAGCAGATCGACTGGGAAATGAGAGGTCAAGGCGAGGGATCCCTATTGGCAACTCTGTTAGAGAATTGAAGCTTCCTCCAAATGTGAGTTCCTATTTAAACATAACTCTCAATGCAACATATCTAAACTTAAAGTCTCGGAATGAAACTTTTGAAAACAGATTCCCGGGGCAACAAAACTTTGCTGCGGAAACGAAAACTTCACTGGGAAACGAAATTTCACTGGGAAACAAAATTTCACTGGGGAATAGGTAAATTCCTATTCATGCATGGGCTCTGTATTAACAGAAGAAAACCAAATTTTCCTTTCTTGACAATCATTAAGCTCTTTACTGGTGTTCAACGTGTAAACTTTTTTTGATGTCAAACAAATGTTTCGCATGCAGGAAGATGTTTATTTTGGGAATGACCGACCTGATGCGACAATTATTTAAACCTTGAAGTTGAAAATCTTAACAAAGTGTCGCACCTCTGTTGTGAATGAATCACTGGCTAGAGTGCAAAAATTTTCAAAAATTTTCTTTTTCCAACAAAAACGAGTCAAGATGCGGGTGATAGGATGCCAACATGGATATGCAACACATATTTGGGAGTTTGGGAAATGTCATCATGTTGCAGTATTCTTTCGAGTTAAACCCTTGTTTCAGTTAGGACTTTTAGAGGTTGTAACGTGGCCTGGTTAGTGGTTTTTTTTAAAAAAAAATTTTTCAAGGCTGGAGTTTTTTGGTGCCCACCCCCTTCGTGATGTTCTCCTGTCCTAAATTCAGCTGACTTATCACAAGCATTCATCTTTTAAAAGTATTTGTAACGGTTGAGTGATCACGACAAATTCTCCAACATGATTATCACTTAGCTTGTGCTGCCTCTTTTGTTTTTGATATTATTGTTCCTCTTCTTTTGATGAAAATTTTATTGAATAATCTTATTTTTCCAGCCTTTTAGGCTCTTCTTTTCCCTAACTTTTTCCTGGACAAAATCTTTTGAATTTCAAATTTGGGAGTCCAACGGGATGCCTTAACTTTTGCCTAAGCGACTTGTTTTCATGTTTCGACTTAGCAGGGCTTTTTTGTTTTTTTTTTCTTTTTCTTATTCATACTTTCCATTTCGAACAAGTCAACGTGACTTTAGGTTTTTGAACTTTTTTTTTCTCTTCTTTTTTTGACGAAAACAAATGCCTCATTCCTTGGTCGGTGATGGATAGCCATTATTGTATCGATTCGATCTCGACCTCAGGACTTTGTGAGGAAATGAACATCGTGGTTTTGACATTTTTCCTGCTCTCATGATGTGAGAGATAAAATATGGTGATCCTCAGATGGGACGTTCCTTCTGAAATTTGAATGCTTGGTCAAATCAACTGAACATCTACCTTGCCTCGGGTTTTAAAAAAAACAAGGTTTTTTCTTTGAACGGAAAAGAAACTCCTACTTCGAAGGCTCAGAGGGGTTAACGAGGGTCTAACTCCCTTATATCTCTAGTGTTTGGGGATTAAAATAATGCCTGTACATCGTCAACGGGGTTCTACTCAAAAGCATACCATTACAGTCATCGTTTTTAGCTAAACTCCTTCCCCCAAACTCTTGGCTAAGCAAAAGAATTGGCACAGTTGGTATCAAAATGCCTGAAAAATCAATTAAAGAGTTATACTGGATGGATTAAGTAAAATGAAACAAAATTTTTCAAGGCAAAAATATTCAAGGCATCAAGACTGACATTCGGCTATAAACAAAATCCTATATGCAGACAATGTTAAAACAATCATTCAAGATAACACATGAAAGTGCGGCAAAGAAACGTAATAAAAGCCATTATGAGGAAGAAATATTTCCAACTAGGTTCGCCGATCTCGCCGACCTTCCATAATCTTGACAATACCCTGGCCCATGAGCTTTACCAACATCATAGAGCGACGAATCAAGATGGCAATGCATCCGCCAACAGAGTGAAAGAGAAATCTATCAAACATAGCACCAAACATGCCCCTTGCACAGTAGTAGGTGTGTTTGTTATCCACATTTCAAGCGATCAACTAACCATGACTTAGATTACCATATCCGTGTAAGGTCCACAAAGTTTATATGCACATGCTTATCAAAAATATTAGACGTTTTTGCAAACAAAATAGTAAAAAGGAGAAAAGAAATGTATATGTATACTTGAAAGGAGATGCTTTATTGATTTTGAAAAATCAGCCTGTGAAAAAGGCATTTACTTTTGGAAGCAAGTAATTACAAAATCAAAGCAAACAAGTGTTTACAAATGGCAATGTGAATGTGAACATCTATCAAGTCCCGACTCTGCTATGACTCTTATGACTCTTATCTTCCTGCTTTCAGACAAATCAATCTTGGATTAGCTTCGAGCTTATGCCAGGTGACGAAACGAAGGAAAGAAACAAAAGAACTCATGTTGAGCGTAGTTATTTGCTTTAAGTCTCGAACTTTTGCCTGAATCGCCCTTTCGGGTTTTCGATTCACCAAGACACCCTCTTTTTTCCTAAACCGCCCTTTCGGGTTTTCAGCTTAGCGGATTTTTTTTATTTTTTTATTTTTTATGCAAAGTATTTTTTAACTACGCCAGCATTCACATGGAGAGGGAAGTACTCTCCATCCATAGTCGTGAGCATCATCGCTCCTCCAGAGAAAACTTTTCTGAACACGAAAGGACCTTCATAAGTCAGAACCACTTGCCCCTGGGATCTCCCTGGGAGAGAATTATCCTTTTTAGCACAAGGTCACCTGGCTTGTAACATTGAGGTCGTACCCTCTTATCAAAAATTTTCCTCATCCTTCGCTGATATACCTGACCATGGCATACATCCGTCAACCTCTTCTCATCAATAAGTTCCAACTGGTCCAGCCGATTTTGTACCCATTCACTCTCATCCAGCTCAACATCTCTCATGATCCTAAGAGAAGGAATCTCGACTTCTACCAGCAATACTGCCTCCATATCGTAAACCAATGAAAATGGGGTTTCCCCTGTCGAAGTACGCACAGTGGTGCGATAACCATGCAAAGCGAAAGGCAGCATCTCATGCCAATCTTTTTAGGTTACCACCATCTTTTGTACGATCTTCTTGATATTATTATTGGCTGCTTTGACAACATCGTTCATCTTTGGTCGGTATGGGGAAGAGTTATGATGCTTGATTTTGAAGGACTCACACAACTCCTTCATCATCTTGTTGTTCAAATTAGACCCATTATCGGTAATGATCTTCTCAGGCACTCCGCAGCGACAGATAATATTGTGCTTAATGAACCGAGTTACCACCTGCTTGGTGGCATTGGCATAGGATGCAGCTTCGACCCATTTTGTAAAATAATCGATGGAAACCAAAATGAAACGGTGCCCGTTGGATGCAGTCAGTTCAATTTTGTCGATCATATCAATTCCCCACATCGCGAACGGCCAAGGGGAAGTCAAGACATTCAAAGGTACTGGCGGCATATGCACCTTATCAGCATAGACTTGACATTTGTGGCAAACCCGTGCATGATTGTAACAATCAGTCTCCATGGTGGACCAATAATACCCTGCTCGCAAGATCTTTTTAGCCATGGTATGTCCGTTGGAATGGGTCCCGAAATCACCTTCATGTATCTCTTCAATGATTCTAGCTGCTTCTTTCTTGTCAACACATCTGAGCAGTAAACCATCATGATGCCTTCTATATAATATACCACCACTGAGAAAGAACTTGGCTGAAAATCTTCTCAAGAACTTCTTATGTGACGGATGCCCCTTTTGTGCCAATATTCACCACCTCAATCGAATCCAGATTCGGCTGGATAACCTTCTCCTCTTGTTTTAACAATCTTGCTAATTCCTCAGGAAGGTCACAATCCTCATATGCTTCTTCTTCAGCTTGATAAATAGGAGTATCAAAGTCATAATGAGCCATAGCAGAGTCGTTATCAATATGATCGGTGGTGGAAGTGTATCTGCATGAATGACATTTTGGCGTTTTTAGTGATAGTGTGTGAAAAGAGAAACATTGCCATTTAAATAAAAAAAGAAATGAAGCAAAATTTTGAATGCAAAAACGTCCTTTGTTTCATGATAAACTTGAAAAATAAACATGGTGGCCCTACACAAATGATTCACTACGCCTTGGGCAGAGCGTAGGAATTATGATAAGATAATAAAAGAAACAAGAAAATTACTCCTCAGCGCTTGAAACTTGGATAACATCCACAGAAGTCCAATTTTTTAGTGTCTGGCCTGGAATACTCGGGAGAATCCAATCTTCGATATTGTAGCCATCAACCCTATCATCGCCAACTGCATTGACGTGTCCTTCTTGAGCAGCATAAGGACGGGAAAACTTCACAGGAGTAGATAAACTAGATGCTATGGGAGTTGTACTCTGCTGACCTAGGCTAAAACCAAGACCAAATTTATCAAACTTTGGAGTAACATCTATCACCTGACCCCAACCTTCAGGGTTACCACCTTCCACCACAGCTCTCGCATCCTTGAGAGAAGACATGACAGTTTCTGGTTTCTTTTTCTGTTCTGGAGGAGGGAAATTGACAGCATGGACTGTCTCAAACGCCTGAAATGGAGTTTCATGTATCTCGCCTTCAACTTCAATATAGCGGAATGATGTCAAATGACTCACAATGTACTCTTCCTCTCTGCACACGGTTATCACCTTTCCCTCTACAGGATACTTGAGTTTCTGATGAAGAGTAGAAGTGACTGTCCCTACTCTATGAATCCACGACCGTCCTAATAAACAACAATACGCTGGTTGTATATCCATCACAAAAAAAGTAGCTGTGAAGGTGCAAGGACCAACCTTGATTGGTAACTCCAACTCCCCAAATACTGACCTTCGAGACCCATCAAATGCCTTCACCATCAAATCACTAGGGTGCAGCTCCAATCCAAAATAATCAATTCTCATCAATGCTGACTTAGGTAATACATTCAAAGATGACCCTGTGTCCACCAAAACTCGGGATAAAGTAGTGCCCCTGCACTCCATCGAAATATGCAACGCTTTGTTATGGTCTGGTCCCTCTGGAGGAAGATCAAAATCTGTGAAGCCCAGACCATTCCTGACAGATATATTAGCACAAAAATTCTCAAACTGATTGACTGTTATCTCATGTGGCACAAAGGCATTCTTTAATAACTTCATCAAAGCATTTCTGTGAGGTTCTGAATAAATCAACAGAGACAAGATAGACATCTTAGAAGGAGTATGGCTTAGATGATCAATTATGCTATAATCACTCTTTATGATAATTCGCATTAACTCTTCAACCTCATCGGGAACTGAAGAAGCTTCTGGTATCGGAATTGGCTGAGTCACATTGGCTGGCGTAACCCTTGGATTACCAATCATCGCCTGCTGTTTTCCTTTTTCTCTTGCGGAAGCATCTGCCGTATCTTGCACATTGGACGGACCAAAAACTCTCCTGCTTGTAGTCATTCGACCCACACCAGAGAAATTATGAACTTCCCCTTCATTATCTTCAGCTTGTTCTTCCTCAGATAAATAAGTACTTACTTCTTGCTTCACCCCATGGTAATAAACATCGGCACCATAATGCCATGGGATGTCCTTCTCACTGGTATACGGCATGGGACCAGGTACTGTAATCATCAAAGGATGTGCCCTAGACGGGGTAGGAATGCGCACAGGGGTGTAAGGAATAGATATCACAGCAACATCCTCTTCAGTAACCATGCGGTAACTCGGTTTTCTATCAAACTGTAGGAAATCCTCCTTTATCATCAACTGGATACCGGCTTTTAAATCATCACAACCCTTTGGTTGTTCTCTACACTTGGCACACTCTGAAGTGCAACCCAGAAAAATAGAATTGTCAAGCAAATATATCTTAACATACCTCAACGGAGTAGTTACTTGTTCCACATTCATGATCAAATTCAACAATTCACCATCATCATCAATCATATTAACAACACCCCCTCCATGCCTAGGCATTGGGTTCTGAGTAACATTAGGACCAGTCACTGGAGTAAACTCAATTTCCTTACCATCCAACAAGTCTTGCACCTTGCACTTCAACGCAAAATAATTGTCAGTAGAATGACCAACTCCGCCTGATTGGAATTCACATCTTGCGTTAGCATCATAGTTAACAGGAAGTCTTGCAGGTGGTGGTGGCATATTTCTCAAACCGATCAACTTTAAATCAAGCAGGTGGTAGAGTGCTTCAGTGAGAGATATCGGCAAGGGATATAATTTTCTCGGCTGTCTTTGATGTTGATTATTATACTGACGGGGAGCATCTTGTTGTCTCTGTTATTGAGGCACTGCATTTGGTCTCTGCTGCGGAGGAGCATTAACAGGAATAGAAACAACATTGATTTGTTGGTGCTGACGATCCTCTCTTCTTCCTCTATTAGAGTAAACTGCACTTGTGTCGCCTTCCCTTTTTGTAGGGTAAGTGTTGAATGGGTTCTTACTGCCCCCTGATGAGCCACTAGAACCTCCAATCTGAATTTCCCCAATTTCAAACCTACCTCAATCCTTTCACCAGCCATAACCAAGTCTGCAAATCTTGCCGAAGTACTTCCTATCATCTGCTCATAAAATGGCCCTTGCAGGGTACTCATAAACATATCAATAATTTCTCTCTCCATGAGTGGAGGTTGAACCCTCGTAGCCAATTCAGGCCACTTCTGAGCGTATTCCTTGAAAGACTATTTTGGTCCCTGCGACATATTATATAACTGAGTGCGATTAGGCGTCATATCCACATTGTACTGATAATGTTTGACAAAAGCCCGAGCAAGATCATTCCAGCAACGAATATGAGATTTCTCCAACTTCATGTACCACTCCAGGGATGCCCCAGATAGGCTATCCTGGAAAAAGTGAATCAAAAGCCCCTGATCCTCAGTATGCACCGACATCTTTCGAAAATAAGAAGTTGCATGAGTAATAGGACATGATGTTCCATTGTACTTTTCAAATGTAGGAGGTTTGAACTTTGGAGTAACTTTCACCCCAGACACCAACCCGAGATCATTAACATCCATACCAAGGACTCCTTGCCCTTCCACAACCTTCAAACGTTCTTCCAACAACCGATACTTCATATCCTCAACCTGAAATTCCAGCTCTGAACATCGAACAGAAAGCTGATCTTCATCCTGGTCAAAGTCATAATCCTGCTCCTGATAGTTCCTTACACCGCCCTAATTAACTCTTTTGTTCCCCACAAGACGAGGTCCCGGAGACGGGGGAAATTTCCCTACGTTGCACACAAAAGGGTTTCCAGGCATCCCGTGAAAATTTCCAGCAGGCTGATCTTGCACATCCCCCACTCCTACAGAAATGTCTTGATAGAGCCCTGATTTCCACCATCCCCTGGATAGCGACGCTGGTTGTTAACAATGGAAGCCAATTCCTCATGTCAGTGATTCACGTTGGTAATGAGCTCCATGAACTGGGTCATCTGAGTAGCCATCTGGGCCCTTATTTCAGCGAGTTCAGCTTGAACCTGTTCCGTCTGTCTTGGCAAATTGTTTCTGGTGGAATACCGATGAGTAGTCGTCTTGAATTTTGAATAAGAAAGTAGAAGAATAAGAATATCGTCTTGAGATAACCTGTAATGTTATGAAATGCATGATGTGTATGATGTGCATGATATGTTTGTCATTTCCAGGTATTCAAGAGTCCTTTTATTCATCAATCACGGCGTGCAACCAAAGATAAAATATACAATCAAAAGGAAAAAAGGATAAATAAGACAAATACTTCAATTGCTTACAAACAAAGAAACGACATCCGAGTGACTTTGGACATTTAAGAGTGTATCAATAAACAACAAAATACGCGTTTCAAAGTAAACTTAACAAAAACTGAATAATAAAAACAAACAAATGGTACCTTCCAACAATCCTGGGGGTGACCAAGTACACCAAAAGTAAATAACAAAACTAAATCTCCGGAACAAGACACGCTTCAAGGTGTTGACATTACTCTTCAAGCCTGGCTTTCTCCTTCAAAAGTTGCGATGCGACTACTTTACTTTCTCGGAACTGATCTTCTGCGACACACTTCTGGGCTACTTCCTTCCTAAGCTAAGCATCTTTGTCTTTGAGTTATTTCTCCATGTTCTGAATCTTCTTCCTGTAACTATTCTCAGATGCCTAAAGCTTCTGGAACTCTTGCTGGGTCTTACTCAACTCTTCTTCCATTTCAGCATGAGTCCTCTTCCTAAAACTGGTTGCATCAGAAGTTTCCCCTTGAGCTTCTTTGAGTTTGCGAGCTAAGTCGACCCTTTCTTGATCTACCCAATAAAGTTTCATCTCCGCCTCGCGGTCTTTTTCACGAAGTTGAATGTTCTCTACATGAACCTGAGTGAACACCTCAGTTGACACCGTGTTACTCAGAACAGCAGGAGGTTGCTCATATAGAGGAGCCGACCTTGCAAATGGTAACCGCAAAATCTTAACCCTGGCTCTAATCCAATCCAGGTAAGAAACCCTAGCAATAGGAACCTTCTTGCCCAAAGTAGTTCTATCCTTCTTATGAATTCCCTTCCAAGCACTTGTCACTCTTTTCAACATCACAGGATCACTTCCTTTAACAAAATACACTGACTCAGACACCTCCTTAACTTTTGGCGGTCCATCCATTGCATATCCCAATTGACGATAAGCAAGCACATGATTATAGTTAGTACACCCATTAGTTCCTATGAGGGGAACATTAGGGAAATCTCCGCAGCTAGTGATAATACCTCGTACTTCCCACATGTCATAATTCCATCGGATATCAAATGAAGTGAGGTTGACAAGTCTTGATGACCATCGGATAGAATGCCTGGTATCCATAAAAGGACCACTTGCCGGTAGGTGCAACTTAAACCATTGATACAACATTGAATGACATAAACTTACATTACCTCCTTTTCCATGCCTGGAATGAATGGTGTAAAGAGTATCTGCCAAGAGTGTCGATATCAGGTTCTTGTTTCTAAAAACATAAATAGCCGTCAAATCCACAAAATTTCTCTTACGAGGGAAGAGGACAATCCCGTATATCATGAGAGCAAACAGAGTGTTGAAGTCAATCCAATTCCCTTTCTTTTCCTAGTCTTCAGCTTTCTTCACTAAGAAATCCAAAAAAAACCCTGTATCATCCTCACTTGATTTCCAATTTTCTTTCACCTCCTTCCAACTCAAATGAAGAATTTCAGCAATAACTTCGAACTTTGGCTTCTCCGGCACTTGGACAAAAGGAACTTCATCGAACAACTTGATATTAAGTAGGTACGCGTAATCTTCTAGTGTGGGGACCAGTTGATAATATTGAAAAGTAAAACACTGTAATTCCTTGTCATAGAACTGGAAGAGAGTGATCAAAGCCATTGGGTCAACTGGAGTGTTAAGGATTAGTAATAAATTGCCATAATTATTGTTGAAATTACTCAGAACATCACCTTTTAGATAAGAACTCAACCTCTTCAACTCGGACACATCAATAGTAGGAATCTGATAAGAGAAAGTATGCCTGGTGGACTCTTTAATACGAACTGAATCAAACTCATCTGACGGGAGGCCAACCATTTCTGATGGAAAGAAGACTCTTGAATGTCCCTGGAAGATGACATGTGCATGCTAGTTATTTTTTTTACATTATTTTTTCATTTTTTTAGAAATAAATATGCTATGATGCAACATGACAGGATCAAAGTTTCACACTGGATCATGGATGGACCACCACAGAACAACACTACTTCAAGATCAAAAGAAAATCCCAAAGCTTCAAAACTATCATGGGAACCTGAGTCACCTTCACAACACAAAGTCACCAACAGTACCTGTACCTGTAAGAAAAATTTTCCCGCCCCTCTCACGGGTGTAATCTAGGTCAAGATAAGGTTAAAAGCCAAATCAGAGTACAAGAGCTCAAATGTTGGTATCATCATACGATAACACCTATCCGAACTACCTCTGAAGTCATGGGTCTCATGGTCAGGTCTACAAAGCATCCGCCTCATAGATGCCATGGCCACTCTATTCCTAGTTCCTTTGGAATTCACTCATAGCCTGGGTATGAGGCCTTTTACCTCGTGGAACAACCCACCCACCAAGAAAACCATCATCCAAACAGTCCAGCCAAATCCAGTATGCAGAAAGTAAAGCACACATAGGATGCAATGCAAACAGATAAATATGAAAAGTAGTAAAATAAACACCCAAAAATAAAACAAACAAGAGCTAGGATCGACTCCGAGATGGACCAGCAAAAGGTCAATATGTCCCTAGTCAAGTCGCCAGCTGAAACCGCGCGGCCGGAACCTGTCATCTGGATGTAATGAAACATCAATGAAGTCGCCACCGAACGTCTTTTATCCCACTGAAAGGGAAAGGTAAACATCGAGAAAACCTGAAAAGGGAGAAATCACGGTCTTACGACTGAGAGATCGGGTAAGGGAATCTGTTACGCGAGGGGAAGGTGTTAGCACCCAACACGCCCGTAGTACTCTACGGTATCCACTCTTGTTGTCTAATCTAATGGGTGTGGTCAAATCTTATGTCCATGGCTTAAAACTGAAAAGGGATTGCATGTGAAAAAAAAGGAGAAAATAATGTAGGGAAAATAAAAGATGTGCTCGATCGGGCCCTACCCCAATGCCTACGTATCCCTTTTAAGGAATCAGAGCATCCGTAGTTCGGCTTATGTATTTTGGTTGGTTTGTGTTTTTTAGTTAAGACAACAAAAACACTCAAGATGGCAAAACATAAAATAAAACAACAAAATGAGACGGTAAAACATCGGCTAAATAATAACAAAGTAACATGTCAAAGATGGAGAAACATCAAATGATAAAACAATCACACCGAACAATGACATTGAGAGTCAAAGTAGGATAACCAACATGTGCGATGACGAAACATCGGCTTCAAACAAATGTGTGAGGGCGAAACATCGGCTAAAAGATAACAAAGTCATGGCAAAGATGGCGAGACATCAATAAAACGGATGACAAAATATCACACCTAACAATGATATTGAGAATCAAAGAAGGATAACAAACATGTGCGATGGCGAAACATCGGCTTCAAGATAATAAGATATCATGGCAAAGATGGCGAAACATAAATAAAACGGATGACAAATCATCACACCTAACAATGATATTTAGAATCAAAGCAGGATAACAAACATGTGCGATGGCGAAACATCGGCTTCAAGATAACAAGATATCATGGCAAAGATGGCGAAACATAAATAAAACGGATGATAAAACATCACACCTAACAATGATATTGAGAATCAAATTAGGATAACAAACATGTGCCATGGCGAAACATCGGCTTCAAGATAACAAGATATCATGGCAAAGATGGTGAAACATCAATAAAACGGATGACAAAACATCACACCTAACAATGATATTGAGAATCAAAGTAGGATAAAAAACATGTGCGATGGCGAAACATCGGCTTCAAGATAACAAGATATCATGGCAAAGATGGCGAAACATCAATAAAACGGATGATAAAACATCACACCTAACAATGATATTGAGAATCAAAGTAGGATAACAAACATGTGCGATGGCGAAACATCGGCTTCAAGATAACAAGATATCATGGCAAAGATGGTGAAACATCAATAAAACGGATGACAAAACATCACACCTAACAATGATATTGGGAATCAAAGTAGGATAACAAACATGTGCGATGACGAAACATCGGCTTCAAGATAACACAGACAAAGCAAGATTGGTTTGTATCTTTTACTTTGAAGAAGGGTTTGAGTTCATTAGAAATGTCTTATGGTTTGCCAAGAAACAAATTTTTGTTTTAAGATGCAGAATGCATAGAAAAGGGAAAACAACTAAGGGAAATCAAGTCAGAAATTACGCCATAAGGATGTAAGTAATGAGATTATCAGATATGAACAGATCCCCATGGACAATGTATATTATTCACAATCTCATGTATATATCCTGCATGAAACATCAAACATGCCAAATACAATAGCAGTGGAAGTGTAATAAGTCGTGTTCCACAAATAAAGTGAAACACAGTAGCCTTAGGCCAAAAGTGGAATATTATACATTGTCACAAAGTCTCCAAGATAGGCCAAGGTCTCTAATCCTAAGTCCAAGAAAAAGTCTCATGCTCCATAATGCCAAGGATAGTAACCAAATAATCCAAGTATCATTAAAGTTTTTTTTATGGTTCATGTTAATTATTAGGTGTCTTTAAAAGGAAAAGAAAATCTCAAGTGAGAAAAATAAAAATGACATAAAAGTAAATTCTCAAGTGAGCAAAGATGAAAATAGCATGAAATGTAAAATGCTAAAAGTAAATGGTACATAAAGCATAAAAAATAAAAGCATAAAGTAAAGTCAATTGTTAGAAATTAGTGGTTAGTTGGATGACCATCTTGAAGCTTGCATTTAGAACTCATTAGAGGATTGGTAGAACCAAAGCCTCCACACAACAAGTTGCATTTGCTTTTTGTCAAGTATATCATCCATTTTGGAATCCTCAAAAGTAACATTTAATGATCAACGATGTTTAAGTGATCCGCGTTGACCAATGGTGTTGTAGATCCATTAGAGGATTGATATAACCAAAGCCTCCACACAATGAATCTCAAGGTTATTGGAACAAATAGATCAAATTAAAATACTTGGGCTTGCAATCATAAGTTTGGGCCACGAATGATCATTTATTTGAATCGGGACAAAATTTAGCGCTATGTTAAGCAATCGTAAGTGGACTTATGTAGAAGCCGCACCTATTTTAAGGCCGGTCAATAGCAATCTATGTACTTCATGTTTGGATAAATGATAAATAGATCACCATCCTTTAACATGTAACACAATTAAAAAAGAAAGGGATTAGATGAAGAGGGAGGGGAATGATAAGCTAATTTGGATCACCATTTCAAAATTCTTTCATCTTTAAATTCAACCACTCCTCTAGATGGATTAAAGCACTAAACATATCATTAATCCAAAGCACCAAAAATGAATTAAATAATTCACTCTTAGGTAGATTTGAATTGATGAATATTTATCCAACTTCATCTAAATCACAAATTCCATTGAGTTTAAATAGAAATTGGACATTCAAAATTGCAATCCAAACCAACAATCAAAAGGAGTGAGTAGAAAAAACATTTTGGATCAAAGCTTCCCCAAAACAAGGCAAAAAAATGCATTTTGTCCCTGTGTAAATCGATTTCACTACTATGTAAATTGATTTACACAGTACAGTTTTCAAAAATCTGTGTGAAATTGCTTCTGTGCAATCGATTGCGCTGTTACTGCAATCGATTGCACACTGTTACAGGCAGCAAAACAGCATTTTAAAAGGCCAATTTCTTGTTCAAACTTTCCATCAAACACCTTATGATCATGGATACAATTGAGCACGAAAATTCCATTAAATTATGAGAAAATAACACCATTAGAATCACAAAATAATGCTCAATGAATCAAATACAAAGATTAACAAGAGATCACATTGTGAAAGATGAATTATCCAACTTACCAAAGGTAGATCTAGAGAATTATCAACACAACTTCAAGAATTTTTTCAATTCAACCACAAGAATCAATTGCCAAGCTTGGATGTAGAGAATTGATGAAGAAAAAGTGTTTGGATGAAGGTTTAGCTCAAAGATTAGTAAGCTTCAATGCAAAGCTTACTAACTTTTTTAAAATGGAGCTTTGAGTGAATTTGGTAGATGGAGAGAATTGAGAGATTTTTTAGCAAGGTGGATTTGGCTATCAAAAGCTTGAAATTTGAATGAAATGAGGGCTCTACTTATAGAGTTTTAGGATTGGGATTAGTGGTAATTTGGTAATTGATTCTTGGAGCCAAAATTAGAATTAATGATAATTCTTTCAAATATTAGAGCAAAAATTTGAATTAATGATAATTCTTTCAAATATTAGAGCCAAAATTTGAATTAATGATAATTCTTTCAAATATTAGAGCCAAAATTTGAATTAATGATAATTCTTCTTAAAAATGAAATATTGACACTAAAATTTGAATTAATGGCACATCTTTCAAAAATGAAGGAAAATTGGAGCCAAAATTTGACAAGTTTAAAATTGCTGATTTTTTTTCAAATTTTCACACTGTGCAATCGATTGCACTATAGTGCAAATCGATTTGCAGTGTCTTTTTTTCAAAAATTGCACAAAATACACTATGTGCAATCGATTGCACTCTAAGAGAAATAGATTGCATCAGTGAAAAAAATGAATTTTTGTTAATTTTCTTTTGCAAAAAAGAGATTTTTGGAGAATAATACCAGGAATCTTTATTTGTCAGATGCTTCGACTTGGTACCTACAAAACACAAATATGCAAAGACAAAGACAAATATTTTTTGTATTTTGATTAGAAGTTAGTCAACAACACATATACAAAATACACAACTAAGGTTCTTGGAGATGCTGATCAAGCGTCAAAACCCTAATTCCACTGCATATCATGAGAGATTCCTTGATCAAATTTGATTCCAATGATGATAAGATAGTGATGCTTCATGAATTGGCTCATCTAGACCTCAATTACCTCAACTTGGACCAAACCCTAATTTTGGTTAACATCTTAGGATATTGATGAACCACCTTCAAAACTTTAAAATCCTCTGGACCTCTTGGCCAATTTCTTGTACTAAGACCTTCCAAATATCAATGAGATGTTATAGCTTCCAAATCAATACTTGTATATTGATCAATGATCTTGCTCAAACAAAACCCTAAATTGACTGGTGAATCAAAGGAGTGATTCCTTCACATAATCAAACATAAACTTTGATCCTCTGATGGTCCAAAGAGATGGATAAAACATCTTGAGATATGCAATAACTTTTGGCTTGAAAGATCCAGAGGTTTAGATGATAAGGTTCTACTTGAGCAACTTGTCAATGCAAACAACTTTCAAAGCTTGAGAAAGACTTCATAACCAAAGTACTTTGATCCCATCACAATGTATGAATGAAATGCAATGTGATATTCATGATGAAACATAAGCCTAAATCAAGAGGGTAAATTTTGGGGTGCAACAGCTGCCCCTATTCAAATATCTTCAACATGATAAGTGAGAAAAGTGACAACTTTCGAGCGTACAAGGTTGAAGATGTTTGAATACGAAAGAACCCGAAAATTTACACTCTTGAAGAAGAGAGAAAAAAAACAAAAGAAAAAAAAACAGAAAACCCCAAGGCATGCATCAGAATGAAGCTGTAACACAGATCGAAATAGAACGAAAACAAAAGAAGAGTAGACGTAACTAAACTTCCGGACAAATGTGCTAGGGCAAAACTGGGCTTCAAAAAGAGTGAGATAAAACTCAAACCACAGAGTATAGGCGAAACTAAACTCTAGAAAAGAAAATGTACGCGGGTAAGGAGACAAAAATCTGAGCTTGACCCAAAGCAAAAGTGGCTAGAGTGCGTGATTCTAGGAGCACTTGCTAATCTCAACTAAGATAGACAGTATGAAGGAACTGAAAGAATCCTAGAAAAGAGGAACAAAAGCGAGACGAAACTCGACTCGATAACTAGTTAGACGAAACTAAACTAGATGAACACCAGGACGAAATTGGATTTCACGCACGGGTAACGAGGCAAAACTCGGCCCAAAGCAAAGTGATGAGAGAGCATGTTTCTTAGAGCACCTGCTGGTCTCAGGTCAATGGATAAGCAGTGACGAAAACTGATAGAAGAATCCAATGAACAAAAGAGACAGATTTCAAACCAGGGACACAATACGAACACTGCACTCGGTAAACGAACACCGTCAAAGGGTCCAATGTATGAAAGCAAACACGAGACGAGACGAGACTCAATAATTAATTAGAAGAAACTAAACTAGATGACTACCAGGACAAAACTGGATTTCATGCACAGGTGACGAGAGGAAACTTGACCCAAAGCGAGGAGATTAGGGCGTACACCTAAAAACCCGCTGAAAGCGAATATCAGGACGAAACTGGCATTCGAAAGGTGCATCAATAGACATTGGAATGAACCGGAGAGGGTAGTGAAGACTAAACCCGAGAAGACCGCGCCAGGGCAGAACTGAACCAAAGTCAAGAGTAGACACTTAAACAAACAAATGATTGATGTCAAAAGGATATTGGTATGGGGAGGAAACTGAGATAATGAGGATGAAGACCTCGCTGGGGGGTTAAATCCGAAGTATTAGCAAAATCACTGGGGAAGACGGAAACAAAAATGGCTTTATATTCCGATGCATGTTTGAATTCTTTTTATATAGTGCAATGCTCCATATAATGGAAATGTTATGCGTTTTGGTAGATGCAATGTTATGATGCATGTTTAAAAATTTCACTGGGGAATGGCCAACTGAGAAGTCAATAATCAAGAAGTCAGGACCTGACAAGACTTGCAAAAATAAATTTCAAAATCCAAAGGAGAGGAGAAAATATGGGGAACCGCTAGAGAGGGAACCTTGAAGAGATGAAGCTTTGCGGGGAATAACAACCGAGCAACCAGTAGAAACGGGCCACAAACATTGAGAGGAGCTACAAAAATAAATTGCAAACTCCTAGAGAAGATCAGATCGACACTGTAGCTTCTGGAGAGGGACGCCATCCGAAGATTAGACATTGAGAGAGAAGATAAGGGCAAGACCATAATCTCTCGGAAAAGACAGCGCGCGGCCGTGTTGAGGATGACACCAAGACAAAAAACCCGACGTGATGGGTGAAAACCTTTACTGGGGGAATAAAGCTATGCTGAAGAGACGGGACTTCATCGGGTAGACAGAACTCCGTTGAAGATTTGTTGGAGATATTTCTTGGAATGCAGCCATTGGAAGGATCATGCAGATGGTCACACAGTATCGACCTTATTGGGGATAAGGAAAGATCTTAACATATGGATGCCCCAGTCAGCAGATCGGCTAGGAAATGAGAGGTCAAGGTGAGGGATCCTTGTTGGAAACTCTGTTAGAGAATTGAAGCTTCCTCCAAATGCGAGTTCCTATTTAAACACAACTCCCAATGCAACATATCTAAACTTAAAGTCTCGGAATGAAACTTTTGAAAACAGATTCCTGTGGCAACAAAACTTTATTGCGGAAACGAAACTTCACTGGGAAACGAAATTTCACTGGGAAACGAAATTTCACTGGGGAATAGATAAAGTCCTATTCATGCAAGGGCTTTGTCTTAACAGAAGAAAACCAAATTTTCCCTTCTTGACAATCATTAAGCTCTTTACTGGTGTTCAACGTGTAAACTCTTTTTGATGTCAAACAAATATTTTGCATGCAGGAAGATGTTTATTTTGGGAACGACAGACCTGATGCGACAATTATTTAAACCTTGAAGTTGAAAATCTTAACAAAGTGTCGCACCTCTGTTGTGAAAGAATCACTGGCTAGAGTGCAAAAATTTTCAAAACTTTTCTTTTTCCAATAAAAACGAGTCAAGATGCGGGTGATAGGATACCAACATGGATATGCAACACATATTTGGGAGTTTGGGAAACGTCATTCTGTTGCAGTATGCTTTCGAGTTAAACCCTTGTTTCAGTTAGGACTTTTAGAGGTTGTAACGTGGCATGGTTCGAGGTTTTTTTTTTATAAAAAAAGTTTTTCAAGGCTCAAGTTATTTGGTGCCCACCCCCTTCGTGATGTTCTCCTGTCCTAAGTTCAGCTGGCTTATAACAAGCATTCATCTTTCAAAAGGATTTGTAACGGTTGAGTGATCACGACAAATTCTCCAACATGATTGTCGCTTAGCTTGTGTTGCCTCTTTTGTTTTTGATATTATTGTTCCTCTTCTTTTGATGAAAAGTAAGGAAGAGTTAAACTAGACCGACCACATTATACCAATCACATTGGATCTGAAAAGGTTGCCAATCACATTGGACTTGAAAAGGAAGGAAGAATTAAACTAGACCGGCCATAGGATACCAATCACATTGAATCCGAAAAGGTTGTCAATCACATTTGACTTGAAAAGGAAGGAAAAATTAAACTAGACCAACCATAGGATACCAATCACATTGGATCTGAAAAGGTTACCAATCATATTAGACTTGAAAAGGAAGAAAAAGTTAAACTAGACTGACCACAGGATGCCAATCACATTGGATCTGAAAAGATTTCCAATCATATTGGACTTGAAAAGGAAGGAAAAAATTAAACTAGACCGACCATAGGATACCAATCACATTGGATCTAAAAATGTTGTCAATCACATTGGACTTGAAAATAAAGGAAAAGTTAAACTAGACCGACCACATGATATCAATATCATTGGATCCGAGAAGGTTGCTATTCACATTAGACTTGAAAAGGAAGTAAAATTAAACTAAACCTACCAAATGATACCAATTAAATTGGATCCAAAAAGAGTGGTACCATGACAAAAAGATCATGGGAACCAAAGAAAAGTCTGCGGGAACCACAACCTTCTGGGGACAATCAACAACTAGGTTGCTTCAAATAAAACATCAAAGTGACTTATGCTTCAACATATGTTTTAATTTTTCTTTGGTGTAATACTCCATAAAAATGGGAATATTACGCATTTAGATAGATGCAATGTAATGATGCATATTTGGATGTTTCACCGGGGAACGACATAAACTATTAGGAATTGTTAGAGAGCCAAGGAACTACTAAAAAGAAATCTTTGAAAACTTGGTCTTCTATGAAGAATAACAATTTGGGTTGTTAACAACCACTGGCTATAAACTGTGGTGCAAGATTGCAAATCAAACACATCAACTTCGAGGAGAGATGCCACTGAAAAGTGGACTTTATAGAAGGACTCTGCAAAAATAAATTGCAGTCCACTGAAGAGAGCTAACTTTGGCTTCAAACCGCTCTTAGATTCCTATGGATAGATTTGTTACCTCCTCAATGGGGATAAAGAATACTTCATTGGGGAATAGAGATTTCCTCGTGTAGAGCTCTAGTCAAAACAGCCTCTACTGGAGATAATGAGACTTCTTGAACAAGAAAAACTCAATGATGAACCCCGTTGGGGAACAAATCTTTATTTACGGAGGATAGAGTTTCTTGAACAAGAACTCCTTTAGGATTAATTTCCACTGGGGATGATATAAGATCTTCATCATTGGGGAATTAGAGAATTCTTAAGAGAACTCTCACAAGTGAGAGCTATACTAGGGAAGAAAACCTCAGAAGGCCTTCAACTAAACACCACTTTATTGGGGAGAAACTTCCTGAAAAGGCAATATTAGGAAGAAAGTCCAAGTGCAGACTCTGCTGGAGAAAAGTAAATCCATACATACTTTGTTGGGGAAAAGTATCCTGCTTTTGGATTGGTACGAGACCTTCACGAGTGAATGATTGTTCTTTAAATTCATGCCTTATGTCCCACTATGTGTGGCGCATGCATGTAAATTAGAGAGGAGGCACCACACTGCATGGCTTGTCCTCCTATGTAGTGACATGCAATGTGGCGCATGCATGTAATTTTAAGGAGAAGGCGCCATATTAGATGGCTTGACAGTTGTATTTGGTTTTCTATAAATGCAACCACCCATCTTCACCATTTTTCACACCATTTCTCACACCACTCTCAGAAAATGTCTTCCACTCCCTTGCCAACGCTTTCCACTCCATTGCCAAGGTTTTCACTTATCAAAAGAGATGCTCATGTTATTTTTCGGTGACAAAGCCTCCGATGAAGATCAAACTCTGGAATATGCATACATTCGAGCATTTTCAGAGGCACTTGATTCACTGGTTGGAAGGAGACATTCCTGAAGGTGAACATATCAGGAAAATAGAAAGGCAAATTACAGTGAGGAATGAAAAATGAGTAAGTAATTCATGGAAAAAGGTGAGATGTGACGCTGATGTCATGATGATGATGCTTATACCAAATGATATTGTTTTGATGGTTTTTATCTCGTAGATGTTATGATATGTTTAGTTGTTTTGTCTGCTTATCATGTTGTTGTGTTTTGCGTAGTTGTCCTGAGTTTGTCGTGTTGTAATTTTTTGGGCCATTATCTGAAGGTTGTTGTAATCGAATGTTAACTTGAACACGAAATGAAAACTCGAATTTGAATTGAAATTTCTTGCTTACAACAAATTAATTACTCCAGAAAGTTTGCTATAAAAAATTAGGTTGCAGAGGAAGACCCAATATTCGGAGAAAAAAATTCCGATTATGTCCAAGAAGATGACGTGTACTACATAACCTTATCATATTTTGCCGTATCCATTTCAGTTCTAATACGAGTGCTATTGGGGCGCCCCTTTTTCTTCCTTCGCATTTGCTCATTATTCCAAACAATGTCCCCTTGATATGCAGGCCAATAATCCTCCTTTGCCAACACGGAGAAGGTATTGATGTACACACTTAAGACGCTCTTGATTATGTAAACGGGGGATATATGTCCTATTGGGTCCAAGCGAACATGCGAACATGTCGTTATGACATGAGAGCAAGGCAAGAGAAATGCTTGAAACTTTCTACAATTGCACCAACTTATATCTAGTTCGACCCAATAGTATCTCCTTGGCCTCCCCTCATTATGATACATTGTCTCTTGTACACTGAACCAACCTTTAATACGATCAAACATAGTGACACTATGGGTGTTAGATTTGGCAACCTCATCGTTAAATGATTTCATTATGCATTCACAAAACAACTGCCCTGATTGTAACACTGCCCTCCATTTTGAACTTCTTGTATCGAACAATGACCCCAACCTAAAATATGTTGCTCTAACCAATGCAATAATTGGTAGGTTACAGATGCCTTTGAAAACAGAGTTCAATGATTCCACCAAATTTATTGTCATGTGGCCCCATCGTTGACCATTGTCAAATTCCCGAGTCCACTTCTCCACTGGAATGTTATCGATCCACCTTAACACTTCTGAGTTTGTCAACCAGATTTCTCTACAATAATGTTGGAATGATGGTTCTGTTAAGGCATACCCTGCATTAACAACTTTCTTTCAAAGTGTCTTGTCTTTGATATGGAGCATGAAGTTTTGTGTGATATGTGTAATGCAATAGACATGTGTAGAAGGGGGATTTTGCCAATCGTTATTAGGGTTATTGTATGCACTCACAATCGATGGATGTATGTGTTGCACCCCAAAATCTGCCCTCCTAATTTCTTATATTTGGCTTAGGCTTAGAATTGCATTCATATCTTTTCATTAGGTCATTAACATACATTTGCATTCAATAAAGGGCTTAAGGTTCGAAGTTCAGTGGTTGCGTGATATTAGGGTTTCACAGCGGTTAAGGTGTTCATATCCAATAAAGCCTGATTCTTCTGATTATCCTTCAAGCAGTGAAATGTGGAATTAGGATTGCAACCTATGCTTATTGAGGGTTATGTTCTCTTCAAGATTAAGGGGGCTATTACTCATTGAGATGCATTAAAGACAAGAGTCGGTGTTTTTCTCCACCAAATTTGTGCTTATCAGCGTTTCATCAACTGAGGTTCATTAGGTTTTTTAAGTTATGGCCATCTTGGTCATATTTCTTTCTGTATTCCCATGTTCATTTCCAAGTTATTCTACGAGGTCATCTAAGGGCTACTAAATCAGACATTCATTATCTCCTTGTGTTCAACATCATCCTTTGATTAAAGTTTATTTCTCTAAATCATGTACCATTCAGGAGAGGTTTCTCTATGAAGTTGTGATTATCAGGCAAGGCTATCATTAGGGGATATCGTCCATGAATAACCAGGGTTTCAATTGATATATCTTTGGAAAATAAAAAGGAAATCATTGCTTGAATATCTAGTCATGTAGGCATCAACTCTATTCTAGAAAAGAAGATTTAGTTGGATCTTCTTCACGAATTAGGGTTCGTATGCCTTATAATGCAAAGCTTTTCATCTGGTCGATTGGTTTACTTGTGATATAATCTATTTTCTTCATATTTCATTTCAATGCTTTGAAAATCAAAATCTAAAAGCTTTGTGTGGAAGTTTAGGATTTATATCCCATCATACTTGGGTTTATCAACATCTTCAATGGAGGTTCATGGGATGATAAGGCGTGATATAAGGATGGCATTGTATATTCATTGTTTGTTATACAAGATTGATGGGGATCAACGTGTTGGATCCATTCTCTCATGAAGGACAGAGGGTGATGTTAGGGACCATTTGGTTCATGGTCATCAATTAAAGATTGGGCTCACTTCATGGCCTATGATATAGGTCATTTTCTTTAGGGTTCATTCAAGAAGGTGGAATTCTGATTACGGAGTTTGCTTTAGATTATTTCAAGAGAAATATCATGGGAATTCAAGTTTTGTTCAAGAATTGGATTAAAGTTCATTTACCAAGCATGCAAGGTTAGAAAAGGATTCATGTGGATTTCTTGAGAAACAAGTTATTTGGAATTTAGAGCAAATATCAAGTTCATGCATGTACAATGGCATTCAAGAATTATTCAAGGCTATTTCAAATTTCAAGATCACAAATCCAAATTTCATTCACCGTTCAAGTGACCATAACACAATATCATTCAAGGTTTTCAAGCATTTTTAAGACAGGATTTTAAGTATAAATTCCAAAACTATGTGTATCACGACTCAAGTTTGCTTAACATGTAAATTTCAATATTCTTAATAACCCATTCAAGATGTGAGGCCTTTTTGTGTTATCGTTCGTTACACATTCAAATTTTTAAAACAGTTTCATTCACAATCGTCCATGGAAGCCTTGAACAAAAAGAAAAAAAGAACATTACAAAAGCAAAAGCATGGCTAGCTCTAAGTTCTAAGCCTAAATAGAATCTTCCTGAGTCAATTCTTGAGTGCAGACTTTTCTTTGCGTTCAAAGCTCTACCATACTTGCAAAGCTAGCCTAAAGTCCTGCATAAAAAAAGAAAAGCACACAGTACATCAATTTCAAAGGATGCTATCCAACAAAGGCCGGCCTAACCGGGCACAAATCAGTTAATCAGCATTGCGCATACGCGTTCCATCAACTCATAGTTCGTATAAAAATACAGCAGACCAAAAAACATGATTGGCATTTGGAGGGTCGGGTACTTACACTTGCACTCGATAAGTCTTTCTCAAGTGAGGCCTTCAAGTCGCCTTGCATTAGATGTACTACAAGCAATAAGAAAAACTGTTAGCAAATTTCACAAGAACGTGCAACATGTGAAATCACCAAAATCTCTTGAAGAGAGGTTTTGGAAGCTTAAGCAACAACTTCAAGTTCCTTGTAAGATGAATCTTTTAGTTGACGACAAAAATAAATGGGACACAGTCTATCCTATGCTTGTCGCTGCCTGTGGAATTAAAGGATGCTTTTCCTGTTTTGGTGTATATGATCATCCCCGGGACACAATGCTCCTTACAATGGAAGATTGGAAGCAGTGTCCAAACTTAAGGTATAGTTGACTGAGGCAAGCCAAGATCCTCACTGTTGTTGTTTGATTATGTCTCTGCAAGAAGAAGTTTGATGTGTATTGGATACAGAGTTGTTAATCCCGGATAGCAGAGCGGAGCGGCCGACCCCGGGAATGGGAAAAGCGGGAATAGCGGGATTCCGGATAGCGGGACAACTTTTTGTATACTAATAATTATATAATAATCTATAAAACATATGTTATAAAACATATGTCATGCAATACTAAATTAATTCCACAACACTCATAAAATACTTATAAAATCTAATGTCAAACAAAGAACAATGCTTAATCAAGACTCAAAACATAAAGATTCAAAACATAAAGGTTCAAATGTCAAACAAAGAACAATGCTTAATCAAGACTTAAAACATAAAGATTCAAATATAAAGGTTCAAATGTCAAACATAGAAATTATATAGCATCATCAAAAAATTCCTCTTCCTCTTCATCTTCTTCTTCAATATATTCCTCCATTTCTTCATCTTCATCTTCAACATCTTCAACTTCTTCAACATCTTCCATCACTTGTTGTTCCATTGGTGCTCTAGTTGCCATTGTTGCTCTTGGTGCAATTGTTGCTCTTGGTGCCGTTGTTGCTTGAGAAGTACATCCAACTTCATTTTGCCTTGTTGTCCTCCTAGTGTAGATTATAGGCTCATTAGCCCCACTAGCATCGGCAACTTGACTCCAAGTTAAATCATCATTTGGATGAACCAAGTCTTCACCATCATCTCCT
The DNA here is from genome assembly GCA_948472305.1 of Vicia faba. Taxonomy (NCBI): domain Eukaryota; kingdom Viridiplantae; phylum Streptophyta; class Magnoliopsida; order Fabales; family Fabaceae; genus Vicia; species Vicia faba. The sequence continues at coordinate 1,179,086,167 of OX451741.1, read as the reverse complement.
ACCTTTTCCATCTCTCCCACCAACCATTCGGTGTGGAAATTAATTTCATTAAATTCCATAGGATCAATTTTATCCTGAATTTCAAACCTCTCTACCAAAGCTTGATTATACTTGATAAACACCAAGTCTTGCAATCTTTGATGTTCCAATTTATTTCTCTTCTTAGAATGAATCTAAAATACAATAATTTGAAGTATTAATTTAATAATACTTGCATGTAAGATACTTTAAAATCCTAGTAAAAAATTAATACTTACATGCTCAAAGATGCTCCAATTACGCTCACATCCGGAAGCACTGCAACTCAAACTCAACACTTTAACAACCAACAATTGCAACTCCGGAGTTTTGGCTCCATAAGACTTCCACCACTCGGCTGCAAGTAATTGTAAAAACTCATTCCATATACATAACACAAAGTGTATCACATGTAATTTAGCAAAAACTTATTTCATCTTACCTGGAGCTAATGTCGACCTTTGTCTAATTGCCGCTTTTATACCAAAGAGACCCGTAGCACCCCTGTATTGTGACAATTGTTCTGAAATCAAATCTTCCACTTTATAACTTTCACTAAGTGTCTCAATGCACTTACAGAGGCCTCTCACCAATCTACCATTTTTCTCAATTTCTGGTTTAGAATAATAATATTCTGGATTGAGATAGTGACCTACAGAATGTAGCGGATGATGAAGTTGACACTCCCATCTTTTATCAATGATTTCAAATACAGCTTTGTACTTGCTTGAATTTGAACTAAAAGCTTTCTCAATTGATTCTTTCGATACTCCCATTGCGGCATATATGTATCCCATTGTGGGTTTCTTTTCATTATAAACCATTCTTAGCACATCTACAAGAGGTGCCATGCACTTAAGAGTGTAGAGAACATCATTCCAAAATGAAGCCGTAAGTATAGTATTGGCTGCCCTTTGTCCTTTGGCATCTTTGGCACACTTGGAAGTCGTCCATTCTTCACAAAGAAACATCTCTCTAAGCTTGCCTTTTAGTTCTTGCATCCTTTGTAGACAAAGGAAATGGGTAGCAAACCTTGTCACTCCTTGTCTAACTAATTCAACATTGCCGGTAGTCTTTCTCATTAGATTTAAAGCAAAAGTATGGTTATAAATGTAGCCCACAACCTTAACCCCTTTTTGTATAACCTTTTTAACCTTTGGAATTTTGCCTATGTCTTCTAACATAAGGTCTATACAATGGGCAACACATGGAGTCCAAAACATGTGAGGCCTCTTCAAACACAATATTTTACCCGCCGCTACATAATTACTTCCATTGTCGGTAATAAATTGAACAACATTTTTTTCACCCATATCCTCAATAAAAGTGTCCAACAATTCGGCTAGCTTTTCCCCCTTCTTGGCATAGTCTGATGCATCAACACTTCTCACAAACATGGTCCCCGCCGGATAATTGACCAAGAAATTAATCAATGTTCTACCTTTTCTATCTGTCCAACCATCCGACATAATTGAACATCCATATCTATTCCTTTGCACCTCTTGGTTTTTCAACAAATCTTTTGTATATTCCAATTCTTTCTGAAGGATTGGAACCCTGAGTTCATGATAACTTGGCGGTTTCAAATGAGGACCATAACTTCCAACGGCTTTCAACATCAACTTAAAAGCTCTTGCATATGCTACGTTAAAAGCAACCCCACACGTATAAAAAAAGCGACCAATATATTGAATGGTTCTTGCCCTCGCTTCTTTATCACACGCATCGTTGATGCTTGTGTGCTTACTCTTCTTGTACACCAAATCCAACGGTCCTTTAGTCTTCTTGAAAGCAATTGAAGAGCTCTCACTCTCCGCAATCCTCTTTCTAGTTCGAATTCTACGTATTTCCTCAATATCAATTGTATCATCCGCATCCAATTGCACTGAAATATCTTGTATTCCTTTCTTAATTCTCTCTTTATCAACCATGTCAGCACGTAATATAGCCTTAACATCATCGGGTGTTTTCGTGCAAGAAATTACATCATCGATAATTCCTAATTGATGCCTTTTGGCTCTACTTATTCCCCCACTGCTGGTTAAATTGAAAAAATCACATGTCACCTTCTTCCTATCATTCAAATTCTTCAAATGATTGTATTTCCATCCTATGTCCTTACTATTGGTTGGTTTGAATGTTGGAGCACATGAAGCTACTGACGGTGTCGAAGAAGAAGCTGCCATATTTTTCTAGAACAGAAACAAAAAAAGTAAGGACTAGAATAGATAGGAAAAAAAGTAGAAACAGTACGTTGTTGGCTTGCTGGCTTGCTGGAAAGGTGAAGAAGTATTAGAGTATATGGATTATAGCATAAGTATAGAAAGGGTACATTTACACATGGCATAAGTATAGAAAGGGCATGTGTCATTGCTGTGCTGAGTTAGCACAGTGGGGTTGGAGTATATTAACTCTACCCCCTTTCCAATTGTACCTTGCTGGCTTAGAAAAAAACTAGAAACGGTGAAACTGGAAAGTGTATCACATGTAAATAGAAGAAGTGTACCTTGCTGAATCAGAGTTGTACCTTGCTGATTGGCTAAGTAGAAGAAGAAGAGCGTTTGCTGGAAAGGTGAAACGGAAACGGTGGAAACAGTGAAGAGAGACGGCAACGAGAAACGGCAAAGAGAAAAGCTGGAAACAGGCGAGGAGAAAGGAGAAGAGACGGCAGAGAAAAGCTGGAAACAGTAGGAGCCGGCAGAGAGAGGAACAGTAGGGTAAGGAGAAAGGAGAAGCGGAACGGTAGGGCAAGGAGAAGAAAAAGAAACGAACGGCAGAAAGAAAGAAACGTGAGTTATAACAAACTATTTTACATATTATTTTATGAAATAATAAGGGCAAAACAGTAATTTTGTTTTAAAAAAAATTTAAAAAAAAAAAACTGCAGATCCGCTCCGCCCGGGAAAAACCCGCGACGGGCGATCCGCTATGTCATGAAAAGCGGCCGCTATCCCATCTCCGCTACCGCCACCATGTTAGCGCGCGGGAGGCCACCGCTCCGCTACGGAGCGCCGCTATGCTTTTGACAACTCTGATTGGATAGTTGAGAATGGTCTTCATGACCTGTTCTTTGGATATAACATGCTACATACCTGCATCAGAAAACAAGAATTGACAGCTCTGTATAACAATCAACTTCCAAACAGAATCCTAACTTCCTAACTGTCTAACAGAATTTCCAAACTGTTTCAAAAAAAAACAAACTGACAGTTTCTAACTACTTCAATTTCACTACCAAAACAGTCTCTAACAGAACTTTGTTCACACTATAACTGACATCAAATCCCACCGTTGATCAAATAACAAACTCCCTCAATCCAATGGAAAAGCTCTTAAGCTGTAACCAACTTCATAACCGTTTTCATTCACAACTTCCTCTATATAATAGAAATTCAGAGATTGCAGAGGGAGGGATTCATTAACAGAATTAAACCAGAAAAAACTACAGAGAAAAATCAGAAATCTCACCTTCTAGTTCTCTATAAAACTAGATAATTATCAGCTTCAACCTTCTTTCAACCTCCACTCACACTCCCTTCCTATTCCTTCAACCATCGTTCTCTTGGGCATCTCCCTTAAATCTTGACTTCATTCTTCAGCGTCCATAACCACTCTTCAACGTTCACCCTCATTCAATCATCTTCAACTACATACCTCTGGTTCACATCATCACCAATGTATTTCCAATCTTCATCAAGCACATCACTGCTTCAACGTTCTTTGATCTGCTTCATCAACATTCCAATCAGTCTCTCACTCTGCATCAACATAGAAACATCTCAGGCATCATAACAAGAACAAACTCGCGAGAAACACGGTCATTACAACTCTGAAGAAAACTCGTGAGAACGACGAACATAAGAAGAAATAAAGAGGACGAAGAAGCAAGAAAGGAAGGAAGAAATACCTGACAAATTGGAGCTCGCCGGAAAATTCATCTTCGCCGCCATACCGGAACAGTAACAATTCCTCTGAAGCTTTCGTTTCACAATCCTTTGGTATCTCCTTGCACAATTTAGAGTCAATTGAAGGATACACGTGTAGATTCTTTATGATTCTTGCTGAAATTGGTCTCCCCTTTAGCTTAGGGTTTTGGTTCCTAATTTATTGGTCGTAATAGAAGAAGCTTGGCAAAATAGGATCGGAAATGATAAGAGAATGTTTTGGTTACAGAGGCGGAGCGTTTTGGTTGATCGGAGAAGGAAAGGATGGAGGTTCAGAGGACTGAGATCGTGGTGGAGGGGGAAATTTTAAGCGGTGATTCAATCGAAGAAGATGAACGACTGCACCTCCTTACCCTAGATCCATCTTTCAATTTTTTTTTAAAAGAAAAAAGGGAATAATGATGTTGGAATTTTTTTTGTTTTGCTAGTGTATAATTGGACTGGACCATTTGATTCCTGGATGCAATGGTTTTTTTTTATTGGTAGCCTTTTGGTTTGTTTACTATAAAAGAAATTTTGTTGGGCTTATTTTGATGGGTTTGGTGCCATTTTGATTTTTTTCTTGCAGCATACCCTGGATCCAGCTTCGCACCTCCCGAAGCGTTACTTTCAATGCTTGTTTCAATTGCGCTTACGATTAATTTTGGTGATTTAATTCTTGTGATATTGGTAAATAAAAAGAGATTTAGGTGGAGATTTCACGAAGCTCTAAAGCTAGCCCAGAGCATAATTGTCATCAAGTAAATTCCAAGGAGCTTTTGGTAGAGTTTTCTTACTGCTTACGTGGTTTTGAAGAGGCAACGAACTTTCTCCGTTCGGTATCGTCGCAACCCTAATTTATTCCTCCTTTCTGCACTTTATCGTATTTCTTTACCTTATTTCTAGAAATCAGGAGAAACAGGGCTTTACTGCAAGCTATGCATGCAAACATTAGGTAGAATTCCCTTAAAATTTTAACTTTAGGTCTAACAATGCATAATAACATTAGGTGTAGAAATAGGCTCGTCCCCCTTTAACTTTTCTATCCCATTTTTGCATTTACACTAAAAAACAAAAACTTCTTTTTCTTATAAAATTCAAAACACTTAAAAATTACTGATGAGAATCGTGCCTTTGTTGAACAAGGGAAATGACAAGCGGGTCTTTTCTCGATCTTATTGTTTTTCCATTCTAAGCTTTGGTGTGGTTCATATATCAAAGACTTATTTCATAAATAAGTAGAGAAATGGCTAAAACCTCTCCCTTGAGGTCAACTAGCTGTTATCTACAAGCAAAAACACCAACAAACACAAACTCTTTTTGCCTTCGGGCCTTTCTTTCAAAACCTTTTCAAAAGAGCATGTTAATTCACTTCTGTGCTGACGCGTAAGTCTCCAAAGGTCGATTCGCGGCAGAAGGAGAAATTAATATTGTTCATTAAAAAAGTACAAACCAACAAAAACATATGAGCTGAACTACGGCTGCTCTGATTCCTTAAAAGGGATACGTAGGCATCGGGGTAGGGCCCGAACGAGCATAACAATTTTATTTTCCCTACATTCTTTTCTCCTTTTCTTTTGCATGCATTCTCCTTTCAGTAGTAATAAGTAGTAAGTATAGATTAAACACACCCATAAGATAGATAACAAGAGTGGATCCCATAGAGTACTACGGGCGTGTGGGGTGCTAATACCTTCCCCTCGCGTAATAGACTCCCTTACCCTTATCTCTCGGTCGCAAGACCGTGACTTCTCCCTTTTCAGGTTTTCTCGACGTTTACCTTTCCCTCCATGTGGGATAAAAGACGTTCAATGGCGACTTCATTGTTTGATGATTTTTAGCCGGTTGTTTCAGTATTTCTGAAATCAAACAAAGGTTGGGTTGAGGAGCAACATGTAATCGGAGATTCTTTAGAAATAAATTTGATGCACCACCTGTCTCACCTTCAACTAGAGCGAAGAAAAACGAAAAAACATTACTGTTGCCATCTTGTGCCACTTCCATAAGTAATATTCCTTTATACTTTCCATATAACCAAGTCCCATCAATATGTATAATAGGTTTGCAAAATGCAAAACCTTTGATGCATGGTTCATACGCCCAAAACAATCGATGAAATATTCCATTTCCACTAACACAAGTTTTGTCTGGGGTAAATGCCGGGAGTGTCTCCAAAATTATAACAGCTTCTAGAGAATAATATTTGAGTGCCACCAAAAACCTTGGAAGTTCTTTGTATGATTCCTCCCAATTACCGTAGACAAGTTTAATTTCCTTAGTCCTCGCGATCCATGCCTTCCTGTAAGAGGCAGTATAATTAAAGCTTGTAACGATGTGAGAAATAATTGTACTCACCTTTAATTATGGATCCTTACTAATAAGAGGAAATATTTCTTGACATATTAGTTGAGAACTAAGTTTTCTATGATCCTTCATCGGAACGGTGGTGATGTAAGTGTGGAGTGGATCAATGGTACATATTTCCCATGAATCACTTCTCTTCATGTAAGATGCTATTAACCTAAAAGGGAAAATTGGTTTTTGACGACATAAAATAATTTGTACCTTCCTGAATTAGTTTGATCTATAGTGAAGTCAGCTAAAATTTCCATGTGGTATTTTTTGATAGCTCTAACGAACTCTTCTTTTGTACGAAATCTGTCTCCAACTTTCAAGGCCCCTTCGGTCTGCATATAAGGATTGTGAAAGACATTTGAGGCTGGTTCGTCTTCCCCCAAATTCAAGTTTGTCATGTGAAACGGAGGGTCGTACGCATGACTCGTAGGGAGAGTTTCATGCTCTTGATCTGCAACATCATCATTGACCATAAAATTAATCATTGCCTCATCATTTTCTTCTTCTTGGTCAATAACATCGACTTCGGGGTGGTTGTCCTCGTCAGATTCATCCTCTTCTTCAAAATCTTAAGAAGGGTCTACCACCTGAGATTGATCAGGTTGTTGTAATAAAACATACAACTCAATCTGATTGAACCCATATTATTCATGAGTTAGAAACATGTTTCGAACATTATCATCATCGTCGTGCACCTTTAGTTGAAAAAAATCGGACTTGGTTGTTGTCAAATAGAAATGGAGGCTTGTAAAGAATTTGGTAAATTGGGCAACACTGCAATTTTGCTTCTAGTCTATCTTTGAAATGTGCAAAACTTGATTTCTTATTTTTCCTAAAGCAGATAAAATCGGTATTACAAAAATTAAAACTGAAGTTATCATAGTTGAATGTCTCACTGTTAATATGAGCAACAATACTATAATATTGTGAATGATCCATATGTTGAGGTATGTTTTTGTGAGTTATGGATGTATACCAATAATGCGCCTTAAACGAGCGCTTAAATAGACAGATGAAAGTATGGGAAATACAACACTAATGCGCCACCCAAGATGGCTTATCTTCTAAATATTACAACATATGTGCCACCTAGGGTGGCTTGTCCTCTAATTTTTGTAAGCATGTGCCAACTTGGGTGGCTTGTCACGTGAACGACAAGCTTGCATGCATGCCATCTGATTATTGCCATGTTATAGCTTTGCATGCATGCAAAAAGGAACAAGCCATGTTGAATGGCGCCTTAATGTAAAAACAAAACGATGTGCCACCTAGGGTGGCGCCTACGTGTTAATTTCTTGCAGAGCATTCTCACGTGAATGCATAATGTTTCTCCATATTTTCCTATAAATACGTATAACATTCACACTATATTTTCATCACAATCATAATTAACACATTATTTCTCTCTTGAAACATCAACAAGAACACAAGAGTAATCAAGAAAAATGGCTCTCTTGACCATGGGTAACCAACATAAAGGAACTCTCAACAATATTGAAATCTTTGTAAGTTTATTTTCTTCAATACCTATTATTTGTCAACAAATTTAATTTTCGTAGTTCTTATGATTTTTATACGTAAATCTTATAAATACGTAATTCATGTTTTTAATAGGATGTTAAAAGATTTAGTTGTCGTGTCCATGAGTATATGTTCCTTACGATGTGCAAATTGAACCGTACTTACGACAAGTCAGTTTTGGTCTGTTACTCAACATAGTCAATTACCATGTTAACTGTAAAATTATTCTCGCATTAGTAGAAAGATGGAGACCCAAAACTCACACCTTTCATCTTCCATATGGTGAATGTACTGTCGCACTAGAGGACGTGTACAGATTATTTAGTATATCGATCGATAGTAAGACTGTCAATGGCTGAGTCAACCAAGACAACGCCATATGCGAGGAACTTTTGGGAGCCTGTTTATTTGAACAAGGGTCTAGAGGCCAATGTATTAATTTAGGTCTCCTTATAGAACATCATAGTAGTCTCATAATAACCGAAAACTCTACCGAGCAAGAAAAAATTGTGAAAACTCGGTGTTACATAATGATATTATTTGGTCACTTTTTATTTCCTGAAACAACGTGTAATATTGTTAATATTATGTATTTACCTTCGTTAAGACATTTTGATAAAATAAACACATATAGTTGGGGCTCTACTACTTTGGCCCATCTGTATAGTTCTTTGTGTAAAATCGCATCGAATGACAGTTGTTATTTCTATTCCTGCGCCTTTTTCTCCAGACATGGTGCTGGCCGAGAATGCTGACACTCGCCCCCTGCAACACAAGGCCATTCGTCTTCCCCTTTGCTATAAAGTAATATTACGACAACACCAATTTTACATACTATATACTATAACCAACATGTAATAATTTATTTCCCATATTTTCTATGAAGGTGGGATATTCCTAGGATGAATTACAATAAATCCCCTATAAACGCAATAGTAGTCTACCGAAATCTTATTGATCATGTTAGACCCGAAGAGGTATTAAGCTTACATATTTTATACAATGCTTTCAATATGTTAATTAAGTTTAATATTAATATTATATTAATACTCTTTTTCCTCTACAGTTTGTAAGAAGGCCATATAAAGATCTCGACCATGAGATTAACCCAGCACATGTTGAAGTCTGGACTACAAAAACAATGCTCATCAGTTTCACTAATATGGAGATGCACCACAGTGATCATGTGAAGCTACAATTCAAGATGCAACAGGGTATCCCAGCCGCCCCTGCGTGTTTGAGACAAAGGCATCTACTCAGAGTTGATGACCAATGGGTATTTAATGATTTGAGAGACTTTGCTAGAAATCATTGTCGTCAATGGAGGAATCAACATGAATTGGTCCTAAGGGAGCCGATCTCGCAAGATGACTTAAAACCAACTCTCCAATATTTGATATGGTACACATCACTTTTAACAAATTTGTTTCTATCTCATGAGACATATTTGATCGACCCACACCAAAGAGTTGCATCATACGCCCAACAACAACCCCAACATCCAACCCCTCAACAATACCAAATCCAACAACAATGTCAACCCATTCAAACCCAACAACTATACACCATCACATCCAACCAAACCTGTAACACCCTTGATTTAATTAGAATTATTTTAAATTAAATAATAAGGTGATATGATGAAATTATATGAGTTGGTGGGGTTTATGATGTGGTGTGATACCTTCTTGGGAACTAGTTGCCTTAGAATTATATAAATTGAGGTTATGGGGGTGTTTGGCTAATTGTGTGGAAACATAGGGGTGTGTAGAATAATATGGATTATTACTATTATATTATTAAAATAATAATTATTATTTTATAATAATAATTAAATAATTATTTATTTGGAATAGTTATTATTATTATTATTAAATTATAAGAAGTGAGATTGGGAGAATAAGTCAGTACATGAAATAGAACATAAGAAGCGTAGAAGAGAGAGAGAGAGAGAGAGAGAGAGAGAGAGAGAGAGAGAGAGAGAGAGAGAGAGAGAGAGAGAGAGAGAGAGAGAGAGAGAGAGAGAGAGAGAGAGAGAGAGAGGAGAAAGAGCACTAGGAGGCTAGGGAAAGAAGTTTCATCTATAGGAATCAAGAACGGAAAGAACCTAAGATAAGGGGGGATTCTAACTCTATAAGGGTTTTCCTAATGATGGGGTAAGGTAGAATTTAAGTTGTATAATCATATGTTTTGATTTCTCCATATTTGGTTGTTTTTGGGGTTTCTTCCCGTTGATGGAATTTTGGTGATTTTGCTGTGTTTTGATGTGATTTAATGATATGAATTGGTTAAAATTGGTAGATGAATGTTGATGAATAATTAAACAGTTAAAAAGATGAATTTTAATGTAAAAATTATGATTTTTGGGTGTTGAAACATGGAATGTCGTAACCTGAAAATTGCAGAAATTGCAACTGTTATCACAGGATAACCGGTTACCCGAATATGGTAATCGATTACCATATTAATGGTTGAAACAAGGTTTAGCTATTATCTTGCGGTAACCGGTTCCCATAAGTGGGTAATCGGTTACCGTGATGAATTTTGAAAAACAACGAGGCTATTGTCCTGCGGTAACCGGTTCCCATAACTGGGTAACCGGTTACCACTGCTACTGAGCATTTTGTTTTGGAAAACTTCTAAAATAATTTCGTATTTTATAAAAGTGACTTATAATGCAATAGTTAATTATTTCATCAACATTGCTACCGATTCGTAAGTGTGTTCTGATTTGTATGCCATGAATTATGTTGTGCTTAATTGTGATGATTATTTTGATTGTGTGATACGAGATACATGACGAAGGTGATGATGAATGCCTGTATTGGCGATATTGTGATGAGTATTAACGAAAAAAAGTGAAGTATATTATTGCATAATAGTGTCTCATGCATTCATAAAACGGAGGCATGTATTGGCGAGCGAAGGCCTGTATTGGCGAGCGAAGTTGATTGCCCTAAATTGGCATTATCGCGAAGAGGGTTCTACCCTGATTGGTACCACATGCATTACATCAGTGTTAGTCCTTTGCATTATATTATGATTGATAAACCGATGTGTGAAGATTGTTTGAATTGTTTTATGATTATGCTGATGTGTGAAGGATAATAATTATAACTTCGGTTGGAGGATCGAGATGACTATTTATTGATGTTTTTTCGCTGCGAATAAATGCTTTAAAGTTTAAGACTTTTGAATACATAATTTGTGTTACGTATCCTTATTGTGAGCATGTATGATTGGTGAAGTATGTGACATCCTATTTGATTGATGTTATTTAGAAATTAATTTACTCTAATTATTATATAAATTACCGACAGGGAAATAGGGTGTTACAATTGGTATCAGAGCAGGTCGGTCCATCCGCCCAGGTTGTTAAGTCATTAGTGTAGTGTGACAGTAGAATACTGTCAATGTTTTTCCGTCTAACCGTTGTTTGATGTTGTGATGTAAGCGGAGCAATGGCTGGAAGAGGAAATGGTGCACTCACTAATGCATTACAGGCGTTGGCACGGGCAATGCAGAATCAATATAACGCTGGTGGGAACGATAGAGCTCGTGCTTTGGAAACTTACCAGAGGAATCATCCACCTACGTTTAAAGGGAAGCATGATCCTGAAGGAGCGCAGGAGTGGCTAAAGGATATTGAGAGGATATTCCGAGTTATGGATTACTATGATGCACGGAAAGTGCATTTTGGTACGCATATGATGGCACGAGAAGTTGATGACGGGTGGATTTCTACTCCCCAGAGATTGGAAGGCACATGAGAGGCTATTACTTGGACTGTGTTTCTTAGGGAATTCCTGGTGAAGTATTACCCAAAGGATGTTCGTGGGAAGAAGGATATCGAATATTTGGAACTGAAATAAGGGAATTTATTAGTAACTGATTATGCTGCCAAATTCATGGAATTGGCGAACTATTATCCTCATTACAGCAAAGAGACCGCTGAATTCTCAAAGTGTGTGAAGTTTGAAAACATATTGTGTTTGGAAATTAAGAAGGCAATTGGGTATCAGCGGATCCATAAGTTTCCAAATTTAGTGAACAATTGAAATATTTATGAAGAAGATAGTGAGGCTCACTACAAGATTGTCACTGAAAAGATAGGCAAAAAAACAACCATATCGTGGGAAGCCTTACAATGCTTCGACTGACAAAGGAAAACAGAAGGCTACTAATGGTAGGAGGCCAAGTGGTAGAGGTGTTTCTGCTGGTATCGTGTGTTACAAATGTAGAAGACCTGGTCATCGGAGTAGTGAATTCAATACTGTGATACGGTGGGAGAACTGACTAGAAGGTTTTGCATTTGATTGCAAATGTTGCGGTTAGCAAGAGTCGCCACCGAATTTTCTTTTATTCAAAAGGAAAGGTGAAAAAGCACAGGAAAGACCTTTGAGATTATTTCTTGAGTTCGGGGGGTAGATTATGAAAAGGGAAGGTATTATTACCCCTTTCATCCATGGTTTTCCATGGGCTCTTAGTTACTTTCTAGATCACTTGCTTTTGTTTGAAATTGTGCTTTGTGTGGTTTTTGAAAGTATTTCGTAAAGAGGCCATTGTTTAGGAAATCTTTGTAATGACTCTCGTTCATAAGAATGTATACAAAGATGTTTGATCTTTTGAAAATGTTTTCAATTTTGTAAGATGTTTGAAAGTGTATGTGTTTGTTTTTGAAAATAGCAAGGATGTTTGTTTTGAAATGTAGCAAGTAATTAGGAGCAATCTACCTACTCAAATGTCTTTCTTGTTCATTTTCTTTTCCTTTGACATTGTTGTCTTACCATTGATTTGGTAAGCAACCTTATCTTTGGATGTAAACGGGACGGGCGTGGGTCATCGTATAGCCATGATTAGAAATGTTGCAAGGTATCTTAGCATTCTTTTTGAGGGACTAAGATCATTTGTAAGGCAACTTAGATAGCGTCATCGAGGGACTATGATCTTGTATTTGCTTGTCTTTGCTAAGATAACTTACATGCGTAATATGGCCATTTTTGTAAGGCAATCAAGTGGGATAACCCTAGGGGTGCTTTTGTGTGATCGGGATTTTACTTATGTATCCAATGATTCGGACTGCAAGTGCACAGTCTTATCGTGTAGTTTTAAAAGATATCTAACCACAGAGACTGATGAATCGATCTACCATCTTCTATTGTTACTTCGCAAATCTAAAGCTAATGAATATTTGATTGGGTTGTAGGGAAAACTAAATACTAAATTGAGTTGGATTTTTAATAATCAATGAGCTTAATTACCAGTATGAAATAGTTGTACCTCGGGAACTAGCGACCTGTTGGGCGTCTTTATATTTTCAAAATAGCTTTCAGTAAAACTTATTTAGTTTAAAAACCCTCATCTCACACTGTCGTTTTGTTGATCTAGGCTATGCAGTTAAGTCCTAACGTACGCTTCCGCCGTCCCGCAGGAGTTAAAAACACTTTTTGAAAACTAAATAAATCTTAATTAACTTTAAAGTGCTTCCGCTGTATTTTAAGCCAATGCCTAATTACTACGTCCAGTTAAAAGATCTCAAACTTCCGCTTTGTTGACCCTAACCTCTATCTGTTTTTTACTTCTGTAACAAAACAATTTAACGATTTAAAAATAGTAACTTAGGCCAGAAAAGAAAGTTTCGTAGTAAAAATAATCCCAACTAAGTTACTCGTTCCCTTGGTTGAGTGACTTTACATACCGGTATAGGATTTCTAGCCTAACATAATATTAAACCAAATCGCAGAATAATTTAAGGGACAAACAAAAATAAACATAATTATATTGATTAAAAAGCAATAAGAATTTGTAAGCATAAACCTGGTAATAACTCTGAAGACAGAAGCACTCCTGCACAAATTGTAGGCTTTGCTTCGATCGGAGAATATATTTAACCGTACAGAAGAAAATAATGCTAGAAAGGAATATAGAAATAGCTGGGAAAATAAAACAATGCTGAAGAGAATAATGCTGAAAAGAATAATGCTGGAAAGAATATTCGCTCAATAAAATTTCTAAAGTTTTTTGCCAAAAAGAAGAACCCTTTTCTACTGTGGTCTAAGGCTCTATTTATAAGTCTTGCATGATCAGTTGCTCTCGGAAATGTAGGAACATTTTACTTCCTTCTTTGAGAAATAATAGGGCCATCAATCTATCACATTCCTTGGTACTTTGACTGAGTGGGTGAGAAAATGTAGGTAGTCGCTGGATTAACCCTTGAACGTGTTTCTGTCCGTTAGATGAGAAGAAGGTGGAGTAAGTGGCTTGTGACGTTCGTCACATTCAAGTGACGATAGTCACTTGGTCTTCTTGGCGCGTGACGTTCAGCATGCCTCCTTGACGGTCGTCAAGGTCTTCTTCATTGTGGGCCACGTGCTCACATGTATAATGGGCTTTGGGCTTATTTCTCCTCCTTTGGACTTTTTGCTAGTTTTGCACCTCTTTTTTTCTCATTTCTTCCAAAGTGTTCAGCTTAATGTATATCTGCAAAAATAGAAAAATACCTGCATAATACTTATAAAATGATTTAATTTTAACTAAAGTATGAGAAATATTTGGTGTATATCAAGCCAGAAATATCACATATTTGTGTGTCATCAAACTCCCCCATACTTAAACTTTGCTTGTCCTCAAGCAAATACTAAGTACGATGTTTTTCTAAACATGGTTATGACTCAGATCAACTAATATATAGTTGCGTCGTGTTTTTGTCAGAAAATTGATGGCTTGATTCATGCTCAATTACTACGTCAATGACACTAGACAGTCCCATTTCCCGTAAACTAGTTACATGTCCTATCATAGCCTACCTCGAGTATTTGTCTTGTTTTTCCCTTTTCATTCTAGCGCAATCACATTAAGCCCTTTATCTTTACACGCACATAGTAGAACAGTCGGTTAGTGGTTATGATCCTTTTAAACTTTAGAGGTTTCTGGCACGGTAATGTGGCAACCTTTAATTCAATGGTTGGATGCGGGGGATCAGACCGTAATCTGCCCTACCGAGTTCAGTACCAGAGGCTCCTGAACCATCCACCAAATGAATTTTCATGTTACTTTGTAAGGTTTACATCCTTTGGATTAGGCGATCGGGTAAGGATCGTCCAATTTAATTGGTGTGTTTCCTTGCAACATTTTGCTGAAATATTATATGGTCCACTTATATTCATCGACTTCATGCATAGTTTGTGTTTAAGACGGTGCTGACTGCTAATATAAACTACTCAAGGTTACTATAAAGACTAAACTCAGGGTGTTGGGATAATAGGTACTTGAACTGATATATCATACTCTGGGGTTGTAGAGTGTCTAGACGGTAGAAATTTCGCTTAATCTTGCCCCAATTCCTGACGATTAGAGATCTTGCAGTCTATGTACTTTATCGAGTGAGTCGGAAAAAAAAATTTATGGGCTCAAAAAGAAAGGGGAGTCTTAAAGAACACAAATTGCTTTAATAGATAACTTGATAAAATTTTTTTTACTGAAATAAAGATAACTGAAGGGAAATTACAAAGAAAAATAAAAATTACTAGGAAAAGGGAAAATACTTCCTCCCCCATACTTGAATTATACATTGTCCTCAATGTATTGATAGAAGAGGGAAAGGGGAGATGGAAACTGGGTAATCATTCTTCCTCATCTTGTCTTTGGTATCGGCCACGTGTCTTCGCTCTTCGACATGCTTGTCCACCGTGTCTGGAAGATTCGCCTCCATCTCTCTGGGATATGATATTATGCAAGTCGTCAACACGAAGTGTTAAGGCTCACATATCTTCCGTTATTCCTGTGGTGAATTCCAGCATACTTTGATCATGCCTGCGAGTGTAGTCGTTTTGGTCTCTCTGCATTTGTTGCATGAGAGTCATCATCTCGATTTGGCGCGTCTCGAGGCTCTGGTGGCGTTGAGTAGACAGTTGGTTTTACTACATTATTGCGGCATAGATTGCATCGATGGTGGCGGGATTGTTGGATTGTTGTGGTTGGGGCTCTTGCTGCTCTAATTCTTCTTCGATTTCGTCAGCGGCAGCGTTGTTGGCCTCACCTTGATTTCCTTGCACATTTTCTCTGGGTTCTGGGGCGTTCAGGTTGTAAAGCCAGTTGTCCGGATTACCCAATTAAGTACGATCATGATTTGGAATGATCACGCTACAAACTCTTGCATTCTTAACCATTAGATAGTACCCTCCATCTTCTCGTACTTTGATCAGGCGGCCGACTCTACAGTTATCAATATCCATATAAACTGCTGGCAGCGGAGGTAGGCGTTGAATCCTTTCCCCCCAGTTCAGGTGAACTGCGATGGTGGTGACGATGCCTCCGATACAAAAAGGTGTGGTCCCGTCTCTTGTAACGAGGTTTTGAATGTGGGCCATCATTAAAGTAACGGGATTAAGACGGAGGTTTTATGAAAAGGTATAGTGAAGAGCATACAATTCTTTAGTGTTTACCTTGTTGTTGTTTGCCCTTCCATATATTGTGTTTGCCATAACACGGTGTAAGAAGCGAATGTTCGGGTTGTGGATGTGAGAGGCGTACCGTGCTTCGGGATTAACATTTGGTTCGCCGGTTATTCTCTCCCATAGTGCGTATGCACTTCCATTCCAATCCAATTCTGGGGGAATACGATATTGCACATTATTCCCACGGGGAAAATGAAATATGTCGCTCAAAATTTCATGGTTGAGTGTGTACTCTCGGTTGAACATCCGAAATTGAGTGGCTCCCATTAGGTGTGCGTCTGCATCATCGCGAGTGTGATAGGCGTAGGAACTCAATAATTCCAACGTGACAGCTTCGTAAGTTGGTGTGTTCATCGTGCTAATAAAGCTTAGGCCAGCTTTATTGAGCAAGCCTTGCATATGAGGTTGCAAGCCTAATTCTTGCAAGCAATTGTTGTCGACGAACCACGTGGATGTTAGCCCTCGACGATGGAATTTTATGTACCTCTCTTTTTGAAAATCACCTGCTTCTCCTTGTCGGAGCACGAGATGTCGCATGTCGGGTTCAGGTTGGTTGGCCATGATTTTTGAACTTGATAGAAAAAATGTATTTGTGGTAAAGAGATGGAAAGTGGGTGGTAATGATGAAACTAAGGATGGAAGAGAGGTTTATATAGATGGTTTTGTTGAGTAATAAATTTAATGCGGTTTATGGGAGAATGGAGTAAATAGGGTGGTGGGGGTTTTAAAACAAATTTTCGTGCATCAATGCTGTTCAACGGTCACGGGAAGTGAAAGCGTGGGGGGAAAGCCCTGCCGCTCGTCACGCGCTCTCTGACGCTCGTCAGAGTCAAAGAGATAATCCCTGACGTTCGTCACATGCATCCTGACGTTCGTCAGGGTGAAGTAATGTGTGCATGTCTTTCTTTGACCTCTTTGACCGTGTGTTGTAGCATGGTTCCACTAAATTAATTAATTCATTAACCTTGAGAAGTATTTTGCAAGGGGTATAGTAGCACATAGTAGAATTGGAAGGATGATATGGTAAATAAGAAGCAAATGAAAATAATAATAGAAATAAGAAACAAATGAAAATAATAATAGAAATTGCATAGTATAAAAATAAATAAATACTTTAAAATAAAAAAGATGGATATGAAATGAATAGATGAATAAATAATAGAAATTTTAGAGCCAAAAAGTAACAAATTATTCAAAAATATTGGTTATAAAACCATAATGAGTTTTGAGAATAATAATGACCCCCCCCCCCCCATACTAAGAACAAACAGTGTCCTTACTGGGGCGGCACAGAAACAACAACTATCAAACATGAGGGCCTCCTGGAGGTGGTGCAGAAGCGTGCAGATGCTGATAAATATGATCAAACTGCTCCGTGACGACGTCCATGAAATGAAAGAAGTCACGCCGAAGTGTGCTGACATTGTCTTTAACAGTGGCAAGCTCGCCTCGGAGTGTGGTAACATTTGTCTGCAGTGTCTGGATCGCATGTGCATGATCTGGCATAGGGACGTCAACAGCTGTGGTAACAAGGGGTAGTGTAGAGTAATCCAATGGTGTATAATCATGGTAACCGGTGGGTGTGGATGGGTCGCTCTCCTCCCTCTTAGGGTCGTGTTCGTCTGTCTTCTCTAGGTGATATATCCAATTTTTCTTAGTATAGAAACTGGTATTCTCAGGGCTAGGAAATTTGAAGTAATAGACAGGGTTATTTTGGAAAAGCAGCTGAAAGTGAGGTGGGCTGAGGTTACCAATCAAAGATATGTTAAAAAAAAGAGGGATGTTCATGGTATAGTATATGGCGTACGGTGTAAGGCATGACAGAGATGACCGTAGGGACAGGGCCTCGGTTATCATAGTGACTAGCCCGCCGACACAGATGGGGCCATGGGTACACTGAGCTATAGCTGACATGTTGGCGATCATAAGTGATGCGCCAATGACTGGTCTGGACTGAAAAGCACAGTAAATGATGAACAATTCATCCCTAGCAACTGAGAGTCTATTAATAGGTTTTCCAAAAAAGGTGAAAGCTAAAATGTGATGGAAATACCTAATCGCAGGGTTATGAATCTCAGTAGCATCAAGGTGGTATGGGTCCTCAGGATATTGGTCCGCTATGTCCCTCCAAAAGTGATTAAGTTCAAAGTTGAGGTAGTCATTCGCCTGGGTTTCCATGTAGGCATCTAAAGAACTAGGGAATCCTAGCAGCTCAGCTAGACTGCAAACTATAAACTGGTGGGTGAAACCAAACAATCTAAAGGACATCTGACCCCTACTACGCCCTAAGCCTTGTGTGGGTTTATAGATGAGGGAGCTTAAGAACTCCAAGGTGAGGCGTTGGTGTGTAGGGTGTTTATGGGCTAGGAATCCCTCCCATCCTATCTGGTTAAACAAGAAGTATACACTTTCTCGGATTCCTAAAGCTCTTAGGGTGGGATCATGCACATACGTGGTCATACTCATTTGGCGCTGAGCCAGAATCTCATATCGCCTCTACTGGGCCTCCGTGGCAAAAATGATAGTATCCATGAATTTTAGCTTGTAGGTTCCTGTGAGTCGGTACTAAAATTTGTAAAAGAAAAATGCAAATAAGTAAAATATGTAGTGGGAGAAAGAAAGAAAAAGGAAAGAAAATTCGGCAAGTAAAATCAAAATGCAGAAATAAAAATAAAATATAAAGAGATTTGAAAGAAAGAAAGTAAATTAAAAACCTGTGGGTTGCCTCCCACACAGCGCTTGTTTAATGTCGTTAGCTTGACAATGTTGTTAGACGTGAATTAGTTTCCTAATTCGGGTGGCAGCTCTAATAGCGTTAAGCTCGCGGTGTAATCCTTATTTTCAACGCTGTAGTAATGTTTTAGACGTTGGCCATTTACTAAGAACGGGTTCATGTATTTTCCTTTAACCTCTATGGCACCACTGGGGAAAACTTTGGTCACTTCGAATGGTCCAGACCAGCGTGAACGGAGTTTCCCAGGAAAAAGTTTTAGATGAGAGTTGAATAGGAGAACTACATCTCCTTCATTGAATTCCTTCCGTGAGATTCGTTTGTCATGCCATTTTTTGGTTCTTTCTTTGTAGATCCTCGCGTTTTCATATGCGTCTAATCTTAGTTCTTCTAGTTCATTTATGTCGAGGATCCTTTTCTCTCCTGCCGCAGTGTAGCTTAGGTTTAAAGTTTTAATTTCCCAGTAGGCTTTGTGTTCAATTTCCACTTGCAGGTGGCATGATTTTCCATAGATGAGTTTAAAGGGTGTTGTACCTATTGGCGTCTTGAACGCCGTCCTGTAGGCCCATAATGCTTCAGGTAGCTTAGCCGACCAATCCTTTCTTGACGTGGCAACAATTTTTTCCAATATTTGTTTTATTTCTCGATTTGAGACTTCCACCTGTCCGCTTGTCTGGGGGTGGTATGGTGTTGTGACGCGGTGTTTCACCCCATATTTGGTTAGGAGTTTATCAAAGATTCTTGATATGAAGTGGGAGCCACCGTCGCTTATAACTTGTTTGGGTACACCAAACCTTGGGAATATAATGGTTTTGAAGAGTTTAATCACGACTCTGGTGTCGTTTGTTGGAGAAGCTATTGCTTCAATCCATTTCGAAACGTAATCTACAACCACGAGTATATATTGTTGCCGATTGAGGATGGAAATGGCACCATGAAGTCTATTCCCCATACATCAAAGACTTCGACTTGTAGAATGCCAGTCTGAGGCATCTCATCGCGTCTGGATATATTTCCGGTGCATTGGCATCGGTCGCAGTTTAGGATGGCTATGTGCACATCTTTCCACAAATTTGGCCAGTAGAATTCGGACTGCAAAATTTTGGCACATGTCTTTGATGTGTTTGCATGGCCTCCGTAAGGGGCATCATGACAATGAGAAATAATGCTTTCAATTTCATTTTCCGGGACACATCTTCGGAAAATACCGTCGGCACTTCTCTTGAATAGTAAAGGTTCATCCCAAAAGTAATGTTTCAAATCGTGAAAGAATTTTTTCTTCTGTTGATAAGTCATATCAGGGGGTAGGATTTTGGCAGCCAAGTAATTTGCTATGTCCGCATACCATGGTATGGTTTTGTTAGTTCGGACAGAGACCACAGTTTCTTTTATATTATTTGTTTCGTCTTGGCTTTCTTTTGAATCACTGCTAACAGTTTGTGTGTCAAGTCCTAAAAGCAGTTGATTTGGATTTGATTCAGGCGGTTCTTTGCTGGCATCTCCTAAGTCCATTTGAGCTAACAGACGTTCATACGGGAAGTCATTGTTAATAGGTACTTCTTCTGGTGTCAGCTGTTCCATTCGGGATAAATGGTCGGATACTACGTTCTCGGTACCTTTCTTGTCTTTAATTTCTAAATCGAACTCTTGTAGAAGCAGAATCCATCTCAAAAGTCTCAACTTTGAATCTTGCTTGGTTAAGAGATATCTAATAGCTGCGTGGTCTGTATAGATGATTATTTTTGCGCCTACTAGGTAGGAGCGAAATTTGTCTAGTGCAAAGACAACGGCTAAAAGTTCTTTTTCCGTTGTTGCGTAATTCATCTGTGCAGGGTCCAAGGTTCTACTAGCATAGTATATCGCGTGAAGCTTCTTATCTCTTCGTTGTCCCAGGACTGCACCTACGGCATAATCACTTGCGTCGCACATGATTTCAAATGGAAGTCTCCAATCAGGTGGTTGCATGATTGGTGCAGATACAAGAGTTGTTTTTAGTTGGTTAAACGCTTTTAGGCATTTGTCATCGAAATCAAATTCAACGTCTTTCATAAGGAGGGTGGTTAGAGGTTTTGATATTTGCGAGAAATCTTTTATGAATCGTCGGTAGAAACCGGCGTGTCCTAAGAAATTGCGTATTTCTCTTACTGTTTTAGGGGGTTGCAAGTTTTCTATGACTTCGATCTTAGCTTTATCGACTTCAATCCCCTTTTCAGACACAACGTGTCCTAGTATGATTCCTTGTTTGACCATAAAGTGGCACTTTTCCCAATTCAGAACGAGGTTAACTTTTACCCATCTCTCCAAAACTTTCTCCAAATTTATCAGACAATCTTCAAAACTCTCTCCACATACAGAGAAGTCGTCCATAAAGACCTCCATGATGTTGTCTATGAAATCAGCAAAGATTGCCATCATGCACCTCTGAAATGTGGCGGGAGCATTGCATAATCCAAACGACATTCGTCGGTAGGCGAAAGTTCCATAAGGACATGTGAATGTTGTTTTCTCTTGGTCATTGGGGTGAATTGGGATTTAAAAGAATCCTGAGTAACCGTCTAGATAACAGTAATGTGAGTGCTTAGCTAATCGTTCAAGCATTTGATCAATGAATGGTAGAGGGAAATGGTCCTTGTGAGTGGCCTTATTTAGCTTCCTATAGTCAATATACATTTGAGCTCCGCTTATAGTTCGTTCCGCTACAACTTCGCCTGCTTTGTTTGTTGTTACTGTTATACCACCTTTCTTTGGTACACAGTGGAATGGGCTTACCCATTGACTATCAGAGATTGGGTATATGATTTCTGCGTTCAGAAGTTTTTTAACTTCATCTTTAACTACGGTGCTCCATATTGGGTTAATTCTTTGTTGATGTTCTCTAGAAGATTTGCAGTCATTTTCCAGCATAATACGATGCATGAAAATGGAAGGACTTATTCCTTTGAGATCTGTAATGTTGTATCCTAAGGTGGATGGATATTTTCTTAAGACTTGTAATAATTTGTCTGTTTCGTGTTGTCCTAAGTCCGCGTTGACAATTACAGGTCATTTTAACTCGGTGTCAAGGAATTCATATTTGAGGGTCTTAGGTAATGGCTTAAGATCCAATGCTGGTTGTCTTGGACAAGGCATATGATCGGGTGTCAGAGTTAAGCATTCACTCAGATTGTCGTCTCGGTATTCAGGACACCATTCGTTATCTTCGAATATAAGAGGTATCAAAATCTTCATGGTTTCGGAACAAGGTATTGGTTCCCATTCAATTTCTCTTACGCATTCGTCCACGATGACTACCAGATAACATGTGTCATCTATGGCAGGCACTTGTAAGAATTGTGTCAGAATAAATTCGACTTTCTCTTCACCTACTTCAAAGGTTAGTTTTCCCTTTTTACATCTATGATAGCTCCAGCGGTGGCTAAGAATGGTCTTCCTAAGATGATAGGTGTACTTTCGTCTTCTCTAATGTCCATGATTATGAAATCCGTAGGAATGTAGAATTGGCCTATCCGTACAGGAACGTTTTCTAAGATTCCTACTGGGTATTTGACGGAGCGATCCGCTAATTGAACGGACATCTTTGTTGGTCTTAGTTCACCCATTTCTAGTTTGTTGCATATGGATAAAGGCATAACGCTAATACTAGCTCCTAAATCACATAGGGCTTTGTCTATGACAAACTTACCTATATGGCATGGTATAGAGAAACTTCCAGGGTCTTTCAGCTTAGGAGGCATCTTGTTTTGGATAATTGCGCTACATTCTGTTGTAAGCGTTACTGTTTCGTTATCTTCTAGCTTTTTATTGTTAGATAAGATTTCCTTGAGGAATTTGGCATAGGAGGGCATTTGAGTTATAGCTTATGTGAAAGGAATTGTTATATTAAGTTGTTTCAGAAGTTCTACGAATTTTTAAAATTTCCCTACATTCTTAGGTTTGGATAATCTACCAGGAAATGGGATTTGTGGTTTATAAGGCGGTGGAGGCACATAAGGTTTTTCTTTTTCTTTTTCTTTGGCCTCTCCTCCTTTATCTTCTTCGTCTACCTCTGGTTTCTCTAGTTGATTCTCCTTCTCGGTTGATGTTTCAGCCCTTTGATACATACTTTGATTTGACAGTCTGGGGTCGGGCGGTCCATCTAACTCGGTTCCACTCCTTAATATGATGGCATGAGCATGCCCCTTTGGGTTAGGTTGTGGTTGACCAGGAAATGTATCAGCCGGTGTAGCTGTAGGTGCTTGTTGTTGAGCCACTTGAGAGATTTGGGTTTCTAACATTTTATTGTGGGTGGCCAAAGCATCTATTTTGTTTGCTAATTGTTTTATCTGCTCATTAGTGTGTATGTTCTGATTTTGGACGTCTTTGTTTATTTGCGCTTAGGTAGCTATGAAGTTCTTCATCATCAGTTCTAAGTTTGATTTTCTAGGTGCACTAGGAGCATTTGCAGGAGCTTTCTGATATCCAGGTGGCACGGCAGGTGCTTGGTTTGGAGCATACAACGCATTGGGGTTTTTATATGAGAGATTTGGGTGATTTTTCCATCCAGGGTTGTACGTGTTTGAGTAAGGGTTTCCTTGAGCATAATTCACTTGGTCAGCTGGAGTTTCTGCCAAGATCTTACATTCAGTAACTAGATGTCCAGGTACTCCGCATATTTCACAATTGGGAGTCATAGCAGCCACGGTGGCTGGAGGTATTGCGGTCAAATTATCTATCTTTAGGGTGAGGGCATCTACCTTAGCATGGACACTGTCTAGGTCGCTTATCTCATACATGCCTCCTTTTGTCGGTGCTTTCTCTGTAGTACCTTTGTCTGTGTGTCCTCTTTCACTTCCCCACTGATAGTGGTTTTGGGCTATACTTTCTATTAGAGCATAGGCAGCGGTGTGGGATTTGTCCATAAGTGCACCACTTGCGGCAGCGTCTATTGTTAATCTTGTATTGTAAAGGAGACCATTATAGAAGGTATGGATAATCAACTATTCTTCCAAGCCATGATGTAGGCATAGTCTCATTAGATCTTTGTATCTTTCCCAAGAATCGAAAATGGATTCGTTTTCCTTTTGTCTAAAATCGCTTATGTGAGATCTTAGCATAGCTGTTTTGCTTGGCGAAAAATACCTTGCAAGAAATACTTTCTTCAGCTCGTCCCATGTAGTGACTGAGTTTACGGGTAGAGATTAGAGCCAAGCTCTTGCTCCGTCTCTTAGAGAGAAAGGGAAGAGACGAAGTCTTATTGCCTCTTGACTGACCCTATTGTTCTTGATTGTATCTGCGTACTGTAGAAATATTGATAGATGAAGCTTAGGGTCTTCCATTGACCCACCAGAGAACTGGTTCTGTTGCACAGCAGATAACAAAGAGGGTTTCAGTTCAAAGTTGTTAGCCTCGATTGGAAAGGCAGCAATGCTATTGTACGGTTCATCTTGTGAAGGAATGGCATAGGATTTGAGTGGCCGCGGAGCAGGATTCGCAGCCATTTCTTCGGTTGGTCGAGAAATAGGAGGTTCGAGTGATTGACGAGGTTGAGTGTTATGCAAGAGATGATACTCTTGAATGCGGCGTCTAAGTCTGAGATAACGCTCGATATCGTTGATTTGTATGTATAACGGCTCACCTTGCGAACGAGTGTTTGGCATACAAATAAGAAAAGAAAAGAAATAGAGAAGAAAGAGAGAAGTTTTTGCTCTAGTCTCTACTGCGTAACAAAAGAGTAGCGATATCGACTTAAATCAGTCCCTGGCAATGGCGCCAAAAACATGATCGGGATTTTACTTATGTATCCAATGATTCGGACTACAAGTGCACAGTCTTATCGTGTAATTTTAAAAGATATCGAACCACAGAGACTGATGAATCGATCTACCGTCTTCTATTGTTACTTCGCAAATCTAAAGCTAATGAATATTTGATTGGGTTGTAGGGAAAACTAAATACTAAATTGAGTTGGATTTTTAATAATCAATGAGCTTAATTACCAGTATGCAATAGTCGTACCTCGGGAACTAGCAACCTGTTGGGCGTCTTTATATTTTCAAAACATCTTTCAGTAAAACTTATTTAGTTTAAAAACCCTCGTCTCAGACTGTCATTTTGTTGATCTAGGCTATGCAGTTAAGTCCTAACGTACGCTTCCGCCATCCCGCAGGAGTTAAAAACACTTTTTGAAAGCTAAATAAAATCTTAATTAACTTTAAAGTGCTTCCGCTGTATTTTAAGCCAATGCCTAATTACTACTGTCCAGTTAAAAGATCTCAAACTTCCGCTTTGTTGACCCTAACCTCTATCTATTTTTTACTTCCGTAACAAAACAATTTAACGATTGAAAAATAGTAACTTAGGCCAGAAAAGAAAGTTTCGTAGTAAAAATAATCCCAACTAAGTTACTCGTTCCCTTGGTTGAGTGACTTTACATACCGGTATAGGATTTCTAGCCTAACATAATATTAAACCAAATCGCAGAATAATTTAAGGGACAAACAAAAATAAACATAATTATATTGATTAAAAACCAATAAGAATTTGTAAACATAAACCTGGTAATAACTCTGAAGACAGAAGCACTCCTGCACAAATTGTAGGCTTTGCTTCGATCAGAGAATATATTTAACCGTACAGAAGAAAATAATGCTGGAAAGGAATATAGAAATAGCTGGGAAAATAAAACAATGCTGAAGAGAATAATGCTGAAAAGAATAATGCTGGAAAGAATATTCGCTCAATAAAATTTCTAAAGTTTTTTGCCAAAAAGAAGAACCCTTTCTACTGTGGTCTAAGGCTCTATTTATAAGTCTTGCGTGATCAGTTGCTCTCGGAAATGTAGGAACAATTTACTTCCTTCTTTGAGAAATAATAGGGCCATCAATCTGTCACGTTCCTTGGTACTTTGACTGAGTGGGTGAGAAAATGTAGGTAGTCGCTGGATTAACCCTTGAACGCGTTTCTGTCCGTTGGATGAGAAGAAAGTGGAGTAAGTGGCTTGTGACGTTCGTCACATTCAAGTGACGATATTCACTTGGTCTTCTTGGCGTGTGACGTTCGGCACGCCTCCTTGACGGTCGTCAAGGTCTTCTTCATTGTGGGCCACATGCTCACATGTATAATGGGCTTTGGGCTCATTTCTCCTCCTTTGGCCTTTTTGCTAGTTTTGCACTTCTTTTTTCTCATTTCTTCCAAAGTGTTCAGCTTAATGTATATCTGCAAAAATAGAAAAATACCTGCATAATACTTTTAAAATGATTTAATTTTAACTAAAGTATGAGAAATATTTGGTGTATATCAAGCCATAAATATCACATATTTGTGTGTCATCAGTGTGCAAGTGTATTATTTTCATGCTTGATTTTGTATTGAATTAGGGTTTTTATAAGTATTTGTTTTAGTCTCTCCATACAAACCCTAATTACTAACATTTGTATATAAAGCGATAAATTGCGGAATTTAAAGTTACTACGCTATTACAATATTTGTGGGGAGGGGTGTACAAATTAAAGTGGGGATTGCAAAAAATATAAACCTAGTTAGTCTATTACAACCATATTGAATAGGTATTGATGTGCAAAGATTTAAATGTACAAGTTGAAATAAATATACAAGAAATGTAATTTTTAAGAAAATGAATATTTAGGATTTTTATGAGAAAAAGGGAAATCATTTTAACCTAATTAATTAAAGAAAACAATTAATTAAAATTGAATTTATTTAAGAAAAGATTTTAAATAAAACCCTAGTTCTATTGATTAATGGAAATAAGTTTAGAAAAAAAAGTATTTTTTGGTATTTTTGTCTTGAAAATATTTATAGCATCATGGAATATTTTTAGTCTTTTTTATATCAAAAATAATATATTTTAATAGGTGTAAAAGAAAAAATAAATATTAACCTAGTTTTAATTAAATTTACAAGGTGATTTGTAAAAAATAAATAAAGTATAGTTAAATAAAAATATTTTTTGGTGAGAAAAAATATTTTAAACTAAATTAAAATGAAGATAAAATTTTTATATTTTTTATGATTTTTAATATTAGTGAAAAAATAATTAAGAAAAAATAAATAAAATAAAAATAAGAAAATAAAATAAATTGGGCCAGGGGTGCATAAGCAGGCAGGGAGGTTAGCTAGTAAAAAAAAATAACAAAAAAGCCCAAAGGCCCAGGCGCCTGCAAAAAAGGTCAGAAAATGCAAAAACATGTAAAAACATAAAATGGGTACCACTGGGGCTCGAGCCCAAGTCCCAAAGGTTAACAGGCACGCGCTTTACCACCGGGGTGGCTATACTGTAAGTTTAAGATTGCGCCTAAGAGGGGGGGTGAATTAGGTGGTGGTCAATTTTTGATTTATTTTACACTTTCTGGTTTTGTTTTAGTGCTATGGAAAACGGTAAAGTGCAGAAAGTAAAGAGACACAGAGATTTATCCTGGTTCCTTCCACACCCCGGAAGTACGTTCAGTCCCCTTGCAAACACGCAAGAGATTTAACTATTTTGTTAGAACTTTTACAAGACTCTTCCTAGTCTTATCAACTAAAGACACTAATAAATACCAAGAACACCCTCTTGGATTTCCAATAAGTCTCTTGAGAACAATCCTCTCAAAAGATACCTCTTGTTTCCAACAATGGACAACAAGGTACAAAAGTATTCTAATACTTAATTCCAACAATCCTGGAAATAAGTTACACTTAGTATAATTCTATGAAATATGATTTCTTGAAAGATGTTGATCACATAGAGTGACTTCAATGAAGTTTCTTCTTTCTTCTCTTGTAAGCAATTCAAACTGTAACACAATGGTTAGAAAATGCTCAAAGATTTCTGTTCTTATATGTGTGAAAGTGCAGAAAATCTTTGTTCTTAAAAAATAAGAAATATGAAGTTTGAATATTTTACAAAGTTCAGAATTATTGCATGAGAGAAGAGTTGTTTTATAATTTGAAAGATTTAGTATTTAAAGCAATCAAGATACCTTTCCAAATGGATGCCACTTTTCTGTTTGTAAAACTTGAGAAGATGCAATGTATGACCATGCAACCATTGGAGAAAAGGTGTGAAGGATATCTTGAATCAAGTTCAGATTTTTCAAAAATTACAACGTGTAAATCGATTAGCATTAGATGTAAATCGATTGCACGGGTTTGTAACGTTCTTGTTTTCAAAAAAATTGAAGTGTAAATCGATTTACATGATGTGTTAATCGATTTACTAGTGTTAAAAAATTAACTCAGTTCAGTAATCAATCGATTTACACTCCATGTAAATCGATTGCTGCCAGGGGCAATCAGTTTTTAAAAAACATGTGTAAATCGATTTACATGATGTGTTAATCGATTTACATTAGTGAAAAACTTATAATTTGCTTTAAACTTTAAGTGAAGTGTTGTGACAAGTGTGTATATCATTTTTGAGCATTTCTAATCAATTTAGTTCAAATGAGAATTGATATACTTGTTTGCTTGCCATGATCCTTGAAGCTTTGAGTGAATGATGCTTTAAGCTAATTCCACTTCTTTTCCTTCTTGCTATAGTGCTTGTTTGTCTTTCATCAAAACTAAAGTTGAGTTGAGGCTTGACATTACATTCTCCCTCTTTTTGATGATGACAAACCATCTTTCTTTATGAGTTGTTCAGGATTGGAGCAAAAGGAGTTTTCTCCCCCTAAGATAGATTTCTCCCCCTATGGAGAAAAAGATTTGAAAACTTGCCCTGAAAAGAAAACTGAAACAAACAACCATAAAGTGCTATCACATCCTTCTCCCCCTTTGAAATTATCAAAAAGAAGGGAAAGATGTAACATAAGATGATACTTATAACAATTTGAAACAGATATGAACATAAACTAAAACGCAAATTTCTAAAAATATCGTACGAAGTTCAAATACACATAATACAAAACTAACACTTGAAGCAATTATCAAACAAAAAACATAATTATAAAGAACAGGAATTTAATAATATTGGCCAGGAAAATATTAGAAGGGTCCTTGATATGGAAATTGTTGTTGTAGAGGTGGTTCGGTGTATTGAGGAGGCAGAGGTGCTGGATTGATTGGATCGTATGGAGGAATATGGAGATGTGAGTAGAGGTATGAAAACTGTTGGTTCATATCGTTCTGAAAAGCATTGATGCTAGAGGAGGTAGAATCATTTATCGCGGTCCATTGAGCATTGATGTTAGTGTTGAGAGATGCAAATTGTTGAGTCATATAATCCATAACATCTTGGTTGGTTGGACCAGAAGAGGCAACAGGAGGAGGAACTTCATTTTCTTATTCATCCGCATTATTGCCTTCATCACCTACAACATCCTCTCCAATATATGTGATGGTTTTTGCTTCAGAATCGAAATGAACACCCATCCGAGAATCAACATTTTTGATGGAGATCCTATTGCTGATTGGATCCATTTCCACCCTCTCAAACCCAGTAAAATCAATATCAAATGATTCTAAGATCCTTGTGATGAAGTATGCATATGGCAGAAAAGTAGCCCTTGTGGCAACTCTTAGCATATGCAGCACAATCAGTTTAGCCCAGTTTATCGAAATGCCATTTTTCCGAATTTGGGAGCTGAAATTATTTTATGTGTATCCGAGAGGTAGTCGAGCAATGAGTTTTCAGAGGCTACAACAATTTTCTTCTTTCCTTTTTTTGAGGCTGTTGTTTTTCTTTTGGGAGCCATGGCGATGGTTAGGGTTTTGAGTAAGGAAGATAGAGATTTTTTGGTGTTGTTATGAGATAGTGAGTGAGTTTTGGTGTTAAGAGATAGTGAGGGAGTTTTGGTCAGATTAAATAGTAGAGTAGGGTAAGTGAGGTCTTTATGAGACTTAATTGAGTGGGGTTGGTCAATGTTACATGATTGGTCAAAAAGAAGGTGGGAGGTTGAGAGGCAAGGTAAGGTAAGGTTGACCAATATATTAAATACTCATAAAAATATCACATGCTGAACAGGTGTAAATCGATTGGTGTGTAGGATCAATCGATTTGCATAGTGAAAAATTAAATAAAAATGCTTCAGTTTCAGTGATAAATCGATTTGCCCATTTGATAAATCGATTTACACAAAAAAATATTTTATTAAAATTGATTTTGGTTCAGTGGTAAATCGATTTACATACTTGGTAAATCGATTTACTCAAAAAGATTTTATTAAAAAAGAGTTTTGCTTCAGTGGTAAATCGATTTACACACTTGGTAAATCGATTTACTTCTAAAAAAAATTTAAAAAAATATTTTTAACATTTGAAACATTTTCTAAGCCCATATATATGTACATTAACGTATAGTTAAAGATAGAGTGCACCTTATATATCTTGTTCATTTAGGATTCCGAGTTCACGACGAGTTTTGAAGAATGCATCCTTTGCAAGTGGTTTTGTGAAAATGTCTGCGAGTTGATTTTGAGTATCCACAAAAGTAATCTTGACATCTCCTTTGAGTACGTGATCTCTAATGAAATGGTGTTTGATGTCAATGTGTTTTGTCCGGGAATGCATAACTGGATTTTTTGTAATGTTGATCGCGCTTGTGTTATCACATCGAAGTGGAATGCATCCAAGGTTTACTCCATAGTCAAGTAACTGTTGTTTTAGCCAAAGAATTTGAGCGCATCCACTTCCAGCCGCAATGTATTCTGCTTCGGCAGTGCTGAGAGCGACGCTTGCTTGCTTTTTGCATGACCATGAAACCAAGGCATTTCCGAGAATGTGACATGTTCCACTTGTACTTTTGCGATCAGTCTTACAACCTGCATAGTCAGCATCAGAATAACCAACTAGATTGCACATACTACTTTTTGGATACCATAACCCGATGTTGGTTGTTCCTTTGAGATATTTTATTATGCGCTTGACTGCTGCAAGGTGAGACTCTTTAGGATTGGCTTGATATCTTGCATATAGGAAAACGCTGAACATGATGTCAGGTCTACTTGTTGTTAAATAGAGAAGAGAGCCAATCATTCCATGATACTTAGTTATGTCAATAGAGTTCCCTGATTCATCTGGATCAAGATAGGTGCCGGATCCCATAGGAATTTCACTTTCTTTGCTGCTTTCCATCTCAAACTTCTTTATAAGGTCTTTGCAATATTTTGATTGGTTTATGAAGATACCGTGTTTGAGTTGCTTAATTTGAAGACCGAGAAAGAAATTCAATCTTCCCATCATAGATATCTCAAACTCTCCTTGCATCATAGATGAAAATTCCTTGCACATATTTTGGTTAGTTGAACCGAAAACAATATCATCTATATAGATTTGTACAAGTAAAGTATGATGATTAACATTTTTTATGAAGAGAGTGGTATCAACTTTACCCTTTACAAACCCTTTTTCACATAGGAATGCGCTTAGTCTATCATACCATGCCCTTGGTGCTTGCTTCAGCCCATAGAGAGCTTTCTTCAATTTGAAGACATGATTAGGATGTTTGAAGTCTTCAAATCCGGGAGGTTGCTTTACATAGACTTCTTCATTTATGAATCCGTTGAGAAATGCGCTTTTTACATCCATTTGAAAAAGTTCAAAGTCCAATGAGCATGCATATGCAAGTAATAATCTTATTGCTTCCAAACGTGCTACCGGAGCAAAAGTTTCTTCAAAATCAATTCCTTCCTCTTGGTTGTATCCTTGAGCAACTAGTCTTTCCTTGTTTCGAGTGATTATACCATTTTCATCCATCTTGTTTTTTAATACCCATTTGGTTCCAATGATACGTTTATTTCCTGGATTAGGAACAAGTTCCCAAACTTCATTCCGCTCGAATTGGTTTAGCTCCTCTTGCATGGCAAGGATCCATTGATCATCTTCTTGTGCTTGAGCCACTTTGGTAGGTTCAACTTGAGATACAAAAGCCATATTTAAGCATGCATCTTTAAGATTTAGCCGTGTAGATACCCCTTTGCTAATATCTCCAATTATGTTGTCAATTGGATGATCACGATGAGTTCTCCATTCTTGAAGAAGACCATCATCATTTCCATTTTGATGTGAAAGTTCATGTGTTTGTTCCGAGTTGACTATTTTGCCACCTTCGCATGAATTCTCATGAGGTAAATCTATAGAATCATCATCATCACAAATAACAACTTCCTCCTTGGAGGTGTTAGATTCATCAAAAGAAACATGCATTGATTCTCCTATAGTTAAAGTTCTTTTATTGTAAATTCTAAAAGCTTTGCAAGAAAGGGAGTAACCAAGAAAAATACCTTCATCCGATTTTTCATTGAACTTACCGAGATTGTCTTTGTCGTTGTTAAGGACAAAACATTTGCACCCGAAAATGTGAAAGTGAGAGATATTTGGTTTTCTTCCTTTGTAAATCTCATATGGAGTTTTCTTTAGTATAGGTCTTATGATCACGCGATTGCTTACGTAACATGTCGTGCTTACCGCATCCGCCCAAAAATATTTAGGCAAACTTGAGTCACTTAGCATGGTTCTTGCAAGTTCTATCAAAGACCTATTTTTCCTTTCAACTACTCCATTTTGTTGTGGAGTTCTTGGTGCTGAAAAATTGTGGAAGATCCCATTTTCTTCACAAAATTCTTCAAACAGACTGTTTTGGAACTCTCCACCATGATCACTTCGGATTGATGTTATCTTTAATGACTTCTCATTTTGAATTTGTTTTGCATATCTCTTGAATTCCTTGAATGCGTCATTTTTGTGCACTAAAAACAAAGTCCAAGTAAAACGGGAAAAATCATCTACAATAACTAAAGCATAAATGTTACCTCCGAAGCTTCTTGTTCTAGATGGACCAAAAAGATCCATGTGCAACAATTGAAGTGGTCTTGTTGTTGAAACCGCATTCTTTGGTTTGAAAGTTGATTTGGTTTGTTTGCCCTTTTGGCATGCACTACATAATTTGTCTTTGATGAATTTCATCTTTGGTAGACCAATAACTAAGTCATGCTTAACTAATTTGTTCAAGTGATCCATGTGTATGTGAGCAATCCTCTTGTGCCATAACCAAGCATCATTGTTGTTTACCATGAGACATTGTACCTTCATAGACAAATCATCTAAAGTAATCATAAAAATATTGTTAGATCTTATACCTTTGAGTTTTACCTCATTGGTTGCCTCATCCATAATTAGGCATTCTTCTTTGTTGAATTTGATTTTGAACCCTTTATCGCAAAGTTGACTTATGCTAAGAAGGTTGTGCTTTAATCCTTCAACATAGAGAACATCCTCAATTTTAATGGATGGAGGTGTGCCAACTATTCCAACGCCAAGAATCTTTCCTTTGGTGTTGTCTCCATAGGTGGCATACCCTTTGGCTTTATGTACTAGATATGAAAATTGGTGTACATCTTCTGTCATATGCTTTGAACATCCACTGGCAAGATACCAAAGGTTTGATGTGGATTTCAAGCATACCTACAAAAACAAATTATTTCTTGTTAGGTACCCAAGTGGCCTTGGGTCCTTCATAGTTAGTTCCCTTTTTCACCCATGCATAGTGTCCACTAGCCATACTGAAATTTCTAATATAGCATGCATTAGGTGTGTGTCCAACAATACCACAGTAAAAACAGTTTGGAACAAATTTGCTCTTGTATCTAGGAATTTGTTTTCTTTTAGATACATTAGGCTTTTTCTTTTGATGATTATGAATAACTTGCTTATTTTCTACTATCTTGGGATTGGAACTATTACTAGCCTTTACAAAAACAGTGAGATTGTTACTTGGTTTCTTAGTATTCACATAACGAAGACCTCTTTTATCATTTGGATAACGTTGTTGGCTTAGTAATCCTTTCAATCCTATTTGTCCTTTTTCATATCGTTCAATGACTCTTTTCAATTGAACAATTTGAAAGACATTTGATTCACACTTGGTGCATGCAAAGTTTTCCTTTTCTTTTATAAAATTCTGTTTTTGAAGATCAAAATCTTTAGTCATGGTGTCAATTTTTTCGTGACAAATTAGAAGTTCTTTTTCTTGGCTTGACACCTTTTTGTATAAACTTTTGCATTCTTTCAAGAGTTCATCAATGGCACCTTGAACATCATCATCAAAAAGATTAAATTCATTACTAACCTCTTCTTCATCGTCGGAGTGATGCGATGCCATTAAGGCTAAATTTGCACATTCGTCGCTTTCTGATTCCGATGTACTACTCATATCATTATCTTCCCATGCTATGTAGGCTTTCTTGTGTTTTGAGTCCTTTCCTTTAAATACGTTTTTCTTTGGGAGATTTGGACAGTTTGGCTTGATATGTCCTTGCTTTCCACATTCATAACATGAGACATCTTGTGTTGATGTGGAGGCTTATCTTTTCTTGAAGTGCTTTCTCTTATTTGCATGAGATCCGCCCTTGTCATTTCTGCCAAAAAACTTCCCAAGTCTTTTAACAAGAAGCATGAAATTTTCATCTTCTTCCGGATTGTCTTCTTTTACTACTTCCTTTGAATCAATTTTTAAAGCAATGTTTTTGGATTTCTTTTCTATATTCTCATGTTTTTCAAGTCTACCGAGTTCCGTTTCGTATTCTTGAAGTTTGCCAAATAATGTAGCGGAAGTCATTGTGGAGAGACTCTTCTTTTCCGAGATTGCCGTTACCTTTGGTTGCCATTCCCTAGCCAATGATCTAAGGACTTTCAAGTTGAGTTCATCATTTGTCAAGGTTTTACCAAGAGCACTTAAGTGATTTGTTAAGTGGATGAATCTCTTTTGTAGGTCGAGAATGGTTTCTCCGGGCTGCATTCAGAATAACTCGTATTCTTGACTTAAAGTATTCAGCCTTGATCTCTTAACTTCAACGGTTCCTTCATGTGTTTGTACCAAGGTGTCCCATATTTCTTTTGCCAATTTACATGCAGATACACGAAAGAACTCATCCATGCATAGTGCACCTTGAAGTAGATTTACGGCCTTTTTATCATAGAGGACTTTTTTCTTGTCGTCATCATCCCATGCAATTTTGGGTTTAGCCGTGCCGACACTGTTGATAACTGTTATAGGAATGAATGGACCATTTTCTACGGCATCCCAGATTTCTTCTCCTTGTGATTCTAGATGCGCCCTCATGCGTATTTTCCAAAAATCAAACTATTCGCCACAAAATAGAGGAGGTTTGTTGTTACTACCACCATCTCTGAAAACGGGTTGTTGATTTGCGGAAGCCATTATGGATCTCTAGGAACAGGTTACCTATAACCTGCTCTGATACCAATTGTAAGTTTAAGATTGCGCCTAAGAGGGGGTGAATTAGGTGGTGGTCGATTTTTGATTTATTTTACACTTTCTGGTTTTGTTTTAGTGCTATGGAAAACGGTAAAGTGCAGAAAGTAAAGAGACACGGAGATTTATCCTGGTTCCTTCCACACCCCGGAAGTACGTCCAGTCCCCTTGCAAACACGCAAGAGATTTCACTATTTTGT
Organism: Vicia faba; assembly: GCA_948472305.1. Lineage (NCBI taxonomy): Eukaryota > Viridiplantae > Streptophyta > Magnoliopsida > Fabales > Fabaceae > Vicia > Vicia faba. Next base: position 1,179,050,774 of record OX451741.1, on the reverse strand, counting down.
TAGAACTTTTACAAGACTCTTCCTAGTCTTATCAACTAAAGACACTAACAAATACCAAGAACACCCTCTTGGATTTCCAATAAGTCTCTTGAGAACAATCCTCTCAAAAGATACCTCTTATTTCCAACAATGGACAACAAGGTACAAAAGTATTCTAATACTTAATTCCAATAATCCTAGAAATAAGTTACACTTAGTATAATTCTATGAAATATGATTTCTTGAAAGATGTTGATCACATAGAGTGACTTCAATGAAGTTTCTTCTTTCTTATCTTGTAAGCAATTCAAACTGTAACACAATGGTTAGGAAATGCTCAAAGATTTCTGTTCTTATATGTGTGAAAGTGCAGAAAATCTTTGTTCTTAAAAAATAAGAAATATGAAGTTTGAATATTTTACAAAGTTCAGAATTATTGCATGAGAGAAGAGTTGTTTTATAATTTGAAAGATTTAGTATTTCAAGCAATCAAGATACCTTTCCAAATGGATACCACTTTTCTGTTTGTAAAACTTGAGAAGATGCAATGTATGACCATGCAACCATCGGAGAAAAGGTGTGAAGGATATCTTGAATCAAGTTCAGATTTTTCAAAAATTACAACGTGTAAATCGATTAGCGTTAGATGTAAATCGATTGCACGGGTTTGTAACGTTCTTATTTTCAAAAAAATTGAAGTGTAAATCGATTTACATGATGTGTTAATCTATTTACTAGTGTTAAAAAATTAACTCAGTTCAGTAATCAATCGATTTACACTCCATGTAAATCGATTGCTGCCAGGGGCAATCAGTTTTTAAAAAACATGTGTAAATTGATTTACATGATGTGTTAATCGATTTACATTAGTGAAAAACTTAGAATTTGCTTTAAACGTTAAGTGAAGTGTTGTGGCAAGTGTGTATATCATTTTTGAGCATTTCTAATCAATTTAGTTCAAATGAGAATTGATATACTTGTTTGCTTGCCATGATCCTTGAAGCTTTGAGTGAATGATGCTTTAAGCTAATTCCACTTCTTTTCCTTCTTGCCATAGTGCTTGTTTGTCTTTCATCAAAACTAAAGTTGAGTTGAGGCTTGAGATTACATATACATCCGTTCATATAAACAAAACAATAAATATGTAAGGCAAATCAAGTCCTGATGACTTCATCTTCAACCTTCAGCCAGTGTACCTGCAACTTCCTCATTTCTCAACGAAAATGGATGATGAGAAAATGAAAGTTGTTGCATTCTTCCTCACGAATCTAACCATGTAAATAACTAAAGCTAAAAGTTAAAGATAAATGAGAATTTCTCTGGCCCTAATTTGAACCCTAAAAAATTCAGAAACTTCAACTCTAAAATTCTCCAAGCTCAGGCCATGTAAATGCAAACTATGGATATGTACAACTTCGTGGCAATGAGGTCTATGTTGGTGTAAGACCTAGAGGCCAATACTTTTGGTACTTGTATCGAATTATTTATTAATAATAAAAGGCATTTCTTTATTATGTTTTCTTTCCAAAATAATAAAGTCCCTAGAATGGTTTATTTGTTTAATGAAATATTAAGTGTGACTTAATCATGAGATCCCATTAAACATAAGACACTATTCTTAAAGTATCCGTAGTCAAGCTTTAATGTGAAGTGGGATAACATTAAAGCATTAAGATTATTATGAAGATAGATTGATGATCACATCTCATGGATCATAGATAAGGAGTTATCAAGTCTTGACATAGGTATGAATATTAGGAGTAATATTTATACTGGATTGACCCGCTATGAGAATACTACATAGAATGTTATGCAAAGTGTCATAAGTTATTCTCATGATGATAATGGTGTATACCACCCTTCGACCTGAAACCACTATGGACCCTAGATGTAGAGTCAAGTACTTTATTGCTGATCAAACGTCATCCGTAACTGGATGACTATAAAGACGGTTGATGGGTACTTCACAAAGCATGCTAAGGGACATGAGTGACCTAGATGGAATTTGCTCATCTTGCATAACAGGATAAATGTCTAAGGGCCCAATATTGAACTGGACAAGGGTGACATGGTGTATGCCTTGTGTTCAATATACATATGAGGGAAAAAGGGTAATTGTACAACACAAATATTATCACGGAAAAGGTTTGGTGAGATCACATGACATTTTCGTGACTTGGGTAACAGTGATGTGTTGCTAGATACCGCTCACTGTTTATTATATTAAATGTGTGATTTAATATAATTGCCAACGTTGCGAAAACCTACAGGGTCACACACATAAGGACAGGTTGATGAGAGATAGAATAAATAAGGAACACCGTAAGATACGGTGCACTTAAGTGTAATACGGAAAGTGGTAAGGTACCACGTGGATAAGTGATATATGGTACATCATAAGGTATGATGTCCATAAGCTTAATTGGGCTTTTAGCTTATAGCCTTAATTGGGATTTTAGCTTGTAGCCCACACGAGTGATTCTATAAATAGATCCCTTGTGATGAAGCAATTTCACTTGATGCAATTTCGTTTTTGATTCTCTCTCTCACTCAAGGTTTCTGTTTGTGATCAGCTAGCACTGTGACCGGAAGCGATCTGTTCGTGTGGACTGAGTAGAGGCGTTGTTCTTCATCAACGCTCGTGATCACAACACTAAAGGTCTGAATCGCCACAAGAGGTAAATATTTCTATCACTGACCATGTTCATTCGTAAGGATCGCTAAAGGAAAATTTTAAATTCCGCTGCGCTTTTGATCGCAATTTTCCTTCAGTCTACATCTTTCCTTCACAAAATAAACATTAATGATGCTTAAATGATGAGATATAAGTTCAAGGGAAATACCTCAAAACTGGAAATCGTGAAATGCAAATGAGCTTGATTCAAAGTGCTGCAAGGATTAGGTTAGCTTCCTTGAGGTCCCAGGAAGCTAATGCAATAATTAGCTTGAGCTGAAAGTGGCTGAGGAGCTCTGGAGAAGTCAAGTTGCAGACCCCTGTTTTTGAAAATTGAACTTAATGATGGAGGTGTTACAGTTGAGAAAATGGACTTTGGATGGTTTGTATTTGATGTTTAGAAGCTTTTAGAACTGAAAGGCCAAAGAATGCACGAGGGGATTTAGAGTTTGGTATGTAAAGTCAGAACTTGCACAACAATGGTGTTTTGAGTTAGTTTCTGGCTAGAGGGAGTTTAAGTGAGTTTTAGGGTCTTCAATATCGTGTCCTAGCTCACAAATAGTGCTTCTATTTATAAGCAACAAGTTTGGAGACTTTTTGTTGATCAGAATTATAAATTACATGTTTATGCATAACATGTGATTTTTGAGAAAACAAGTTTCAATGCCTTGTGTATTTGATAAGATAGAGTGGTTATGCTTTAAGCATAATTTCTTATGACTTTATAGATGAAGTGTGATCAGAGGGAACAAGTTAGAGGCTCAAGAGTGGACTTTATGCATAAAGCTTGCTTTTCAAGAATGGTATTGTTAACTTTCTTTCCAAAATGGCAATGTGAATTGGATAAAGCTTAAATCACTTGGATTATAGCTCAAAAGTTTGTGTAATCCATTAATTATGGAGTTACAAACAAGTTTGATGCCTGTAAAGCAAAGATTATGCAGCCTAACATTGATTTGGTTCACGTGTTCATCCAAAATGACTTATAATTCAAGTGACAAAACCCTAATTTCATCTCTTCGATTCTCCCTACTCAAGAATGATATCAAGGAGTTCTTGGACATTTTGGAAAGCTTGAAATGTGATCTACAACCCATCTTTGAATTTCTTTTGAATATTCCCCTTGGAACTATATGAAAAAGTTCCATGAAGTTAGGTCAAAATCCTGGCCAAATTAGGGCAAAATGTCACTAAGTGTTTAGTTTCATGACCCTATGTTCTTGAAATTATAACTTGAGATCCAAGCACTTTTGGAAGAAGTTGTGTGAATCAAAGTTGTATATTTCATGGATATTTACAACTTTCATGTTGGGAGTTTCTCTTGAATCATCATGTATCATGGTGAGAATTTGGCTTAAAGTTGTGAAAAAAACATGAATTTTCAACACTTAGAAAAATTTCTAAATTTAGAAATTTTGACTTTTCAAAATGAAATATTGACTTTTTGATTTCTTGATGAATAAGTTTCATATTTTGACATGTTTTGATGAATTGTGATCTTTGGTACTTAAATTTGACCAAAAAGTCAAAGTTTAACTTTTCAGTGTACAGTTGACTTTTGATCAATTGACTGCAAAATTCATCTGTCAATCCAATGAATTTGCAATGTTTTGAATCATGTAATTAGGTCAAAATGATTAAATTGGACTCTTGATATCATGCCTTAAACCAATTAACCATTTGCTAGGTCAAAAATCAGAAATTCCCTTTCCCAATCAAAACCCTAATTTTGACCATTTTGCCCTTTTGGAGATTTGATCAAATTTCTTGAGGAATTATGGTCCAAACTTGATCAAATTATACATATGAGTCTAAAGTGTTGATGTGGATAACAAATTATGAAGTTTGACTGTAAATTGGCCATAGTTGACTTTTCCCCCAATACAATTGATTTTTAGGTCAACTGTTCAATTGACTGATCAAAAGTGTGATCCAAGGCTTGAAACTTGGCATGAGTAGTCTTGGGGGTCCATAATGATTCATTAAAGTCATATGGGGCATTTGAAGTTCAAAAATCCTTGTGCAAACTCAAACCCTAATTTTGGTCATCAGTGCATGAGGAGGTGTCTTGAGCTGATCAACCCTAATGCAGTCTTGATCCAAAGAAGATCTTGTGAGAAGATTCTTGATAAGTGAGAGGGAAAAATTTTGGGTACAACAAATACTGAAGTTAAGAGGTATTTCCGTTGTGGAGAAATCGGGTATGAGATAACTGAATGTAAACACAAGGAAGTAATATGTTTCAACTGTGGTGAAGAAGGACATATCAGTGCCCAATGCTAGAAACCTAAGAAAGACCGATTTGTTAGGAAAGTGTTTGCTTTAATGGGGACTCAAACATACAGTGGAGACCGCTTGATCAGAGGTATATTTTTCATTAATGATACTCCTTTAATTACTATTATTGATACTGGTGCTACACAATGCTTTATTGCTACTGATTATGCTAAAATTTTGAGTCTTGTATTATCTTTTATGAACGGAGAAATGGTTATCAATACTCCAGCCAAGGGGTCGGTGACTACTTCTCTAGTATGCTTGAAGTGTCCTTTGTTCATCTATGACAGAGACTACCGTGTTAATCTGGTTTGTTTACCATTGAGTGGTCTGGATGTAATTTTGGGTATGAATTGGTTGGAATATAATTATGTTCATATTAACTGTTATAACAAGTCGGTGCAGTTTTCTACTCTTGAAGAGGAAGAGGGAGATAGTTTCTTATCTTCCAGACAGTTGAAGGAGTTATTGTGAGACGAAGCTCAGTTGTTTTCTTTAATGGAATCCTTATCCATTGAGAACCAGGCTGCATTGAGGAGTTGCAGGTTGTGTGCGACTTTCCCAAAGTTTTTCCTGATGATATTCCGGATTAGCCTCCAGAAAGAGAAGTACAATTTTCAATTGATCTTGTACTTGGTACCAAACCTATTTCTATGGCACCATATAGGACGTCGGTGTATGAATTGTCATAATTGAAGAAGCAATTAGAAGAGTTACTTGAAAAGAAGTTTGTAAGATCCAATGTGTCACCTTGGGGAGCTCCGGTATTACTTGTGAAGAATAAATATGGTAGTATGATGGTATGCATGGATTATCGACAGTTGAATAAAGTGACAGTCAATAACAAGTATCCACTTTCGAGAATAGACGACTTGATGGATCAATTGGTGGGTGCACGTGTATTTAGCAAGATTAATCTGAGACCGGGTTATCACCAAACTTGAGTGAAAGATAAGGACATTTAGAAGACAACCTTCAGAACTCGGTATGGACATTTCGAGTATTCTGTGATGCCTTTAGGTGTTACCAATGTGCCGAGAGTGTTTATGGAATATATGAACGCATCTTTAACACTTATTTGGATCGGTTTGTTGTAGTATTCATCGATTATATTTTTATTTATTCTCAGTCTGAAGGAGAACATGCGGAACATTTGCGGATTGAATTGCAAGTATTGAAAGAGAAGAAGTTATATGCAAAGTTGTCGAAATGTGAGTTCTGGTTGACAGAAGTCAGTTTTCTTGGTCATGTTATTTCAGGTGATGGTATTGTTGTAGATCCATCTAAAGTAGATGCAGTGTTGCAATGGGAAGCTCAAAAATCAGTTACGGAGATTATAAGCTTTTTGTGTTTGGTCGGCTACTATAGGAGATTTATTGAAGGTTTTCTAAGTTGGCACTTCCGTTAACTCAACTAACTTGTAAAGGTGAAGCATTTGTGTGGGACATCTAATGTGAAGAGAGTTTTGTTGAGTTAAAGAAGAGATTGACGATGACTCCAATTTTGATATTACCTAACCCAGAAGAACCGTTTGTTGTATATTGTGATGCTTATAAATTGGGCTTAGGTGGTGAACTCATGCAGAATGATAAAGTAGTCGCTTATGCGTTGAAGAAATTTAGGATTCATGATAGAAACTATCCTACCCATGATCTAGAATTAGTTGTTGTAGTGTTTGTGCTGAAGATTTATAGACATTATCTCTATGGTTATAGGTTTGAAGTGTTTAGTGATCATAAGAGCTTGTGGTATCTATTTGATCAAAAGGAATTGAACATGAGGCAGAGGAGATGGTTGAAATTATTGAAGGATTAAGACTTTGGCTTGAATTATCATCTAGGTAAAGCTAATGTTAGAGCTGACACCTTGAGTCGAAAGATTTTGCATACGTCTGCTATGATGGTTAGAGAAATAGAGTTGATCGAACAATTCAGAGATATGAGTTTGGTCTTTGAAATGACACCGCAGAGTGTGATGTTAGGGATGTTAAATATTAATAATGACTTGTTAGACAATATTAAAGAAGCTCAAAAGTTAGATGTGAAGTTGGTAGATTCGATGGTTGAGATTAACAAATCTGAAGACAATGACTTTATACTAGATGCCCAAGGTATGTTGTGATTCCGAAACAGTATTTGTATCCCTGATGATGCTTGTTGTACCCCAAAATTTTCCCTCCCATTTATCAATACTTTTCTCACAAGATTCCTTTGACTCAAGACTGGATTAGGGTTTGGTCAGCTCAAGGCAAATCATCATGCACTGATGATCCCAAATTAGGGTTTGAGGTTGCACAAGGGTTTTTGGACTATTAGTGCTTAATGTGACTTTCAAACATCATTATGGATCCCTAAGATCACTCAGGACAAGTTTCAAGATTTGAACTATATTTTTGATCAGGCAATTGGACAGTTGACCTAAAAATCAGCTGTATTGGGGGAAAAGTCAACCATGGCCAATTTATAGTCAAACTTCATAATTTTTGATCCACATCAACATTTTAAACTTATATGTATCATTTGGTCAAGTTTGGATCACAATTCCTCAAGAAATTTGATCAAATCACCAAAAGGGCAAAATGGTCAAAAATTAGGGTTTTGACTAAGGAAGGGGCAATTTCTGATTTTTAACCTAGAAAATGACCAATTGAGTTAAAGCATGATTTCAAGGATTCAATTTCATCATCTTGACTTAATTACATGGCTCAAAACATTTCAATTTCATTGGATTGACAGATGAAATTTGCAGTCAACTGATCAAAAGTCAACTGTACACTGAAAAGTCAAACTTTGACTTTTTGGTCAAAATCAAGTGCCAAGGGTCATAATTCATCAAAACATGTCAAAATGTGAAAATTGTTGATCAAGAAATCAAAGTTTGAAGATTAGGGTTTGAATTTGAAATTTTTCTTAACTTAGAAAATTTTCTAAGTATAAAAAATTTCTTATTTTTTCTCAACTTTAGGCCATTTTTTCACCATGATGCATAATGATTCAAAGAAAGTTCCCAACATGAAAGTTATAGACCTAAATGAAATATACAACTTTTATTCACACACTTTTCCCTAAAGATTCTTGTATCTCAAGATATAAATTTATGAATACATGGTCATGAACTATATAACTTATTGAAATTTTGCCCTAATTTAGGCAGGTTTTGGACCCAACTTCATGGAAATTTTTCACCTAGTTCCAAGTGTATCTCAAAATGAATTTCAAAGATGAGTTATAGAGCACATTACAAGATTTCCAAAATTTCCAAGAACTCCTCAAGATAATTTTTGAGTAGAGAGAATCGAAGAGATGAAGTTGGAAATTTCTCACTTTTTGTCCAAGCCATTTCATGAAGAACAAAGTTCCAATCAGTACCTATGCTGCCTAATCCATGCTTTAGAGGTCCCAAAATTTTTCCTTAATCCTTAATTTAATTCTTACTCAATTGATAAAGCTTTGATCCAAGCCCTAGAGCCATTACCCAAGTTGTAATTCCATAAATGGCATAAAGTGACCATTGCCATTTTGAAAAAGCTCAACTTTTGCCACTTTCCAATTCTTGAGCATTGCACCTGTCTCCATTGCATATACAAATCTTACAGGCCTAAAGCAATTTGTACAAATATATACCAACCCTAAGAAAGCAAGTACAAGCATGGCAAGCCTTGTCCCTTCACTTTGCTTCAAAAGCAAGAAAGGTTGCCAAAAGGCTAGAACTGACACGTCTGTTGGAGGGTTGACATGAAACTGATTCTATACTAATATACAAACATAATACAACACAACACATGATTACTTGAAGCCTGAAACACTCCCAAGCACAAAAACACCAGAAAACTGTCAAGACTTGCAGTTTTGGCATAAGCATACCAATCTCTCATTTGGCTTGTGCGTTTCCAGTCTTGATCATCAAAACATCTTACCTACTTGATATCTAGCTAATCCAGACCTTCATCCATGTACTGTAACCCCTTCTCCATCATCTGCCATTTTTGTTTTCAAAGCTTGCAGGTTGACTTGGCCAAGGAGTTTCAGACACTTTCAGAGCAAGGCAAGGGTGGGAATACATTCAGGGAAGTTCAAGGAAGCTCAAGCAAGCATCAGGCCTCCATCAAACTGACTCTAGTTCCATCCACGATTTCAACTAAAGGAGGTAAAATATCAACTTCTATCTCCTTGTACAGGCAACCATTGGTCATGATTTGTGAATAATGTAGCCCTCATTGCAACGAAACTGTACATATCTTTATCTTACATTTATTTGGCCTGAGTTGAGAGAATTTAGAACTTGAAGTTTTTGGAAAATTTAGGTTTAAATTTAGGGCTTTTAAAATTCTCTCTGATCTTTGATTGTTAGCTCACATAACTTATATGGTTAGAATCGTGAGATCAAATACTACAACTTTCATGTTATGAGTTTTCATTTTCATGGAAGAATGAGAGAGTTACAGGATATCTGGCCAAGCTTGAGGAAGAAGATGAAGTACAGGGCAAGGACTTGTTTCATGTTATATTATTTTTGCTTCACTTAAATCAACGGATGTATAGCCACCCCAGTGGCAAAGTAGCACGCTGGTGAGACCCATTTCCTGGGTTCGAACCTGGGCGCTACTTTTGTTTTTTTCACATTTTTTCTTCTTTCCATTTTACTATTTTTTGCAGGTTTGGGCTTAGTCTTTTGGGCCTAGTTTTTATTTTTTACTAACACATTGCTGCCAGTTTTCTACAGCACCCCCCCCCCCCCCCCCCCTTTGCCAACTCTTTTTACATTTTTATTTTATTTGTTTTATTTTCATTTTTAGTTTATTAAATATTTTCTTTTGTGCATAAAAAAATATAAATTTCATAATATTGCATTTTTATTTTATTTTAGTTTATTTTTCACATAAAAATATATTTTATTTTAATATATATCATGTATTTTCTTAACAAACTTGTAAAATATAATTAAATATATTTAGTTTAATTTATTTATTTCCTTTTCATCCCATACTTATAAATATTCATTTTTGCATATATAAAAACTTTATATTTTTATATACAATATTATTTATTATTTTAATACATAAAAAATAATACATATTAACTTCATTTCCTTTTAAAATAGAAATTAGGGTTAAGCCTCCCTCCTAAAAATTAATTTCTTTTCCTTATAATTTTAGGTTTAGATTAAAACTTCTTTTACATAAAAACAAAACAAAAAAATCTTTTCTTACATGTACATTATATTGTATCTTTAAATATTGTATTTTATTTATTCAAATTTGTACAAATTCGATTTGGTTGTAATAGGGCCATATTACGCATGCGAAGTACCTTGGCAAAACAAACAAATATAAAGATCATAGTCCCTCGATGACGCTATTCAAAAGTTGCCTTACAAAATAATCTTGGTCCCTCAAAATTCTAAGATACTTTGCAAACATTGCTAAATCATGGCTATACGATGACCCACGCCCGTCCCGTTTACATCCAAAGATAGGGTTGCTTACCAAATCAATGGTAAGATAACAATGTCAAAGGAATAGAAAATGTACAA